>CM056562.1:19408121-20700621 GCA_029721515.1 Synanceia verrucosa | reverse complement strand
TGCAGGGGATTTAAAGGCAAACGGGCCCTTTGACCTTTTATTACTTACATTTGGAACGAAAGCCTACAGGAAGTCCACATAAGGTGGACATAAGGTGTTTCAACTTAAAATGTTAACCATGTCTTTAAAACTGTTGACCATATTCCAGCAGTAAAAACTGGAATAATCATTATGCACAAAAATCTTGACTCCAATGCATTGTATAATTTTATTTGAAAATAAGCAATAAAAGATTAAAAATGAATTGTGTCCTTGCAGAAAGCAGCACAATTATTTATAAATAATAAACCTGGAGAATAAATATTAGGAAAAAATACTACAGTGGACCCTTAAGATGACAGACTTCCTGTCAAACTAACGTGAACAGGTAGACTTTAACCAAAACTGTCAGGGCCTCTGCTTCTTCTGTAGCTTTTCCTTGTGTTTTCTTTGTCTTCCTGTCTTTATGTGAGGTCATGGCACACCTGAGTGTCATCATCTAATCATCAGCTGCAGTAGATCAATCCTGGCTTTTCCTCTTTGTCCTCTCATTGTTCTGTCTGCTATGTTCTCAGGCTTTAGAAGAATCCTTGTTGTATCTCTTTGACTTTAGACTGTGCTTCCTCGTGCTCAGATCAACGTCTGCAGGCCAAACTCAGCTCCTTATTTTCATCTCTTTAGCCAAGGCTCACCCTCACCTGCCTAACCCACCTGTTGTTATCTCCATTCAGAAAATCAAGTCTGCAAAAAGCATTTTTAACCTGCTTTCAGAGTCTGAGTCCTGCATTATGTGTTCAGAAAACAACAAAAACATGCTGGTACTGTCATCTGAGTTAAGGTTATTTCCAGGTCATGTTTAAAGAAGTTTAAAGAATGGCATGTTTGTCTGTGATTCAGACCATGGGTTCCTGGAAGAGGTGGAGATGCAAATTTTTCCCCCAACAGCAGCTGCTGTTGTGAAGATGAGCTGTGTGTGTGTGTGTGTGTGTGTGTACTGCCTTCTATCCACATTGGGGTCACACACTCGACTTAAGACCAGTTGATTGGGGATGGGCTGTGTAACTGGGGACAAAGTCCATGTCCCCAATTGTTCAAATTTTTTGGGGGGTCAGTGGCTAAGGTTAGGGTTAGGGCTAGGTTGGGGTTAGGGTAATTTTTTTCAGAAATCAAAGTTTGTCCCCAAAGGGTAGGTAAAAATGCCTAAATACCCCAAAGGTGACTTAAACCAACGTGTGTGTGTGTGTGTGTGTGTGTGTGTGTGTGTGTCCGTCTCAGCTACTCAATCATCCCCAGCAGCTGTTCCTCAGCTTACAGAGTGACCGAGGAGTCGGGACTCCCGGTCCAGCTCGTCTATCATCATCACATTATTACTGGGATGGCATCGTTAGGCAGCAGAGTTTGGTCCTCTGTGTTACAACATCAGATATGTGGAGTCTGAATAATGAAAGAAAAACACCTTCCCTCATTGATTTAAGTGAAGTGTAAAACTGTAATTTAATGTGAGATCCATTTAATCTTCTTATCTTTTTGTTCTCCAATATTTTGCTCTGCGTTGAGATATTACACACATTCTAAGGTATGTTTATTTATCTCTTATTTTATTATTTCTTTACCTTGTGTCCTGCTGTCTGTTCCTTTTGTATTTTATGTTTTATCACTGCAAAACTGGACTCAAATTCTTCATGTGCGTACACATATTTGGCCAATAAAGCTGATTCCGATTCTCTGATTTTTATTATTTTTCATGAAACATTTAGGATTTTTTTTCTACAATTTACGAAACATTCTAATCAAAAAGTGGATTAAACAAAATATTAAAAATGCATTGCTGCCAATGGAAATGAATGAAATACAATGAAGTAGGCTACTCATAAAACAGTTATATTTTTTCAGGTTATAGTCGATGTGCAGATTTTTAACAGCAGTGTTAAACAGATGTACTGAAACACAAAAAGAAAAGTCACAGTTGCACCGACTCTTCTTATGACACTATTTATTATTTGAACAGCCTATAAATATGTGACAGTTAAAGCTGGCTGACAGCTGATCCAGTTGTGATCCAACTGTTACTGATATCTATTATTTTATAAATTTGATATCCAAATATCAAAGTTCACTGGCTTTTTCAGAAAGAGCAGCAGGTGTGACTCAAAGCCACAAGTCTGTGCTGGTTAATGTTAGTGTCTTTAAAAAAAACCTTATGACAAATAGAAAAGAATAGAACAGAGTAGAATAGATTTTTTTTTTCACTCGCCACAGCAGCATAAAACAAGTCAGAGTAAGAAAATAAACAAACAATAAACAACAGCAATGAAACATTAGAATAAGTAATAGTAACAATAGTAATAAATAGCAAGGAAGAAATATAGATTTTAAAGGAAGATGAAATCTTAATTAAGCACAATAATTAGATGTATTTGTATACATGTATTTTTTTCTATTTGTACTAAGGATGTGACTTTTAAATTATGATGTATAAAATAGACATACATTTTTAAAAAATGCAGGGCAAATTAGGGCAAACTAGTTATTTGAAAAAAAATGGTAATTACAGAAATGAGTCCAGTTGTGTTTACATCAGCCAGTGATGCTGGTGTTATAGAGTTTTATTACTGATGGTATGAATGACCTGCGGTCGCGCTCCTTCTTGCAGGGTGGAAGTCTAAGTCTGCAGCTGAAGGAGCTGCTTAAAGCCTTCACAGTCCCATGCAGAGGGTGAGAGGGGTTGTTCATGATGGATGTGAGCTTTGTGCTAAGCTAAGCAAAGCTAACCACCTCCTCTATGGAGTCCAGGGATCAGTCCAGGACAGAGCTGGTCCTCCTGACCAGCCTGTTCAGTGTCTTCCTGTCCCTCTCTGTGCTTCCTACTCCTCAGCAGACCACTGCATAAAACACTGCAGACGCCACCACAGTGTCATAAAAAGTTCTTAGCAGGACTCCTCAGCAGGTGGAGACAACTTTGGATGTTCTTATACAAAAAAACTATTGCACAACTGTATGTTACACACTGTCATTTGCTGCAACTGCATTGTAACTGTCAGACTTTGATATTTCTGTTTTTTTATCTCATAGTTTATCATAAATTGTACCTTGTACTATTATCTATTATCATATTTTATCATAATCTGCACCTTGTATTGATCTCTTGGATTTTATTTTATAATAACCTGCACCTACATTCCTCTTATGTATCTATTATACTATTTATTTTGGTACTTTATATCTTATTTTATTTTATCTTATTTTATTTTTTTATTTTCCTGAACCCTGCATGCATCTATGTGTTTCCATCTCTCAAGCTCCTGGAACTGTGAATTTCTCTGTGAGATGAATAAAGTATCTATCTATCTACTGTATCTATCTGTCTGTCTGTCTGTTTGTCTGTCTACAGGACATCTGTGTTATTAGTGACTCAGAGGCTAAACTGAGAATTTGTGCTTCATTAGAAAAAGGACCTCATGCTGATCTCTGCTCCTCTGATACTTTACACCTGGTCTGCATCACTTTAGTGGTCCCTCAGGCTCAGAAGCAGTCCACCTTTCCTCTACTGACACCTTGTGGTGGAGTCATCATGTCACATCTGCTGTATGGGCACGTGTGAGAGAGAACGTAAGTATCTGTCTTTACGAGGACCACTTTAAGTTTTAAACCTTCAGATATTTTGTAGAAAATTTGTGTTTTCAAGGATCGGTATGGGATTAGGTTCAGGTTATAGTTAAATTGCAGGGCTAGATAATAGATTATGTCCTCACAAAGAATGTAACCTGAATTTAGTAGTTTGATTCTATTGTTTCCATTGCAGTTTATTTAAAGAATAACACAGTTTTTATTATTTATAAAACTGGTTCCTGTGACGTTTTGTAAAGGTGTTCGAGCTAATCTGATAAAAGGTTAATGACAGTTTGTGGAATAAGTGATGCATTTATCTCTCTAAAATATGTAAACTGCTCAACTGTTGCTCAGCTTTGCTCAGATCTTTGGTAAACTTGGCCTGATTCTGGTGGTGTTAATTAATTTAAAGGTGAGTAAGGGAACCAAAGACAACTTACAGAGTGTAAAAGGATGTGGGTATACAGTTCACTTAGTTCACTGCATGAACTAATCTCTGACTAATCCCTACAATTTCATTGTAGAATTGTATAATGAGAATAAAGGTCATTCTATTCTAAAATTGGAGATGTATGGGCTATAACAGGAGAGACTAAACTGTCCGTTGACAGCAGCAGAGCGAACAACATGGAGGATGGGATACACAGTCAGAATCTGGAATAATTTGTATATAAACTAAATATAGCTTTGTCTTTATATAATGCCAGTTTTGTTCAATCGAATACATAATACATGTATATTAATAGCATAACAATTTTTGTCTTTCTGCAGGCTGTGACAGCAGAAAGTGTTGCTGTGTGAGCTGACATTTTGAATTAAAAGCGTACTGTACTGCTACGAACCACAAGGAGGCGTCTCCTCACTGTGTATGTAACTAGAAAGAATAAACCCAGGGTCATTTTTCTTCATCTTCATTGAAATCTATGAAAAGTTAGGTATTTACTCCAGTCAACAGCTTCTTGTGTCTGTTCTGCTGCAGTTTTTTTTCTCTGCTGGTTATAAAAGAGCTGCCCAGACACCGTCATCACTTTAAATTCCAAGTGTTCTACTTTTTCCAAACACATCTGTGTTAAATATGGTATGATTCCTGGAATTAATTTTATTGTTGATAATGGGATTTCTTCCAGCAGTAAAGAGGAGAAAGCAAATCTTGGAGATACTTTTGATACAACTGGTTTCACTCAGTGTAAGCGGCTTGAACTTGGAGACTGAAGTCATGAGTCCAAAATGGTTTCTTCCATTGAGAAAGCCTCTATTTGAAGGTTAGCTCCTGTCAGGATTCCCATTATGACATCTCCAATGACATTACTGCAGTGAATAGTGTACAAAGTATTTCATATTATGTTCTGCAAGGCAATAATACACACTGCCACAATTTCACCATATTTGGAAAGTACAATAGTATTAGAGAAACTATTGGGTTGACTTATGGAGCAACAACATCTAAAAGAAAAGGAACTCACAACCTCCACTCTGACATACAGAATATTCAACAACATCAAATTTATGTTATTATCAGATGTGCTTTGTCTAGTATTTTTATAAAGAGCTATTAGGCTTAAATTAAATTCTAATTAAGGACAAAACGACCCAGATATTTACATTCATGACTCAAACATCATTTTTAGGATGAAAAACACTGTCAACTTACCCAAAGTGTAAAAAAAAGTCTGTCAAAAACCATGTATTTTTATAAAATTCTCTTAGGTTGTCGTTCATCACAGAATTGCAGTATTAGTACCAAATGTTAAAAAGCTGGCTGGTAAAAACAAAGTGTGTCAATTCACTTTAATCTAGAGCATGAGGTTATCCCTTCATGAAAAATCTGCCTCATAGACAGTATGGAAATTTGTTTTTATATTTTGACATGGAGGACGTTGCATTAAAGTGTTTTTACTAAAAAAAAATGCCTCATCAATTGAAAACACGTAGCCTATACGTTTTTTGCTCACTGAAATGCAAAAACCTGCAGAAGTAATGCCATGAAAATGTGTGCTGCATTTAATTTTTTATCTCAGTAAATTATGCATGTTGATGTACGACCTTTGACAACAAACATTATGTTTCTATGACTATGGTAATGTGAAATAAAGGTGCATTGCTTACATTCATTTAGGTTTGTCCAGGCCTGCTTTATTTTTAACAGCTGTGACAATGAAGGTGGAAATATTTTCACCATGTGAGTCTGTGTGTGTTATAGCAGAAACGACCACAGGGGAGGTTTGGGGCTAAACTTTAAGGTGTGTGGTTGAGATCAAGATGAAGGACAATTTTTGTGATGGGTCCAAGCAAGGGCAATTGAGGTAGGTGGACAGGAAGTGAGGAAGGGTCTTCACTTTATGCCTCTGGCTCTGTTTGGTGTGGCAGCTGGTCTGATCCCATCACAAGATCATCCAAAATGTGCCTGTTCATATCTGAGTGCTGACTGTGTTTGTGTGTCATTCACTGTCTAGGTCATGTAGGACCATAGAACTGGTCAAAAACTACTGTTAACTGTTTGAGTGCCGGCCATTTTATAAAACAGAAAGTGCCTTGTGCCAGGGTTTTTGGCCATTTTGAGTCATTTTTTAAGACCCACAGAATATTTTGTACTATGACTCTAAAAACACTGAATAGATCAAATGAAAGAAGAGACTCTCTATGTCATCATGACATAAATGTTTGTTTTTACCTTGTTCCATTCTTGTTTTATCAGAGGTAGAGTAGATCTTGATCGTCTCCACTTCCTGCTTTGATCTCTGTGGTGTATACTGTCTCTTTATGTCCCGACTACAAATCCCAGAAGCCCCAATATAATATCACAGGCTGTGTGAGAGCACCTTCTTGTGCCTGCTGCCAAAAAACACATTTGTGTAACACATCTGTACATTTTCTGTATGTTTCCTGTTTATATTCTCAGTATTTATCCTTGTTGTAAATTCATTCTCATATTCATCTGTATATAAAACTATTTTATGCTTATTTTGTACTTACATTCTAATATTTTTATACTTATTTTACACTTATCTAATTTTTTTATACTTATTTTATTATTGTGCACTGAAAAGGGAGAAGCTCTACAATTTCATTGTACAACTGTATAATGACAATAAACAACTGAGTACCTCATAGTACCTCTTCGGCGTCATCATACGGCAGCATGAAACTGCCATGACGTCATTTATATGCCAAATAAACCAGGAAGGAACCGGAAAAAGAACAACAACACCACTATCACAAACAATGGAGGACATCAAAGTGATCATGTCTTGTCACACACAGATTCACACACATTTTATCGTGTAACAATAGCGAAGCAGTTGCCGGTTTTAAAAATGTCAGGTCGAGCTGTGTTTAGTCAGACGTCGCGCTTCCAATGATGCTTCCAACGACGACACTCGCTGGCCAATCAGTGGAAGGCAGTCAGCTGACGTCACATTTTAGTATCGCTTCAGCTTGTTTGGAATCGGCTGAGGAGGTACGAAAAAAAGTACCTAGTACCAGGTACTAGTGGAAAAGTGCCACAGCCGTGTAAAGCCGTACCGTACAATACGGTGCCTGTGGAAAAGCGCCAATACTTAGTAGTTATTAACATTTTACTTGGTAATTTAGTCCCACTCACTGAAGTTTAACTCACTCATGCCCCTGTGAAAAGCACCAACGTCTGTGCTGTAAACATTTGGTTTATGATAACTTGGTTTTCAGAAAGTTGTGAGTTTGAAGAACTGGGAGAGAGTCTCTGCCTCGTTTTATTTTTAACGTCCACTCCACCAGCAGCGAGCTAGATGTATGAACCCTCTTCCACTTTAAGCGCTGTTTATGTGGAACACTTGTGTGTGGATGCTGTGCTGTAAACTGAGCTCAGCCTGCACTCTGATTTACTCTGCTTTAATCCAAACCATCCATACTGACTCAGGAAGAGTATTTACTCACACTGTGGACCCCGGTAACCATGGAAGTACGGGAGACATAGCTGAGGTAAAGTGTGGGGGAGGGGACAGGCAGGGAGTGTGTGCTGGCAAAAGGAGGTGAGGTTGGAGGGGGATGCTGAAAACAGAAGAACAGAAGTTTTTGTGTGTGTGTGTGTGTGTGTGTGTGTGTGTGTGTGTGTGTGTGTGTGTGTGTGTGTGTGTGTGTGTGTGTGCAGTGGTACCTGTGCTCTGTCTCAATCTGTCAGCCGCTCTGACACTGAGATCTATCTTGCAGCAGTGGGCAGGAGAGAGGGAAACCAAACGAGAGGACAGTAATTAAACCTCTTGGTGGATGGTGTGTGTGTGTGTGTGTGTGTTTTCTGTCTAAATAAATGCATCTACGTCTTCGTGTGTGAAGAGGTTTGCCTCATTCCACCATGTCTTGTACCCAGGTTAGTGTGTGTGTTGAGCTTGTTGGTTTCACGCTTACAATATATTTTGTTGTTTGTATTTGCATTAGTCTCTGCATGTATAAGTATGTCTACCTGTGTGTGTGTGTGTGTGTGTGTGTGTGTTTGACACTTTTATTGCCTGGGGATGGAAGCAATATCTCGTCTACGAGGCCAGACGTGGGTGACAAAATGGCGTCTTAATTTCCTTCAGGGAGCTGTGACTCCCTCCATCAACTCCACATCAGCGCTAAACTCAATCACCCAGCAGGCTGAGCGACAGGCCACGGCTCCACATTTCCATTAGCCTAATGTTTATTTACAGCTGCAAACCCCGAGCAGCCTTTAAGTTATTTGGGCGCTGGTCCCGTTTCATCCCGTATGAGCGTAATGAAGTCAGGAGTGGGTTAAGTTGAGGAGTGGAGCAGAGTTTACTGGAAGCCATGTCAAGAGGCTGAGAGTTGGAATTTGTTTAGGTTTCATTAAGGATTAAGACGAGTCGCTTCAGGCTCCAGATGGAGGATCAGCGCTGCAGTGCTGCAGACCTGAAACAAGGACGTGTTACACGTTCCATATTAAACTGGACACCAAGGTTTTCCTGAAATTGATTTCAATGGATTCCAGTTTCACCTGATTACCTCCGCCAAGGGGTTTGTTTATTTGTTTATTTGTTTGTTGGTTTGCAAAATAACTCAAAAAGTTATGAACGTATTTTGACGAAATTTTCAGGGTTGGTCGTAAGTGGCCTAGCTTAAAACTGAATAATTTTTGGTGGTGATTGGATCCGATTCAATGTCACTACTTCCAGCCTATTCTGACAATTTCGTCAAAAACCGTCCATAACTTTTTGAGTTACTTTGCAAACCAACTAACAAATAAAAGAACCCTGGTGAAAACATAACCTCCTTAGCAGCGGGGGTAACTTTAAATAAAAAGCCACTGCGGAGGTCTGTGCTCTCTGAGTGCTTTTTTTTACGATTAGAATCAAAATGCTGCTCACATTTTTAGGAATTTCTGAATATTCAGACAAAAAGGAGACAAAGGTTTGGGGTTTTAGTGTGGCACCTGTGGCACAAATAAGTCTTTTTCTATTTACCATAACACCATTTCCTTTACATATATACCAACATATTCACCTAGCCCAAAATTTAAAACACCTTTTTTCATATTGCAAATTGCAAAACAAAGGCAGAAAGTATTGGAGTTTTTTTCTTTTTTGATGGACTGAAGGTTGATGAAGATCTGGTGTTGTTTTACAGTGGAAAATTTCAGTGAGTGATTTGACACCTAATAGTTTCAAATCTGATAAATCATACCCCTGATGGAAAACATGTTTACATGAAATTACCAAAACTCACACCAAGATGTAAATCCAGTGTTCCTCTGTTGCTGATAAAACTCCCCTTCACCTATATTCACCTTTACTGTGGATTTATCACTGAATAAATTCAAGAAAGAAACTTTTATGAAACTAATAATGGTAATACACTATATAATGGGGTCTAAATGTCCATGGATCATGCTCAAGGATACATTAAATATGTAATTAATCAAACTGCATCAGGTCAAAACACTGACGTGTCAATAGAAAGAGTTACATTATAACCTGAATGATATGAGAAGCCTAGACCACACACACATATATACACCAACCTCATCTTCCCTCCACCTGGTTCATCAGCTCTGTGTGTGTGTGTGTGTGTGTGTGTGTGTGTGTGTGTGTGCAGGCTGTAGGTGGGCGGCTGTGCATAGTGGCGGCCAGCTTTGAGAGGGTAATCCATCTCCATCACTTAAATGATTATCCCCATTAATCTGCTGTAAAGTAATAAAGTAAACACCATACCTCCCTCCCCACCTCCCCCTCCTCCTCCTCCTCTGCCCTGGATGGAGGTTCATTAAGTCTTTAGTACATTAATACGTCTTCATGTCCCCCTACCGTTCCTATCACCTGGTGCTTGGGGCCCCTGGAGGCCCCAGTAGAGAGTCTATCTCCCTGTCTCTGTGTATGAAAAGGAGAATGAAGCGGCTGGTGTGTGTTTGAGTGTGTGTAGGAGTGTGTGTTGACATGAGAGAGGAAGGACTGCTGTGTGTGTGTGTGTGTGTGTGTGTGTGTGTGTGTGTCTCCGTGAGCATGTCGCTGAGTCGAGGCGATGAGCTCACTGGATTTAATTTTGCGACGCGGGACTCAGATGGCCCTGGCGGTCGCCGCGGTAATTTGCCTGATCAGGTTAGAGAATCGTTGCTGTCGGTGATCAATCATCCGAGTTGTCACGGTGACTGGGGGCCCGGTCGGCATGGAGCCGCTTGTAATTGGCGCGAGATTGATGTGGCCGCGTTTCCCTTGCATGTCGAACAAAAGTTTGGTCAATTAAAGGTTGTTAAACTTACAAGCCCTCCCGTAGACACACAATAAACTCACCTGAGTGTGTGTGTGCGCGTGTGTGTGTGTGTGTGTGTGTGTGTGTGTGTGTGTGTGTGCTGTACTTGGGCAGGTAGTGTTTCGTTGTGCTGTGGCTGAATGGGAGAGTGACAATGACAGGAAAAGAGGCCAGAGGGGGCGACAAGCAACAAGAGGAGTGTATGATAAATCTATTTACATAGTCACATTGTGGGGACTCGCCGTCCTTCTGGGGACAAAATGTCCCCATAATGTAAACCATTACAATTTAGGGTGATGATTTTGTGAAGGTTAGATTTTGGTCAGGATTAGGATTATGAGTATGTAAATGGTGTTGGGTAAGTCTAGGGAAATTAATGTAAGTCAAGGTAATGTCCCCATAACATGAGCAATACACAACGTGTGTGAGTGAGAGAGACAGTGATGGGACAGTGATGCAGAAGGAGGTCTGGTCTGTTTTAAAACCCCAAAAACTGACACTGTTTATGTTGCTGAGTGCTGCCGTGCTGCCTCTACTTATTACTGACTCAAACATCATTATTCTATCACACACACACACACACACACACACACACACACACACACACACACGTAGTGGGACATTTGGAGGTTTATGCCTCATGATAATCATGGAAGTTTAGCATTGCGTACCTATTGTACAAAGTGGCCATCTTTCTTAACCATAAGTCATGTGACACTGTGTGTAGTCTATACACTGTGAAAAGAACCTTTTCGTCCATTTCACATCACAAATTAATACTTTAATGATGCTGTTATTCATTTGCTGAATTATAGGAGAAGTTTGGGCAGATTCAAAAAAGATGGTTAAGCTAATTTTATCAGCATATTTGATCGTTAGTTACGACTGTAATTTTAGTTTCCTTGATTTTTTTGAATGGAGTTCTGCTTCATGACCTGCCAGCACGTGTCTGGCAATGCATTTCAGGAAGTTTGTCCAAGGAGAGTTACCGTTGTGGAAATTAGCACATTAATGCGATTAATCAGCAGTATTTAATTAATTGATATACAGTATTTATGCTATGTTCTCAATATGGAATCACATAACAGCTTAAGGAAGGTCAAATACTTAATCATGTTTTTAAAGGATTCCAGTATTTGGCCAGGATCTCCTCTCAATGAGCCTTTGTGGTTTCTGGTCGTCACCATGGGAACGTCAGTCACAATGAGGCACGGTTTGGGAACATACTTGCAGGTCAAGGTCGAGGGTTAGACGCCATCATAACTCCTGGGTTTCTTCTGAGTGTGTTTCTCCAGCTTCCTGGGGCTGGTCGGAAGCTCTTGACTGCCTGTCTCTTAGGCCTGTCGCGCTCAGAGATATTTATGAGCTGGAAAGCACAGAGTTCACACACTGTTAGCCAAACTGATGCTGGTCTGTAAATACATAACAGGGCAAAAAGTGATGTTGATGCCAAAATCTGCTCCTTAGAGCTCAAACTGGGTCTAAATCAGTCCATCTGAGGAAGGAAAACCAGCAGTCGAGAGACGACTGATATTTTTGATTTGGTATGGTATTGTTTGTGCCAAAGATGAGTGTACTCTACTGCTTCCTGTCATTCAATGTGTTCATCTATAGCGTTAAGAGGTTATGTCCAACCCAGAGAACTGAAGCCACAGATTCCTGTCTCTCTATATGTTACTGTTTCTGAATGGTACACCTAAACCACATCATTATGGGATGAGTGATACTGCATTGGATGCTGTTTGGGATGCTTACCAACTGAGCATCTTCTACTCCAATCCACCTCAACTCATCCAACAATCACTAACATGTTGAGCTTTTTAGCTACTCACACTTCAGATGCATACAGGGAGAACATCTGTCATATCTTGTTGCAGATGTTGAAGCCTCTGAGCCACTACGAAGATGTCATGTTTGCACAATGCACAAACTACATTGATGTCAGTGCTTCATTGTGAGTTTTAGTTTTATGATAGTTAAATGTTTGTGCTTTCAAAAAAATATGCCTTAACAATAGAGGTGGGTATTGGTAAGGGCTTCATGATACGATACGTATTGCGATACTTGAGTCACGATACAAAACATTGTTGCGATATTGTGATAATGCGATATTGTACATAGGTCACTGAGAAATTTAAAATGCAGCTTAAGTATAAGCTGTATATATGTATGTATTTTTATATATACATATGTGTATACATATATTTATTATATATTATACGTTTATATAATATATATTATAAATTATACAGTACATATATTTATTATCTGTTTCTCATAACCATATCACGGCTGTCTATATCTACTAAACTGCTATTTGCACATTCAGCAACTGTATTGCACAACAATCTTTGACTGCACTCTGCATTTTCTACATCGTACTTTATTTTTATTTATTTTTTTTATATTTGTCTACTAAGGGTTAAGTTTGTTACCCATTTAGTTTAGTTTAGTTTAGTTATTTAGTTATTTCAGTTGTGTGAAGGGAACCTACAAAGTAAGAATTTCATTACCCAGTGTTACTCCTGTTTCTACTGTGTATATGAAAATCTTAAATCTTATAAACACATAGATATACATATACACAAACATGCACATACTAGGACTCTCAAAGTTACCACATTAACATGATAAATCCCAAAACATCACTTTTTTGGGGGATATTAAGAAAAATAAAAAGCATCACAATATATTGCCATATCAATATTTTTCCCACCCCTACTTAGCAGTGGAAAAGAAACAAACTTCCTGGTTTCAGGATTAGGAAGTTATATCCTGGATGTATTTCTTGACCAAAAACAGCGTATCCATTCGCCCAATACGTCCTCTTTTTGTGATGAAGACGTCTGTCAGAGTCCACAGAGGGAGCTGCTCAGTAACTCTATCTGGCTGCTGGATGGCAGTGTTGTGTCTAACACCAACCTGTTTACTGGTTTGTTGCTCCTTTCACGTCCTCTTGGCCTCTGATCCGGGCTGACCTGAGATCTGCTTGTTTTTGGTCGGGACAGTCCATTAAGCCAATTAGAGATGACCTTTGACGTCTGGGAAAGGAGAGAGAGGGGAAAATATACTCTCACCTTCTAATCTGTGTGTTTCTTCTGTCCGTCTTTGCCTTTCAGTCACTCAGCACTTCACTTGTTGTGAGGCTTTGTTTTGATATCACACAAAGAAGACACACAAAAAAGTTCAATTGCATTCAGAGTCACATGCTGCTCATTCAGCATCGCAGCTCTCTGATGCAACGCCCATGGACGAACTGTTTTAGTGAAAACCATAGAAACCACAGGCTTCCACACACAGGACGCTGGTGAAACAGCACTGACTGCTGCGCTTGAGTTCGTCAGTGTGATTGCAACTTAATGAAGTGACAGAGTAAGTCTTGGCTGCACGGAGACAGATCTGTTAAAATGGTTTAGAGAGGAGAGGCAGAGGATATGCATGGGGAGCAACGGAGAGAAGGGAAGAAGCTAAAAGACAATTCAACATGAATGGCACAAAGATGGGAGGAGATGGAGTGAGGGAGCAGAGGAGGAGGAGGAGGAGGAGCAGCGGCAAACATCCCTGGGGCTACACAGGCACCAGCCAGTCTGTTTTTGAAGTGTGTGTCTGTGTGGGTGTGTTGTTGTTGTCATTTCAACCCCACTTTTACTGATTCTCACTGTTTTCTTCTTAGTCTTTGAAAATAGATTGATGATAGCTTTTGATGAATTTGTTGGCCTATTTGAATTATTCTTTCTGAATAAAACTCTGTAACGGTCCTTTTGTAAATGGTCTGTAAATTACAGACTGTTTAAGTCATGGCATAGCTACTTTGCAGCTATTTTGACGTTTGCTTCAAGATTCAAGGATTCAAGGTGTTTATTATCATATGAACAGTTGCATCCTTATTGGCAGTGTCTGCTTCCTTGTACAATCAATGTGCTTATAATCATTATTAATATGATCTTAAAAAACTGTTGTTGTGAAATGCAAAATATGATAAACTATAAAAATGCAAATGCTATTAATATTTTATTTTAATGGTGATTAATGCAAATTTCTATGTATTCATTCATACATTACTACTTCTACTAGTGTCTGTTAAATAAATATGTACATAAATCAATATATCCATAAATAAATGAGGCTGTGCATACGTAAATATATAAAGAAATGTGAATATGAATAAATCTGAGTATAAAATAAATGAGTCAATATAGTTCAGTAAGTACACAGGTTTTAATTGCAGGCTGTGTTACAGCAGCATAAGTCTATGAGTCTTATGGCTCAAGACAACCTTGAGTCACAGACAAATGCCATCAAGACCTCAGGCGTCACATGAAAAACTTTCCTGCAGGGAGGCAGACAAAACTTTCACCGTAAACAAGATAAGATCTGTGAACATTTTGCAGATTGGAATACAGTTTCACAACTTGTCACAGACATTTAAAAACAATAACTCTAAAATACTAGCCCTATTTTACACAATATTACAATTATTTGTTGGTGGTTATGTTCGTAAAGAATTGTGCAATTCCAAATTAAATATTACATTTATTATAGTGAGTGTGTGTGTGGGTGGGTCTGCTTTATATCTGCATTGGGGTCACACACTTAACTTAAGACCAGTTGATTGGGGACGGCACGTGCAACTGGGGACAAAGTCCATATCCCCAATTGTTCAAACCTTGATTTTGATTTTGGGTCAGTGGTTAGGGTTAGGGTTAGACAATTAGTTGTTGTAGTACTTTGTAGATCAAAGTTTGTCCCCAAAGAGAAGGTAAAAATGCCTAAGTACCCTAAAGGTAACTTAAACCAACGTTTGTGTGTGTTTTTGGCCAGCAAGGATGTTTAGGTGTGTGTTGGGGTGTAATTGGGAGGAGTGGGCAGCAAGGCCAAATACATCATGTCTGCTTCTAAGCCTGTCGAATTCACTGTGATGACAGACCTGTGTGTGTGTGTGTGTGTGTGTGTGTGTGTGTGTATGTTGATGCAGTCACAGTCAATACGCCCCGTACATCTTCGTTCATCATAATCTGATGTATTTTTCTGTTTGTACCTGACTCCAGGCAACACTTCTGGAATAAATCAAACACAGTCTCTCTCAGCCAAATACTGTAATCTGTGCTGTGTTTTATACACTCAGCACAATCTGATAATAATGATAAGTAATTATTATTCTTTCACTTTTAGGGGAATAAACCTCTAAAAGGACCTTAATCAGATGAATGGTGGTGAGCGGCTGCAGTAGTCCAGCAGGATGATCCCATCTGTCCTGACAGGAGACAACGTCTCCCAGCTGCCTATACTGGACGGATAGATGAGAACTGGAAACCAGAATAGCTACCACTCATCCCATCCAATGTGACTGCAGGAAGCGCACACTCGACCTCACAGGGCCTTGAAACAGGATGGAGGTACCCACAATGCACTGGGAGGATGATGGGGGTTGCTGGGGCCTCAGGGTGCTGACAGGGGCCACCGTTGTTCCGGACACAGTCCACCTGTTGTGTCTTTGCGTGTGCAGGGCAGTGAGATATGAATCCAGAAAGCTAGATTTCTACAGTGATTTCTTTTGTGTCATAAACCCTGAGTGATACTAGTTAGTGCAGGTTTATAAAAACAGATTTCATGTTCAAAGTAAAAACCGCAATAATCTAAAGTAACGCAGAATCAGTTCTTGCAGGGTCAATACCTGAATGCTCTGATGTCAGTTTTTCCAGAATATTAAACATGTTTTGAAGTACATAGGAATTTTCAAAAGTATATTAGGAACGACTTCATTAACTAATTTTAGTTGCATTCATTATTTTACAGTTTTGACTAAGCTGACATCTGGGAGCATCAATAAACTAATTAGTCAAACTACACAAATTCCTACGCAGGCATCTATAGCTCAGTGGGTAGAGTCCTGGGTTTGATCCCCAGCTCCTCCTGTCAACAGCAGTCCACTGCTCCCTCATGAGATGGGTTAAATGCAGAGCTTCATCATATATATATATATATATATATATATATATATATATATATATACATTTTCTACCCCTTATCCTCATAGGGTCGCGGGGGGCTGGAGCCTATCCCAGCTTCATCACAGGACACATAGAGACAGACAACCACTCACACTCACATTCACACCTACGGACAATTTAAATTAGCCAGTTAAACTTATCTTTGGATGGTGGGAGGAAGCCAGAGTACCCAGAGAGAACCCACGCAGACACAGGGAGAACATGCAAACTCCACACAGAAAGGCCCTGGGCCAGGAATCGAACCCAGTACCTTCTTATGTAAAAGTAGGTCAGGACTGTGAAGTGTTATAGTGGTATGTAAAGTATCAGAATTTACAATATATCAAACACTTTATACCGCATATATCGTATTACCTTTGAAATAGAATGAGAAATTAACATTTTCAGTGGTAATATTAGCTGTGTTTTAATTAATATAATATTGTGACAGAAAATTAAAACTCATCGCTACCGTAGTGACTGATAGGACATTTTTAAATTATGAGTTTTTCAAATGGAGAACGACTCACGTGATGTTTCCTGCTGCTCCTCTACATTTAACCACCATTTGTCCGCTGTCAGTGATCCACTTTGGGCACATTTGGACAATCAAAAATATATATTACAGAGAACATTTCATAATCCACATGATTAAAAAAATGTTTCAGTCCATCCTACATTACTGTGGTTGCAGTTATCACGGTGGCATTTGCACACAGTCCCATTAGACGATGATGACTTTGTGATATATTGTGTTTGGTCTAAAACGGGACGTTTCACATCGGCTCCAGTGATGGACTGCAGTATCACCGCTCTGTTGTTGTGTCTATGGCTTCAGCTCTGATGACACATGTTGCCCTAATTTGTTACCACAGAGCCAACTGTGAACGATGTTGACAGACCGAGTGCTGATAATGATATTGTTCAATTGAAACTGCCAATTTTGGAATATTTGACCACTTCTAATGCCTTTAAACACTCCACTGTAACTCATCCATTTAATTAAGGTTTGGAGATGCAGAATTGGTTCTTAAACACTTTTCACACGATGCACATTAATAAAACAGATATATTTTCTGTGGCTTATTCCCATCTATTGCCTAATAATTCACTATTTCAGCTACAGACTTTGCTCATGGAGTAATTTACATCATTTTTATGGGAGTAAAGCATGACACATCTTAGATAACTTTTGTACAATACTTTTGTACATACTAGAAATATGCAAATATGTCTGTACATACATATGGAGGGAAACAAACAAAATGATTGATAGTGATGGGCTTCATCTATGTGAGGTATACATAAATAAAAACAGCTGCAACACATTTGTGTTGTATTTTATATGGTTGTGGAGAAATATTATCCTGTGGTTTTTAGTTGTGCTGGTTAAACATTCAGGTTATTTGTGGGGACCCACTAGAGAAACATCATGGCTCTCATTTTAGGTTTCAGTCAACTCTCAGACTATAGGTTGGGGTTTCCACATTAGGATTCAGTCAGTTTGATGGTTGATGCCAACATGGATCTTCCTCTGTGGAAATTCATATATAATTCCATGTTAGAGAGATCACAGTGACAAGAGATTTCCTCTTCAAAAAGTTCCATCTTCCGCTCTGAGAGCTCAAGCCAAGCGTCAAGCAGTCCCAGTTTCCTCCCCATTCCTCCCATCAGCCACTCGATCTGTTCTCCTCAAGAGGTCAACGGCACTGAACCTGGCTGACAGGAGGCCTTATATGGGAAAAGTATGGCAAGTTATGGGTCAGCGGGTCTATTACTGTAAATGCTGGTTTGGGTTTTGTTTTACTGTACACTGAAAAAGGGGATAGAGAAAGAAGTAACATATTGAATGGGGGTTATCAGTTGTTATCAGCCCCTTAGTTTTGAGTCAGAAGGGGCCTCCTGCACCTACCAGTAGGTTCAGATGGTGTCATCATCAATTCACATGACTGATCATTGATATGAATACAAAAAGAGGACGTCAGGTTGTCCTTTATTTCTGTGAAAAGTTAATGCGTGAGTAGATAGTCGTTTGACTGTCATACAATGGTGGCTGTTGTTGTCATAGAATCTGAGATGACGAACTCCCTAAATTATGACAGGAGGAGGTCAGATTTCGAAGCATAAAGAGAGAAAAAGTGTGACTGGTTGGTTAAACTACCACAAGACATCATGTCCCGTTTGTAAATAAAAGTCAACACTGACTCACACACAGTTATGTCATGAGCATGCTTCTTTTCACCAGATTTTTACCTAAACCTAAAGCTGTTTTCTTTCATAACATTACCTTTCACTTTACCTTTCATAATGTGGCCCGTCTGAAGCATTAGAGTGGCGGCAATAACCACCGATAACCGCTGATAAACAGTGATAACATCTGAAATGGGACCGAAAAACTTCAATCAGTGTCAGTGTTTATGCCTTTGATTGTTTCTGTCATAGCACCTCTGCTAGTAATTATGTCAACATTATCAAATCAAATCAAATGTCTTTATTTATCACTGTATTACAGCAACACATTGACTTCAGGAGCACTGCTCCACTTGGTGCTTTGCAAATTTCCAAACAGTCGTCAAAGTATAGAAACAAATACTTTTGAAAAGAAATATGGTGATAAAAATATTTACAGTCATTACAGGGTGACGTTCCCATTGTTGCACAGTTAATTATTTTACACAGTTAAGTGTTATATACCCAGATATATATCATATATATGTTGAGTCCTTCTGTATTTTGAAAGCTAAACACTGAATAAATGTAGATTTTTGCATTAGACATTAAAATGAAATGTTCTCATACCTTAAAAATAACTTTTTCATTTCAGCCCATGCAGTTTTAAACCAAGCTGATGATGTTTCTGCTCTTGCTTTCTCTTTGACTCACTCTTTCTCTTTCACTCTCTGTCTCGTCATTCGCTGACTGGCTTCCATCAATCAACCTGAAAATGGGATTTTCTGGAAGTCCTTGACATTCAGATGATAAGTGCACTGATAGGGAGCTGTCAATCACACCGCAGGAAGGAAAACAGCAGCCCTTTGCCTCAGAGGAGAAGGAGTCTGTCACAGTCAGTGTTTTCCATGAGACGGTGGACAAGTTGGACTAAAATATAAAGTGAGAGATGTTAGCGAAGCAGAGAGAGAGAGAGCGCACAGCAGACTATGCATGCAGGTTTTTGAAGTGCACCCAAAGCTCAGCATGTACTTTTGTGCTGCAATGTTTCTGAAGCTGTATTTTATGCATAACATAGCCAACATGACAGGGCTGTAGTATACCTGACAGAAATGGTATGGTGATCAGGTGGTGGGTAATTATGATTTATCACAATAATCTTTAAAGTAACTCCAATGTAAACCCATCTGCATCGTTATCACACGGTCAGAGCCACTGATGTAGGATAAAAAATCTGTTTAGAGAGGCTGTGCAGGGAGGTTGGACAGGTGAAACCATGTGACGCCAAGACAACATGGATTTATTTTACTTTCACACTTAACTGACACTAAATACGTAACAAGGATATTTATTTAAACCCATCCTTAGCCTTTTTTAACTCAGTGAGTGCCACTGACGTACATATACTGTACGTCAAAGTGTTTTCTTGGCAGCAGGTCGCTGATCGCGGCCTCATGCAGACTGTGAGTAATGTTGGGGCTTCTGGGAGATGTAGTCTGAGCATAAAGAGATGGTATATACCACAGAGATCAAAGCAGGTGTTTTTGGTGAAGGTGGCATCGCTTCTACCTCTGATAAAACAAGATCCGAACAAGGTAAAAACAAACATTTTTTTCATGATGAAACAGAGAGTCTCTTCTTTCATTTGAGCTATTCAGTGTTTTCAGAGACATAGTACAAAATATTCTGTGGGTCTTGAAGTATGACTCAAAATGGGCAAAAACGCTGGAACAAGACACTTTCTGTTGTATAAAGCGACCGGCACTCAATGAGTTAAGAGCAGTGGCTGCTGTAAAGAGCCCAGGGATCAACCCTAAACCCTTGTGTTTATTAACTTGGAAGTTCATATTTAACTCTTTAACTCTCTACTTTATTTTTACCTTGTTACATTCTTGTTTTATCAGAGGTAGAGGTCACTCCAAAGCATCTGAATGCATCACAATAAGGAGTATTATACCTCCTCACATTTCTCACCGACGTGACGCCAAGGGACGACTGAACACTGATGACCTGCAGCAAACAACCAAAACAGCCTGTTTCCCTGACAACACGTATATGCCCACAGTGGGTGTGTTTCCTTCTGCCATGTGCAGTGCAGGTTCCCTTCGATGGCTGCCGTTTTCCTGTGCTACTAAACAAACAGGATGATCAGTCACTTATCTCTGCGTCTCAGTACCTCAAACTGTTATTTCAGACCTGACAGAGAGAGACTTTATTAACTTCTGTCAGTCTCAAAGTACAGCAGCTCCAGGTTGTATTTCTGTCCAGCACTGTGGAAAGTCATGTTGTGTTCAAGTCAGTGGGGAAAATAGGACACACCAGCTCTCAAACAGTTGACTTTCCAAACTAAAATAAAAACATTATTTGACCCGTTTACGTTTCCACCTCCATGCCTTTTTATTAATGGATTTACTCTGTACTGTAAAGGAAATCACTAACGACACCTGTGGTTTTTTTCTTCAAAAGTGTGATACCAAAGTATTTTGACACTTTGGAGATAAGTCAGGGTGAGTGAGGACGGCCCGTTTGGTGAATCAATCCCCTGACTGCTGGGAGGAGCTGAGACACCTATTAGGACGAAGCTACGTCGCCACATCACAGCATCTGCCAGACAAAACCCTTTTATTTATCATATTATTCAAGATTTAAGTACCCTTCCCTTAAATCCTTATGCACAATTTCATAAAGGTTTATTTTTATTCCTCACAATGTGGGCCTTATTTTTTACAGTTTTTTGCTTCGCTCTATTCAGGTGTGGGAACAGTTTATGAAACTTATCTACTGAAATTGAATTATCTAAACCGTTTGATGTCCATGTCTTCCTCTTGTGTGTTTATCGCACAGTATAAGCTGGCCGTGGCTGCAAATCATGTTATTCACATCTAATAAGTGACAGAGACATTAAATTACTGCACCAAGTCCCCAGATCCTAAATTGGCCAGAGGTTATGAAAGCCCATCTTGCATAGAAGCTGATGGAGCCGGCGCCAGAGTTTGAGGTCAAAGGTCAAGGACTCAGGTAGACCTGCCAACACACAACTCATTCCTTCAGAAAGGGAAAAAAAGACAAAACAGGAACAACAGGCTGGTGTCATCGCATGAATAACAGTGGAATTTAAGTCACTTTGTGTGTTATTGCTACACTTTTTTTGCTTTTTGACACCACAGCATCAGCCGCTCAGAGGAAGTGCTTCAGGACAAAAGTGTTGAAGTATAAAGAGTAAGACATTTTGTGTAAAGACAAGATTTCTGCATAACAACTTACTTTAACAGTGATAACCAGGTTTGTTAACAGTCAAGTGCTACCATGCGTCTGTATGACAACTGACAAAAAGCCTTCCAATGAGATCACATTGGCAACACATGTGAAGTCCCCTGTTTTATAAAGCAATATTTCAGAATTATTTTATCATACTGGAGGGAAAATATTGTAAGAAAAAATATGTCAGATTGCTGCTTTATTTCCAAATATGCATACTGGCATTTCATGTCTGTTAATGGCAACTTGAAGTTTCCAGGTGTTAGACAGCACCAAAATGATGACAGTGTCATGATGGAGATTAACATCTCCGCCAAGGAGGTTGTGTTTTGGTTCAGTCCATGAGAGAATCCATAAGATTCTGTGGAGATCTGCACTCATGTGAAAGTTTCCGAGCGATGTCCATTAGCTCTTCACTCTAGAAGTAACAGATCAGAAAATGCTTTTTGAATCCTTTCTCGAAGTGATTAATTGGTGATCGGTTGAAAATTTCCAATCAGAAAACATGATTTAGTTTTTTTGTAATTGATTGTTCTGATCAGTGTCTTAAAGTTGTTATCTTCAAGCCTATTTTGAAGGCTGAACTTCAGTACTTAAAGGTCTGTCATGTTTTTTTCACTCTACTTCTATCATTAAGGACAGCTGGAATATTAGAAACTCATTTATTACACCATAGTAAAGCTTAACAGCAGCACAAACTTAAAAAATACACCAATACCATACCATAAGCATCCCTTCTGGACTGGAGCTTTAGGAGTTTTTGAGAAAGCTGACTAGTGAATTGTTCCCAATATTTTTTTTCTGTAATTATTCTTGAAAATATTGGGCCTGTGTATTTTATTACAGCCTGTAATAACAAAAAGAAAACACTGGCAGTAAATTGATCTGGATGTAATTCCATTATTAGATGAATCCCGTGAGTATCTTCTCAAGAGTGACTTAAAAAACTTGTTATCATGGTTGAGAAGTAAAAAAAAAAAAAAATAGAGTAAAATACAGGAAGTATCATTTATAGAAAGAACAGACTCCTGTGATGATGTTATTATTTATTGCCTTATTGAATAGTTTGTTTTCTCCTGAAAATGATGTTCAGTACAAAGAGGATAAAAAACAAAATGTGAGGAAAAGTGACACTATGTTTTAGTGTCATTTTAAGAGTTTAAAATGATGATTGTTGTGATAATATCGTGAATCGAGGAAAATCGTGACATGAAATGAAGCACATGCATGAGTCAGTTTCCTCCCCGAGTGGACAAAACAAACGTGTTATTTGTGCTTCAGTGCTGCCTATTTCCAAACATAGTTGGATCATAAAGTTGGATTTCATATTGTCCCATACCCACCAACACGTCTAACTGCCATCACATCAATAAACATAATAATAATTGTCTGAAAAGGGTGTCCAGTGGATTTGTGGCACCTTACTTTAGACTGAGTCTCTGATGGACCGTGACTCAGCCTGTGGAGAGAAATCAATACGGGTCTCCTTTTCAAGTGAGGAGATATTTTATTTTATTTTCCCCAAACCTCATAAGGATATCCGACATGAAAATGGTCGCTCGATAATTAAGTTTGAAAAGATGCCAGTGTCAGTGTCACCTCCTCATCCAGCGTCCTGACGCACAAACATTTAAGTGGAAATGTGACTGTTAATGTTCACAAATTATCCTAATTCAGCTTTAAATAATAGCAATATTTAACCACTTTGGTTCGCTTCAACGAAATACATTGACTCACTCCACTAATAACAAAACTTCCACTGAATAAATCAACATATGCTCCTTATAAAATCTATACACGCTGCTCTGCACTGCATTAGTCCACTATTGCAGTTCATCTCAGTAATTTAACCGCTGTTTCCAGTCCCTAATGTTCATTATTGGTCCGCATTTAAACGCATAGGTGCGCCTCCATGTGCGGGTAGGCTACAGTGCGCATTAAAGTTTGATGTCGGTCAACTGGCCAATGAGAGCTGGGCAAAGCAGATCAAATATTAATACCTTAATGCCCCACGTTAAGTAATTAAGTCCCAGTGGATTTTAGAAAGAGGGGAAATCAATGAGCCACATGGTTACATTTTTCATTTAATTGTTGTGGAGTTGGTGCAGCAGCAATAGGAATATCGTTAATAGGAAACGCGCAAAACTCGTTATTTATGATCTACGATTAAACAAAGTTGCACCCATTTATTATGGCACAATGAAAATATCTCTAAACCGCCGCGTTGTCGCTGATCATTTCGGATTCATTAATAATTTTAATGAATGTGTAGCCTAATGCAAAATAATGACACATCATTTATTTGTATTATTAAAAAAACTCTGTTGCTTTTAACCCTGGAAAGATGCCGTGTAAAAATAATAATAATAATAATATCGCAGCAGCTCCTGTTCCCACAGAAACAAATGAACTCATCGGTGTTTGCAGCAGTGTCATCACTCTGAACATGAATTAATAATAGCGCCAGCTCCACGACAATAAATGAGCAGCCTGGATTAAACATCAATCATTTTTCAGTGATTCATACTCTATCATTTGAACCCATTGTGTCACTTTATTACGGTTCCCTAAAATCCAACACAATGGAAGTTGTACATTTTAAAGGATTAACTGTGTTGTGGAGTTTTTTTTATGGAATCAATCGTATTTATTCGCTTCAGCTAAATAATAAACTCTGTCTCTCGCCTTATCAGAGCCACAAAACACCATGAAAACATTCAGAATAGGCTATAACATAAATAAATGTCCGATCGCCACATATTCAATAGTTTAAAGTGAGCCCTAATGCATCCTGTTTAGTCGTTATAACCCCTTTATTAATTTTAATACAACCGGTGAAGAAATAATTCTAAATTTAAAAAAAAAAAACAATTTTAAACGTAGTTTGAGACGAAAAAATCGTCGTACAATATAAATAAACACATTGACAACCAGCACTGTGTGTGTGTGTGTGTGTGTGTGTGTGTTATTGATCTTGTCCAGCTGTTAATCAGTGTTTTATGAAGTGCGCCATAAAGCCTCCACAGAGCTCGCGCAGTCTTTAGCCAATCGAGTTTCCAGGCCTAAAATTGGGTCTTAATCTCGCGCTGTCTATTTGGCACTTTGATTGATGTCCTCGCGCTGCAGAGAAGAGGGTGGGGGGGGGGCGGTCCAGCCTCGCTGTCCTGCACGCACGCACGCACACAGACAGACAGACAGACACACGTGCGCAACGCACCCGCTAGATAACGCCTGGAGCTCGCGCAGAAGAAGCCCACACTGCACGAGGGTCCAGGGAGCGGCGCGTGGGGCGTCCTCTGTTCCTCGCGCCGGAGCTGGGGGGCTCGAGGAGGCCATGGACCACGTCGGGATACTGGGGGCGCATCTGCAGCAGCACACGCACGTGGAGCCCATCAGCTTCGGCATCGACCAGATCCTCAGTAACGTGGAGCAGAGCTGCATGCTGGGAGCGAGGATGCACGAGCCGGACTACGGGCACGGGGGGGTTTACGGCGGCGGCTGCGCGAGCGGCGGAGGCGGTGGCTACACCTGTGGTAACACCGGATATAACGGCGCCGCCAGCTCGTGCGGGATGGCCTCCCTCGGTGGGGCTTACCACATGAACATGAGCGGGATGAACGGGACTAACGGGAGCTCCGCCGGTGTCATCCGAGTCCCCGCGCACCGACCTCTGAGCTGCGGGAGCTCCTCCGTGCAACCCGGAAACATGAACAACTTGAGCACGCTCACCTTCCCCTGGATGGAGAGCAACCGACGGTACACCAAAGACCGGTTCACAGGTAGGCCTGCCTGCAATACACTAGCCTATAAAATAACACAATATTATATAAAACACACGTTTATAACGTTATATAAAACTAGCTAATATAATATAGTGTGATATGATATGACACTTTTTTAGTTATTTCAGCCAAAGCAAACACATTTAACACAATCAATACGACCTATTTTGAATTTAAAAAAACAGATAAATAATAACAATGCACGTGTGCAGACATTATTTATGTCTTATGTTTATTATTCAGTCAGTTATTATTAGTTATTAAAAGTCAACTGAGGCTCATCAAAATGATAAACCTTTTTTACTTAAAAATAACATTTAAAGTTTTTTTTCATCGCCAATCATTTTCAATAAATCAAACTTTTACAATAAAAAAAATGTTAATTTTACTGAATGTCTAAAGTCATTTAAATCGATCAATTCTAATGATAGTTCACTATATATATATATACTATATCCTAATATCTGTCTGAGCAGACCATACTGGAGACTGAGCTCTCTCGTGTGTATTGTTATTATTATTATTAATAATTTAATGTATAGACTGCTGTAATCTTCAATAGTCTTGTTTGACATTTTATCACATTTATGTGTGTCGATAATGTGCTGAGACAGCGGATCTGTGTGATTCATGTCTGCTACAGTCTCTGTCTTTATTAATCTTGTTTCATTCTGCTGAAATATGTATTTATATATAAAGTCAGGCCACTTTAACTGAAGACTCGACTGGGTTTTTTCATAGCAAGAAAAAAATATTCCTATATGCAAAATTCACCTATATGTCGAAAAAAAAGCTTCTTTAAGCAGCATCAGTTAAATATAAATACATATCTAAAGGTTTTGGTTGTGGCTTGAATAAAACCAATAATAAAAATATCTTAAACATATTTGCCTTCATAAATGCATAAATTTAACCAAAGGTTCTTTGGTATATGAAATGAATATGTAAATTAGTAAAAAAAAAAAACACACATATAACGAACAAATGATTAAATAGAAATGAAAAAGACTGCAGTTGTTTCCTAAATGTGTCCTAAATTATCATTCATTAAAGCTCAAAGAGGGTTTAGACTCTTTACTGTATAACACTACTGTTATCACTATCATTTCTTTTCTTCTCCTGTCCTGTCTTGTCCTGTCCTTTCCGTCCATGTCACTTTCCTCTCATTTCTTTTCTTTTCTTTTCTTTTCTTTTACTTATACTGTCCTTTTCTGTCTTGGCCTGTCCTTCTCTCCTTTCCTTTCCTTTCCTGTCCCGTCCTGTCCTCCTGTCCTGTCCTCTACTGACTTGTCCTGTCCTTTCCTTTCTCGTCTTTTCCTAACCTATCTTTTACTGACTTGTCCTGTCCTTTCATTTATCGTGCTGTCCTCCTGTCCTGTCCTTTATTGACTTGTCCTGTCCTTTCCTTTCTCGTTCTCTCCTAACCTATCTTTTACTGACCTGTCCTGTCCTTTCCTTTCTCATCTTGTCCTGTCCTCCTGTCCTCTCCTCTCCTCTCTGTCCTGTCCTTTCCTTCCTCTTCTTGTCCTCTTCTCTCCTGTCATTTCCTTTCTTATCCTGTCTTCCTGTCCTCTCCTCTCCTCTCCTCTCTGTCCTGTCCTTTCCTTTCTTACCTTGTCCTCCTGTCCTCTCTTCTTCTCTCTGTCCTGTCTTTTCCTTTCTTGCCCCCTCTCCTCTCTTTCCTGTCCTTTCCTTTCTCGTCCTGTCCTCCTGTCTTCTCCTCTCTTTCCTGTCCTTTCCTTTCTCATCCTGTCCTCCTGTCTTCTCCTCTCTGTCCTGTCCTTTCCTTTCTCATCCTGTCCTCTCCTCTCCTCTCTGTCCTGTCATTTCCTTCCTTTCTTCTTGTCCTCTTCTGTCCCGTCCAGTGTCCCTCTCACCCCTCACTGTGACACGTCGTGTAGGTCATCCCTACCAGAACAGGACGCCTCCTAAGAAGAAGAAGCCTCGGACGTCCTTCACCAGGCTGCAGATCTGTGAGCTGGAGAAGCGTTTCCACCGGCAGAAGTACCTGGCCTCCGCCGAGCGGGCCGCCCTCGCCAAAGCCCTGAAGATGACAGACGCTCAGGTCAAAACCTGGTTCCAGAACAGACGCACCAAATGGAGGTGAGGTCATGTTTCATCAGTTTTGTTGTTGAGGTTCTGGGTTCTTCTTGGTGGACTGGGGCCCTTCTGGCTCCTCGGGGCCGTCAGGGGTCCTCCAGCTGGTTTTAAGGTGGGTTTAAGGGGCTCCAGGAGGCCCCTTGTGTCCCTGTTATGTCACTGTCTGGACAGAATAAGATTATGACTGTTTTCAGTGTAAGCTTCCCTCGAACTGTGCATCACTTGCAGTCATCCTTAAGTTATGATAAATCACAAATATTATAAATATTATTCAGATAAAACAAAATAAATAATGACGCTGCTGATGGTCTGTTTATGTTGAGACTGTTCAGAGGAGTTGATTCAGCATTTTATTGCAGGTGAGCTGTGCTGAAATACTGAGAGGTGATGCTGTTCGTGTGTTGACACTGGACAAAATAATAGAAACACCCACCAGCTACCAGAGCCAGACACTCTACAGATCTTAATATGACTGTAATGTGAGGAAACTCTAAACTCTCCACAGGAGATAAGAAGTTTGCTTCAATTTAAGGGCTTTAAAATGGAGGAAATACAGAGTCAGAAAGTAATGAAGCCTCATAAAAGCTCATTATGAAGCAGAAAAAAACTCAACGGCTAATTTAAATGGAGGCAAAAACTGCTCATTCATTTAAAAACAAAAGACAGATGGATTAAAGAATGGTCAACATTTATTAAAAACCCTATTTGGTATTTGGATGTGTCATATAAATTATTTTAAAATCAGTCTTGTCTTGTGGCAGCCAATATAATATTTTTGTTTAGACTTCTTCAATAAAACAATTTATTTTTTATATATTTTATATTATATTTTATATTATTTTACATTTTTATTGTTGGGATTATTAATATTATTCCTTTATATTGTATTTTATGATCATATAATAATAATAATAATAATAATCTTTGTCATACGACAGGACGCTAAAGGTTGATTTTTATTTTACTTTATTACTTTTCAAAAAAGACCAAAACAATTAAAAACAAAGCTGAAAGGACCGATTTCCCTGTTATTGTAACACTTACCAGTTATATTCCGTAGATAGCAAAGTCTTTTTTTTATTCAGTTTTTATTTTGCACAGTCAAACTGAAATAAATTAATACGAACCGAAAAAAAAAAAAAAAAGTAAAACGTTTTCAAGCAATTTTGGGGTTAGACAATAAAACACTGGAGCAAATTAAAACTGTTACTATTACCACAATAATAAACATAGAATGCAGTGTCTTTATATACGGACACTTTATTATTATTATTATTATTATTATTATACACACTGTGTAAACTGTGGTCTGTTGCAGGCGGCAGACGGCGGAGGAGCGAGAGGCGGAGCGGCAGCAGGCCAACCGGATCCTCATGCAGCTGCAGCAGGAAGCTTTCCAGAAGACCATCAACCAGCCGGTGACTCCGGACCCGCTGTGCCTGCAGAACAGCTCCCTGTTCGCCCTGCAGAACCTGCAGCCGTGGACCGAGAACACCGGCAAGATCAGCAGCGTGTCGGCCTGCGAGTAGAGCCAGGACACGGCCTCCAGCTGGGCGTCTGCGCCGCTACCGACTGACTGCTGGAGGGCCAGGGAGCGCAGAGACCCGGGCCTGAGGAGCTCCGTGCAGAGGAGTCAGACAGACACCGGTGCTGCAGCTCACAGCTTCAGATGGGGACCCTCAGCAGGAAACTCCCATCTAACAGGGGTCCACAGGCTGATCTGGATCCATGAGAGGTCTGGATAGAGTCCCTGCTTCAGCTCTGCAGAGACCACATTCACATTTTGGAAATATTTCTGAGGCATCATGATGAACATAAACGTCCCTGAGAGGACCAGGACAGTCTGGCTCCAGTGATTTGTTGTATCATAGTTTACCTGTAAGGAACTCGATGTTTCATAAACAGCATATTTTCATATTTGTGTGTAAATCTCTGCCATCGAGTCTGTCTGTGTTTATCCGCCACTTTTTACTCAACTGCAAGATAACAGAGCACTTCTTTTAGCACCTTTGTATGAATTGAAAATGTGTACAAATACATTAACAGTGATCAGTTTACCACATGTTATGGTTCACCATGGACTATTTTTGTATGAACTGTATTTTCTTATTTGTCTCTCATCACTGTGCTGCATGTGTGAAGTGTGGAAGCAGACCTGAGATCAGATGAGATGACCAGTCTGGCCAGGTGTGTGTGTGTGTGTGTGTGTGTGTGTGTGTGCTCCAAAACATTCACAACATAATTTTCATACTGATAATAAGAATATATTTTGGACACTGGCATTTTTTTTCTCCCTGCAAACAATTAAATTCAAAATATTTCTTAAATTCTACATTTTTCAGTCACATAACTTTTAATTTGTTCAGAGGAAATCCATCTTAAAGGCATCTGCATGTCACACAAATGTAGCCTATATAGATTTTGTCACTTTTTTCCTCCCATTATTAATTTTTTTCACTCAGTCATGGATCATCATCCTGCTCAAAACATAGTTATAAACGTGACCTTTAAATAATGACAGCAGCTATATTTTTATTTTTAGAAGATAACAGCCGGGTGACGACAAAACTTATATCATAAACAGACAAAAACAACATGATGTGTGGAGCACACAGCATTAAAGCACAATAACTGATAAGAGAAAGTGATGTTTCTAAAGATGTTTTCACCATTTGAGTGAACACTTTCTAGACTGATGAGGTGATAAGAAAATATCATGTCACGTTTGTCTTGTCCACAATTATTGCAATTAACAACATTACCCACAAATCATTTAAAATTCTTAAAGTGGCACAAGTAGCATCACTTTTTTTCTCACATTTCATTGTTCCCCTACATAAATACAAGATAAATTTTTAAAAAAGCAGCTTTCTAAGTCTTTCATGGTAATTTCTGTATTTTTTATCATTCCATACTTACTTGTCATCACTTTTTAAGCTGATATGATTGAGCTCTAGTTAGTTTTCCAGCATGTATATTAGGAACAATGCAAAAAAACAGGGAAGCAGCACGGTTAATGGAGGCTCAGCAGGTCAGATTTACAGCTTCATCCATCAAAGGCAAAAGATAATGTAAAGTTGTTTTTCATTTCTCAAGCTTTGTCCAACAAATGTCCAGAAACACAAGCGATCATTGCGCCTTTCAGCAACATAAATACTTGGTTAGGTTTAGGAAAAGCTCTCATCTGGGTTAAAATATGACTGTTTGTTAGGCTATTTTTAACATCATGCTAAAATAAGCCAGTGTTGTCGTCTACATCACACTTTATAACCCGTCAGCTGACTTCTTAGAGGCAGCCCTGCTCATGATTTCAGAGGTTATATAAGAATACAGAGCGTCTGTGTTTGTAGATATAAGTATGAACGGTGAATGAGAACCTTTAGGGTCACCACTTAACCTGACTAACCTGACCTGCATGAAGTGATTTTTCAGCTCATTTGTATAAATCCTGCTCCTATGCTCTCCTGTAATTCTTGGATGTTGTGTTTCCCATCACTAAAAATACATTTTTTTCAGTTTCAACTGATCATCCCATCCCATTTATCAAAACCCATTCTCCAGATGGCTGAAAAGTGGCATTTTGAAATGCAAAAACAATGGTGGGAAAGATGAGAAGAAACAGATCGCCCTGCAGATGCGCACCAAGAAAGTCTTACGGATTTTTTTTTCTGTTTAGGATATTTTGTTTATGTTTAGTAAATGTTTTCTTACACCGACTCTTCACACAGACGTGTACATTTTGCTGCATATCTATAAACACTCTCTGAAGAAAAGAAATATGTATGTATGTTTGTTTTTTTTTTGTCCATGAATTTTTGGGTGTGTGTGTTGTAGTCCGCAGAGCATGCTGAGCCAGCTGTTTGTCAGTGTGTGTGTGTGTGTGTGATATTATCCAGGACTGCTTTGTAAAAGCTTGAAGAGGAATGTAAAGGAGAATTTCATCATCCACTCAGAAATATCAGCACTGAGCCGCTGCAGTTAAGCTTCGCTGGAAACCCCTGGAATTCCTCTTAAACACACACACACACACACACACACACACACACACACACACACACACAGAGTTTGACTCTGGGGAGAAAGTGTGGTCACTCACCAGAGCTGATAAAGATGAAGCAAGTTGAGAGAAATACATACCACTCTGCCGGCACATGGTTATTGCTCTGTTTGTTTTGTTTTCGTCCTTCTTTCCTTCTCAGTATTTGATATAAACCCAGTAACATTAAAAGCAGACAGCCTGTTCTGTCCTCTGTCCTCATACCTTTGGTCTGGAAAGCCACTCGCCAGCAGAGCATCAGTGTTTCTGAACCCAAAAAAAAGTTTCATTAATATGTTTTATATCAGCCTCACTGTCAGAAACATACAATTACAAGCTGGGAAACGATTGACTGGGTTTACGCTACAAAAAAACATAATCTTGCCAAAAATATTTGTTATTTCTAGTCAATTTATGTCTATGCACTTAATTTCAGACAACATCACTTAGAACAAAATTTACACTAAGATGGAGGGCCTTGTTTCTCAGAAATTATGTCTTATTTCAAGAAATCTTATCGAGACATTTTCACTTGGTCCATTGGCAGATTTTTTTCCCTTAATTCAAGCAAAAATTGCTTGGTCCATTTGCAGATTTTTTTGCTTAATCCAAGCAATTTTTGCTTGAATTAAGGAACAAAATATGAAATATAAAAATATACTTCCAACCCTTATTAGCCATAAAATATAAAATCATTTACAATATATTACATATTTCTGAACTATTGGCCCTATGCACAGTAGGTAGTTTTTGTCTGAGAGTAACTTCAAACTGATCACAATTATCAAGCAAATTGGAGAAAAAAGATAAATCAGGCTAAAATACAATTGCTGTCATTTCTAAAACATCATAAATTATAACAATATTTTCTGTGAAGCTGTTTTTAATTAAGGTTCGGGGTTCTTTATTTGTCATATGCACAAAAGATATTGGCAATGACATTCTTACATTTGATGCTCTCTACGTGTATCAGTGTTTACTACTTTAATCCAACGGGGGAAAAAAAGAAGAAATTCCTGAAGTCAATGTAAAGTAAGAGTAATTTACAGAGTAAATATGTAATAGAAAAGGAAATATGAAACATATAAAAACATCACACCGATCATTATTAGATTATCTATTATTATTTTATATTTTATACTCTGTTATTGGGCCCATTGTACTGTACTGTGTAGTGCTTTGTCTCCCCCTAGTGGTGTCTAGGTTACACTACAGCTATTGGCCATTTTCCGTCGCATCTTGATGACGACATTTACGCAAATGACGCGCGACAAACAACAATAATATAAAGCCAGTTGTGTAAGTGTCCAGTCAGTTAGCGGTGCTAACTTAGCGCAGCATAAAGGAAGTCATCTTATAAACTGCAGACATGTCTCTTCTACGGCTTTATGCTCCGGTCAGAAGACTTGTCCTGTCCAACAGTTTAGCCATGAAGTCCGTCTCTACAGGTCAGTGTGTTAGCTAACGTTAGCCACAGTAGCTAACTAGCTCCTGTCATGTGAGAAACTAAATCCACAAACCTGCTGTTCTAACGTTTATTATGTTATATACTATGTCCCTCAGTATGGTTTAATGGCTATGTAAGTGATAAACTTGGACGTTTACCACCCAGACAACATTAGCAGAGGTTAAATCACAGCTGGAGGTCATGTTAGTGAATGAATGACTGTGTCCTGTGTTGTGCACTGGCTGCGATGGCTATATTCATTGAATGTTTTTTTTTTTCTTTTCTTTTTTTTCAGGGTGTTTCCGAGCAGCCAGCGGAGCGGTGAAGGACAAGGAGCCGCTGAAGAAGGCTAAAACCCCGCAGGGTCGGTTTGACAGCCCTGAGGAGGCGAGCAAAGCTGATCTGCAAAGTAAGAATCACGCAGGGGAGTTTGAGCTAACTAAGTGATGTAGCAGAAATAACATGAGAAACAGAACAAACTGAGAATTTCAATCAGAACAATCTGCAAAGAGAGAGAAATATTCGGGTCGATACTATCTATCTACTACCTACCAAACATGCTGCATTTTGAGAGAAGCTGGAGCTTTCAAAACATCATTCAGATGATAAAAAATAATAAAAGTAAGAATTATTAATGATCTTCAAATAAATGATTTGTATTGTTGCAATAATTGAGCTTCAGAGTTAGTGCAGAGTAACTTTGACTGTGAATGAATGAACAGTAGTATTTAGAGGAGGTTATACTACTTCACACTGAGTTTATACTATGTTTCTAATATTTTGTCCACCCTGTATATATTGTGTCGACAGTATTAGAAACATAGCTCAATAATGTAACATAAACAATTTATCAACAGTACAAACTGCAAACCAACACTCTCAAGTGTGACATTACAGGAAGGTATTGATCTTAGAGTTCCATCAGCTGAGGAAGGCTAGGAAATGTGTTTGAAAGCTCAAGAAAAGCCTATTTAGCGGACCTTGAGTTAGGAAATGTTTGTCAAAGCAGTTGTAGAACCAAAGCTGAGTTTTTCTAGCTGAATTGTTGTTGTCTTGCAGAGTTCCCTGATGATGTGAACCCTATAACCAAGGAGAAGGGGGGTCCTCGGGGCCCAGAGCCCACCCGCTACGGAGACTGGGAGAGAAAGGGCCGCTGTGTTGACTTCTAGTTCAATACTCTTATCTGATGTGTCACAACGTTTGTTTCAGAGAATTAACAGTTTGTCAGCGTTACTTATTTTTGCTCTTCGCTCAAATTTCATATCAAGAGGTGAAAAGAATGCAAACATATAAACTGTGTTCCTCACTGTGGTTGTGTTGATATTTTTTGGATCAAAGAGCAATACATTATGGACACTAAGTGTACCTTAAGTGTATCCTGGCTATCACTTTAATAGTTTGTAAATAAATAAATGTGTATCTTCAAAACGTGTTTTGCACGATGGCAGTGTCTGTCTATACAGGATCATCAGAGGAATGTATCAGTCAAAACCATAAATTAGAGCAACTCATTTTAAAACAGTATCCAATAAGTTTTTTCCAGAATAAATCTGTTTTCCGACTAATGGATTGTAACTGTGTTTATATCATCTTCAGATATACTGTGTCTGATACACAAGGATGCTGGAAGTGTGTCAGAGCTGGAGATGCTGATGCTTTAATTTGATGATTTATATTGAATAGTTACATTAACACAAATTTTCAATGCATCTTCATCAACACAATACAGGAAATACAATAATAATAAAGAAAATAACTCTTGGGTTGAGTACAAAGTCATTTCTAAAAAATACTTAAAATATTGTATAATTGTCATGTCATTATTGCATATGGCCAATCGTATCCATGACCCTCATGTGATCCTCAATTAACTGCATTTCTGTATTTTTTATTTTGAATTGTCATGAAACTTTTTGCAAAGACTTCGTCTAATTGTGTAGTTATTTACTGTCGCCACAAGAGGGCAGCAAACTATGACTTTAAATCTACAGATCACCATCTCCCAGCATCATCATAGTGGTAGACTGCTAATAATTCAGATATATACAATATTCAGGTTAACATCTGATAAATTAAAAATGACCTGTTGCTAACTTGGCCTGTGTAATTTAAATCAAAAGTGTGTATGCCCTCCAGTGGTCACAGGTAGGAATAATGCAGTTATGAATACTGATTATGTTTTTAATAGGTATCAGTAAGACATGTATATGTATTTATATGTTCATAATCGTATCTCTAAAATTTCCAAAGCCCTGCATCAAAATGTGTACATAAGTACACGTTTCCCGAAACAAACACATTTGCTGTATTTCATTCGCCATTGCATTTGTGTTCATTATCTATATTTACAGCAAGCCACAATGTCAATGACTAGATTATAGTATATCAGTTTGCAGTTGGTATGTTGAACTATTTACATGTCTTTTGTGTGTAAAGTTGTGATGCAAAAGTACCACTTTTAGAAGCGTTTATATCGTTTTGAGTGATATGTGCTTTGACAAAGAGAGTCTTAGTAGTTTCAGAAAAAATGTTTTTGGGTGATTTTTTCTCAAAAGGGGTGTGAATAAAAATATTCTATGTTGTTCTATTTTATGATCAGTTGCAAAAAAAATGGATAAATACCTTTAAAGATCTCTGTGCATTTCTTTTTCTGTCCACTAGAGGGCAGCCAAGAGCCAGGTTCGCCTGCTGTCTGTTATGTTGCCTTCATGTGCCCTCAGCAGTATTGTAATTACGATGCTTCAACCCAAGAAGCAATAAAAGTAATTCCACACGCGCGTTTTTTGTTCTAATACTTTAGCTGTCCATGTTAATCATTATTTCGCATCCTTTATATCGTACACATACTCAACATTGCGCATACACAGACATATATGGCTACATGCGTGTCGGTTTTGTAACGCATAAATGACTGTTTTTGTCAGAAATGAGATTTGAGGAGAAGCACGTAAAGGCATCATGTAGGAGGAGGAAGACGCCTGCAGCAACAAAGCGCGAATGGGTCTTCAACAACTGGGGGCTCCTCCCAGATAAAACTAACGGTTTCAAATGTGGTAAGTAAAACATTTACAGCGTTTTTGTAACCAGACGAGATTTTAATGGTGTTTGTCGGTCAGAAATGTGCGTGTATTATTGCTTTTGTATGTCTGACTTCCGCCAGTTGGGGAAAAAAGGTGTCAAAGACTTTAAATGGGAGATTTTATGGAACGGAAACTGAGCTTTGTGCATCAAAAGGATGCCGAATTTACGAGAAGACCTCAAAGAATTAGGAAACGTCCAAAGTTGGATTTCATTGGTAAAGTTTGTTTGTCGATTACCAAGACTACGTACAATTACAAGATTTCTAAATTGAGTTTAATACGTGTTCCGCATTTATCGGATCTACATCGCCCACACATATTTTAGCTCTCTGAAACTTTACGGCAGGGTGTTGCACCGGTGCAGACGGAGGTTGTTAAAATGTGGCGCTCTATCTGAGTGCACTTCCAGTTTTTCTGAATAAAGTAAGCACCTGACAGCCTTACATGGTCCTCTGTAGACTACAATGGCTCCTCGCTTTGTGCAGTAGGTCACTTGTGTTCGGTGTCACTGGTTGACGGCACTTGTTGCCATGGTTTCCTCCACAGTCCCACTCTGACCACCCTGTGTTTGACATGTGTGTTTAGTTTGAGGCTCAAACATGAATGAATTCATGTTTTACTGGTGTCACATGGCTAATATTTTGCTTTTTAGTGAGATAAAATTACAGGGACAATGAGGATGCATCCTCTGTATTTTTGTAGTATTCTGTGAGTTTCAGACTCATTAATTGTCTTGAAAAACACTGCCCAGACCTTGATGTTAGGAAATAAAATCAGATATGCAGGCTAATTTCCAAATAATTGGCAAGGTTTTTCTAATAACTACTCATTTTCATGAAAATACCAAAAAGAGCGCACTGGATTTAAAATTATCATTTTATTTTGATGTTATTGTTTGTACATAAATATTTCAAACATTTTTGAAATTTTGTAACCATTTGTGTCTCTTTTTCTATTATCATTATTATTATTATTTATATTTATTTTATTTTTACTTCTTTTTTATTTTGGCCTTAAAAGATATTGAGAAAAAGCCAAAACTGACCAAAAAAAAAAATAAATGAGAGTATGTAATTTCTGATTTCAAAACACTTTACCCATACAGTACACAAGATTCAGTCAGATTCAGATTCATGCATTGGTTAATAACATAAGGCAATTCCTTGTTTGCGTGTCGTTGGACAGTCAGTGACATGTAGAAGACCAGTCAGTCATTGTTGTCTTTCTTTTTCATATATTTATCAGCACAAAACATAAATTGTGTGAAGAATATGTCTCTGAGTTATTAAAGTGTTGTGTCCACAGTGCTGCTGTGGATGGACGTTGGTCCAGTGAGCACAGGCAGGTCTGAGCATGCAGTCTTAATGAGATCAGTCAGGTGAGGAGGAGCGTATGGTTTCACTGATTGGACCCGACCGTCAGGCCTGCTGGTTAATGATCCCACAGCAACAGGTAGAGACACTCCTCTCACTAAGCAACTGTGTGTGTGTGTGTGTGTGTGCAAACGTTTACAAGGATTGCATTATTGATTCAAAGCTAAACCTTTATTTCCCTTGTCTGACAGTGTTCCTCCTGTGAGCCTCAACTCACCAACACGATGTTTGCTGTTGAAAAGACGCTGGACGAAACACTTTGCCACAAGCTTGCAGTTCCTCCAAGGTGCATGAATAAAACCAAAAAAAAACATACTTGTCGATGATGAGCTTTTCCTCTGAAAGATACTAAATTGTTACATTTCTTTTAGTTAACTTCCTACATTTCCTTCCTCCAATGGAAGCCGAAGGATGCAGCCAGAGGTGGAAGATGCATCTCCCAGAGTTTAAACACCGCAGGAAATGCTCGAGTGTGACTGCAAAAGACAGTGAAAGAGGCAGGACAGAGAGCGACAGGGCACAGAAAAATGTTACTATGGCTCCCACCTCCAGGTATCTGACAGACAGACAGTATATAATGAGAAAGCCTCTGTTCACTGAGGAACCACGTACATCCATATTAAAGAAGACACATCCACAGAAGCACACAGAGAAGGTGAGGAGGAAGGAGATGCACATATTTATTCTCTCATTCTGTTTAGTTTTTTTTCTAGAGGAAATGAAAATACAGAATATTTCAGGCTTTATGATGTGAATGTTACATGGTCTCCTGTATGAATTCTTTAAAGGTCACAGGAACAATCAGCCTAAGTCAGACTTGAACTGAATTCAATCATATTGAGAGACATATAATGTTATTTATTTAGCAAAACAGGGAAAAGTACTTGAAATACCACACCATCTATGACAGAATATTATAAAAAATAAAGTTGTAACTTCAAAAGCAAAATATTGATGTCGCAATCATATCAGGTTGAAATTTTGTCTCGGGAAATTACATTATAAAAATTAAATTATGAAATTACATAAGAAATTACATCAAATTACTTTATCTTATGAAACATTACCACTTTTTTCTTAAAATATCCTACTAAAATATTTTGTTATTCCTGTATTTTCCTTTCAGCCCAAACATTTTGTAATAATCAGACTCCCTAAATATTCTGCATTCAGTGTATATAAAACAGCGACCTATTGTTTGAATTTCACAATCCATTGTGAACTTATCATTGTCACATTTTAAAACAGGCAGCAGATCAAATCTAATCAAATATATGATGACGTGGATTATAAAATGTATGATTTAGAATCGGAGGAGAGTTTCACTCACAGTTTGGATGGTTGCTAACTGGACTTCAATAGCAAAGTCAGCAGAAGCGAGAAAGCTCTTCTGTTGAGCTGAGCTGTCATGCCTGAATAGAGATTAAAGAACTTTTAAATAACAAAGTGAAACACTACAGTAAGATGAATCCAGTAACATATGAAGTATCATTTTAACTGTTTTCTGCCTTGTAGGAGAAACAGTTTGGTGTTAGCAGAAGAGAAGAAAACCAGCAGCACACTGACATGAGTTCCTTGACCAGACCGAGAGAGGAGCTGACCCCAGAGACTTTCACCCTCTCTCACAGCAACTTCTCTCCTCCCTCCCACCTCGACTCGCCCCTGGGTGTCTCAGAGCTCAGGACCAGGCTGGGAGATGAAGAACCCACCTGTGGATCACTTTCTCGAGGTAGCAGATCAGCTCAGCGGAGCCTGTCGAGCTCCTTCCTGGAGGTCCAGAGACTCAACCCTCCTCTGAGGCCACAACTGACCTCCACTGTCCTGCATCCTACCTACACCCCTCGCTCAGGGTATTCCAGGCCAGGCCAGACCAAGCTCAAGCTGGGGGACAGGGAGGTAGAGACCAAGGTATACTCTTCTGGAGGACACTCAAAAGGACATCCAATGTCTCTCTATCAGGCGAACTACTGGGCCTGTGCCATCCCCAATGCTTCACCTCCATCTCCAGACAGGCACTCTGCAGACTGGGACCCAAACAGGGAGTACCAGGCCCTGTTGGACTACACATACCCTCTGAGACCAGGGCAGGTGGTCTGTGAGGAAAGCACTTCCAAACTCCAAGGAGATTCTCTCTTCCAGAAAGACCTCACCCTGCAGGATTCAGGGATTGAACTGGACCACCTTTGTAGCTCCACCAGCCTGTCAGGGTTGGACTTTTCTCTTAGTGGGGGTCATAGGTCATCTGACCTGCAGGGGTTCACCAGATCCTCAGATGGTCCACCATCGGGTACCGTGCTCTCCCTAACGGACCCAGTGGGTTTGTCCTTGGACAGTTTGGAATGCAGCAACAACGGAAGTGGAATGAATCATTACAAGTTCGATGGTGGCTATCATCAGCACCATGCATCGTCCTCCTCCACTGCTTTCTGCCGCTCCACCTGTTTTCTTCCACAGTCCAGGTGTGTCTGTAGGGAGGTGGACGAGGAGTTCTGGCCTCTTCCAGAGCAGCTGGAGGAGCTGCAGCTGCTATCCAGACAGGTGAAGGCTATGGACTCTTTTTACTGGTGCCTTTGCAAAAAACAGTCATACTCTGCATTATTCTGCATTTCCTCAGCTGAAGGCTAAAAGTATTTGGTTTGTGTTTGTGTGCAGGTGAGAGAGGTGACGGCTCAGCTGAGTCGGCCTGTCACAACCAGCTGGGAGTCTCTGGGGCCAGGCACCACCTCCATCCTCTCCTCCATCACCCTAACTGAGAAACAGGAGGCTGAAGGTGAGGAGGAGGAGAGGGAGGAGGCTAAAGTCAAAGAGGTGAAGAACGGCAGTCAAGACACAGATGGAGGAAAAGAAGAGCCGGGCGGAGCAGAGAGGAGAGCTGCTCAGACTGGTATGTCAGAAAAAATGACTGTTCCATCCATCCATCCATTATCTACCGCTTATCCTCACATAGGGTCGCAGGAGAAATTACTGTTATCCAACAAAATAATCAATCTATTGGTTATACGTTCATCCATATACAGTGCTCTGCATGAATGAATGCACCCCAACATACAGTATTTGTCAGAAAACCTTTAATTTCTTTTCAGAATCAACTTTTTCTGAGAGACACTACACTACAAAATACTCCCACAAATGTGAATTGATTGAAAACAAGATTTGTTCATTTTCACACAAAAAGTAGTTTTCCTCACAAATTCATCAAAGACCATGTTGCAAAAAACAAGTAGCGACATTTATCTTTTTCCATTTTTCATGAACGACTTCTTTTAGAGCCTGGATGCTGGACTTGTCTTTTCAGAATCAGGAACAGGTGTTGATTGAGTTGAGACCAGGAGACATACTGAATCACTCAGACCCTGTTCTTCTTTAGAAATGCAACAGTGGCCTTTGATGTGTGTTCTGGATCATTGTCATGTTGGAAAAGTGCATGACGACCAAGGGCAGGGACTGATATCGTGACCTTTGGGACATAACAATTTAACCGTTTAACAATGATAAAGGCCACCTTAGAGTTTCATCCATGCATACACACAAACAAAACAAGCACAGGTCATCTCAGAAAAACATGTCCTGTACATCAGCAGCTGACCTCAGAGACTCAGAGGCAGTGAGAAGGAGTTCTGGATCCTGGTTGAAGCCTGTAGGAAGAGGACTGAGTCCGTCTCATCTCAGGGAGGTGGAGGTTTTGGTGGAGCAGATCTGTGGCCTCACCCTGCCTGGCAGCCAGAGGAGAAACCAGGAGGACCAGGAGCAAAGTGACTCTCTGATGCAACACATCCAGGTAGACACACATCTGACCCTCCAGTGCCTTCAAATGTAAACTCTGCAGGGATGCACTTTCAATGTGACATGAGCATCACTTAGTTAAAGCAGCCGTGGATGTTTCAGGTCTTCTGTTCACATCTGGAGCAGCTAATCCAGCAGCTGTATACAGTGTCAGAGAAGATGGAGCTGTTGGCTGCGCCCACCGTGGACATAGACAGTGTGAAGTCATCTCTAGCTGAGTACCAGGTGAGGACTGAAGGCTGCAGGTCAGTGATGCACAAAACAACAGCTGTCTGGTTTATTACAAATGAAGATGTAAATAGGAAAAACTGTAATTTTCTACTCAGATGTCAACAGAAACTAAGTATTAACAAACCCACCATGAAATAAAATAAGGTGTTTATGGTGATATTGATGCTATGAAGCACTAATAAGGATATAAAACAGATATGCAGTAATAAATCCTCACAGTGGAGGAGCTGTTTTTAGAGGTTACAAACAGTATTCACTCCTGGAACAATTACTCTGTAGTGATGGGAATGTAATTTATGCTACCCTCCACAATAAATAAAACTTAAAACCATCTTGGTTAGTCTTTCCACTTTTCCAACTCTGGTTTGGTCAAAATAAATCTAAACTTAATTCGCAGTTAGATGTGAAAGAAAACATCCTCATAGCCGCCAGACTCAATTGCCAGAAAGAGTAATTTTACTCTGCTGATCTTTGTAAAACACACTTCATCCAAGAAACAAAAAAAAATCATCAAAACCATCTTTGTTTAAGGTAAAATACCAGTGATTTCTCAGAAAACTCACTCCACTGAATAATAATAATAATACTAACGTGAAAAATTCAGTTTTCCTGACGGTGTGACGTGACTCTGTCGTTGTTAGAGTGTTCACAGAGAAGTGAGCAGCCATCAGCCCCTGGCCTCCTGCGTTCTGCACACCGGACAGCTTCTCCTCAGCTGCATCAACACCATGTCTCCACGTCAGTCTGTAACATGTTAACACATTATGAATAAATCATTTTAACCTCATCATTTTCTCACTCAGGTCTCAAATGTTTTTATGCATTCTCTCTTTCTCTCTCTCTCTCTCTGTGCGTTTCCAGTTTTAAGAGACACCTTGCTGATGATTGAGAGGCAGGGTGGAGTTCTGGAGACCCACACTGAACACTTTTTCTCCTCCATCCTGTCTTCCATGGACAGCCTCACCCAGTCCAGTCAGCCCAGTCCAGTCCAGCATAGCAGAGAGGCGGACCCGAGCCCTGTGATAGTCCAGGGGTCCATTTCATGACCAGACTGCAGGGCACATCTGTGAGAGGACTTAGTATATATCTCGGCTTTAAAATACAAGAATGTTGTTTCATTTTTTTAAACATTAGTATCATGTGTATCAGATATTAGACAGTGACATCTACTCATAATTACCATGACCACCGGATTGATCTGAGCACCCTTTCTCTCGCCTGTAATGTCTGTGTTTAAATGGTAAATTACAAATGGAAAACTGAAACTCAGAATGTAGCTGTCTTTCATATTTCACCTCACAGTTTGTCTCTTGTGCTCAGAGTCGCACTTCAGATAGAGGGCTCTCCTTCATTTACACGGGTCTGAACCTGAATAGTCCACACTCCAGCAGCTGGAACATGTTTGCAGGAGATGTGTAGGCTTGACTGAGGCGTTACTTCATCATTTAAAGGTTAATTTTTAAGACGTGGCCAGAATTCTAAATATTTTGAAAATTATCAACAGAATGTTAAGAGGTTACGAGTTGACGTTAAGTATGTGTTGTTTTGTAGAGATTTTGACTGAAGTAAGCAAGCTAACCAACTAGATCCAATCCGTCCTGTCTTGTCATACCTTTAGCATCCAAGGTCAAAGAAGAAGAGAGCCGACATGAAGGTCCATCTCCTGGTGCTGCCACTCTATTGGTGGCGGTGTCAGCAAAACTAAATTATGTTATTAACTCTTTGAGTGCCATTGACATATTTATACGTCATTTAAAATCCAACGCATGAGTGCCATTGATGTATAACTACGTCAAAGTTTTTTTTTCGGCAGCAGGGACGAAAGAGCATTCTCACACAGCCTGTGAGTAATATTGTGGCTTCTGGGATTTGTAGTCTTGACATAAAGAGATGGAAGTGGAGACGATCTCTCGAGATAAGAGAGCAAAACAGAATCTGGACAAAAAGTGGTGATTTTGGTGAAAGTGGCCTCTACTCTACCTCTGATATACAAGAATGGAACAAATTAAAAACAAACTTTTGATTTTATGGGCTGGATGGAGGCGAGATGCTGCCTCCTTCTTCTCTGGAGCATGTGGCCACATATTACTCATTGTGCCTTTAAAGACAAAGTCAGAACATATTTATTATTAACAAATTTGATTTTACTTAAATTACATTCATGCATCATTTGCAAATTAAATGAAACACTATAATTGTTTCTCAAATATGTGTAACTGACTTCAGTGAAAGGCTCAGTTGACCCAAACTATCTCTTCTCTCCAGTTTGATTAAAAAGTATGGAAAAATGATCCACCGTGGTATCTCTATCAAGAAACTGACACTATAATGACTGGATACATAGCTTTTTGGTCATTTGGGTGAACTTAGCCTTGAAAAAACCTTTCACTACGCTGTAAATAAATCAGTCATTTAATAAAGCAGAGAGTTTTGAATGATGGTTTGTGTGTTTGCCATGTTGTGTGCTGTCTGGTATGGACATTTAGAGGAAACTGGAAAGGTTGCTCCACTGACAGGTCAATCAGGTCAGACTAGGCCCTGATTTCAAAGACTTTAACAATGCCAATTGTTCGCTCAAACTGCTCTAGTTTCCAAATGGAGCCTTGATGCTGGTGGTGTTGGGAGATGGAGAACAATAACGAGGCCATCAGTGTCATGGACTGGGGGAAAGAAACAGTTCATGGTTACATCCTGTATCCTGTCATTAAATTCTACGATCAAGGTCCGTCTTTTGTTCTGGTCTCAGTCTAGTATGGGTTTATAATACAGACAAAATAAACATGACAAACATGACGATGGTGATGTTGTGACAATATCACCTCACAAACAGGAAATGAAAAATAGCTAGAGAAATAAAATAAATTAATCGGTGTGACTAGGTGATTTTTGCGTGTGGTTTTTGGTACACAGTCTACAGTTTCTCTCTAATTTTTTTTTTATTATTAAGTAAAGTAATAGTTGTTCACAAAATGGTATGCCAAAATGTTTTTTGAACTGAAAAATAAGTTCTTAACCTACTATGAATAGAAGGAACACCCTCAATGTCTCAGACAGAGATTTATTTTCAAACATAGTACAAGGCAAAACAATCCAGTTAATTCCTACTGAAACTATTTGATTTATTATGTGTCATTTTGGTCAAAAAAATGCTGGACAGTTTCTATCAATCAGCATATTGTGTGCAAGTGAGGTAACAGTCACACCTACATCCTAAAACCAGTGATGATACAGTCATGGCTCATGACAAGCACATGAACTCAGAGCAGAAGTTTCTGGATTAACGGGAGATGTTGCAATAGTATTAAAATATATTCATAAAGTGTACCTCACTTTTGACTGAACGTGTGGAGGATTGAAGGTGACAATGTTGACTACTACTTATAGGAGAAACTTGTTGGGCACTTGTTGTATGAAGTTATTTTATGTGTGTATTTCTGTTTATTTCAAGAGAATCAAGAGCTTTATTGCCACTCAAGGAATTTTACTTGGTGTCAGATGTTTACAATACTCCCTTAAAATAGAAAGGAAGTAGAAGGAGTATAAAAAATTTGGTTTTGGGAACTATTGTGCATGGATATTACAAATGTTCCTTGTCTTTGTCTGTCTCGTGTAAATTGTTTGTTGTTGTTTAAAGATGTAATAAAAGGAGTGTTTCGAAATTATATTGATAATGTGGTATTTTATTTTCACTACCATTAATGTGTCAAGCTGGTCAGGTGTAACTAGGATGTGACCGGAAGTAATCCTTGGGTCTTCACCTTACAGCACACAAAATACTCGTCGATGAGGTCTGTGTTGAAGTATTTGTCCGGAAGTTGTGTCGTCCTGTGGTGTGCAGTTTGACCACGGGGCACTGGATGACTCCTCTCTGCCACGTTTCACTAAATGACGTAATCCCTCCCAGGGCTTGACAGTTCGCTGTTGCCGTCACACATCAGAAAGAGAGAGAGAAAGAGGCTGGTCAGCAACATATCTACCCGTATCCCCTTCATCGGCTTTATCTTCACAGCTGACGTGAAAGAACAAAGTATCCGTACCCCCAAGTACCGTGTATTGTTATATTCCTGCCTTGGCTAACCAGCTGGCTAATGTTAGCTGTTTCCTGGTTGGAGTTGCAGCCATTTTGGATTTTTTTACCGAGGAACAACTAGCTAGCCGGTCGTGGATCTGGGAGCAGCGTACGCTAGCCACCGCTCCCGTTTACATAACGAATCACCGTTGTTTGTCTGTAAGCAGGGGCAAAGGAGACCTTTGACGAGAGGGGAATACACCGTACAACGAGTCAACAATGAATCCCGAATAGTAAGTACGATGTGTTACGTTTTGCAAGCTAAGCTAAGCTAAGGTTAGCTAAGTGCTAACAAGTAAGTTAGCATTTCGCAAATAACTTAGCAGTTGGAATAAGTTAACGGCTAACATCAGCTGACGTTAGCCTTTATGTCCACCTGTGCCTGTATGAGATGCTGGGAGCTTTTCCAGGCATATGGGATGAATGTTTATGTCAGTCAGTCGATATATGTTTAAAATAAACAACAACAGACTGTTCCATACTTATTTGCTTATTAACGTGTTTAGCCAGCTGTTGGGCCGGCGGCAGTGGCTGTGAAGACTCGCCTCGGCTCGCTGAGATGTAGCGTTAACGAACGTTACAATACAAAGGTGTTTTTTTTTTATTTTAACTGTCAGCTGTCTTTGTCCGTAATTTTCATTTTACTGTATCAACATTACACTGTCATCACCTCAGAAGATAGCTAGAATTGCCTAATTGAACTCATAGACTTCAGTCTGTCATTGCGACAGCCTTCTTATTTCCTCTCTGCTATAAATAAACAGTAATTTGTCGTTTAAGTCCAGGTGTGGTAATTGGTTTTTACGCTTTACCTGGTGGTGTTGGGCATGACTCAGTTTTCAGTCATATGGTCTGGTGCTGAAGCAGCCCCTCAGTCATGAGTAGGTCACATGCTGTATAGGACAAGCCCTCGATTTCAACACAGCAGCATTGAGCAATGTCAGCCTGTCTTTGGTTTTGCATTCTCAGACGTTGACATGGGTGGATTGTAGTTTTTGATAGTATCGTTACAGTTTTTACTCATTTGGCAATCTGTCAAACACAATACTACAATACTGCTCTTTAATCTAAACATTTTGTCCTTATTTATCTAGTTAAAATAGTGCTGCTCTACCCCATCTCTTCTGGGGACTGTTTCATCTTGTATCAGTTATTCACCTCCTTGATATGGACAAGATACTCCTAGGCTAGGTTCAAGATCTTCCCACTGAACGAGAGTCATTGTCAAAATAAAAAGGAAGCATTTTTAACCCACATTACAGTTCAGAGTTCATTATATTGAGTAACACGTCTGGTAGAAATGACAAGCAGTTGCTGTTGAGATGGATGTGACTTGGGCTTAACAACATGGTGAAGTACTTTGATTTAGTCTTCTTCCACATTATTCACCATTAACAAGCAGTAAGTCATTCAGTAGGATGACCAACTCAAAATTGCTTACAGTGAAACAGGGCCTGTGTGTTGTGATGAAATCAGATAGCTGTTAAACTGCAAAAAATATAACTTAATGGCTTGTAATCATGTCATAAAATATAATAAGTTATATAATGTTTAGCTTCTTTTTTAAAAAAAAAAATCTGAAAAAAAAAACAAACAAAGCACGCAAGACATCAGACCTGGTGAACATTATTATATAAGAATATTGATCTCCAATCACTTGCAGTAATTATTTACTTAAGCTAAACAGCACAAATAGCAAAAAGAAGAAATCTGTACACCTGACTATGACTAAATTAAAGGAATCTTATTGATATCTAGTCAGTAACAAATCACACAAACTATTGCTCTACCAATCTAAAGTATTTGTTATAAACATGCTGTTAACCATTGAGTTTCCACACTGTGGTCACATTGAACTTTTCCTCAAAGGGACCATGCCACTCTTGTAATAATAATATGTGGACATGTGGATTGCACTTAGACACGGCGTTGGCCATTTTCACACTGTAGCGTCAATGCATTTTCTTCTTCTCTGTACCCTCTTCACATATGTCACATGGCACCAATTGTGTTTCCACCCCTGTAGTTTGTAAGATTGCAGTAAAATGTTTCTTTTAATTGCAGCTTTTACCATTTCGAAGTGTGCTATGACTTTGAGATGTCAGTTTGAACGTGAGTAACCATTCAGCCCTAGTTAGACGAGTGATGGTAAATAAAATGAGCGGGTTTTCAGGTGAGAGAAACACGTTTTGTTGAGTTAAGTAGCAATGTTAGCTTGAATGGTGTCATTGTAAATGATGCAGGATGTAGTTTAGACTTGTATGTTTGTTGTGGACTGCCCAGACCTGCCTTGTTGCATGACAATGTTAAAGGGCTGGAAAATCTTAATGTAATAGTAGCCCTACCCTACAAGTTGACCTACAATGGTCTTTGAGAATGGAAGTTGAGCATCTGACAGCCTCATTACACAGTAGAAAACATAATCCTCATAAGTTAAATACTCTTGTTTAAAACAGTGATTAACAAGATTATGGTCTCTTGTTGACTCACCTCCTTTTTGAAAAACTAGTCAAAGCTCTATAATTTTCATTTTAACAGCAGTAACATTATAGGAAATCCATTCATTGATAGTGTCAGAATCAATTGCATCCTTGCTGTCTTCATAAATACTGTATACAATTGTGGTGTTTAGTAGGGCTGCATGTAAAGATTATTAATCTGGTGATTAGATTCTTAATTAATTTATTAGGTGTTTGGTTTATTAAATGTCAGATAATGGTGAAGAATGTCAGTCAGTGTTTCCCGAAGTCCAACATGATGTTCTCAAATTGATTTGTCCACAGCTCAAAGATATTCAGTTTACTGTCATCGAAGAGGTCTGGCCAAGTAGCCAAAACTGGAACTAGGCTGCTGTTGTGAAAATCCAATTCCTTATTTAATAGTATAGTAATACTTCCACTGTGTTTCCTCTGGTCCTTTCAGCTGGCTTCATATCAATCACATGATCAGATGTCTTCCTGCACTTCCTTCTGAAAATGTGCCTGAGCTCAGCACTGTTCATTGTCCCGAAAGTTTCCTTTCTTTGTAAAATGCAGACATTTCAGCCAGACATGTGATGTCATGACACGAAATGCTGATGAGCATATTTGCTTTTGACTGAAACGAACAGACCAATCACTGTTATGAATGAGCTGTAGAGATGCACTGATTGCAAAATGTTTTCTGACAGCAAGGCTCCAGAATAACTGTTGATTTTTACATGTACTTCTGTTGAATTTAAGTGACAGTTGTCAGTATGATGTCCTTCTATTGGTAATGGTGGATATGGTTCCTTTAGCAGGTTTTGTGCTCATGATTTGATCAGTTTGGTTGACTTGTGCAACCCCAGTTTTACAGACAGAAAGCAAGATGTCTGAATATTGGTTCATAATTTGTATTGAAATGCATCTTTTATTTTGTAGTACCTTTGGAGTGGCCTTTAAGACTCAACCACACTATTAATGATTTGGTGTCTACGTTTTTTTTAAAAACACTATTTCACATTGTTGTTGTTAGTACTGTAAATTGTCTATAAACAAAGCATTTATCAGTAATTCATTTAAGGTGGAAATACTGTGAAAGTGTGCGTAGCATGTTGAATAAGTGGTGCTTCTTAATTGTTTGCTGGTGCTCCTATAATATCCAGTTGTAGTGTAAAAAGTTAGTGTGGAGGCTGCTCAGGGTAATCTATCACTCAATCACTTGGTTAACGATCTCTGAATATCCTTAAACTAATGTTTTTTTTTTCCTCTTTTCCCCCACAGTGACTATTTATTCAAGCTGCTTCTGATTGGTGACTCTGGTGTCGGAAAGTCTTGCCTTCTTCTCCGATTTGCAGTAAGTTTCCCCATAGTGGCTTTTTCATATTAACTCCATCTTATTCTTGGAGTATTTAAAGTTTTAACTACACAGTAATTTCATGTATGACTGTTAAATCTGCAGTCAGTTGTACAACAGTGTATTATAGCCACCTTAACTGGGTTTCTCATTAACCCGATAAGAAAGTTATACAAAACAGGATGTGAGGCAAACTGCTGCAGTTAACCTGCCCGTAACTCATTCGTTCATTTGTATTTAAATGGCCCAACACCTCTGCTGCTTCACAGTAGTGCTAGTCGTGGCTGTTGGTGTTGATTGTGTGTGTGTGTGTGTGTGTGTGTGTGTGTGTGTGTGTGTGTGTGTGTGTGTGTGTGTATAGTGAAACAGGAAGTGAACAGGATGTATGAGCCAACTAACCGACTGTTTCTTTCTCCAGGATGACACATACACAGAAAGTTACATTAGCACTATTGGTGTGGACTTCAAAATACGAACCATAGAACTAGATGGAAAGACCATTAAACTTCAGATTGTAAGTAACCCGCTGCTTCACTTTCATGTGTCACTCTGTCCTAAGTTCCTACTGAAGTCATACCAGCAGCTTATATATATGTGTGTGTGTATATATATATATATATATATATATATATTATTTGTGTTGTGGACAAAATGCATCATTTTAGGATGTCATCTTGGGCTTTGGGAAACATAACTGAATTTTGTTTTTTAATTTTCTGATATTTTCTGACATTTGTCGTCTTTGTCTTCAAAAACAGTCATCAACTTTATTTTCATGTTTTTTCTTTGACAGTGGGATACAGCGGGTCAGGAGAGATTTCGTACAATAACATCCAGCTATTACAGAGGTGCTCATGGTATCATTGTCGTGTACGATGTTACAGACCAGGTCAGTACAAGGACACACCATTTCATACCTATTAAAACTATTCCTTAGTACACATGATGACATTTTGCCTCAAAAGGACAATGTTAACTTCTTATCATACACCCACCAAAATGACGAGGCAGAATCTTATTGACTGGTTTCTAATGAACTGAAATTAAAATAGATGAGCTGTTCCTCATTTTGCTGGGGGTTCCTCAGGAGCCCTGTTCGATGACATGTTTTGAATGTTGGGCTGTTATACTGCCGAGCTGCTCTGTGTGAAAGGCCTGGTGGTGTTGTGTATGTATCAGAGGAATTATGGTATTAAGGAGTGCAAAAGAACAAGCAAATCTTTCCATTTGAGAAAGAAGCTAATGTTCACTTTACTCAGCTCTCTGGTCTGTCATGAGGAGAAATATGTCTCTGTTCCTCAATGGATTTCTCACTTCATGCATTGTTTTGAATGCTTGTCTAAATGGAAGTTTTCCAAAACCTTATCTATCTGAGTCAGTGGCAAACATGAAAAAAAGCTTTATATCTCTGAAACATTGTGTGCTGTCAAGGTCTGTTGTTGCTACACTAGAAACATTGAGGTGTGATGTCAGGTCTATATTTAGCCAGGAATATGTCTGTTTGTAAGGATGGGCTCCATGTTTTCACAAGAATGATAGCACATGATGCGTCGTAAATATGTTTTCATGCTTCTTCTCTACAGTATATGGTCCATACATGCAGGTTTGTGGTAGCTCAGATGGGCTTTCTCCTTGAAACCATGTTGTGATTCAGTTTAGGCAAAATTACATAGGTATAACACAATACCAAAAAGTAGCAGTAGCAGTCACATAATTACTAGTAAACGATTCTTGATGCCAGTTTGATACCATGATAAAACAATCCCATGTATTTCAACAAATGCTCCTGTATTACGTTTTCGTACTAGATCATAATTCCCTGTCTATTATCTATTTCATGTTGGTGTGAACACATCTTCAAACAACTGGATTTATTCATGTTTGTCACCAAAACTACACTTTACAAGAATTAAACACACAATGATAACATTAGAATTTACCTTTGCTCAAGTTTCATTTGTCATTGAGTAGATCCTGAAAACCAGAGCTAGGTGACATTAGCTGATAGCAGCCAGTAGGCAGCACAGTAATGTTAACTAACCCTCCTCCTGATGATTTCAGCACAGATTTATTGTTCACAGTGCATATTTGTGGAAAAAATAGGATTTCTGGACGCATTGATGGTGAGACCTGTACCTTGTAATAAATACAGAACAGACAGCTCTAGTAGTTCTGAGCAGCTGTGAGTCTTTGCTGCAGCTACACCATCCTCTGTATGTTCATTTAGAGCAAGCAGGCCACACTGCTCTTCAAATAATAAAGTTGGAAGTTTGCCCAAACTCCTTTGAATGGATCCAGCCATCCTTCTGTGTAGTTCTCAAAGTTCACAAGCTGTAATGTGCAGTCTTGTATTGTGTTCAGTCCTTGCAATGTTTCAAACTGTCTTCCATCACAAAAAAAAGTTCATAAAACCTATTAAATGTGTCTCTGTGAATGCTGTCCAGTGCTAATGTTTACCTGTTCCCTATCTCAGGAGTCCTTCAACAATGTCAAACAGTGGCTTCAGGAGATTGACCGCTATGCTAGTGAAAATGTCAACAAGCTATTGGTTGGGAACAAGTGTGACCTGACGACAAAGAAGGTGGTGGATTACACAACAGCAAAGGTAAGGCACCTGAGTGTTGACTCTCACACACAGAAGCTGTTGTATGTGTTTTTATGATTCATTTTGGTTTATTTTCTACCGCTTATCGTCACATAGGGTCGTGGGGGGTGCTGGAGCCTATCCCAGCTGTCTTAGGGCGGAATTTTGGTTTTGTTATGAATAATTTTCTGTACTGTATACTGCCTTTGTCTTCAAATTAGTATGACATGTAGAATATTATAAAAGGTGTCTTATTTATGTTAGCCCAAAAGGGGTTTCCCTTAAAGCCTCCTTAAAACAAGCCTGGTCAGTATGACTCAGAGTTACAGCCAGGTTGTCCCTATGTCACTGCAATATGGAAAAATTGTTAGCATTGTTATCTACGAGCCAAATTAGAAGCCATTCGTCAGTGAATCTGGAATTTAGCACCTCTAACATATTGAGTAATTACAAGCACTTTAAAATATTTGCTGTTTGAAGATGAAATGTAAGTGCCATAGTCACATCTTGTGGCTGTTGTTTCATTCCATCAGTTGGGTCTTTTTAGTAATGGAGAGGCTGTGGTGAGGAAGCACAGGATAGAAGCTGTAACCTTGCTGCTGCTAAACAAACCGTATCTTGTATGACACTGTGTGTCCTGAGCTGCAGATATATCACACACCTACACTGCCATCACACACACCTGGCAGGGTTCACATTTAGCTTCACTTTGTCCTACATTGTGTTGACAAAGCCTAAATGGCCCCAACCACAGACATGACATCTTTATTGTGTGCCAGCTCTTCCTCATCCCTGTAATGAGATTTTTTTTCCTTTTCGCTCATAAAATAAAAATCATAAAACCTTGAAAATATGGCTCACGTCCCGTCTGCTTTCTTCCATTGCGTCCAGGAGTTTGCAGACTCTTTGGGTATCCCCTTTTTGGAAACCAGTGCCAAGAACGCCACCAATGTTGAGCAGGCCTTCATGACTATGGCTGCTGAAATCAAGAAGAGGATGGGCCCCGGGGCCACAGCCGGAGGAGGGGAGAAGCCCAACGTGAAGCTGACCCCTGGCACTACTGTCAAGCCTTCATCAGGAGGATGCTGCTGAGAGAGAAACCACTTCTACTTTGGCCCTGCCCCTTCACCCTATTACTCTGCAGGCCTGTCATCCTGGCCGCCCGCCACCCCCCTCAAACGCCACTGTGTCCCAGCAAAGCCCCGCCACACGTAGACAGGACAGGGACGACATGGTTGACATGTCCGTGTGAGAACAAGATGAAGTTGCCTGTATTTGTACTGTACATAGTATAGCCGCACTACCAAAAACAAAGCATCCCTTTCGTCATAATGTCCTGTTATTGATGACTAATTCTACAGATAGGTGATCATTCCACCTGCCCCTGATGACGACCCCCCTCCTCATCATCATCATCATCTCAGACCTCTCAGAGACTACTCTTTTATTTGGTCCTCTGAATGCAGGTTCATGAGAACAATGTGTGTTTGTGTGTGAGTGAGGATGTGTCTGTTTCTCTGCATTCCTACAGCGGGTTGGTCAATGAATCAGTTTCATTAAGGTTTCTGTCTGTATGGACCTCTCTTTTTCTGTTGTCTCTCTTATGCTTCAGTGATTATGTTTCTGTTTGTATCAGCATGTGTCTATCAGTCTGTCCCCATTTGAAGACTTTGTTTTTATTATTTTTCTCACCAACCTCTGCACAGCAGTGTCTCACTGTCTAGCATCTAAAGTCTAGTGCAACAGCACATATATATATATATATATATATATATATATATATATATATATGTGTGTGTGTGTGTATATGTCCAACCAATTTGCCAGTTCTATAGTGTTTAGTATGTTATCAGGCTAGTCTTGACTCGTTATCTCTGCATTATGTTTGTGGCTGAAGACAACTGTACGTTTCTTGCTCAACATGTAACACTTGAACTGAAAATAAATATTGTACTACCAGACTGTATAAAACGGGAGGACCTGTTTGCGATTCTTGGTGAGGTGTGTAGAAAACCTGTTTGAATTATTTATTCTACACTCATTTGGCATATCTACTGCCAGTTACATAGGGTCTGTTTGCAAACGGCTGTGTAATCTCAGAACAGAATTGCATATATAAGAAATACAATGTTCTCTTGTTTTCATAATAAAGGCGACTGAATCCAGTTTGAAAGGAACTCTGGGACTTGTGTTTGAATAATCGTGTTAGAACAGTGCTCTATTGTACAGCTGTCTATGAAGTGTCACAATGGCTATACATGTGTGTATGTGAACTTACTCATTAGCTACTTAACCTCAATCCTGAACTGGAAAAAAGTGTGGCCCAGTTTCTGCTGATCACAAGTCATAACTGGCTGAAAGAGCAGCCTGAGTCACTGGAGCAGATAGGAAGCATCTGAGCCAGCACTTCTCTAAAACGTCACATGTTGAATGTTGCACGGAACTTGTCAACAGGGAGAAACACACTGACCAGACTTCACGGAAAGCTTTGAAAAGTGTGGCTTTACACGACTGTCCACAGAGAAAACACTGGTGGAAGTGAAACCGGTGATGATTACAACAATTATTTGCAACGTACATTTAGTCAAATGGGAAGTCTGATTTATGCTGAAAAGCATGTTTGTCAAGAGCAGATAGTCCTTGCTAAACAAAGTCTGAGGCAGGATTATGATTTATAAGACCCTCATTAAAAATGACCATAAACATTGTGACCCAATTCACTGTAGGCTTTATCTGTAAATCATGAGTAAGTTTAAGATAAGATTATCCTTTTCTTTGTCCTGCCTACAGGGAAAAGTAATGTTACAGCAGTTAGGTGGATAGTGCAACATGACAGTGAGGACCTATATAAACTAGAAAAGCACTCAGAGAGAGCAGACCTCCGCCAAGGCGGTGGCGGCGACTTTTTATTATTATTATTTATTATTATTTAAATTTTATTTTTTATTATTTAAAGTTACCCCCGTCGCCAAGGAGGTTATGTTTTGTTTTGCAGTCAGCTTGACTATTACTGTTCGGGGCTTTTTGTAAGTTATTTTGCAAAACAAACAAACAAATAAACAAACCCTGGTGAAAATATAATCTCCTAGATATGATATATCAGATGAAAACTAAGTCAAAGTCAAATACACAACATACATCAACAAAATGGACCAACTGATGTAATCATAAAATCTGTGCACAAATGAACATTTCTGACCATTTTACTGTCATTTCCCCATTGCCTTATATTACCTGAATGGTTAAAACAGACGATTTGAAGAAATATGTTTTACATACAAATACAGCTTCTTTTTATGCATATGTTACTGACAACATAAACACGTGAAATACTTTATCAATGAAAGAGAACTTGCATTTAGTTAACAGGATCTCATTATTTCCCCTCTCATCAATGTATGCTGGCCTTTCATATAAGCTACAATATGAACATTCAGGCTCCCTCATGTGGCTCGAAGGTGTGCTGCAGAAATAAACCTTAAGGCAAATTTATTACCTTAATAAAATCCCCTCTGGATATGGGAAGCACTTTAAAACAGATAGTTGGAATACATTATTAATCTCATTGGAAACTACTGTTTCAACAGCTACACCACCTAAAGAGAAGAAGAACAAGAAGGGAAGAAAAGAAAGAAGAGGGAAAGGGAAGAAAAAAATGGAGGGCAAAGACTTGAGTGTTGAAAGAAAGGTTTCCAAAAGATGGGGTCCAAATGTCCACTGTGCAGAGATGATAACCCAGTGACAACTAACAGTAAGTCCTCTTTGTGTTTAATTTACAGTGTGTCATCATAGTGAAGATTTCATCTGTGACCTCTGTTGACCTCTGCTGGCTACATGCACAATACACAGCAGCAGCAGAGCACAGAGTGAGGCCTCAATGGCTGAGGATTTATAATCCAGTTAAACAGATCTACCACTTGAACAGATGAATATCCTGACGTCTGATCAATAGAATTCCAATACATTGATCATCGTGAGGAGAAACAGAGTGCATATTATGCAACAAAATCTTATGTATTTACATGCCAATACTATGGTGAAACATGTTGTGATAAATTATGTCGAAACCAACAACATAAACTTCAGTGAACTAATTGTCACTTACAAATACAAAACCCCCTTCCTTGGTAATCCTGTTTAAAAGCAGCAAAGTTATTATAAAGCACATTTCAGCAACAAGGCAATTCATTGTGACAAAGTTCTTTACACAAAACAAATACACTAAAAGTATTAAAAACAATTTATACAAGATAATAAGATTAAATGCATACACCGAAAAACATGAATTGAAAAATATAAAAAAAACTGTATAATAATATTAATGCAAACAAAGAGTGGCTGAAAATAAATAAATTAAAAAAAAAAACACTTCAAAACCACTGTTTAATATGTAGACATTGATCCCATATAATAAAATACGGATACAGGTTGAGCAGGTAGGTACCGGCATTCGCGGGAAATATCAGATTAGGTGAGGCACATTCTTCCTCCCAGAGGGGTATCTCTGTTGAAATGAAATGTAAAATTGATTTCTCTCGATTAAAAACTCTGTAATTTACAAATATACGTTTGTTTTACTTTATATAGAAATGAAATACACTTATTCTGGTGTCCGTATTCACTTCTAAAATACTGCAATATCTACACTCAAATCAAACATCACCCTATTGTACAAAAAGTAGTTTCATCTTAACTGGCGCGAAATGGCTTAGCCCCGCCTATCATAGGACAGCTGGCTGCGTCACGTTAGCTGAGCTGCTACAGAAAATACCGGAAGTGCTGCCTTGAAAATAAAAGATAATTGCTACCTCTCAAGCCTGCTCTCAAGCGTAACTTTCGCGTACTGAGTTTTATTTTGAAGGGCATTGGCCGGACGTGTATTCGTCGTGTGTAGTTAGATGCTTTGCGATGGTACGGGACACACGCTGCGCTCCCTGCAGAGTAGTGGAGTGGACGTGGAGTCGGACTAGTAGTCTTATGTTAAACTTTTTGCACCGTGTTAGATAACGCAATATTTTTTGGATATATTGTGGTTTCTGCGGCCCTGCACACCCGGAAATACACTACTGGCCACTAGCAGCTAGCTACGTCAGAGAGTTATATGAGTGTTGAATAACCTGTTTGTGTAACTCGAGCCAAGTTGCTATTTTGTTGAGGAAAAACAGCTCGAAAACTTGAATTACCCCATATTAGTTATATATTTTGGCCTTTGACAACGATGAGCTGGTAAGTTGAACAGTTTGCTTTCATTGTTCTTGTTCTCGTTTCGTTGTAGCGGTTGTTGGGTCAGCTTAAGACTTTCCTCGTGTTGTCAGGAAGGTAAATGTGGCTCAGAAACATTTAATCATTGCAGTGAATGTAGTCATTGACTATACTGAGTCTACGCTATGGATGTGGTTGTGACCACCATGTGTTGTAGATTCTAGAGTTCAGGTCTGCTTCCTGTGGAACCACCAACCAGAAGAATTAACCCCTTGTTTTCTGTTTGTGTCTCTTTTCTTCATGCTGACAGCGTGAAGGAAGAAACCCGGAGTGGGTCTCCTCAGTGCCCCAAACCGGATGAATCCGAGGAGCCACTGGGCACAGCCATGGAGACTGGAGCAGCTGATGGTCAGTGACAAAGAGCTCCGATCTGTGGCCCCCAGGGGGTCAGGATTACTGGTGGTGGTTCTTAAAATAATCCAGCTTTAATTAATGATACTGTCATACAGTTACTGCAGTGAGGAAATTAATTATGTGTCTCTCAACTCAAAATTTTGACAAAGAATGAGACATAAGCTGCACTTCTGAAAAGTGAAATTAATATTTTTTTTTCAGCAAATATTCAGTGAATATTCTCTGGTTTCTTTATTCTATGACAGTTAGCTGAATGTATTTGAGTTGTGGACAAAGCAAGACATTTTAGGATGTCAGCTTCTGCATTTTGGCAAGATGTTTCTCTATTTTCTAACATTTTATTGTCCAAACACCTAATCAATTCATTCACAGTGAGAATTAATTTTAGTTGGCAGCCATAAACACCATCTTTAAGGTGGTGTTACTGTCATAAGGTTGAGATAATGAAGAAACTAATGCATCTTCTACTCACCACTAGCTGCCTGGCAAAATCTTTCAAAAGAACTGCTCCTAAAAATAACGAGGACATTGTGTGTATGGATCCATCAGCAGTCAGCTTGACTATCACTGTTCTGTATCTTTTGAAGATGTCAGTGTAAAATCTGAGAACGGGACATCTGAAGTGGTCATCACCAAGGAAATGGAGGAGGAAGAGAAGCAGCTGAGGGAGGAAGGGGAGAGGAAAGAAAAGGAGATGATGCAAAAGGTGTGTTGTTAAATTAATTTAGTGACTGGGTACTGAATCATCAACAACATTAAGTATCAAAACTGTAATTTAGTAAGTTATCTAACATTTGACATCTTAAACATTAACTGTTTTGTGAGTAGAAGTTCGGTAAAATGTCTGTATAGATGCAAAGACCCGTACAGTGTTGGCACTAGTATAAATCAATGTAATTAATATATTATTATTTTGCCACAAGGCTCAGGAATCACAGGAGAAGGATTCTCATGACATGCGGTTCAAGAGGCTGCAGCATTTGCTTCAGAAGAGCAACATCTACTCTAAATTCCTGCTCACTAAAATGGAGCAACAACAGAATGAGGTAATTATGATCGCTGCATGTTAAAAATGCTTGAGATCCTTTTCTGCACCTGCACATGCTGGCTGAACACACTCGGTTTGTCTGATTACAGGAAAACCTCAAAAAGCAGAGATCTGTAAAGAAGACCAAAAAGGTGAGAGAAGCTTCACAGGAAAAAAAACAAAACATTTTAGCTTTAGCATCAATGTACTGCCCTGAACTTATAGAAGTGTCTTTGTCGTTTTAAATGCAGACTGCAAACAGTGCAGAGCCTGAGAAAGGTGAGTAGATCTTCTCGTATTTGCAGAACTAAACTTCAAATTCAAATACAGTGGAAGCCTCTTATAGTGATCACACGTCTGGGTAAAATACCTCACTATAAATGGATGATTATTAAAAAAAAAAATCTAATTGACATTTATTACTTGAATGCAAAGTAACAGTTATTTACTTCCTAATTGTATTGTACAGTAGTACTTTTTAGCCCTAACAGTATTGTGCTTTTTTACAAATACAGGAATACCAGTAGTACAGTAGTAATAAACTAGCAGAGTTTGAAAACAAATATATTCACAGTATTTTGGGAGTAAAATTAAATAAATTAAATTAAACTTTGTTTACACACATGTATGAAAAATTCACTACTTGCAGATTATGTAAACAGCAATTCTGTCCCAAGCTGTTTGATCATGACAAGCGGTTTCCACTTAATATATTTAAAATATGTGACATTTTTGACTCTGTTCCCTGTTGAATTAGATAAGAAGAAGAGGAGGAGAGATGACGACTATAAAATAGCAGACGTCATGTCAAAAGAAGTAAGCTCTCGTTCTGCTTTTTGTCCATTTTGCTGATTTTCCATTTATTGATCTGCTCACTTATTTTGCTTCATTTTGTCTTCCAGGAAATCATGTCCCAAGCTAAGAAAGCAAAAGTGGACGGGAAGGTAATTTATTTTATTTTTTACTTTTTGACTTTTTCCTGCTGACTTGATGACATATTGAGGTTAATAGTTCACCCAACCATATCAAATATTTGATCTCAGGACAAGGCACCTGCCCAGAAGAAACTTGAAGCCGAAGATATTGAGAAGATGAGCGATTCCAACAAAGACATCAAGAACCGCTTATCGGAGATGGTGCGAGACAATGCCAAGCATCTTCTGCATCCTCAGAGGAGGGTGAACGGACAGCTGGTCCCGGTCCAGCAGCCTCAGCTCTTCACCGGAGGGGTGATGAGGTCGTATCAGATCGAAGGCATTGTGTGGCTGAGGGTGAGTAGCAGTCGACCAACATTAGATTATTAATTTCTTTGATTGAGTAGAAGACAATGTTATATTAATTCAAAGACATTACCTTTTTTTAACAGCAGATTGAAATAAAAGACTGACCTCACTTGACTTCACAGTCTGTTCCTTAGCAGCTCTAAAGTTTTTAATTTAATATAACAAGATCTTCCTCAACAGATGCTGGTTGTGTGTCATACACAAGTGTGTGTTTGTACATACATCCCATAATGTCTTTCATTTGTGTATTTTAATTAAAATTTTCCTGCAGTAAGAGCAGTCATTACACTATTGTTAAGCAATATTGCACATCCATAAAGTTAGAGAGCAGGATTCCATCAGGAAATCCTTCAGCTGTACTTTTTCCTGTCTGAAATTGTAATGTTTCTAGTCTGGGTCAAAAATGCTGGATCCTACAATTCCCATGATGCATTTTTATGCATTTCCATACCCCCCCCCCCCGTTCTGGTAAACATAGAGGTCCTTCAAACCAAATGACACATCTCAACACTTTCTTTCTGCATCAGAGTGGAAAATGAAATTAGTTATTTTAAATGAACAGTAGTGTGACTGTTCAGATTCAGCCATTTCCTGGTCTTCATCACACCCTGAACATCCCATCAGCCTTATGCTCTTCAGTGAACCAGCAGTCTGGTGTTTCCTGTGTGTCAGATGCTGTGGGAGAATGGCATCAATGGGATCCTGGCAGATGAGATGGGACTGGGAAAGACCATCCAGTGCATCGCTCACGTCGCCATGATGATAGAAAAGAAAGTGATGGGCCCCTTCCTGGTGGTGGCCCCGCTCTCCACACTGCCCAACTGGATCAGCGAATTCAAGCGCTTCACACCAGAGGTAGGAGTACAGTCACAGTAATTAAATTGTTAGGCAGCTAACTTAGAGTCTGTTCATTTTTGCAGCAGTCTGAGCGCTGTGCGTTCTGTGTTCGTGTCTCAGGTGTCTACAGTGCTTTACCACGGCCCCCAGCCAGGGAGGTCCAAGCTGCTGAAGCAGATCCGCAGGCCTCAGGGGTCCATCAACATGTTCCCTGTGGTCCTCACGTCTTTTGAGATCGCCATGATAGACAGAAAATATCTGCAGGTAGGATCCCTGCTCAGCTTTTACCAAACAGTTAGTGTACCATCTTCTGTATGACTGAAACATGCAGGTTTTACAGGACGAACAGCTGCATTAATATTGTACTTTTTTTTCCATAGAGCACTGCTTTGCTATAGTTTTTTCCACTTGGTGTTGTTATTCTTATTTTTTTTTAATTATTATTTTTATAGGTCCTCCTTGTAATTTGCATCATCCACTTTGCTGCTGTAACGGTTGCAAATTTCCCCACCTGTGGGACAAATAAACGTTTATCTTTTAACCGCCTCCAGACGTGTGATAGACCAGGATGCTCTGGTTCTTGGGACCACATTTTATTCATTTTTTTTTATTTAAAAATGACAGCTTTTCCAAATTGTCAGGCTTCAGTTTTGTTTTTGTTTTTTTAGATTATTTCACCCACTTTGAGGAATGAAGAAAAACACATCACAAACACTGACAGCTCTTAATATTATTTGAAAACTAAAAGTTACTTCAGAACTTGACATTTTTCAATGAGATAATTGCTTAGTCATTTTTATTAATCAATTGTTGACAATTTTGTTGCAGCCTTGTTTCCCTGCTCTCCTCAGTGTTGTATAAGTTGTGTCTTTGTTCTGCTGCAGCGCTTCCAGTGGAAGTACCTGATCGTGGACGAAGGCCACAGGATCAAAAATCTCAACTGTCGGCTGGTGCAGGAGCTGAAGAGGATCCCCACTGACAACAAGCTGCTGCTGACGGGCACGCCGCTGCAGAACAACCTGGCTGAGCTCTGGTCCCTCCTCAACTTCCTCCTGCCAGAGGTCTTTGATGACCTCAAGAGGTGTGGAGCATTTCCTGGTTCTGAAAGTCTAAATGTTAGGGAGGAGTACCCCAGGAAACCTCCCACCTACCTGGATGGGGGAGCTGGTGACCCTCCCTCACATATAGCTCATAACCTCCCCTCTCCCCTCACGCTACTGAAATGGCCAAAAGTTCCTCCTTATAACTGTGACTATACACAATGTAACGTGTCTGAAGGTTGTTGACTGAGGTTCTGCTAATTTCTAAACTTGCTCAGCTGTTACTGAGCACAGAGTGGAAAGGGGCAGGGTTTATGTTCACCTTTAAGTCATTGCTCAGGTTTAACGTCTTGTTGTGTCTGTTCTGTAGCTTTGAGTCATGGTTTGACATCAGCAGCCTCGGTGAAGCAGACAGTGTGTTGGCTACTGAGCGCGAGCAGAACATCCTGAGCATGTTGCACCAGGTCAGTAGGACAGACTAATATCTTAATTAAATATGTATAATATAATCTGGTATTGAATAGCTATGTATGGGAAAAAAAGAAAGTCTTCTCAATCATTTTCTGCAGTACCAGCCTACTTTTTTCATCTCCTGCAATAAGACACAAAGCCCAATGATAAACAACATCCAGCTGTTTTAAGGTGGAGTGAGCAGCATGAGAATAAAGGATTTCTCCATCGTCTAGCACAAACATGATCGTTGTTCTGTAAAATAATTTTCCCGTTCAGAAGAGACAAACATGCTTTATTCAGTATTATAAGAAACAAAATGTACTGCATCTTTTATTGGGTAATTTATGTATTTAGATGCTATTTTTGATCCACAAGGTTTCTGTGGATTTTCTAAAGGTTTTCCCTCATTTCAGATTCTGACTCCGTTCCTCCTGAGGAGGCTGAAGTCTGACGTGACGCTGGAGGTTCCTCCTAAGAAGGAGATCATTGTTTACGCTCCTCTGACAGCCAAACAGGAGACCTTTTACACAGCGGTGGTCAATAAATCTATTGCCAAGATTCTGAGAAAGGAAAAGGTCTGTAAATTTAAATACACCACATTTAGAATATGTTTATCAACCTCTTTATAACCTTTTGCCAGGCCAACATATTGGTTTATTGCAGATATATGTCAGCGGATATGTTACAAACTTTCCTGTTAAAGATGTATATTTCCTAAAGTAGACTAAGGATTGAAGAGATCTCCTCTCTTATTTTTATTTATTTTTTAAATCTTTTTAGACGGAAGCTGCTCCTGTGGCGTTGACGCCCAGTGGCAGGCCAAAGCGTGCCATTCGAAGAGTGGTGAACTATGAAGAAAAAGACCGAAACACGCCTCATGATCTGGAGGCATACCTGGAGAATGTCCGCAAGGAGGTCGAGCAGAGGTCAGCACTGCCTATACCATCTCAACTGCGCATTTAACATGAAATCCACTTTCCCATAAAACCCACTTTGTTAGTTTTTCCCTTGTTCCAACAATCACTAACTTGGGTTTGAAAACCAACAATCAACAGATGTAAAGAAGAAGGAACCGTGTTCCCTGTGTACAAACCTTGTTTTCTGGTGTGTTCGTAACGTTAAACATGAATAATCAAAACTTGAATCCTCTCCTCCAGCCCCCCTATGGTTGTGGATGTCCATATGCCGCTGGACTCTGAGATCAACCTGAAGCTACAGAACATCCTCATGCTGCTGAAGAAATGCTGTAACCACCCGTACTTGGTGGAGTACCCCCTCGACCCTGCCACCCAGCAGTTCAGGGTAACACACTTAAGCTTGCTTGGTACAGTCACGTAGGCGCTACAGGTGCTGTTCGCTGATTTATAATAAGGGCTGTCATTGCTGGGGCATTAATCACATGCTGCTTTTTTATCGCCTCGGTGCACCCTTAATAGCAGCTTCCTGCTTCGTGCTGCAGTCAGGAAGAATGACAACAAAGAGCCTCTGAATGGTTCATTTTATTACAAAAGGAAACATCAAACATAATATGCATGCATGCGAAACAGAATTAAAGTATCACCTGAGTCAGCAGCTATGAGCTAAGGATGCTAGTGCAGCCAATCAGACGGATCCTAACGGCTAAAAGACAAAGGACAATTTAAGAGTGTCCACAGACAGAATGAAATCGTTTTTAATATGACCTTAAACTGTTCTGAAATGCAAAATAATAGAATTAAGAAGAGCGCACTATAAATAGAAATGTTACTGATCCTTTGAAATCCGACAGCATGAAGGCAGAATATTTTTCAGCACTGATAATAAAGGCAGGTTTATTTATATAGCACATTTCAGTGTGTTTTACACAAAGCATCAACCATTAAAAGCATCAAGACAAAACTTAAAACATGAAACAACCGATAAATTATAAAAATTATGGCTAAAATAATCCACTGGACAGCAAACTGTGTGATTCTCACTCTCCATCAGTGGCCTCAACAGTTGCTTCATTAAATATAAACAAGCTAAAATGCATTGAAATGATAAAGTTTATTCCAGATAAACTGAATGCTGCTTCTCCATGTTTAGTTTGTAAAAAGAAGCTCATTGTGTTCGTCCTGCAGATTGACGAGGAGCTGGTTCAGACCTCTGGGAAGTTTCTCATACTGGACAGACTGCTGCCTGCACTTAAGGAAAGGGGACATAAGGTGAAACACCAGCACATTTATCCAATCTAATGATACCAGATGTAGTTTTTGTAAATGGATGTAGCATGAATGACATCTGCTTGATCCAGTGCTATATGGTGTTACATTTTTTTTTTTTTTGCCACATTCCTGAGCGAACAAAGACAGATTGGAGCACAGAAATATAATCTATGCTTAGCAAATTAATTTTTGCCACAATATGCACTGAGTGTCGGTGTTTCTGCTGCTCTTGCTCAGATCTCCTGTGCTCGCTCAACACAGCTCAGCTTTATATTTTTGCCTCATTTTCCATCCTTCCAACCGTTTCAGTTAGCAACATAGCTCACGGCAAACGGCTAATTTAAGGTAAACTAGCAGATGGCTACCAAACAGTAGCCTAAGGGCTTTTAGGGCCCATTTAATGTCAAATAGTTAAGATTTATTTATGTTGCTACTTGAAATTGTCAGGTAATGGATGGTGACAATACAGTCATTCAGAATCGAGCGTCTTCAGTCGTCTGATGGGTTGGTTATTGTGTCACAAATACATCGTGCTGCCCTTCCTGTTTGTTGCCTTTCCACGCCAGCCTATTTCTGACTAATCTTTGTGATTGGTTGTGGTGGTTCAGGTCCTGATCTTCAGTCAGATGACGTCCATCTTGGATCTTTTGATGGATTACTGCTATCTGCGGGACTACCAGTTCAGCCGTCTGGATGGCAACATGTCCTACGCCATGAGAGATGAAAATGTGAGTAATCATCTCATTAGGACACGCAGAACTCTCTGGATCAAAAATGAATAAGCAACACTACGGCAGAGTGTTTCTGTAATTTAAAATCATCATTTTACTTTGTTCTTCCCCAGATGACCATGTTCAACAAAAACCCAGAGGTCTTCCTGTTCCTGCTGAGCACCAGAGCGGGAGGACTTGGGATCAACCTGACGGCCGCTGATACTGTCATCATCTTTGATAGTGACTGGGTAGGTTAACAATAAAGTGTGTCGACCTGTTTCAGTATATTACGTTATTAGCATTCCCTCTACATGCGTGTGTGCTGATCTTTCATTCCCCTCTCAGAACCCCCAGGCAGACCTGCAGGCTCAGGACCGCTGTCATCGAATCGGGCAAACCAAACCAGTGGTGGTGTACCGCCTGGTCACGGCCAACACTATCGACCAGAAGATCCTGGAGAGGGCCTCGGCCAAGAGGAAGCTGGAGCAGATGGTCATCCACAAGAGTGAGTGGCTTTGCTTTAAAGAGACGTTCAAGTCTCAGACTCCTTGCTCTGCAGTAGATTAGTGTTGTTGTCTGAACCACAAACCAGTTTGATCTCATCTCGCACAACATTTTGAACGGCAAGAACAAGGACTGGGTACTGGACTTTGATACTTTTGTAGCACCAACTGAGGGTTTCAAAAAAAATATATAATTTTTCGGTGCCAAATTTTGATAACCAAGTGTCTGTGAACCATGCCCTCAGATGTCTCTATGGACAAGGGGACATGTCCCCTTCAGATTCATGGTGACACCGATCTGTCCCACCACTTTCCCAGCATAAGGAGACAAACATCTCTCGTAAAACGGGGGATTAATGTCATTGCAGCGGCATGGGGAGCCCGGTGTTTGTATGATCCAACTCATGGTGCGTTCAGTTGTAAAAGAATGTTGGAATTTCTGGGCTCTAAGTCAGATTTTAAGTCAGAACCCCCGCTAAGTCGTATCTCCAACTCGGAAAGTCAGATTAATCTCATCAACCTGACATAGAATTCATGCTGTCTGCTACTGACGTAAACAGTAGCTACATGTTTTGTTGCACGTCTGTAAGGCTGGAAGAGCTGGGAGCGCTTAACTTTGCGCTCCAAGTTCTGACTTCCAGTGAACACACCATAAGGCAAACTTTCAGTCCCCAGGGTCCTAAAGGGAAGTGGCCTGTGCCTGTTTGTCATATTCAGACTATTGAGTTGAAATCACAAATTAGTAATAATATCAATAATAAGAATAATACATTAATATTGATGATAACCATTATTAAATCCCAAATTACACAAAAATAACTTTATGAGGTGTTGAAATTGGCATTTGAACAATACCTAGCCCTAACAACAACTGGACCAGGGGTGGTTTGAAGTATTTTTCTAAATGTAGACTCATGTAAATTTTCTTTTGCTGCTTTTCTCTGCAGATAAGTTCAAAGGTGGGAAGGCGGAGCTTAGCCAGAAAAGCTGCATTGATCTGGATGAGCTGATGTTGCTGCTCAAAGCCAGAGGCACCGAGAAGTAAGAAACTGTCCTCTAGTCTGAGTTAACATGTTCAGAGAATGTAAAGAAGTAAACTGGGTCCTAAACAGAGGAGTGACATTTGACTCTAACTTTGTCCCACTCAGCGAGGTGAAAGCATCAAAGGGAAGGGGGAAGGTGATCAGCGACAAGGACCTGGAGCTTTTACTGGATCGCAGTGACTTGCTGGGTGAGGAGACGCACCAGTTTTCAGGCGATCTGCTGGGAAATCATTCAGTCATGCTCTGAAATATCTCAGTATTTTGAAGATGCAGAATGTCTAAACATGCTGTTAGTTTCTTCTTGCCATGTATCTGCACAACTGCACTGAAAAGTGTAGTGAGGGAAATTTCAGTTTTCACTCTGGTGGTATTTTTCAGTTGCACATCACACACAGGTTAAGAAACACATGCAGAGGAGATAAGAGGAGAGGTGTCAGAGTGAGGGGGCTGCCTCGTATCCAGGCGACCTGAGCAGTTGAGGGTTTGGTGCCTTCCGTTTTGCATTTGGTGTTTTGCCAACCGGCTATGGCAAAAGTCAAATGCACCAGCTGGCTCCGCTGGTAGCGTCACATTGTCCTTTGCTCTGATTGGTCATAGCGCTGGCACATTACATGCAGAAGCAGTTTGAACGACAACAGTTGGTCCCACCCACCTCAACTTTGCCTAATGACTGCCTCCAGACTGTACGTTTCATGTCGTAGTCTAGCTTGCCAGGCTAGGGCACCTGGGTAGAGCACAGGAGGAGGAACTGGCACCTCTTCAGCTACCAGTCCACTCTCCAGACTTGGTTCAACCTGGACAAGTCACTACAGACTGAGCGACTCAAAATGATGTTCCCCAGGCGAACATGATAATCATTATACTACAGAAACTGTTTGAATGATTGGTTGTTAAATTCATGCAACTAAATCGACAATAGAAACACTTCAAGTCACAAAACATATCCTAATTTACCCCTCTAGTATATAGCAGACAGTATGGCTCATTACTCTTTTGGTACTGAATCATTATATATTGTCCACTTCCTCCATCTGTTTTGCGTGGACACCGTGTGCTTGTGATTGTTTTCACTGTTGACCTCTTGAGCTGAAGTATTATTTATGTTTTCAGACAAAGCCAATGAGAGCACGAAGAAGGAGAAGGTGGGAGTCTTCAGGGTGATTGAAGAGTCGTCAGAGATCACGTTGACATGAGAACACGTCACTATTCAGAAACGAACGTCTGACCTGAAGAAAAATAAAGATGCACCTGCTGTCACTCGTAAAATATCCTGAAACTGCTGTTTGTAGACTTGAAGTAGTGAATCACTCTGATAGTACTGATGTCTTTTAACCACTACACCCTTTATGACTGAGATTTCATTTGGGGGTTTTTGATACCTGTCAATGTAATTAAGATCATTTTTCATGCTAAAAGATAAGGAGAGAAATATTCTTCAGCTCGTTTTCTCTGTGACTGATGGTGTTTTAAGGCGACTGGAGGAACAGACCTGCCAGTAAATAGCACAACACGACATTCCTTTCATTTTAAAGTCAGACATATCGACTGACCACACCTCTTTGTTCATGTATATTATTTTGTTAAGTCTGTTTTAAAGGATTCAGTCACATGAACTAGTGAGATTAGTCATTCTTATCTTTATTTCATATTATAAATGTTATTTTCTTGTTATAATCTGTAAAGCACTTTCCTTTCAGTTAAGCATACATGTTCTTTTGTCTTTTTATATGAATAAACTAGGATTTAATTACTTGATGTTGTTTTTTTTTTCTGCAGCCTTCTCTTGTATATGGAGTGGAAATGCTCTTTATTTTTTTTGTAAGCCAGTGATAAGTTCCAGGAAATTGACTATTAGTTAAATTTGACTTTTTGTTTGACCTCCAAATGCTGGCATTCATAACCAGACAAAAGGAAAGTATAGACTGTGAGCATGAATGCTTATCCTTTAATAATAATTCCAAACCAGAATGCAGTCACAGCAGTAGTGGTTGATCTGGCCTCATAATGCTTTGAAGTTGAGTTTCAGTCCCAGTCATGAATACAATACAACCCTAACCAGGAACAACTGCAGCGTCTCCTTTCCTCTGTGATGTGAGGAAAGGTGTGGCTGCCACCCTGTCACCTGCCCAGGTGTATTCATGCTTTTTCAGGTGCTCTCCCTGGATCACTGCAGCACTCCATTACTGATCTATCCCCCTCAGGTTGTTTACTGAGCATGCTAAACATTGGATTTAATACTTCTGTTCACAAAGGATTGGTTCATATTGTGAGGTAAGGTGAACTGTAACTGAAATGAACAGCCTTCATATCTAGATTTTCTTCTTTTGATCACTTTGCTGTTTTTGTTTCCACTATACTGAAGCTATGGAGCGTCTGAAGTTAGTCCTGCAGTACTTCCAGTCCAACTCTGAGTCCATCTCCAATGGGATCTGTATCATTCTGGCTCTGGTCAGCGTCAAGCTCTACACCAGCTTTGACTTTAACTGCCCGTGCCTTCCTCAGTACAACAAACTCTACTCTTTGGGAGTTATGATCGTCCCACCCATCATACTCTTCTTCCTGGGGGTCTTGGTCAACAGACACACAGGCGTCATGATGGATGAGTGGATGAGACCCATAGGGAACAGATCCAAAAATCCTGCTGTGGTTAAGTGAGTCAAATGATTTCAACAGAAGCATGTGGAAAATAAACTGTGAACTAAGTGTCGTTTGCAAAGTTGCCACCTCGTTTTGGATTACAGATAGTCCTTATTCAGTTCTTATTACCTTTGAATGAATATTGAATTTAAAGTGTTCATGCACTGCTAAAAAGGGGTGTCTGAAAAAACAAGATGAGGACAGAGTTGCTCAAAACAAGTGAAATTATCGTCTATGCAGCAAGACAATTTCATTTGACAAGATTTCTTGAATTAAGATTGTTAAATCCAGAAATAAAATGTATTTAGGAGGCTTAAAACGAGCAGAAAATGCTGGTTTTAATTGGATTAATTTCTGACTTCTCACAGAATTCCAGTGTTCTGACTCAAAATTGGGTCTAAAAGGGTGAATTCAGTTTAACTCAGTGAGAAAGAAAGAGAAACTTTCACACATCAATTTTCACATTTTCAGTTTTAACTTTATGCACCGTTTTCTTTTGATACTTATGTCATGTGCAGTGTTGCACTGCCAAACACTGCTCCTCTGTAACTGCTGTGAATATGACAATAAATAAACTTGGAACTTTAAACCCAGTATCCATTAAAAATGATGAAAATGGCGCTATGTGGCAGTGTTTATTTGAAAAGATGATGATCTAATGGTGATAAATGAGGGTGAAGCTGGTCTTACAGTTTGTCTTCCTGCAGGTACCTGTTCTCCGCCATGCTCCAGAGGGCCCTGCTGGCACCCATGGTGTGGATCCTGGTCACTTTGCTGGATGGAAAGATCTTCATCTGTGCCTTCAGCGTTAGCGTGGACCCTGCACTCTTCTCAGGTTCAAAAACTTTTCTTGCTATAATCTTTACTGCTCCTGTCCGCACATTATTTATCTGTTCGATGTTTCCTGTGGTGTGTTTCCTCAGGTTTGCCCAACAATACAGGTCTAGATGTGGTCAAAGTCATGGCCAAAGTGCCCTGCAAGGAGGACATCATCTTCAAGAACAGCTCTTTCCACAAAGCGGTCTCTCGATACGTTCGCTGCTATTCACAAGTAAGCTGTCACGACCTCAGCATTTATACATGCAGCATGTATATCGTTTGTATGTTATATCCATAGTGTAAATATTGTGTTTTATTTAATTCCATTTGCTATGAAAAATATGTAGATTTTAGTACATACTAAAAATAGTTATCATTATTATCATTCATTCCATCATTTAATTATTGGCGTTTTATTCTATTTCTTTCTTAAAACAGTGGGGGATCAATAAAAATATTTATTTCTATTCTATTCTATACACACAAACACATATCTTTGTACTTTCTCATGGAGAGCCGTGAATCAGCGGTGTGCTCTGTCAGATCAAGATCAGGCATTATTAATCCCATACGTCTGGGCTGATTTAACCTTTAAAAGCAGAATTAAAAATAGAAACATGCACCATTAACTTTGGAGCAACGTCAGTGAAATAATCTGCATGAGTTGAGACATGGAAGATAAAAATGAAGGCAAGCAGTGAAATAATTTCAACAAAACAACATTTCAGTTTACAGACTCCCTGCTTCAACTTTGACCTAGTCTATAAAAAAAAAATCCCTTTAAGTGACTTACTGTCACTGTCTGTATGGAAACCACCACAACAACAGTAACAACAACAACACATGCATGAGAGACACATGCATGTCATAAGTGTGACTCGACTGATCATAGGTTTCACTTCTTCTTCTGTTATCTCCTCAACTATAGTTGACATCTGTCTAATTTTAATCATATCTAGTAGTAAAAATCTTTTCAGATGGAGGTTCCTGATGTGAAATCTTGACCTAATAGGTATCATCTCCTTGATACAATAAAATAATTGAGAACCAACTCTTCCATGAGTCTGAATAAGAATTGTTGCCACAGTAGGCAGCTGATCAGACTTGTGTTTTTGTGCACATAGACTCACATGGGAGTATCATGAGTATTGCTGATGGACGGCTCTTTGTGCGCTCGTCATGCTCACAGCAGCAAATGACTGATAGCTTTTGTTGGCTTTGTGTGGCTAACTCTCATCGCCCTGTCTAGGCGGTCGGCTGGTCCATCCTCCTCTTCCTGATTGTGCTGGGAGCAATGGGGCGCCTCTTGAAGCCCTATTTTGATGACCACGCCACCTCCCTGCAGACGCGCTACTGGAGCAACTACCTGGACGTGGAGCAGAAGCTCTTCGACGAGACCTGTGTCCTGCACGCTCGTGACTTCGCCAGGAAATGTGTGGTGCAGTTCTTCGAGGACATGAGGGAGGACGCCGTGCTCCGTCTTCCCCACCCGCTCTTCATCGCGAACTGCCGAGACGAGTGGGAGGATGAAGGAGAGGAGAGACTTCATGGGGTGTCGAAGCAGGAACAGGTGGACCAGCTGCTCTGCAAGTGGTACTACAATAAACCTGAGCTGGATGTCACCAGGATAGCCCACAGACCCAGGACCTGCGTTACCTGGGAGGACCGTCATGGGAAGACTTTATACTCTGATGTCTAGGACGCACTCAGTGCTGTACAGCTGCAGGATGAATCATGTCACTATGCTGTTGGCAGCTTAATCAATGGGCATTAAAGTGGATGAACAGAAAACACAGCTTGTTCAGATTTAGGCAACATGGCGTCAAAGTCTTTAGGTTTAGGCAACAAAACCACATTGTTAGGTTTAGAGTAAAACTTTGTCTCAAAATAACTATGAAAAGCGAAAAACAATTGAAGGGTTTCACACAGCATCATAGTACTGTGTCTTGAGTCCCAGTCTTCAGCCCATATTCAGTTTCTCGCTGTCTATACTCGTGACTGAACTACTGAACTGCACTTTTGCTCCTGTCATATTTCCTGCAGTCACTTAAGGTCAATTTCATCTGAATTTATTCCTTACGTTCTTATGTTCTTATGTAACTACTGATTATGCTCGTCTAATGACCTGAAAACAGTCTAACTGGTTGAACATCCTGTTAACTGTAGGTTACACCTCCCTCTCTATCTGCTCTGCAGCTCATTCTGGAGACAACACACACATTTTCACCATGTTTTCACTCATCCACACACATCTAACATGATCTCTCCTATACTAACAGTTTGTTCATTTAAGTTACTTTTTTGACTGATATCATAATCAGAATCAACTTTATTGCAAGTAAATTACATGTGTGTTTATGTATACATAGTGCAGGTATAGCCAGAACCACTAATAAATGGTGCAAAAATGGATAAAGAATAGTTGCTTTTTGGAGCAAACCATGTTGCGAGGGTGATTTGTCTGTGTGGGTGAAGCCTGGCTGGTTTTGCATACAGGTTGTTGACATGGAAACATGCAAATGGACGTTTGGAATCAAGTTACTTTACAGACCCACTCAACAATTCTACTACACTGTGATTAGTTTTCTTTAAAAAAATACACTAATGAATATTAACAGTGCATCACTACGTGGATGTGAAATGTAGAGAATCATCACCAACGCTGCAGTTCCCCTGTGGAGCATTTTAGCCTCTTTTAGCTCATTGTTTTGGCATTTTCAGTGAAAAAGCTCTGATAAACTCACTGTTCATCACGTGCTCAGCACCAAACAGCAGACAGACGGCAGTAAGGACTTGTTCATAAACGCAGAATATTTACAGATCATAAAAACAGGATTATACTGTTGAAGCGCTTCATTTTCTTCTAATGATAACAGAAATAGGATACACAAACAAGCTCAGATGTGTTCGTTGAAATGCAATTACAGTTTGCTATATATTATTAATAAAAAATATTGTGTGAATGTTCATATTGATATTATTATGCATTTGACAAGACTAAAAGTCCACTAACATGCTGCTCTGTGAGGCCGTATACTGAAGAATTTTTTTTAGCTAAATGCTAAATTTAGCAGAGCGAATTAGCCACAAGTAGAACAGGAAGATTGGAGGAGGGGTAGCAAAAAACACAGAAAACAGCTCAACCTTCGGGGATTTTTAGAAGTCAGACGACTTCCTAATCAGTGTTGGGTAGTGACGCGTAAAGCGCATGATTTCCTGATTGATGAATTCAGATTTTCATTCATGCCTGCAGATGGCACTAGGGACGGGGGACATGTCCCCTTCAGCTTCATAGAGACACTGAGCGTCCCACCCACTTTCCCAGCATCAGGTGACAAAAAAAATCGGCGGTAAAACAGAGCATTGCAACAACACTGGGAGCCCAGCGTTTGTGTGATCCAACTCATGGTGCGTTCATTTGTACATGAATGTCTGAATTTCCAACTTTAAGTCAAAATTTAAAAAAGAACCCCTGTGAAGTTGGATCTCCAACTCGGAAAGTTGGATTAATGCTGCGTTTGTGCTGTATTGGAAATCGGGATTCAGAACTAGATATAATGTCACACGCAAGTTTATGGTGTTCTAGTAAACAAGGCGGAAAACCAAGATGGACGCCTCCAATGAAAAGTTTGTTGTGTTTGCTCTGTTGGAATGCAGAAAGCTAATGCAACAGTATGAGGTCCTCAAACACAAAAAGAAGACAAAGAGCGTGTGTGTTTGTTCTGCTGCGTAATTATGTGTGGGAACAAGTTTTGACCCTATTGCCGACCCTACTGCAGAGTCGGAAATCCGACTTCGGGGGGCGTTCCAGTTGAAATTTACAATTCGGAACTGCAATATTCCGGCTTCTGAGTACAACACAAATGCAGCCTAATCAACCTGACATAGAATTCATCTGCTGCTTACATAAACAGTAGCTACATGATTTGTTGTACAGCTTTAAGGCTGGAAGAGCTGGGAGCTCAACTTTGATTACGTTGATCTGAGCTCCAAGTTCTGACTTCCATTGAACACACCATAAGGCAAACTCTCACTCCCCAGGGTCCTAAAGAGTAACTAAAAAGCTACATTTAACAGTAATGCATTACTTTTTGATGTAAGTAATCAACAAAGTACTCAAGTTACTTTTTGAATGAAGTAACTACTAACTGTAACTAGTTACTGTTTTTCAGTAACTAGCACAACACTGTTCCTAATAGAGTTAGACTACTTTTCAGTGATGGTTGGAGCTGCCTGTTGATTTATTTACCCTTCTTATTTGCAAATGCCAGTCTAGCAGTTCAGGCTCAGCCATTGGGAGGAGGCTCTCGCTTCCTGGGCTGTCCCACTTTTTCTTTTTTTCTGTGAGCAACATGTGTTTTCACTTGCAGATCCCTTTTTTTTCCACTTGGGAGGAAACCGGAGAGCAGTTCCTGACTGTGAGTCATCACTGGTGCCCATTATCAACGAGTCAAAGCTGCCAGCTAAGAGAGAGAGACTTCGCTTTTCACTCTTACATGTATGAAGCTGAGTTTATGTTTTGGACTCAAAGTGTTTTCCCACTTTTTCTCAGATGTTTCTGCGCTGGATGTTAAAAATGGACTACAAAGGCTGAGTCACACGTCCCGCCTCAGGACACTAAAAACGTGAGTGTTCATGACTACCTTCCACTGTTTTCAATCAAGCGGTGAGATCTCTTTTTAATAAACATCAATCTATGCATGTTTTCCACTACCCCGGGCTCCTTATTTTGATTGACTCTATAAGTATACAAGGGTGATATTCATTTTCTGCAGCTAAATTGAATCCATTCATTACAAAAAAGTCATTCAGACTACAGCAGTTTGTTTGTTCGGGAAAATCCTAGTCACTAGTTTTGTATTTATTTCCCTTTTTTGTCTCTCTGCAGAACTTCCCCAAACTCTTCAGTGTTTTTCCCCAGTAACTTCCCAACATGGCTGCTGCTGCACTCGTCACAGAGAACTTTAAGTTTGTGTCGCTCTTCTTTAAGAGTAAAGATGTGATGATCTTCAACGGTCTGATCGCTCTGGGCACTGTGGCCAGCCAGACGGCTTACAATGTTTTTGCCTTTGATTGCCCATGCTCCCCTGGGAGGAACTACCGCTACGGCCTGGCTGCCATTGGTGTTCCAGCCCTGGCGTTTTTCCTCGTAGGGGTAATGATGACCAAGAGCACCTGGGACCTGGTGTCTGAGTGTCGGCTCAGAAACTGCCGGAAGCTGTCTGGAGCTGCTGCCTTCGCTGTGCTGGGATCCATCATCAGCAGAGCTGTGGTTGCTCCGCTAACGTGGGTAGTCATCTCTTTGCTGCAGGGTCAGGCGTACATGTGTGCCCTCAGTGAGTTCGTTGACCCCGGTACGGTGCAGGGCTTCCCTCCAGGCCAGGGGCCGGAGGTGATGGCCAAGTTCCCGTGTCAAGGAAGTGTTCCAGAGGCACTGCAAGGCTTCTGGGCTGAAATTGAGCGACGACTGAAATACGAATCTCAGGTAGTGTTTAGTTTTTACTCTAGAAGAACTTAAGGTGCTGAGCTCACAGCCTCTGACCTCTTCTGACCTCTTTTCAGCTGACGGGCTGGCTCTTGGTGGCAGGATTGTCTCTGACGGCGTTCCTGATGCTGTGTCTGAAGCGCTGCAGCTCTCCGCTTGGCTACCGGCAGGAGGCCTACTGGTCCCAGTACCGCTCTGATGAAAACACCCTCTTCCAACGTACGGCGGCCGTCCACGCCCGCCTCCTGGCTGCAGACAATGTGAAGAGCTTCTTCGGCTTTGTGGCTTTGCAGAAGGAGGAGAAGGAGGAGCTGGAGGAGCACCAGGGTGCTGGTGTTATTTGCAGCACCAACTGGAACAGAGTAACCGGTGTCTACCTGTACAGGGAGAAGAACGGACTGCCTCTGTACAGCAGGCTCAACAAATGGGCCACGTACAGCCGGGAAAACAACATTGAGGCCATGGAGAAAGAGATGGATGTACTGATCACCTGACTGTATTCTCCTGCAACCATGAAGGTGCTTCAACCTGAGTGCTTGTTGGAGCATCAGTACGATATCCTTCCTCCACTCATTTTCCCCATTTCAGAACTTATTCTGACAAGTTGTAATTTCCTGCAACAGACAATCACGCACACCATTTCTGAACCAGTTTGTTTGAAGCATATTGAACCCTGTAGTTACAGCCCAGTTGCCAGAGAAAAGATTGATGGATTGACAGTCAGGTACACTCAAAACTGAAGATATAAGACGTGTGACTGATTTATAACCAGAAGTATTTTCAGCCCTATCAGAAGTTTTTCTTTCAGGTCAGTTCTCTGCCAGGGAATAATGTAAATATCGTTAACTTGACTTTTAGGTGGCTAAATTAGGCCTTGCTTGTTTTCCTTCTGTGCTGGTTCTCCTGTCTGTTTTTCTACTGTAGGTAATACACTGACTGTATATAAGTACCTCAACCCCCTACTTCAAAAAACCTGGACTGTCCCTTTAATAGAGGTGCCTTCTTTGCCTCTTTCGGTGCTGTCGTTTTTAAGTCATGTTGTATTTCAATGCTGGAGCCACCCGATACAGAATCTGTGTTATCATGTTGTTATGTGCACAGTAGGGAAAACTATTTATTTTCACATTTTTTGCTGTATCCCACTTTCTCTCATGTTTACATTTTTCGCATTTATGTTCTGTGATGTAATGATTACCAAATTACCACAGTTTTTCTACTTACAAATAAACAAATCTAAATTGACATTGAGGTGGTTTAATTTTTTCAGCAGATCCATTCATGCATTTTAAGATCTGCAAGGTTGAACATCCTGTAAACAATTTTATTCTGCTGGCAAAATATTATTGACACAAAATACATTTTTAAAATGTCCTCCTGTTTTTGAAGCATTCTATTAAAAAAAACTACCTCATTTCAATCCCAAGTTTGTTTATTAAGTGAAATGTTACTAAAAGCTACCAACTTCTTTTATTTAATTAGTTGCGCAGACATCACAGACTATAAAAGATGTGTTGTCACATCACTTCCTCGTTCATGGGACTAATAAATCTATCTATCTTCTTTTAAAACCCACTGACTCATAATTTCTAATTAATACAATATTTATTTGGCTTTGTCTCAACATATCACATTATGAAGAACATTATGAAAACTATTCCTGAAATCCAAATAGCTTTTAAACTAGTGTATTCTTATATGAACAAGGATATATAAAAACTTTTTATCATAAAGACTTCATCACAGACAAATTCATGATAGTGCAACACAGCAAGTTGAGACTTTTTATTCATTCATGAGTAGTAGTGATATTTATTTACAAATACTGTAAGAAGCAACAGTATTATTAAATCTATATAACGAAAAAATACACAATGTATTGTTGTGTGTAGCTGATCAGGGAAAAAAAAACATTTTTATGTATTTATTTATTCAACTTAAAAAAACGTAAAACTTCTAAATAATAATTGCTCTAACAAGTCCTCCTCCTGACCAGAAGGTAGCAGTAATGTGTCACTAGGGTGGAGGCCAGCCGCCATAAAACACGAAGAAGAAGAACACAGATGCGGAAGTCCGTTGTTTCGCGGGTTGATTCAAATTAGAAACAAGATGGATTTAATATCTGCGCTGCAGTTTCTGAGGTTAAATGAAGTCCCAGAAGGTAAACCCGTGCGTTTGTGTATGTTGTAAATGGACAGACGACGGATTAACGGAGACTATACATTTGATTATTGTCGTTACTTTGTCAGGAAAATTACTAACGTATCGTTAGCTATTTCCCGGGTTATGTGTGGCGTTTTACAGTCAGAGCTGCTCACCTAGTTCCATTCACACATCTTGCAAATTAGCCATTGTCGCCTATTTTGGAAGTAAATACAGTAAAATTTAACTTAAGACGTTAGGCGTGAATCGTTACGAACCCGTGGCGATTTCGGCAAACAATTTTAGTGCCACATTAAATTAGTTTAGCTCCTAACTTACGACTGCCCTCCATATCACAGCGCCAGTATAGCTTTGCTTGACGTTAGCTATTTGCCGAATTGAAGAGTGGAGGTTTGCAATTGGTAATTGTTGTTATTTCCAGCCTGGGTGGACGCAGTGTGGGACTTGGAGTTCACAGAGAGGAAACCACTGGATGACCCCATCGAGGACAAACTCACAGGCAGTGGAGACAAGGTCTTCATATCACTGTACCAGTGTTTACTGACCCATGCTGCTGACCAGCAATCTGCAGACAGAGCTGGAGCTTCACAGGTAAAACTCATCCAGTGCTGTTTCTACTGTTGTTATTGTTCTTATTCTTTTTATATGCCCTTTTGTATGCCCTCCTTATAATGTTGCACTATCCACTTTGCTGCTGTAACGATGCAAATTTCCCCATCTGTGGGACAAATAAAGGATTATCTTATATAAGTGTTATTTAGAAGGTGATACAGGCGGTTTGACCATCTTTTTCTTTATTAATTTAAACTCATCTTAACAAATTTATTATTATTTATTAGACCACCAACGTGTTTGCCACTGCTGCCGAAATGAACAATATTGATTACCAAATATATTTTATGTTTCTGTAATGGAATGAATCCACCATTTTACTGTTTTACAAAAAAACTTTAAAAAATGTGTTTTAGTTGTTATATATTATTCTAGATTAATTTTTTGGCTTCTCAGAGAATTCCAGTGTTTCGGCTCAAATTTTGGTATAAAAAGGGGAATTTAGTTTGAAATTGCTCACTCTTGTTTAAATGATGAAGCGTAGGGAACTCAGTAAGAAAGAAAATCACTTTGAGACAAATATTTGCTCATTTTCACTTGATTTCCTGCTTTATATGCTGTCATTTCTCCCCCAGTACTATATAAAACATCAGTGTGAACCTGAACTTGCAGGCCACAGTGCGCAGCCTTGCATACTAATTCTTGAGGTTCAATGTGATTGTGTGTCACCAAACTTTCATACATGATCTATAGTGGCTCCCTTAAATGTAGGTAATCAGTCTAAAAACTTTCTATGCACTCCAGTGTTGATGAAAACCATCAGTCTGCTACTGCAGGTGTATTTTTTCCTGTCTGGTAGCAGCAGTAAGCACTGTGTCTTGTTCGCATGTTGCACTGCAGAGTATCTGGGCAGTTCTCGGAGAGAACGAGGTGTCGATCAAGTCTCTGGTGGCGGTGCTGTCCTTCTTTGTCCTGGCAGGAAAAGACAAAGCTGCCAACATCCAGCAGAGGGTGAGCGGCCTTCACGCTGCCTCACTCTACCTGCTGCTGCTAGGAATCCCAGGTGAGGATATATCTGAGACGATATATACGCCTAAAAAAGGTCTGCATATATTTTCAGTGCAGCCACAAAGTCAGATTAGTTGAAACAGAAGCAATAAGTGAGTAGGTACTATTTAGCTTTTGTTTTCACATAACTGCTTGTGTGTATATTAACAGTTGAGTAATGGGAAATAATTGTGACGTTAACTTACCCAATAGGCTTTTGTTTACATTCGGTGTCCTTTAGATCTAACATCCATCCAGGTCACAAGTCATCATGCATAACTAAAGGGCTTCCTATGCACACAGTGTTGCCTCGAAACAGCTAGTCAGAGAATCATTTACCTGTGGTTTCATCATCTATTTTCACATCAAAATGTATCAACATCTTGTCTTTCATTTGTTCTTTTTTCGCTCACAGTATGTCTTGTTCCATAAGGTTAAGTAACACTCTTCAATTGATGATTTGAACATTTTTTACTGCTTCTAGGGAGCCTCGCCAACAAGGTTTTCCATGAGGTATTGTTGGACACATGCTCAGACTTGACCTCTCACTGCTGGCCTCAAGACTCAGGAAAGAGGCGTAAGAAGGATGGCCTGAAGAGCTCCCAGGCAGGAGGCAAACGCTCGAAACCACCACGGAAAGACACAGAGGTGAAGTCTAAGATATGATGCCATTAAACTTCAATACACTGACTTCATATCTAGGCCAAGGGTCAGTATTTTCCAAACAAACACAGCATTAGTTTAGGCCTGTTATTGTTTAATGTTTTCACTTTCTCTTAATATATATCATTGTGAACATGCTAATACAAACAACAAACTGAGAGTGGCTGTCTGTTATCCTCAGATGGAAGTGGATGAGGCAGAGGAGGAGGAAGAAGAGGAGCGTTATTTCTCTGGCCAGGATTTGATGAAGATCAGAAATGCTGTCGTCCTCCTGGTTCAAAGCCTCCTCAGACTCCTGCAGACATTTCCACTCAAAGACAGACCACAGAGCATCAGCACCTACACACAGGTAACTGATGACACCAACTTTACGCCCACTCTGTACCTCTCTGCAGTGTTTTCAGGGGTTCCCTTTTTTCTCTGCAGATCTTCAGCAAGCTGCTTTACTTTGAGCCGGTTATTGGAGAGTTGGCCTTTGATGCTCAACAGTGAGTTATTTTTCACTTCCTGCTCTGCCTCGTTGAAGACTTCTTGGTCTTGATGAAGTTGACTGTTATTGCTGTTTCTGCACAGAGATATCACCAAGCTGAGGAGTGTTCCTGAGATGGCTTTCTATGGACTGCAGCTGCTCTGTTCGCCAAAACACGGAGACCAGAAAGAGGTGAGGTCCACTAATCATAATCCATGTTGGGCTAATAGTATGCACACTTGTGGGTCTACTATATAATTAAAACTTGACTATTTAAAACATTTGCTTGTACCAGTGTGGCTGGACTCTTTGTGGATTTGTAGTGATCAGCTCCACCTTTTCCATTAAATAAATAGCACATAGTGTGGATAAAAAAGTAAGATATTTGGACTGGATTTGCCTGGCCAAATAATAGTAGATCAGGATTTCCCAAACTGGGGGAAAAGGGACCACTGAGTAAATCATGATGATCAACAAGATGGTAAATAAGAACTTATTTCTGCTGCAAACTGATTCTTGTAGTCTTTGCATTTTATTAATACTGGAGAGATTCACCTCCTCCATTCTCTAAAACTATTCAAATGAAAGGAGACACATTGTTCTTTCGCTGAAGTGAAAAGTGAAAGTGATATGATATTATTTGTCCTTAATGTATTAACAGGATGCTTTTAATCTTAACTGATGTGTCTGTTGTCCAGTCACTGCGGAGGGTTTTCCACCGACTTCTCTATGTGATCTTGATGATGAATAAAAGCAGCGGAGGCAGACCCACCGTCCTTGTTCTCAGCCAGGCCATCCTCACCACCCGCGACCAGGCCATCCATTTTGTTTGGTAAACTCCTGTGTTTTGATCCACTTAATTCTTCTACTAATATAATAATAATAATAATGTGGCGTGCAGCACTTTTGTTGAGATTTGAACCAAGTGAAGATGTTTGGTATTCGGTCCACAGCTCTAAGAGTCTCCTCAGTTGGTCTCGCACGTTACAGCATGAGATGTTTGATCACGAGCCATTTTTCACAAATCGGAGCCAGATCAGTGGATTTATAGTTACACTGTGGTTCAAAGCTTTAAAATGTGATGCTTAAATGTGCTAGATTCAGTAGTCAAGGTATTAATATAGCAGCAAACAGCTATTTGCTATGTAAATATGTAGTGAAAAAAATATGTCTACCAAAGCAAAGTCATTCTCCTCAACATTCAATCTTCTTCTTTGCTTTGGATGCATCGTTGCGCATGCTTTTAGTGCTTCAGCCCTGCGGGCTAATTTCTGTAGCCTTTATAGAGCTTCAAGTCTTTAAACTTATAACTTATCTGCTGATACTGTGTCATCTGTGTCAAGTCATCTTGTGGAGGATCTGAAGGAGCTGGCGCTGCCTATCTTGCAAGTCCTCCTGCAACAGATCTGCTTCCAGGTGAAGTGACGCACTTTCTGTTTGTATGAAGCATTTGTGTTAAAGTTGTGAACGTGGTTGCATCCAAGGCTGTTTCCAGATGACTGCAGGGGAAGAAGAGTTTGTTATTAGCTGCTGTATCACTGTCGCTATCAGTCAATGTTTCTGTTGTGGGTGTTTTAGATGGTGGAGAAGAGCGAGTTTCGAAGCCATGGAGCTCAGGCTGTGGGCATGTTGACATCCCAGATGGCAAACACAGACTACGCCTGCTTCATCAAGTGGCTGTATAACTTCTCCAGAGGCTCAAAGGTAAAGATGCATGATTTTTCAGAAGATGGCGCTATGCAGCATTTACTTCAAATCAAAGATATTAAATGAGCCATCCCCACACAGTTCTCTAACCTTTTTTTTTTTCATGTATGTACTTTGTAGATGGTGTGGCGGCTGTTCTCCGTGGACGTGGTGATGGTTTTGCTGGAGCAGCCAGAGAGGAATCCGGAGGATTGTCAGGACCCAGATCTTTCCTGCTTCCTGCCACACAAGTTCCTGATCCAAGGCCTGCTGTTCCCTCGGCGAATGGACGCCTCACCCACTGTCCAGGGCCATGCCCTCACCTGCCTGGCTCAGTGTCTGGAGCTGCCTTCACTCAATGTTACCCGGGCAGTCCACAACCTCTTCTCTGCCAGTGAGAAAACACATGCTGTGGACAGGAAAATAGCCATGTTAGGATTAGAAAATTCACTTTGTAGAGCTGAAGAATGGAAATACACAACATCATTAGAAAATGTAACAGGAAATTGCATGTATTTAAGTGCTGCTGTGTTTGTAATATTTACTGTTTTTATGGACGTTTCCACTAAAGTAACTTGTCATCTCTCTGTTCAGCTGGAGCCCAGACACTGTTGGAAGGTGAAGTAACAGAAGGTATGCTCTTCTCTTTCTCTGTTACAGTTTGGGCTGGGAAAGATTAATCTTACAGAAATATTCAGCCTTTATTTGTCAACCTTGCATTTAAAGGATAATTCTAATTTTATTATAGCTTTAGTTCTGTTATTTGCAGTGGGCAACACTGGGATCTGTGCAGTAGCCGGTTTCACACTGTCGAGCCAAAGCCGAGCCAGCTCGGGCTTGCCGGTGCTAAGTGCTTTCACGCTGCAGGGCCAGGTGCGAACTGTGGGCCATCTCCATCTCTCTTAGTGCTAATGACCCACGATTAATGGCCCCACCTAAACCATGGGCCAAAGCAGGGCTAGAGGCGTTGTCAAGGAAAAGCTATGTCAGAGCTTTTCCTCTAGCCCTGCAGACCATCAGCGCTGCTCCTCTTCAGGGTGTATTGACAGCAGAGACCTGGGTAGCCACGCCCCAAAGATTTATGTGTTATTTTCACCATATTCCACCATTTCAGTAAATTAACATCCTGATTTATTATAACAGTATTTAAACTAACCATTCAAAAACTTGTATTTATAGTGTTTACAGAGGTAATACAGCAGGAGAGAAAATGGGCATTTTCCCACAGACTTCAATACAAACTTCTTTTTGAAACTACAGGTATCGCCCCCTGCTGGCTGTTGGAGAGTGCACGTTAACGGCCGTTGTTTGGACTGACGAGAATCTGTTGCCATATTTCATTTTTCATCACAGGTTATCGTTTTTTTAATTTCTATGGATGTGTGTGTTTCAGCAAGCGGCAACTCCCGGCAGTCTCAGAAAACCTATCGCACTCTGCCGTTCAGGACTGTAGAGATCACCGCTGCTGAGGGATTCGACTGTGACGGTGTGACAAACCATTAAAATGCATTTTATTGCTCTTATTGAGTATTTTGCATAGCATTTTGTAAATGGATCTACAAGAACTGTTTACATATTTGTAGATGTGGATTTTTTTTCCCTCAAAGTCAGACATTGACTCAAATATGTTTTATTTTCCTATTTTCAATGCAGCCAAAGAGAACCTGGCTCTTCTCCTGCGGCGTGTAGAAAACTCAAACACGAACGTGAGAAAATCTGCCCTGCAGGTAAAGGAAACATATTTCAAATGCAAATAATGATGAGCACAATATCTGATCAATCACCACTATATGTGTATGATCTTGTGCAGTATGCTCGTGGTCAGCAAAGAGATGCACAGATGACGTTTAACCTCTGTGCTCTGCCGTCCCTCCTCAGGCCCTGTTGGGTCTCCTGAAACACAATGTGATCCAGATGAGCTCGGAGAACCTGGCTACGCTGTCAGAGCGCTGCAGAGACCCGGCTGTGTCTGTGAAAAAGAAGGCCCTGCAGTGCTTAGGAGAGCTGCTCACTGTGAGTCTCAATCTGACTAAATAGCAAAACATGTTGAATGCTGAGTACCTGTCCAAACATCTGGTGATGAGACAGGAATGTGTTGCACAGTGGACTAAAGTTACTGTTACTTCCTCTGACCAGGCTAAACCAGAATGCGGTGTGGTGCAGAAGGCGTGGCTGCAGGGTGTGGTGCCAGCTGTGGTGGACACTGAGAGCTCAGTGCAGGACAAGGCCCTGGAGGCTCTGGACCAGGTGCTGCTCTGCCAGGTCAGGCCCTACTCTGCCAGTCGCCACCTTGATGCTGGTCAGAGGCTGGCCTGGGACCTGCTGGGCATGCTCTGTAAGGAGTGCCGGAACCTCAGGTTAAACCAACTACATTCTGTCCAGTCTGTGTTTCATGAAAGAATAAAGAGCATGTAATACGGTACAATAAAAAAAAAAGTAATACAGCAGAAATTGTATGAAATAATGATCGGTATGCACTGATATTAGCTGGGAATATTGGTTATTCTCTGTCATTTCAAAGCCATCTTTACCAACCTTCAGATAGTGTTATTGCTTGTACTGCTGTTACTGTTACTGTTATTTATTTTTAAATCCCTGGTCTCCAGCCGATATTTCAGCAGGGCCTTCACCATCTGGTCCAAACAGAACAAGTTTACGCAGACGTTTGTCAAAAACTTGATTTCACACACCGACGCCGATCACGCCGAAGGGGCCTGGCTGCTGCTCTCCAAGGTTGTCCCTTCGTCCCCGATGCTGCCCTACGAGAAGATCCTGGACACCTGGGACAGCATGATCAGGTGAGGGAAATGGAGGGCTGGCATTGTAATATTTAATTTTCAGTTTCCGTCATTGATGGTTTTTACTTCTTTATTTTTGCTCTTAGATCAAAGGATGTAAATGTGACAACCTGCTGTCACATATTGTGTGTGATGGGAGACATTGCTACGCGTTTGAATGACGATACCAAGGCCAGGATAGTTGGTAATGAAAAACATCATTTTGATTAAAGAGTGCACACATACTGGTGGATGAACCATTAAGAAGCATAAAAACATACTTTGGTAATCCTCAATACTGTTCATTTAGGACAGCAGAGACAAGCTCCTTACACTGGGTAGTTGTCTGATAATTTGTTTATCATTACATACAGCATGTCGTCAACATGCGTTTGTGTGCTGATGGATAGTTTGTTTAGGAAGGATGAAGGGGTACAGTAGCTGTATAGAAATGCATCTCCAGTTTAACAGTGATGTTATGGATCATATCTAGTAAAAGAATAATTATACTTCTCTCTCTCTGTAGATGAGCTGATGTCTTGGTTGAAGACTTTTGCTTTGTCTCTGGAGGTGATCTGTGCTGCTGTGGAGACTCTGTTTCAATTTGGCCACAGTGAAGACATCAAACAGACTCAGGTTGGAGAGGTTGCATTTTCACTTTATAAATACTGACATACAGTTCACACAGCAAACCAGTGTTCACTTGTTTTCTTCAGGCTTTTCTGAACCAGCACTGTGGTGAGCTGGTGTCAGTGTGTGAATCTTATTTAGCCACCATCATGCTGAGTGAAAACGGGGCACAGAACCTCAATGAAGAGCTGATGGTGAGCTTGAAACCTTCACTTGTTTACCATGTCTGTTTCTGTCAAGAATGACTCATCTTGTTTGACTTACACACATGTCCATATTGCATACAGCAGCACATGATTCTCAAAACCCAGTGCTGCTCAGAGAAAGTTGTGGCGTCTGTGACTGGATAGGCTCTGTGACTGTGATTTAATACAGCTGAATTCACCTCATACTGTAGCTGTGTGTTTTTCTGTTGTTGACAACTGAAAGAGTCTGAAACAGTTATTGATGTAAGCAGCTGCACTGTGGTGATAAAACCAACTGTCCAGGTTCTGCAGCCATATTAACATTTAAAATAAATGATCACAGAGAAAGATTGAGGTGACTAAATGTCTTTGCTGCTGGACAGTTTGCATTATCGATTTGTGGAAGCTGGATTTTTTTAGGTGACGAAACAGCTTGTGGAAGCTGAAAGTGTCCAGAAATTTGCACGACTGTCAGACAGCTACAGTTGTGCTTATGATGTAACTGAGTGTGCTCTCTTCTAGATAAAACACCTCCACACTCTGGGTGTGGCGTCACTTCACTGTCCTGCCAAGGTCAGCAAAAGGACGATTCTGCTGGTGGAATCTGTCATGACGACACATTCTGATAAACTGGCAGGTGGGCAAGAGGGACATTTATGAAATAAATCCACAGGGTGTGAAATTACAATTAAGGAAAATATGGATTTGTGATAACATGGCAGACTTGTTCTTTGTGTTGGTCGTTGACAGACTGTCTGGAGGAGCTGCCAGCATCGTTGCCTTTGTCCCAGTTCAAAGCAAACTCTCTGCCTACCAGCGTCAGAGCTCATGGAGTCATCACTTTAGGTAAACTGTCCTCTCAGCGAAGCTGCCTCTTCTTTGTCTCTTTCAGTGATGATGGTACGTGTCCACAGGTTTTGGACACAACGGGTCGCATTGCCTCCCTACATTAGACGTCTGATGGGCTACCACTCGGCACTAAGGCTACGTTTATATGACGAACAGAAGAAAAGTTGCCTCACGTCTTCACTTTTTATTCCGCATTTAGACGAGTGTTTTCGGGAGGAAATTTGCGTGCATATGGTGACACAAAAATATGTGGAATTTGATTGGGCATGCATGACAGGCGGCTAGTTGGTGCTGCGATTTAGCCTACTATCTGTGCAGATTCTGTACATTTGTTGGAAAGACTCCTGTGTGTTTATTAGAGCTGCCAGAGCAGCTTGAAGGTCCGACACATGGAACACAGTGTTGACGGAAACATGCATGGGGATTAGGTTAACTGCGATAGGCAGGTATAACCCAAAATCTCTACCACTGGATGAATTTTTATTGTGACGTATACAGTTTATACCGCCCACCCCTACTTTCACCATTGATTTAACGTTTCCTCTCCTCACTTCGGCTCAGGTAAATTGTGTCTGCAGCATGAGGAGTTGGTCCAGAAGTACCTGCCGGTGTTTGCCAGGGAGCTGGAGGTTGGCACAGAGGTTGCCGTGCGCAACAACGTGGTGGTTGTTATGTGTGACCTGTGTGTTCGATACACAAACATCGTGGATCACTACATCCCCAACATCTCCGCTTGTCTGCGAGACGATGAAGCTGTGATCAGAGAGCAGACTCTCATCATGCTGACCAACCTGCTCCAGGTACACATTCGAATATCAACATCAAGCCCAATTTCATTTTTCTTCAGTGGACTGAAAAATATGGAATCCTAAGTTATGGGGCGAACGATTATAGTGGAAGATTCTGCACCGATGGATGTTTTTCTCTCTCTTCTTGTTTCTAGGAGGAATTTGTGAAATGGAAGGGCTCCCTGTTCTTTCGCTGTATGGTGGTGCTGGTCGACCCTGTCCCTGCCATTGCCAGGTGAACCACACTGCATAGATAGAAACATGATGGGGAAGATCAGATTTTGAAACTATGCTGACCTTAAGATAACTGTCGGCACCAAAGTTTGGGAAAAGCAGCAGCAATGTCCTGTGTTGTGGCACTTTAGCAATCAATTCGACCAGGGTTGCATGATGTATGAAGGGCTGAGATATTTTTTGGGTTTCCCATGACATGATAATGCGCGTGCACACATATCTTCTCCATATCAGTCATAGTATATGAGTGCTGAATGTTCTCCCCTGACAGAGGATAGAGCTAATATTTGTACTTCCTGTTTCCTGTCCCAGTCTGTGCGAATACTGTCTGCTCCACCTGCTGCTGAAGAAGAACCCAGAAATGTTCAGCCATCACTTCATCGAGTGCATCTTCCACTTCAGCTCCTACAACAAACACAAGACCTACAATAAGTTCCCTCAGAGTGAGAGGTATTGATGCATGGATATCATTCAAAGACGACTCTTTAAACTCACCTGTGCTCTTATTTAAATAATAAGTAAATACAGTATACTTCTTCTTCTAACAGTATTCGTGAGGTACTTTTTGTTCATTCATTGGCTTACTCCTCACATTCTATGCAGAGAAAAGGTTCGGTTCTCCCTGAAAGGAGCTCAGCACCGTGAGAAGCGTTTCCGGATCTACCGCTTCCTGTTGGAGCATTTCACAGACGCCCAGCGCTTCAACATCTCCATGAGGATCAACCAGACCATCCTGGGTGTGTGGACTGAGAATCAAAGCCAGAGCTCAGAAGCCCTTGTGTAGAGAACCATTGGTTCCTTGCTGTTCTTCATTAAAAGCTGTTATATGAATATCTTAACGGATTACTTTGTGAGTTGTTTCTCAAGGTTTCTGACCTATTTGGACCTGGAGCAGTATCTACCTGAACAAAAGGAAATCCTAATCGAACCTAATCACTTCCTTTTGTCTTATCCTAGCATGCTTTGCAGACGAGGAGCTGCCTTTGGATGCAGATGGAGCTGAGATTTTATCGGAGACCTTCAACATCTTAAGTCTGAAGGAGATGAAGCTGCAGGCCACATCTACGTCAGCAGCAGAGGATCCAGAGGAAGCAGACGAGGGAAACATGGCCACCATGGCAAAGGCTGTCCAGCAGGCCACACGGAAGAAGGTGTTGTCTCAGGTGAGCAACTTTGACTGAGCTTTAAAATTTCAGTCCTTTACTATTCTAATTACTCAGCAGTACATTACTCACAATAAATTAGGGATAAATCAGGACCCCCCCAGATTTATGTTATTTTCACTATATATTTGACTATAATTCATTAAATCAACACTATGATGTATTAAAACATTATTTAAACCCTAACCATTCAGATAGTCTTTACAGAGGTAATACAACAGGAGAGAAAATGTTTTCCCACAGACTGCAGTACAGACTTCTTTTTGAAACTACCAGTATCATCCCCTGCTGGCTGATGGAGAGAATACATGTTTAGTTCCTTCCGTCATCTGCTTATGTGGCTCTTCAAGAAGCGACAGATAGCTAAACACGTATGGAAAGGATAAATGATATCAGACGTATCAGTGAAGTTGAGGGCTGTTTACTGAGTTGTCTTAAGTAGCTTTCAAACAGTGCCTTTCCTTACATTCTTGTGAAACTGTAAATAAAATACCCAAAAACACGCTCTTACAATGCAAATATGTACAGTACATTACACAAAATTATTTAACATCAATAACTGCACTGCACATGGGAAGAATGAAATTAAATGTCCATTAAAACCCCACTTTGTGATGTTTCAAGTTGTATTAACGGTTTTAGTTTTCATCATTTAAAAGTGTCTCTCAAAGTAAGCCTTCAGAATAAAAGCATATTGGGGATATATCACTGATTACACTACAGAGGAGAGTGCAGTGGAAAGTGAAAATAATGTTACCAGTGACATTGCATCAGAAAAACACACTACAGTATATTGTATATATATATTGTTATTGGGATATACAATTTTGTCCATATCGCACAGCTCTAGGTGCCTGTAACTAAATTCTCCAAAGTACTCCCATCACTTTTATTGTGGTCAGTGGTTGGAGTCAGCCCCATCATTTGATGATATAATGTGGTTTCCTTGTAGAAAGTACTAGAAGCTGTTAAATACAGTTGCACAAGCGTTCAGGTGAGCTCCTCTCAGCTTCCTGCTGTGGTCAACAGGTCCAGAAGAAGGCCTTCATAGAAAACACAGTTCCTCTCATCATCAGCCTGAAGAATCTGCTGGAGCAGAAACGCTCTCCTGTCCTCAGAGACCTCATGGGCTACCTTCAGGTGAGACCACAGCACAGACGCATGGAGCCGCCCTGCTTTCTTATGTGAGAACGATGCATTGTAAGAAAAAAAAGATCAAACGTGGCAGTGCTCATTGCAGGACGACTGTATTGAATTGCATTAGCTACTGGGTTCAAGCATTGCAGCTTGTCATGTTCATCTAACATCTCTGTCATTGTTATTGAAGAGGTAAAGTGGAGGGACTTGAAAAGAGCAAGTTCTGGAAACTTGAAGCCCTTTTGAGGCTGCCAGTTTGACGCCATTGTTGCCATCAGGTGACGATGCAGGACTACCGTAACGAGGTGAAGGAGTTTTTCTCTGGAGATGAGCAGCTGGCGGCTGAGCTGGAGTTTGCTCTGCAGACGGCTGAAAAGGAGCGAGAGATAGAGGAACAGATAGGCAACTGCAGCTTGACAGGCAATGCCATGACAACCACAACACAGGTCAGAACACACACACTTATCTATCAATCTGAAATATTGTTTTTGTCAACACGTAATACCAATACTCAATAGCTTTTAAATAAACCTGATAGATTATGCAAAATGAGTCCACAATATTTACCTTATTTATTTATTTATTTTTTTTTAGAATGATGGATGAATATGTGAGAAGTTGTTTTATCAGAATCAGAAACAAGTTTATTGCCAAACACATTCACACAAACAAGGAGTTTAATTTGGTGCATGACATATAGACATATAAACGTAAACCTATATACATATATATGTAAATGTAGTGCAGAGATAAGAACTAAGAACTGAAGGTGATTAAATATGAAAACTCTGTATTCTAATTTTATACATTTACTGTTTCTCTCTTATTACAACATTCATATTCAAATAAATTGTACTGGAAAATCATATTTTGAGCTGAAACTTTTAGTCAGTTAATTGATTAGTCAATAGAAAGTAAATTAGTTACTTTTTGGCAACTTATTTATTGTTTATGTTGACCTTATATCACCATTAATTCCTGATGAGTTTCTGTTATAAAATAATAATTTAATCAAGCACTTCAGTTTGTCTTCTGATAGGTCTGCAGCTGCTGTCATATGAAGCGAAAAGCAGCAATATAGCACAGGCTGTTGATTCTTTTAAATTATTCCATAAAAAGTAGCGCAGGCCTCAGAGTCACTGGGTTCCCCACAGTCAGTGAAGGCGTCACAGTGATTGTGCTCTGTCCTCAGCGTTCAGTCCAGGGCTCTCCTGTCAGGTCCAGGCCCCTCCTCCAGTTAACCTTCGCCACACCTCAGCCGCCACGTCCAAAACCCCCGTCTGCCAGACTGTCACTCACTGACAGGTATGTGTCACTATTTATTTCAGTAGAGTAGCATGACGTGTGTGAGGGGAAAAAAACTAATGTGTGTGTTTTTTATCAGGCGCATGGTCCGGTCCAGAGAGGAGGAACACGTCCAGTCCAAATCAGTCTCTCTGGAAAGTACAGGTAGGTCACTGTACAGGAGGCTGGAGGGTCAATCTGTGATTTAAACGCTCAGGGGAAGTCTGAACTTCTACTGAGTGCAGCAGTGAGGAAAACGGTTTTAACAGTTCAAGGGTCAGAGGCCACGCATAACAGGAAAAAAAAAAGAGAAAACTTAATATTTTTGTGAATTTGAAGGACCGTTTCACTTCATCAACCAAATGTGTTTTTGTTTTTTTTTTTCTCCAGTCTGTTAGCGTCAAACAGATCATCTTTTGATGGTGAAATTATCTAATGAGATCATTTTGCATTTTTAAAAGAGAAATTTGCAGAAATTTGATTCTGTGATTATCACCAACACCTTACTTAATCGATGCAGACTGTTTTTCATCCGACGTTCTTCGTGACTGATCGACTTTTTTTTTTCTTATTTGGTTTTCCAGTGATTCCTAAAGGAGCTGTGGACGGCAGAGCCATCAGCACACCAAAAGGTACGAGCCCACAGCACCTTATATGCATCAACTATTTGTTACGTTTATTTCTGATCACCTTTTGATTGATCTCACATCAATCTAACTCGTATTATAGATTTTGACGTTTTACTGTTCTTACCTTATTGATGATAACTTGCCTACACACACACACACAACTTTAACCCCACCTGTCCATTTGTCCTCCCTGTGATCCAGGAATCCAGATCAATTTAACTTTTCAAGACAGAGTCAGTCCGATCTTCAGTGACCGAGGAACAAGTAAGCAACTCTGACTTCTCAATCATTCTCACCAATTAGGTGTTCTGGCAACCTCCGTTTGTTCTCATTAAGAATCAACCACCAGAATTAAAATCTGGATAGAGGTTTCTAAATTTGTATTTCGGCGGTTTAGGTTTACATCAATCTGTGTCCTCACAGGTATCACTGAGAGCAGCATCCTTCATGTGCAGCCAAGTGAGCAGCAGTGAGTGCACTACTTCCACATATTAACATATGAACTATCACCAGCCTTAACCTTTGACATTGCAAATAAAATATACAGCATGATATTTCTTTTTTGTTTTTGTTTTTTTTTGTTTTTTTGTACCTCAATTTAAATGAAACATGCAGAAACAATGATTTAAAACTCTGCTCTCTTGTGTTTCAGATCTCCTGGACCGAGGCAGTGGAACGTTCAGTCTCCTTTCCGCCAGAAGAAGAAAAAAATCTAAAGTTTGGTTTGACAAACTGTTTTGTTTCAACCATGACTTATTACATCTTCATTTCCACCTTTGTTGATTGACATTTTATAATCTTTCTCGTTCTCACCGTTTGTCCTTTATATGTGCTTTGTATTAAAAGTTTATATCATGATATTGCTGCCAAATTATTGCAGGTGTATTTCATGTTGGGGATTTTGAGTGTATTTTTCTTACTGTATGTGTTCAGCTCCATAACTTTGAAAGTGCTCCGTCCAAAGCCCTGCCCCCTCAAACTTGAAAATCTGACAGTGAGATTTAGGTGTCAGTTGATTGGTCAGAGTTTTTACAGTCCTGCAGCTCATACAGAGGTCTGATTCTTTTCGTTCCTTTTCTTCATATTATCTCTGTGGAGAAAAGTCAGTAAACATGTTCACAAATCACAAAATAGACTTGTCCTGAAATAATGAGTAAAAAGAAGAGTACATTAACAGGTGACCTATGACCTCTCAAGGACACATGACCCATAGACTCTGGGGTTCAGGGACCACCACTCTACCCACTGAGCTACAGCCATTCAAAGCTGGACAAACAGATATAAACAGGACATCATACATATTGCTACTTTTTTTTTTTCCTCTTCTCCACAAGAGAAAAAAATAAAAATCCCAGGCAAAGATAGAGAAAACTATTATTTATGTATGTGTATGTATATAAATATGTATAGTGTGTGTGTGCCCGCAAATATGTTGTACACTATATATGTATGTATATTTATATACACACATGTACAGTATATGTATGTATATGTATATACACACATATGTACAGTATATATATATATATATATATATATATATATATATATCCGTATATATATGTATATACGTGTATGTATATATAAGTATATGTGTGTGTGTATATATATATATATATATATATATATATAATCACACCTTGGTTTGTCTGTCTATATATACTGTATATATAGACAGACAAACCAAGGTGTGATTTGCGCGCACGTGGACTGATGCCTTATGGGTAATGTAGTTCAGCAATCACACCCAACGTTCCATCAACATTTTTCTGACGTGTCTTCAACGTGACATAGCTCACTGGATATGTTTTAACATCTGCTAACATTTTCTATGTAGCAAAGATAGCAGAAGAGACACGTTAAGCGGATCAAAAAGGGGCATATGTGGAGGAATGTTGTAAACAAACACATGGCAGTCATTACTCGGGATACCCTCCAGAGACCGTCTGTTGAGTCCGATGAGATGCACAGTCTGACTGAACATGTTTCCAGACGCTCAGGGGATCAGTTCAAAGACGGGACCCGGCGAGGGGACGTCAGATTCTGCGTGGAGCCTCCGCTGTCCTACCGCGCCTGCAGCTCCGGAGCTGCTGACAATTCACTCAGTGCTCCTTCCACAGGTAAAACTATTTGTCTTCATCCACGGCAAAACGTTAAGTGAAGTGGATTTGCTCTCTTGACACAGCAACGCAGAGTTTTTAAAACATAGTGGGTTGCAATAATACTATTTCTGCTCCCTTTTTTTACAGTCTGTCTGATCACTGTTCTCTTTTTAAATTATTTATTTATTATAATCTATTTTATTCTGGAATATTGCATTTATTTTATTTTATGATTCGGTGGTATTTTTGGTAAAGTTAGTAGTAGATGCTTTTCACATTTTTTATACATATACACACACACACACACTCTACAACTCATGTTAAAGATAAAGATGCATATGTTGATACAAGCATACAATTATACAAAAAAACAGTAAATAAAAGTCAATATGGAGCCCCATGCCACAGTTTTGATCACTTAGCTATAATAACATCGTGACTTAAGTTGTACACAACCTGTGCTCTGGGTCATGGCATCAACATCCTCTTCTTCAGTTGACGTATCTCTAAGGTAAATATCACATGATGGTCTTCCTTGGTCAACTTGAACCATAATCTCTACGATAAACTTGTCCTCTCTAGATACAGCTGCTCAGGGAGAGATTATTGCCCTCCTGGTGGAGATCAAAGAGGAGCAGCAGGGGCAGTGGGTCATGCTGAGGGATCTGCAGGCCCAACTGCAGGGTCACATTGGCCATGAGGAAGAGGATGCGGATCTGCCTCTGAGGAGCCTGGAGCAGCTGGACGAGATGGAAAGACAGCTGGGTGATGCAGGGACACAGAAGAGAATGGTAGTTAAGATAGTGCAGTTTGTGTGTGATGTGATGCTAGAGACCCGCTGTGAAACTGCTGTCCAAATCCAAGGTGTCTTACCTGTCACGGATGGGTGGCGCTACGGTCAGCGATGCTGTGAAAGGCCTCATGCAGGCCGTGCTTTCATCCGCTGTCGGCTCTGAGCTGAACTGGGTGGGCCGCGGCCTGAAGTGAAGCTTCAGGAACACTCGTCTCCAAGGGGTCCTCTTCTGTAAGTGATGATGCTGCTCAAATTTCTGAAATATAACATCAGCTGCATTGACCCCACACAGGAACAGTATTAAACCTGAGGCTCAATTTACTGTCAGCTTTAAGGATGAGTAAGGTAGTACATTCTAAGTCCTGAAACCAACAATCCTAGTAAAACACTGTTTATGTTTAGTTCCCTACAAATGCACCATTTCCTCTTGTTAAAAATGATCGTGATCATCTGTTCCTCCCTCCGTTGGCCCCTGGGGGGGAACACACCTCATAGATGGAAAGCCTCTGTGCTGTTTGGTTGATGTCTTCTGTCACCATCTCCAGGAAGAAACTCCACTTTCTCTACTTTTCAAACTTTGAGTCGCACATAAATTAGACTTGAAATTATTTTTTTTGCTATTAGATAAGTACCCTAACCTATATCTGATATAAAACACATAGAAAAGAAGATGTTATGATGTAATATGGATGGTAGGCCTAAATAAGTAAAAGTAATTGTTTTTAACTAAATCCATTACTCACCTGAAGCTGTGGCATGTTGCTTTTCATAATTTGGTTTTTACTGTATCGTAATCAGAAGGTTGTCCGATAGTTTGTTTTTTGTGGCACAAATATAACTCCATAAAATTGATTATTGAGCTCCATCCCAGACACTTGTGAGCTAACAAGACTTTTGCCTGGACTCTCTACTAGTCAGAACTGAAGAAGCCTCTTGGATGAGAGGTGAAATGTCTCAAAAAAAACTTAAATCTTCTTGGTCTTTGTTAGCGTACTAATGTTTAGCTTCCCCTCTCAGGTGCTCTGAAACGAACACCGGTGGGTAAGGAAGCGACACATCATCAGTACGCTGACGTGGTAAAGAAATGGCCGCGGTTTGCTCCATTCAGACAGAGAAGGACCGGCCGTCGCTGCTGCAAACCTCCTGTGGAGTTTCCTGATTCTGAGGAAACTGACGGTTTTAGCCGAAGCTGCACACACTGACACTCATTAGACATCTCAAGATACCTAAACATGTTGTCCACATGATATCATTATTTTTCTCTTCATTTCAGTTTCAGCTGAGAAAGAAAACCTGGAACACATCAGACTCAGACCTCTTGTCCACCTACAGTGTTTTCTCCCTTTTTATTGCTCAATGTTGTAACTCCACTGAGGATGTTAGAACATGTTTACAGTTTATACTGTAGGGGGTGACAAATTCAAAGCCTTAATGTTAAGAGATCATTATCTGTCATCTCCTGCCTTAAATTCAAACAAGATATAATATACTTTTACATTTATAGTAAACTGAGGATGACTTTTCCCACATGCTCTTGTGTCTAATTTTGAATGGTTGTTGATTTGTTTCAGGCTTTGGTTCAGATGCAGCCTAACAGAATATAAATGTAGAATATAAATGCAAAATAGACCAGTTTTTGATGTGTTCTTTTTTTGACCATGTAAAAGATAGGCCTGTAGGATGTGCATCGGTTCTTATTTGTAAGGACTTTTAAAAACAACTGATGTTGACCATAGTGCTGCACATCTCAAAAAAAAAAGAAAAGGGCATTTCAGCATGTTGTTGTTGTTGCTCAGAAAAGGCTGTAAACCCTTAAACTGTTTTAGAAAGACCTGTAACATTTTCCCAGTCGGACACGTGATATGAAAGTTAATGCAGAGTTTGTTTTTGCTTTTTTGCGATGCTGTGGGAGAGAAAAGATGCAGTGGCATCCATCAAGTTCGCCATCAGGAGAAGAAAACTTCTGGAAGTAGAGCTGCTTTACCTTGAAAATAAAAGCCTGGAAATTAACATTGATAGTTTTAGGAAAACAATGAAATTCTGCTCAGTTTAACAACCTGGAATCATTTGTTGATATATGAGTAGATATGTACATAAGGTTCAAGATTTTAGAACCAAGTGCTTAGATTGTTTTTTGTTTTGCACAAAGCAGAAAAAGTCATCACAGACACCCACTTTCTAATAAATACCCCTAATAATAATTATACTATATTGTAGTACTTCCAATCATAGGCTAATCATAGATCATGATTTGGCTATAGTGATCTACCAGAGATTTATTTACCATAAATGTCTTTGACGCTGACATTTAAAATAATCAAAGAAATGCTGTAAACATGTAAACACGTTTTTTTTTTTTAAACTTTACTCTCTGGTCATTCAAGTGTGCCATTGATAATATTGAGCCACTCAATGTCTCACCACAGAGGTAAACATAGCTAACATTCTGAAAAAGATTAATTAATAAAATTGAAAAACGTGGTTCATTTTATCAACACATTTCTATGTTGCACTGGGCACTTTTTAAGAGAAAAAAAAATCATATTGGAAAAATTACATTTCACTTAAACCTGTTTTTGTCTATATGGTAATATAGTTCAGACAGATGAAGTCTTGTTGGAAACAGCACGTGTTCAGTTTTTATTATTCAACTTTCTTAAAGATTTTTTGTTACATTCATAAAATGTTATTAATAACATCCTTATGTAAAAAATATTATTTGTTGACTATGTTGCACTGGGTAATTTATGAGAAAAAAATATATTGGAAGAAAGTAATTAAAAAAATGAAAATTAAAAAGTAATTAAAAATATTTCTAAATTGCTAAAATATTTTTGTCAATAGGATTCTTCAATTTAGATACTTTATCTTGTTCAAAACAGCACATATGTTTCACTTATTATTATTTAACAACTTTTTAATTTTTTTTTATTTTTTAAAACGTGTTTGTCCACATAAAATGTTAGCAATAAGAAAAAACCCAAAACATTGCTCAATTACCAAAACATTTTGTCAATTCGATGTTACAATTTGGACAGTTTGTTTATTTTATTTTGAAAACTGTAAACGGAAGTCCTCTGTTTTCCAGTAGCTTGTTTTCAACCGAAGAAGAAAAAGCTCCTCTGGAAGATTTTAGGACCATGGAGGCAACCGGCGTCACAGAGTATATTTCGCCCACTTGTTTTTCTTCACCTGAAAGTTCAAGAAAATCACATTAATTGCCACAATTTGCAACAACAGACGGTGTCCGACATGTCCTCTACATGTCCAGCAGCTGGTCGGAGAAGTGAACATCAGCTAACACCGTGAAAGGCGAGTAACCGTTAAAGTTAGCAGTTCTTTGTGTTGACATTCTGCACCGGCGACACCGTGTTTGTTGGTCGACTCCAGCTAACTGTAGCTCGAGTTAGCTTTGAATGACTGGAGAAAACAGACACCCTGACAGTTCACTTTACTTTTCGTCGCTCTGTTAGTAATAATAAAGCAGTTTTTATGCGTGAGGAATCCTGCGGGACGTGTTGTACAAGTTGTGGCCACCTGTTGCACGACGTCATGGTCCAACCGGCCCAGATAATAGCGAAGCCATCAATTATACTCTTATTATGAAAATGTGCTGCTCTGTGAGGTCACACAGGTAATGAAGTGTGAAACTGAGGTGTTTGCCAATCAGTCTTCAATTCGGCATGTATATAAATTAACACTAAATATCATATGCTGATGTTTTAGTCATTTAAACTGCCTTAGTAAAGTTGTGAGTAGTGTAGTGTTGTTACCCCTGGCTGGAAGTGTACTCTGGGTTTGACATTTTCAAACCCTTTGGATAAAAAGTGAGTTACTCTTATTAGACTAACTCAAGAATGTTCTAGTTTGATGGAACTGCTGTATTTGCGTTAGATTCTATTATATATAAGGAAAAAAACAGTAGTCCCATGTGTCTAAAGACTTTTTTTTAATATTGTTATGTTGCTAATGTTGTTGGTTTTTGCACTTTATTGCAGTTTTGTACTATTATACATTGTATACAGCTTTCTAATTCTGTTTACATTTTCCTCCTGTATATGGCAAATGTACACAAATTTCTTTCAGGCTGTATAAAGTTTTACCTTATCTTAAGAAGCTGGATATCAAAGATGTGCACACACATATGCAGCATTTTTTTGTGAGACCTAAAATTGTCAAAGTATGTCCTTTCCAACTTCAGAGACTGTTAACTACTCGGAAAACACAACATTTCCCCTTCTCATACCAAATATAGTCTATGGGTATTAAAATACATTTTCTCAGTAACATACAGTCCATTATAAGCTGCTTGTTCCTTTATAAGTGTCAGGTTAATAAATAGACACATTTTGGTGTATGCCAATGTGTGTGTGACGTTCCCTGGTGATTTGACTCGCATGTCTTGAAGTTTTTTAATACATCACATCTTGCGCAGATGTGGAAGTAAAACACCTTTTCACAGAGACTCCATCATGCCAACTACACATCCTCAAATCCCTCATAGCCTGGAGCATCTGTTGATATGTGAGCAGTCAGTGTGGTATTTCAGCCCAGCCTAGAAATCCACTTGTCTGCAGTGTTGTTTGGTAGCTGGTGACCTGAGACTCAGCCCCTGGAAGTTTCCAACTCACAGATTGGTGTGTCCTCTTTTGTTTGCATGGAAATTAGACTGCTGTTTGGAAGTTGCTGCCAGGCATTTGCAGGGTTCTCGGGCTGTAACCTGAACTTATATCACTGGCCTTGCGCATCAAACACTCTGAAATCTCCTCATGTGCTTTGTGCTGCGTTGTCTGCCTCAGACCTGAGTCACAGGACAGGAATTCGAGAAGACTGCTTTGGTCTGGCATTGTTGTTTGACCGCCTCATTTGAGCATCAGGCTCACTCTTTTTTTACTCAGGTGGAGTGACAACTGTTTCCAGTTTTGTTTATTTGGTTTTTGAGATCACATTTCTTTTCATTTATTAGTTTATTTATCTATAAACAGTAGCTGACAGCCAACTAAGCAACCATCTCTGGCTGAATTAAATGTGCACTTTATGGTTACCTAAATAATGTTTTCAGGACTGAAGCTAAAAGCTTTGTGTTCCAGAAATTCCATTTCTGATTCTTACTAGTTGATGATCTATGCAGACATGGATATGAAGAAAAGTTGTTGCTTTTTCATTGCAACCCAGAGACATTCAGCCATATGAGACTTATTTCAAGTTCAACTTTAACTGTTTAAATCGCTCACTGACAGCGTTATGCACAGCGCTTCAAAATGCAGAGAAATCCAAAGTTTGACAGACCTGCTGTGCTTACTTATTGTTACTAAGCAATGATTGGACAACTGCTGTTTGAGAGACAGGTTTAGCAAACATTCAATTGACCCTGGATGAGGTTCACAGTAGAGTCGGTATAAAATGTTATAGCAGGTGTCCTGTATAGAGTTAGGGTGATATTTTTTACACCTCCATCCCAGCTGTCCCTCTTTATCCCTGGGCCCTGTTCCAGAGGTCAAGACCTGGAACTAGTTTCTGGTCAGTGTGTGTGGAAAGATAATGAAGGGGGAACAGATCACATAAATGATCCCAAGTGGAGGTCATTTCAGGCCAAATGGCTCTCCACTGCTTCTGATGTGCTTATAGGCACCACAGGTGTTATGATTATTTTTTCTTTGACATCTGTCATTCCTGAACAGGAAAATGTGTTGTAATGGTTATATGTTATTCTTAAGAGAATTCCAGTGTTCTGACTCAAATTTTGGGTCTAAAAAGGTGAATTCAGTTTAAATTCCTCACTCCTGTTCAAAATGGTGAAGTGTAGTGAACTCAGTGAGAAAGAAAGAGTCTGAATTAAAGCTCTTCATGATGCTGGATGCTCTTTGAGACAAACAGGGCTGGCGGTCTAATGAATTTGATAGTCACTGTATGTCTCCCGGAAAGATAAGTCACACCAATGACACCTAGCATGCTAAAATAATATGCTACATTGGGAAGACAGTTGCTTGTGGTTAAAAATGTGTGTGAACTCCCAGTTGTTCCAGTTGTGTCTCAACAGACAAGCTTGGACAGGTAGCAGTGGCCTCATCACGCTGAATGACATCACTGATATTTACTAATATGTGTGTTAAAATACAGGCTGCCCTTGTTTATTAATGTATTGATGTTATGGATATATGTATTTCCAGTCCTTTGGTAGTTGTAAGGACCCGTAAATCCATCAAGCAAAGTGACCTCAGACCCATGCCTATTTGTAGTTGCACTGCGACTACCAAAACATGCAAGAGATACCACGTTCTGGATAGAGATCAGTGTTTTTCACCCTTATTCACCCTTATGTAGACAGTTATAGATGTTGTCAGATAATCTGATTGGCTTGAAGCTTTCACTCAGCTCCAGCTTCACCAGCAGTTGAAGAAATGGAAACAGGAAACTAGAAGAGTGTTTATGGGAATGCAGAATGAATGAAGCATTCGCACATTTTGTTCTGAGGACTAAGCACCTAAACCATATGAGCTTTTTAGTCCAGACTTGTCCTTTATTTTGTATGCTGAATGCTTTGTGGTGGAATCTGAATCTATATGGGGCTTCACCTTTTTTTTTTTAACCTATTAAATCCCACAGTGTTCTTTGTAAAACGACATTGTATCTGGGTTTGTCCATCAAATTAATAGGCATCAAATGTTTTCAGTCCAGTGTAATTTAGGGAGCAGTAGCATAATATTGGTGTTGTTGTTTACCTCTATGTGAATCAACCAGCCAGCTATAACCTCTCTCTATTGAGTTTGTATGTTTTCTCCATGGCTGTGCAGCTTAGCACTGCTATCAGTAATGAAGCACCTCATCTGAATGACCAAAAGGTTATCAGTTAAAAATGTATTGCAATTTCAGTACATAAACAGGATAATGTGAAATTGTAAAAGGTTAAAGTAAAATCTGTTGTTGCCCAGATGATTTGTGTCTTAACATGGTGGACTTTGTATGTGTGCTTTATCACAGTCTGGTACAAGGATTATCCAGCAGCAGCTAATACCACTCTGACCACAATACATGTGACACATACGTAGTTTCTACCAAAAGCCTGAGTTGTAAACTGAATTAAGCTGATGGGTTAGAGGATATGACTCATCTCAGATCCTTTTGCCGTGGTTGTAGAAATAGTCGCTGGTATTTCTCAACACACTGTCCCTTAAATTCCAAGAATATAAAAGCACAGGTTTTCCTTTTGTGCTGAAACCTCTTTTGTTGTTTTTTTTCCCAGACGACGTCAGAATCAGTCGACAATTTTCCTGTAACTTTAATTACTCATTAGGTGTTGAGGTTTGCTTCAAAGTTGAATAAACAAAGACACTGTATGTTGCCTGTTTAACTATCTGTTTTACTGTGAGGATGACAGAATGACACACAGGCATGATTCATTTTCCCATTTCCCCGTTTTATTTTCTGTCTGTATTTAAACTATAGATACCCACCAGACTAAATCCCTGTGTATACATAGATGGATGACAACAACAGATAGATGTCCTGCTGTTCAGTTTATCACTGGACAACTGGCAGTCCAGTGTTTGTTCCTTGACTGACGACAAAAGGGGACTTCCTGTTTACCAGGCGAGGATTGTCACTTACACACATACCGGTACATGGAAAGAGACTCACGCCTCTTGCGCCAATGAAAACAACTGCAAAAGGCCACTATTCTGCTTTGTTTTGCTACGAGGGGCCCAACAGAGCCCCTCTGGAGATGAGAGGAGGAAAGACGTCTGCCTTTTGGCTCTCTGTGGCCTCTGTAGATTTCCAGGAAATGAACCTGTTTCCCCCAGTTTTCTCAACATGTGCACACATGTCAGCAAAGCATGGAAAACTAATCTAGCTTTTTCCCAAATGTTTCTTTTTCTTTCCAAAAAGCTTAAGGCATTAAGCCAGGGAACACACCAACACAACGTCAAAGATCTAACGATGCTGCTGCATCACGTCCTGTAAACGGACTGTACTTATCCAGTTCACCCATTGACACATACAATGATGGCGAAATCAGAGGAAGCACATTCATACACCAATGCACCGCAGGTCATTCCTGCCATCAGCAGAAAGACTCTTTATCAGCATCACTGGTCTATTTATACTTCATAATTTATAAGTCATTTCCGTAGTCTAAATATTGAATTGTAAGCGTTGAATCAAGAGCTGTGTCCCAATTCAGGGTCTGCATCCTTCGGAGGACCCAGCCTTCGCGGTCTACGGAGGATGCATCCTTCGGAGGCACCTCCAAAGGTCGCGTCAACCGTCGGTAAATGGGACGGTCTAGACTTCGGACTATTTCCTGATTGCGTCACGTCGTAACGTCTGCTTCCCAAGCCCGGGAAAAACACACGCTCGCGACAAAATACACACGAAAAGACAACGGACAGTTAAATGAGCTCCTCGTATCAACAGGTTAGCCTTAAGCTAACGTTACAAAGCTGGCTCTACATTCCTGTGATGTTAGCTTTATTAACGTCACGTATTTTAACAATTGTCCCTTAACAATTGTAAGGCCATTTTAACTCTGGAGTTAAGGAAAAACATGTCACTTTTAAAAGTGAACTCCACGCTAGTGCTGTTGCTGTCGTTAGCCACCATTGTAGACAAAACAGACGCGCAAAGCATCTTGGGATATGGGAGGCCGCGAAGGACAGTAGCGGTGCATCCTCCGAATTTGGGGGAAAGGAGGCTGCATTTGGAAGATCCTTCGAGTTTGAACGAATTGGGACAGCCTTCGCGCAGCGTTGTGACGTAAGCGGCCTTCAAATGCGCACTTCGAAGGATGCAGACCCTGAATTGGGACACAGCTAAGAAGTCTCTGGTGCTGATGTTTCATTGATCAGTTGGGATTATCTATAAACTGATTTACAGTATAGTAATATAAGCCAAAGTGAGTCCTGGCCAGCAGATGTGTACAGAATGTGTATGTTCAGAGAAGCTAGCTGGCTCTGGCATTAAAAGCGTTGCAGCACCACCTCAGGTTTCCCATCAGAGTCTCAGAGTTAAACACAGAACGAGCCGGTCTTTTCCCGAAAATACCTGCAAGAGTAAATGCATTCATCTTCTGTCCAAGCACTGTTTGTTGTCAGTGGATGTAAGCTGATGACGTTTTCCTCTCCTGCATGTGTTCTTCTGAAAGTGGAGTGGAGGTGTTTGCATGCTTTGGCACAGCTGGCTCATATCAGCTGCTGTAACAAGATCCACCACAACATCTGGGTAAAGCATGCCTGTATAGCTATATGTTCAGCCTGTGCCTGTGCAAACTCAGTAACTGCGCTGTTTTGTAGGAACCACCGTGAATGGGCTTTGGTTGTCATTGTTTTGAAATTGCTGTCAGAACTCCAATTAAGACCTCGTAAAGAAAACATCTTTGTTGCTGAAAGCTTTCGTTGTTTATTGTTCTTGCAGCAGTGATGTTGCTTGGTGCACATTCTATGTCTCTGAGGTGCTTAAACTTACATTTTGCTCTCAATGAACCAAGTTTCGATCATAGTGTAATTTAGCAACAGGAGAGGCAGAGGAGCATGAACACAGTTCAGTGTCGGGTCCAAATTGGATATAAAGATTTATACAAATGAAAGTTTAAAGATGAGATCAAAGCAGGCTGGATTGTTATGTCTTTTTTATTTTTTCTTCCATAAACTTCTTAAGTGTTTGGGCAAGGAGAGAGAAAAAAAGCTGCAATAATATGTTTCAAACCACTCTTGTTTTCGTAAATCTCTGCTGTGATGGATTTCAAGTGGGCAACAGCTACACTGTTGTGCATTGTGTTTCTTGTACAGCTCTAATGTCCTCTTTTCTTTGCAGACAGTTCAGACGAGACAGAGAAGACGTCACAGACATCATGTCCACCAGCACCATCAGTCAACCCTGCAAGCAGGAGACAAAAGGCAGTTTCTTCAAGGTACTCAAAGAATTACAGCTGTGGGGCAAAACCATTTTAGCACATAGAGCTGTAAAGACAGTCAGTATGAGCTATTTCTGCATGAAGATCCTGGTCTGTTAACACCCCAGGTAGAGGATTGTGGGTTGGGAGGGGGCAACTAACCTTCCAGTTACAGGCTAAATCCTGGAGAAGATTAAAGAGGAAGGGACAGGTGGAGTCCGTCTGAGTAACTCTTGAAAACTTTGTCGGGTTTTCTTCTCTTTGCTTTGTTCTGGCGAAGCTCTTTTTTCTGCAATGCTTAACAGATTTTGTATGTAAGGAAGATGCAGCAGTGAGTGTCATCGTTCATCAGACAATGAGAAATAGACCTCTCATCAAATATTCCCACTTACCCAACTCAAGAAATAACTGCATACAGGAGCTGACTATGAGTGACCACATAGACTCATATTTTATGATCCATATATTGACCTGCCATGTACACTCGTTACACATCATGTTTCCCACACTTTGAGAAGTTGCTGTCATCGGCAGGCTGCATTGTGGTCATGTTATTGATGTTATGGTATTAGCGGCATGTATTGAGCAATCTGATCAGAGGTTTAAATACACAATTAAAGTATGTCATCATCATTTACAGTGCCTCTGTAATTCTCTGGCTCAGAGGAAGCAGCTTAGTGTGCTGACAGAACAGTTCAAAGACTGTCTGTAATGTAAAGGCTATGTCACTGTTTATCTTCAGCCTGTAATAATTACAGGCCTGCTTTAAACACATGGGCTTAGAGTGCAACCACAACTCACAGCAAGCGAGCCTGAAGGGAAAAGTAAAATAAAGGTGGAGTAGGAAGAGAAGTATTAATAGTAGGCAGGGGTGAGTAGGTTCAGGATTCTGATTCAGTGGTTCTGTCGGTACTAATGTAGCTTCTTGTGCCTCATGAGGATCTACTGAAGATACAGTACATTATTTGGTACACTTTAGCTATGTCCATACACAAAGAGTTGAATTTCAGTGTTACTTTCAGAAAAGTGTTTCTAAATATGGAAGCAGTCATTTTGACACATCCATGAACTGTTCAGTACGTCACTGGAATATCTTTTCTTGGTGCAAATATGGAAAAAAAATAAAATAAATAAAATTTTGTCCTCAACTAATCTCTGCATGACTGCCGGATCACAGGCGTCACATTTTCTAAAGTTTCAAAACAGAGGCGAAGAGGAGGGGCAGAAATCTAGAGTCAGTATAACAGTGAGTGCAGATTTCCAGGCTTTTGCTTCATGTTCTTTCTGCCCTTTTGACAGTTATTCAGTCCTAACTGAGCACACATACTTTCCTCCTGACACCTGAAGAGTATTTTGTTGGTTAAAGGTGGTTATGTTGCAATGGACACTTGACCTTGTGGAATTTTCAGCAGGTCTTTCTGTATTTATAATATTTGCTTTAGCTTTTCATTTTTTGTTTCAATTAACATACTAATAATTCATAGGGATATGTACTGAAACAGAATCATGTCAATAAATCCTTCAATTCAGAATAAATTTACTATAAATTACTATAAAATCAGTGCAAGTTGGTGTCAGGGACCTCAGAATGTGATTCTGTCATTTTAAATGCTTGAGATTGTGCCTTTGACAAATCAGAAAAATGAGTCAACGTTTGCGTTTTTCTTCTGAAACGGCTGAGCGAATTGTTTCCTCTCGGCTCAAGCAGCTGATGTGATGTTGCCCAACAGAGTCATTATTGCTAAACGAGACGGATAACTGGGAAGCGAAACAAATGACGGCACTTTCGCACTGAAAAGAATCAGAGTTGATCTTGATTTCAGTTTAAAATGTTCTTGTTAAACTCACAGATCCTGGTCCGTTACGCCGCATAGCCTGTTTGACCGGCTGATCTGTAGTACATTTATTCAAGTACTACATCTCAGAAGGAAATATTGTACTTTCTTTACATTTATTTCTATTAAACTTGAAGCATTATTGATGTCACAGAGCTGTCTGTTATGAACGTTGATATCACTGTACCATATACTGTATATTTTTGATGCTGTAGCATCCAGAGTTATAGCATACTGTAGTATTTTACCAGAAATACTATGCAATTTATGTATTATTGGTATCATACAAAAAAATATCTCATATACTGTGATAGTGTACTAAATTGTATAAATTAGTATGAAGTGCATTCTAAGGTCCAATTGGCAAAGAGCCTCTCAGGAGAAGTGCTGAACGATAGTACACATTTTGGGTATGTAGAGCATAGGATGTGATTTCCAATGGCAGCTGGGGTCAAACTTGTAGTCTTGAGTCGTTTTCAGACACGCTTGCTCAAAGTCTCTGCAGCAGTAAAGGGTACTGAATGCACTGATTCAGCACAGCTTTAATAGAACTAACTCAGAGGTGAAGAGGAGGCCAGCCGCACATTTCATTCAGTGCACAGCAGTTTGAAATGACATCTGCTGGAAAATGGTGCTTGGATTTGATAAGAAATGACAGAGAAATGCTGACACATTGGGATATTTGGTGTTTTGGCAGCTGAATAAAATGTTAAAAAAAATCATGTACAACAGACTTTCACACATCTTTTTTGATGGAATGAGGATGTGCAGGGGGTTTTGTTTTGTTCTGGCCAAAATAGGCAGCAGTAACACTGAGTTACAGACAAACAACATAAAACCAATAACAATATGTGATCAATTATAAAATCTTTTATAAAATTGTTTAAAATAAAGATCCTGAAACCCCAAAACCCCATGAAACAAGGGTTATTACCTCTTTGAGTGCCATTGACATTTTTTGACGTCATTTAAAATCCAATGCTTAAGTGCCATCAATGTAATAATACATCACAGTAATTTTTCTGCAGCGGGTCGCCGATCGCAGACTCCCACAGCCTGTAAGTAATTTTTGGGGCTTCTGGGAGATGTAGTCGATGTATTCTGTGGGTCTTGAAATATGACTGAAAATGGGCAAAAATGCTGGCAAAAAGCACTTTGTGTTTTAAAAAAACGGCTGGCACTCAAAGAGTTAAAAACCAAGACGCTATTACAACTTATCAAATAATAAATTAACTAGACAAACATGTAGATTTTTTTTTAAAGAAGTAAGCATACAGTTTTGTCACAAAGACACAAAATATTGCACACTATGAATATGTAATTAGAGCTGATAACTTTTTTCATGTTTTGGTTTGGATGTGCATTAAATATAAATGTGTTTATAACTGAGCCTCAGAGTGACTGGTGGGCTTATTTAGCAACCTTCAGACAAAACCAGGCTACCTGTTTCTTCCCATCTCCACCCTTTATTCTAAGCCAATCTATATTGATAGCTGCTTTATTAATCAAGAGGAAAATTCAAGAGATTAGCAACGTCTGACTGAAGCCTCAGGTTTTCCATGCAAAAAAAGTTATTCCCTGCGCTGGACCTGATCCAAACCATTGATTTTTTTTGGTGTCCCCTCCACCACCACAACAAGTAGCTGATAACCTTATAAAGAAACTGTGGACCAGGGTGAGGCTGCACCCATGATGGCGTCTAAATGTGGCTTTTCCTTTGGTTAACAATCAAAAGTTGCTTCTCTGGGTGAAGCCAGTTTATAGAACAGCTAAAATCATACAGATAATAGCATTTGAATGCGTCTTAATTCAACTTTCTGTGGTGTGCCGAACCAAACCAAGAACTTGGTTTCAAATGAGTGCAGTCCAGTAAAGCCTTTATTGAAGTTACGTTAATGTGAGCGCAAATACTATGAAGGTCATTTGGTCTTAAACAGCTCTACTGTAGATTTGAACACTAAAAGTTGACCTCCAGAGGATCTGTGAAGGCATGTGAGTTCTATCAGCAAGGGTCCCAGAGAACTTTGCTTCATACATGAAATGAATGTTTATGAATTATTTCCTGCCAGTCTTCCTCTTTGGCAGTGCTGGTCGGTCACTAGGAAGTGTAGCCCGGGTGTACATTGTCTCACAAACACCCACACAGCATATCAAGCCTGCAGAAGTGAGAGTGAGAGACTGTACCTCAAGAAAAAAAACATACTTCTATATACTGTGTATATTGAAAACACATCCTTCATATTTTCTGGTGCTTTTTCCTTAAAAACATGTTTTCCTTTGTAGCTTATTGACTCGTTCGCCTGGGAAATTGGGACGTTGAATAAGGAAATGGGGCAAAAGACCGATCCTGCAGAAGAGGACCGTCAGACTGAAACACTCCTTGGGTGAGCTCTCTGTATTTTTTTTTTTAATTATTTTTGCACAGTATAATTTCATCCCAGCCGGTATTTCTGTTAGATATAATGTAGTGTAGTTCCCCATGACTGCCAGCAGAGGGAACTCTTAAAAGGCTTTAAAGTGGTGTTATGTGAACTGGCTCCGGCAAACAATGACCTAAAACTGTCACCAAGCTATGTCAGGAATGGGCACGTAGCATGACAGATAAGTTCTGTTTTATATAATGCATTTTTGGACAGTTTTTTTTTTTTAACCTGAATGACATCTTAAACTTGTAGAACATCTTTAGATCCCAGACAGTCCTCTGATGATATTCGAGTCAGAAGAAAGGGTGTGTGAACAATCGTAAGTTGAATTCAAGTCATGGGCTGTATGTTGTTTTTATACTGTTCCTTTATCATATCACATATAATAAAGTCTGTGCATGCTAGTCTTGTTATTGTGTGCTCAAGTCAGTACTTTTTGAAGAGGTGGGAATAAGATTTTTGAAGATTTTCAGATCTGTTGTTATAAGAGAAACTGCCCAACAATGTGTTATCTAGCTTGGCACAATTGAGCAATTTAACAGGAACTTCACAGAGTCCTTTGGCCTCCTTATTCTGACTGCAGCTGTTAATTTGTCCTTCAAGCTGAAGCATCATTAACCTGAGCAGACACATATTTGCCTTTATTTGCCTCACCTAGCCACAGTTATTTTCTTCCATTGTCCTTCAAAATGTACTAACACCATGTAAACAAGAAGTATGGTCTCCTACTTTCAGATAAGATAAGGTTACACATGATTCTGCTTGTCATGTATACACTTGACCTGGTTTGAGATTTAAATGTGCATTAGAGAAAAGGGAAAAGAGCTTTGGCGGCAATGCAAAGGGATGAAAATTGAGATCATTACTGTAGTATTAAATCCAAACTTCCCTGAATATGAAACTATGATTATTTAGCTGATTATAAATATGATTTAATCGCACTGCAGCCTGACATCCTGTTAACATTTGGTGTTGATATAAGAAAGTACAGTACAGAGATTATATATTTTATATTAGTTTTATCCTGTTTTCAGGCTGGGTGAAGAGGTGGGAGGCCTCTTCCTGCAGGCTTCCCCTTGTCCTGGGATTGGAGCAGGGCTGGCCGGTGCAAGAGATTCAGGCTACGACTCCCTCCATAGGCGGCTCAGTGTTCTGGACAGACTGGTGCACACACATGCTGTGTGGCTACAGCTGGGCCTCAGCCACCAGGATGCCACAAGGATACTGCAGAGCCAACCCACTGGGGTGAGGGAACAGCAGCCACTGTGACTCCTCACAGCCACACTGTTGACTCACAGCTTTTAGTTATCCCACACAGACAAGCAGAAACAATAACTTTAACACCTCCTCAACATTATGCAGGTTGGTTCTCCACAACCTACAGCCTCCTGAGTCGTCACTGCTACTGATTAACTCATCAACAAAAGTGCACTGTGTGTTTTATTTAACTGAATTATGCAAAACATTTAACACTAGTTGCAAAGAGCTTAAACACACAAAGTGATCTGCTTCAGCAGGAGTGTGTGGTTTGATTGACAGAGCTCACAACCTCACTTTATTAAAAATTAAACTAGTGGGACACATGCGGACGCAAACACCTAGACATTCATTTCTCAAAAGACACTTAAGTCAGCAAAAACCCCATCAAGAATGACGCAGTTCTTGAGTAAACAGTGAAGTAAATGTTTTGATTGGCTGTTTCTTCCTCTGGCCTGCAGACATTCGTGGTGAGGAAGTCAACCAGTCTGCAGAGGAAAGTAATATCTCTACGCATGAACAAAGACTCTGCAGTTCCTGTCAAAGACTTTCCTGTCAAGGAGAGTCAGTACAGTAAGTATCTAGGAACCCTTACTTCATGTTTTTTTCTGTTGTTTGTTTTTCTGTTATATGCACGAAGCTTCCAAATAGGTTTCTCAGTCCTCTTCTGGCAGCATAGACTGTTAGAAAGTGGAATAAAATGTTTCAAAATGGGAAATTCCACCCTCCTACCCACTGGCAAAACGTGTCAGGTGTTACATACAAATATTAATACCAACTGCAATGCCTGATTTGCTTTTAGAGTCCCAGGCCAAACAGTTTTATTTTCCTGTGTCTTTTTGTTACATCTCTTGGCCACAAATATCGGTCTGATGCACATGTTCATTGTCAGGATAACAAAGACTATTTGGAATAAATAATGATTTGATGATAATGATTGCATTACATGTTTGATGGACTATGTGGGATTTCACAAGGAATAAAGAATCTTGAGTTGTATCAATTCAAAGATTGGCTTGAACTAACATTTACTACAGTCAAACTGCCCATAATGTGAAAAGTTTGCTTAAGCACCATCACCAATAAATAACATACAGCTCTGATCAACATTATTCGTACCCTTGGATTTGTTTGTATTCACCCTTTGTTGTCTGTGCAGTATTCCCCTTTTGTTACAGATCTGTCTCTGAGAAGTTTGGTGACTTGGATGCTTCAGTTATTCCTAGTCCATCACTAAATCCACTGATCTTTTCTTCCTTGTTCAGCTCTGTTTTTAGTTACCTGAAAAACGGGTATTTTTTTCCCAAAGCTTTGACCAAACATTTCACTGCACTGGTTGTGTAATGTCTGACACTGTCGCACCAGACTGGAATTTCCAAATGCTTACCTGAAGAAAACAATACATACAGTGGTCAATTCACGGAGCAACGCCTCATGCTAAACATCACAACATAACGCATGAAGTCTTCCTCACTGTATTGACGGGGATTTTATTATTTCATTTATTTCACAGCAGTTTGATTTGCAAAACCTTTTTTTCTGATGATTAAGAATAATGTGCTTAATGCAGGTAGATGTGTGTTGCCTATAAGGTTTCATGATATCCATGTGCGTCGAGAAATTACAGCATGTCCTATTGTTAATCTGATGGAGGAATACAGCGCATGATCTTTTACTGGCCAGCAGTTGCTTTGTCAACATCTTAGTTTGAGAGGGTTAATCTGATCTGAGAGCAGTAGATTTGTGTTCAGGGCAACAAAAACAAGAAAGATGTTTTGTGTTTGCTTTGATGCAGAAACCATGCTGGCAAAAAAGTTAAACCTCAGTTGTTATTTTGTTGGCCATTCTAACATGCAAACTTCCTGTTTACCCTGGATACAGCTATGGTCCCTATGATTTCTTCATAGAATAGTCACATCCTTCCTCTCAGTATTATCAACGACTGCAGTGCTTTAGCATCTGATAAACCTTTGAATATTTTTGAGTTGTTAATCAAACTGGTTTTCGTTTATGTCATCATCTCACCAGCACCTGAAGCAACACATTCTTCTTAGGGCAGATTTTTTTCGGGCAGGTGTGAGCATGGTAACATGCTGATGTGCAGCAGGTATAATATTTAGGCTACCATGTTCATTTGTCCTTTTTAAGCATATCCAATGGAGTTGAGGCTGATGGGAATGGGAATCAATAAAAGCCAAATTTCAGCTGTTGTGTCCCACATTAGAGACGTATAATTTCAGTCAATAATAACTCTTTCACTTCTAAAAATATTTGAGCCAGAGTAAGTATCATTATTAGCGCTCCTTGTTCTCCTTGTTGTGGGCCTGCTGCCATCTAGACGTGTTTGGATTCAACCAGCTTCCTTCATACATGTATAAAGATGTATTGTTTTCTTGTTCTTGCCACATCCTTCTCTCTGTTTAACTATTGGTTACCTTTGTATTCAAACATACATAACAGCATAATTTCCATATCAGTCCATTAAGCAACAATGTGATTCCACATTGGGAATGTTGTCGTCATTCTTGTTGAGATTTGTTCCAATTATTCATATGACACATAAATTATAATACCAACATTTCCTGTTCCTTGTGTCTTGACCATGTTGTTCTTTGCTCCTGCAGCTTTCTCTTTGGTGGGATCAGGCCTGAGCTTTGCAGATCTTTTCCGTCTGGTAGCTTTCTGCTGCATCAGCAGGTGAGTTCAACATGCAGAATTACTCATGTTCACAGGAAGACATGTGAGCATCACTGATGCTGTCCATGCTTCACCTGTATGTTTAATGCATATCACATCAGATGTATTCAGACTGGAGGCATGCAGGAGTTGAAGAGGGTGCAAGTCCCCAGTTTGCAGAAAAAAAATCATTTGTGTTCTCAGAGTCATGATTGAGTTGAATCAGATCGTGCAGACTCACACTAATGAAGGTTTATGAGTTTGGTTTAGAACTCATAGAAAGAAGAACTTGCCTGAGAATCATCATATTTTCTTCAGTATTAAAGTAATCCAGTGATGTTTGTCCTCCGTCCATGGCTGCACTGAAAACAAGAACTCAAATTAGCAAATTCAGCATACTTTGTTGTTGCACTATCAATATTTTTGTGGCATTACTAAGACTCAAAATGCCCCATCAACTTTGCGCTGAACTGTTAAGAACTTGTGCACAAATGGACAACAAAAAAAATTAAAATTCCACCTGGTGACAGGGACTGTTTGGTACAGGCATTCTTTGTACCACCTACTCTGTCTTTTAGGGCAATAAGTTCAATATGCAAAACCCAGAATGCAAGTATTTTGATGTGAAATCATACACACATTGTACTACTGTGCGTGTGTATGCAGAATATATACATCTATGTTAGAGTATAACTTAAATAGATTTATAGTTAATAAGAGTCTTGGATTGGTCCTAATACAACACAACAAAGCTACAAATCACAACAACGAACAAGGAGGATGTGACAAGGATGTAAAACAAAACAAAAAAAAATTCCACCAGTAATCTTTTGTCTAAACAAGGAAGCACAGATGCTTTTTATAGATGGAAGCATAGTTAAAAATGCTTGACCAGTGAGAAACGATTCCATTGCACATGGCACCTCTTTGCAGTTTGTCTCATCTTTACTGATTGTTTTGTAATTTAAGCAGACAATGAGCCTTGCTTTTGTTTTGGACAGCAGTTTTTGATCAATACAGTCACTAATCATTGTAATGTTGCGTAACAATGGCATGCAGCAAAACAAAGTTGGCTTTATAAGCTTTTTGTTGATAACCTCAGGTCTATATTGATCATTTATTCCCAGGTATGGCATGCAGGGTGAAGACATACTTAACAGTTGCCCACATCTACTTTGTACTTTGTACAAAGATCTACTTTGTACTGTTGGTGAAAACACAGCTTAGCATGTTTAATGAATCACACCAGTACATTTATATTATTTGTGTTTATTTATCCAAAGTACTTGCATTATTCATCCTAAATATCCCAAATGTCATTTCACATGTATGTCACTCTGTGCCTCTGGTAGGTGTTTCTACATTAGTTCAACAACTGCAGTCATGTGTCACATTTCTAGAGTGCAGCTTTAACTGAGAGAATCTCAGTTGTTGATTATTCAGGATTTCTTAACTGAGGAGAAGCTTGTTTAAGACCCATGTAAAGGAGAGTTGCAGGCACACCTCTGGCCATGTGGTTGAATATACACCACACAGCTGTGACTCACACACTGTTAGGAAAAAGCTTTGTGTCCCACCCCTTTCTGTGACGACCATGTTTTTCTCCCTTTCACTGGATCTTTTCTCTTTTTCTCTCAGGGACGTGTTGCCCTTCACTCTGAAGCTCCCAGAAGCCATCGCTTCAGCCTCAACGTCTGCTGATCTTGAGAAGGTTGCTGAACTTGGAGCAGGTTTGTTCTCAAATTTGAATATATTTTTAGTGATGAGGTTTCTTGATAGCAGTAGGAAACATACTATAGATAAAACATAATAGGTAAAAAAAGAGTCATGCTTCATGTTGAGTGTTCCTTTTAATCAAGAAATAATCACTATTACAAAAAAATAATCACAAAATCAACTTCATGTTTGCAAATTAAGCTGTTTACTCTTGTACAAATTAACAGTCTCTCAGGATGAGGAAACTTCAAACTCACTGGAGAGAAATAGGTTGTGTTATCACAAGTTGGGTTTATTACAAAGCTTCCTTGTTGCATCAGTTTGAATCATTTACTGTTAATACTGCATCAGTTTTTGTAGCCCTGCTGATTTGTGCATTTTCCTCAACTTTTGCTGATTCAGAGGAGTGTTTAATTCCACCACAGCCACATCTGTTGAGTGTAAAAAGAAAAAAAATCCCAGAGGCGTGACACTCGTTAAAAAAAAAAAAAAAAAAAAAGCCCATCTCAACCACATTCCCCACTGCTTGAAAGATTAACTGGCATGCCTGTGCTAAATGACTCACCTCCAGGGACAAAAGCCTCCTCCAGGCCCAGATCAGTGCAGCCCAGCTGGGCATGGACTCAGGCTAGAGCTGAGCTCCTCTGGAGCTCTTTCTTCCAAGGCCTCTCCTTCTTGCAGCTGTCGCCACAAAATGTCGGTCATTTATTTATTTAGGACAATTTATTATTCATAGATTTTATTCTTTGAAAGGGTCAAACTTATAGTTTTCCCTTATACTGTGTACTTTTTTACTTAGTTTGAGGCAAATTAAAGGTTTAAAAGTGTGCAGGTGTGGGTGAATTTATCTTTCACACCACTGGCCTTATCACACCCCATTCAGAGTGACCTTTATGTCCATTCAAGTTTGGCTGCTGTGACTCAACTCAGCTATCATGTGTACGCTAGGCTGACTCAAACTTCCAGTGTCCCTCGGCCTGACAGCCTCCTAAAGAGTGGAGGATGACACACAGTGATTTGATGAGACGCTTGTGGTCTCAAATGATCTATAGGCATGAATTTTCCCAGCCTCCCTTGTATTCATCAGTCTCTCTCCCTCTCCCTCTTTCATTCATAAGAGTTCCTGTTTAGCGAGGTGACACAATGGTGGGTTTTGTGTCCGTGAAGGTAATTGAGCGGCAGTGAATAGTTGATCTAAAAGGCAGTTCTGACGTATAAAAGCAACATTAATGGCTGGCAAAGATGAGAGAAGAGCACTGTTGACTCTGACGTCTTCACAGGGTCATATTACCTGTTCTATGGCTCTCCACCTATAATGACTAGTTGGTTTAGGAAGGAGGTTGTTATGTTTTGTGGTGCCTTTTGAAAGCATGTCTGTGTTTTTTTATCAAACTTGGAATGTATGAGAAGCCTGGCTGGGCCGGTTTAGCCTGCCATTTTTTTTCTATGTGCTTTGGTGGTGGATTTTAGTCTTCTTCAATATAGCATGATGTCCATTTAGTAAATTTTGATCATTCTAGTTAGGTAATCCCAGGAACTAAATAATTGTAGTCTAATTAGTTTAAGGACATTATGTTAGTAGGGCATGTAAGAACAGCAATTCAAATGTGCTCCAACTAGACTGTTGTTGATGAAACTATATTAATGAGACTGGCCCAGAACATCAGCATCAGAGAAGAAGACATCATTCTTAGGTTTGTCTTCGTCATTTATCCTCAAGAAAAAAAACTTTTTCTCAAGGCTTTATTTCTGTACTTCAAATGGTGAGCGTTATGTTTTAATGATAGCCACAAGATGTAGTTGAAAGCTTCATAAGAAGCTAGTTAGTGGAAAGTGAATTATTTTCCATTTAATTGTTGTGCAATAAATTAGATTGACTGCTGGTGACTTGTTGACAGTCTGAATAAATGCAGAGAAATTTTATCCATGACATTGTTTCTGAATCCAGTCCAGCATTTGATACGTTGATGTTTTCTGTCACTACACAGTTTCAGGGTTTTCTCTGGGTTTTGGAGGGTTTTTCACTTCCAACTGGATAGCTTGAGACCTAGATAGCTAAATAAATGGATAAATACTTTATTGAACCTGATTATGTTCATTTTTTATTAAGTATCTATGTAGTAGTGGTAATGATGTGGTATGCCATTATCATTATAGATAACGCTCAGGAAGCTTAAAGACAAAACTTGCTATAGTTGAATAATAATGGCTGTTTACACCCATCACAGCCTTCATCTGAACAATTACGTCTGGTCTATTTTTGGCTCCAGCTTTGCGGTCGTATGTACAAGTTGCCTATGACCTAACCTTGAAATGTCACAGTTCTTACATCATCTACAACAAACCATTTTCCCCTGTGCTCTCAGTTCCTGGTGTTTGAACACTGTACAGCTGCGCTTTGCTGTGCTTTGCATATACATGTGCGAACATGTGTCACTGAAAATCATTTCTTGAAACCCAGCTGTGAAATTAGGTTACATAAACAAAAATAAACTGATCTGATGGCATCATATTAACAAGATTAACACAGCCGGAGCATGTGCCTGAGGAAAAAGTAGAGACTCATAAAAGAGAGGGGAATAGAAAAAAACGAGACTTGGACTTCAACCAATAGGGAGGGATGGAGGCGGGAACAGCCCGCACACACATTAACAGGAGTGAGTCATAACACAGAGAAGCCAGTCGAGTTTCAGCTTGAGCCGACTCAGTGCTGTGTCCTTTAGCAAAACTATCAGAACCACACAGAGACATTGGACTGAGTGAGAGATCAGCAGTGTCGTCTGTGTTTCTGTTTGTTTGGGATCACAGTGAGTATTGTTGCCCTCTCCTCTCTGCTCTGTGGTTTAGTGTGAATGAGCTGCTCTGTGTCTGGTACTAGTATTCCTCATGTGGTGTTGTCCACACTGGTGTGTGTGTGTGTCCGGCTTGTTTTTGCTCTGTCTAGTATAGCCTGGACTGTAAAAGGTTCAAGAAATTATGTTGTTACAGTAGTATAGTGCCATTTTTCCCTTTCTTGTTTGCCGGGGGAAAAAAAGCTCAGTGAACCTCTCAGTCTGCAGTGATTTTGCACGAAGCAGCATTTAGAGGTTTTTCTAGATTGGTTGTAATTGCAGGACTCATACTGAGTCATTGGGTGTGGATGAGTGTAAAAACTTGGCTTAAAATTTTCAGTGTATATTGTTTTTGCTGCCACTCACTGTAGTGTAGCACTCAACACGAAAAAGTGTCTTAGGATAAACACTTAACATTTTCATATTTTTCTGTCATTCTTGCTGTTTGAGGCAAATATTTGCTCAGTAAGTAATCCTAAACACATGAATCTGTGTCAGCAATTTCCAACCCATTTCCAAAACTGCAATAGAAAAAAGCCAAATAATAGAATAATATGTTGATAAATTAAACTGAGGTAGATTCAGATGTGTTAGTCAGTAGTAGCGAGTAATGTTTGAGTGTGGATAATATTGTGCAAGGTGTTGTGAAGTAATGTGTGACCTCAGCAAAGCAAAAGGGTCGTCGATGTTGGCAGGGAAGAGAAGCAGAGAGACACTGGACTTTTTAAAAACGTATGGATGAACACAGCAGCCAGCAGCACACATGCAGATTAAGCAGGAGCCACCACAAAGTGAGGGGGAAATGTTTCCATTGCTTTGGTCCAGACTGAATCTGCAGTAAGGAGTTGCTCGCTCGATAGTTAGAAAGATTTGCAACTCAGTCTGTTTTAAACCAGTTCCAGTAATTGACATTCTTTGGTGATGCCATCATGTATGAGTTAGATTTGTCTGAAAATAGCATACAACTATTTGTGACTGGTTGTCTTCCCTTCTTTAATGCTATGTTCTGGGCCAGTCTCATTAGCATAGTTTTGGGAACTGTCAGCAACTGAGCATAGTGTCCTTGGACTAATTGGGCTATAATCATTAGTTCGTGGGGCTTACCTATCCAAAAATAACTGATCAAATCAACTGAATGTACTGTTACACCTGTCATTGTTAGCCCCTGGTATACAGTTGTATGGTCTGTATAATTAAATAATAATCTGTAGGGGTGGTTTTAAAATGAAGTGAGCTTGAACCTGCTCATCTCATCATGCTACAGGTTATAAAGTTTCTAGTCTACATTAACTGCTATTAGCATAACAAAATCCAAACAACAGTCCAAGTTTGGTCAAGCAAACGTTGACTTCACACCATATGAGATTAGAGATGTTGAATGGCACCCTGCCTACACAGTATAAGTAACTTATCTGTCTCCCTGTCTCACACAGGCTTCTGGGATGCTCAGAGGAAGAGCTCAGTCTGCTTATCAGGAGTAGCTGCTCCAGACAGACCACCTCCCCCTGTCCAGAGACAAGCCTCCTTGACCACCTCCTCAGGTCGTCCTCGGCTTCGAACTCGCACCCCATCAGAGCTGGAGTGTTGCCAGTCCAACGGAGCGCTTTGCTTCATCAACCCCCTCTTCATAAAGGTTCACCAACCAGATGGAAAAGATAGCATCACTTCAAATCCCTCTGGTGCCGCACAGCAGGGCCTGAGGGAGGAGCCCCTTGGCGACAGCCTAGAAACCAACAACAAGGACACTCAACACTCTTGTGGAAATCAATGTGACGGCAGCCAGTCAGCTCAAAGCAACCTTCGGAGCTTTGACAGAACATCAGTGCTTCGGGACGATAACAGCCAAACCAGCAGTGCTGCAGACAGCGTGCCGCGGTCCCCACCTCCACGTCCACCTCCACCTCGCATTGTGGCACAACGCTCAGCACCTCCTCTCCGACAGCGCAGCATGCCAGAGAAGATTTCCTGGATTAACGTCCCCAAGGAGAAGGAGAAGGTGGAGGCGAGGGAGAGGGACCGGGGCAGCAGCCTCCTTTCCCGTCTTGGCTCCTCGCTAAGCATCAGCCCGTCATCCTCCCCTCCCAAGAGACTTAGCATCAGCTCCCCCATATCCATCCCCCGGCCCTCTCTGCCCATCTCTCTGTCATCTCTTTCCTCCTCTCCACGTCGGGTCAAGGCCTCACCATCATCCAGCCAGGAGGACGCCCAGTGCCACCTGGCGCTGGAGGAACAGACTATTGAGAAGGCCCTCATCAGGGCCAGGCTGCTTCAGCGTAATGCTGCCACCAGAACCTCCGTCCAGGACTCCACCAGTCCTCCAGACCCTTCACTGATGACAGCAAGCAAACAGGCAGATGTGACAGGAAGAGAAGACGAAGAAGAAGCAGGCGAGGAATGCAGTGGTGGTGGCCAACGGCTGAGTGACATGAGCCTTTCCACAGATTCCTCAGACTCTCTGGATTTCTCCCAGTCTTCGGTCTTCTTCCTTCCTCCTCTGTATGACCCCAGCCCTCCCACAGTGGCTGACTTCAATGCCCACCTCCCCCTCTCCCTCCCTCCTTCCCACCTGCCTTACTGCAGCATGGAGGATGACGAAGATGAGGACGACGAGTACGAAGACGAGCCCGACTACGGCGTCAGTCTTGAGAGCGATCAGGATCAAGACCAGGACCTCACCATGGTGCCCCCGTGCCACCGCACAAAGCGGCGCCCCAGTGCTGGTGCGCTGGTCCTGCAGAAGGCTCTGCGAGGGCACCTGCGCAAGATGAGCGGCGTTTTCAACTCGCTGCTGACGCCTGAGAAGAGGGCGATCCGCAGGGTGGTGGAGTTGTCCAGGGATAAAAGCTCGTACTTTGGCTGCCTGGTGCAGGACTACCTGAGCTACATGGGTGAGGGTGCGGGCTCCCAAGCTTGGCATGGCTACGCCTCCGGACTGGAACTGCTGCAGACGATCCGCCAGTTTATCACTCAGATGAAGAGCTACCTGCGACAGAGCTCCGAGCTGGAGCCACCAATCGAGAGCCTCATTCCTGAAGACCAGATTGGTAAGTGCCAAATAATCTCTGAATAACAATGCAAGCTTAATAACCACAATTGTGGGTGTCCATATGTTGTGTGGATTGTCTGATTACTACTGAAATGTGGCAGTTCTACCTTTTTTTAAGGAGTCATTTCTGTGTGTTTGCAGATATTTTAGTGATTATTTTTAAGACTTGCGAATGTCAGTGTCATTTGAAGTATTTATGGAAGAATCTTAGTTTATACGGAAGCACAATGGCACAGAAAGCGTGTCAATGCAGCATTCAGTGCAGACGCTGCAGTTTCACTTCAGTATCTTAGACATTGGAAAACGTGTCATCACGTGTTTGCAGCTGGATATGTGCACGTGTTTCTGTGTGTATATATTTCTGATGACTATCAGGCTTCTCAGTTGTATGTTGTCATGTTTCTTACTGAGTCAGAGTCCATTTGTGAACAAAGGTATGGACATGCAGTCAAACCAATCTTACCTTTGAAACTGCAAATCTCCAGTCGTCATGTACTAAGATTTGCATTTCCCTCTTGTTGCCCTCTGTTATATCCATCCTTTATTTCATCTTACAATACCGTCACAGCAACATGAAAGGGTGATCAGATACAATCACATAGATCCATAAGAGCGCACACACCTGCCGGAAGAGCCGTCTAGGTCATTTAGCCCAAGACCCAGTGGCTGCATTCGTCCTTGGACAGAGTAACATGTAAACAGAGAGCACAAAGAGGGTTTTATCTCAGGAGGAAGGCGCTGTTAAATCAACCTGTTTCTACTGGCCCGTCCAAATAGGGCTGCAATTATGAAGTCATGAAGTGGGTGAAAAACCGTCGCCTTTTTTCGGTTGTCGTCACGTTTCTCATTACATTTAGTTTTTTGCTAAACTTCTGCTGTGTGATCTTTTTCAACATTTTCTTTTAGAAGCACTTTTGAACAGATTTTACACATGCAGTTTGGTTTTCTTGTATGGAGAAATACTACTCAGCTAGTCAAAGCACTCGTAAGATGTCTTCTGTGGCTTCGAGCAAGATTTCCAAAGCTGGACCGAAACAACCCAGATGACGTCATAGTGATGTCATTCACATGATGGTAGCCTGTGCGTCAGACTTAAAATTATTAATAGAAAAGCTAAGTAAAAGGCAAATTCCTTTTTTTTCAGAAAATAATATGTAGTATGAATATTTTATCTTTTTTGGTGATGTTTGTAAAGTCACAGTTTGTTTTAAAACAGTTTGTTAGTATAATTCTGTGAAAGTTATTCGAAAGACTACACATGTAATTAGTGCCAAAATTCAAACAAAATCAAAGTACAATGTTTGTCTTGTCTACACAGGGACTTGGAGGGACTTTGTAGTTTGAAAGATGTTGCAGTTAAAAGCGGTTAAATTCAATATCGTAGGGTCCGCTGTTTTTGCAGCTTGACCCATGTAAAGAACTAAAAGTCGACTAAAAATCTCTGATTTAGATTTTTCTCATTTTGAGTTGCAGTCCAACTTCTTTATGGAAGTGATACAACGAAATGATTTGCCGTGTATTTTTAATTGTTAAACTCAACTTTGACACGTTTGGCTCTCAGCATCTGCTGTGAGACTCTTTTCCAGATAGAAGTCCTCTGGCGTACAGGAAGTGATGTATTTTTTTTTTTTTTTTTTTTTAAACTGAGTAGGCATTGTGAACCGGTAGCTCCTAACAGGGCATGGTATGTAGAGGTATGTAATTATTCAGCACTTTAATAAGATTATTAATGTTGCCATATATTTTGCAGCTGTTCAAAAGCTGTCTCGTCTTGGTAGGATGTTTTTTGATAACTGCTCGCACAAGGTGCACCAGGTGACCCTGTCGCCAAGCAATCACACGCTTGACTTTTGTTTTTCAGATGCAAAGTGACGAATATAAAGTACGAAGTCATGGGGTATCATGAACGGCTGTGCACCAATCTTGATTTGACCTACCCATCAAATACATAAATTTATACCTGTTTTCGAATTTCCCTTGGTATTAATAAAGTATCTATCGTATCTTTCTCCATAAGAGCACAAATTATCGACCACTGAAATACAAAATAGAGATTGTCATCTCTCTAATGTCTGTATGAAGAAAAAAAAATGCCCTGAATAATAAACAAAAATTCATAATAGAAGCTTAATTGTCAAAGTTCATATCTTAGGTTTGTTTGGCAACTATTAACAGTACGATTTTTGAATTTTGTTCATGTTTGTAAGTTGCGTGTTGTGGTCTTTTTTTTTCTGAATGGCCTGTTTTTCACAGGAGTGACTCAATGGGAACTGCTGTGGTCTCAGTTCTTGGAATAGTTGCACAACATTTTGTTGTGGCAGCTTCAGAGAGTGTTTTCTGCTCAACTTGAAGGCCGGCTGGCCGGCCCAGATGCATTTGGTTGACACTCTGCCCAGTCGGACAATCTGTCTTACTCTTACTCCACTCCATTTAAACTGACTGTCCAATCAGAGCGAGAGGATTTAAGGCAAGCCCCCTCGTTCTCTGACACACTCTTTGTATTTTTATGGGGGTTTCTGTTTTTCTTTTGCTCCCATGCTCCTTCTCCTACTAAGTCAGTCTCTCTCTCTCTCTCTCTCTCTCTCTCTCTCTCTCTCCCACTGTCCCCGCTTGAAAGTAATTTGCCAGTATTTGACTGTTGATGCATGATTTAATGGGAATTAGGGATGGGCGATAGCGACGCAGGGTGTTATTCACTTAAATTGCTGCCTTAAATACCAGAAAACGTCATGCAAGTTTGACCAAATTAAGCAGATTTACAGGTGACAGAAAATGGTGAGAAAGGCAGAAATGAAGGGGAGATGATGATGATGATGATGGTGATGATAAGACGAGTTTCAAATATACATGATGTTGTTGTTGTGTTCATCTCACGCTCACTCAGCAACCCAGCCATGTGTGTGTTTGGTTTCAGGATGTTCAGGCGGGTGAGGGGAGTAGTGTGGAGGCAGAATAGACTTCCTTGTATTTCACTGCGATGCTCTCTTTCGGCAGATCGCCTGAGGCGACTCAGCGCCATGACGCTCCGTTTGTGATGCTTCACAAATGTGTTATGATAACATCAGCACCTGGAAAACACCACAGCGGTGTGCTAGGAAGCAGTTTTGACAAAGGAGCCATGTTTTCTTTGTTTTAGCTGACTCAACAAACCTAAAATCCCCAGTTACACATAACCAATATAACACTAGTGTTATTTCTTCATCAGGCTCTGTGCTGATTCCCAAAATAAGGGGGCGTTGATTCATTTCACTCAGCTACGGCACTAAATGGACCTATCAGGTGCAGTCAACTTCACTTGAGAGGAAAAGGTCATTATAATGGATAGCTAACAAGCATATTTAACAGAAATATTAGCACAAAAAAGCAACATTGTTCTAAATTCATTGGTAAATCTATTTATTTTAGCACGATGCAGGTTGTTTCTGATGTGGTAACTGCACACGTTTTGGCCAAATCAAAGTTTGCAAACGCCTCAATTTTATTGGAATGCACACAGAGCATGATGAAGAAACCCTGGGTAAACTAATAGTTTATAACAAAATTTGCCACCAACAACACGGAAAAACAGAAGACAGGGTTTTTCATATCGCATCAAGGCTTGGTCATTAATCCATTCCACCTTGCAGGGGCCTCTAAAGACCGGCCCTTGACCTGCTTGTGTGTGTGGCTCCAGGATGGGTCCAGAGGCTATTTTTGAAGCTGCATGTTATCGAAGCAGGAAGTAAGCTATCTGTGTATCAGGAGAGCTCCTTTGTCCAGTGACAGGAAAGATCGACACACCTCTCCTCCTGATAACACCTGGATGTTTTTACTGTGAGGAGACAGTCTCATTCACCACTCTGTGAGTGTTTAAATGTGTATAGGTTTGATGTGCTTTTACTGTGCTTATTATCACTTCAGGTGTTTATCAATATGAGGATTATGTATTTAAAGTTGAAATTTCCTTGTTGGAGAAAATGTTTAGTTCAAGGTTAGAAGAGGTCAGAGAGGATGTTTATATCAAGTGGGAAGAGGTCCTTTTTTGTTGTAAGCTGTGTTTGTTTTCGTCTGCTTAAGGGCAACTTATCAGTCAAGGTCGGTCAAAACAGACTGACTCCTCAGTGTTTCCTGCCGCCTGTCTGCGATACAACACCAGGAAGACTGTGTCTTAGCTGTTCAGTGAAGGTTTCATGTAAGCTTTAGGTGCATTAGTCCAGACACAGAGATGCAGAGGGTTCAGCCTTCACTCTCTATGCTTCCTCTACAATGCTGAAAACCACAGTGACCACAGTGAAAGCACACTTACAAGCCTGCAGGACAGACAAAAACTTGACTAACTTGCATGTCTCTAAATCTGGACGTTGCTTTCCTCTTTATAATCACATGCACAGAGCCCTTAACTTAAAACTCAGACTGAGACAGGAATTTTCCTGTGGTGGTGATGACTGGCTCAACTGCACATATAACACATGTTATATTCTTACTTAACGTACCATTGCATTTTCTTTATTAGTTGAATTATCCTGATTTTAGTGCTATATAAGTAAGCTTTATTGTTTGGCTACTATTAGTTATATTGTTGCTTCATCAAAGATAAAGATGATAGTTTTTTTTTTTTTGTATGTGTATTAATTTTTAATTTAATTTTAATCACCTTCATCTGGCCGGACAAAACCAGACATTTGAAGACATTTTTTGAAGGGCTATTAAAAAATTAAAGTGATTAAACAGTGAATCAGAAAACTAATTGGCAGATTAGTTAATGATGAAAGTAATTGTTTTTTTTTTTTTTAAACTGAGTAGGCATTGTGAACCGGTAGCTCCTAACAGGGCATGGTATGTAGAGGTATGTAATTATTCAGCACTTTAATAAGATTATTAATGTTGCCATATATTTTGCAGCTGTTCAAAAGCTGTCTCGTGTCGGTAGGATGTTTTTTGATAACTGCTCGCACAAGGTGCACCAGGTGACCCTGTCACCAAGCAATCACACGCTTGACATTTGTTTTTCAGATGCAAAGTGACGAATATAAAGTACGAAGGCATGGGGTATCATGAACGGCTGTGCACCAATCTTGATTTGACCTACCCATCAAATACATAAATTTATACCTGTTTTTGAATTTCCCTTGATATTAATAAAGTATCTATCGTATCTTTCTCCATAAGAGCACAAATTATCGACCACTGAAATACAAAATAGAGATTGTCATCTCTCTAATGTCTGTATGAAGAAAAAAAAATGCCCTGAATAATAAACAAAAATTCATAATAGAAGCTTAATTGTCAAAGTTCATATTTCTCATATTTCTATTAAAAAATTAAAGTGATTAAACAGTGAATCAGAAAACTAATTGGCAGATTAGTTAATGATGAAAGTAATTGTTTTTTTTTTTTTTAAACTGAGTAGGCATTGTGAACCGGTAGCTCCTAACAGGGCATGGTATGTAGAGGTATGTAATTATTCAGCACTTTAATAACATTATTTATGTTGCCATATATTTTGCAGCTGTTCAAAAGCTGTCTCGTCTTGGTAGGATGTTTTTTGATAACTGCTCGCACAAGGTGCACCAGGTGACCCTGTCGCCAAGCAATCACACGCTTGACATTTGTTTTTCAGATGCAAAGTGACGAATATAAAGTACGAAGGCATGGGGTATCATGAACGGCTGTGCACCAATCTTGATTTGACCTACCCATCAAATACATAAATTTATACCTGTTTTTGAATTTCCCTTGATATTAATAAAGTATCTATCGTATCTTTCTCCATAAGAGCACAAATTATCGACCACTGAAATACAAAATAGAGATTGTCATCTCTCTAATGTCTGTATGAAGAAAAAAAAATGCCCTGAATAATAAACAAAAATTCATAATAGAAGCTTAATTGTCAAAGTTCATATTTCTCATATTTCTATTAAAAAATTAAAGTGATTAAACAGTGAATCAGAAAACTAATTGGCAGATTAGTTAATGATGAAAATAATTGTTATTGGCAGCTCTGTACTGTTGTCTAACACAAAGAAACATTTTTATCCTTTATCTCTTTTTTTCTAATTCATATTTGTCATGTCAGTCTTTTGAAGAAGGGGAGAGTTTGACAAACATTCAGTGTTTCCTTGCTGTTGCAGGTTTTTTGGGGAATCCTGGACCAAAATACTCATCAAAGTGAAGTTTAAGAGGTTTTGTGTCTTTTAAGCCACAGATTTATTAACACTTTCAGAATGCAGAATGGTTGGAAAGTGATCGTTTCCACAGACAGGTTGTGCTTTCCTGGCATCTCTGTCAGTTTGTGATTGTAGAATGAGGAAGTGAGGATGTTCTGTCTGGTTCAGTTCAGCAGGTAACGCTGTAATGCAGGTGTGGGGAAACACAGTTATAACTCATGTCTGTCATGGCAGACACTGGACACCATCAGACTGTGGTGGAAAGTAAAATATGTCTGCAGATGTGCTCAGCAAAAAAAAAAACAGCTGACTTTTTAGGAAAGTCAGCAGCACACACATTATTCAGCAGATCTGTGGTTTAGCCTCCCTGTCGCTGCTCTCATCCTTTCTGTATTATGATATCAGGGTTTATGTTCATCAGACTGAACAAGGTGATGTTGACACGGCTGTCAGTGATCTGACCCTGACAGTCTCCAGGACACTTATCGGTCCTGACGAACAACCCCATTAAGCAATGCTGACCTTGTGGTGTTTTCACTGAAATTAGACCAAACTAGACTGACAGTAGACAGACAGACAGGTCTGTTCACTTCTTGAGAGGTGGGAAACGAGTAGATGTCTTCTAGTCAGTGATCTATGGACTCTGACACACTGTAGTTGAACTCAACAGAGCTGCTTTAAAGTCATCTAATCAAAGTCAACTTTATTGTCAGTTAGGGCTGTCACAATTAGCAATTTCTGGAGACGATTATTTGTCAGACAAATAATTGCAGTTGACGAATATATTATCCATTTTTTTCCTTCTCTTTATTCTACTATTATAGTATAATGATATTTAATAATACATGTACTGTACACCTTAATGAATGAAAGCATTTTAATAACTTTTTAAACATCAATTAATCTGCTGCACCAGGGCAAACACTGAAGCGAACTCACATTATTTCTGCCTGTTAAGCTAAAACTGTTAGAAAGTATTGACAGATAAAAGGTTTCTCTGACTTCTTAGTCAGTGAACAAAGTGCAAAGATGTTGTTTCAGATTTTTTGTGTTTCCGCTCCCGCAATATCGCTTCCTCCATGTTACCGGGTTCTCCTTTATCGTTCGGCTAAAATCCCAAATGCAACCACAGCGGAGCCGTGGTACGTGCCTTTGGAACCAGATCTGACCAAAACGACAGTTAACAACACAGTGTGGCTGCGACGCTGCGTGATGCGTCTGCTAGCACAACACAATGACGTCAGACTCGGATTCTGGGTTATTTTACGCAACTTTGTGGATAAAATAATGTGAAATATGAAAAATAATTGCGATTGGTGAATATTGTAATCATCATAGCTGCCCTATGCACAGTATGAGCAGTACATACAGAGAAATGTTTCCCCCAGTCCTCCGATGACAGAAACAACTCCATAATAATCCATAAAAAAAGAGACAACTGCTGTCCTTTTGAAACTCTGATCTAGATAAAAATCATGGTTGAAGTGGCTTCAATATAATAATATAATCTTAGTTATGTTAATTTTTCAATGCACATACTGAAAGCATGGACAGTGTCACTTGAAAGATTTAATGTGTTTCCTCCTGTCCTCAGACCGAGTCCTGGAGAAAGCCATGCACAAGTGTGTCCTGAAGACGCTGAAACCGGTGGTGAGCGCGGCCCTGCAGGAGTTCCAGGTGCGCAGCGGGGAGTGGCAGGAGCTGAAAGACAACCTGGCGTTGGCCAAGGCCAAGCAACCACGGGACATGGGCGTGGCCGACACGTTGCCCCCGGACCCTGTGGCCATAGAGAAGATCAAGCACAAGTTCCACACCATGAGTAAACTGTACTCTCCTGAGAAGAAGGTCTCCATGCTGCTGAGGGTCTGCAAACTCATCTACACCATCATGGAGGACAACTCAGGTAGAGAGCATCACTACAGAGTATGCATGTAGAGTGGAGTGTCCCAAAAAGTCATCGCTAAGTGCATCAAAAAAGACATATGAAGCAATAACACAGTATAGAAGAAAATGTCAGGAAAAAAAGTCATAAAGTGAGTTGAAAGAGTTGCTAGTATGAGTTGAGTCAAAACAACTGAGACAATATAACCTTCATACTGTCCTAAAAATCACAATATAGTTTAAGTGAAAGTCAGTATGTCAGAGAAGAAAGCCAGTTATTAAAAAAAGTGATATAAACATAGAAGTGATGATAAAAGTATTAGGTAACAGTAACAGTATTGTTGGTGTGATATCATTACCACAGTAACTAACTGGTGTAAAATGTGTTTCTCTCAGGTCGTCTGTATGGAGCTGATGACTTCCTGCCCATGCTGACCTATGTGTTGGCTCAGTGCGACATGCCACAGCTGGACAACGAGATACTTTATATGATGGAGCTGCTGGACCCGTCTCTGCTCCATGGAGAAGGTCTCCACCATGAACACCCCCCATCGAAAACCATTTGCTTTTGACCCTTTGTGTAAATATTGTTAACTCTCTGCCGCTCTCTGTCCAGGCGGCTACTACCTGACCAGCGCATACGGAGCGATGTCCCTGATCAGAAACTTCAGGGAGGAGCAGGCTGCCAGGATACTGAGCTCTGAAACCAGGGACACTCTCCACCAGTGGCACCGCCGGCGCACCACCCAGCGCTCTGCACCGTCCATCGACGACTTCCAGGTAGGAGCGCAGTCACACCGGAGATTTTACCTTAAATTACCAGGAATATCGACGCAGCTCATTCCTGAAATCACACAAAGCCACGGGCACTTGATTTTGATGTTTTTATAGTGTTGTCTTTATAAAGACTTTTAAAGCTTTCCCCACTGCATGGAAAACAGGATTATAGGTGCAGAGAACACTGGAAAGTTCATTTCTGGCAGCTAAGGGCAGTTTGTGCTGAATCTTCAGGAATGTACTAAAAACGTAATAATTTTGTGTATAATTAGTAAGCCGTTATCAAAAATACTGCAGCTGTCGGAGACCATATATGCATGTGCTATGTTCTGTGTATTCATGTTGTTGTCATCATATCGGCTAGTGAAAGGAATAAAACATAAGGACGGAAGAAATAGCAAATGCACAAACAGCTGTAGCTTTCAGAGTGTCCAGCCCACAGCAGAAAACTGAGCCACATGGTAATGGGAATGATGCCGAGACATCATTACTAGTCCAACAGTATTGCTCAATGTACCAAACAGCCACACATTTTGTTTCAGAGAGTTGCCTTTTGGCTCAATGTGCTTGCCGTACAAAATAAAAATTGTGCTTTTTCTCAATCAGAACTACCTGCGGGTGGCGCTGCAGGAGCTGGACAGCGGCTGCACCGCCAAAACTCTCCAGGTCCGCCCTCACGCCTCCGTGGAGGAGGTGTGTCGGCTGTGCGCCCACAAGTTTAAAGTGTCGGACCCGGAGAACTACGGCTTGTTCCTGCTGATGGAGGGCAGCAGCCAGCAGCTGGCGCCAGACACCCACCCTCAGAAGATCAAGGCGGAGCTCCACAGCCGCTCACAGACCGTTCCTTTTCACTTCGTCTTCCGCCGCGTGGCCAACAACAGCAACACCTTGTCATCAGATCCCCTCGATCTGACACCCAACCTCAACAACCTCACTGTGACCTCTGAAAGCCAGGCCAACCTGAATGACCTCAGCATGGACCTGTCAGCCTCCCCTCCCCGGCCCACTCTCAGCTCAGGCCTCAGTCCCTCTCTGAGCCTCAGCCTGCCGCCCAGCCACCTCAACGGACACTCCATATCAATATGACTGGAACAGGGCGCCTTTGTCTCCCAGCTGTGACGGCAGCACCATGATCTCTAACAAACATGCTTCCACGAGACCTAAACTGGCCTGCATGCTGAAAGGGCTCAACTGGACAAACAGTGTAGCGTGCCAGTCTTCACAAAGCCTGACTTCTCCTTTCTGGGTTGGCATGTCTGTCTCAGTCATCATCCCCTTGCTGGAAAGTTCTGTCAGACAGACACTGGTGAAAGAGGAAAAGAATAAAGGAGGGAAGGAAATGAGAGGGATGGAGTTTTTTTTTTTTTTTTTTTTATTTGACTTCCTTGGCTGTATATTTGGCAACATGTGTCCTGTCACCATGCTGGTGCTTAATGTGCAGATTCAGGGTCACCTGTAGGGTACGTAGACGGATCTTAGATACACCTGAGACTAATCTTTGATCAATCATTTTAAAAATACATGATATCATTTATTGAGGTGATAGATGTCACTGTGATTTACTTCAAACAGTTGCTGGTAAACTGTGTTTTTATGTTTTGACGAATTTTGGCGACACCAAGTGGTGGCTGTCGTACATAACAAGTATTTACTCTGAAATAACATGTATGTCCTCAGATGGGAAGAGAGATAGCAACAAAATTCATCTGGGAAGAACAAACGAGGATTGTCGATCCTATTATTATCAGTGAAAGGTATAATATATATATATATATATGATGGCATTTTATATGACAGTTTTAAGGATTAACCTTTTTAAAATGTTGTTCTTGCATGTAGTTTGTGTTTGAGCGTAGTGTTAGAAACAGGCAGATCTGCCAGTGTTTAAAAAAAAAAAAACAACCTAACATTCATTTATGTATTTACTGATTATCCTGGTGATATGAAAGACTGTATCATACCTGATATCTAATATGTTAAAGGCTATTTGTGATGTCATAGAGGAACAAGTATGGCAGCCACCTTTCAATAATGTCTCCATACTACTGACAGGTGTTGATGGTTTTTATCCCGGTTTAAAAAAAAAAATAAATAAGGAGAATGTGTGGACTTCAAAGCTGGTCTGAGGTCAGGCACAGTGAAACATCTCTTGTAGATACTTGGAAAGACGAGGCATGTCAGGATACAGGAGAAGAAACTGCAGAACAGTCAACATCAGTATTGAGCTTGGTCCTGCCGATCAAAAACATACTTGACATTTTCGTGTAGATTTAAAAGAACAATCAAATTGCCATGTTGTTTATTTACTGATTGTGTTGAACTGTAACACTCCATCACTGTTTTGCAGTATCGTGAGTCAAATGTACCAGGGGTGGTGAGGAGAGAGGAAACCTGAGAGCTTTTGCAGGCAGTGGAGGAGCATTAATGTCACGTGTCGTAGCTCGCCGTGTATCTCTGGAGTTTGAATTGACCCGTACTGCCATGTTATTGTTCATCTAACTTTCTTGGATTAAGCAAAATACATATTTATGTCTCTGTGCAGGGATTTTTCACAGATGGCTTTTCTGTCTGTAATATTCTTTTTGGCATCAAAATGTCATTTTTGCGTCCAGGAGACATCTTCTTGTTTGTTATTTGTCATTGAAGGATATCCTAAATATTCTTTTGCACTTAATAAATGTTGGAAATGGAATTACATGTGTAACTGTGTGTTTGTATTGGAGCAAAGTTTATTCTTTAAAGCCCTGTTGTACCAGAACTTCACCACTAGATGGTGGTCATCTTACAGTTTCACATACTTCTCCGAACAGAGAGCACTTGGGATTTATGACACATGGAAAGACTAGATCTGCACTATAACTAGGACACAGAATCTACCATGTAATTATTGTATTTTCTCCATACTATTACTTTTTTATGTAGCATGACACCAAACATTTGACATGTTGACTTAAGACTTTTACATATGAAAGGCTACAACATATTAGAGAATAACTTTTTTAATAACATAGAAATGAAAAAAATAATTATTCACAGTATATACTAAACAAAGAAAATAAGTAGGTATGGTAATGTAAAAAAAAACCTTTTATAGTATGTCAGAATTGACAAAAAAATGTCATAGTATATGTTGAATAAAGTAGTTTTTAAATGTCAAAGTCATCAGGAAGGCTCAGTATGTTGAACGATTTCATTTCAAATCGTTCAACATACTATAAGTCGTTCAGATTATTTTTTTTTTTTTTTTTACATTTTTTTTCTCTTTTTAGACATACTATATATATATATATATATATATATATATATATATATATATATATATTTACAACTTTACAACTTTTCAACATATTGTCCTATGAAATCATTGAACACATCAAAGTTTTCTAATCACCTTTTTGTATTTTTTAATAATTGCAATTCATCTGACTTTTTGTGACATGCAGCATGTAAAAAATGAAAATACAAAAAATTTCCATTTTTTTTACAAGCTACAAAATAGTTTCAACTTTTTTCATCATATTATGCTATGAAATAATTAAACAACACTATAATAAAGTTTCCGATGACTTTTTAAAAATAAATTTGTAAATAAATAAAAATAATTTAAATAACTTTTTTTGACATGCTACACTAAGGCATTTTTAAACATTTTTTTAATGCTACAAAATGTTTTTACAGCTTATTTTCAACATATTGTGCTATTAAAGAATTCAATACACCATAATAGTTTTCTAATGACATTTTTCCAAACATTTTAAAAATTGCAATTCCTTTGACTTTTTTCAACATGCTATACTATGATACTATGATATTTTTTTTTTATTTTTTTTTCCCCTCAACGTCCTATGAAATTTTTTTGATGTATTTTTGTGACATTTTAAAAATTGTATTTTTCTTAAAACGTTTTTCAACATTATACTTTGACATACTTTTAATGTATGTTTTCTTTTTTTAAAAAATTCAACGTGCTAAGAAATCGTTCAAGATATTTTAATAAGTCTTTCTGATCTCTTTTTGTGACATTTTATTTTTTTTTCTACATGCTATACTGTGATATTTTTTGACATTCCCCCAAATTTTTTTTTTTTTTTTTAAATTTTTATTTTTTCCCCCAACATATTGTGCTGGGAAATCATTCAACATACTATAATCTATAATATAAGTATAATAAACTCTTTATGTTGTCTCTTTGGACATTTCTTTGAATTTCAATTTCTTGACTTTTTTTCGACATTCTATACTATGTTTATTTTTACAATATTTGACATACTATAAAACGTTTTTTTTTTTTTTAGCACAAATTGTGCTATGAAATACTTCAACACACTAGAATGACGTTTTACTGATAAGTTTTTGTGACATTTTAAAATTTAACATTTAATGACTCTTCCAAATGCTATACTATGATATTTTAACAATTGTTCACATACTATAAAATGTCTTTTTGACAATTGTTTTTCATCATATTATGCTATGAAATAAATCAACATACTATGATAAAGTTTTCTGATGACTTTTTGTGACATTTAAAAATTGTAATTTTTTTTCAACATGCAATACTGTTACATTTTTTAACAGACTATTTTTTTCCACATTTTTTCAAAATATTGTGCTATGACGTCTTTCTGATGTATTTTTGTGACGTTTTGAAAAATTGTATTTTTTTTCAACATGCTATACTATGACATTTTTTTATTTTATTTTTTATTTTTTATTTTCATTCAACATACTATAAGTCTTTATGATGTCTCTTTGGACACTTTTTTACAATTGGCATTTTTAACAATTTTTGACATCCTTTCAAATGTCTTTTTTCATCATATTATTCTATGAAATAAATCAACATACTATAATAAAGTTCTCTGATGACTTTTTGTGATATTTTATGACAAAATATAAAATGTGTTTTTTATGTTTTTCAACATACTGTGCTATGAAATATTTCTGATGTATTTTTGTGACATTTTAAAAACTGTATTTTCTTTTATTTTTTGACATGCTATACTATGATATTTTTTAGGTTTTTCTAGATGCTAAAGGTTTTTTTTTCTACATTTTACAACTTATTTATTATTTATTAATTATTAATTTTGCCTTTCTTGGACATTTCAAAAATTGTCATTTCTCAACATGCTATAGTATGACATTTTTTTTTTTTTTTTACCAATTTCTGACATACTATAAAATGTCTTTTTGACAACTTTTTTTTCCTTCCCACAGTATTGCGCTATTAAATCATTTAATATACAATAAGTTTCCTGATAACTTTTTTTAAAGAAAATATATATTTTGACATGCTGTACTATGACATTTTAAACTGTTTTTGACACACTATAAAATGTCTTTTTTTTTTTTTTACATTTTTTGTCAAAATATTGTGCTATGAAATCATTCCACATACTATAAGAAGTCTTTCTGATGTATTTTTGTGACATTTTAAAATTTTTAAGTTTTTAAAACTTTTTTCAACATCATATTTTTTGACATAATTAATAATAAATAATAATTTTTTTCTTAAAATATTTTTTGAGATGCTATACTAGACAATTTTTAACATTTTTTGACATACTATAAAATGTGTTTTAGACAACTTATTTTTTTAACATATTGTATTATGAAGTAATTCAATTCACCATCATAGAGTTTTCTGATGACTTTTTTCCAAACATTTTAAAAATTGCAATTTCTTTGCTTTTTTTTTGACATGCTATACTATGACATTTTTCAACAGTGATTCTAAAAATGTTTCACCCCCAACATATTGTGCAATGAAGTCATTCAACGCACTATAATAAGTCTTTAGTACGTCTTTTTGGACATTTTAAAAATTGGAATTTTTTAAATTTTTCAACATGTTATGACTTTTTTAACTTTTGACATGCTGTTCATCCTATTGTGCTATGAAATCATTCAATACACCATTTTCCTAATGACCTTTTTTCAAATGTTTTAAAATTTCCTTTGACTATTTTCAAGCTGCAAAATGCCTTCTTTACAACTTTTTTCAACATATTGTGTAATGAAAACATTCAACATACTATAATTAAGTTTTATGTTACCTTTTTTAGTATTTTAAAAATTGATAATTGTCTTTTTTCAACATGCTATTTTCAACATACAACAAAAAACAACATAAGCTTTTCAACATACGCTGTACTATGACTATTTTTACAATATTTGACATACTGTAAAACGTTTTTGTTTCAACTCTGAATTTTTTTGTGCCCTGAAATCATTTTAAAAATTGATAATTGTCTTTTTTCAACATGCTATATACTATGACTATTTTTACAATATTTGACATACTATAAAAAGTTTTTGTTTCAACTCTGAATTTTTTGTGCTCTGAAATCATTTTAAAAATTGTAATTTCTCAATTTTTGTTGACATGCTATACTATGGCATTTTTTAACAATTTTTGACACACTATAAAATTTCTTTTTGACTTTTTTCATCCTATTATGCTATGGAATCATTCAACATATTATAATAAATTTTTCTTCTATTTTTTTTTTTTTAACATGCTAGAGTATGACTTTTTTTTTATTTATTTTTTTTTTACAATTTTTGAAGTACTATAAAATGTGTTTTTTTTTAGCACAAAGTGCTGTGATATTATTCGACATATTATAAGTTTTCTGATGAGCTTTTATGACATTACTATACTATTACTATTACATTATAAAACTGACAAGAATGACTTTTCAAAATGCTATACTATGCAATCTTAAACATTTTTTGACATATAAAATGTTTTTTTTTATGTTTTTCCAACATATGGCATTATGAAATCATCCAACATATTATGATCTTTCTGTATTTCTGATGACTTTTTGTGACATTTTAAAAATAAGTAATTTATTAAATATAAAAGGTAAAAAAATACTACAGGACAAGGCATGTGTTACCTCAAGCAAAGACAACTTTATTAATGCTCAGGTAGCAAAATTATCTCTAAAATTACATTTGAAACATCGAAACACAAAGTAAACCATTCTGTTGAAAAGTTTCTTGTGTATGAAGAGGTAAAGCTTAGATACGTAGAGAAACGCATCGTCTGCAAATACTCTCACTCTCCATCTTTATGTATATCCTACACTAGCAACAGCATGCAGTCATCTAGGATATCCAGTTCAAACTAAATCCAGTGCCATCTAAAAACTCAATGGACTCTCATCCCGAAGTACATTAATATTTACCATAAATAATTTATTATATTGAAATATCTCCATGCGAGTAAACAAAGGACAATAGCTTCAGAGGTCTCAAACACATCAAAGGGGGGTACAAGGGAGACCTAGGATCTATGAAAATATATTCAACAGATATACAGATTGAGACAAAAAATATATAAATACATTTACACCTATCTATATACACATGTACATCAGCAATATCACCCATGTGAATATCACAAATTACTTAGAAATCTCCCCTTCAAAACGCCTCTTTTTAAAATGTGGTTAGTTTCAGTTTAGTTGTTTGGTACATGCAGTGAATAGCAGCGCACAATTTATTGAACCAAATAATCTGTAGCATCAATTGTTACATGGTAAAGTGCATGATACAGATATTTTCTGTTATATAAGATAAACTGAAAAAAAGCCCTGGGTTACAACAATATTGATAATACTTCAAATATTATAGAATGATTGATGCCCTGTAGCCAGTGTGTGTTCTTCAACAGACAGTATAGAGAATGACTTAAGGTAGTCACCTGACTAAAAACGAAAAAATGAGTGGTATCAAGTCTGTGGCTAGTGTTTTATACTGGGTGAAACCAGAAATGCTTAAAGATCCACTTCTTAATTGAATTTAACCAAAATCACCAACTGTTGATGTTTTGAAACTAGGCAGTATTGAATTTCAAAACCCCAACATTTTAAGATTTGAGAAAGAGATACGCTTTGTATCATTGGTCCCATGGCTTCCTAACAATTTCCTAGAAAGAGGGAAGAATGGTATGTCAGTGTTAGTCCTTAACAAGGTGCTGGGAAACTTTAGGAAATTTGAATTAAAATAGAGTCCAGACTGCTGAAGTAGCTTAAAGGGGAACTACATTATATAAATTCATACATTATTCCTCATGTCTAGGACAGTCAAAAATAATACTACAGTGCTAAAGCTCAAAATAATTTCCCAGACTGGGATCAATAAAGTAATTCTATTCTATTCTATATAAAGTGTATAGAATAGAATACACACTGCAATGGAATAAAACTTATTTGGGTATTAAAAAAATAAATAAAATAAAAAAAATTGTGGGTTCAAAAAAAAAAAAACAGTCTCTCAATCACTGTCTATGGGGCAGCGCCAGACTGCATGCTTGATGACATCACAAGTTTCAGACTGATTGGTTTCTGACTTTAATCAAATCAAAATCAAATCTTTAGGAGAGAACTTTTCTAGACCATGGAAATATCAAAGTTGAATTTTTAAATTAGGTGTTTTTCCCCTTTAACCTAAAGAGTATTTTTCACTGGGTCATATTTTATTATATGATTAATTACATTTTCAATTATAGTTATTAGGGTTATTAGGGATCTCTTTCCAGCAGCTATGTCAGAATTTAGGAAAGTCCATTTCCAACTTTAAAACAAAATCAAATTGAATAAAATAAAATGTTCATCAAAAACGTACTTTATTTTACGGGATGGTAAGGCTGAATGATGAGATACCGAGTCAAACTTTTAACTCAGCACCTCATTACTTTGACTCATGTAACTCTTAACATAATTATTTTTTTCTTTTCCAGGTGGAAATGAGCTTGCATATGATCACATCACATCTTTCAAATAAATTATTAGGAACTCATGGGACTTAAACTCATATAAAAGCTGAGGTACAGTAATATTTCTATATGATAAAACAATAACACCAGATTGTAAATATTAAGGTCTCCTTTCAATTAGACATTATAACCGGGTGTCTAGTATATTTCATAATGATATAAAAACCATTATGCTGTGCAGAACGGACCATGATGATGTTTGGAGTAAGTTAATAACAGTCCTGTTTTGATCATTTGAAGAGCCACTGATAAATCATCTCCTTCAGAATGCTGAGGCAATGTACCACATTAATAGACAATTTGAATACATCATGTTAAAATCTATTATAAACGTGTCTTTGATCATTAAAGCGACATATTTACATATTTGTTCGCTCATAGTTATTGCATTACGTCATTTTAAAAACACATTTAAACCCTGTTTTCCGGTCATAGCACAAAGTAATCTGCCTGCGTCTCTGAAATAAATAAATATGTATTATATATAAACATGAACATGACTTATTTGTACATTCGAAAGACAGTATTTCTTAGATTTCGTATTACTGATCAATAAATTAAAAATGTCCCTGAAACAAATCAGACTCAGTTGTGTTTTAGTCATTGTCGTCCATCAAACAGTAGAGAGTAGAGCTCTTGACATTTCAAACGAGGTGATCTATTTTTGATGGATGCTGTGAGAATCAACAGGCTCTCACAGACATTTCTGTGGTGGAAGTCTTTGACGAATAGCGGGACTTCGCTGAATAAAAAAATTCACGAACCACATTGTACATGCTCTAAAAACTAGTAGGAATATTTATCTCAGTTTACCACAAACCTACCATATCTGGACAAATCTAGACATTAGGCATTACAAAATACAAAGAACTCCTGGATAAAAATAATGCTGTTAAAGTACTAGAGCTGGGATAAAAGTCCTGATGCTTTATATTGCATCTTTACTCCTACGACACTACCACTTTAATACCTCACCTCCTCTTTGGGAGCACAGAGGAGTGAAGTACAGAGGAAATACCTCGTCCACCTCGGCTTAGCTGTCCACTTAAATAATGCCACCACTGTTTTGAGTCTTTTTGGTCGGCGTCTTTGAGAAGAGAAAAAGCAGCAGTTCATCATTTTGTCTCCAGGTGGCAGCACAGACTATGACACCTCTCCACAAACATCCCCCCCCCAAAAAAAACCCATAACATTTGCTCCCTTAAACATGATCCTTGACATGATTTATGATATTTCACACAAACCTGCTTCATTTTACAAGGATGCTACCCTTATAATCAGCATGCATGAGGAGGAGAAACACTTAGTCTCTTCCATGAAGCCAGTTTAAGCTCTTCAGTGCAAGTTTGAACTCTGTTTTTGACACATGCACACACACACTAAAAACTAAATCAAGTCATTAATGAAGTCAACAATACCGAAACCTTCAGAGGAAACTGTGCTTGGTCATCTGAAAAGACCTTAGCACACTTAAGATCTTTTCAGCAAACCCCCGGGTCAATAAATAAAACCTGCCAGGGTGTTTTGTGACCTCCAGAGGAGAAATGTGCGTAAGACATGAATAAATAATAAATATGACATCTGGGGTTATTTACAGAAGTGTGCTATGTACAGAAGGGGGAAAAAACTCTCCATAAAGCTAATTCATTTCCAGTAGAAAACATAAACGCTACAGCTGTGATGCTATTGGAGTTAATGTATAAAAAGGTGACTGGATAATGCCCTGGACCTGTGTGTGTGTGAGAGGGGGGGATCTGTAGCTGTGTATCTTAAAATACTGAGAACAAACACACTCAACAGACTTAATTATGACCACATAATAGAAAACTAAATAGTCCTAAAATAATGTTCAGATTCTGTTCTTTGCCTAAAGACTTCATCTCTAACTTTGTTTTAATCTAAACCACAGTGCTAACCTAAAACCCTCCCACTCTTTTACATCATTGCTTTTATAATTATTAATCTCAAAAGACCCGCCTTTCCTCCCAGGAAAGGATAGCAGCTAGTAAACATTACTACTTTCACAACAAAATACGGGGAGTTTCAAAATAAAGGTCCTCACGCTAGAAGCGAGCAGTCGTCGGGCAAACAGCTTTGTTGTTGTTGTTGTGGCAGTTGTCCTCAGTGTCGTTCCTGTGTGAGGGCTGATGTCAGACATTTCCATCCCTGCTCCTGAAATCAATCCCACACTCTGCTTGTGAGCAAACATCAGGGCAGCTCCATATTGCACTGAGCAGAAAAAACAGGCCTCAAAAATAGAGCAGAGTGGGATGTCTTCTCTCAGAGAGAATCAAAGCAGGAAAAAGGGGGTGTCAAATAGTATTTGCAAATAATTCTTGCAGTTGATTGGATTTAGAATTATACCTTCTGGTTCTCATTCTGTGGTCGGACACCACCGTGTCTGTGTTTAATACGTCACCGTGGATCAGTGTGTGTGTGTGTGTGTGTGTGTGTGTGTCAGTCGTCCCTGCAGGTTGGCAGGTTGACAAAGGTGAAAATGTTGTACTCAATGAGGCAGGAGAAACACAGGAAGACGGAGTAGAGGAGGAGACACATGAAACCCAGGCGCTTGTCCAATGTCCACCTGTTCAGGTGAACTCCCAGGACCTGGACAGACAGACAGACGGGGGGGAGGGAGGTGGTTGGAGAAACAGCCAGGTAAACAGATCAATAGAGCAATCAACTGAGACAAACACAACATGGAGAGAAGTCAGAGGAAATTGTGACGAGACACGTCGTCATGGACTCACAGTCAGAAAGACGGACGCCAGCAGCAGCCCCACGGAGAAGATCAGTCCTTTACTGTTTAGTTTGATCTGCAGGACGACGTGATGTGAGACGAACAGTGAGGAGAAAAAGAGCAAATTCTTACAAAATCACACTTGTAAAAATAAAGGGGTAGTTTAGGTCATTAAAGTGGGCTTGCATGATCTTAAAGTCAGTGTATATACAGACAGTAGTGGATGAATGGAAAACTGGATGGAGGAAACCAAAAAAATACACTATTATAGTACTAGTACTAATATACACTTAAAACAAATTTCACAGCTTTACCTCACTGTCAGATGCCTGTCTCCGATGGAGAACTGAAGTTCCTCTATCCGCCTATGCTCTACCTATACTCTAGTCAAAGCCTCCATTGAAAAAAATGTAATTTTAGTTTGCAGGACACAGAAGGTGCTGGTCTATAGCTGTGTGACTTCGGGGGATTTAAACAAACCCACTTTAAAACAAGTCATAAAATATAACAAAGAAACTAACACACAAGGCATCGACTCCTGTGTTCTGTGAAGTAAAATCACTATTTCTGTCAATGGAGTCTGGTTGCTTTAAAAAAAAAAAAAAAAAGCAATACAAACCCACTTCAAAAAACCTAAACTACCCATTTAAAGCTGCTTGAATTAATGTTCCCTCTCAGCTCTCCAGCATATTTTAGGCCCTGGACACAACAGGATTAAAAATGACGACATTCTGCGGTAAAGTCAGCTCATTCCAACGTAGTTGTGGGATCAGAAGTTCTGCAAATGAGGCAAAATGAATGCATGCAAATGTTTAATGTAGAGTTCAAGTTTTCATTATGTTATGGAAAACTCATTGTGTATTGCACTACTACTGTTCGAGCTCCATGCAGTTAAAGCAGCCTAAAAGAAACTTTTTCCACTCAGTCTACATGGTGATAGTACATGATGCCGTCAATTCAAGGGGAGCAGTGGTGGACAAACAGTGCTTGAGTAACTGATACTTGTGGTCACATCTTACTCAACTACAAGTTAAAGGTGCTTGGTCAAGATGCTACTCAAGTACGAAAGCACTTACTTTTAAAAATACTTAAATATTCAATATCAGCACATTGCTGTTTTGTTTTCTCAGGTTGGATGGCGAGTTCTTGATTGCAGAAACATAATAAGGAATCGTTTCTCATTTTCAAAATCTCAAACATGGAGCTTAGATAGTACGACAGGTGCTCTGGTGCTCTGGATTCTCAGCTTGAGTAATGACAAGCTTCCTATAAACGTAGTGGAGTCGAAAGTGCAATGACTTTTAAATGTAGTGGAGTGAAAGTCATATACTTAAGTAAAATACAGATACTCAACAAATGTACTTAAGTCTTTGAGTGTGAGCTGTTTTATAAAACAGAAAGTGTCTTGTGCCAGCAATTTTGCCCATTTTGAGTCATTTTTTAAGACCCACAGAATATTTTTGTACTGTCTCTAAAAACACTGAATATCTCAAATGAAAGAAGAGACTCTCTATTTCATCAGAAAAAAAAATGTTTGTTTTTACCTTTACCTCTTTTTATCATTTTATCAGAGGTAGAGTAGGGGCCACTTTCACCTAAATCACCAATATTTGTCCAGAATCCATCCGTTTTGCTCTCTAATCTCGATCATCTCCACTTCCTGCTTTGATCTCTGTGGTGTATACTGTCTCTTTATGCTCCAAATACATCTCCCAGAAGCCCCAACATTACTCACAGCCTGTGGGAGACCACAATCGGTGACTCGCTGCCGAAAAAACACTTATTACGTCAATGGTACTCAAGCATGGGATCTTAAATGACATCAAAATACGTCAAAGGCACTCAAAGAGTTAAGTACAATACTCAAATAAATGTACTCCGTTACTGTCCACCACTGATGGGGAGTCAACACAAATGATGCTTTTATTCAAAATCAGTAAATAACAACAACTATGGCTTTGAGCACCTCGTTTAATCAGAGTTTTAATTTCTTTGCACAACAGAAAACACTACTTTGTTTTCTTTGTGTTGATAATTTGGGACGCCGCAGTACAAAACCAAGCTGCTTTTCATTATAAAACCAGTAACTCAGCAACTAATTCCTCATTCATACACACTTACTAGCAGACTCACCTCCATCACAGCCTCCGTTCAGACTTATTTCTCTGACACTTTTTGTTATGCTCGTTTGTGTCGTGTCGCTCATCATCGTTCAGATTGTGTCACTGTGCCTCAGTTTATCACGTCTGCTCATTTTGGGAGATAATTCAGATGTTTTTTGATCTTTAAGTGATTAACAGTTTCCTGACAGCATCTTTTTTTCTGATTTTATCCCATTTTCTCACTTTATCCATCAGCAGCTGCGCACAAAGAAAACTCAAGAATAAAGTTTAGAAAACACAATGTGACTCTTATCTGTTGAGACGTTTCCTGCTTTACACTTGAATATGATTCCACATTAAAAAGATGATTGTGTCTGATACAGTGTGACTGCATGTTACACCATCAACAAACAACATCAAACAAATGCCGACTGTGTCTCTGCAAGCTGAACTGACGATATGTTGGATTTTAAGGGTTGATTCTCTCTGTTAATATATTGATAACTGCACATTGCTGAATAATGTAACATCCCCCTCTTATGTACTTTCATCACCCTTATCATTTTATTTTCTATTATCTAACTGTGATACATATGGTTTGGCACTACAACCCCCATCATGCTTTGGGAGATGCAAACAGGAAGTGTTATGCTGCACCAAGTACATTGAGGAGCGCACTACTTACATCTGAGCCGTAATTGATCGCCAGGGTGTTCAGGGCCCAAGGGAGGCCGAGACCCACCAAGATGTCAAACACGTTACTGCCGATGGAGTTGGACACCGCCATGTCTCCCATACCTGAACGGACAGATCGAGATGAAATCAGAAAAAGGTACAAAGAGACAACATGAAAGGGAAAATGGGTGGGCAACGAGGAGACAGGAAGTTACACTGGGTGTGTCGGGTTGGGATGGAGATAGGTGGACAAAGACGAGATCAGTGGAGCGATCCGACGGACCGACGTCCCACAGAAACAACAAAGGGGCTACAAAGTGAAGGGTGGACGACTCAGCTGCGATGGCGAGCGTGTCTCCTAGCGAGCCCCCGCACACACAGACAGAGCCGTTTAAATATTTGATGACAGGAGCAAGAATAAACACAGATGAAAGGATGGAGGAAGGGACCCTGTCGGACTGTCTTCCCTCATCACCCCCCCTTTCTTTTACAGCATCACCACAGGGACGGAGGACAGACAGACTGCTCTCCACCCACCTCTGTCTCCATCATCTCCTGCCCTCTCTGGCTCTTTGATAGGAGCTTCACTTTGATTCTGTTGTTTGTGTTAAATGACAGCTTGGTAACCTGTCATTGTGTGTGTGATATTACCTTGTCGCGCCACTATTAGGCTGGCCATGCAATCAGGGACGCTGGTGCCGGCTGCCAGGAAGGTGATGCCCATGATGACATCTGGGATACCGAGTGTGAAGCCGATCACTGTTACCTGACACACAGAGAAAGACAGCAACACACTGCTTGTATTTTCTCAGTTGTGTTTTTAAGATGAGATGAGTTTGGCACAAACTTCTGTTCAAGAAACAGTTTTTATAGCTTTCAATAACCGCTTTGAAATCATTTTGATGGTAGGCTGACTTTTATGTGCCTGAGCCGGAGTGTCAAAGACGTGTGGAGATAGTTTTCAAAAAATTTTATTCAGTCCTTCTAGTTGCAGAGTTCACTGCAGAAATGCACAAATGCAGACGGAGGAGGAATGCAAGGTAAGCAAACTATTATAGCTCCGATAACCTGGCTGCTAGGTGATATCACTCCACCACTGTTGAACTAGCTGCTGCTACTGAGACATAAATGCTTCAAAATTCAAGGTTAGTTTTATTGCTAAAATGATTCTATCAACACAGACATTTACATCGATAATTGGCATTATAACTGATTTGCCTCAGGTGCACTGTGGAGTGGGTAAAACTGTTTTTAATGGCAGGCTAAACTAGAACCATTGACTTGCGCTAGCCTAGCACCAGTGAACTCTGCAACTAGAAGGACTGAATGAAATTTTTGAAAACTTTCTCCACACGTCTGCAACACTCCGGCTCGTTTGGAAATGAGGCCCCATGTTGAAAATCCTGAACTACCCCTTTAAATTTAATTTGAAGTTCAGTTGGTTGTAACCTGCAACCTCCTCACTACATACCACTAAACTTTACAAACTGACGACATTAAAGATTTAACCAGGGCTGTCAGGGCTAACTGTTAACTGTTAAAGTCAAAGCAAAATGCGGTATTCTTTTTAAAATTCATGGATTGCATGCTGCTTTTTTTTTGTCGCTACCATGAACACTTATTTGCACCTTCCTGCTGGTTTGAGCTTCCATCTACGAGCTAAGGAATTTAACTACAGCTCTTGTTGATATGAGCTGAAAAACTGTTATGAAATGCAAAATAATATAATTTTAAACATGTAATAAAAATTAGATTAATAAAAAAATGTCAGAAAGTTCTAGATTTAAAACAAATAAATATATAGATGCATCACTGAGGATCTTTCTCAGTTTGCCTTCCCTCTTTCTCTCCCAGTCTCTCACCATCCAGACCATGATGTAGGAGAAAGCAGCGATCCACAGGGTGGAGGTGGCGAAAGACAGCATGAAGTAGTTGTCCCAGCGAGGCGTGGAGCAGTTGGGGACGGTGAAGTAGAGCAGCAGGCACAGCGGCCAGGCCAGCAGCCACTTCAGCTTGTTACACACACCGGCTGCAAACAGACAGGAAATGATCCAGAGTGAAGGAAAGTCAATGAAGGGTAAAGAGACACTGACGTAACCAACCATAACAATAGCCTGCCCCATTTTTTTTTAAACATTCATGCAAGTTTGTTTCTGACTATTTAAGTTTGAGACATTGCATTTACACTTCATTGTTACTGTGCTGCACAGTGAGATAGACACAAAAAACAAAAAATTCTGATAGAGTCATAATTTGATCCAAACACGCTTGATTTGATAAGAGAGTTGTCATGGCTCATGTTTTTATCTAAGTAAGATTGAAAGAGTGAATTAGTGAATAAAATGAACTCATATCCAGCAGGTATACCTGGACACTGGAAGGGTAAAAAGGGTCCCTCTCCATCCTCTTCTTCTTCCTCTTCATCGTTCTCATTGTTCTCGTTGTCTTCGTTCTCTGTCTCGTTGCCGGCCTCCCGATCGTCACGGTGAACTCCCCGTTCAGCCCCGGACAGGCCGTTTTCTATGCCCCGCCTGCTTCCTCCTTTCACTGGAACATCCGAGTCGCCGTTGGTCAAAGTCCGTGTGTTGATGAGACGCTGCCTCTGCATCACAGACACACATAAGCAAACATAAAGAGCCTGATCTTGTTCTTACAGCAGCTTCAGTCCTTACACTGACATTGAATTGGGTGACTTACTGACACATTTACTTGGAATTTAGTTATGAAAATGAAAACACAGACAGTCCTTTGTTGACATCTGCAGGTGAGCTGTTAAGCTGTTCAGAGTGTTACAGTTCACTGGCTAATTCCAGGTTTCCACTGGTGGATGTTTGTTTGCAGGAAGATGAGTGTCTGTTTGAAGATGAGGAGGGTGTACTTATATGCTAATGCAGTCTGGTCTTACACAAGGGCTGAACACTTAATCATTTTATATGAAAATTTGCAATTTCATAGAGTAGCAAGTGAAAGTTTAAGCCACTGTCAATCAGTTTCACCAGCTATAAAGTCAGCAAGCTGTACAAAAAGAACCACCACTCCGTGCTGTTTCACTGCGTTCGAAAATAATAAGAAGCTAAGTGGCAGCTGTTCATACAAAAGAGTACAAATAATTTATTGACTATCTGCAAAGATTTCCTCTGCATAGACAGAAAAACAACTGCATTGTGTATGGTGTAAAAACAGACAGATGGAAATTATGAAACCACAAATATGTTCATTTTAAGGGACTATTTTCCTCAAAACACAGTACAGAACCTGTGATCTGTTGAGCACATAAGCGAAGGACTGAGCTTCTTGACTCGTCTTTGAGAAATGTACAAGAATATTTAGTGCCTAGACTCTTCAGTAGTCGGGCTGATTTGTAGGCCGGGGCCTCACTGTGGCATCAGATTACCTTGTTAAAGAGGCTGTCTGAAACACATTTCCCTCTGAGGAAAACACACTAGTCTGCTTCAAATTGGAAATGGCAGCAGTCTTTTTTTCTTTCTCTCTCTTTTTGTTTTCAATCAAAAGTGCAGCTGTGGTGCGTATCCTGACCTCGGTGATGAGCATCCGTGATGCCATGGTGAGGCGGGTTCTCGGGGAGAAGTGGCTGGTGATCATGATTCTCATGCCGGCCTCGGAGAAGGACAGCTGGTGAGGGTACGCCGACAGCAGCTCGTCCACCATCAGCACCGACGGCTTCCTGTGGTGGTTCGCTGTACGACCCAGAAGACAACGCATCCCTGTTTATTTTATATGTGATGACTGAGCTCCATCAGTTTGTAAAGTATATACTGGATGTTGTATATTTGCTGACTTAATTTTCCATCTGGACTGTTGCTTATTTATGTGATTCTATGAGCTGTGAATCCTTGTTAAATAAGAAGTGAACCTTTCTTCAGTAGAACGGCGGTAGCATCACAGCCATCATCTAGCTCGGCGTTAGTGGCCGCTCCATTCCTCAAACTGGACGAGTTCTTCTTCCGCCTCTCCAGGAAACGAACAACATGGGAGTTCATCCTGAAACGAAAGTCAGGTCAAGTTCACGTCTGACATTTAACTTCAGTACATAGCATGTGAAAATTACACATCAAAAATACAGTGGTTTTGTTTTATGCCACAAATTACTAAAAAAACCCTAATTTTATATTTTTCATTATGTTATATATCAACATTAAAGGCGGCATATCATAAACACAGATATATAAATAGAGAAAGATAGATTAAGAGTAATTTTCATTTTCAGCTTCCTTGACCTTTGACCTCTGAATTCTAATCAATTCATCCTCGACTCCAGGTGGTTTCTTCTAACAAATTTGTAGAAATTCCCCTGAGGTGTTACTGAGATATCATGTTCAAGAGACGGATGGACAACCTGAAAACATTTTGCCTCCAGCCATGTCTGTCGCAGGAAGTGATCATCATCATGAGCAGAAGTTCTGGATAAAACAGCTGACTTGACTCTCTGAGATTAATGTGACTGGTGAAAATGGACAAAATAACAAAATAAATATGTCAGAAATTAAGCTTAATCACTTACTTCATGATCAAAATGTAGACGAAATACATCAGAATCAACGTGAGAGCTTCCCACCTGGAAAACAGTTCAATTCAGGATCAATTTACCAAGTGAATTATTTCTAGTAAATTGCTCTTTGAGGCTGTCGTCTTGTTGTTAATACTTGTGATTCATTTTAAACAATCAACACTTACCACACCACTTTTTCATCGTATATGAACTGTAATAAAGGAGAGGAAAATGACAGCGAAGAGAAAATCACACATTTGAATATGTAATTCTGTGGCAATCACACATGGTAAATACTTGAGAGACAGCTGCTTGTTAAGTGAGATGATATTAATATTAATATTACCAGGAAGACTCCTGGGTTATATCAATCTTTTCCTTACCACTATAAGAGCAGAGATAGACAGGGTGTAGTACATGGAGTCCCTGAGCAGAGGCCAGCAGGAGAGACGGATTGACTGAGAGAGAGAGAGAGAGAGAGAGAGAGAGAGAGAGAGAGAGAATACAACTTACAAAACTGGCTGCACAATATGTAACACTGCCATGATGCTAGAGAAAAAAAACACGAATGCTGAACCATCATTGCTATAGTATAATATTCTTGTTTTCATCATTTAATATCAACTATATGTGTTTTTTATTGTATATGACAACTTGTAATTGCCTTATGATACCCTATCTTATTAATCCGACCGACCGACCGACCGACAGAAGCGGTGAGACGATGGAGAAACTTGCAGACACTGAACCACATTTTTGGTCCTGTTGAGTAACACGTCCCACCAGCTACTCACTGCTGAGCACTGCTAACAAGATAAAGCAAGCTGCCTCTGTGTGTGTGCGTTACATAACATGTAATCTAAATAGGAAAAAAAATCTTTCAAGTATGTTTCGCTTTTCCTCCCAGGATTACAGCCGTGAACGGGACACATAACGCGCGCGCACACACACGCACTTCTGCTGAAAAATCATCACAATAAAAAAATATTAACTTAACAAAAAAAATCTAAATGTTATTTTTTAAGAACTAATAGTGACTGGATGAGTTGTGTGGAAGTTGGATGGAAATATGGATAGTAAGAGAATGAACACATCATTATACCTGGACAGCAAAGATCCCACACACTCCAATAATGCAGAGGATGTTGAAGACGGCTGAGCCCACGATGGTGCCGACCCCAACGTCACCTTTCGTGATGAAAACTCCTGTAAAGCAGACAGACAGACAAGCTATTTGTTACTGCTGCGACCTCTGAAGCAGTTTGAATATTGTGGTTCCACAAACTGACCTCAGGACAGCAGCAGAACAACTTAAATATGACAAAAAACATGATATGCACAAAACATCTGCAGCAAAACATCGTACAGTCACACAAATTTCAGGGTAATTTATTAACTTGTTTTAATGATATTTCTGGATGAAAAACAGACACAGCCATAATGGTATTAACTATTAAACACTTGTCTTGAAATTTCAACTTAATACTTAATGTTAGTATTTTATGCAGTATAATGTGATGTCACAAGATCAAATGTAAAGACAAGTCAAAGTATATTTATGAGGCACAATTAAAACAACCTCAAAGCACTGGTAAATAAAATATATAAAATAAATAGATAAAAGTAAAGCACAATCACACACACATATATATATATATATATATATATATATATATATATATATATATATATATATATATATATAAAATGAGCAAGATGAATAAAAAATAAAAGCAACAATACAAACATGATAAAACACAAAGTAAAATGTTAAAAGTCAAAACACCAAAGAAACAAGGTGATGATGTCACACTAAATTCCACCTCAGTGTTATGACTTAAATTAATTGGTTGTTCTCTGTAATGTATGAATATTTAAGTATTCAAATGTGTTCCTCACCAATGACAGAGGTGAACAGTTCAGGAGCTGAACTGCCAGCTGCCATGAAGGTTGCTCCTGCAACGTCCTCACTGAGGTGAAGACGCTGGAAAGAAGAAAAGACAGAGAAACTGAAATAAACACCTCTCTTCACTGGTATACATCACATAGGAGTGCAAGGGCAGATTTACTTTTCTTACCTCACATATCTTCTCTAGAGAGGGGACAAAATAGTCGTCACACACCAACGCCAGGGCATAAAACATGTAGACCGCCTGCAGGAGTCGAACACCAACACAGACCAGTTAGATACTATAATACTCCCACACATAATTAAAAACATTAAACAGTTAGTGGATTATTCATAGTGGCCGTGGATTACAAACCGTCGCATACTTAGCTACTTTAGGGCAAAATACTTACACAGTGGCCAAGTGTGTTTTATTAAAGGTTTTTATCTAGATGTAAACCACAAATCTGCAAAAATCTCCAGAAATTTCTCTTAAGAGTCGCTACCTAACCTTAACCATTGGAGTTAAATGCCTAGCTTTGACCACTCAAAGGAAGAGTCCCAATGAAAACTATTAAAGGGATAGTTCAGGTGTTTTTAAAGTGGTTTTGTACGAGGTATTTATCCATAGCCAGTATGTTAGCAGGGCAGCGTAGCGCTGCTGTGGATGAATGTGGAAGCAAAACATATTTAAAACACCTAAAAACACTATCATCAGTTTCGGTGTACACTGAATTTTGAATATTTTCACTCACAAAATCAGCAACTTCTGTCTTTTACGGGGTAAAATTACTAATATAATTTATATCTAAATATAGCGTACACTTAAACTGGTATTCTTCTAGATGCTAAATCATGTTTAGCTTGCTGCAGTCCTAGCATACACCATACTGTTAGTTAGCAGTTAGCATCAAACACAAGCCCTTACTTCTTGTTTCCCCTGATTTAAACTATTTTTTTCATCTTTCAGTGAGAAGTCTCCTACTATTACCACCATGCTCACCACTCTGCGGCTCTAAATTTCCTTTCTTTAAAAGAATTACAGATGTTGCACAGATGTTTCACATTAAAAACCTCCCCGAGCATCAAAGGACATAATCTATCCCTGTCCTGGTGGGCTTTTGATTTGGACTGTTATGTTTCATTAATGGCAACATAACTGTGATTAAAAAAATATATATATTATTTAATATTTCTGTTAAAAAGTAAGAAAGTCAAAGGGTGGTGAGTGACATGACCCTGTCATTTTAACAGAATAAGTGCTGTGTAATTGCACATAATGCTGATTCACAGTCAGAATACCTTGTAAGTAAAGTGGTTTTTAATTGAGAATTAATTTAATTTACAGTATCTTGGAATTTAAATCTGTCAGTTTATTAGGAGGATTAGCCTGGAAAAAAAACTGTTATCTCTTAACGCATAAACACAGGAGAGACTTTTTTCACACTTACCACTCAGGACAGAAAAGCTTAAATTTATTTTAGAATTCATTTTAATTCCTTTTGATGACTTACATATAAGCCTTTCACATGTTCGATGGGATCTGCTGGACAGATTTTTTTTTAATTTTTATATTATTGGAAACACTACATAAAAATAAAGACACATCTCAACAGTGGTAGGAAATATCAGCAGTTTAATATTAACTAACCATCTGGCATTTTATGAAATGTATTTAAACTTTGTTGCAAGATAAATAAGTAACTTCCTGAATAGAGGCCTTTTACAAGTTACAGTGTTGGGGGTAACTGAAATCCAATTAAGTAATCATTTACATAAGTAATCACATTACAGTTACTAATCCAAAAATCCTCCGTCACCTTTATGCAAAGTGAGAGGACAGGATAAACAAATCAAACGTCTCTTGTCGTGCATGTTTGTGGAACATCTTTTGTGACGTGACTCAGGAACAAAAATGGCTGAGTAGGTTAATACCTGTTCTTATTAGAATAATTTGTGCTAATGAGGTTTAATTTTTAATTGTCAGTTGAGTCATCTTGCATCTCAGGTGATGTTACAGAGTAATCCAAAAGTAATATAACTAGTAGTGGAGCAAATTACTTTCATCAGTGAGTGATTTAGTAAAGTAAGGTATTCATTTTTAGGAGTAAAAACACCAACACTGATTATAAGTGATGTAAACACTTTGGAAATGTGGTCTGCAGCCATTCTATTGGTGCCATCCACAACTTCTTCTTCTAATGGAAATGCTCTGGAGTGTTACAGAGTGAAGAGTGAAGTGGACTGCTTGGTGGAAACATCATCAGTGTGTGTATACAGTACTGCAGGTAACACTCACACAGAGGACGTGGAGGCCCACTGCTCCGTCAACTCGCTCCTGGTTGGTGAAGTAATCCCTGGGGAACTCATGGATTGCTGCAGAGAAAAAAAAACCACACATATGCTGTAAAAATATGGAAAATTAAACATCAACTGCAGCTGAAAAAGAAAGATATCCTGAGAGAATTCTGTGGAACGCCTCATCAACCAAATTAACACAGTATAACCTATGGTAAATAAATGAAAAAGTAGTAGCGCTACAATGAAAGAAAAAGGGAAAAGTCCCATTGTTCATGATCTGTTTCATCTTTTTCAAGAACTGCTTTTGGCTGCTGGTGATTTCCAAACTGTCTAAATGCCAATTACAAACAAACATCCCACAGGACAGAAAAGACAGATAAATGAGGAGCCAACGTACCACAACACACACTACTGTACGCCTCTCTGTTTTCCATTAAGAAATATTTACTTTTGCTCCTGATTTTGAACAGTGGCCAGTATAACTCAGAACAAAAATAGCTGAATAACTGAATATATCTGAGTTGTGGACAAAACAAGAAAATGTCATGTTGGGCTTTGGTAAATATTTTCACCATTTTCTATAAAACAAATAGATTTGAGAACAAAATTGACTAATGAATCAACAATGAAAATCATGGTGAACAACCTTATCAATTCTACCTACTCAATAACTATATAAACGGATGAAAACCCATAACACAACAGCAGTGTTTGGATCCACTTTCCAATAGAATAGAAGTCCTGTTATCCAGTGAGAATTGCACAGCTGTAGGTTGACTGTTTGCTTTTCTGTCTTTGTCCTCTTTGACTCTGATGAAAACACAGTAGAGTTTAAACGCTGCAGATCAAACCGTGTGCTCCTGTCCTTTCTCTTTCCATGAAAACCATTTAGGAGAGTAAGCAGCAGTAGCGGCCATGCTGCAATAAATCCTGTTTCTAATTGTAATTAGAAACAATAATTTAATTTGTAATTTATATTTAATTGTTTTAATTTTACTTAAAATCTCATGTCAAAAAAAGCAAACCATCTGCACATAACTCGTGCAACACATCACACCAACCAGACAGCTGGTGAACTGGAGCTCTCATAAATCACTTGCCTGAGCCACTTAAGACCGAATCTGTTGGTTTAAGCGATTCTTGAATCAGACCTGTTCTGCCTGTGCTGTCAGGCGAACACACAGTTTGTGAGTGTTGCCTCAGTAACCAGACCAGATCCTGGTGTTTTATTGTTGGGGGAGCAAAACTGCATTTTTAGACATACAGGTGAAATTAATTGAAGTCACTGATGCTCAGGGCACTGCTGTGAGGACGAGGAGTTTGAGCCACTCATGAAGCAGTGCTAGGTGGGATATGGCTTTGACGCCACCCTGCCCCTCCATTCTCGACTCTGCAGAGGAGACACCATGAATCAATCACTGTCCGACAGCGGCGGGCGATCACAACATGCCAAAATATGCCACATATTCATTCACAGCCATCATGAGCATTTCCTGTTTCCTGTCTGCACACGAGTGGCCGCTGCTAAAAATAGCTCAGTGTAACTCTGTGTGTATTTGGGATTTGCTTGGCTTGCGCTGAGTGTGTGGTTTGTGTTGTGTACTTCCACACTGCGTGTTTGTGCGTGTGCTCGTGTAACGTGAAGGCAACCCAATGTGCAGTGACATTCTGCCTCTAAACAGCCCAGAGCTCATGAGTCAGGTGACTTCAGCTCCAGTCTGAGTGGCATCAAACACAAGAAAGAGAGACTGCTCACAGGAAGTGAGAGTGAGGGAGAGAGAGGGAGGAGAGAGATGAGGATAGAGAGAGGGAGAGGAAGAGGGAGAGAGAGAGGAAGGAGAGAGAGGGAGGAGAGAGAGCGAGATGAGGATAGAGAGAGGAGAGGGAGAGATGAGGATAGAGAGAGGGAGAGGAAGAGGGAGAGAGAGAGGAAGGAGAGAGAGAGGGAGGATAGAGAGGGGGAAGAGAGAGAGGCTAGAGAGAGGGAGAGATATGAGGATAAAGAGGGAGGAAAGAGAGAGGAGGGGAGGATAGGGGGTGAGGGAGGACAGAGAGAGGGAGAGGGGGATGAGGATAGAGAGAGGAAGAGAAAGAGAGAGATAGAGATAGAGATCTCCATAGAGATAGAGGGAGAGAGATTAGGATGGAAAGAGGGAGGAGAGAGAGGATAGAGAGAGTAGAGAGAGAGGGAGGATGGAGAGAGAGGGAGGATAGAGAGAGAGGGAGAATAGAAAGAGGATGGAGAGAAGGAGGAGAGAAAGAAAGAGCGAGTGAGAGAGAGAAAGGGGGAGAGGATAGAAAGAGGCAGGATAGAGAAAAAGAAAAACAGTCTATGGCAAGAACAGAGAGAGAGGTAGAGAGGGAGTTTTTGTTTTTCCAAACACACTGTTTACATTTCAACTTTCACAATTTTTCAACAAAGTGCAAAGGTATTTAAATACACATCATTCTCCTAAAAAGGACCTCTCATGGCCTCCATCAGTCAGTTTTGTCATTTTGTGCTGTAACTCTTCCCAGTCTCCTCCTTCTCTCACTCCAGATTTAAACTCTTTTTTTCAACCTGCTTAGTAAAACACCTCGTATGCCAAACTTGGCCAACTTGAAAACAAAAAAAATCCCCCAAAAAACTTCACTTTCCCACAGAAGCTTCACAGCCTGAGCCTAGACACACAAACACAAGTACACAGTGACACCAAACACAAACACTTGGACCAGAGCAGAGACACACTGAGAGCCGGGAAGACAACAATCAAGTTCAGGCTCACACACAATATGTGTCGCCTCACATCTGACACATATTTTATATTGTATGCATATTCACACATGCTCAGTAGGCCTGTATACATATCAATGAGACCCAAAATAACCACAACAGTCCTGGTTTGTTGGCGTGATCGGACCTTTTGGAGCCTCCATGAGGAGTCTTTGTGTTTCCTACTCCCAGATTAGAGGCTGTGTAAGAGTGTGTGTGTGTGTGTGTGTGTGTGTGTGTGTGTGTGTGTGTGTGTGTGTGACAGGCCATTGTAACAAAGCTCTTTTCTTTTCCTAAATCTGGCACTGATGCACAAACTTCCCAAGAGGAGGAGAGGCAAAATATCAACTTCAATTGATATTAAATGTGGCCAAAAGAAGTTGCAGTAACAAAATTATTATGATCTGAAATCAGTCTAATTCATCTTTAACAATGTTAAAAGAGAATAACTATACCAATGGATAACGTGTGTGTAATCTAAGAAGCATTATGTTGTTTACACAATATTATTACGTGTGAATTTTATAGGGTTGTCAAACATTTTTTCACAAATAGAATAGAATAGAATAGTTTTTTTTATTCATCCCCCCTTGGGGGGAAATTCACTTGCCACAGCAGCATAGACAAAATCACAGACATTTCAGTAGGTAGAAAAAAAAAATAATGTCATTAAATGCTCATTTTCAATAAAAAGAAAATCTGCTCATTTTGCATTTCATATTTAAGAGTTTTTAAGATCATATTAATAATGACTGTAATTCTCAACAAGCCAACCAGAGTTGGTCTCTTTGACCAGAGTCTTCATGATGTTGACTGACCTGCAGTCAGTTGACACCCATTCATAAGTGAATTACTGTTGTTCTTCTCCATGAATGTATAAATTAAAATAAATTAAAAAATATATCTTGTAGAGGAAAAAAAAATGCTTGCTTACATGTGTGCATGTATGTCATAGAGGATTCTTGTCACTGTTGCCCTCTGCCACTCTGGATGAAAGCATCAAATTGGAAATGTGAAAAAGCTTCTTCCTCGTGTTAAGCACAAGCAGTCACATATGAGCATCCATGATGATTTAGGATTAAACAAACCCATCTGGAGGACAGTTTGGACCAGCCTGACAGAAGAGCTGCACTGACTTTACCCTGCCATACTGTGCTAATCTTGTTAAATATCCTGTGCAACAAAACATGGCAAACAGTGAGTGAAAACAAGTGTTGCATAATCTCCGGATTTAGAGAAAGGAAAAAAAAAACAAAACAATATTACATGCAGTGCAGCGAAAATGTATAGGTATCTGGTATTTTGTTGGTTTAAGTGCAGTCTGCAGCTTTACAGCGGCTTTATACAGTGAAGGAGCAACAGAACAGAAAGTACAAAGGGATCAGCAGACTGTAGTAAGTCCTCAGTCCAGGATAATATTTGGATTCACTGAGATACAATAAATAAAATAAATTCAGACGTTTTAATCTTGCTTTTAAGTAGTTTCTAATAGCAAAATAGTAAGTTTTAAATATATATAAATTAAACAGACAAGAAATGCTACAAAATGTATGCTATATATATTATATATATATTATATATTCAGAGGTGGAGTTCAGTGGTTGTGCATGTGCATCTAAATTTCAAATGTTTCCAGTCAGGATGCAAATAATTTGTGGCAATAAAGCGAGTCAATTTGTACCCTCATGACCGTTGGCACAACTGTAAATACAACATAGACATATCTACATTGGCATATCTAACTAACATTTTTGCTGTTATGTTGACAAACAATTTCCGATTTACACATCTGGCAGACACGTAGCAACGTTAGTGTTTCCGCTTTTCCTTTGCTATTTTTATGATCGGTTCTATCGCCAGAAAATGTACACCACAGCAGTTAGATGAATCCTTGTCCTCAGCTGATGGAGCGGGAATGTGGCGTGTGTGTTTGTGTTTGTAAGTGTTTGCGTTGAAAAACTATAACTAATCCTGGCGTCCTGAAGCTGTCTCCACCTTACACTGCTGGTACTAATGACCGCGACGTCATTTTACTGCGCCCATTTATCTGGTGCACTTGACCAAATTAAGGCCTATAACCAGCTCAAAAAAAGGGATAATTTACTAATAGTTGGCTCTTACAGTTAGCATTTCTTAGAAGTCACGCTTGTCCTTTCAGTTTATCAGACATGAGCAGTCCTGGGCCTTCAATCCTCAATTTCTCAAATCACTTCCCTTAACTGAGTTCACAGGCTGTTAAATACCTCAGAGCTGCAGGGATGTGTGACAGCTTAAGGCCATTTAATTGAAAGTGTGAATGGAAGAGCGGGGTTAATCACACTACCTAACCCAATCCTCTACTTGTTCTACTTGTGGTGTGACATGTGTGTTGCTGTAGTGTGTGTGTGTGTGTGTGTGTGTGTGTGTGTAGGTCTTTGTTCACTTTATTCCCCTGAATACATTTTACCTTTGAACTCTATTGTACAAGCCCTCATATTCTGGGTTATTCTCTGTCATTGACATATTTCACATAGGTTTCTTTTTAACATGGTTTGAATTTTTTTTTCATGTTGGGATGTTTGTCTTTTAAAGTTGCACATTTGCACCCAAACAACCTGTTGCTACGATCAGGTCAGGGATGCTGGAATCCAATTAATGTGTTTTTCTGCACCTTACAAAAGCTTTATTTATTGATTAATATTGATTATGTTCTCAATTAGTTCTTTTGGCTTGTAAAATGTCAGAGAACATTAAAAAAATAAACTTGATTTCCAAGGTTGATGTCTTTTATTCACTTTAAAATTATATAAAACAGAGAAACTCAGGAAATGATTGAAACATTAGCAAAAATTTCTGCATGAAAACTTGTAAAGATTATCACAATATTATTATTATTGTATAGTAAGATTATTTTTCTGTTTATTGACCAATCATTGCAGCTCTGCTATTTTCATCAGACAACTGTCAGCTCTTCACACAAACTATGACCAAAAGACATTTTCTCGCCGAACTCAAGTGCTAACTTCTATTTGAACTTACCCACAATGGTCAACAAACTATTTCTTTTCTGGAAACAAGTTTCAACCAATGCCTGAGCAAATAAAACTCAAACAATCTGCATGACTTTCTGTGTAATTAATGTGAAGCAATCTTTTAACTCTTTGAGTGCAATAGACATGTAAGTCTTTTAAAATACAACACCTGAGTGCCAAAAATGTATATATGTTTTACTTTTTACAGCAGCAGGGACAAAAGAATGCTTTTACACAGCCTGTGAGTAATTTTGGGGCTTCTGGGATTTGTAGTCAGAACATAAGAGACGATATACGCCACAGAAATCAAAGCAGGAAGTGCAGATGATCGAGATTAGAGAGCAAACAGAATCTGGAGAAAAAGTGGTGATTTTGGTGAAAGTATCCTCTACTCTACCTCTGATAAAACAAGAATGGAACAAGGTAAAAACATTTTTTTCATGATGAAATAGAGAGTCTCTTCTTTCATTTGAGCTGTTCAGTGTTTTCAGAGACATAGTACAAAATATTCTATGCATCATGAAATATAACTCAAAATGGGCAAAAACGCTGGCACAAGGCACTTTCATTTTTTAAAAAAGGGCTGGTACTCATTGAGTTAATTTCATGTGTCTTTTAGCTTTTCCAAACTGCACATTTGCACCAAACCTGATGAAACTTTTAAGTTACAAATGGCCTCTGTATTAAATGATTACAAAAGAATATATTATGAACAATATGTGATGAATCGCTACAGCGCTTTTGGTTATTAGTCCGAATGATACAAATGTGATGCAGAGCTTTAACCACACACACACACACACACACACTGTCAGTTGTCAAGTCCCAGATCTGTGTGAGATCAATGTGGATTGACCCGAGTGGAGACGGACGACTTGTTACTCTAGGGGCAGAAGAACAACTGTTGACCCCCCAAACCCAGGCCGCTGCCACCCCCAACACTTATGCAACAACATTACATAAGAGCTCTGCAGCTCCAGTAGAGACAAACAGCAGGAGAGAGAGAATCCTCCAAATCCTATACATCATTAAAGGGATCTGAGGAGGCCGCTGTGTTTTAAGAGCAGCGGAAAAGACGCAGCTTTATGCAGATGACAGATGGCTTTTCCTCTGTATATGACAAAGCATGGTTAGCATCTGTTGTGATGGACAGATAAACACGCATGTCTACATAGAAGCAGTGTGTAGAGGGAGAGTGCCGTCAGAGAAACAGCCACTACAGCCCTGCTGTCATGTCAACCATGTGTCTGAGAATCTATAATATCAAGTTGTTTTTTTCATTTAACACCACATTAATTAAGCATTTTCTAAAGAACCTAATGCAACATCAACAGGATTGTTTACTTAAAAAATACAAAAAATGTTATTACGTACAGTACAGAAATAAATTCAACTCGGCCTATGCGTATAAAAATGAATATGTATTGAGTATATACTGATAAAAAATGAAAATAAATTCTTCTCTCCAAGTACTCCAGCTTCCCCACACCATCCAAAAACATGCATGGAGATTAGGTTAACTGGGTAATTTAAATTGACCGCAGGTGTGAATGTGAGTGTGAATGGTTGTGAATTGTGATGAACTGGAGACTTGTCCAGGGTGTACCCTGCCTTTCACCCTAAGACAGCTGGGATAGGCTCCAGCCCCCGCGACCCTATGTGAGGATAAGTGGTAGAAAATGCATGGATGGAGGAGGCACTATCCATGCATCCTGGGGACCAAACTCCCATTAAAACCTATGCATTGTGATCAACAACTTGTGTTTAAATCACAGTAACTAGCAAAGCAACCCCTTGTTGTCAGCAGAGCAGACAAGCGCTGTTTCAACCCTCTGCAGACGTTATATTGCAACATGTTAGTTTAGCTGCTACCAGAACAACTAGCAAGTCACTGTGGATTTAATTTCAACAATTAAAGATACAAACTTCATTGAAAATAAAGCCACATTTCCACTGCTCAATACTGTACATTCATGTCGATGATGTTTTAACGTTTAGGCAGGGTCAGACATTAATGGTTGCCCAAATGCTCGGCAGAAGTAAAAATGACCGTTGGGCCAGCAGCACCGAGTAACGATCTTAATTTTTTTTTCTAATCATGTTTTTCCGGCCCGGTGCCGTCTGTGATTCTTTATTGATCTGACAACTTGATTAGTTTTGGAGTGGCAGTGATTTACAGCTGGTGATGAATGGTTAACCCTTGTGTCGTCTTGGGGTCAAGAATGACCCAGTCACTTTACAGCAGAGAAAACACATTTTTTTTGTATTTTGTAGTTGAATTGTACAGCACATATGAATATATATATCAGTTGTTTCCCTTCAATAAAATTTTCTTAGGGTACACAATTACTATGTCTAGACCATTAGAAATAACAATAATAATTTATTCTTTAATTTAGTTTTTGTTATGTAATAAAATGGAATGGTGATGCACTGTAAAAAAGGACAGGTTGGACACACACACACACACACACACACACACACAGCCAGTCTTGCTGTCCTTTCCTAAAGATGGCACTTTAATGCGTTGTGAGGTAAAGCGGCACTAAAGCTCAGACCCTGACAAAGTGTCATTTAGGTTCAGTGTTTAATGCAAACTGTCTTTGCCTCATGTATTTATTCTGTGAACTGAGCAGCTTAAGACACAGTTAGCACGCCATGTGCATGTACACAGCAGCGGGTACGAGAGATATAGAAATATGATGTAAGTTTAAAATGCTCGACCCTGTGGCCTTACGCCTGCTAGTTGTTAACAGTTTAGTGTAGCTACATACACACAGACACACAAACGGCAGCATGTGGTTGCATTTATTTTCTGCCACAAGTGCTTACAAGTAAGTGGGTGGTATTACCTAACACATCGGACATTCGTCAGCGGGAAAAAAGTGTAGAAATTAGAGAAAACGAGGGGGAAGCACGAAGAGAGGTCGACTCTCTTTACAACATCTTCCTGTAAATCGCCTGCATCGGTGTTGAATAAATACAAATAAACATGTCTTTATGATGGCTTTTAACGTCTGCAGAAATGTACAGGAAAGGGGAATCAAGAGGGAAAACAAAACAATGGAAATGGCAAGAGGAGATCAGATTGACAATCCTGGTTGAGCTGCCCACCGCTCTGTTCCTCTATAAACTGTCCCTGTAAGTGTCTGTAGCCTCAGGTCACAATTAGCACCAGAGGTGGCTCAGTGAGGGAGGCTAGCCCACCTTTGAGCTACAGTAGCTGGGCAACAAAGTGCTGCCCTGCTCGCTAGTTAGGAGAAACATATTTCTGCTGTTTTAGGAATTTTCTAAAAACCTGGATTATATGTTATGATATTAAAGCAATAACTAACTATGTGTCATGTGAAAAGTGTTGTTTGCTTGTGACCTGCGCTTCCCCTCAGCTCTACAGAGCGTTTTAGCATTGTTTTGGTTTTTACAGCATGCAACTTTACAGTTTCGGTTGACTTTCCGCTCTCATCAACATTGTTTCCACCCACAGCATGCAGCTGTTTTCAGTGAAAAAGCTCGGATAAACCCACCGTGCACTATACCTGCCCTGCACAAAATGGCAGACAAAGAAAGTTAGCGGCAAGCTGGTGAACATGGTGGAGCGTTTAGCGACTCAGACGTTTCCGTCTTCAAATAAATGCTAATGCTGCTCTGTGTCTCCTGGATGTGTAAATAGTCACAACAGGCATCACGCCATCACTTGTGCCACAACAAGTTTATAAGATAATATGTTCAGGTTGTGTTTACAACTTGTCGCTGATCCAAGAGGACAAAAACTCTGTTCAGTTCAAGGAGCTCACATCCTTTCTTTGGGCTGTCAAAATTAGCGCGTTAACATGGATTAATCCATCATCATAATTAATCTGATTAAAACTTTTAATGAACAAGGTAAAAGCAACCGCTTTTTTCATGATGAAATAGAGAGTCTCTTCTTTCAGTTGAGTGATTCAGTGCTTTCAGAGACGCAGTACAAAATATTCTGTAGGTCTAAAAATATGACTCAAAATGGGTAAAAACCCTACCACAAAGGACTTTCTGTTTTATAAAACGGCTGGCACTCAATGAGTTAAGAAACACGCTCAGTGCAGATATATTCCCTTCTTTCTTCGGTCTATATGCAAAATGAAACAATTAATACAGATTAAAAATGAATATTTAATTGTGATTAATCAAATTTAATCCACAACAATGTGTGATTAATCTGATTAAATTTAAATTAAATTAAATTTGTCAGTCCTAGTTGTGATCTATGGGTAACGTGACATCATATCTGTTTAGACATCCATGAAAATAAGACCAGCAACCTAAAAAAGGATATTGTATTGTGGTAATACAATACAATCAATAATATTTATGGTGAAACCGCCCAGACTGATATAAAAAGAGCAGAGCTGACTTTTTAAGTAAGGTGTTAACAAAGGACATATAAATTGTCAGGGAAAATGTTTCATTTTTGGGTTGCTGAAAAAAAATCCTGACAAGGACATCTCAGACAATATGTGTAGACACAAAATCAATTATTTAACTGTGATAAACTGTAGAAATATTCAAATGTAAAAAGCCCCACATTTGCACCTTGAAATAGCTACATTTTAGTAGTGCTATAAAAACACATTGCTCCGTTATTCCTGACAATGACTGATAGATTTGACTTCAGGGAATCTCTGACTACACACATGCTGAAAATCAAACACTTTTACTGCGTTGATTGATAACTTTTTCAAAGTTATAGTCTCTTTTGTACTGAAGGTTGTTCTGAAGCAAAAAGGGGGTAAACCCAGAACTAGCCGAGTATTCCTAATAAAGTGGCCGGTGGGTGTAGACAGCACAGATTATCACTTCTCACATGAGTGTTGAATGGAGCTCTTCTCCATCTCAGCCTTCTGCCTGTGCGACCAGATGGAAGTGCAGTGTTGGTTTATGGGGTGATCGGTGTAATTTACTACTGTGAGTGCGAGGCGTGTGATGGCTCTGAGGTTCGTATCAGATAACCGTATCTGATCACAACATGACTCTGGTTTCATGGGATGCGCTGCCGATCAATCCCCCTCCTCTCCACGATGACAGGTTCACTGCTGTGACAGGCTTTTAACAAGCACTGCCTGGGAAAAGCTTCTCTCCCTCTCTCTGTATGCTGTGCATCAGAAAAAGCTGCAGCGTTCTCATCTCCAAGGAGCTTGTTTTCCCCCCCAGGGAGACGTCATATTCATGGAAACGCATCTATTTCCGACTCGTAATGCAAAGTGAAGCAATGGTGGGAGGGGAAAGGGAAAAAAGGGAGGTTTAAATCACGCTGCACAGGAAGACAGGGTCGCCTCGGCTCAAGAGGCAATTGTGTCAGAACAAGAGAGAGGAAAAAAAAATATAGAAAGAGGGACTGAGGATGTAAATGTATCTGTAGAGACCTGAATGCGTCTATGTGAAGGAGGTGAATGCCAGCAAAAGCTGCTTTTTGTTGCACATGGAGAAAACTACACACTTGTTTGTTAAGTGTGTGCTACTTCCCAACTAAAGGTTACATGGTAATGCTGGCATTTAATCAGCGAGGCAGCAAACGTGGGCAGCAAGAAATCAGATGATGACCCGCGCTGACCTCGAACTCATACAGTGTAGTAAAATCAATGCAATGTTTTTTTTTTTTCCAATGGCTCACCTGTGGACAGTAATTTATCTGTATATATTTCCTGATGTTGTGTTGGTGTCATGCTTTGTCTTTTCAGTAGCAAAGTGAAATTCAAACAGCATGTAATGCTCTTATCAAAAAGAGTTTGCTGTATACATATGATTCAGTGATCCGCAGGTCAAAAGAACTGGAATTTTGTTTAAATAAGGCCTTAAATTTATTTTTCATTACACATTTAAAATTATATTATTTTGCATTTCAACAGCTTTTACGATTACATTAACAATGCAAATCCATTTTTACCAGTGTATATGGATTGGGAATCAAATAAATATAAATAAAGTTAATTTACAAACTTGACTTTTAGATTTATTCCAAATCCAGAGGAGTTCAGTGAGCTGAAGGTAACACAAGTCTACCACAAAATAAAGCTACCATTAAACAGACAAGAAATGCTTCAACAACAATGACCCTGGCAACTTCAAAGTGTTTAGTCTATGAAACACATTTTTGGAAAAAGTACAACATATTACAGCTCAAACTGAGCTATACTATAGCTATTTTAATTTTATTTTGTCTTGGTTCTATATGTTTAAGTCATATTCAAACAATTTTTCCATATTTGTTTATTTATTTTCCTTTGGTTGTCAGCTTATTTTGACGTTTTTCTACTTGAGCCACTTGTTTAGTCATTTTTTTTTTAAAATTTTATATTAATATAATGTTGCTCTATCGACTTTGCTTCTGTAACACTGTAAATGCCGCCAAGGCAGCATTCTGCTGCGATTTTGTCCTCTATGTACAGTTTTTAGTGATTATCGTGGAAAATATTAATATTTGACGATAAGAATGTCCAAGCTTATAAATTGAGAGTTCTTTTCCAGATATTTTGAGACCAGTTGCATTGCTCTAGCTCCTTCCTACATGAAGTTATTTTTAAAATGCATATTTGACCTTGGTGACCTTGACATTTTACATACAAAATTAGGTGACCATTGGCTGAAAATTGTACACTCTGGAACGTTCAGAAATATGTAAAATCTCCCATACATTACTACAGTGTGACCTTTCATTTGACCTTGATGACCTTGAATCGGATCCGATCACCACCAAAAATTAATCAGTTTTAACTTAAGCCACTTCTGACCAATCCTGAAAATTTTGTCAAAATCCTTCCATAACTTTTTGAGTTATTTTGCAAACCAACAAATAAATAAACAAACAAATCCTGGTGACCACATAACCTCCTTGGTGGCGGTATCTCATTTTACCTTATGACAACCCGTTACACAACTGTTGTAATAACTGAACTTCACGCAGGCCAAGAACATAAAATTCACTGTGAAGGAGAACGTCCACCTTTAAAATTCAAAACTGGGAATATTTCATAAAAAAACAAAAAAAAACAAAACAAAACAGCAGGCTGTATTTGTAAGGTCCAATCAGGTCCAATTAGTCTAATTTAAAGAGTCACACATTACTTTTCTGCTAATGATCACAACAGAACAGACTAACAAGCAGGGCAATGTGGAGGTTAGTTGCCCAGCTACCAGAGCTCAAGGGTGGGCAAGTGAGAACCTGGCGCCCTCCCTCACTGAACCACCTCTGGTGCTAATTGCAGCCTGCGGCTGCAGATGCTTTACAGTTTATGGAGGAGCAGAGCAGAGATCAGCTCAACCTGGACGCTTCAATCTCTCCGTCCTGTCTGTTCAAACCATTTTATCCTTTCATCAATGTTTCTCTTGCCTTCTTCACATTAGGTACTAAGTGATAATTATGTCACTAATTAATTCCTCTAATAGTCTCCCTCCGCTCGTCACTTTTTAGAAGCTATAACGTGATTCAATCCTCTGTTGCAATATTTCAAAGTGAGATCAACCAAGAAGAATCATGAAACAATTCCTAAATATAGATTTAGACTCAAAAATTTATTTGTGGCGAATCACAACTTTGACTGTGGGTCAACTGTGATTACTCTGCAAGTTAGGCAGGGCTGCATTTCAATATTTTTTTATCGAAATCACAGTTTGGCCAACTGCATTTTTCATATGAGGAGGCACAATATTTGTTAAAGGTATGTGTCATTTAAAATAATGCATTACTGTGGTGCAAAAGAGATGTCCTGGCCTACATATCATGTTACACAGACTTAAGAGTTGAGTAAGTTGAATACAATTATGATTCCTGCAAACAACCCAATGGTAGTATTAGTCAATAATCACAATTTGATATATTTTTTTTAAATCATGCAGCCCTAAAGTTAGACTAACTACCTGAAGTGTTAACCCTGTTTCCTTACAGTGTCTGGAAAAATATCTGGAATTTCACGATACATATATTTAAATGTCGTTTTCATGGCATGTCCCAAAGTTTCCAGTTTTACACAGAAATGTGTTCATATGTCATTCATAGCTTGCTTTATAGAGCATTTTATTGATAAATGCATACAATTTATCAATGGACAGTTAGACTATGGACTGTTTGCAGTAATTGACAGTGATAATAAGAGATATCCAATGAGCGATATTAACAAAACAAAAAATTTAACCTGGCTTTATCCAAGTTTCAGATGTTTGCTTGAATCATAAAGTCCATTTCAAACAATAACAGGAAACAGTAGGAAGCAATGTGAGACAATCCGGACTGAAGTGTTCTCGTTTACCGTACTCGGCTCTGTAATCGGCTGCTCTGACAGCATGTGACTATGAGCCTGCTGCTTAATTACAAACACACTTGCGGAGGTGGAATGCTTGTAAAGGAAACAAGGTTGCGAGGCAGTCAGTGGAAACAAAGAAGAGGAGAAGACAGGGAGAATAAAGATGATTCTTTTTTGATGCTGAATTAATGTGTTTTGGTCAGCGCTCATCTGTAAAAAATCTACTGTGGGGTTTAAAAAAATAAAAAAAAGCCACATATGTTCATATTCTTAGATGGTGTGGTAACCTTTACAGGCGCTTCTGTTGAGCTAATTATTTCTGAGCTCATGTTTTGAAGGTATAGCATGACAAACCATTTGCCACATTGGTTTGTGAAAAGCCATGAGAAATGCTGCCGCTTCTTTCCTTTTCAAAACCCGTAGCCATCATACAACTGTGCTGAATAAAGAGTGGCAATAAAAAGAAGACAGAAGCAAGGACTTGAAGCTACAAGCTGTGGGACTCCACATGATTTTATACTCAGTTTCCACCGTGTTAACCTGTGACCTCTATCAGGATGATGACATCCAGTGTATTATGATCCACTGTCAATATGCACATAAGTGCAGAAAACTGTTGACCAGGAGCAGGAAGAGCAGGAGTTCAACGACCTTTCAACCTTTTTTTAAAAAAAAAAACCAAAACACTGCATGTCATTGAAACCTGGCTGAGAACTGACGACTATTTATAGTCCTGATTTTTTCTGGGGTAGCCATTCAATGTATTTACATTCAGTAATTACAGTAATAGCTGCCATCCCCTTGCTGCATTGTGATTGCCTAATCACTAGGGATTCACAGGAAACATTGCAGAGTGTAATTCACAGTGATTTGATCTCATTGATACAGACTTCACTGTTTAGCGTTGGCTCTCTTTAGACCGTGTCAGAGCCGAGTTCCTGATAATACAGATCAGCCGACATGCTGCTTGAAATAAAGAATGTTAAAGAAGAAAAAACACAATGCAGCCGCTCCACGTGCTTATTGAAGTGTTGCACATTTAGTATTTAAAAAATACTGTTTTCTAAGTTTTATATTGATTACTACTTCATTTTGTAATTATAACGTAGTATCTCATAAGAAAGAGAAAACAACACAATAATTATGTCTGAATAATTACAAGACATAGATGGCATAATTAGGGGTTTTTCTTTATTAATTTCACCAAAGGACTGTGACGGCAGGAAAACGGGATGTCACTGTGGCGTGCATTATTGTCATCTGCTGCACGTCGTACAGAACGCCGCCTGTCTCTTGGTGCTCTGCACACAAGTTAATACCATGAAATCAAGCACACAATCCTCCTTCTGACCAACAGGCAGATTACATGTGCCCTCTCTTTAGCATGTGCCCTCTTGACATGGAGTACACCATCCTCTTTATACCATTATCATCTGCAGAGCTGCATAAAACCCCAGCCATGTTCTGCACATGCACACCGGACGACAACACATATTGTTCTCTCTCTCACATTTACTAGTACTGACACGCACACCCACACACACACACAAACACCGAGCTTCTATCATATGACATCGGTGTCGCCATAAACAGATGGGCCTGATATTAATCCTATCACACACACACACGTACAGACACACACACGCACATATGCGCGCGCACACACACACACACACACACACACACACACACACACATACAGCTGTGTTACTATAATGTTCCTTTTATTCTCTGGACTAACATGATCCTGCTTTACTTCCTGTCTCTGCTGAAAATCATGACATCACTCTTTAGACCTCTCTCTGTGTGTGTGTGCGTGTGTGTGTGTGTGTGTGTGTGTGTGTGTGTGTGTGTGTGCGTGTGTGTTGCATCACTGTACTCTGGCTGATCTGCAGCATTATCAGCAGTTTTTTTTCTTGGCTGATGTAATATTTTGAGCTGTCCTCGCGACATGATAACCATGCAGTAAACAGTTCTCCGGCTGCAGGATAGTTTATCTTTCCGTGAAATCACATCACAATGAAATCATTAACTGAGATGTGGAGATACACAGTTGCGTTGGTAAAAACAAGCACATAACAAGTCCACATAAAATTTCATTTTGCAGTAAAGTACTTCATTAAATTTAAAAATACTCAGTGCTTTTACATGCTCAAGATGGGTTAAAAGGATGAAATATGATGAAATACATAGTATTGAGATGTGATATTATGTATTTGGGGATAAAAGATCGTGGCCATCTCGCCCAGCAGTAGGAGAACAAGACGTAGGTGAAAACGAGCAAAACCACGCATTACATCTACAGGTTGTGAGGGTTAAAGGGAGGATAAGGTGTTACACGGTAGTTATCAAGTGATGCAAGAACATGTGTGTGTCTAAGAGTGGAGCTGTTATGTCATGATATAATCTACAATTTCTGGCCTCTGTCTGGTGATATCTAATCTGCTGCAACAGCAATATAAACCAAGTTAGAGAGGAGAGGAGGTGAAAGGGAGTGGAGAGTAGAAAACAGGAAAGGAGATGAGAGGATAAGAGAGGAGAGTGGAGAAGAGGAGAGGGCATGTTAGCAAGGGAGGAAAGGCAACAAGGATTGAGCAAAAGAAAGGAGAAGTGATGAGAGTGTGGGAGAGGAAGAGAGAGGTGACAAGGGGAGAGGAAAGGAGAGATGATGAGGGGAGAGGAGGTGAAAGGAGAGGAGAGCTGAGTAGAGAAGGGCTCAGGAGGGTAAGGGTGGAGAGACAACAAAGAGCGAGCAGAGGAAAGGAAGCACTGAGGGGTGAGGAAAGGAGAGGTGACAAGGGGAGAGGAAAAGAGAAATTAGGAGGTTTAAGGAAAGGAGGTGTGAAGGAATGGGGGGACAGGAGTGGGAAGGCTGCCGGAAGCTGTTTTATAATTAACTGGCAACAAATGTTTGTCCGTCTTCTTGGTGGTTCACTGTCAGCAGGAAGGATTTGGACAACAGTTTCCTCATTCAAACAGTGAGATATCACACAGTGTACTGCTCATAGTGATGTGCCCGCAGGAGCCAACGAGATCAGAAGCAAATCTCCGTGACCAAACCTCTCTATTCTGTTCGGTGTCCTCGTCTGCCTCCTCCTGAACCCTCTGACTCCTCTGGTCCGTCAGCTCTTTCGTTTTCCACCAGGAGAAAAGAGTTTTGAAAGGTAAACATCCCCCGTCGAGCCAAGGAATGCAGAGCGGCATGACAGACGGCCGCTACAAGGCCGATGGTACAGTATGCCAACAGCTGTCTGGCACCGTGCACCGTTAGCGGCTATCAGCCGGTCGCTGCATCCAGGTATGAAACTGACAAGAGATGGTGGAAAAGCTGCAGTATTGACATATGCATTGGACATGGCATCTGTGTGTGTGTGTGTTCTCTCCCAGTTACTGTTTTTTGCAAAACACACACCGCTGCACAAACGCAGACACACAAAATCCACCAGCAGGTCACACAGTTCACTGGTTGCCATGGCAGCAGGGGGGAAGGAGGGTTTATTCCCACTAGTGAAAAATTTGCAGAATTGCCTGAACTGCAAAATGGTCCCAAAGAGTGTGAACACACACACACACACACACACACACACACACACACACACACACACACACACACACACACCTCTATGACCACTGCTGTAGTGGCTTCATCCAGGTTGTGGTGCCATGTTACTGCTCTCTTCGGAGAGTTTGTTTGCGCTGGCTGCAGATCTGCGGGGCCTGTGAGGGCATCTGGTACGTCTCTAACACATTCCTGTTGTTAAAGGGGAATTTCGCTCCGTTTCAGAGTCTGCTATAAATAATTTGGTGTAATTGTAGCGGTGTGTGTCCCCGTTTCAACTTATTCCAGCTAATTGGACCTCCTCTTAGTTTGAGGAGTGTTTGCTTGAATGACAAAGGCCATACTGTAAGGTTCAAATAATGTTCATACAAAAATAAAAACTTCACTACAGTCGTCATATGCATGCAGGTACATACTTGAAATTTGAAATTTAACCCATCATTAGCATTTTATGAGCAGTGGGCTGTTGTGTGAAGTGTCCAGGGAGAACTTTGGGGGTTCAGTGTCCTGCTCAAGGACATAATAATCACATATTATATCAATATACTCAATATTATATGGTATGTATATTGTTCTAACTGTCCAGCAGGTTGATTTGTGTACACAAGAAATGCCCTGCTGTATACTGGATTAGCAAGAATTTCTCAGTATTTATGCCATTCATATGCCCTTTAATCCTTTATTTGGGAAATTTGCAAAGCTACAGCAGCAAAGTGGATAGTGCATTCGAATTTGCCCTTCATAGTCCCTTTATATATCCTTCATATGGCCTTCATAGTCTCTTAAGTGGCCCCTCATATGCCCTCTTACATAGCCTTCATAGTCCCGTTTTCCATCAGGGTGATTCCAGGGCTGGTTTGGAGCCAGAACTTGACTTAGCATCAGTTCTTTGTGTTTCCACAGCCTAAGCACCGGCCCCTGGTGCTTAAAACTGGCCCCAGATAAGCACCAAGTCTTTGCTGGTCCAGAGCTAAGCACCAATTATGTCAGGGGCGGATTTTGCAAAAAACAAGACCAGAAATATGTAAAGTATTTAACTTACCTCTAAATAATACTGATAAAAATATTATCATTGAGTGGAAGAGGTAATGTTAATTTACATTTGTGAGAACAATTTTCATTCAACCGTAGCTTGATATCATGTCGTGATGTGATATGGGACATTAGTTTCCAGCCCTAATTGGTGGTGTTTCTGTTTGAAATATTTGTTGTCAATGATTGGTAATCAAGTCTCTCTTCACATGGTGGTAATTATAAACCATGAGTGTATTATTAGCTTACCCATTAAAGAACTCCTTAGGGAGTTGTGTAATTCTCCTTTAAATAGAGCAATTAAGCGATTTTAATGTGTGACTAGATGCCCTCAGCATCACTGACAAACATGCTGTCTCTCTATGAAAAACCTGCATTGAAAAAGAAAACACTGCAAAAAGGTCAAAGGTCATCTTTCTGAGGTCACTTAATAACAGATCAAAGTCACAGGGGACGTTCAGATCCTCAGTAATTTCCTGAGAGGATTTAAACACTGACAAGAAAAGTCTACAACACTCAATAGTTTTAGCATGTGCAGGTTTGGTGGCCCATGGGGAAATTCAATTGAGAGGAAAAAGGATATCCAGCAGGGCTCCATAAGAAGACATTTATCTTTTTCACGCAGCGAGGCGTCTGCTTAAAACACAGCTACAGTCAATTAACATTGATTTTTGTCTAAGGAGGACCAGTGGGATTTTGTTAGTGTGTACATGTGGAGCTGGTGTGTGTACGGACGGTGATTCATTGACTTTGTTAATACAAGATCACAAGCCGAATCCCCAGTTGGGTTTGACATCATGGTGATCAGTAAGGTTTTCCATTTCTGTAACCTGGAAAGATTTTCTAAATGTAGCATCCAATCAGTCTTCTGGACATTCATCACCACTGTCACTCACCTGTCACGCTGGCTGCTCACGCTGACCAATAACCACTGACGGGAAGCGACCGTGACATGTCAATAAATGTCACCGGGTATAAAATCAACTCAGGAGAACATTTCAAAAAATCATGAGAAGTTTTTTTTATTTATGTAATCATACGTATATCAAGGATCATCTGCATGCAGGTTTGGATTGACTTGACTTGATTGTGTTACCTCAACAGTTGATGGTGAACATGGTTTCTGTGTTCACCAACCTGCTGGATTTGGTGTTTCCATCTAATCAATGGAAGAGAATGCAATGCAAAACAATTGGGCGTTATTTTTTTGTGAAGGGAAGCTGTTCATATCATTATATGTTATATTATCATATTTGCTATTTCAATAACACCTTCGACAAGTCCCATGTCAAGACCAACAAGTTCCAGTTGAAGTCTCAAGCCAAGACCAACAAGAAAAGACAAACAAGGTCCAGATTGTCCAGAATCAAGACCAGCCCACTAACGTGTCCCAAGTGAAGTCCCAGTTAAAGACCAACGTTATTATACAGATACACCAAACATTTATAGAAACAACAAATTATTTACCTCAATCTGTAATTCCAGTGACCAGTCTTGGAGTTTAATAGCATTTTTATAAGTTTGCAATCAAATTACATCTATCTATCTATCTATCTATCTATCTATCTATCTATCTATCCATCAATTAACATCTGTACTCTTTTATTAGTTGGGACAATATTGACATTGTTTTTGTTATGTCTTATGTCATCATCACCCGGTGTGACTCAACTGCAAGACGTGAATAAAATCCAGACCTTAGAAATCTGTATTCTTGCAGCATTTCACAACGTTCTCATCATTTTAGTGCTTTTCTGTCCTGTTGGAAAAGGACACTGCTGACGTGACTGTCCCTGAAAACTGTATCCACCGAGAGGTTGAAGAGCGGCGATGTCTGATGGAATTAGAGGGTGAGCTTGCACTGTACACACTAATGCAAGCAACACACATTCACATCATACATAAACGGCCACTTAACGATTCTCTGACACTTTCACACCTCTTTGTGCTGTGCTGCCTGGCTCAGCAAAACCTGAAGCAGAGAGCGATGCTTTAGACCGGGTCCTGTGATAATCCAGGCAAGCAGACTGCAGTAAAACACACACACGCACACACATCTCCCAGACGCTGATGAAATCCGACACCTTGTGTGTAGCCAGCCCTCGCCATTACACTGCTGAGTAATATGACATTTAAGCTTTAATCTCCCTATGTGTCTGGTTGGGGTTGTGTGTTTGAGTGTACCCATGCAGAGGAAAAGTAAGTGCAGTGGCAGACTATGCATAATATTACACCATTACGCTGCATGGCTTGACTTCCTGCTGCATAAAGGAGAAGAGACAGCAGTAGGTGGTAGATTCAAGTGCACACACGTTCATGACAACCTAACCAGTGAAGAAGCAACAATGTGCTACGATGGTTCAAAATGTATGAAAGTCTGAGCATCAGCGCTTCCCAGCTTTTTTTCTTCTTTTACGAACAACTGCATTTCAACTAAATCTATCAATAGACGATCCCACACACATCTATTGTATGCTGGGTATGCTGACTATATTCCAAGCAGCCATTTTTACCAAAATATTGCTAATACACAGCAAGACAAGCCAACACCTCTAGGCTGTCTGTTCAGGTGTTGTACAGGTAGCCCACTGTTGTTATAATGCCATTATACATTTTGGATTTAACCATAACAAAAATGTGATTAACTATTGAAAATCTGCAAATAATTGCTGTTTGATTTCTAGCCATAAGTAAATTTACCTTTACATACAGTCTTTTCAAAGTAAAGTCTGTCTTCTAAGGAACGTGAAATAAAACTATTTAGTTGTTTAGACAACAAAACGACTTAGGTTTGGGTTAAATTAATAAAAAAGGGGGTATGAACAGCATCTCTTGAGTTGTTTTTAGACCCATCATCCCCTCAACCTCATCTTTCTTTGTTGCTCTTACTTAGATTACAGATTGGATGTAGATTATTTATGAATTGAATTTGTGGGATACATATGGAAACTACAGTGAATTACTTTTCAGAGGTATAGCTACAAACGTGTATGACAACAGGCTGCACAGTGTGGGAAAATAACATGATGACGATGACAATATTCTCCTTTGTCATCTCAGACTTTAGATTATTTCATGCCGGTGGGATTCCTTAACAGGAAATGATGCGATAAGAAGTGACAGAGACCACCCCCGCCCCCGCCCCCTCATCCTCTACCCCAACACATAAACACACATAAACACATACAAACTCACACACACACAGACATACATACTCCCAGCTGGCTTGCAGTCTCTGACATGCCTACTGAGCTTTCTTGGAGTGACAGATGGCTCGGTAAAAACACTCACACAATAATCACACACACCCAGACACACACAGAGGTACAAATGCAAACACACTTTCATGGGGGTGAACACATGTAATGGTCCCCACATCAGTACACGAGGAGCTTGGTTCCCTACATGGAGCTGGCGTTGTCATCCAGCCTACACTCCCTGTCTGGGTTCAGGGCTGGATCTCCAGGGCTCCACACACACACACACACACACACACACACACACACACACACACACACACACACACACACACACACACACAACCTGCGTGCCTTTCACAACCTGTCTGTTCTCCAGTTCTGCTGAGCACCACAGGCTGAAGTCTGGACCAGGGACATGCTATGAAATCTGAATTAATCTGTCCTTCTTCAGGAATGTAACTGTAGTTGCAGCCACATACATTTTCCTTAATTAAATTAAACCTCCAACCAGCTCCAATCATCATCAGTGTTAGTCAAAAAAGTAATGCCTTACTTTACTAACTTAATCACTGCTGACAGCAATTAGTTACACCACTAGTTACATTACTTTTGGATTACTCAATTACTCCTTATTCAAATAGAAGGAGGACAGACCAGCTCTCTCTTTTATACTCTTTATATCATAAATGTGACAGTGAAGTTGTGAATGTCAGTCCAAACATCAGTACTAGTTGACATTTTAACCTCACATTCCTGTCTTTTTGTGCAGAAATGTGCAAAAAACAATATTATATCAGAAGAAAGTATTGCTATATATTGCCAATATTTTTCCCACCGCTAGTAGATATCTGTGGCTATTCCGAACAATCTTAATAACACCCTGATGTTTTGTCGAGCTCACTGCCACCAGTGTTGCTAACATCAGCACGCTAACATCCTGACAAAGGTAATGACTGTCCTTAACCTCTCCCTCATTGACACACTATTCCTATAAGAGACGCTTATTAGTTCACTCTACAGTGAGTTCCTTCCCTTTAACTAAAGGGCTTTGAATGTTCTCAGAAATCCTCTTTTAAGCAGTTTTCAGCTGCCTCCATTCTGCCAAGACTGTCTCTAAAATAGACTCTCACTCTGCCTTCAAGGTTCATTTTGCCTCAGTGTGCAGTAATGGAAAAAGGGAAAGCAGTCCCATTAAGAGGATAATTAGCTGCATGTTAGGAAAACCTGTAGTACACATGCTGTTTATCATGCTGTGCAAAGCAGCGGTTTCTCAAAGATTATACATACATATACATATATATATATATATATATATATATATATATATATATATATATATATACGTATATACGTATATACGTATATATATATATATATATATATATATATATATATATACGTGTATATATATATATATATATATATATACGTATATACGCGTATACGTATATATATATACGTATATACACGTATATACGTATATATATATGTATATACGTGTATATATATATATATATATATATATATACACGATATACACGTGTATATATATATATATATATACACGTATATACGTATATATATATATACATATATATGTACACACACACACACACACTCCTGATCAAAATTTTAAGACCAGTTAAAAAAGTGTCATTTTAAATTTCTTAAAAGATCCTGAGGGTCATGCAACAAAAAAGTCAAGTGGTAGACCCAAAAAAATTTCACCGGCCCTGAGCCAGAGGATTGGCTGTTCGTCAAGACAGGAGACGATCCTCGGCCCAAATTAAGCTTGTCAGTGGTGCCAACTGCAGTCCCATAACCATTAGATGGCATCTGTAAGAAAAGGGTTTTAAGGACAAAAACATCTTCAAAGGCCTCGTCTCCTTCAACGGCACAAAATTGCCCGTTTGGAGTTTGCACGAGAGCACCAAACATGGGACACTGAAAGGTGGAAGAAAGTTTTATTCTTTGATGAGAAAAAAATGTAACCTTAGCGGTCCTGATGGCTTCAAACGTTACTGACATGACAAGGAGATCCCACCTGAGATGTTTTCTACACAGCACAGTGGAGGGGGCGCCATCATGATCTGGAGGGCTTTTTCCTTCAATGGAACAATGGAGCTTCAGGTTGTGCAGAGGTGTCAAACGGCAGCTGGCTATGTGGAGATGTTGCAGGGGGCATCCCTCATGACTGAAGGCCATCATCTGTATGCTAATGACTGGGTTTTTCAACAGGACAACACTGCAGTTCACCATGCCCGCCTGACAAAGGACTTCTTCCAGACCAATAACATGAGACCAATAACTGATCTAAATCCAACTGAGAACATTTGGGGTTGGATGGCAAGGGAAGTTTACAAAAATAGACACCAGTTCCAGACAGTAGATGCCCTCCATGAAGTCATCTTCACCATTTGCAGCAACATTCCCACTAAACCTCCCGGGAGTCTTTTTTTGAAATTTTTATTTTAGGGTTTTTTTTTGTTTTTTGACATGTTGTCTTAAACTTTTGATCAGCTGATTAACACACTTTCAGTTTAATGGTTGTTTGCTTATAAATTGCTTACTCATTTTTTTTGTCACATTTTGAATTACTACTGCATTTTGAAGCACTACTTAGAACCTTCTTAAGATCCAAAAGTGCAAAATGTAAATTCTTGCAATTTTCAACTGGTCTTAAAATTTTGATTAGGAGTGTATATATCATTAATAAAATAAAGTGAACTGAATTGTTAAAAGTAAGTCCCTGAAGAGGGTTAAACCGCCTGGACACTCCATGACATCAATGATTCAACTTGTTTTTCAATTATCACTCCAATTAATTAAGAGAGCAGAGTGAAGAGAAACACAGAGGCAAAGAGTGTTACCCTTTAAATGATGTCCCATTTGTGCAACTGGAGTATAATCAGACTGTAACAAATCATTTTTTATGGTTAATGAAGAACTGATAGACAGAAATGGGAGCTGAAACGTGACTGATGTCGAGAGTCTGCTGGACCACGATCACTACAGGCATCTGAAACTATCCGTGCTGCTGTTCATGATGGAGCAAGATTGAATTAGATGAGAATAGATATGAGTCACGGAGGAAAATGACAGACGGAGGTCATTGTGAGCACGACACACACACAGAAAAATAAATACACCCACTGTAATGAGGCGGAGGCTGTAGTTTGCAGTGCATGAGCAGAGAGGAGAGAGTCGGCAATTGTAAACACGATTATCTCTAATCCAACACGCTCCACTGTTATAATGCGTAATCATAGCTGAGTGTGTGTGCATGTTGGTATTTGACCTTAGAAAGATGGAAAATGACAAAAAAACAAAAGTTGCAGCCATGCCAGACACAACCTGGTAAAAATGTGTATGTATGCAATGTTTGCGTCACATACATGTCAGTCTACGCCTGTGTACATGTTCACTATAGTCTGTGTGCAGTTTGTGCGGTAAGACGAGAGGGAAATAAGTGCCATTGATCCGACCAATTACAGCTCAAACAGAGCTCTGAGGAGACAGTTTCTGCCATAGAAATGCAAAGAAGCGCCTCCTCTGACAGATAAGAGGAGACGTTTCTCAGTTCTGTGTCTGCGGCTGTGAGAGTTTCTCAAAATGTGTTCGGCAAAGCTGTCAGTGTCGCTCTTCACCTGCACAGGTAATCAAACTAGGTTCAATTAAAACTAAATATCTGAGCTGCTACATATTCATTTGAGTGGTGACATTTTCCTTATCTGCAGGTCTTCCATTTTGTTTTTGTTTTGGCGCTCGGCGCTGCTGCTGTTTGGTGTTCAGCTTCACCTGTCAATCAAACACTGTGAGCACCTGTGATGTCTTCTTTCATAGGTGTCCCTTGTTAGTTTATTTGAGGCTCCTCTCTTTTTGGATTAACTAAGATGGGTATTAGTGTTAAAAGAAATATTTTTTTTCAATTAATTGCACATCAAACTAAACACTTGAGAGGATTTTGTCATTTTCTGTTTAACTCTTTCAGTGCCAAGGACGTATATTTACATCCTTTAAAATACAACGCTTGAGTGCCATAAACGTAATAATTTTTCCTTTTTTTGGTAGCAGGCTGCTGATTGCAGTCTCAGGCTGCCTGTGAGAAATGTTGGGGCTTCTGGGATTTGTAGTCAGAACATAAAGAGACGGTATACGCCACAGAGATCAAAGCAGGAAGTGGAGACGATCGAGATTAGAGAGCAAAACAATCAGAATCTAGATAAAAAGTGGTGATTTTGGTGAAACTGGACTCTACCTCTGATAAAACAAGAATGGAACAAGGTAAGAACAAATATTATTTTTTGTGATGAAATAGAGTCTCTTCTTTCATTTGAGCTATTCAGTTTTTTCAGAGTCATGACTCAAAATGGCCAAAACACAGTCTGTCCTGGTTCTGGTTCCACGATACCTCTCTTCCCTCCAGCAGGCCCTGCTATTCGGCTGTACAACCAGCAGCGTGGTGTTGGCGAAGATCTGAGAATGAACCACAGCACGCCTCTTAGACAAGAGTCTTCATGATGTTGACTGGTCTGCAGTCAGCTGACACCCATTTAACCAGAGCTGTAGTTAACTTTTTTGTAGTTAACATTTAGTTTCATCCTCAGATCTGTAGAGACTTGCTCACTCCAAAATAGTTTAGCTTCAGCCATTTAGCTGTTAGCATTGATCTGGTTAGCCGCACTAGCATGCTTAGCCCGTAGCTTCCAGTTTTATCTAGGACTGAACCAGTCGACAGGGAATTTATTTAAAATAAAAGAAGTTTTCAGAAGCAGAGTGTTGTCATTCGTGTCCATGACTGCAGCAGGAAACAGAAATATGCATTGTGCTTTTACTTGTGATGAACACATTAACACTGACAGTACTAGAAAATAATAATTTGCCTTCCAGGTGCCACAAATGCAATGTTAATTATCACATTGTTTTACAAAAATGCAAGCAGAGACTACCCAGCTTGCAACACTCACTTTCTGTGCCTCAGATTTTTGGCATGAAAAATCCAGGCAACAGAAAAACAAATGAACTGAATGACTAAACCATCATGTTGCATCATTTGGCAACAGAATGGGGAACAATTTACATTTGCATGACTGAAAATAAATTGAAAGAAGGTGGTAAAGATATAAAAACACCATCTTCACGTGTTCACCAAAGGTTTTTCTTAATATAATAATAATAATTAATATAAAATGCAAATAAAAGACGATCAACGAACAAAACCTAAACATTTTGTATTTAGAGATTAAGACCATGATATTTAGTTGAAAGCTCTGGAAAAAAAACTCTAAATGGTAAATATATGTTAACTACAGTACAATAACAATGAACTGTCAGGCTCTGCTATTTTCAATAATTGACACTATAACAAAAAATGTATGCATATACAGTATTTACTGCAGCAAGCCAGCATTTGTCAAGGTACAAACATGATTAAAAAAAGAATTGGTTCTGGCATGTTTCTGTATAAGCTTCTTAAAAAAAGCTGGAACTTAAAGTGGGTGCTGGAAAAAAAAGTTCCTCAAATAATCCTCAAATTTCACACATTATTTTTACATAGTATAAAGAATCACAATAACAAAATAACTCCCAAAATAAACAATAAGACATATTTAATCTGACAATACTCTTCACAGCATATATCCTGATGTCTTTCCCACTAACTACATCCTTTCTATAAAGCTGCATCCAGCCCAGCACGGTTCAACTGATTTGCTCACTCGGCGGAGCCTCGCAGACCCCAGCTGGCCTGAGCCGACAGCAGAAGGAGCAACGTTATTTTGGGGAATTCGCCGTCACGTGTCCGAGCTCCATTGTTGCGTATTTGCAGAGGGGCTGTCAAACGAACGCCACTAAAAATAGGACCTTGGCTTTTTTCCCCTCCCAAACTGTTGCTGTGAAATCAACAATAACTGTTTAGTCTTTTCCCATTCCAGCAAATACCCTACTCCCTTCTTCCCCTACAGTATACTCCTCATCTCTGCACACTGACAAAACTGTCAGTCTCACCTTATTAAATCCTCCACTTTAGACCTTTCCTTTAGCAAGAGGGTGAAATTTGAAATTTGACATGTTTGTCCAGTAATTCAACATCGTTCAACAGTGTCAGATCTTTTTTCTTTTATGATCTTGCAGCAGGTTAAACAAATTAAACAAATCCAACTAACCACTCTGTCTGAGTGGTTAGTTGTTTGTGGACAATAAAGCTTAGATACTCCGCATGAGCTTAGATATTTGTTTGGATGGACACCTGCATGCACTTCAGCAGCATGCACAGAGATGCTCATGGACATTATCCCCTCCACGTCTGCAGCAAGTAGTCTTATGCACTGCAAGAATGTGCCATGATTTGAAACTGAACTGATGAATGTTAATAAAAAGAAACACCAGGGAGAGAGAGAGAGAGATGGAGAGAAAAATACAAAGAAAAAGCAGACAGCGAGTGCTCCGGGGAGATGAGAGAGCTGAACAGATGATAACAGAGAAAGAGGGAGTGAGGCATAAGAAGCCTGCTGCAAAGGCCCCTTTTAGTGCAGGAAAGCAGGAATAATCTCTATTAAAATAATTAGTGTTTCAGGAGACAAAGCGTAATTAAACAGAAACAGGCTATAAACTATGCGCTGTCTAAATATAACTCAAATTCAGTCACACTGCAGAATGTGACGTCTCTGCACCCCAAAGTGCAATCAGAGGGGAGTGCATGTGTGCATGTGTGCATGCAGGCATTAGATGGGGGCGGCGTGTTTACAATGAGATCAAGAGAATGCTTGGCAGGACGTCAGCCTTGTAAAGCCCCAGGATTCCACATGGAAAACACTCACACACTCCGCGCCATGGGGAAAACACACACACACACACACACACACACACACACACACACACACCGACAAGCCCACAGAGAAAACAAACATACGGCATGAGAGCTTTTGGTACACACTGAGGAAGAGATGAGCAGACACACAGGGAAAGGAGCGTAGTGACGCTGGCAGCTCTCAGTCTAAAGAGAGGCTTTCTACCTGGGAGAAGTTTGTGTTTTTCATCAGCTTTTCATCTTAATGTCAACATCGCCACCCCCATCCTCACTTTCTCTCTCTTGTTTGTCTTCAGCTGATCACCAGAGGGAGCGCTGTTCATTTTTCATCTTCAGCATCTCTGCTGCCAGCTCTGAGTCTGGACACTGTGTATGGATTGTATTTTTCTCTTCCTCTGGAAACATGATATTTCTCTCATGACACAGGATTATAGCGATCATTCAATGTGACGATAAATGAATGAATACTGAAGTATACGGTGTTGATATCTTTCTGAGAGCTAATGGCAACAGGAGAATAAAGGAACATTTCTGCTCATGATTGTGTTTTCAAGGTTTCAACAAAAATGCATATTTGGGAAGTAGTGCCCATACAACTGGATAAATTTAAGGCTGCACCTAACCATAGTGCTGTGAGATACGGACAAAATTTCATATCTTGATATAGCTAATTTTACATCCCCATAACAATATATACCAATATCGTATTTTTCTGATGTAACTGGTAACGTTATTTTTGTATTCCATTGTGCTCTTCTCCTCCTCCTCCATGCTGCTTTACCTCTGTTTACTCCCTAGCAACCAGTGCTGTAAACATGCTACCATAAAGCAGTAGCATTGCTGCAGTTACATTAGCCTTAATATCATTATGTCTATGCTTCATACGATGAACATTTTGAACTCTCGTGATATACTTGGATTATCCAGCGGTCATTCCAGTGTTGAGGTGTGCTTTAAATGGCGTATCTGAACCACAATCAGAGTAACGTTAATGTTAGCGTAGCAACAGAGCTAACCAAGTAGGCTACACATCAAAATTACAAAATTATAAGCAACAGAGGCTTATATCATACGGCAGACAATTTTATATCGCACTATGACATAATATCACACAGCTCTACCTAACCATTATATTTTTTTGACCAATTAATCAAACGATTATATTTTTAATTAGTTGACTATTATTGATTATTCTAACAGTTTTTCTTGAACAATGAATTTAATCATATTTCTTGGACCTAGGAAAGGTCCTAATTCAAGTATTTTCTTCACTACTAAAAGTTTCAGCAATACTTCAAACTTCAGAGAAGAAGAGCTGTGATCAAAGTACACACTTGCGTATTCTTTTGATTCTTCGTACACCACGGAGGCATGTAAGTTTTCTTCAGTAATTCAAGATGACTGTCAAATTGCCCTTTCGAGGATGAGGTATTCCTTTAAAAAGACTATACAATAAGCTGCCACATTAGAAGTCCATGACCAAAACAAAATAACATAATATGGAAGCTGCCACACTTATGCCTCTATGCATTCATGTCAGCGAACGTCTCAGCTCGTCTCACCTGGTTCTGTGCAGTTTTTTGCAGGCTCAGAGTAGAGCTTCGACTCATTCTCATAGACCTCCTGTAGAAGGTGACGACTCTCCCACCTCGCCCCGTCCTCAAATGTGGAACTGGAAACATGATATCCTGAGAGAGTTGGACACAAAGCGAAGGTTAGAATGAGGGCTTTCAGTGTTGACGTGTCATCTGCCTCCTGCTGAAACCACATCCACACAGTCATGATGAAGCAGATTAGCAGCAGTGTTAAACTCTTAATACATACTGTAGCATTAGCCATCCTATAAAAACATACTTGGGTGAAAGTGAAGGCAGAAATACTAAATATGTAAATATTTAGTATTATATTTATATAAATATAAAAATAAGGGCTGTTTAGATGAAAACCAATGCATAAATTAAGGTACCACCAACAAGCTAAGCATGCTTGCTGACAGCTAACAGACTCAAGCACTCTTTAGCAGTAAGCAAGTCTCCACAGACCTGAGGATGAAACTAATGGAAGACACTTGTTAAATGGGTGTCTGCTGACTGCAGATCAGTCAACATCATGGCCTGATGTGAATTACAATTATAGCACATAAACATTATTAATATGATCTTTAAAACTATTGTGAAATGCAAACTATTACAATTAATCAGAGGTAAAAATATAATAAAAATGTGATCAATCATGATTAACTACTGAAAATCTGTGAGTAATCATGATTAAATCATTCAACAGTTTCGCTTGGAATGATTTGATAAAGAACATGTTCACTGCAAACAAACCACCAGACTAACCATTAGTGGCAGCTCTATCCCAGGGCAGTTAGCTCTATGAAAGACACTGAATGCATCACGTTGCATTCAAGAAACACTGGGTTTATGTAACAGATAATACAAGGATACAGAGAACATTCTGTATTTTCTGCAGATGAATATGTAATATCAGGTAGTGACTTTTTGTTCTTAAAATACATGCAGGTTGTGATGTGCCTCATGCACTCACATGCACAAACACTCGTGTCATTTCTAGAGTTTAATTGACATTCCTGAATACCCCAAACCTTCGCTCTCCCCACAGAACAAAGGCATATGAGTCATGCATCTTGTGTCACTGCAGGAGCATTAGTGCGGCGGCACGGCAAGCGCCACAAGGCCGATCATTCCAGCTCAGTCATCTAGGTCATGATATCCTCAAGTGCCCCACCTCCGACCCATCTCCTCCCCCACCATGCAACAGGCCCTGACTTAGGTGCAGTGTTTCTATAAATAGCACTCAGCTCGACTATATTTATCAAGACGTGGAAATATGCGATGTCGGCAACGTTTTGCTAGGAAGCATGTCAAATGCAGATAGGAGGACAGAAGAGGAGTGGCTGCTGTACGGAGGCATTAATGTGGAGATGAAGCATATGTTTCACTAATCACTGTGAACACCAACAACTATCCTCGAGGCAAAAAGCAGAACTAAGTCTTCGAGGTGCCATGCAACACGGATGTGAATCCCTCAGCCAAGCGTTACCTCCACAGAAAGTGTTTTCATTGATTATTTTATTTTTGTGGAGCGCGTTTCACATTGTATAACTAAAAGTTGTATAACCACTTTTCCTAAAAAATGGCATTTACAGTAAAGGGTCAGCAAAACCAAATTACTATTTTGGCTGCCATGTTTTGGTTTTATTTATCTATTTTGACATGTTCTGGATGTAGGCCTTCATTATAGGATGACTAAAAAAGCAGATACTGAAGTAATAAATTATTTAATTAGAGTTTTACACAAAAACATGCATAAAACGCTGTGATAATCAATCAGGCACTGATGTTTTCACCAGCTGTGAATCAGATCGAGACAGAGCACTTTGTGACTTCTTGCTGCTTTCTCTAAATGGTTTTGGCGAGAAGAGGCAATGCCAACAGTGATGTTAGCATTAAAGACGCCCTGTGGAGCTTTTACATTTACATTCAGTGTGACTAATCAAAACACTGTGTGTGTCTTTGAGGTCAAACAAAATGTGCTGAATGCATTTCCCTCCTTATAAAACGCTGTCTAAATGTTTACATCCATTTTCCTCTTACCTGTGTACTCTTTTATATTTATTACTGGACATTTTTTTACATTTATTATTAACCTGACTGCTGTCCATAAACCAAATTATCTGTGTCAAATGTTTCTGAGTCAACAAGCAGCACTTGGCAATTGTTTTCCATCAGTGAGGTAACTAAATACCGTGATGTCTAATGGACAGTAGCTTATTACCAAAATATTTTCTTATGTTTCTGTAATAGTTAATCCACCAGTATGTGCAAGCTCTTTAATCAAAATGATATATTTAATGCCAAAATATAATTATTGCTGTTATCTGTGAATTTTCAAATTTACTTTTTAACAAAAAAGCTGAAAGATATCAAAGCACATGATTATTTTTTGATCGAGATGACAAATTACTGTTATTTCCTGTCATTCCTTGCTTTTATCACAGTCGGTAATAAATTGTGAACAGGGGATGTAAACGATTTCATGCACTGTAAGCATCACAAACAAAATTTCCTTTGGATGTGAAAATATCAGAGACGTCTCGAAAAATGGGCAAACTAAACCCAAAGCTATCTGCGTGACTAGAAACAATTAGAGGAACGTGAACAGAAGCATTCGAGATCAGCAGCAAAAATAAATGTTCATTTGTGTATCAAACACAATGCACAGCTGTGCAGTGACACTTGCTTACACTGTGTATTGTTCTACAGAGAGAACTGAAGGGTGAAATCTGCCAAGCCTCATCAGCGCTAGAGCTCCTCTACAGCTGTGACGCCTTTTGCCCTCCTACTGTATGCTCTTCCCCTGAGCCAATGCTGCTGCATGTGTGTGTGAGGCATTAGTAGAGGGCAGTGACTATGTTTATATACACACTAATATTCCACAATTATTTCTACAATGACAATAATCTGAATTTGATACAGGTCAAGGAAACAGCATATTCCAGTGTTCTCTCCAGTGGATTGTCTTGTAAAGGTGGCACTGTAATGTCTTTAAGATAAAGTAGTAACCCCTAAAATGTGAAGATGCACTGATCCGATAGGTGCATAGGTATCTGTGACAATGCGCCTCAACCAGTTTTTTCAGTGTAATTCTATGCTGTGTGCTATGAGTAACATCATGCGCTAGCGATGTGCCGCGTGGAAGCTCAAATTTGTTTTCAAAATGGACCGAGCAAAGTTTTTGTTGTATTTTTTACCATCAAAATCAGTGAGACAGATAAATTTGCCTAAATCACCTAATCAGTGGAGCCGTGTTTACCTTACCTTCTCTGATAGCAGTCACCGTATAGCCTATGATTAAGCTACTTATTGATCCACTGGCTAAAAATGACAACTTCTTGGTTATTTAGTTTCATCTATAAATATTTCTCCAAGACATCAAATTAACCATTCCCTTAGCCTGGTTTGGTGTGACGATCAGACTGTTTTTATTGTTAAATGTCTGAATGACGACTATGCCCAAAAAAATCATGTTTAAATTGCAGCAGTGAAATCAGGGGAGATCCATGAAAACAAATCATGAATATTATGGTAAAAGTAAGTAAGTAAGCTTCCAGTAGATACTTCTGACATTCCGCTCCCACAATTTCCTCCTAATAAGGTCCCGAGGGAAATAATGCCACTGTTTACCACGTCCGAGCTGTACAGAGCAATCATAGGCTGCACAACACGGCATTTTTCATTCGAAAAGTAATGGCATTACAGAGATATATTTCTCTCTGGTGAGCTGTCGTACTTAACTTGTTGATCTCTACTCTACCTCTGATAAAACAAGAATGGAACAAGATAAAAACAAATGTTTTTTTCATGATGAAATAGAGTCTCTTCTTTCATTTGAACTGTGTTTTTGAGTCATAGTACAATATATTTTGTGGATCATGAAAGATGACTCAAAATGGCCAAAAACGCTGGCACAAGGCACTTTCAGTTTAAAAAAAAGGGCTGTATCAGTATCAGTATCTGTATCTGTATCAGTTTGGTATTGGCTGATACTAAACCTCAGATATCAGTATCAGTATTAGAAGTGAAAAAAGTGGATCGTGCATCCCTAGAAGACACACACCTTGGCAGGTTTAATTCTACGGGGATACACTGATCAGGCGTAACCTTAGGACCACTGACACATGAAGTGGATAACACTGATTATCTCTTCATCACGGTACCTGGGATACGTATAACGCATCAAATGAACATTTTGTCCTTAAACTTGATGTTAGAAGCAGGAAAAATAGGAAAGCACCTACCTACATTTAAACATTATGAAAAGACTGGGATATCGACAGGTTTTTATGCACAAACATTGCAATGGCAACCTTTTCAAAAAGGTGGTTGAAGGAATGACAGATCAGTTAACCACCAGTTAACCAGAGTATGCATGGCTGCATATAAACAGGGATATTAGAGGAATATTTCTTTTTATTATCCATGTAAACAGCTTAGTAGGTTGCTGAATGTTTGTGCATGTAAATGTAGTCATTGAGCAGCGTGAAACACACTCAGCATACTCCTCAGGAATCCTCTGCGTCTCTTGTCGTCACTTAATAACTTGAATATGTGCTCCATTAGACAGCAAACACTCAGTGCAGACACACTTGCACTCAAACGCAGAGAGACCTTGGTGAGTGTTGTAGGAGGCTGGTGGTCCAGTGAAGCAGAATGCATCATCGCTGCTGAGGTTACTATGGTGATGTGACGCAACACATAAGATGCAGGGGGTGGGAGGTGAATGACATAACACTGAGTAACTCACACGTACACTAACACACACAATAATGACTAACCAAACTACAAGCACATGCTACGAGATGCGCTGTGCTAGGCCGTCAGGCACACTCATCTCAGCTCTCTATTGTAGCAGTTCCACATGAGAGACAGGAGTGTGAGCCATTTTGATGCAAGGGATCTCAAAGCTCACGGTTCTTATCACATGGAGGTTTTAAATTAGAGACTGGATGAGCAGGAAAAAAGGGAGCAAATACAACTTGCTTCAGACACAGATTGACACTCACTGATGAGCCATATCGACCAATACTCTCCCCGCTGCGCTGCGGCACAGAGCGCTGCTCGTCTGAAAGTTTATTCATATTTGAATGCGTCCCATGGTCACCAATTTTGACACCTTGGGTGGCAACACACCTGCCAAGTTTGAAGTTTAACAGATAAACGGCTCATTGAGCGGTAAACAGATCAAAACAAAGAGAGCAAAACAAATAGAATCTGAACAAAAAGTGGTGATTTTGGTGAAAGTGGCCTCTACCTCTAACTTTTAACAAGGTAAAAACAAACTTTTTTCATGATAAAATAGATAGTCTCTTCTTTCATTTGAGCTATTCTGTGTTTTCAGAATCATAGTACAAAATATTCCGTGGGTCTAGAAATATGACTCAAAATGGGCAAAAAAACGCTGACACAAGACACCTTCGATTTTAAAAAATGGCTGCCACTCAAAGGGTCAATTTCTAAATATCGATTTGTTTTTTAAATAAAAGTACATATATGTATATACAGTATTACACTTTATTTTACTTGACTATCATTCATGTGAAATTGATTGACAATATTTTGTAAATCCTGTGCAATGGATATAGTGCAATCAATAAATTCTGAATTTCTTCAAAGAATGCAATGATTCAATTATCGCAGAATTGCTATATCATGATATTATCATCATCATGGGCAAAATATTGTGATAATATTGTATCGCAAGTTACTTGGTGATACCCAGCCTTACTAATCTTGATCGTCTGTAATTCCTGCTGTGATCTCTGTGATGTATACTGTCTCTTTATGTTCTGACTACATCTCCCAGAAGCCCCAACATTACTAACAGGCTGTGGGAGACCGCTATCGCACTCAAGCGTCGTATTTTGATTGATGTATAGATATGTCAATGGCACTCAATGAGTTAAGATATGCAAAGGACAGACAGGCTATACCAGTCATGCCAAACATGACTAATCTCCATAGAAACGTACAACAGGAGAAGAGATCCTAAAAGCGAAACTGCTAATTTTCAGTCAAGTAACAGCAAAACAGTCCAACAGACATCCATTCATCAAAGTTTAACACAAAGAAATTATCACTGTATAATTAAATATTTCTTTATTTATCACAAGTAACATCGTCAGCAGCGTATTCAAAATCATGAGCTCTCACCACCTGTTTTTCGAATATCGTGCAGACCTAGCTCAACAGAGCGAAAAGGAAACACTGATAAGTGTACCTTGAAGGCAGTCAGAGAAGTGGATACTAATATCAAGGGAAATATGTGAATGAATGAATGAATGTTGCAGGATTTCCCTCCAGATTTCAGACAAGATGTGCTGCACCTGCAGGAATCACCCACCTTATAGATCTAGGTCAGCAGTGCATGAGAAAACTAAAGAGAAGCCAACACCACGGGAGCTGGAACGAACCTAAAACGTATCCATCTATGTCTCCACACATTTTGATGCATCTTTCTGCCCCGCTGCATTCATCCAATTCACTCGTTCACCTCTCCCTCTCGCTAACACAAGTGGCCTACATTGGCCAAAGTCTATACGTCCACGCCGACCCCATAACGTCACTCCTCAATGTCACGTTTAATTAGCTAATTCATCTTCATTAACGTCCCTTGGCGGGCATGTGAGTACATACGGTACATGTGTGCACATTTCTGTTATGTTTCTATGTGTAACATGTGTGTATGTATACCGTATAATTGCGTGCAGGGCCATCGCTAGTCTATTTAAGTGGTGTGTGTGTGTGTGTGTTAGTGAGCTCTAGCTTCAAACTCGTCCCTGGAGGGAGAAGAATCAGGCCATGAGCACATGGCTCTTACTATACAGTGCTATAACATACTACACGTGATGCCAACATCCTTGGCTCCCAATCATAGGACAAAATCTAGGTTACAGTTTTGTATGTATTGTATATTACACATACATCAGATACACATAAATATACATACATGATTGCATTACTCATTATGTTAGTATCAGGCACCTGATGTGATCAAAGGAATAATTTATGTTGGGAATGAAGGTCACCAAACCCACAGAGAGAATTAAAACTACAAAATACAGCAGTGTTGTTTAGAACGGCAGCAGCTAACACTGTGTGAGAAAAGTAAGAAAATAACAACAAGTAGCGACTGGATGGACAGACAATATGGAATAATATATTTACGTATATAGATACATCGCTTAACAAATGAATCAGAACATCTGCCCTGTTTGTCTCAAAGAGCCTCCAGCATCATGAGGAGCTTTAACTGGACTCTTTCTTCTCACTGAGTTCACTACGCTTCATTGTTTTGAACAGGAGTGAGGAATTTAATCTGAATTCATCTTTTTAGACCCAAATTTGAGCCAAAACATTGGAATTCTCTGAGAACTCAGATATCAATCCAGAATAACAACCACTCCGGATCAGGAATGACAGGAAATAGGTTTAAATTATCAGTCTGGTGTTTCCAGATATAAAGCAAAACCTTAAATGAGTGCAGTTTTATCATAACCACTAACAATGATGGATGCAACAACAAAAATACAGTGGAATTATCCTTTACTGCAGAAGTAAATTATGGTTATTTTCCTCAATAAGTTATGAACTATGCAACATGTTATTTAGAGGGTTAAACATGGGTTGGAGTTTGCGTTCCACTCTGATTTCAGATTATCATTATTTCAGGGACCTCTGATTTCAACTCCAATACTTCAACGAAGTATTTATAGATGCAGAACTGAATAAAAGGGAATCAAAGTTTATTTAGAAAAAAAAAAAAAAAGACAGCACCAGCAGTTCCAGCAGCAGCACGTTTCCACACATTTATTTTTCCAGATAATCAAGCAGTCAACGTTCTGTTGCAAATCCTGTCGTACTGCCAGCTGAAATTCAGAAACACTCTATCTGTGAACGCTTGGCTACATCCACTCAATATCTAAGAGCAAGAGCTGAGAACTGCATGTCACAAACACACATCACTCTCCGACACACACACACACCAATAAATCAATAAGTCTATGAGAGGTTCCACTGAGATGGTCCCTTGTGTGATGCAGAAATACTGAGACTGATGTCAAAGGGAATATACTGAATACAATCTATTAATATATGCAATAGATTTTAGGTTATATGTAAAAGATCAATGCACTTAAAGCCTGTCAGAGGATTTCTTTAATTGTTGCTTAACAATGTGACAGCTCGCTAATGGTGTCATTACAGGCGACGCTGTCAGACGCCACTCCTACTGCTGTGAGTGAGTAAGAGTGCTGTCATTTCAGACTCTTCCCATCGCCTCTCACTCTCATCTCTCTTTCCGTCTGAAGATCCAACCGAGGCAGGAGGCTCTCTGCCCAGGGAAGAGGGCTCACATGAGGGGGCGTGCTGGGTGTGGAGCGACCCCCCTCTGTGGTCGCAGATGAGTGCTGTGGTCAACTGCAGGCGATTTGTTCAGTGTCTAGCAAATGTATCTTCTGCTAAATACAAAAACATCAAAGCTTGATTATATTGGCTATCAATCCCTTTCAAATATTTTAAATTGCATTAATATTTTTATCACACGTTGAAGGTGGCAAATGTTCTGCTGACTGCTTTCGGCACCAGCTGCTATGATAAAACTGATATCCACCTGCAGCTGAGTCAAAGCAGGGATGACAAAGCGAGAGTGACTGACGGCAGCACCATCTGATGTCATCAGGAGGACTTAGGAGGGGTACTGATCTAACACCAGGCTGTGGTATCTCCTGCCAGAATGCCACAATAGAATCACTGTGCTAAAAAAGCAAAAGCAAGCTATTGAACAGACATGATCTTGAAAGAGTGAGAACTAATGGAACCTGTTTACTCCTGAGGTACAACTGCCGCAAACAAGTCCTTGGGGGTGACATAAAAATACTTCCACAAAGCAGTAGCATTGCTGCAGTTACAGTAGCCTTTATACCATTATGTCTACGCTTCATACAATGAACATACTTTGAACTTTCATGATAGAATTATCCAGTGGTGATTCCAACATTAGGATGTGCTTTACACGGCATATCTAAACCACAACCAGAGTAACATTAATGTTTGTGTAGCAATTGAGCTAACCAAGTAGCCTACACATTAATATTACAATATAAACAACAGAGGCGAATAGCGTACGGTAGACATTTTTATACTGCACCACGATATATATCGTAATATTGCAGAGCTCTAACTTTGAGTCAGATTTTAATGTGACTTTTGTGACCTTTCCCGCAGACAAATAAACTAAATGTGCTCTTTCTTTCTGGCCCACAGCAGATCCATGTCTCTTTGGATGAGTGACTCGCCCAGTATACATGTCACATACAATAACCGACGCAGTATCACCACCATGTCATTTATGTCACAGTGTGTGAATGTATTACATAAGTGTCATGTTCCCCGTGTCAATCAGGCGCACATGGTGCACGAAGCGTCCAGGTCCAAGAACCTGAAGAGATTTCCACTGCATGAATTCCTTTCTGTAACACAGACCAAATAATGCATGAGCTTCAGAGCAGCAAAAAAAAAAAGAGAGTGTGTGTGTGTGTGTGTGTGTGTGTGTGCGTGTGTGTGTGTGAGAGGATGATCATCACTGTGGAAATGTTTTATGTGTAGAGATAGCACAAAATGCACACTCACACACACTTTTCAGTACAAATTGTCTATTCAACGCAGAGACGACTTCAGACAAGACAGTTATGTAATCAGGGTGTATTTGCTTAAATTGTCCAAAAATGGACCGGGGGGAAGTGTACTCTCTGTGAGTACTCCACAAGAGCTTTGAAAGACGCACATTTTTTTTAAAACTACAGCGTGTTATACAAGTAACCAACTCCTTTAAAGAGTAACTAGTAGGTTGTGTGTGTCAGCGAGTGTGACGTAAGCATGAAGTTAGCAGTAATGCTGCTATGCGGGTGAATAAATCCTACAATTACTGATGACTCAAGCCAAGTGTTGCTTGCCACTTGGTGATTAAAAGTGAATTGGGTTAGCCTTGAAGCTAGCAACAACTTACGGTGCATCAGCGATTTTCTGTTTTATAGACTTCTGACTCATTTAAAGCTAATCGTTGACCACACCTGAGCACCCAGCTATCTTAAAGGAAGCTATGAATGGATCCAGCAGCTAGATGGTTCATCTTCCAACCTTATACCCAGATCAGAGGAGCGATTTGCTCGGTCCAGCTACACTTCAACGTGTCAGGCTAGTCGTGACGCAAACCCTGCAAGTTACAGGGTTTGCTTCACCCTCTGACTGATGTGTAGGTTTTACTCATTTCTGAAAATCTATAAACAACATATATTATTATCGTCATTATTATAATTGATGCACCACTTCGGTGTTTTAACAACCCATTATCACACCACCCACTTGTCCACCTGCCTTCATGCTTTAACAAAGGTGCAGTGCCAGAAAGGAGCAAGATAACCAGTTGGTTAGGTTTAGTCAAAGTTGGGCTTAGATTTAATTAAATACATAACACAATAAAAAACAGTAACATGACTATGAAAAACATGTCACAAATATGGCTAACATGGCTGAGAAAACAGAACATCAGTGTCCTGGTTGGAAATCCTGTAACCGATTCACCTCCCCTCTCACCCATCATTAATGTCCTTTCTTCCCTTTTATTCATCTAGTCATTACACTGCTGTCAGTGCAGACTACATGGTGTGAAAACGATGAGCCTAAAGCTAGAAAGGTGTTCTTATTTAACACTTTTCTTGTGCGTTATCGTCTCAGTTGTGTGTGCTCTTAAAACCAAAACACTTTGATGAACTTGCATAATCAGTCCGTTTCCAAGTTTTGATCCACAATATCCATCATACTTGGACAAAAAAATTCAAATCAAGCCAAACTTGAATGGAACAGCTTCTGGCGGACAGTCTGCCTATTAAACGGTGAGCTCTCTGAATGAAGAGCAGGCTGCAGATAAGGAGACAGTTTCACTCATTATCTTTCCAGCGAGGAGATACATATCCTGAGCATATTTGTCTTTTCAATAGGAAGGGCTTTTCTAATCTCTCCCATAATAAGCTTATCTCCAAAAGTCTGCCTCGCAAACACACAGACACACAGATCTTTTAAATTAGATTCAGAGTCATCTGAGAGTACGATTAATCTGACCACAGTAATTAAAAGCATAGTGGGTTCCTCTGGCCCTGCTAAGAGCAGGTGAATAGTGCTGTTATTGTGTTTGCATCGTTCAGCGGAAACAAAAAGGCCCTGCAGGCTAATCGCTGTAAGAGAGCTCATTCACACATCCCACTGTGACATCAACAGGAAGCACTCAGAGGATTCAGAGTTAAAGCACAAATGTTTAAATCTACATTTCTCTCGTTTCCCCTGTAAGGTTTAGGCTGTTGAGGGCTTAAGTCTCCATGGAGGAAAAAAATTGTCTTACAGCTGTCAGTGTTAATTGTGATTAGATTAAAGTCAAAGCATAACTTTTAAATTATTATTATGCTAAGGAGTAAAAGACCCAGGTTGGAAAGCACCATTAGCTTTCAAAACTCAGTTTACTGTTTTGCATGGACTGTGTTTTGGAGCATGAAATCCAATCCCCCCAAAAAACCAGTGGAAATGTCAACAATGGATGATAGTGCTAAGCCTCAAACTGAGCCTTGTGTCAGTTGCGATTACCAACACAGTGTATAACAATGAGCCTAATAGACGTTGAGAGGGGACAGGAGATCAGGCATGGGAGGAAGGGAGTGAAGTGGTGGAGGAAGAGGAGGAGAGGAGCAAAGACAACAGCAGGTCTGCAGAATGTTATACAATGGTCACACTCCTCCTCAGGGATGGACCCCTCTCTTCAACTCTTCCTCCTTTCATCTGTCTCTCTGAGCCATGCGAGGATCCCAGAATACACATGGCGGGTGCTAAAATAGGCTTTGGGCAGAGTGATGAATTAGCCGGGGCGTATTTGGGGAGCGAGAGCGAGAGAGAGAGAGAAAGAGAGAGAGAGAGATTAAAGAAAGCAATGGTGAGAGAGAGTGAGAGATAGAAAATAGCTCCTAATGTTTAATCACAACTAGATCTAATACAGTACATGGCCCACAGACAAACTCAGTGACCCTTGCTCAGATTCGCTCATCCATCAATCGAGCTCCTCTGACTGTGTTTGTGTGTTCATATGATTTCATTATGAACACGTTAGAAAAGACTCCCGATGGTGAAAGATGAAGCTGTTAACAAATTGAGGACAACCAGGAGACGCATTAACACACACCTGTAAATAGGGCTGGATATTGTTCAATTTTAATATGAAGCTGATTTCGATACCGGTTCTAGAACAATACTTTTTTGACACCTCAATAAGTTCTTTTTGTGTAATTTGGGCTTTAATCATGTCATCATCAGTATTATATTATTAATATTATTATTGTTTTATGATTTCAACTCAAAAGGTTATTTTTGTGTAATTTGGGCTTTATCATGGTAGACATACTAGACAATAGTCTGATGATGATCAACAGGCATGGGCTGCTACCAGTTCCTCTTTAGGACCCTGGGGAGTGAAAGTTTGCCTTCTGGTGTGTTCACTGGAAGTCAGAACTTGGAGCTTTAATCAACATAACCTCAAAATTTAGTGCTCCCAGCTCTTCCAGCCATACAGACGTACAACAAAACATGTAGCTACTGTTTACATCAGTAGCAGATAGCAGGAATTATATGTCTGGAATAGTGAGATTTGCGGGGGCTTCTGCATAAATTTTGATTTGGGGCTTACAAATTTTTACTGGCAATGTTTGTTTCCCTATGGGATGGATCAGTGTCTCTATGAATGCGTCCATAGTGCCATCTGAGAGCATGGTTCACAGACACTTAGGTATCGGACTTTGGTGCAAAAAAATTATTCATTTTTTGATACCTGATTAGATCGGCGCTTTTTCGAAGTTCAGTACCCAGCCCTTCCTGTAAAATCAAACACTCTCCAGGTAATAATATTGAGCTGCAGTGCCACACAGCACTCCATATTACTCTGTATTGTCTCTATCTCATGTCATGCTAATAATTTGTCTTCTATTCATTTTATTTCTCACTTTTATTACCTTTTTTTCTTGTACTTTTTATACTGGCAATATGTTTATACATCAAGCATGTCCTGTACCTGCAAACTTGGTAATAAACTTTTTTTCTGATTCAGAATTGATATTTTCAAACAAATTTCAATCAATAATACTTGGACTCCACGGCAGTTGCATAAGGGTATATCAATCCTATAAACCATATATTTCACCATAGTACTGTTTATTTATTTAGTGCATTAGTGTGGGCTCTCTAACACTCTGGAAGCACAGTGAGACTTGGCTGCTGCTGGAAGTGGCCACTTTATTATCAGCTTCAACATCACAATGTCACCCATGTTTTTCTAAAGTGCACACACCATCTCTTCTTCTCTCTCTAACTCAACACTCATTTGCAAACACAATTCTGAACTTAGTGTGACATTACTCTCACTGTGCTTATTAAATAATTACCTCGCTCTCTGATTTGAGATGCACGAGGCGCTTCATCACAGTGTCCTTACTCCCAGCAGACTGGCAGAGCAGCTTCACCATATGATCCCACGCTGCTCTCCAGCACGTAATCCACAGTCTTCCCCCACAGTTCAAAGTGTCATAGTCTGTTGCATACTGGCTCTGCTCTGCTGTGGATTCATTATTCATCTCCACGTTTAAATTAAACATAGACAGGGACTTTCAAGGAATCAACAGGAGCCTTACGATAACATCATTATCTGTGAGAAGCCTGTAAGAAGCTGTTTGTAGAGTGCTTATATTTTTATGTGCTTCACATAAAGCTGTCAGAGTGAAGAATATGACATTGCGTGTCTATTTGATGATTGATAAAAAGATTAGATAGTAAAAAGCCAAAAGGTTCCTCTTCTAACCTATTTAATTAGCTTACATCTGGTAGTGCTTTCACAGAGGAAATTAGCTATAAAGCAAAAAATCTGTGTGTGTGTGTGTGTGTCCTTTGCATATCTTGAGAACCGATCATGTGATCATTCACAGTAGTGATCAATGGATCAGATCCCAAAAAAATGAAAACAGCATGGAAACTTATTATAAACAACTTAAAGCTGCACTAATCTACACTTTCACATCACAGAAATGTGGTGAGAAACGTGATCAGGGAGTGTTTGTAGTGACAAACCCACAGATAATTATCATTTGAATGTGTAATTCCCCTCAGCTCACTACTACGTGTTGGCATCTTTCAGCTCATTGTTTTGGTTTTACGACTCACACCGTTTTGGTTCACTCTCACAGCTCTCATCGGCACCTAAACCAGATTTCAGTGTTTTTCTCTCAGTATGTGCAATGCTTCTCTTTGTCTTCCTGTACCTGTTGGTCCATGCTATTAGTTTTCAATCTGATCTGTTGTTCATTTAGACATTTATTCATTGTTTACTTATCTATATTAGTTATTATTATATTAGTCCTGCTGCATATAGGGATGTAACGATGCATCGCGAGACAGTTAAAGGTCTATACATTTGTGTGACGAGTGTGTGGCTGAGATGAAAAATTTATTTTTGTTTTTTAAGATAAAATAAAATTGCACTTTGTTGCACTTTTAAGAAGAAGATATGTAGTATTGTCTTGCAGTTAACCTACCTCATAGAAAGAAAGAATCTCTTTTATTTGTTAAAGTTACACCCTACCTCAGAAATGTTTTTTTGAGAAATAATAAAAGAAATCATTCAGTCATAATTTGCAAGCTCATACTGTCCAAAAAAATTGTTAGAAAATCAAATCTTTAATCCAGTATCAGAAATTGTATCAAAACAGGAATTGAATTCATCGTTACATCCTTATTTACAGTATTTGCCTTTGTTACCTATTTATTTTTGACATATTTTCTACTTATTCGACTTATTGTAGTACAATAAGTAGAATTACTGTCCTGTTGTACTACTACTACTATCCACCTCGCTTATGTAACACTGTAAATGTTTGTGGGACGAATACAGGACCATTGTTTCTTGTCTAGCCACCTCTGAGCAGTAGCAGTAAAACAGGTAGCAACTAGCCGGTGTGCGGGGTCTTAAAAAAAAAAAGAAAGAAATGAGTTATATCCCATGTGGGCAATGCCTTGTTTGAATGGGAATAGTCAAAGACAATCAACATGTCAGAGTGCTATGAGTGAAAGTGGTCAGGGGCCTGCAGTTATTATGCCTGGTATTCACTGCCAAACACGTGGACCTGTCACCCACACATTCATACAATGGGAGAACAGAAGCTTTGAGTGACTCACACCTGCAGCACACCGGACTGAAGGTACATTGCTAAAGCAGGAAAAGTGCTGATGTCTCATTCAACCCACACAATGACACTTCACAGCCTCTCTAGACCCTGCAGAGCCCCGTTTGACAAGGTTTCGTCTGAGCGACCTACATACAGGTCATACAGTGATACCGCATCTATGGTAAACTGATATGATCTACTATTCACACTCTACTTCTCACAGTATATTTACTGGATACGTTGCGTTGCATGAAACAGTCAATTCAAGAATAATCAAGCGCACTTTGTCTCCTCCTCATCTCCTCTTCATGACAGTTTTGAAAATATTTTCCAACGTATGTTTAAAAAAATGCTTTAAAAATGGCATTACTGGTAGAAAAAAAAAAATACAAAACTATGTTTTAAATATGCAGAATTTGTGTAAGTGTTTCAAAATGATGCTGAAAACAGACATCCACATCTGAAACTCAAACTTCAAGTTTCATGAGGACATCTCATGAGGTTGTTGTGATGCTACAAAAACATCTGGCAAAGTTCTCTCAAAAATGAGAGGTCCTTCAGCAAGCTGCCATAAATAAGCATCCACAATATAATTCAATTTGATGCAGGGGGTATGCGAGATTAGCCGTATACAGACATACAAGCATGCGGATGCTCACTAACAGATATAATAACACTCTCGCATTACATAAAGTCATTTAATTCTGTGAGGAAAACCAACAATTTCCTCACACGCGTAAAACCCAATCTTCGCAGTCCATGCAGATTGCATAGCTGCATATATTTGCATGCGATCGTGCTACATCATTGATATGAATGAACTGAAAAACAAGCGTGCACTCTTCTCCATCATTCAGCCAGAGAAGAGGACAATATGCCATCGAACCAAGAGAGAAGGCAGGCCCCATTAGGTGCTCGGCTTGTTATAATAACACAAGGCCATCCATCAAAACCTGGACTCGCTGTCACAAAGCCCACTCCTATAATAGAGAGCTGCATGACCACTGGATCAAGAGGGGTGTGTAACAGAGGACAGAAGAGAGAGAAAAGAGAGAACAAAGCAGCGGTGATAAAAAGCAAATGAGAGAAAGACAAAGAGACATAAATCCATATTGTAGCCCCTGAAGAACACCGTCATGTTCTGAATTTCATTCATCATCATGCTCATACACTCATACTTCCACTGCAGCATGTTGCTACTGTGTGCTGCTCTTCACTTTGCAGCGGTGAGAAACGTTAAAAGCTGTTTCTATGTGTGTGGATAACCTTGATGTGCATCTATTATATTGTGCAGATGAAGGTCACTTCATCCATGCTTAGCGCACTCACAGCAGAGTGGAGAGGTTAATCTGTGTGGGCCGGACATGGGTGTGCACATCCACATTTAACTTGATTTGATTTGACTAAAGCTGCACCGGACAATATTTTTGTTTATAATGTGCAGGGCTGTCAGTACTAACGCGTTAATCACGATTAATGTCAAAGCATAATGCATTGATTTGTTTTTTTTTGTCCTTAATTACATGCTGCTATGTTGTCGCAACCTTACTAGCAGCTTCCTGCTTCCTACTGCTGTAGTCATGGAAAATGATGATAACAATATGCTTCTGAATGGTTCAATCAATTTTAAAAAGTACTTCAAGTTAGAGCTAGCCGCTATGAGCTAAGCTAGTGCAGCTAATCAGATGGATACAAATGGCTAAAAGGTAAAGCAACTATTCTGTGAGTCTCTACAGACCTGAGGATGAAACCAAACGGAAAAAATTAACTACAGCGTTTGTTAAATGGGTGTCACCTGACTGCAGACCAGTCAACATCATGAAGACTCTGGTCTAAGAGACCAACTCCTGTTGGCTTGTTGTGAACTGAAATCATTACCGCTGCCAAGTAGGTTATGTTTTCACTGTTTGTTTGTTTATTTGTATGTTTGTTGGTTTGCAAAATAACTCGAAAAGTTGTGGACAGATTTTGACGAAATTTTCAGGGTTGGTCTGAAGTGGCCTAACTTAAAACTGATTACTTTCTGGTGGTGATCGGATCCAATTCAACGGCACCACCAAAAATTAATCAGTTTGTAAATTAGGCCACTTCTGGCCAATCCTGAAAATTTCATCAAATACCGTCCAGAACTTTTTGAGAACTTTGCAAACCGACAAACCAACAAACAAACAAACAAGCCCCAGTGAAAACATAACCTCCTAGTGGGGCTAACTTTAAATAATAAAAAGTCGCCGCTGCCTTAGCGGAGGTCTGCATTCTTTGAGTGCTTTTCCAGTTGTTCATACAATCATTATAATGTGATCCTAAAAACAAATACTTAACAAACATCTGAAGTAAGCCTTTTTTAGTGCAGAAACTCAACAAAACATAATTTAATGCACGGCTAATGTCATGCCTCCAAGGACTGCTAAAACAGCCTCCCCTCCATTTCACCTCTGCAAATGGTCAACCACACTGTTCAAAAAAGATGCAATGACTTTCCTTCACTTATGTTGAGCTGCCTGGGCAAACACAGTGGGTTACCATATTTAACTCAGAAACAATGACGCAGATATGGGACGGTGAGGCGAAGCAGCAAATAAATAAGTCAACAAACAGGCGAGCCACGCTTGAGCACATTCTGTGAACAGGATTTGGCAGACTGTTGATCCAGGAGAGAGAGAGCGAAGAGAAGTGGAGCTGCTGCTGTTGCACGACCGGCCACTGCGAAGGGCACCAGGGTTACAGCTACAGGGGGGGATACACCTCAGTGATGGCTGAGCACCACCGAGGATGGAGGGAAACAGGAGAGAAGGGCTGTTCGTGTCGGTGTCTGGGGGAGTGTTGCTCTCTGTTCACACAGACTGACCCAGATGCAGCTAAATTAGACACAGTGCTGTATGTGGAGGTGTGTGTGTGTCAGCGTAGATATGAGAGCTAAAGAGCTTGAGGTAGAGAGGGACCAACAGTGACAGAGTGTACCGAGCAGACCTCTTTCTGTTTTTTCGAGGGTCACCCAGCTACTGCTGGGAAGAAATGTTGGTACCTTTGTTTCAATACTGGGTTACAGATATCGTAATTTAGGCTTTAACCATGCTCATCATCAATATTATTTTCTTTTCCTCTTATTATTATTATTTTGCGATTTCAACTTACTAAGTTATTTTTAGACATACTAGACAGTCTGATGATGATCAACAGGCACAGGCAGCTACCAGTTCCTCTTTAGGAGAGTGACAGTTTGCCTTATGGTGTGTTCACTGGAAGTCAGAACTTGGAGCTCAGATCAACGTAACCTCAAAGTTTAGTGCTTCTAACTCCTTTCCATGTACTGGAATGTAGACACTGATTCAAACTGTATACAGCTGTGACTACAGGAAGCATTCTGAAAAAAAATGTAGCACATAGTAGAGATATGTTATCAAGGAATCTTGAAGTTTTTCTTTATTGTTTTGTTTTGCAATGACTTTTGGTCTGGAAAGAATCAACACAGAACACAGAAATAGAGAACTTTTAACTTCTCTATAAGAAATCAACTACTCTAACTTAACCACATATTGTAATTGATATATTTCTTTTGCTGTTGCTGATTTCACTGTGAGTACATAATATCAACCTACTTATCACTTCCTGTTCACACCATAAAATGTTAGCACACACCCAGGGCGACCTTGTTACATACATTCGTGCTTCAAAATGCATGCAGTATTAATTTTGATGTTATTAAATTTTTTTAGATGGGAATTTCAGCCACTTTTCACGATCCACCACCTCATCTGGAGCACGCAACGCAACAAAATATTCCTGGTGTGCATCTCCACAGCTCTGTTGGCCTTCTCTCGTTTAACCAGCTAATTAATGAAGCTGTCAGTCACACATGAAGAGGAGCCACCCAGGGAGGACCAGCAGTCCATTTCTGGGAAATGTCAGAATCTGCCCAGGAACAAAAGATGAAAAAATGAAGAGAGCAAAGAAGCTCTTGAGAGTCCACCTACTCAACTAATAAGTATAATTCCTGTAATACAGCTGCTTTAAATGTCTGATGGCTGGTAATTCACCTTTACCTTCACTTTGTGTCTTTTCATATATTATACTATTATATATATGTATATATATATATATATATATATATATATATATATATATATATATATATATAGTTTTGCTGTAACCATGGTAAATTTTGAACAGGACATACCTAAATAAATACCTGTAAATGACAGCAACATGGCAATATTTCACAAAATAAAAAATAAGTCTGAAGAATGACAACAATCATATCATTCATACAGAATTATACAGCTACTCCAATGCAGCTGTGCGGAGGGAGAGAGGACATCATTGCTCTTGGTCTCTGACTGATCACTAGCTTTACGCCCATCCTCACTTCATCTTATCTCCATTTCTGCCTCCATCTCGCCCTCGTCATCTCACTATTTCCCTCCGTCCGGTCTACTCCATCAGCATCTCCCTGCACCTCCTTTCCATCACTGCCACTGCTGTCCTCGCTTGCTCCCACTTTTCCTCTTCACATCATCCCTCCTCCTCCATCTCCTCGTTTCCCTCCACTCTTGTCTCTTTTACTTTTTGTCTAATTCGGCTCAGAGTCCCGAGGCTACGTCAGCGCAAAGCGCTCCTTCTGTGCTTCTCCCCTCCCGTCCTCTGCTAGCGTGCAGAGAGACGGGGACCCACCTACGATAGCTTTATATTACGTAATGAGATCATCTGGAGACTAATGCTGTGTACCAGCTATACCAAGCAAGCCATTAGTGGCTTCTCTATAGCATGACCATTTGTCTGGCCATCTTTCAGATGGATGGATTTTGGCTCGATGACATTTAAACCTCCAGATGATAGCAACATGTGTTAGCACATATATAATCCTCCTTCCTATAGTGCTTTTGTCCTGGGTCTGGCTTTTGCCTCGTGTTTTTAGGAGGTGGTGAGGACAGATGGAGGTCAAGGGGATGTGAGGAGAAGCATGCTCATCCACGTGTCGGTCCGCAGGATCGAGGAGGGGAAGCCAAGACACAAACCTAAACACGTGTGTCCAAGACCTTAAAAAAACCTCAGTGAAGCCCAAGGGCGACTTTTACTGACGTGAGAACAGGTGACGTGAAAATGCTGTCAATTACCACCAAACTCCTAAAAGGTTTCTCCATCAAGTTCTTTCACAGTTTGGTGACAGATTTACTTTGGGTTGTTGATTATTATTAATATCAATCAAAATTAAAATAAATGGAATAGCTGCAGTTGCAATATATCAGTGACTTTGGGTCATTTTCTTTTGCACATTAAAGGTTCTGCCTCTAAAGAATGCAAGGGATGCATGCACACACAACTATATAATGAGTATAATAATTAATATAATATAATATTTAATTTATCAGCCATCAGCTGTTGTTGGGCTGACAGTGGTTGGCTGAAAAAGAAAACCCTAACCTGCAACTCTTTTTTCCAGAGCTTCTCATACATCAATAGAGGTGCATGTGTTGAGTTTAAATAATATGATAAATACAGCACATCATGAGGAACATCATTTGTGTCAGGAAACTTGAGAACAGCTGAGAACATCAAAAAAAATCATCCAAATTTAAAGAGGACATTTGATATTAATTTTCTTTTTAATATTTATATTTAATTTTTTATGCTATCTATCTTAATAAACTTGTTTATTCGCCATCTGTCTGAAACAATCCATCTATTTAAGGCTCCTTTCCAAAAAGCAAAATGAAATGTGTCACTGATAATAATTTCTTTGCAACACGGGAAAAAAATTCTCATAACGCCTCTGTATAAGTTCACCAATGAGTTTCAACACGCTATCAGAAAAAAGTCAATGAGTCAGGGCAGTTGCCAATCGAATGAACAATTAATCTGCAGTTAAACTCAATGTAATGTAATAAATTTATACAATATACTCCAGACACCTCTAACAAGTAGCACAAAAGCCACCAGTAGTTCACCACTCATTTCAAGTAGCAGAATATGGACAGAAATTTAATAATACAAAATCACCTTTAAAATGTTTAAATTTCTCCCCAATCAAATTAATTCCTCCCTCCTGATACAACATCATTATTTGTCCATCAGCTGTCAATTAAATGAGTTACAATGCTTCCAAGTTTGATGTAAGCAGACCAGCAAGTGCACACCAGACAATGGCCAAAAATATACTTTTTTCATGAGAGATGGGTAACAAATGTGTGCACCAACATCAAGAGGCACTTCACTACCGAAACTTTCCAGAAGGTAAAAAAAAAAAAAAAAAAAACAATGTTAAAAAGACAACAGTCTCTGTTCAAACCGATAAAGAAAGCTAACGCAGCAACAGAGGCCTCGTTTAGTGACGCACCTCTTTAAGAAACACACAAAGTCCTTGTCGATGAGAGGACTATTAAAGAGGTGATGACTGCTGTGGCTGAAATGTTACTAAAAGGATAATAAAAGTAAAAAAAGATATTATGTCTGCTACTGGTGATGTAAAACTTGCTGCTGTGAGCAGCTCTCATCCATATTCACTTTGTCAAATCAGCTCTCAGAGGAGGAAAGGCTGGAAACATTTGCTATCCCAGTTCATTTAGAAAAAAAAACATCTAGAGGTAATCAACAACAACAACAAGGCTAAGAAGAATCTGTCCCCAATGTGCATATACAGCTGCAACAGCTGTTTTGTTCATGTCCTGATGACATCACTGGGCTGTTGGAAGGGAGTGGGTGATACTCAGCAACACTGACTGGGCTGCTGACCTGACCATTAACAAGGCCTACTTGGCAAAAGACAAGAAAACATTGGCTGAGCTGAGAGGTGGTAATGACATAAAGCTGTACAAAAGTCTGAAACCTATTTACACTATTTAAATGTTACAACTGACACCACACAGCCCATTGATTATTACTACATGATTACTGAAATGATAACCCAGTCAATATGAAAAGCCCTGCTGGAGGTGATAAGTGTCTGCTGTTTAAATTACTGTATATAAAGAAAGCTGCCCCGAAGCTCGTCATTGAGTCAATGTCACCGGTGTTCACAGTATAAACAAATTCACACCTCATATCTAGCTCATCGTTTTTCCTCTGCCTACTGTAGCTGACAGGAAGCGGTAGAGGAAAAAAAAAGTGGATTTCTGTTAAGTAATTCAAGAAACACAGAGCAGCATAGTCACCGCTACCATTTCCAGGGGATTATTAGTTACAGATGTTGAGCTACAAGAAGGCATGTTGTTGTTTCATTCTTTACAGTGGTTGTAAATGTGTGCACTGACACACAAAAAGCTGTGGGCCTACCCTGATAAAAATGTAATCTGATTTATCTGTACTAATCCTAATGGGATCTATATTGTCTGTTTTTTGACAGCCTGTTCAGTGGTGAATTTTACAGGTTCAGTGCTGTTCTCACTGCATGTTATTGGCACTCAAATCACATTTGTCCACATCTAGTTTACTGCATGTAAGTGACAATGTCTGTGTTGTTAATTGGTGAATATTGATTTCATTGTACTTGTACTGATATTTCAAATATAACGTTGCCAATATTAATCACATTAGATTACCTTTTAGGCATATTTTCATATAAATTATTATTTTGTTGTTTTAGGTTTTAACATAAAAACAAAGCATAATCTGAGAAATCACACTAAATGACAGCATGTTGTTCCTGCTTGCCACAAACTTCACATGAACGACGTCTTCTTCAAAATAAACATGTAATTTGTGTTGGTTGTCAGTAAAAGACAGAAACGTCCAAAGTGCCCCTCACCTGCTTTCTGTGCCGCAGATTTGAGCCCCACGACGAGCCCCAGCAGTACCCCCGCAAAGCACATCTGGATGGCGAACAACTCCTTTCGCTTTCTCCGCTTGGCTTTGCTCCTCCGTCGGTTCAGCATCACCGCTCCTCCGACGGACGTCTCCGGCATCCCTTCAACCACCACGCGGGCCATGGCGCTCCTCTCTCGGCGAGCGTTGCGGCTGAACCCCCGCTGGTGGTGCAAAGGTACGAGAAACTGAGGCGAGTGGCGGAAGAGACAGAGAGATGTGCTGTACAGCCACTGAAGTTACTCGACACGAGAAGATATGACTGGCCTGTCAATGGATTTGTGAAGTCAGCCAGAGTGTAAACACGGAAGCGGCTGGTATCAAATTTCAAAATAAATGTCTTAACGTTTGTGATAGTGTGGGCACCAAGCTATAGCCAGACCCGCATTAATCCAGAAGCTCTTGGGCACAAATATTAAGACTTTTAAACTGCTGTTGGCAATGTATTTTCATAGTGTACTTTTAATTAGTAAATATGCATGGTTCCAGCCCATCTAATGAGATGACCTTCTTTCTGGCTGTAGTTGTGGTTTATTAGCTAGATTATGCGCTAGCACCGTTAGCATCGCTGGCATCATCGTCACCGGAAGTAATATTCAAAGTGGGAAGAGACGTCAACGTCACAGGTTCTGTTCTATGCTAGCCAACTGCTAGCCGACTTTTGAAACATTTGGATAAGTAGTCGGTATTTCTTCCGTAACCCACCGCAACTCTTTTACCATTGTATTATTATCTTCCGTTTGCGGCGCCACGACATTTGTAGCAGTCAGCTATCTAGTTCTGGCCTGTCTGAACGCTCAACCGCAGCCCCGCCTCCCAGATTCCCACGGTCACATGACCTGACGTCATCAATACGATCCACACAGCCGGAAAACTAATAACAATACTGTATTGATTGTAAATAAAGTAAATAAACTCTGCATTCGTGGTTCCTAAATATGTACATTCAATTTATTTATTGGTTCATTTTCTTTATTAGTTATATTTTGGATCATGCCATTACATTGTACGCCACGTCATCCATAAACATATTTATATTTATGATATTCCGAAGATATACTATTTCATATTTTATTTATAACAAGAAGAAAGAGTCCATCTGCAAACCCCTATATGAAAATCGTGCTAATAATGAAAGCCATGACTTTGAAGCAATAAAATCTACAACACAAAGAGTCATTTTTTAAAAAGTGATACAGATGCATGCACTGTATATTACGGCACCTACTCTATGCTTTTATTTTGAAGTTCCCATTTCCTGTTTTTAACAAACTAAGCATTTGATTGTTGGCGATAACAACTGCCTCTCCAGTTTCCACACTACTTCTTTGCTCCGTGTTTGGAGGCAGAGGACAGACTCCCCAGCCAAGCGACCCGGTATAGGACTGAGGTTTTCAGCATTGATGTTCGTGGAGAAGCGCTGCTGGAGCTCCGTGACATGCTGATGTTTGTGACCGGGATGTGCTGCCTCTGATGGGGATGTCAAACAAGAGGGAGGGGTGTTTGTATCTGTGAGAGAGAGAGTCAGTGAAGTCCATTAAAATGAAACTAATTGAACTTAATCGACTGTACGGCAGATTGTGTCAATATAATGACATTTTATGCAGTATTATATTCTGATGTGCAATAGACAATACATGTGCAACATCTTTGATTCATGTGCAATCGTAATACATACAATATTATAACCATTTTCCCCACGTATCTATTTATTTATTTGTCTATAGTTATTATAACAAGTATATATAGTACTTGGCTTAGAAAAAAGTCCATATATTCAGTCTTATTCCTTGTGTGTCCAAGCTCACTTTACAATAAAGCTTTTCTTGATACTTGATGATATTGCAATCCCTATTTATTGATTTACACAAAAATCATAAACAATTTTGACCAGGTGATTGTTGTAGAACTGTATTTTTTATTTCTTAATGCATCGCAGTAATAAAGCTCCAACACAGCTCCAGACTACAAAGAACACCTGCTTGCCTGGTGCAAGTAAATATAACAAATCACTTTCCTGAAAAATAATCAAACACAATGATTTGTTTATGTTGTTCAAAGTAATAAAAGTAATAAAAATGTTCTTATATATCCTATACTTCTTTTAGCTCTGTGGTCAACTGCTGTGATAATGTTGAACTGAACAATACTAATACTAAAAACTGAATTTAATGGCTGTTCTTTTTCTGAAGCTTCACACATTTTAGTAAACAGGGCAGGTTGTCCTTTTTTTCAGTGCAATAAAACCCTGAAGTCATGTTATAGAAAATTAGTCTCTTGGGATATAATAAAAAGCAGCTATGAGTAGAAAAGTATTGTGACGATGGATGGCTTTTAAAGAGGGGCAGCCATTATGATGATTACCATTAAAAACAATGAGATTGATCTTTCACCCTCTAAACATGCACACGCAGTCAAAGGTGCTCCACTTGATTAGGGTCAAAGGTCACGCCCTCTGGCCTACCTATAATGAAACATTAAGTGGATGCTTTTATTCTGGAAGCTGAATGGAGATATTTATTTCAAAGTGAAAAGGAAGTAAAGAATACTTGAAATGAGCTGCTGCATGAGGCTTTCCTGTACTGTGGAAAAGTGTCTGCACCTGTGCTTCTTTGTTCATTTCTTGCCCTCATGATGTCATTGCAGGGAGGACGGAAACCGGAGACCCATAATGCCATGTGAGAGATCGAAGGCAGTGTGGCAGAGCTCCCAGATTACACCCACATCCCCTCGGCCCGTGCTGACACACACACACACACACACACACACACACACACACACACACACACACACACTTCCTTCATGACGGATTTGGCATAATCCTCATCCTGAGCAACAGTGACAGCCGTGATTCGAGACAAAGACAATGACATCAAGTGTGCTGGATTAAGAGGCAGTGAGGGATTTTTACCCATCATCCTTTGGGCAAAATCTCCAAACAGAGAGATCTCCTCGTTAAAAAAGAGCCACTAGTTTTTGTTTCATTGTTTCAATCTCATGGTTCCTTTAGCATGACAATAACATGCCATATTCTGTTGCTACTGACATTAAAATAATGTTGTTCGGCTCAACATTGATGCTGTAGTTTGACGTGATATAAACCATAAAGGACCAGGTCAGAGGGCATGTGTGTTTGAGCTCATTAACCACAAATCACACATATTCTCCTCACCAGAAAAATAACAGGATTGGCGTTGTTCAAACTGATTTACGATAATGTGTGTTGGTTTGTGTCACACAGAAGAAACAAACACATTGTTGCACACAAATAGATGATTTAAAATGTCTTTGGGTTAATTTATGGACACCATTTAAAGCTATGGTTGGTGAATCCTGTCCTTCATGTCTCGACCTGGGGTGGCATCGGACGGAGCACTGACGGAAGCGGGGGGGTGGGGCTTAGAGGAGGTTTAGAGGAGGTCTTGCTAGCTCTCCAACATCATCGACGATAGCTTTAACAGAATGCAATATTAAATCTTAAGTAATTGACATTTTAAAATGGTGCAGGGCCCATTTGTTGTGTGGTCATTTAAGCGTTTGCTTGTGTTTCTCTCATTGCTATAATATGCTCTGTTAAGTTGTACACATAAATAGTTAAATGGAGAGTGCATGATCAATATGCATGGGGACCGTGCATTTATGGTTTCAGAAACGCATTATCACTTTCAACTCATCAAATACTGTACCGACTCTTTGATCTATGAGACTACAGCATCACTTCTGGACACCACTATCCACACCAACATCTTCCCTATATGCTACTTTCTCGCTCAATCTGAATCTCATTCAGATGCTATAAGAACAGTACATACTGCATGCTAAATGTGCATTATCGCAGTATTCATGTACCTTTTTGTGCGAACAGGTGGGAGAATCTGATTTGACTTCCTTATAGATTTTACTCTCCCACTCTCTCAAACACTCGCATCATACCTGTCCTCCCTGCACACTTAAATACACACTGCGTTTGTTGTGTGATGTTACACCTGCCTTTGATATGTTAGTCCTGGCATTGTCCTGTAAATCATTCCAGGATTCCATGTTTATTCCTTTTCCTTTTATTCCATTGAAGCTGCTCCTCTCCTCTTTTGATCATCAGGGATTTGGAACAGTTAAAAGGGCTTTTTTTCCCTCATAGCAGATTTATTAGGTGTGTTTGATATTCATTATGTGAGACACTGAACACCGTCTCACCTTCACTGAGCCAATGGTTCGCTCTGTCCATCATTCATTGTTGTACCAAAACGTTAAGAGAAAGTAGTGAATTTGCCTCAGGTGGATCAGCTCAGGAGATTATAAAAGACAGAGTAATTGACATTTTACTGTTATTTCCCTTCAATAATGCTGTCAGACACTTACAATACAGTCTGAGTCTGTAAGTGGCAAAACACTTTTAGTGGATGTGCAATGACAGTGAAAAGTTGCCCCAAGCAACTATAACACAACCTGTTAAACAATGAACCAGTTTCAGATACTGTTGTCCCCATTAGTCACTTACAAAAACATGAGAAATAGGTTGAAAAACACCAGTTACCCTTTAAGAGAGACAGGGGGTCTGTGATTGACTGCAAGATGAGAGCTCAGTGACAAAACTGCTGTCATGAAAATAAAACGAGTCATTATGAAAAGTGACATTAGGAAATACAATGTGCCAAGATGAAAGTCCAAATAATAAATGTGATGATCATAGGAAAAGGTGCTGTATCCCTAAATGTAAATTTAGTGACAATAAACTCTGTTTTGGTGTGTGTTAATTTAGCTAATTAAAAGGCTGATGATTAATTTTTGTTTCATAGTATTTGGGTCTAGTGTTTTTTTTGCTTATCCCTGGCTGCTGTTTTGGTTTGTTACTGTTCTGATGGTATATGATTTCCATGTCTTGTAATTTGTACTTTTAATAAGAAAATAAACAAAAAAAAATTAAATAAATTAATTTTAATAAAACAATAATAATAATAATAAAAATAAAACATTTATGTGTGTTTGTTATACAATGTTATGTTAAATACTTGGATTTAAAATTTCATACTGTAAGAATATTCATTCTCCTAAGGGATAGCTTAATGTTTAATGCAATTTAATGTGTCCTTGTGTGATTGTTTTTGTCCAGATTTCTTGCGTATATTCACACAAATATGCACACATCATAAATATGCTTTTAAGAGCACTTGTAAACTGATGCATACATAAAGGTACACCTCAGTCCACTGAATGATTTTAAGTGCAGATGCACACACACATCCAGTCTACATACAGATATGGTAGTCCAGTGTCCCCTTTATACATTATAACAATGCTCCTCTTTAGCTGAGCTGTTTGGGAGTGAAACGGATGTGATAGCAGAGATCAAGATGCCATAAGTTTACACAGTGGACTGTTGATCGTAACATAATATTACAGTTATTTTTATAGCAGCATTGCTTTTTGTAACATCTAAATATTTGGCAGAGGACTCCTTTATTGTATCATTCAAGTTCTATGAATCCATAATATCAGTTTCATTGTTATATTTCATGTTGACGCCACAACAGCTTTGAGTTTTATTTCACCAGTTTGTGCTCAGAGATGCTTGAGGTTTTTTTTTAATTTTTTTTTTTTTATGAAGGTTATTGGTAGTGTAGATGGATAACTGAACAAATACAAAGAAACAGCAAGAGACTTAATAATGTGAAGTCTGTGTCCCATTTTAACTACAACCTGTCCAGAGTGCTGATCCAGGAGCTGTCCGTGGTGCTTCTGTTAGCAGGTTTCACTCCCTCTGGCAATAATTACCTTTTGATCGTTTGTCATTTACTACACCTGTTACACGCATACAGTCTTTACAAAATAAAATGATGTCTTCACAAGGAACCACTTGGTTGGATTTATGCAACAAAAGTAACAGGCTGAAGAAAAGATTGTGGTTTGGGTTAAAATTGTAAATGTAATTGGTGCTACAGAAGTGCAGAAGTTCAGTGTCAGCGTTGTGTTGTTTCACTGGTCTCCTGGGTAAAATTTGAGTGTGTCCCTGGTTTACAAATACATGCTTTACATAAAAGGTTCAACTTTTCATAGGTACAGCTGCAAATGGAGCATGAGAACACTTCATACTATGTTTCCTTTAAAACCTGAAATGGGTTGCAAACACTCTTCTCCCACGTATAAGAGAATGTATAAGAGAAAACTGTTCCATGTGTGTTTACAGTGCTGCAGATGATGTCGCTATCTGTCCCTGTGTACATGTGCACACTAGAGGTGTAATCTGTCCTCCAGTCAGATCGATAGTGTTGGTCACTGTTCTGCCTTTCTCCAGCTCTGCTCAGCAGCTAGGCTTTCCCTGTGGGAATTCTGCACAGCACTTATGCCTCTGCTCTCTGGGCTATTCCAGTGGCCACGGTTAGAATCCTTTCTCTATATTTGGAAGAGATCTGCTTGCAAAGTCACTCCAGGGACGACGAGCAAGAGGGGATGGAGGAGGAGGGTGTGATGAGGGGTGAGGTTAAACGAAGGAGAGGTGAAGGGCAGAATGACAACAACACAGTCTATTTATAGGTTAAATTCACTTCAGCTCACTTTGATCAAAATTTCAGGATTTATTCTGGGTCATGGTGAAAAGAATTTAGAGTAGCTGAATATGGATAATACACAACGATCAATAACCACATATAAAATAAGAAGTGATGTTTTAGGAAACTGATATTTTACACTTGCAATTGCAGTAAATTATATCTACTTATTCTCTGTCAAAAAGTCCTGTTAGCAGGAACCAGGGCTGCCCCTGACCAAACTGGGGCCCTAAGCGAAATTTTATTTGGAGCCCCCCCATGCCATTCCACCTGACCAACCTTTATTAGTGATAACAAATATAAAGGTAGTTTGGCTGTATGAGTCAAATAAAATTAACCTGAAATAAATAAACATATTCGCATCCATTGCACATATGCACAAATGCGTCTCCTTGCATGTGGCCCCTCATGAAGGATGAGGCCCTATGCACAGTGCGTTCTGCATGTAAGGAGAGGCGACACTGGCAGGAACTGAACATAGACTGTATATTAGAAGTGCACACAGTCATCATGACGTCACCCAGTGCTTTGTGGACTGCTGTTTAGAAGTTTCGGTGTTTGGTTGAATAGAACATTTTAGGCGAATGTTAAAATGAAACCTTCAACTATGGTACAATCTTGTGTGACCTGGGAGCCACACTGAAGAAAATTGAGCTAAGTTGTGATAAACTGGAGTTTTTCTTTAACTCTGGACCCATTTTTTTTTTTAATGGGACAGCCAACTGAGACCTTCCATCTGGAAAGGACACCCGGACGAAAGGATGCAGGGTTATGGACAAAAGAAAAACAAGCGGGCGATGGTTGGTTTGAATAAATTAGCGTATTTACCGTCAGCCCAATCTGTCTGGATGACCCTCATCTCCTCTCGCGTCACACTGTGACACTGACAGGATGCATAACGGATCGCAACCAAACGAGCCCAAACACAGCAGGACTTTTTAAGCGAGAGCAGCACACCAACACACCTCCGCTAGCTGACGACCAGCATCCAGGAAGTCTGACGTCTCCACGTTCACCTACATGTTCGGGCTCGTCCTGTGAGAACACGTTTTGTTGCCTTTTAAGATTTGTGGACGCCGTGTGACGCACAGGGTTGTGGTGCTATAGGTGGTGGGAGGCGAATCGATGTGAACAGCCCTACTTTAGCCTCAGCGATCACACATGCCCACACATGCACATTAGCATTCATGTAATCTCAACAAGAACCATCCATTAATTCATAACTACATGCTTCTAGCGCGGTGTTATATGAAGAACTCTGATTATGCATTTTCAATATGCATATGTGCCTATTGAGATGTACACGGATGCTTGTTTTGAATATCTCAGTGCATATAACATATATTCACTGGTCATTTCATTAGGTACACCTTGTTAGTAACGGGTTGGACCCCCTTTTGTCTTCAGAACTGCCTTAATTCTTCGTGGCATAATTTCAACAAGGCTGTCCATCCATGATGCCAATCTGATATTCCTCCACATCCCAAAGGTGCTCTACTGGACTGAGATCTGGTGATTGTGGAGGTCATTGGAGTCCAGCAAACTCACTGTCATGTTCTAGAAACCAGTTTGAGATGATCTGAGCTTTGTGACATGGAGCATTATCCTGCAGGAAGTAGCCATCAGAAGATGGTCCACTGTGGTCATAAAGGGATGGACATGGTCAGCTACAATACTCAGGTAGGCTGCAGTGTTTAAACAATGCTCAGATGGTCCTAAATAATATCCCCCACACCATTACACCACTAGCAGCAGCCTGAACCTTTGATACAAGGCAGGATGGATCCATGCTTTCATGCTCTTTACTCCAAATTCTGACCCTACCATCTGACTGTTCAGCTGAAATCAAGACTCATCAGACCAGGCAACTCTATTTCAGCTAAGGCCCCGTTTACACAAGAATGTTTGCTGGTAAAAACTACAAAATATTTTATCGGAGGTGCCTTTTGTTTCGACGTTGACGGCGTTTTTGGGGCTTAAAAATGAAAAAAATGGAACCACCCTCCAGAGTGGAAAACTTGAATACGTTTCCGTCAACACTGCCCATGAGGCAAAACTCTGCTCAGATCTGCTCACGTCGCATACACGTACGTCACAAACATTCGCCAGTGCATGGAAATAAACAAACATGTCGGATTATTTTCATGCCTCGGACCTTCAAGCTGCTCTGGCAGCTCTAATAAACATACAAAGATTTTTTTCTTATTACTGGCAGCCATGTTTTGGTTCTCTCTACGCCTAAGTGCAGACGTGGTAGTCTTGTGCGATAGTAAATCACAACACCAACTAGCCGCCTGGCATGCATACCCAATTGAATTCCACACACTTTTGCGTCACCGTATGCACGCAATCTCCTCCCAGAAACGCTCGTCTAAACGCGGAATAAAAACTGAAGATGTGATGCCACTTTTACGTCTTCTGGTCAGACCGTCATCATACAAACGTAGCCTTAGCCTGTGTGAACTATAGCCTCTGTTTGCTGTTCTTAGCTGACAGGAGTTGACTGCTGCTGTGGCCACTTTGCTTCAAGAACTAAACTTACACATTCATCCACCTGGCTCCCTTATGGTCAACATGGCATTAAAGAGCAGGATGTTGTATTGTGTAACTTTAGTGGATCGTAACATATTGTAACCATGACAAAGTCCAAAATACATCTTACAATAGACAATATGAAAGGCTAACTCTTGGCCTAGCCAGTTGCCAACAATGCGTTTTGTCACTGAAGTGTTTGCTGATCACTTACTGTCCGTAGCAGCTGGTTGAGAGGAGAGAGGAGTCATGATGATGGTATAACACAGTCAATAAAATATGTTTTTCATAAATCACCGTATCTAGAGGATGTTGATGTCTACACAAAGACAGGAGGATGGACACAGCAGGATAGTAATTAATGATTTAAAAACTGAGAAAGGATCTATATATTTACAGAGGAGGAGATATTGCTAAATATAGAACAGAATATGAGACGTGGTGCGATGATGCAGAAGCCTATAAATAGAGACTCGAGCAGATCTGGAGCCGTGACTTTCAGAATCATAATCTCTTATTTTGGGAAGGAGGCTTGGTGACAGATTATCAAACAGTGGGCTCACACATTAGAGGAGACACATTTTGTAACACCGTGATACACTCAGACACAAGCTGGAAGGGAAAGAAGGTGTCAAAAAACACATCCAAATACAGCGGGACTTGACGATATGATTTTTCCTGCACTTGTCTGAAAAATGAGCAGATTGGACAAAGTATTGCTTTCAGCAAAACAGATACAAAATTAAAGATAATTCTCGTCTTATTGACTTTATTAGCAATGAAAGACTTGACAAAGTATCAAAATAAAGGTATGTAATGACAAAACAGTTATCAACAATGTATGGAAAATTATATCAAAAAATCTGTAACTGAAAGTAGTAACAGAAAATCACAGCAGTGAATCCAGATATAAGATTCTTAGTAAATTTAAATAAAATTAAACTTGTATGATTTGGGTATTTATCAGAAAAGTATACGACAGTAATGATACATACAATATCCATATACTTCTTTTTATTATGTTGTATGAAAAGAATGCAAAAGTGGCCACTTTCAAGAGTAAATCATACACTATTCATGAATTTCAGTACATTTTTTAAAATTAATTTTCTTTTCCATATGAGACAAAAAGCACGACAAACATGGGCAGGAAGTAATGTGACCTGAAATGAAGTGTTTCTTCAAAATAAAACCAGAAAAGACATAAGTATGAGACAAAAATTATATTTTTGTATTATTATTATTATTATTATTATTATTATTATTATTATTATTATTATTATATATTAACAATAATTGTTTTTACAATCAATGCAATTTCCAACAAGCCAACCAGAGTACGTCTCTTAGAGCAGAGTCATCATGATGTTGACTGATCTGCAGTCAGCTGACACTGAGTTTCATCCTCAGGTCTGAGGAGACTTGATCGCTGCTAAACTGTGCTTCAGTACGAAAGCGACTAAGTAGCAGCATGCCATTAAAATGCTAACACTGACAGCCTTAGTTGTTTTCTATGACACAGTGGTGTTACAGATGAAGGATAGTTAAGGAATGGAATATGAAAATCAAGGCTCAGTAATGCCATATAATCCATGCAAGTCCATATCAACACTGTCCTTATATATATCCTTCAGGATATATTATAATATTACAGATACAGCAGATTGGCTCTGCTGATAGCACAGTTAGCACTGTTAGCCATGTGGAGGCTGATATGCTCTGAATATTGATTTCAATCATAAAATACCTCATTCAACACACTTGCATGTGTGTTTATGCCTACAAATCGTCTGCAGTAGAGTAAAAAAACCTCAGACGGATCTATATTAGAGGACCATTGAGCTACACACACACACACACACACACACACACACACACACACTTTCATTCTTAGAGCACCTCTGCTCCACAGAGCAAACTCTATTAGCAGGCGTCTTCCCTCAGGGCTGACAATGACTTCTCTTATCAGACTCCACTGTCGTCAAGAGGACACACACACACACACACACACACACACATAAAACTAACAGACAGTCAAAATTTGCAGAGGTCACAGTACAGATCATTTCCCACAGGTAAAAATATCTTGCAGGATTTATATGCTCCATTTCACACAGCATTTACAGTTTCTCAGTATTTCAACAACATATTCACCAATAAACCTGTCACTTCCATTGTTCCTAAAATGACTTTTTCAAGCTCCTTCCAGGTTTGCGCAAAGAAAAAAAATCCTCAGATTTGCTGCCAAATCCAGCCAGACGGCACATGATGTAAAATGCAGCATGACGGCTTCTAATTCTCTTGACGAGTGTTGTTTGCAGACAATAATTACAATAACATCACAAACTTAATGTGATAATCCCTTCAACCAGATATAGCAGCCAACCAGAGCCAGAGTTTGGAACAGGAAGTGACGAGGCCATTTGGCCTAATAATTAACCATGTGCTTCTGCGTCTTGCATTGTGGGTGAATTTTTGGAGCAATCAAATGACAAAAAAGGTGTTTGTTTTCGGGATAGTGTGCTGTCATACAAATTCCAAAGTGTTTGTCAATTTGAATTTGTTAATCACAAACCTGTTATTTTTTTTCCTAAACTAGGGTGACCATATTTCCTAAAAAGTGGACACTTGCCCTCGTGTTTTAATGGGTGAAGGAAAGTCAATCAGATGACTGAAGAAAGAGTCCCTATCAAACACTGTGTGAAGCATCACTTTTCATAATAGAAAGACCTCCATTGATTCACATGTAAACACAATGTGTTCATGTTGGTCCCAGTGGGGGGCAGTGTGGTGCTGGTGATAACCCCTGTCACACACACGTTCTGGTTTAACAGCTAAATGGGGACCCGAATCACACACATATCCTGGTTTAACAGCTAAAAGGGGGCCTCAGTCACACACATTCTCGTTTAATAGCTAAAAGGGGACCCCAGTCACACACATTCTGTTTTAACAGCAGAGTGGGGACCTGTCTAACACACATATTCTGGTTTAACAGCAGAGTGGGGACCTGTCTTACACACATACCCTGGTTTAACAGCTAAAAGGGGACCTCAGTCACACACATTCTGGTTTAATAGCTAAAAGGGGACCACAGTCACACACACATTCTGTTTTAACAGCAGAGTGGGGACCTGTCTAACATAGATATTCCGGTTTAACAGCAGAGTGGGGACCTGACTCACACGCACATTCTGGTTTAACAGCAGAGTGGGGACCAATCTCTCTCACACAGGCACACAACAAATAGACAGTCAAAATATGCAGAGGAGATTTTTCAACAAGTCACAGTATAGATCATTTCCTACAAGTGAAAATATTTAATAGGAATTATATGCTCCATTTCACACAGCATTTTCACTTTCTCAGTATTACAACAACATATTCACTAATAAACCTGTCACTTCCATTGTTCCTAAATTGACTTTTTCAGGCTCCTTCCAGGTTTGCGCAAAGACAAAAAATCCTCAGATTTGCTGCCAAATCCAGCCAGACGGCACATGATGTAAAATGCAGCATGACGGTTTCTTATTTTCTTGACTAGTGATGGGTCTGGCAACACCGATGCGTCGGCGCATGTGTCGAGCTCATAGAGAGAAATCCTGTGTCGGTGTGTGTATCGCTTTTAGAAAAAGTCACGTGACCGATACAGCGAATGTTTCGTGTGCCACTGAGGCACCAAATTGCATTTGTAAGGTAGCACATCTGTCAACGGGACGCATCTCTCCCAAAAGAAACATTGCATTTTTGACGTACAACTCTCCATTCAAGCTGTGGCATGGAGCTGTCAGAAAGAAAGAAAAAGGTGTCCGCTGTGTGGGATTGTTTTGATCTTATATCGCCAAACAAGGCTTATTTCATCCTGTTCCTCTCAGTTACCGCTTGATCTATTAGAATTCAAATCCGTTTCGAAGTAATTCTTCGTTTAAATTACTCATTTTCTGCAGGTTAAATGCCACATTTGTTCAAAGGAACTATCGTACATAAACAATCACTTGGTGTCCATATGTCAGAGGGAATGAAATTGGTTCAGTGGCACAGTCTTTATCCATGTTGCCTGCAATGATTTATGACGTCCAGCGGATGTCGACCTTGAGTGATACACGAACACTGTGTCAACACAGTATCTACACAGGTGCCACACACCCTATGAGGCATCATCAACCCATCACTACTCTTGACGAGTGTTGTTTGCTGACAATAATTACAATAGCATCACAAACTTAATGTGATAATCCTTTCAACCAGATATAGCAGCTAACCAGAGCCAGAGTTTGGAACAGGAAGTGACGAGACTATTTGGTCTAATAATTAACCATGTGCTTCTGCGTCTTGCATTGTGGGTGAATTTTTGGAGCAATCAAATGACAAAAAAGGTGTTTGTTTTCGGGATAGTGTGCTGTCATACAAATTCCAAAGTGTTTGTCAATTTCAATTTGTTAATCACAAACCTGTTATTTTTTTTCCTAAACTAGGGTGACCATATTTCCTAAAAAGTGGACACTTGCCCTCGTGTTTTAATGGGTGAAGGAAAGTCAATCAGATGACTGAAGAAAGAGTCCCTATCAAACACTGTATGAAGCATCACTTTTCATAATAGAAAGACCTCCATTGATTCACATGTAAACACAATGTGTTCATGTTGGTCCCAGTGGGGGGCAGTGTGGTGCTGGTGATAACCATGCTCAGCCTATAATTGTGAATTTCACATTAATTATTCTGGTTTAACAGCAGAGTGTGGACCGCAGTCACACACATATTCTGGTTTAACAGCTAAATGGGGGACCCATTACACACACATTCTGGTTTAACAGCAGAGTGGGGACGCCAGTCACACACACATTCTGGTTTAAAAGCAGAGTGGGGACCTCTCACACACATTCTGGTTTAACAGCAGAGTGGGGACCAGTCTAAAACACACATCCCAATAATAACACATATTATTTAAAAGCGCCGTTCAAGAAACCCAAGGACACTGTACAAAAAAATCAAAGAAGAGTAACAATAAAGTCAAACAATCACAAAACAATTCAACTACAGTCAAAATGCACCAGCAAGAATAAAATCAACACAACAAAACAAAACAAACCAAAAATGAGTAATGTGGGGAGAGACAGGACAGTGTAGTTAAAGAGAATAGGCAGATCTGAACAGTTGTGTTTTGAGTTTGGATTTGAACAGGGAAACGGAGGTCAGATTTCCGAGGTCAGCGGGAAGGGAGTTCTAGAGCCAGGGAACAGAGCGACTGAAGGCCCTGCTCCCCATGGTGACAAGGCGGGCAGAGGGGACAGTGAGGTGGAGGGAGGAAGAAGATCTGAGGGAGCGGGATGGAGTGGAAATGTGGAGGAGGTCAGACAGATTAGAAGGGGCAAGGTTATGGATGGCCTTAAATGTATATAGAAGGAGTTTGAATTCCAACCTATGCTTGACCGGGAGCCAGTGAGGTTGCTGAAGGATAGGAGTGATGTGGTGGAATGAGGGGGTTCTGGTGATGATTCTTGCAGCTGAGTTCTGGACCAGTTGGAGTTTATGGAGGGACTTTTGGGGGAGGCTGAACAGGAGAGAGTTACAATAATCTAAACTGCAGGTGACTAGGCTATGGGCAAGGACGGAAGCACTGTAGGGGGTGAGGTAGTGGCGGAGACGGTTGCTAGTTTGGAGGTGGACATAGGCAGACCGGGTGATGTTATTGATATGGGACTGATATGAGAGGGTGCTATCGAGGATGACACCCAGACTCTTAATCTGAGGGGAGGGAGAGACCAAGGAACTGTCAATGGAAAGGGAGAAGGTGTCAAGTTTAGAGGGGGTGGATTTGGTGCCAATGAGGAGGACTTCTGTTTTATCAGGGCCTTTGGATCTGGAGACAAAGAGGAGCTGAGGAGGGTACAGAGAGAGCTGAAGAAGAAGATCAAGGAGGGCAAGGCCAGCTACAGGACCAGGATGGAAAGTAACTTGCAACAGAACAACGCAAGGGAGGTCTGGAGAGGCCTAAAAACCATCTCTGGTCACAGCAGAAGCCATGAGAGGGGAGCTGAAGGAGACCAAGAGTGGGCCAACCAACTAAATCTGTTTTTCAACAGGTTTGACTGTGCCCCCACTCCTCCCCCCACACATCAAAGCACCAGCCAGCCAGCTCTTTCTTCACAACACCTCAGCCCTCTGCCACCCCCACCATCACCACCACCCCTCCCCACCTCATCCTCATCCAGCACCAACACCCCACCACCACCACCATCCATCCTCACCTCATCCTCCTCCACCACCACCACCACCAAAACCATCTCCATCACAGCTGACCAGGTGAGAAGTGAACTGAAGAGGATGAAGGCAAGGAAGGCCACAGGCCCCGACGGCATCAGCTCCAGACTCCTTAAGGACTGTGCAGACCAGCTCTGTCAGGTGCTGCTGCACATTTTCAACCTGAGCCTGAGTCTGGAGAGAGTCCCACAGCTGTGGAAGACTTCCTGTGTGGTTCCTGTCCCAAAGACGACGCACCCCAGGGAGCCCAACCACTTCAGGCCTGTGGTCCTCACTTCTCATCTGATGAAGACCCTGGAGAGGATCGTGTTGAGAAACCTCCGCCCCATGGTGAGCTCACATCTGGACCCACTGCAGTTTGCATACCAACCAAACATCGGAGTGGATGATGCAGTAATCTACCTGCTGCACAGATCACTGACTCACCTGGAGAACACTGGCAGCACTGTGAGGATCATGTTCTTTGATTTCTCCAGTGCTTTCAACACGATCCAGCCTTCTCTGCTCAGGGGGAAGCTTGAAAGTGTGGGAGTAGACTGTCACCTGGCTGCATGGACCATAGACTACCTCACCAACAGACCACAGTACGTGAGGCTTCAGAACTGTGTGTCGGACATGGTAGTCTGCAGCACGGGGGCCCCACAGGGGACAGTGCTCTCCCCCTTTCTCTTCACCCTGTACACATCGGACTTCAGATACAACTCTGGGAGCTGTCACCTCCAGAAGTTCTCCGACGACACAGCTATTGTTGGATGTGTGTCTGAGGGGGACGATCGGGAGTACAGGACCGTCATCACTGGCTTTGTCGACTGGTGTGAGCATAACCACCTTCAGCTCAACGCCAGTAAGACCAAGGAGATGGTCATTGACTTCCGCAGGAGGAAGACACCCCAGACAGCACCAGTGAACATCCAGGGCCTGGACATAGAAATGGTGGAGAGCTATAGGTACCTGGGTGTTCACCTCAACAATAAACTGGACTGGACTCACAACACAGATGTCCTGTACAAGAAGGGCCAAAGTCGTCTCCACCTGCTGAGGAGACTGAGGTTGGAGTTTGCAGGACTCTGCTCAGGACCTTTTATGACACTGTGGTAGCGTCTGCAGTCTTTTATGCAGTGGTCTGCTGGGGAGCAGGGAGCACAGAGAGAAACAGGAAGAGACTGAACAGGCTGGTCAGGAGGGCCAGCTCTGTCCTGGACTGCTCCCTGGACTCCATAGAGGAGGTGGGTGAGAGGAGGATGTTAGCTAAGCTCACCTCCATCATGGACAACCCCTCTCACCCTCTGCATGGGACTGTGGAGGCTTTAAGCAGCTCCTTCAGCTGCAGACTGAGACTTCCACCCTGCAAGAAGGAGCGCTACCGCAGGTCATTCATACCATCAGCAATAAAACTTTACAACATCAGCATCACTGGCTGATGTAAACACAATCTGGACTCATCTCCATCTCCATCACTGTCATTGTTATTGTCATTGTCATCACACTACCACTTTGCACAAAAAAATAGAAAATTGCACTGCCACAATAATAATTGTGTTTTAAACAGTTTCATCTGTACAAGTATATATATCTATATATTTTTCCATTGTATTTTAGTTCATTGTAAATATGTAAATATTTTTATTCTATTCTATTCTATTTTATTATTATTACTATTGTGTCTGTGTTTTTGTCTTTGTTGCTGTGGCAGGTAAATTTCCCCCCAAGGGGGATGAATAAAAAAACTATTCTATTCTATTCTATTCTATTCACTGTTAAGTTTGAGGAAGTTAGAGGTGAACCAAGATTTAATTTCGGATAAGCGGGAGATCAGGGAGGGGGGTGGGAGAGCGGAGCTAGGTTTACAGAAGAGATAGAGTTGGGTGTCATCCGTGAAGCAGTGAGATTGGATATTAAATTTCCAGAGAGTATGGCCAAGGGGGAGGGGGTAAATGATGAAGAGGAGCGGCCCCAGGACAGAACCCTGGGGTACACCTGAAGTAACTGGGGAGAGGTCGGATTTAAATGATTTTAACTGGATGAACTGAGTGTGGCCCGTGAGATAAGAATGAAACCAGCTGAGGGGGGTGAGGGTGATACCAGTGGAGGCGAGTCTATTGAATTGGTGTCAAAGGCCGCATTAAGGTCACGAAGGATGAGAATGGACAGGGAATCAGAATCAGCTGCCATAAGGAGGTCATTAGTGATCTTGAGGAGGGCTGTTTCTGTGCTGTGACGGGGGCAGAAACCAGACTGGAAGGGCTCATAGAAATTATTCTGGGTGAGGTGTGAGTGGAGTTGGCAGGCAACAGTTTTCTCAAGAATTTTGGAGATGAAGGCTAAGTGAGAGATGGGGCGTAGGTTATTGAAGTTGTTGGGCTCTAAGCCGGGTTTCTTAAGTATGGGAGTCACAGCTGCAGTTTTGAACGAGGAAGGAACAATACCAGAGGTAAGTGGAGAGTGGATGATAGTGGATATGAGGGGGAGTAAAGAGGAGAGGCAGGATTTGACCAAGGTAGTGGGGAGGGGATCAAGTTGTCATGTTGACGGTTTAGAGTGTTGAATGAAATCAGTGATTTCAGAGGGGACAGGGAGTTGAAAGCTGGAAAGGTAGTGAGAGAGTGGTGGCAGAGAGGAGGGGAGAGAGGTGGACCGGTCAAGCATAGGTGTTGATGGATGTTATCAATTTTATTGTTGAAGAAGTTCATGATTGAACAGCAGGTATCAGTGGAGTATAGCTGAAGGGGAAGGGAAGTCGGAGGCTGGGTGATTTTGTTAAGGAGACCGAAAAGGAATCTGGAGTTTCCTTCATTTAAGGTGATCAGAGTGGAGTAGTAAATTGATTTGGCGTGGGCAATGGAGTCCTTGTAATAAAGTATATGATTGTAGAACATTTCCTGAGTGAGTCCAGTGTTTTTATAGAGCCGCTCAAGTTGACGACCTTTGGATTTCATAATGCGAAGCTCAGGGGTGAACCAAGGGGCGGATGTGGAGAAAGAGACAGTCCGGGTTTGGACTGGGGCGAGAGAGTTGAGAATATTGTGAAGGCTATTATTGTAGAGTGTGACAAGATCATTGGGATTGGAGGGAGAGTCCGGGGTGGTAATATTGTCAATATTGTTGCAGAGACTGTCTAAATGAATGTCCTTTATATTACGGAAAGAGATGACACGGGGAGACTTGATAGTAAAGAGTGAAAGAGCGACATTCAAGGTGAGGAGGAAATGGTCTGTAACAGGGAGTTCATGAGCAGAGCAGTCAGAGGAAGTGAGACCAGAGCAGCAAATTAGGTCCAGATAGCGTCCTTTTTTATGAGTCGGAAAGATGGAAACCAAAACTGTCCAGACAGGATAAAAAGTCTCTGGTGAGGGGGAGATTGAGGTTGTCAATGTGAATGTTAAAGTCTCCCAGCAGTAAAACATTTGGTGAGAGTGTGGACAGATGGGTGAGGAGGGTGGAGAGTTCATTTAAAAAGTCACAGTGTGGTTTAGGAGGACGGTAGACAGTGGCAATAATAGTGGGAGAGGGACCAGGCAAACAAACCCCGGCGGAGTGGATTCATTGAGTTGTGAAAAATCATTTGGCTGTTGCCAGGTTTCTGTCAGACAGAGAAAGTCAAGCTTACGGTCGGTGAGGAGATCTTGGATGAGATGTCCTTTGTTCGTGAGTGAGCGGATGTTGAGCAGACCGAAGTTGGCGGCGGTGGTGTCGAGCTTGACTGTAGCGTTGGCTGACCGAGCCCGGCTGGTTAGCGTGTGGTGGTTAACAGTTCGACCGGATGATTTGGGGAGGCGACAAGAGGTGGACCAGAAAGATTTTATTGCAGAGGGGTTGTCATGCTGGAAATTCCTGCGAGACCCACGGTGAATGTACTTTCGGCGAGGTGGGAGAGCAACATCCGGGTGTTGGCGGAGCACCGGCGGCGAGGATTGAGGCCTGATCCGGCGGATTCAGAACAGCTCGGCAGCGGAGTACCGGTAAAGTCCAGCCACAGGTTGATGACAGGACGATAGGAATGTCCCGGCAAGTACAAACCAGATACACAACCTGCTGGCTCACATGATAGCAATCAGGACGTGCAGGCATACAGTGGAAGCAACGGACTGCCGAGCAGGTTAAAATCCTTGGGGAAACTCACAACGTAGAAGTAGCAGTCGAGACAGTGTAAAAACTCTGCGACGTAAGTGTAATAATTCACACAAAAGTGCAAATTAATTGTCCAATTCACCATAAGAAGAATTAAAAACAATAAAAACACTAAAAAGTGTGTGTGCCAGGGAGCAGCGGCAGCGAGTTGTGCCAGCGTCCACTTCAAGTGGAACCTACAGCAGAATGGGGACCGCAGCCACACACACATCCTGGTTTAACAGCTAAATGGGGACCCCAGTTACACACACATTCTGGTTTAACGGCAAAGTGGGGACGCCAGCAACACACACAGTCTGGTTTAACAGCTAAATGGGGACTCCAGTCACACACATTCTGGTTTAACAGCAGAGTGGGGACCTGTCTCACACACATTCTGGTTTAACAGACCAATCTCTCTCACACACGAACACAACAAATAGACAGTCAAAATATGCAGAGGAGATTTTTCAACAAGTCACCTTTTCAAATCTTCAGCTGTAATGCAATGCTGCACCAGTACTCAAGCTCCCGTAAATTTACTTTTTTCTCTTCAATTTTTAAGATGTTTGGGCGCTGCTACTGTCACAACCGTAACATGTCAACACGGTGTCTTTTGTGTGAAAAATATTAGATTAGACAATAACATAAATATATACTTTTTAAGAAGAGGTGTGAAGTAGCTAACAACAGAGGGAAAACAAGATGGCTAATGTTAACAACCCATGCATATTGTGAAAAAGAGTAGTTTTTTGTCACCACCGTCAAGTTTTGTGTCTGACAGTGGTGACAACCTCCTAATGGTCCTCGGTGGAGGCTAGACTATTATTGTTGATCACAAAAAATAATAATATGACATATGTTTCATTCACCTTTCTTATTTGTACGTATGTTATGCCCCCTGTATAAGTTTGCCTATCCTCGCTCACAATGCACTGTTCTTACCAATATCGCTTCTTTCAAGAAGAAAAATGTCTTCAAAGGCCTCGTCTCCTTCAACGGCACAAAATTGCCCGTTTGGAGTTTGCACAAGAGCACCAAACATGGGACACTGAAAGGTGTAAGAAAGTTTTATTGTCTGATTGAAGGTCCTGATGGCTTCCAACATTACTGGCATGACAAGGAGATCCCACCTGAGACGTTTCCAATACTTATTACTGTAATGTACAATATCACTTCTCAACATGTGCAATAAGTCTTTTATATTTACTCCACCATTGTGTTCATGTATGTTACACATTTATTTGCTCTGTTACTTATTCAGACATTTAGTCATTGTTTATTTTTGTTTTTATGTTACTTATTAGTCCCATGCATATGTTTCTAAGACACTGTTGTGTTTCATTTCTTTCTTATGTATTTATCTTATCCATCTTAAAGTATCTACCAGAACACCATCAGTATGTGATGAGTGGGGATCAGAGCTGTCAAAAAATCAAAGTAAGAAAACAGAACCAACACACAGTCAGAAAAAGGGAAATCAAACAGTTGGGATCAACTCGTCAGATGCCTTTGCTCATGCTGGAGGAGCCCATGTGCTCTTTAATGAGGAAAAGTCATTTTAGGTTTGAATGATATAAAAATAATAATCAACTGAATCAGAGTCTACAAGTGTTTCATCTGCAGATGTGTTGATGGGCATGTAGAGGAGTAGATGGGTGAGTCAGTCCTTATTAAGCATGAGTCATGCAGTCACACTCTCCTACCTTTCCTCCAGCTTTCCATAAATGTGTGATTACATACTGTACCTGGGGCACTGGGCCCGGCTTCCTGCTATAGAAACGGTTGCAGTGGCAACTGAGTGTGTCCTTTTGAGTTGATGAGCATCTGGTGGTGAAGAACAGTGATATGCTGCTCTGGTTCAAGATTACTTTCTGTTCCTGCTGTGCAGCAGCAGCTGAACACATTTCACTGAGATGCTCATGATGCACATGCAACTCTGCTGCTAAATGTAAACTGTTCATGCAGTGAAGTGTTTTAAATAGTCAGTAATAGGCTGTGGTGGATATGCATATGAGACAAGATGACAGGAGTTATGTGAGAGTTCATGTTTTTTTTTTTAGTGAGAGAAACTATTCCCTATTTTTATGCTTTATATATATATATATATATATATATATATATATATATATATATATATATATATATATATGTGTGCACACATATATGTACATATATACGTATTTACACAAATGGTTATGCGTGTATATGTGTGTATATATCCGTATATATACACATAGTGGGGACCAACTCACACACACATCCTGGTTTAACAGTAAAGTGGGGACCAGTCTCACACACACATCCTGGTTTAACAGCAGAGTGGGGACCAATCACACACACACACGCACACACACGCACACACATAGTATGAAAGGCATAAAAATGCTGCATAAAAAAAGCATTAAACAGGGAATATTTTATCTAACAAAGATGACCACTTACTAATTTTTCATCCTGTGTTACCTATATACATATATATATATATAAATGGATTATTTATCATCATCATTATAGAATTTATATATATATATATATATATATATATACACGTATATATATATACGTATATATATATACGTGTATATATATATATATATATATATATATATATATATATATATAACTACTAAATTCTTTCATGTAGGGTTTTCAAAATGAGACTTTTTATCTTTGTGGTAGAAAATATTAATAAATAAAGGATGCTTCTTCCACCGCTAACTTTCAGAACACACATGTGCAACATCACATATTACTATCAAAACAATCAAGCACACATTTCACACATCTTTCCGAAATGCTGGAACACGTGAGACATCAGTTAAAGTCAAATTGAGCCTTTTTCAGGGGCTTGTTGTGTTCACTCCATGTTATTTGTTAACTGCATCTACAGCAACATCTAGTGTTTCTTTTCAGGCATCACACTGCAGTAGGTTGGCAGTAGGAAAATACTGTACATCAGTGTGTTTGTAAGGCTGGTTCTCTGCGGGCACAATAATTTAGTAGTCTTAATCTTTTCAATGCTGTATGGTTTTCTTTTAACCTTTTTTTTTAGGGTCGTCTTTGGAGGCAGATAGCAGGTCAACAGTACAGGTAACATATATTGTATTATATTTGGAGATTTCTGCAAGAACAGCATTTCATGCACTTCTGCTCGAGAAACTGCTGGAAAATTTTGGGCGAATTTTGGGGACTGAAACGATCGTATATTAATTACAGTTGGGCTGATTGTATCCTCAAGAGTCACAGCCTTCACAGCCAAGACTTTAGGGATGGATGGAAAATACCATGTATTGCATGGAAAAATGCTTGTGATTAGCATACTGTGGACCTAAAAATGTCTTGAGGTGAAAGGGTCCAGAGACTTGCCAGTTCTTCCTAACTTCCTAACAGAGTGTTATTTAGCCTTATTCACTTGAAAATATGAGCTTGCCACAGCCTCTGAAATACAGTGAAGTCAACTGAATGTATAGGACGCATGAAACCTGTTTGATGACAGGAAAATGTGACAAAATATTTTAAATATTTAAGTGAGCCTTTCTTTTAGGTGGCTAATTAGTATCTTAACTGACCCCATTAAATAAATATTGGATGGTTCATTGATTTCTTAAGAAAGAACATTTACCTTTTTACATTCCTTCAGCGTGAAGACATGAACCACACATGCAAACCAAGATGAAGACATTATTGGTTGTTTATAGCAGACATGTTTGGAGCAAGGCACATGCTTAGTTGAGTATCTGTCATCACTAATTGATGGGAAGGGCTTCTGGTAAATACTACAACATTCCTGAAACCAGTTTTCAGCATGCAACACAAGCCTCCGTCTGCCTGCCTGCTACCAAAAACATGTTCAATCTTCAGTTCAAGGCTTATCCTCAGTTGTGGTCGAAAACAGAATTTTCTGGTGCAGTTTAAGAATGAAAAGTTCCTGTGAATCTATTAGGTTTACTTGATTTTCTGGGATTAAAGCAGAAGTCACTAACTGGTGGACCGCGGTCCGGATCTGGACCCAGATGCGGACCAACTATAAATCAATTATATGGAGGTTTTAAATTTGACAGGACGCTTCTATTTTATCCAGTACAGCAGACCAGGAAACACACAGACCAATTGAATTCAGGAAGCTGTGTCTGATCTGCTCAGAGACTGTAGCGCTCACTAGAAGTGAAGGACCACTGTGAGAAAACACATGAACATTTTGACCAAGCAATCCCACTTAAGTCTGAACTGTCAGTTCCCTCAGAACTGCAGAACAATTACTGTTGAAGTGCATGAGTGCAGTGGAAGAAGCCTTATTTTAGGGAAAACAAAAAGAAGACCTTTGTAATAAAATAAAAATATCCATGTCAGCATCATCAGCCACAAGCAAAAGTGACATGTCCAGGATGTAGCTGGATGAAGCTATTCACAGAGCAGTTTTTCAAAACATATTTTATTTTCTCTTATTTCTAAATCTAGCTCTATTCTTATTTAATGAGAGAATAGCATTGTTCCTATCTACATTATTATATGCTTCCTTAAATATGAAATGATGATAAATATTGTCAAAATGTTTTTTGAATCACACAGAATTTATTTGATTTGACAGTCACTTATCGATTATGTGCAAAATTAGTAGGCTACATTAACATATATCACACTAACTCAAATTGATGTTCTGGACATTTGCTTTAATACATTTTCTTGGACTGGACCTTTTTGAATTTTAGTTAAATAACCCAAAGTGTAACGGTAAGATAAGTACAGAGTGACTGTTCTGATGTTATTCGGTTTTCTTGATCCAGATCTCACTGTGGTGAGTAGGAGACATTAAGGGGTCATAGCCAGCTCCAGAGTAAGTGCCATCATCACACTGTTTGGATGTTATGAGCTGACAGAGCTTTTCTTTCTCCTCAAGCCCTTTTTTGATGCTTGGCTTGCTGAAAAAGACACTGTTATATGACAGAAAGGAAATGCTTTCAGAGACACTTTGTCAAAGTCTTCATCCACTGTGTGTCATGTTTATATTGTTTCTACATTTGAAAATGTAGAAAATGAAAAGGTAAAAGTAAGAGTTGTTCACCTGACGTAGTAAGTGGCAGCAGGTCTTGTTTCCCTTGTGACAAATTTAGTTTTTTGTGGATTTGATTCAGGAGCAACAAACCAGGATAAAGAGAGATTGTTGCCATTTTGGACGTTGATCAGCACCGGCCAGGCGTAAACATAACCTTGAAGAGACAAACATGGTAAAAAAAAAATGGTAAGAAGCTTCACATGGACACAGAGGTTTGTCACACTGATTACATGTACACTATTACAGCTTGTTACAAAGCTTGGACGGACTCAAAAAGTTCTTAAACAGCCATTGTACACTCATGGGCTCATCATGGGATATGTTGAATGATATGTTTGATGCCTCAGCCTCTTATCACACACCATGTATCGTGTTTTACACTTTTAGGTTTAGGGAAAAAAACTATATGATTGAGGTTGGAAAAAAGATCATGGTTTGTGTTATTAATGCAATATAATGATTGTAACCAGCATAAATAAATAACAACAGCCCTTAAGCTAAAAGAAAAGCAGATTACTGTGTGTTTGTTAAACCTCCTGCTCACCGTGAGTGTACTTTCTGCACAAAAGCACCTCTTTAAGGCTTGTGTTTCTGGAGAAAATAAAACATTCAGCATGACAAAAGCATACAGTCATGGAAAAAATTATTAGACCACCCTTGTTTTCTTCAATTTCTTGTTAATTTTAATGCCTGGCTCAACTAAAGGTACATTTGTTTGGACAATTATAATGATAACAACAAAAATAGCTCATGAGAGTTTAATTTAAGAACTAAGGATTATTCATTTTCCATGGTTTTCTTGATAATAACCAAAATTACTTAAATTCTTACATCAATAGCTATGGCATTGTACCGCCAAAAACACTACTTTTAAGCATTCCATGTTTTCTTTTCTGTTTGCTTTAAACACATGATACACACAAGAGTTAATACTTGATTGCATAACCATTGTTTTTGATGACTGCAGCCATGCGTCTTGGCATGCTCTCCACCAGCTTCTGACATTGTTCTGCTGTCACAGCAGCCCATTCCTGTTGGACAAATTCAAACAAATTTTCTTTGTTTTTGGGCTTGTGGTTCTCCATTTTGAGTTTGATGATTTTCCACAGGTTTTCAATTGGATTAAGATCTGGTGATTGAGCAGGCCAAGGCATGGTGCGAATGTTGTGGTTCTCCATCCAGGCTTTAACTGACCTTGCCGTGTGGCAAGGGGCATTGTCTTGTTGGAAAATCCAGTCATTCGAGGCAGGAAAGAGTTTTCCAGCTGATGGAAGAAGACTGTTTTCAAGGGTAGTCCTGTACTTGACCTGGTTCATTCAGCCTTCACACAATTGCATTTGCCCTGTTCCACTCAGACTGAAACAACCCCAGATCATGACTGATCCACCCCCATGTTTTACTGTAGGGGCAAGACAGTCTGGGTTGTAAGCTTCTCCAGGCTTCCTCCTAACCAGTAAGTTGGCTGGAGTGGGCATCAATTCAAAATTGGATCCATCACTGAAGAGAACCTTAGCCCAATCATCAACAGTCCAATCCTTGTGGTCTCGAGCAAAGAGTAACCGGGCCTTCCTCTGCCTTTCATTGATGAAGGGCTTCTTGCGTGCTCTGTGTGACTTCAAACCAGCTTCAACAAGTCGGTTTCAAACTGTCCTTGCCGAGCAAGTCACATTTCTCGACAGTGCCCACTCATTTTTAAGGTCCCTGGAGGTCTGACGACGATTCCTGACACAGGAACGGATGAGTGCACGGTCATCTCGTGGGGTAGAAAGACGTTTCCTGCCACGGCCAGGTAGCAATTTGGTAGTGCCATGTTCAGCTTGTTTTTTTTTGTTGGAATGAACGGCTGTCTTGGAGATCTTCAGTTTTTTCGCTACCTGTCTCTCACTCATGCCAATTTCCAGCAGTGCCAAGATGGCTGCCTTTGTTGCTTCACATAATTCTTTTGTTTTAGGCATTATGTGAGAGCTGACAACTTCTGAGTTGTGCTACGGCTTGAATGTAAGCAGGAAACCACTCTAGCCCTTTGCATGTGCAGTGCTGCTTGTGACATGAAATGGCCTCTTATATACCCTGGGAATCAATTAAGCTTAAGAATGTCAAATAGGACATAAAGTATTATGTGACCAGCTGCATTTTTTGTTGTGTTCATTGTATTATACGTTTAGTGGTACCAGATATTAGAATGAACAAGAAATTGAAGAAAACAAGGGTGGTCTAATAATTTTTTCCATGACTGTATAAACAACTAAGCAACTAAGATTTAAACAACAGATTCGGTAGTCTAACATCAGTATGCATTAAAAAAAGTTCATATTGAAAAATAAAATCTGCATTAAAAAAATGAAAATCAACTTTAAAAACCTTCAAAAAACATACATATTTTTGAATGTCTTATAGATAAAAGTTAATAAATTTACTTGTAGCTACTTGTATTGAAATTCTCACACCTGATTGATTCACTACAATAAGACTTTATTTCTTTCATTATTTCATCCTTGGTTCAAAAAGCGATTGAATACCACTCATAGCTTGAGTTCCTGGTAGAGAGCAAGCCAAAAATACCTGTTGGCTCCGGTCTACTAAGCAGTGAGTCACAGAAATGTCTCAGCTGATGATTTGATCTTCAGTAAAACGATTTTTTTTTTTTATTGAGCAGCACCATTATAAAACAGTTGTTCTCGAATATGCAGTGGTAGCACATTAAATGAATTGCACTGGTGTTTCAAATTAGCTATGAGCACGACAAAACCAACCTGGCTTACCTTTAACTGACATCAGTGTTCCATGTGCAGCAAGGATGTCCACGTCGCTGGTGCTTTTTATCTTGGTGGTAAGCCATTCACTGGTACCAATGAAACGCTCCTCAAAATCCTGAAAATAACAGAAACATAAATTTTTTTTTTTTTTTTTTTTTACATTTACTCTAGAAAAAGTGTATACCAACGGTGTGTGAGTGAACTGCTCTGAAACCTACCTTATATTTCTGAATCATTGTCATGTTAGGGCATGGTTTGCCATGGCAGAAGTCTGAAGTCATGAAAGCATGTCCTCTGCAGAGAGAGACCAGGACGAGCGCAAACAGCAGCAGCTCCATCCTCGTGGACTCCTGAAAGTTACTGCACCGACACACTGCTGCTCTTTTAAACTGCCTGACTATGACACATCTCAAGATACCAGTTTGTCAGGTCACACAAGCCCTCTCACATTGTTCTGATCTGTCACACTCATTGCCATGAACTTTCACAGACTTTTTCAAACTGAAGAAATCCATATGTGATGTGTTTTGTTTTGCTTGCGCACACATATCAACACTGTGAGGACTGGATGTTTTAGCACTGTAGGGTATAAGGTATCAGCAGGGAAATCAGTCGTGATCAGGTCAAGGCTGTGATGACATAACTGTAGCCTCCTGTAAGAACCAGCTGTACTCAACACATGACGTGACTTGTTATGACACATTCATGTTTTATCTGTCTACAAGTCACTGAATTTTAATCACTGTGAGAAAGTCAGAGTGGAAGAAAGTTAACAAAAACTTTGAAATGAAATTTAAAGGAGAAAAAACACATGTATAGAGCTAAAACTGGTTCGTCTATAGAGGCCATACGAACTGGTTTTAGATTATTACCAGCAGCTCAAATGAACCTATATATTTAGCATATATATATAGAGGTTAAGGTGTTTCGCTGCCTGGGGTGTCCAGGAGTGGGGGAGATGGCCTCTATCACCCCCTCCTCCTCCATCCCCCCTTCTGGTATTGTTATTATTATTATTATTATTACAAAATGTTAAGTTGATATTGCAAAATGCTAATTTATACATTTTTTAAAAATGGTTTTATCATTAATTTTTAATTGAATGTTCTAATATCATAATAATCTGTTACCAGTTATACTCTTAATACACACGCACGCACACACACACACACACACACACACACACACACACACACACATGCATTCCCATAAATATTACACAGAATTTTTTTCTCTTTTGTTTTGTTTTGTCTGTTCATGTCACTGTATTGTCTCATTACACAATAACAACAACAACAAAAACAATTAAGGACTGTCACTTTAAATATATTTTATGTAGTTTATAGTATACTATAAACTTTCAGTACTTCATACAGTGCAATTCAGTAGTATACTTTATAAAGTTTAGTATAATAAGAATTATTATAGCTGGTGTACTGTATGTTCATTTTATAGAGTACAGTACAGCTTATTAATACTTAATGTCGTGTATAGTATAGTATACTTTATAGTGCAGCTTAAGTATAATTGATATAGTGCATAAGTATACTTTATACAGCATAGCACCGCATAATAATAAGTATAGTACTGTATATTTTATGCAGTACAGTCCCCCTTCAGTATACTCTATATGGTGAATAGTATAAAATAAATGTATATTAATATAACTTAAGTATACTTTATGTAGTGAACAGTATAAAATGAGTGTGCATTTCACATAACTTAAGTATATTTTATAGTATTTAAATATAGATCAGTAGAGTTCTATCAGGAGGATATAACCTGCTGACACTAACCTCTTTCTAAAGTATAAAATATGTTCTTCAAATAAATATCCCAAATATCGGTGGGTGACTTTAAAGGCCATTAAGACATTTAGATGAACAATAAGGGAGAAACGTTTCCTGACGTAGAAACGGGGAGCATCGGGTCTCACAATAACTGCTGTCCTTAGATCAGCAGGTGGCGCAACGAGACAAAGAGGCGCGAGGAAAGAGAGAGAAAGAGAGAGAGAGCGCGCGTGAAGGAGCGAGAGGAGGCAGAGTCTGTCCTCCTCTATAACGCACCTCCTCATCCTGGCTCTCCTGGCTATGCACCTGCAGCCTCCCCTCCTCCTCCTGTCCTCCATCCCGGCGGTCGGACAGCGGCAGTGCGCACACTGAGCAGCGGGAGTGCGCAAAGACGGCCGGCATGCACCTGGAGAGAAACCGCCCCGCCAAGCCATCCAAGGGCTCATTTGGAGACCCAGCAGGATGCGGACTGATGCTCTAACAGCGGGGACATAGCGGCACAGACCCGGGCGGATATCAGAGCTGCAGCATGGGCGTGGGAGAGACGCACGGCCACGGTGAAAGCGATGTAATACCAAGGACATAAAGAAAGGTGGGTGGGGGGAACCCGAGTAGCGTTTGGATCAGAGTTGGTTTGGTCTCTCGTTCTCTGAGGTTCACCAAACACGGTACTTTTTCTTTCCTCCTCTCCTGCCGGCCTCCACTGTAGTTTAAAAGGATGGAGAAAGGCGCGCAGCAGATGCCCCAAAGCGCAGAGAGTCCGACAGAGGACATCTCCAAGATAAACGACGAGGAGCTGCTGAAGTGGAGCAAGGAGGAGCTGGTGCGGCGGCTGCGGAGGGCAGAGGCGGGCAAGAGGAGCGCCATCGTGGAGCACGGAAATCTGATGCGGGAGGTGAACCGGAGACTGCAGCAGCACCTGAACGAGATACGGAGTTTAAAGGTGACATGGGTGGGGGGGCAGGTTGATCAGTACAAGATCACTATCATTATGAGTTAAGGGGAAATCATAGATTGGTTAAGGACAGTATAGTCTCCAAACAATTAAGGTTATTAAATCATTAAACCTGTTGCATTCAGAATAGGGAGGAAACATTTATTCCATCACATTAATTACAATTATATGAAATGTAATTTTGGTTAAATGTCTTTGCCCTAGACTATGTCATATGCCTAGAGCTGCAAAAATTAATCTATCTAATTAATTAACCACTATTTTGGAAATCAGTTTGAGCCATTTTTTTCAGAAATAAAATACAAATTATCTGTTTACAGTTCCTTAAATGTGAATATATTCCAGTTTTGAATATCTGAGTTGACTTTGATAGATTTTTTTAAGCAATTTTTGCTGCTTTTCTTTGTTTTATATCACAGTCAACCACTGACTCTTTGGGTTTTTGAATGCTGTTTGTTGGGACATCAATGAATCATCCAGGAATTAATTTGCAGACTAACTGAAAATAACCATTAGTTGCAGCCCTGACTTCACTTTTGGTTAATCTGATATTGAACTGATTCATGGCTTTTCCTATAAAATGTGAATGAAAATGTGAAAAAGGCCCGTCCCAGTTTCCCAATCTGACATTATCAAATGACTCTTTGGTCCACAAACATCACAACAAAGCATCAAATCCTCACACTTGAGAAGCTGGAACCAGAGTGTGTCTGGCATGTTTATTGAAAAAGCGACTAAAACGAATAGCAAAATGATTGCAGATGAACTTCTCATTGTTTTAGTTCAATTAACAACTCATACTCACAGACAGCACTGCATGATGGGAACTCTTCTCACTTGTCAGATGATCAATCCCAGCAGGGATATGTGTGTAATCCCTCACTGTGTCTATCTAAACCAGGACGTGAACCAGAAACTGCAGGAGGACAACCAGGAGCTGCGGGACTTGTGCTGCTTCCTGGACGACGACCGGCAGAAGGGGAAGCGGGTGTCGCGGGAGTGGCAGCGTTTGGGCCGCTACAGCGCCGGCCTGATGAGGAAGGAGGTGGCTATCTACCTGCAGAAGCTGAAGGACCTGGAGCAGCGGCAGACGGAGGTCATCCGGGAGAACCTGGAGCTGAAGGAGGTGTGCCTCATGCTGGAGGAAGAGAGGGCCGCTTCCGTGACCGGAGGAGGTGGAGGCGCCGGCGGGCTCGGAGGTCCCGGCCGCAGGAGCTCCATAGACAGCCAGAGTAGCTTGTCTCAGCTGGGCGGAGGCGTCCCAGCACCTGGCCTGCTGCGGGACGTCGGCGACGGGAGCAGCACCTCCAGCGCAGGCAGTACGGATAGCCCGGATAACCCCCACCTCAAACCCCCTCCCTTGGGATCAAGATGTGTCTCCTCGGAGCACCCCCACAAACCAGGAGAAGTGTGTGAAACCACAGGCCGGAGGCACAGCTCCACCCCAGAATACCACACCTTCCCCCAGTCCTACCGGCCTCGCGGGGGGTCCCTCACCGACCTGGACCCTCACGGCCTACGGGGACACAGCCCAGAGAAACACAGCAAGTCTCCCACCAGGCTGCCGTGTGATTCCCATGTCAAACCCTGCAGCTCTGACCTACTAGCCCACAAACAGCTACTGATGTCAGGGCCGGCGTCGCCAGGCTGTGGGAAGGGGACCGCCAAGTCCAGCCCAGAGCTGAGTCACAGACACCGGTCTGTTAACGTGGCGGGGGCAGGCTGTGGGAGTCCTGAGGCCAAGCTGGCGATGATGGGGACGCCCGAGCACCTGAGGAAAGGACGGGTGATTGTGGGTAGCCCAGAGTCTATACGGCACCACCATCACTATCAACACAGCCCTGGAGTGGAGCACGGCAAGGGGCGGTATAGCACTGGCTCCTCCCCCAACAGAGATGGGGGTCAGAGGAGGGCGATGGGAGAAGACATGGCCACCCACCACCAGAGTCTGTACAACGGTAGGCAGAGGGTAACTCTTGTCTTGTTTATTTCAACTCACAACTCATTCATGACCCATGAAGAACGTTATTTAATTTTAAAAAAAGTTTTAGCAGAGTATCATCTGGCTGATGGAGGCTGCATTTACTCTTCTCTAGCTTCTAATGCACTAAAACCAAGACCAGAGCACAGTTCATATCTGACAACACGACCCAACTATGCTGACACGAACACAACCCGAGAAAGAGTCTGTATATTTGGTTATTTTTTGTGGTTCCCTGAATGCAGAGTTATATTCACATTCAAAATGGGCACAATTATGAGGGTAAAACCCAGGTTCAACATGATGACAACAAATGAGCCATCACCATGACAACTGAGGAAACTCCCACCTGCTGGTAGGGACCAGGGCCTCTTCTCATTTCTCAGTTGGTACATCCTCAATTCCTGTTCTTTCCTTTCCTCTTCTCTTCCTTCCTTAGTCTTGTCATTTTAACGTGACGTCAATCAAATATGACATGTAGCACAGCTGCATTAGCTGTTCATCATTTTATTCAGTGTGCAGTGTTACATCATGTGACGGATATACAGATACATGCACACAGTACCTCACCACATGATCTATTATATGAGTGTTGCACAAATCAGGCATAACATTATGACCACTGACAGATGAAATTAATAACATGGAAGATCTCTCCATCATGGGGAGTGAAGGCTGGTCCTGGTGGTCTGATCAAACAGACCAGAGAAGTTAACACTGGTGAGGATAAAAAGGTCACGGCTTCAGGGGTCAGAGGTCAGGGCTGTTTTGTCAGTACAAAGGGACCAACACAGTATTATTCAGGTGGTCATAATGTTATGCATGACTGTGCTGCTCCCGCAATAGTTTGTATTTCAGCTGTGTGTCACAGCTGTTTTATATGTTGCACGTGCCGAACACTTCCATCAAGGATACACCTGTGAAATCTCGCTCTGGCAAGCCTCCTCTCTCCTCGAGGTGCAACTGAGGAGTAGAGACAGACTTCAAGATGGCAGGCAGGAGGACGGAGGAGAGAGGAGGCACAAAATAGTGGAATGAGATGAGCGGCTGTGGAGAAGCTAGTACAAATAAATGGAGCCTGATTTGAAATTATCTGACAGTTTTTCAACATCTTCTTCATTTCCTGAACTTGTTGTTTGTTGAATACACACACCTGAACGTGACAAGCACAAACACAAGGTCAGGCTCACGGTCACCCACACTCAGTCTCAAGAGCTCAACTAAGCTTAGACTTGGTTTAGAAGACAGGCTTGTAATCACACACACACAGACACACACACACACACAGGGCTCATGTGGATTCACAGTGTGTGTGTTTGTAAGCAGGACAACGTGGGTGATGCAACTCTCTGGGGCGTTTGGGTTACACAGGTACAGTAGTGGTGCATTCAGGGACCATACTGAGGTGACAGAAGAGAGAGAGAGAGAGAGCGAGAGACTGTCAACAAACTGCAGGTAAAAACACACTTGTAGAGTGTGTGTTTGTGAGCTGTCCACTCACTTTAATCAGCTCACATTTGACAGTTGCTTCTGATATGTTCACTATTAAAAGGTGCTTTTTGACACAGTGCTCCAGCTGAACTGCCTCAGACTGTTTTTTTGGGTGCTGTTATCCCACAGGTGGCTCATAATTACATTAGGGGTGAGCCCTTACCTCTATAAGAGTGGTGCATGTGAAATGAGTTTTGCAGTATGCAGAAAGGGAAAAACTGTTTAGATCTTTGTGTTGTAGGTTGCTATGGCGATTAGTCATGTTTCCTCTGGCAGTTGCCACAAATGTTCAGCATGACTTGCATACCTGTGCTTACATTTGTTTTATTTCTTCTTTGTCAGCCATATTTTCCAAATTTGCTCCTCCTCCTTAAGCCGTCACGATCGCTAACGTCTCAGTCACTAGCATGCATTGGAGGCAGGTATTTATGGTATCTGATCAATTATATTTACATGCAGAGCGTCAGTGCCTGGCACACAGAATACCATTTATCACAGTTCAAACTGTCTTTTGCGATGCATTTTCAATATACTGCGTAGCCTAGTATGCACTTCATAGAGTAACTATTAAAGTGCAGAACTTACACCAGTAGGAGCAACTGACAATAAATATTTCAACCAATTCATTTAGCAAATGGGTAGCGGTTATTTGTGATTCCTCTGCTCTTTATATTTTGATTCTTTATGTTCAGTACTATTCAAACCCACTCATCCCACATCCTCCTCATCGTCTACCACCACAAATACTCACACTGTGGGAAACTCTGATACGCTGATGATTTAATCAGGAGTTAGTTTTCTCTTCTTGGTAGAAAGACGTAAAGCACACAGTCCCTGTTCAGAAAATGCAAGAGAAGAATCCTGTCTGTCATCTTTACCTAAAGTGTTAACACTGTTAATGTCTAAACATGAGCTGTGTTGAGGTTAACAACATCAATGGTGCACTGGGAGGATATTTAAGAGCTTAGTTGTCAGAATGCCAGAAATGCAGCTAACTTGCAGTGTGTTACTTTGTGTAGCATAGCAGCTGTAACGCTCTTTGCAGCATTCCAGGCTCCATGTTGGATGTCACAGATGTCTCTTTATATTTTGCGCTGCATGTGATGCATGTCAGTGCTGTACTGTGGTGTCCGGCTGCGGTAATGACTTCTATAGTGCTGAGTGGAAGTGCTCTATATTACAGCTGAGGCCATGGGAAATAGCTTTGTACCTTGGGTGGACGCTGGATCCCTGAGTCAGCTGTTACCAGGAAACAATAGTGGCTGCATGCACTGTACTGTAAGATGAGAGGATGCAATCATATACAACCTAATACCATTTGCAGCACACGATATGCTTTGAGTAGAAGTGAAAGTTTAGTGAATCCCTGACTTATAGCACTCAGTGGGATTATTGAGAAAAAACATTGTGTCCACTTCAATAAAAATAGATGCATAGATTATCAAATGACTCAGATGTTTGACTCATGGATGGGGAACCGTCAAATATAAAGCAACTGTATGATGCTAACATGTCAATATGGACCAAAATCTATGTTGAATCTGTCACTGAGAATTAAGGCCAAAGGGGTTCAACCCAGACTAATGAGGTGTTCCTAATAAAGTGGCCAGCATGTGTATGTATTTTTATTTAAAGTAACCATAAAATACTTCATCACTTCATTTGATTATTTTCTTCTTTTGAAGAATCTTTTTTGAATCTTGATCAAAAAGCTGACTTCACTAGTGCTTTCATACATATGGACCGCCAAAATCAACACTAAATGAAAGTTCCCTGTAGCTTTAAGCAAAAATATAAAACTTTTTCTGGGTTTAGCTTCTCAGATGTACAGATGTTATATATTTTTTCTATTTAGTCTGATCTTAATATAATATATATATATATATATATATATATATATATATATATATATATATATATAATTATATTGACAGTTTGTCAATACAATGTGAAGATTGGGTTTTTAGAAACTTATTTCACTCATTTATTTTCATGTTCTATAGATCCATTAATCAAAAGCTGAATCATATATTGTCAGAAAATAGTCAATAGCTACACATTTGCTTGTTGAACGAGACTCCAGCCACATCTTCCTCATCAGCTTCATCAGTCTCCACCTTCCATTCCGTCTGCCCCCATGCCTCTGCACCACACCACCACCATGTAATACCCACTCTTTGCCACTCTTGTTGCTGCACCGCATACAGTCAGTGTAAATCTTCATTAAGCTGCCTCCATCAAGCGCTAGCACTTTTACAAATTGAGGTCATTAACTTCAGTGGTCTCTCTGCACTCCTGCCTTGGTGCACTAAATAATTGAAAAGGCCCTGTGTGATTTTCCCCCTATATCAGCACTGGTCGTATCAATACATGCTGTTTCTAAAACTAATGTGACCCTCAGGCCACCTGGATTTGAGTGGGTCGAGTTTTCCACAGTGAACTGAACTGTAAGAGTTCCGTTACACGGCAGCGACAACATTTTCAAGAAGTGCTGTGACTGTTGAGTTTTCCTGCCAGTTGGGAACATCGCTTATTCAAAAAGTACTGTCATCAGCAAGACAACAGACCTCCAGAGCAGCACTGGGCTGGCTAATATGGTCAGTGAGAGTGAATAATTTAAACATGGTTTTGCATGTTTATGCATGTTTTTGCATGATTAAAATGACTACATGTTAAAGGGGAAGTACCTTTTTTTTTTAAAATTTGTACCTTATTTCTGGGATAAAATACTGTCATTTACTCACCCATTTCACTTTGGAGTATTTGTTTTGGCAATATCCATTTAACAGGAGTGAACGGGGCCACGGAAATGCAGCCAGTAAATGACTCTTTACTATTTCGCAAATAACAGACATTTAATAAGATGGGCTACACTATTACTATTCTCATTTGAGTCCGGAGTTGTACGTAACTTGAAAAAAATTCAATCTGTAAATAGACTCTACTTCCTGTCTATCATAGGACCCCTAAGGACCCCTAGTGGCCACCTATGTGTCTTCACAGCGCCTGAACTAAAACAAAGCATGTATGCCTATGTGACAACATCACAAATAAGTATTTTAGTAGAGTTTGTTCAAAGATTTAATTTTCTCAAGTTTCAGACAACTTTGGACTCAAATGAGAATAGTAATAATATAGACCATCTTATTTAACGTCTGTTATTTGAGATATCCTCTCCTGTTAAATGGATATAACTAAAGCAAAAATCAGAAATACTCTAAGTGAAATGGGCGAGTAAGCAGTATTTTATACTGTATTTATAGTGTGTATATATATATATATATATATAGCATTATATATAAAATACTGTATTATACAGTATTTTAACACATATTTCTCTATAGTTAGTTTGCTTCTCTTAGTGGTGAAGCTGATCTGGAGCCCAGCTGGTTTTGCCTGCCCTGGGTGGATATGTGCTGAATCAGATGGGAGGAATTAGTGTGCAAAACTCATTATGCTCTGTACATAACCAGCACCCAGAGCAGGCTCCAGCACAAATGACTGCAGATTTGGGATAAAGTCTTTGTACTCACAGAGGAGGAGAACAGAAGATTCTCCTTGCGTCATTAGGGGTCCAACATCTCTCTTGAATGAAGCATGTGTGGCAGAGCTAATGTAACACACACACACACACATAAATGACTGCATGTCACATATAGCACACAAGCTTATTTAAACATGTACGCATACTTGAAGACAAACTCTCTGTAAATATGTTCATTTTAACATGGAGTCAGCCTCAAGTGGCCATTTGAAGAACTGCAATTTTCTTGAGGTTGGCACTTGATTTTAACCCAAACCATGATCATTTCCCAAACCTAACTATTTTTCTGTTTTATTTGGTCTTAATCTTAATATATATTTGACGGTTGCCAATACAGTGTGAAGAAACTCATAGACAGGTTTCACCAATAATTTTCACATTTTATAGATCTCGTGATCTGTTTCTGGTGTTTGTTCTCTGGCAATCATGTATGTTGTGTGGCAAATGTTGTACTCTGTCATTTAGGTACATGTTGCAGTGCAGGTTATCAGACTAGGACATGCCAAAACCCAGTACATATAAGCAAAAGAACCATAGGTTTCAGAAAATAAAATCCCTTAGTGAATCTGTAAAAAAAATGCTGATCCTTCACAAATATTATAAATATATTCCAGTCATATAGAAGAACTACCAGGGACCTCTGTTATTTGTCGGTTCAAAAACAAGTTAACTGCAGTCAGAAAACCTCATAAAATATTACAGACATTCAAAGCTTCATTCGAACTTTCAGGAGAAGCTTTGACAACATAGAAATAGAATTTTAGTACCTAGATGGTTTGTTTGATTCCTATGTAAAGAGAGAGCTGTGGATGAATGCATCTTTTTCAGTGTACACTTTGTTATTTGCCAAATTTGACTACAAGTATTGGAGTAGAATTGCAGTGGACGCATGTAATTGTATACTTGTTTAACTTGTATAACTTATATTTGTATAATATAAGTTTATATACATACATGTATTGCACTATATTAGACGAATATGGTATTACTTAATTTATGCATTTGGCATTTTTGCCTAATTCCTATTCTCATTTTAGTTGCTGATAATTTCTGCTCGTCATTCCGGCAATGAGCTGACATATGCTGGCTGACAAACCCTACATTGTCCATATGTTTCCATCATCCTGTATGTAGCTCTGCAGTGTTTGTGCTGCAGCATCCTCACTTTATGACCTTTTAGTATCATACTGAAAATGAATGCTGCATCTGTAACATCTGTAACCACAGCAGCACTGCAGCAGCTCTATAAACAAAACCACAATGCTGCCATAAAAGTCATCTGTATTTTGTTGTGTCCTGCTCTTCAACCCCTCTGTAAGCCAGTTAGCTGTGATGTATAAATAGACAGAATCATTCTCCATTCATGGTTTGCCATAAGCTTTGGAGATCTGGCTAACAACACACCCTCATGCAAGTTCAGGTCTTGTGTTTTCATGTTTTAAAGCTCTATCTCTCACACACAAGACTTAGGGGCTCCATGTAACAAGCTCACACTGCTCAGATAAACCCATTTAGGCCGTGTTGGTCTAATTGAATTTGTCTGCTCCAGACTGAAATGAGTGTGACTTGTGTGGTGTGTGTTTCTGTGTGTGTCAGAGCATAACATGAACCTCAGTTGCTTTGGTGTCAAGCTGGAATGTAATTTGTGGCCTCCAGAGATCCCGACTGTAGGAGGGAGGATGGAGCTGCCAGTGGTTCTGTGTTCGTCCATGTAAACATTTTCCATCCACATCATACGTCCTCCATTCACTGATCATTTCCTCTCTTTTCTAGAAAAGATCTTTTCTTGTAGTGCCTTCTTTCTTCCTTTCCTTTTATGAGCTGTGATCCTGATGTTCATTCCACAGTTTTGATGTTAGCAAACTGTATGTTGGCAAACATTAATTTAACATCAATTTTAAAATTATAATTGTCAGGTAGGATGGTTGTTTTTTGTTCCAAAACCCCAATAGTTTGAAAAATGTCCCACTGGACCAGAAAACCATTTATCCAACAGCCATAGGACATAAGACTAATTCACATATGTGCTCTCATTAAAGATCCTGTCACTACATATTTGATTTGTGTGATTGAAAAAAAAAATCTCTGCCTTTCAGAGAGCACCAGGAAGACTAGATCTTCTGGGAGTAGACCAAAACTTTGCTCTGTTTTGAGATCAGAGTAAGCAGTTCTGCAGCCCTGGAGCTTCACAATGACAGCTTAACAGGCTGCCCAGGGACTAAACCAGAACACGACAGGCTTCAACACATCACCGGGTAAATTAGTGGGTTGCAGGACACAGGATGCAATGAATTCCCGGGTCGATTGGAGGGCCACTTGACCCTGGTTAAAATGATGCAACAACCATTTCACACTGCAAGAAAATACCGGATCGACTAGTGAAAGGGGCTTTAATGAGACCTGTTGTTTGGTTGTTTAAATGTCTGGATTCTCATCTCGTCAGTTAAAACTGAAGAAGTGTCTTGGATAATGTGTGAAACATCTTCAAGTCCTGTTGATTGTTTAGCTATTTTTGGATTGACCTTGACCTGAAAGACTGAGAACCCTTACAAAAAATGTTCAGCCTCATGCTTGCAGTGACGTGTTACTCATCATTGTGAATCTGGATGATTCCTGTGTTTTAAATAGAATTTCTCCATTCATCATGGAGGCACGTGAGAAAAACAAAGTTTTCCTTAAGAATTCAAGGTGTGGATGAAGCAATTTCCATTTTCTGCTGCATTATGCACCTACCCCACTACATTTGAGAGGGAAATATTGTCGCTTTTAATTCACTACAGAGTCAGTCTGTCAGTGGCTTCCATACCTCTTACATGAGGTCAGCAGGTTTAAAAGGTTCTGATATAAAAAGAAATTGTGATCATTTCATTACATCCTTTCCTATCCAAAATTCCAGCAAATGGCTTAAAGGATTTGCGGCTCTTACATCACAACCGGGCAGTATCAGTTTGACAGCCGATTTAGGAAATGAGAAAGGCCTCTTTTGTCATCATTCATCTGCTAATGGACCCAGAGTTAAACAGGCTCAATCCTCTACAATGGCCTCCCTTTATTACCTTCACTACTGAGTGTAAAGTCCCAGTGTAATGAACTGTTTCTATTCACACACACTTTACACTGGTTCACTGCTGAGTTTGAGTGAGAGGAGACCTTTGCTGTACAGTCACGTTGTGCACAACTACAAAATGACCTTCCTTAATTAACTCTTGGCTGTGTGTGTGTGTGTGTGTGTGTGTGTGTGTGTGGTGTATGTGTGTGGGGAGTGCATGTATTCTTGGTGCGCTATTGCTTCTTTACAAGGGTCAGGTGTGATGTTGACTGCAAGAGATGGCGTGCATGCATGATGTGCATATGTTATAGTGTGTGTGTGTGTGTGTGTGTATTACATCAGTGCCCTAGGTGTTGTGTTGAAAACAGCAGTTTTTGTCTGGCGCAGCTAGCCCACTCTCACATTACTGTGCATAGGCACAAAGTACCTTCATGGTGAGCTGAAGGTACGTACACACACACACACACACACACACACTCATCTGTCAAGGGAGCACATAATATATTACACTGCTGCTGCTATTAATAAACATAACTCTGGATACCTGCAGCTTTTGGGCTGTCATTAAAATAAACCTGAGCACAAACACATTTGCGACCATTTGAACTGCTTAAAAAGCATACCTTTACATTTAAAATGTCACATGTAGCAGCTTTGACATCACAAAGTCATTTTCATATTAAATGGTTTTAACACACACAGTTGGATGGCTGTCACTGAAAGGATCCCTAGAGAGAGCATTTTATAAGCTGATTCTTTCACGTCAAAAGGTTCAGTTCACTCCAAAAATAATATTTTCTCATAGAGGGAGAATTTGTAGATATAAGGGGCAACAGGTTAAGTCCAGAGAATATGCACATATCTGCTGTAGTGACTCTGTAACTGACGTGTACCTCGTTAAAAACTGTAGATGTCAGGGCTGCAGGAAGAACTGTGACTGGTCAGTTTTATTCTGCAGGTGTCTTATGCCAATGGGTATTACTGAGAGTAAAGACAACGCCAAGGAAACAGAAGACAGAAAGTTACAGTTAGTACTCTGTAAATAAAATGACCTTGCACCACTGTCAACTAGAGAAATAGTCTCTGTGGAAGCTAACGACTGAAGTATTTAAAATTTTCAATACTATCTAGTCAGATAAGTCACTCAAAGCAAGAGAGAGCTAATAAAAGAATTAAAATAACAAAATGAACAATCATCCAGCTATTGCTGCATTAATTTCTCTTTATTAATCTGGTTCTCACTTTCTGACAAGTAAGTTTAAAAATGAAATGTGAGAATGACTGAATATTCAATATTAAATTCATGATAAGCTCCCTTTTATTTTACTGACTTTATATAACAATTGAGGATATAAACTACTTTGACTTGGATACAATCCATCACTTCCCACACATCCCCCCCCTTAGGGAAGCTCCATCTAGCCCGCCAATCCATCAGCAGCGTTGGATATTGTAAATCTGAGGATACAGCTGACAAAGTCAGTATTTCAACTAAAATTAGCGAAAAAAACACAATTATATTTGTGCTGTCACTTCAAAAAATGAAGTCAAGATGCGTTTGAACAAAACTCATAAAGCTTAATCATTCTCTTTCTAATCCACTCTCACTCATTAAATAATCAACACTTTGTGATGTGAAATGAGAGGGAAAGCGCTACTATGAAATAAAACAGGGAAAGACAAGGCAAAACGTACACCAAACTAAAGGAAATAAATAAACTGAACATGTGACAAGTGTTCATAGGTATAAGTCCAGGCGGATCTCAGATCTCTGAACAGCAGAAACCAAACATATCAAAAACAAAGAGATATTTGCATGAGCTGTTTTTCATCTGTCTACATTAGATGCAGTTGGTGAAAATATCTGAAACATGAGGCTCCATCCTCTCATTAGTGTTGATCTTTCCAAGACATAAATAATCAATAATCAAACGATCCTAAATCACCAGCAATGGCAGATTTCTTTAAGTGCCTCTCATGTGTCCTCCCGCTATCATAAAATCAACCCCTCTCCAACTCGTGTCGTAATGACAGACAGTGGTTTTGTCCTCCACACAATGATGGCAAACAGACTATATTGTGATGTTACAGTTAGAGTCGTACATATATATTGTTGTGGACCTTTTGAAGTCTGAGTATGTCATTAAGCGTTCACAAGGCTCATATGAATTCAACATTTTCTCCTAATGTGGCTCAGAGATAAGTATTGTTTTGGCTGGTTTAGGAGGACAACCAAGTAGTTTACCTGATCAGATGTTGTCAAAGCATTTTGGGTAGATTTATAAGTACGTTCATGCGGTCAAGCACTGTCCAACTGCAATCCGATAACCCAAAATGCATTTAATGCACGTTATAATTATGGTTCCAAACATATTCTCTTCTTTTGTTTATTTGTTCCAATCTAGTCTCAGTTTGTTGGTTTCATAATTTGACTTTTTGCATTGTCAAACTCTCCTCTCCCCTTCACCATGTGGGTGTGTTCCCTCATCCAGCAGGCTGTTCTCATCCAATATTTGTACAAATTACTACGAGAAGTATTGCACTATAATTCGTATATAACCCATGTAACTGGGAGCCAGAGTTGTGATCACGTGACGTTTGATGCAAGCTGCGCTTTCTTTGAAAACATGGCGGACATTCCTTACATTCATAGTGGAAATGCAATATTTTATGATAGCTTATGAGTTCAAATGCATTTTGATAACATTTCTAGAGGTAAATATGCATTTTCTTTCTCACCCTGTTAACCCTATCCCCAACCCTAACCATCACTAGAAATGTTGTCAAAGCATATTTCAATGCATAAACTTTATTAAAATATTGCAGTTTCCACTGAGAATGAAAGGAATATCCACCATTTTTAAGGCTCATGCATCAGGGCTTGCGCATGCATGCTGATCGCTCATGTTGCCGGTCATTCGTAGAGATATGCACAAAAATCTGTGCCTTACTTTTTGTATGATATCATACGAACCAGTTCATGAGACTATGTTGCATCCAGCAGTAGTCTGTTACGATGAAGGTCCAGCAGGGCAGAATGAAGGCAGGGTCCACCGGCTCTTGTCCCAGTTTGAATTCCCTATTAGGGGGGAAGGGTTGGAACAAACATTCATGACCCTCGATGCCAGCTAAGCCTCCTCAATCTGTTCCCCCAGCTACTAACGACTGCTATGTGTTTGACAGAAAACCAGAAATCACATGTTGGTGTGTATGTGTGGGTAGAAGTACGAGCTTCACACCGCAGAGACAGACTACGTCGTCTGAGACTTTTAGATTAAATTGAACTGAATAGAGGAATGTGGGATGTCTAACAATGTTTGTGACGCATGCTGACAGGCTGACGCAGGCAGTGAGTGCGTGTTTAAAGAACACTGAGTGTTTACCTCGGTGATGTGTCATATCAGCTGAAGGTCGCTGCGTCTTTCAGGATCACTGAGTAACTCAGAGTGAAGCACGAACATCCTCCCCTCCTGTCTGTCGAGTAGGTCTGAGCTGCTCTCTTTATAACTCTTTTTTTCACATTTTATAGCTCTTATCATCCATATTCCACAACTTTCTCTCCTTAGAAACAGGAAATAGTTGTTCTTTCATCAAGGCATTGCTTAGATATTATGATATTTTGACAAAAATGACTTTAAACTGGCCAGATATCCATGACATTTAATTTGAACCCCTATGACCTTTAATTTAATCCCACATTTATTCAAGTGTCACCATAACAAGGTGTTTGTGGATCCTCATGAATTATCATCATCTGCATTAAGTATCATGTCTCTCCAAGAATCACTCCCAAATGTTTTAGTGACCCCCTTGACCTTTTCTTCCACCACCAACAATGTGTTTATTGTACAGGAACAATCAATCCATCAGAAGATAAACTTCCATTTGGGACACTCTTTGAGCTTCATCTCAGTCTATTCAAGCAGAACATGTTTTAGTCCCACAACTGGATCTAAAAATAGCAAAATTCAATCATGGTCAAGGTGGGAAAAAAAGTTGCCTGGTAAAAAAAATGCCAGGATAACCTGTGAAAAAATATGAAGACTGTGGCAGTCAATTTTTCAAAGTATGAAATATGATTAAAATCATTCACGTGTTATAAGTGTGATTTACAAGTTTAGTTGTAAACTCTCCTGAAAGAAAATATGTTTAGTGATATACTCCAGCCTCCTTTGGCTAGCAACAAACAAAACAATTCCACCTGCCAAATATTTTTTCCAGATGCAAAAAAAAAAAAAAAATAATTTAAACTCATAAATTCTCCTACCAAAAGTTTTTCTTTTCATCTGGCAAAAAGTTTTTTTTCCTCAGAATAAATTAACAACAGGAAAAATGATCCTGGCAAAACATCATTTTCATTTGTTAGCGAGCTGTAAACGCAGGAGAGAAAACAATTTATTTCAATCAGATTTAGAAAATGAGATCACAAGATTTTTTTTTCAGTTTACAGGCTCGATGTGAGGAAAAAGTCGAACTGTTAACATATCAGCTCCAGCTGTGCGACAGGCAGTAATTACGATTGGTTTACTTCAGAGGAAGGAAGTCACCAGCTGATTACCACCGCACAACAAGCCACAACAAGGATGTACATGTTTGAGTGCAGTATTATGTTGGTGTGATCTGGAGCTCCTTGTACTGGGAAACGATGTAACTGTCTTTTCCCTTGACATCTAAGCGTTAATCACACCTGCACTGCTTCCTGAGCTGCCTGCAGACACAGTAACAGGCTGTGTGCTTGTTTGTTCGTGCAGTTTACTCTCCGGGGCATCAGGATGAGATTGGAGCCTGACTGAGCTGAGAAACAGGCAGCGCACCGTCTACTTCCTGTTCTCGCCATCAGTCAGATTTCCTGCTCTAGGTGTGGCAGCGCAACTACAACGAGCATGGACGAATGGGCTGCGTTCAAGATCAAATGTATATAATTATAGTTTGTCTCTCATGAAGACAGATGCAGCGATTGAGATACTCACTGCAAGTAATATTTAAGCTGAGCTTGTAAAGTCCTTTACAAATTATGACATTAAGGGCCCAATTAGCAAAGCACCGTGAGTATGCTAGGAAATGAGAGCCCAAGCCTTTTATTGTTGCTAGGCAACTGCAAAGTCCATCCCAGTATCATGATATTGTGTTAACATCTCTGAGGAATCACACAGTGTCACAACATTTACTCATAATGCCATTTCCAACTGGATACTCAATGTTAACCATCTTAAAGCTGAGATTATCAATATATTCTACTATATTAACAGTGAATCAAATGACTAGTTTCATGGCTTGTAACTTTACTGCACAGACAGATGCTAACAGCTAAAGGGCAAAGCACTATTTATAGAGTGAGTCTCCAACTGAACTGAAATATACTGGAGCTATGCAGTGTACACTGCTTACAATACTTTGTACATGCACCTCTGCACATTTCTGACTGTGGAACGATGAAATCCTTCCAAAAAATGTGTTTCACAGAATAAGCTCTTTGAAGTTGTCTTCTTAATCCAGACCAAACTGTTGTTGGAGGATTTTTTTCTGTTTAAGGGAAGCAATATTAACAATGTGCTAATTTGCACGACGGTAACTCTACTTGGATAAACTGGCCGAAATGGTCATGCACAGTCATGCTAATTGACAGCCCTATTTACACACACACACACACATATATATATATGTATATATATATATATATATATATATATATATTTATTTATTTATTTTTTTTGGTTTTTGGTTTTTGGTTGATTATTTTTTGCCGAATTACAGGAGAAGCTTGGATAGAATGAGAAAAGATGGTTAATCGAATTTTATCAGCATGTTTGAGCGTTAGTTATGACTACGTTTGAGTTCTGCTTCATGACCAGCCAGCACGGCAACGCATTTCAGGCAGTTTTTAGAGTCACCGTCCTGGAAATCACGCGTGTCAATGCGATTATTCTGCATTAACACAATTTCGACAGCCCTACTAAAAATCTAATTCAAAATATAACACTCTTTGTATTTATTTGATTCCTAATCATGATTGATTGAGGGCAAAAGTATAACTGTTAGTTCAGCTTGTGCCATTGATACTTCACAAACCACTTTGACAGGATGACCTTGGAAAGGACGACCTTGGAGAGTCCAAATCAAAGCAATCTTGCATTTAGATTATTGTGTGTTTCCCTCTCCACATTACTGTACTGTATGTAGCTTCTGCTGAGAGTTGAAATACGTCTTCTAAATAACCTGCATGACAGTGGAAGACCTCACCCTCAGTTCTGTCACACCGGACAGTAGAAAAGAAGAGAATTATTTTATTTATTTTAAGACCAAAAAATGCACCTGCTGCTACCAAACCACGTCTACAGACAGCGACACACAGTTAACTGATACAGATTTATTTTCCACCTGATAATTGCTCACTATAAAACTCTATCTGGCCCATGGTAGTCAAAGTGGCATATGTAAAACCCTGCAGAAACACAGCTGCTTTGTTGCTAATGGAGGGGAACGTTACCCAGGGACAATTAATGTGTCCGTAGCATCATTGCAGGGAGATGTAGTGAATGCAGTATGTGGGTGTTTGCTCCAAGCTGAACTAGTGATGACACTCTAATTTCCTGCTGGAGGCTCACAGTGTGTGTATGTGTGTGTGTGTGTGTGTGTGTGTGTGTGTGTGTGACATACTGTAATTAATGCTCCACTTATACTTTTTTTACCTCAGTGTAACTCAGTGCAAACAAGCCTATCTGCAGTACTTACCACGTAGAGGGAAAAGAAAGAGAGGAAAGCAGGTTGTCAGGAACAGGAAGGAACGATAGATCAATAAGAGCTGCTGTACAGCGCCCTCTGTGGACTCAAGCATCCACTACAACTCATTTTCTCAGCCTCCAGCATGAAATGTATGATTATGCATACGTCAGCAGCTTGGTGTGAACGTTCATATAGCAGCTACGTTTTAGCCAGTTCACCCGGCTATATAGCACCTCATATCTTTTCCTGACCAGACAACGAATAAGCAAAGTAATTTATGGAAAAAAAAGCAGAAACAATATTGATGTATGATGATTATACTGCAGATTTTTGCTTGTACATTTTTGCCATAAAGGTGTTTCACACTACATAAAAAATATTCGATTTATTATATGGAAAATAATATTTTTTGTAATAATTAATTAATATTTAACATCATGAAACTGACATTTCAGGGATTAAAATTCTGAAAATTACTGAATGTTGGAGAGGTTTGAGTAGGTTAGAAGTTGTTTAAGTGATTCATGCAAAAAAGAAAAAAATATTGATTTATGACGATTTAATAGCAGTTTTTTTGAGTTTGTGCAGAGGCGTCCAGAGGGCAGTAAATTTTAGGAGGGCACAAGGGTTAAACAACAACGAATAGTCTGGTGTCTTGTATTGATTTTAAAGCTGGAAGTTTAAATGCATGACTTTTTATGTCATTTTTAAGTTTTTGTACAACGTGTCAGTGATACCAGCCTGAATTGACTTGGTGTCATTTTGAAAAGGAAATCAGATGCATATCACACAACACTACTTATTGCTGGATATTTGCTTTTGTAATTTTTGTGCAAAAGATTTGATATGTCATGTCCTGCAGGTGGACTCGATGTCCCAGCAGTACCAGTACTTTCTTTTAACAGCCACACATGTCATGATATTGGCTGAATTTTTAAAATACATCATGCCTGCTGCACGGTCACTGTATATAACATGTAGGAGACACTCTTTTATGAGGAAGTGGGTCAGGAAGGTGGCAGAGCCTTGCAATATTTGGTAGGAAAGTCATTAAGTGTTGACCTGAGGGCCTGGTGGATTATGGGACACACACACACACACACACACACTTGCCCAGATGAACACATGGAAGCACACACATGCATAATAACACATGAGGGTGAGATCAGCCAGGGAGGTTAGCAAAGGTCTCTGGCAAAGTTGGACTGAAGCTGGCAGCTTGTGCGGCTTTGTTCAAGTGCAGTGTGTGTGTGTGTGTGTGTGTGTGTGTGTGTGTGATCAGAGGTCCTGTGTTAAGGACAGGCCTACTAACTAGGCCAACAGCTGCTTCCCTGGCAACTCATCTCCAGTCAGCTTTGAAGCCATTTTATCCCTCCCTATTATTTCAACACAGCAACATTTTGCATATTAATGCAGCTTGTATTCTAATACACCGACCATCACACATGTAGCCTACACACACACACACACACACCACATTTACATGCAGAATACACACGTGTATGCTTATTCAAAAGCCCTTTGTACAAGTGTACAAGTGTCCAGGTGTGGACCCCAGACCTTTATTTATTCAAATAGATGCAGCATATTCACTTTCTCTCCCTGTGTGTGTGCGTGCGTGTGTGTGTGTGTGTGTAGCAGCAGTGTGGGTAGTTATGATTGACATTAGCCTTCGTTTAAATTCAGAAAAGCCGCCGCTTCGTCACTCGACCACCTATTGTGTGCATCTGCCCTTTGATGGTGTCCTCATGTTCAAAGAGATCCTCAGTCTGTTATTCCGTCTTTCTTCAACACATAAAGAAACAAATAAATGTAACTGCAGAACAAAATGCTTGAAAACTAACACACACACACACACACAGACACACACACACACACACACACCACCCTTCTCCCTGACACACACTCCATCCCTTACTTCCTCCGTCCATCACTCTGACACACACAGCGAGGTGCATTGAGGCGAAGCAGAGCACACAGCTGTGAACCGACCCAGAGGCGTGTGTGTGTGTGTGTGTGTGTGTGTGTGTGTGTGTGTGTGTCTGACAGCCTGGACCACTGAGACACAACCAAAGGCGTAAGCAGGTCAGCACGAGAGCGAGGGTAGAATGAATGTATGAAACAGACATAGAGCTGGAGTAACACAGGTTGGTCTAGTGTTTCCTCTGTAATTAGAATATTCATCACCTTCACACACACACACACACACACACACACACACACACACACACACACACACACACAGGCTGGTTAATCTGAGTTTGAGGGTTGATAAATGACCAGAGTCGGTGGTCAGCCTCTCTTCCTCTCCACAGCTGCTCTGCCACATGCTCACTTGTACAACTTGTACTCGTACACCATGTACAGCAGGCCTGTGGTAGCTGATGCTAACGGTTGTTGTATTGCAGCATTCACTCAACATTCTCCTGATTTGACTGGTGCATGAACACATTTTTTCGTTGCTATTAGGATAATCTTAGCCTGGCCGTAGCCCATGATTCAGAAAATTAACATGTAATGTTTTTACTTTAATCTAATCGTGTTAACACTGACGGCCCTATTTATTTTGTTCTCAATATTTTAGTTTTTGTCATTTGTCATAGCTTGGTCTAAAAGAAATCTTCTAAAATAAAATGACAGGCAGCTTATGTTAATAGTTCACTGTATCATTCATCAGTGTGGTGTTTACTTGCATATAAAATGAGCTGTAATTTCTTCAAATTGATCACTCAGCAGAAGATGTATTTAATAATTTGCGTGAATGCTAAACTGATTCAAGTATAACATCAGTGGAGTCTTGTGATTTGTTCAGTCACTCCTCATGAAGACGTTTTTCGTAAAATGAGCCCGTTACGAGCTCGTTCCTGCAGTGTTACTGACCTTATTCACTACATTAACAGGTCTTAGAGGTGAGAAATTAACGAATACACATTACCCTGAATATCTGCTCCAGAAAAAAATGCAGAAAGGTCGGCACTGTCGCAATTTGGGTTTATTACCACAGACTTGAGAAAAACAGCATTATATCAGCAACGACCAGTCTGTTGTCGGATAATTGTCTAATGAAACCGAGCTGACATCTTTGTCTCAAACATCCGTCCTCTATTCCTACGACAAAAGAGCTGCTGGAGTGAAACAGCAGAATTCAGCAATTTAGATTACAGCTTCTTTTCCCTCTAATCAGTGTAATTATGTGTGTAGAAGACAGTGATGATATTTAATGTGACTTTCTCTGTTCTGCTGCATCATTCAGCTGGTCTGAGATACAGAAAGGGTCCAAACTGAAGAGAGGATGAAAAACCAACATCCATTTTTCCTTGTCAACATCGTAGACATACATTTGACAGTTCATTTTCATAATCATGATAGTATAGAGGAACCTGACTGCGAAGCTCCTCTCTTACATGACTGCATACAAATTTTAAAAAGACATTTTGCAGCCAGACGAGATTCAGACAGACTGATATGGTAACTGTCACAAAAAGAAAGGACAAGAGAGGATGATGGGTAACAGGAAATGCCTCCAGTGACTGACCATCCCTGACAGGAATCAAAGTGGATTGACAGAGAGAGAAAAGTGTCTGTGTCATTCAGCCAGCGAAGCAGTTCACAGTGAGAAGCTACACCTTTCACTGTCAATGTATCTGGAATAACAAGCAGCAGGCTGAAGGTGAAGGGAGGGCTGCAACTCCAATCTGAGATGGTAAATTTAAAATGGAGAAATAGGTGATATATATATATATATATATATATATATATATATATATATATATATATATGAATCATAAATAACTATTGAGATTAATCAATTCTGTTGCGTTTGATTATGACTGCATTTGATTATGAACTATTTTTTTTTTTTTATTTCTTCTGCAGCTCTGATATCTGCTGGTTGCTGCACCAACTCCTGTAGGAGTGTAAGGCTTTGGGACAGGTGAGTCACCCACACACACTTTTAGCTCTGCTTTGGGCTCCACCTCCATTGGAAAATATGTGGATACTATCTGGCTCCTTGTGCCGACTCATTAATCCAAATATACGAATTAGCTCATGGCAACATCATCTGACCTTCCTAGTGGCAATACATTTACCTATATACCCTTATATTCTTACCCCCTAACTCATCTGACCCTTTGTGCTGAAACCTGACCACCCAATCCAACCAACAAAGGCTTCAAGGACGAACAAAAGGGGAATGTCTGATTTAGATGTTGATCTGAGTTAGATTTTTTTTTTTTTTTTACAACCTGAGGAACACTTTATTTTCCACAGTTGAACTTAAATCCCTTAAAACCTGAAATGTTCTCAATCAGCTATGACCTTGACACATGAAGCATTTTTTGGAGATGGTGACTTGCAGTATAAGAAAATGAAAACTGTGTACTGGCATGAAAGGTCACTCTGGAGTGACCCCTGCTTTAATGCATTAGCTGCAGGGTGAGTGATGGCGCTGGGTTAATATTTAATGATGAAGCAGTTCTTAATGGGTGAATAAATCAGCCTCCATCTTTACCTGGAGAGGATGGATCTCTGCATTCTGCTGAACACACACACACACACACACACACCGTAATTGTTTCCTTCTTGTCTTTCAGCTTTGATGCCTCCTGACCATGACATGCCCTTTGATCAGATGCTGCTGTGACAACACACCCCAGAGACAGAGGAAGACGGTTATTAGCAGGATGGATGGATGGTAGATGGAGGGATGATCATGAAATTCAAAATAAAGCAGCGAGGGTGATGGAGCAGATGAGTGAAACAAGGCGACAAATACACTGGAAACGCTTGAAAACTGTCTCTGCCCTGCCCGCTTGATGCTGCTGCTGCTGCTGCTGCTGCTGCTATGCATTTAACGTGGACCACCAGAAAAAGACTGATTGTTTGGACGAGCAGAAGCTCATCCCTGCATTGCCAAAATGAAGAAAGGAAGATAAATGAGACAGCTGAGAATCTTTGTGTTGCCAACAAAAATAGTCCTACCTCTTTGGAAAGACAGTCTGGATGAAAGCACCCCAATATGGAAGAGTAACCGCCCCGTCTCTTCACAGTCACAACGCCAGTGGTTCTTTTAAACGTAATACCGACATGTGACGATGGTAACTTCTTTTACAAAGTCATTGTGGACCTGGAATTAAAGCACAAAAGAAGTTACTAAGTCATTTTAACTAAGGGAGGAGTTTTCAGAGTTATTTAAAAGAGAAGTTTGTTTTTTTTACCTCTGCCAAGGAGGTTATGTTTTTACCGGGGTTTGTTTATTTGTTGGTTTGTTGCTTTGCAAAATAACTGATTAATTTTTGGTGGTGCCGTTGAATGGGATCCGATCAAAATTATTAAAATAATTAATCAGTTATAAGTCAGGCCACTTCTGACCAACCCTGAAAATTTCGTCAAAAAACGTCGATAACTTTTTGAGTTACTTTGCAAACCGACAAACCAACAAACAAACAAACAAACAAGCCCCGGTGAAAACACAACCTCCTTGGCGGTGGGGGAAACTTTAAATAATAAAAAGTCCTTGGCAGAGGTCTGTGCTGTCTGACTGCTTTTCTAGTTACAACTGTGGTCTTGTTTTTTTTATAATAGCATTGTACTCATGTTTTTTTGTCCCCAAATCCCAGCAAATAACTTAAATTAGAGCTGAAATGATGACATAGTGAGAAAACAGAAAAATAGGAAATATTTCGATAGTCAGTTCCATGGTCAACTGAACACCTTTGGGTTTTCTCTTTTAGTCACAAAAATAATTTGTGAAGTTGTGATGGCTATTTCTTTATAAGCCTTTTAGATTTCATAGGTCAAACAGTTAATCCGATATAATTGATAGATAAATAAATGATGATAACAGAAAAATATTGAAAACTTGATGAGTACAGTGTTATTATTGTTGCTAGAAATGATGGAGGCACTAAAAGCCAAGTTGTAATAAAGATAAAATACACTTTAAATATATTATGTTTTGTTTTGAGCTATTTGGAATTACAACAGCACAGTTAATTCATATGAACAGAATTTGACACAGCAGTTACCAGCACAGAGAGGTTAGCATGTGTGGAAGTCTGCATAGCTCCTGTTTAAAATGTTTCTGTGTAGTTATGAGGCATTTACTCAGGCTGCTGTAACTAGAGCCCTTACAGAGAGAACATATAGGGGTGAAGGGAGGGGGTTCAATATGTTGTTGTTTAGGGGAGAGGGAAAGGTTTTCTCATTTTCTGCTCCTCGTTCAGCTTTTGTGTCAAGGTCCGCTCCTATACCGACAGTGTTAGAATATCCTAAACCTTGTGTCAACGTTCGGTCATATATATGGTGCTGGGTGTGTGTGTGTGTGTGTGTGTGTGTGTCATTTTCCACACTCCTGGGTATTTAGACATGGACAACATGCCTTCATCACAGAGTGTTAAAGAGAGACGCAGGTGTTGAGGTCAGAAGACACAAACAGACCAGCGATACCCCGAAAAAATATTTCATGACGTCTAAAAAGCTGTTAAACTACAATACTCTAATAGCGGCATATGATAATATTTATATAACCACAATGGCATGTATTCATTATTATTATTATTACAAATAAAAATATATTAATATTTTAGCAGACATTTGAAGCTTTATTCCAAAACCTCAACAGACGTTTTGAATGTAAATAATTCGGTGCAGCCCGAGCATCTAACATGTTTTGTTCACGTTTGTTATATTCAAATCAACTTTATTCAAACATCAAAAATGATGCAGAGTGCTACAATAAAGGCTCAGTCATTAACCAGACAGTAGTCAGGACTTTAATTGTTCTGCTATCTTGAAGAATTAATAACAATTAGCTATCGTTATCCTAGTTTATGAAGACATCTATAACGATATAGCCTATGTTAATGACCTTTAAATCAGTGCTGTTGAAATTTGAAAAAGAGACATTTTCAATACAAAAAAATAAAAATAAATTCTCACCTCCAACTTGACAAATACAGATACTCAGTGAGTTGCCCCACACATTAGACTCTGCAGGAGTCCAAGTCAGTCCTCTGCCTCTTATATTAACCTGTCATTTATCTCAAAAGCTCAACAAATACAAACACCACCTCTTGCTAGTGGTTTCAGACCAGATGTTTTGGTTCGCACCAGAGAACAACTAAAACTGACTGAATCGTGAAAACGCCATACACATTTTATTTTAAACTGAAAAGCATCTTTTGAGGTTATGACAGAACTAAAGTTGTGTTTACTGTGCGTGGGTTAGTGGAAACTTCTTGCATTTCATGAATAAATGCGCCCACCTACACCTTCCCAACCAGAGGAAAATCAACTTAGTAAAAGCACTGATGCACCAAATCCAAGGTCAAGATTTAACAAGAAGTGCTTTAGCAAAGCAGAGTTTTTAAAATCATTAATTGCTAGTGTGTTTCATGACAGGAAGCACGCTTTCAGAAAGATTAGCATTAAGGGATGTCTGTCCTCGTTGCAGGTAATTTATTCCAGAACTTGCTCTTTAAAAGCAGAGTATTTTCAGGATTTTCACCACCAGATGAAATGATCAAGATGTGTTGTCCTTATAAAACTGGATGCTTGGATGTGTGAAAAATGTGACATTTTACGTGGTACACAAACAGTGGCTCACAATAATAAACACATAAGCCAACAGACACACACATATACGTTTATCCTGAATCCATACTCTATAACCTCTTTTTAGATTTGGTGAAAGGTGAAACAACAAGTATAATATATTATCGAAGACCTTAAAGAGTAGTATATCAGCTTAGTTTTATAAATATATAACTACAGTTATTATTTTTGACTTCTTGGTATTATATAATTATTATAACCAGAGATGTACAGTATGTATGAACTAATAAAATGTCTTTATGTAAAACACACTCCTTTGCATAAAGTTTTTTTTTTTTTATCAACGCGCTTTTGTTGTATACAGACACACACAGACAGGTTTATATGCTGTATAGTGACATTTTAAAGAAATGGTTAAATATTTTGAGAAATATCTGCTTATTTTCTGTCTGACACGAGGAGCTTGTTTGTGCATAAAATGTCAGGACATGGTGAACCGAGCCGAGCATGAAGACTAGAAGCTGGAGGAAACAAATAATCCTAAAATAATCTCAACTGAAGGTTCACTTATTAGCATTTCGGCACTTTCTCCTTTATCTTGTCACAAAGTGGCCATGGTTTCATCATGTGGACTTCAGTGTGGAACTTCAGATGATAACATTTATCACATACTGTACGAAATTAAATGCTTTTACAAAGATTTTTTGCAGATACATGTCATATACTGTATATTAACTCACTGAGTGCCAAGCATTTTATAAAACAGAAAGTGCCTTGTTCCAGCGTTTTTGCCCATTTTGAGTCATATTTCAAGACCCACAGAATGTTTTGTACTATGACTCTGAAAACACTGAATAGCTCAAATGAAAGAAGAGACTGTGTATTTTATCATGAAAACTTTTTTTTGTTTTTTTCCTCTTTTTGTCTGGAAACCGTTTGTTTTGCTCTCGAATCGCGATCGTCTCCACTTCCTGCTTTGAAGTCCGTGGCGTATACCGTCTCTTTACGCTCCGACTACATCTCCCAGAAGCCCCAATATTACTCACAGGGAGAACGCGATTGGCGACCCGTTGCCAAAAAAACACTTTGATGTATTATTATGTCAATGGCACGCAAGCGTCGGATTTTAAATGAGGTTGAAATATGTCAGTGGCACTGAAAGAGTTAATGCAATCTGCTGTTATTCACAAAGTACATTTGCATTTACATTACATACAAATTATCTGTAGATGAACATAACTAACATATCCTCATAAAATCTTCTGATCATCTTATGATATATCACAAAAAGTACATTTTTTGTATGCTTTTGTACGGATTTCCAACGCACTCTTTTCAAAACAAACCACCGTAGATTTTAGCAGCAAAACTACTTGGTTAGGTTTAAGAAAAGATTGTGGTTTGGGTCAAAATAGCATGAGAAGTGGCATGAGTTAAGAATGGAAATAAGCATTTTTGACCCACTCCCTTACCTCATCGCTACGCTGTACTTTTCACTCCTTACTTCCTAGTTGATAATTTTTAAGTTATATATGGGTTACATATATATTTTAGTACAATTTGAAATGCTTAGTAGCCAAGCCTGACCCGGACCAGAGCCAGACAAGTTGAAAGCAGAAACACTGAGTTATTTTTTTTTACACTGTCATGCAATTGTCACCATGGTTACAACCTGTGTGTCGCATTCATGCGTCATGATGTGACTAACAAACACTAGCAGCTAGGGAAGTAACGGATCAATTGTACGTATATACTCTTACATTCTGACACATATATGGGGTCGCTCCTGAATATTCATGCATAAAAACAAATTAAATAAAATACTGTTCATTTGTCCCTTGAGAAAAATAAGTTCTGTGTGTGTCCAGTGTCTCCAGTGTAATGTGTCAGCTGTTTATCAACAGCTCCATTAAAACATGATCAATAACAGTCCACCTAGCTGCTATTTACTACATACTAGTTTAAGATGATCACAGCTGTCCCCTCAGTAACATTACTTACTGTGTGTGGGCATTTTCTTTTCAATTAAAGCAGCACTGTTGGTGTATCTGGCTGTATATCAGTGTGTACACTGAACTGATGGCTGGCTGGCTGCCAGAGGAAATGGTCCCCTATTATTTATTAGCTGGGATGGCAAAGGATGAAACAAATTTGAATGTGAGCCACCCACATAGCACTCACTCACTCACACACTTGCAGCATAAACCTGGTTTCCTGTTTACTCATCTCTTTCTCTCTCACAGAGGAGGTGACTTATTAAGGTGTTTCACTGTGAGCATAACACAAACTGTCGCTTCCCCCCTCTCACATCCACAGAGACAGCATATACGGGAGTTATAGCTTCACTCTGCAGTGCAGCAGTGTCTCTGCTCGTCTCTCTGTCTCTGTCCTTTTACCTAATAAAAAATAACCCTCTGCTTTCACATATTTCATGATTTCTGGTAACTCAGAGTTAAAAGGAAAGACAGGAGAGAGTGTGTATCTCTGTTTTAAAACCTGTAAGACTGCTTTATAGCCAAACTAGGAACAGAGTGTTTAAGCCTTGAGATTAAATGAAATCTTTAAAGAGGTATTTAAGGAAGAAGTTAAAGGCTGATTGTTCTTCACAGATCAAAGCCCAGGAGTTTATTGTACATTTTCACAATAAATGAATGAAAACTCCTGTTTGGTTCAGTTGAAAACAACTTGCATATTAAAGTAGCATGTTAAAATCATTTATGTGACATTTAGATTTGATTTTGATTTTATGTTCAGTAACTGAAATCAATACTAAACAGACATTTAAAAATATATTAAAGGAATAGTTCACCAAAATAACAATATACTGTAAATTTTATATGTTGTACTCTCTGTGGTCCCAGAAAATGTTTTGTATCATATAGCGTTAAGATGATGCCAAAAAAAATGACATAGTGTAACAGACAGAGAGATGTTGTAAATCGTCAATTTTGCTTTTGCAATTTTGCTCAGATTTCGTCAAAGTTTATTTGCACCAATATGCTTTTATTTTTTGGGTGCTCAGCTCTTCTTAATCTCATTCTGCTGCACATGGCCACAGGTGATAATGGGAATGTCAATAATGGGAGTTGGCATTTTAGCGCACATTTAAACCTCAAGATCCAGAGATACTTGACATCCTTCACTGGAGGTGGTGACAGGAAAGTCCTCTGAGATACTTGTACTAAAATATACAACAGCAGAATGTACAATATGATCCCAAACAAAACAGAAGTGGTTTCCATCTTCCTTTTCCAACTGGGATTCCACCATCACCACCAGTTTGAGAATCACTGCACCACAGTATATGCAAAGCAATGAAAGACCATAAACATATGATAAATAAACCATCTGTCACCATGCAGTCACATTCAGTTATGATAATAATAAATCATGTCTGTCAGTACCTTACAATATGATATAACACTAAATAAATCCATATTGCCACTGTCAGACTCAGATTTCAAAGCGTCTGGATAGAGTTACATAAGCTAGGTTTGTACAGTTTGATGGTGATGATCTGTAGTAAAAATATAAACACAGCCATTACTTCATGTTCTGTTTTGTTGTTTTTAATGTGATTACATGATATCTGATGCGTTATGATGTACTGGTGATAATCTATGGCATGAAAGCTGTGTGATTAAGTTTTGAATCTCCTTTATTCTACAGGCCGACGATGTAAGTCATGAGTTTGCCTGCTTGGTCCTCCTACTGGCAGCCCTGAGGCTGAGGACCTATTTTGGGTTTTGGCATGGAGATCTGGAGAAGTGGGCAGTTTGATGTCATTTAAAATGCTCTTTTTTCCATCTCTCTTTGTTCCGAATGGGCAGTCATAAGTGAGCAATGGGCAGTGAAGCAGATAGTCAAACTAAATGTAGGCATATATCCTGCACACATTAGTCCCTTACAACACACACACATACAGTTGTACTGCTATTTTAGTGAGGACATTCAACATAATGCATTTCCTAGCTCCTTACCCTAACCTTAACCATCAAAAATAAATGCCTAACCCCAACCCTTACCCTAAACCTAACCTAAGCCTAATTCTAACCCTAACCCAAAAATGAAGTGTTAACCCTCAAAAAGCTCTTTAAAGGTCTGTCAGAAAGTGAGGTCCAGCAAAAATGTCCTCACTTCCCAAAAATGTCCTAACTTTGTTGGTTAAAGATGAATTCTGGTCCTCACACACACACACGCACACACACGCACACCCACACACACACACACACACACACACACTGGTTTAAGTCATTTTCGGGGTATTTAGGTATTTTTACCCTCCCTTTGGGGACAAACTTTGAGTTCCTGAAAACTTACCCTAAGCCTAACTACAACAACTAATTCCTTAAACCTAAACCTAACCCAAACCTCAACCTAACCCTAACCCTAACCAATGACTCCAAATCAAGATTTGAACAATTGGGGATGTGGACTTTGTCCCCAGTTGCACATGCCGTCCCCAGTTAACTGGTCTTAAGTCAAGTGTGTGATCCCAATGTGGATATAAGGCAGACCCACACACACACACACACACACACACACACACACACACACACACACTCCTTTCTGCCTCATTTGCTCTGCTTGTTCTTACATGATTGTCTGCTGAGCCGTGAACAACTGCTGGCTAACGTGACCTCGTGCCTCCACTGGTTTTAGTCTCAGTTGCTGATCCTGGATCGCTAAGAGTCATTTTCCCAGGAGTCACTGCAGGCGTACAGCTCCAAGAATCTGTCTCCAAAGAAAACATCTTCCAGAAACTCAACACGACTCGTGGTGCTGTTTTCATTTCGTATCTCAGCTATTTAACGATGGGATGCAAAATAGCGACATCACTTCACGTTACGCAACATGAGGCATGGCGTGCTGCTGTCCCCCTCATCATGTCTTCACAGGGAGCAGTGAGTTATGATGCAGGGCAGCTTCTCAGCTCAGGGCTTTGGTGTGTTTCGTGTGTGTGTGGGTGTGTGAGAGACAGCAGCTTGTAAGTTTGTGTCAGAAATGAACACTGACAAGCTGCTACTGAACCAAAACTCAGTCGATGTGTTGCTAATTCTCCAGAAGATTAACACAAAGTGCATAATCTGCATGAGCTGGGCATTGCATGAAAACTGTGGCTAAGCAAGTGAGGAAAATAGAACCCGAGGAACATAGGGTTCTATGTTCACTTTACTGAGATTGAATGTGTTTGTTTTGTTCTCTCAGAAGGATCCTCATTACTGTTCAGATCCTTTTAAGAACCCCCTCGAGGATCTCTGACAGATCTACCTGTAAACCAGTGCTGCTTCTTCTTAAGAGATTGTTATGATTGTGCCTCACCAGTCACTCTTTATACACTCTTAATGAATCTTGCTATAATTTCCACCTGCATGCACTTTACTTTCCCTCTTGTCTTGTCTCTGTGATTTTATGGCAAATTGTGTTGATGCCTATTCTTTTTGGCTCAGCATATTAAATGTGCAGTCTGAGTGAAAGCAGCTGTGAGCAATGTCATCTGTGTGATTCTGCCCACAGACCATAACCTTTATGCTTTTTCTGCAAATGACACCTATGGGATTAGTCAGGATTGTTGATTAATAGTTTAGTGATAGTGGAAAAGCCATCCAAATATCAATTGAAAAACATGTCTTAGAACCATCTGAATATCTAAAAACATATTGCATGAAAAATATTCAAAGCCCTTCTGCTGGGACAGGGTCTGGCCTTACTACTTATTTATAATAAGTATAAATAAGTAGTAAGCAGAGTTTAACTGAGCCTAATCACTGTCACATCCTAATCATTGTTTTTTTTATCATAGTCGTCGTCACCATAGATCATAGTTATCTTCTCGTTGTCATCAGAAAAAAACTGCCGAAAATTTACGAACATTACAGTGAAATTTTTTTGTCAAGGAAATTAGCACTGGAACAATCATCTCTTTAGCAACATTTTAAAATGAGGTATTTGGCTATGGAAATAACTAGTTGATTGAAAGGAGTATTGTGGACAATACAATGGTAACCTGTTTGTGTGGTGGATATAAACATTATACCTGTCAGTATGTTAGCATTGCCGTTATGAGCATGTTAGCATGCAGACATTACACTGAGTTCAAAGCTTAGTGCTGTTATGTGTTTGATTGTTATGTTAAATCACGGCTTAAAATTGGATTTGGCCTTTTATGGGCGTAAAGGACCTCTCCACCCTCTAATTACTTGTTGAACTATAAAATAGACAAACACCACCCCCACTACAATCAAAATGAAGAACCTGAGCTTCTTACTTAATTAGCTCTCCACTGAGACATAACTCCAGTTGAAGTCCAATCTTCATTCTAGTAGCCCAGGACTATAATAGGAACCTCCTTAAGAGTTAACATACAGAAATGAGCAGATAAATCATCGGCAGCACACACTGTACTGGAATGAAAATCTGTGTTTCAATGACCTCCTGAGCTGCATGTATTTGCATCAGCCTGTAGTGCAGTGTTTCTCAACCCTGGTCCTCAGGACCCACTATCCTGCATGTTGTAGGACCTGTTTACACAAGAACTCTTGCGGGTAAAAACGACAAAATACTTTATTGGAAGTGGCTTTTGTTTAGACGGTGACAGCATTTTTGGGACTTGAAAACGCAAAGAAATGAAACCACCCTTCAGAGTGGAAAACTTAAATACGCTCTCCAGTAGTGTTTACGTCTACACTGCCAAACTCTGCTCACATTGTGTACGCATTTACGTCACATACAGGTGCCAGTACAGGGAAATAACCAGACATGTCAGATAATTTGCATGCGTCTGACCTTAAAGCTGCAGACATGATGTTGTTGTGTGATAGTAAATCACAGCACCAACTAGCCGACTAGCATGTATACCCAATTGAATTCCACACACTTTTGCGTCACCGTATGCACGCAGATTTCCTCCCGAAAATGCTCGTCGAAAAGTGGAAGATGCGACGCCACTTTTTGCGTCTTCTGTTCAGACCATCTTCATATAAATTAGATGTCACCCTGCTCCAGCACACCTGATTAAAAGCAGTGGGTCCTTATCAGGCTTCAGCAGAGCTTGATGATGAGCTGATCACTTGAATCAGGTGTGTTGGAGCAGGGTTACATCTAAAACATGCAGGACAGTGGGTCCCGAGGACCAGGGTTGAGAAACAATGCTTTAGTCTGTTCACCTCATGTGTTGTGCTTCACATTAATGAGTACTGCTTCTTTAAATAATCCAAAATATTGTAATAATTTCCAACAACTGATGCTGTCTCGTCACAAATTCACAGCGCAGCTCCTCTGGCTTCATTTTCTTGAAACCAATATCAGTGTCTTGCACCAAGGCAACAGGCAAACACAAACAAGCTGGTCTGCTTCAGGCGCAGGAGGACAGGTGATGGCAGGTTTTTATACTTTTCACTCTTGTCTCACTTTATTGATAATTAAAGGATTGTATTTTACCTAACAATGTTTTACCACACTGTTTTGTTGCTGTCCAATAAATCTATGTCTAAGTCTAAATCTAAGTCTATGTTCCCTGGGTACGATATTCCCCGGGACCTATGTTCCCCTCTTTGTATGAGACTGGGGAACATAGGACCCTTCCCATTTAACGGCTATCCCCCACCTGGTTTTCTTACCCTAACCCTAACCTCCCTTCCCCACTTTTTAATATCCCCCCACTCTGCTCTCTCACGCTAAACCTTTTTTTCTAAAAAAAAAGGGTCCTATGTTCCCCAGGTAACGTGGGGATGACTCCACAGAATGATGTTAATGAACATCCCAATAAAGATATAATGTAATTATTTTAGCCATGCTATGCTCTACTTGGATGGCAGTGCACTGGATGGATTGCCATGATATTAGCGGATGTATGAGGATGATCTTCTGAGTTTTTATCCACCGCACCATGAGGTTCACATCTGGTGCGGTTAAAGGGTTAGTCATTTTGGTCGTTATCTGAGACGCTGTCTCAGCCAGGACTCCCTCGATCCTCAGTGGGAATATCCTGGTAAAATAAAGATATTCACTGTGTTGAATATGTGTCATTTGGTTGTTCTGTACTGAGACATCAACATCAGATTAGATGAAGATCACAGCAGTTGGTACAATGTTACATCAGATTATGTACAGTCTGTGTAGAGGATCATGTCACATCAGAGGGTAAAACACATTGACCCTGATGCTTAATCCTGCTAAATGCAGCTTGATATGATGCAACACATACACACTGAGATAACACCAGCTGCAAGACACACTGATCCCCACATACATGCTCAAACTGCACCTAGACGTAGTCAAAAAAACCCACTGAAAATATTATTTTACATAACAAACATACTTATTTCAATCCAAACCACAATCTTTTCCTAAACCTAACCAAGAGGTGATGTTGCCTTGAGAGTTTTTGCACTGCAGAAGCTTGTTCAGGTGCATTTATCTCTCATGATGCCATGCTGCTGGACATTTGTAGGAGAACTCACGAAATATGAAAACTTTTCAAAAGATAGCATGTGAACCGTGTTTGAGGATATACCCTTGGGAGAGTAATTTCAAAAATTAATCCTTGAGACAAGATGTTAATTTGTCCACACATTTTGTTTTGGAAATTGAAACTATAATGATACTGAAGCTACTGTCTTAGTTATTCACTCATGTTGTATAAATGCTGCACTATCCACTTTGCTGCTGTAACGATGCAAATTTCCCCGTCTGTGGGCCGAATACACAATTCTCCTATCTCTTCTGTTATTGTAAACATTTTCAAATGAGGGGAAACAAAAATTATCAGAGAATGAACACTCGTAGCACTCCATACAACAGAACTCAATTCTAATATAGACACAACTGTGTAACTAAGGTGCAGTGTACAACCATGTCCAATTAATAGATAACACATATTGATCACCTGTTAGTATAAAAATGTTTCATGAGAATCAATTTTTATTGTACTACGTGCACATTTTCTACATGATCATAATGATGCAAAGAGAATAATTTAGCCACAAATTAGATTTATTAAATTACTGCACATGTGCACAAGCAGGTCGAGGATAAGAGCTCAAACCAGACTATGCTTTTACCCACACAGTGTGTGTGTGTGTGTGTGTGTGTGTGTCTGCTGAAGAAAGAGAGAGAATGAAAAAGTGTCTCAGTGGCTTTATTGCTTTCTCATCCTTCAGTGTCAGTCAGGCCGCTGCTGTCTTGCAATTCTCTGGTCTAGATCCCTCACCGTGTGTGTGTGTGTGTGTGTGTGTGTGTGTGTGTGTGTGTGTGTGTGTGTGTGTGTGTGAGGAGCCCTGTGTTTAAGGAATCAGATCACAATCTGTAATGCCACTCTGCAGGGTTGGCAGAGAGGGGCAGAAAAAAGACAGTTGCCGATTTTTCTCAAGAAAATCAAACCTGCAGAGGTCAGGAAGAGAATTCAGTGACATAGAAAAGTTGCTGGACAGAGCCTGGTGGTAAACACACCATCACATCTCTGCAGGACGGCTGATAAGACACAAGAACTTTCTTGTTAAAGTAAGTCATTTTACCGGATAAGACTTTACATCACAACCAAAACGCTGTAGATGACTGTCAGACAGGGTTTGGCAAAAATAAATACATTCATTTACAACAATAACGTTCAACAAAAGGAGCTTGACATAAAACAATACTATGGCAAATAAATGAGCTGAAAATCACTCTTAATGAGAGGCTGTGAGAATAACTGTACTCATTTACAAAATGTTACTCAAGAGGAGGAGAAAGAAATTAACCTAAATTAAACACTGAAGAATGTTTAGCCAGACAGGGAAACCAATGGGGCATAAGAAAAAACTACAACAATGAAAAAAAAATCTTAATGAGGAGGATGAACATCAAACAAGGTAGGTATTCAAACTGTCCCTTCTTGACTTCCTCCGTTTTTAAATGCTGGAGATGAAAACAGACAAAATGCTGAATTGTTTTCACTCGTCCTCTACAGTGAAAATACTGTAATCACTCATAACCTAAAACAGCACCTCTAACAAATACTAATAAATGACAAACAGTGAATGTGTTCCCAGCCCGGCCATACAAATGTGAATTGAGCCCCTCGTCTGAGCAACGCTTTGTTTACTCAAAGCCAAGACGGATGAGCTAACATCCCTCCTGCTCCTCTGCCACTATTGGCAAAACAACAGCCCCCTGATTGCGAGCGCTGTTCATTTGCATTGGACACATGGTGGAAATGAGATTCCCATGGTGATGGATGGGCTCAGTCTCTCTGCTATTTAAACAGACTGACGAGGACCAGAGGAGGCGCGTTCCCAGCTCCATGCATTCCCAGTTCATCCATTGTAAACTCCCAATCCCATCCCATCTCCACAATAATAGACTCAGAATGGGAAATGTCACTCTGGTGGATTAATAATGTTTTCTCTGGCTTGTGTTGAAAAACATCTTCAGAATGGTGAAAATGGACAGACATAACTTTTATTGATCTGGATCCATGTGGATGACATGATATGATGACTCATATCACTGCAACTGAGGCGCGGCTGAGGGTTTTAGGCACGACAAAACAGCCAATAATTTCATAGCAAAACTATTTAGAACTGAAATCTAGGTGACTTTCACAATGATCATATGAGCTACGAGGCTCACGCTGGTTTGATGAAGCTAGTGCTGCAAATAGAAGCATTTTTAGCCAGCAGCTGCAGCAGTGAGCACATTTTTGCTGAAGGTCATCTTATCAGAATGGATTGTATCAATGTGTGAGTATCTGAAATCTAACTGAAAGATCCCCTCCACTCAAAAATATGTTTAAAAAAATACATACACTATGTCAAATCATGCACTCAAAGGTACAGCCAGGCCACTGAAGCTGAATATCTTTCACACCTGCCATCAATAATCAAGAGCAAATAAAGATCAAATGTTGTTTTTGGTTTGAAACTTAAAGTACAGTTGTCTGAAAGACAAGATCTTAAACATGAAATTCTCACCTGTTTAACTTCCTAATCCATCCATCCATTTTCTACTGCTTATCCTCAAACAGGGTTGCGGCAGAGAGGACACATAGAGACAACCACTCACACTCACATTCACAACCAAGGGTCAATTTAAATTAGTCAATTAACCTAATCCCCATGCATGTTTTTGGATGGTGGGAGGAAGCCGGAGTACCAGAGAGAACCCACACAGACATGGGGAGAACATGCAAACTCCACACAGAAAGGCCCGGGGCGGGAATCAAACCCGGTACCTTCTTGCTGTGAGTGCAGTGCTAACCACTACACCACCGTGCCGCCCAACTTCCTAATATTATTTAAGATTTTTTTAATCAAAGCAAATGTTAAAATACAATGCAGCTCCTAAAACACTTAGAAGGGTTAATGCAGAGGTCAAATTTCATACCACTATGAATGGCAATAACAATAACCCCCCCCCCCAAAAAAAACATCAGTATCGGCTAATATGACTCCCCAGTTTCTATCTGCAGCAAAATGTGACTGAGAACAGGCTACACTGGAACATGCAAGCGTTATAAATATCCCTCATAACACCATGCTCTATTGTCAGAGGACTTGTCTGCTGTTATTCCATTCATACTGTTTAACACATTCCATTTTCATTGACAGGTGTATCTGGAGCAGGGGATACCAAGGTGTTAATTGAACCCCAGCAACATGATAATCTTCCTGCAAAGGAATTATCCACCCATATAATGCACAGATTCTCTTTCTTAGACAAACACTACAGCTAGCTCTTATCTTTACCCATTTAAATGGACCATTTATAACACTCGAGCAGCAAATGTTTGGTTTGTAGCCCTCAGTGATCCACTGAGTGCTGATACTGTCATGTTTTGTGTTGAACACAGGCCTTCCAACTTGGCACACTCGCACCTATTTGTTCCTTTTGGCTGGTTCCATTGTATCTTTGACATCAATGTGTTTTTAACAAAGTGGGCAAATGCATTACAAGATAAATAGTAGCACTAACATTAGCTGTTGGTAATGTTATGGTCTGGTACTACTGTCAATAGTCCAGTAATGAGGGAATCTATTTCATCCCAAGTGTGATCAATACGAGTGTTGCCTGAATGAGGCAAGTGTGGCTGCAGGCCAGATGGATAAATACCCCTGCAGTGAGCCAGACACTCTATGGGAGCCGACAGTCAGTGCTTTTGAACAACAGCTCTTCTGTGCAAGAAAATATACTAACCAACAGACACACATGCCCACACAAAGACTGCACAAGGTCGAAAAGACATTTATTTTATTCTGTGCATCTGCTCAGTCACAAAACTACCAGTACAGCACAACAAGCCTTTCTGTTCATGCAACACTATAACACCATTGTTTTAGTGTAAGAATAATTAAACTTCACACACGGTGCACACAGTACATGTACACAAACACCTTCATAAATACAGCGTTTGTTGGTGATGAGCTGCAGGCTGAGGGGAGGGCAGTGGAAAACGATGACACGGCTCATTTGAGGTAGATAAACACTTGTAATTAGAGTGTCACTGCGTTATGATGTCAAATGTCATGTGTTATTAAAAATAATTTATAATTTCACCTTTGCGAGGTCATAAATAAAAACTGAGCAAACAGTGGATGTGAAATGACTTTTAATTGGTCAGTGAGTGACTGTGTGGTAACAGGAGTGGCCCCAGTGATCTGTCTTCCTAGCAGCATGCACTCTGTAGAGGGAGGCCTGAGCAGAGCATGGATTATATGAATACAACTGGATATTGCTTCCTGTTCATTCTTATGAAAGTTACTCAAAGGTGCATGAAGCCAGAATGATTCAACAACACAGTGATGAAGTATGTGGATCATCTGGTGATCTTCCACATCCATTGGGTCAAAGTTTTAAATCTAAAGGACTTGTACTAGTTTCTTAGCATTATAATATTTTATAAAATAAGTCAATATTGACCTTTGGTTTCACACAGGACATGCATAGCAGTCTTTTGCGGAAAAGTCATTTGCATCTTTATTTTTGTTTGACCCATTCATCCATCCTATGTGGTGAACAGAAAGTGCTCTGTGCCAGCGTTTTTGCCCATTTTCAGTCATATTTCAAAACCCACAGAATATTTTGTACTTTGACTCTGAAAAAACTCAATAGCTCAAATGAAAGAAGAGACTCACTTTTTTCATCATGAAAAAAGTGTTTGTTTTCACCTTGTTCCATTCTTGTTTTATCAGAGGTAGAGTAGAGGCCACTTTCACCAAAAACGCCACTTTTTGTCCAGAATCTATCCATTTTGCTCTCGATCGTCTCTATTTCGTGCTTTGATATTTGTGGTGTATACCGTCTCTTTATGCTCCAACTACATCTCCCAGAAGCCTAACATTACTCTCAAGCTGAAGGAGACTGCGATTGGTGACCCGCTGCCCAAAAACCCATGTATGTTACGTCGATGGCACTCAAGCGTCAGATTTGAAATGATCTCGAAATACGTCAGTGGCACTCAATGAGTTAAAAACATATTTGTGGGACACCCTGGCAGTTCACAGTGGCCTGCCTTTCCTGTCCGTCTCTCACTATCAAATAAAGTGGAAAGCCAGAAAATCTATGAGAAGAAATAAATTTTGTGATACTGCGAGGAAATATGTTCACCTTGAAACATAATTGATATAGTTTCATATTATAGGAACATAATTCTAGGTGTGTGGGTTTCTGCTGTTACCTTTGCACCATTGGCCCAGGTCCTAACCAGCTTTCTGCTCTACAATCAATACACTCAATCTCACACAAATAAATCAGCACACAGGGGAGATGTGATTGGGCCGCTTGTTAAATGTGTGCTCCCTCTGAGTTTGTAGCAGCATGTGTGCACACATAAGACCAACGCAGTAAACCCAAATTAAATTGTGCAGCTCCCCAACAGCCTATGAAATCATTAAAAATATGCCACATCATCTAATGCTGCAGAGCAGAGGGAGAAACTGAGATGTGAGCAGCACTGAGTGACACAGACAGTGAGAGGCATGACTCAGCAGTTTGCTTCCTCATTAGAAGTCTTGAGTGTGTGCGGAGCTCTTAAAATGTTTAGGATGCTTCTCCAAGCCGGGGCTTCCTCTCACCTTGGCCAAGTTCACCTACTAACAGTGAGGGACTGATTCTGAGATTTACCAACTTTCAGAGATAGTCACAGTCACATCTGAAGCCTTTTCCGATGCTAATTAAGTCATCTTTTGGGAATGAGGAGTGTCATATCCTCTCAGAATACAGAATATATATGACAGCCTTGTTTGTCATTTCCTCCCACTGTTTAACTAGCTGCTGGTTGTGTTAAACCTTTCTGAGGGAGTGAGCGAGGGTCGGTATGAACGAAATGCTTACCACCGATTTGTTATGACTGTGCATTTATGGAGCTTGTTTTTCACCCACTCAAATCGCTCATCACTCCAATAATGGAAAAAAAAAGCTGCCTTGTATTTTAATTAGGGCTACAGAATGCCTGTTTTTCAATTCAAAGCTTCTACTGAGGTTTTCTAAAGAAGCTTAAAATCCCTGCTCATTTTCAGACATATTCCGCTTTAAATTTACACTCTGCATCTGTTGGTATCTCCCCATCTGCTGCTGTTCTGTATACCTCACCCTCAGTGTTAGCCCCATCACCAGCTCCTCTCTGCAAAGGTGTGAACAAAACACCTCTGCAGAGGGGACAACAGCACCAAGATTTAACCGGAGACATTTGCAGCTTCAGTTGTGTAATATCCTCGACAACAGGAGCCTCAGCTGGCTGACTGCAAATGCAGAAACACAATAAACCAAATGGGAAATTGAATTACAGGAGATAAGTTATGCTAACTTCAATGCAGGGATTTAGTATCCAATTCTGTCAGACTGGTCTCATTTGTAGACGGATAATATTGAGTTTGGAATTCAGAACAGGGCTCTCTGACTCACACAAGGTCATCACATAAATCCTAAACAGAAATGAAAGAGGACAAACTATTGGTGATCCATGACCCTGCTGGCAATGTGCTAATAATTTCACCACAGTTTAGAGTCATGAAATAATCTGTCTGATGTTCTAACTTTTCCAGTTGATTCAGTCCGACTTATTTTTGAGAGGCAAGAGGGAGCGCAAAATAAAAAGGGTAATTGATTTAAATACACAATTACCAAATCTCACTATCATTTCTTTTTTATTTATTTAACCAGGAAAAAGACTCATTGAGATTAGAAATCTCATTTATAAGAGTGTCTTGGCCCAGACAGGCAGCAGCATGATCATACATACACACAGACACAAGGTAGACACAAACATTAAAAACAGCAGCATTTGAAGGTCAGCTACAGGCAAAACAACTACAACCAGATGTTTCTGCCTCCAAGTCATCCAAATTCACCTTAAAAGAGTTTAAAGAGACCAACTCATTGAGTTTCAAAGTTTTTTTGTAACAACTTCCAGGCAGAGGGGGCAGCAAACCTAAATGCTTTCTTTCCCAGTTCAGGTCTGACTTTTGGGACAGACAGCAAGAACAAATCCGGAGACTGAAGATTGAAAATCCCAGCGTTACTTCGGTTAATGTAGGACAAAAGGTAAGAAGGAATAAAACCTAAGATGAGCTCTAGACTATAGACTAAACCATTAAAATATGGAGTTGATACATTGCTTGAATCGGTGTACAGAAGAATGTTTCCTTATGAGGAAACATTATGACTAACATAAATATTGATGTAAGATTTACCTTTATTAATCACACAGCAGGAATATTTACAGCAACAAAGGGAAAGTGACAGTATAATTAGATTAGACTCCACTTTATCGTCATTACATGTCACACATGGCAATAAAATGCAATTTTCATCCAAACAGAAGTGCATAAGTACTAAATAAATGAAAGATATAAGACATCTCATGTCTGGGCGGCACGGTTCGAATCCCAGGCCCGGGGCCTTTCTGTGTGGAGTTTGCATGTTCTCCCCATGTCTGCGTGGGTTCTCTCCAGGTACTCCGGCTTCCTCCCACCATCCAAAAACATGCACGGGGATTAGGTTAATTGGCTAATTTAAATTGTCCGTAGGTGTGAATGTGAGTGTGAATGGTTGTCTGTCTCTATGTGCCCTGCGATGAGGTGGAGACTTGTCCAGGGTGTACCCTGCCTTCCCTAAGACAGCTGGGATAGGCTCAAGCCCCCGCACGACCCTATGAGGATAAGCGGTAGATGATGGATGGATGGATGGAGAGACTGTCTCTCACATCAGTCTTTTCTCCTCCTCTTCATCCTCTGCTTCCTCCTAACTCAACACAGTCCTCTGTCTCTTCTTATCTGACTTGAGATCAGAGGCTTCTGTTCTGAGCAGCACATCTCCATCATCTTCAGCTTTCCTCTTCAGTCTGGACCGAACCTGGCTCTCAGTCTGGCTGCTGGATAAAGAGTGAGCTCTGTGGTTCCTAACAGCAGCTGGATCATGGAGAGTGCTGCTGTCATGGCTGTTGCTGCAGTTAGATGGACCTGCACAGTTGTTGCTGGTCCTCTTGCTCTCCTGATCTGACCTCTTGTGGTCGTCACTGTGAGCCATCATCCTCTTGGTGAGCTGCTGCTGTTGCTGCTGCTTCTGCAGATGCTGCTGCTGATGTTTCTGCTGCTGCTGGTGCTGCTGCTGCTGCAGGTGGATGGGCCTGCACCATTTCCTCTGCAATTAGATCAACAAGTGAACCAATGGAAAGATTTACAACACAGACAGATGTCAAACTCATCCAACAGTTTCAAATTTATTCTCTGTAAATTGATAATGGTGACTGGTGTAGATGAGCCCACCTGTGCCCTCCAAACCTTATCCTCTTGGACAGATGAGGTTTTTCATTTAAACTCTCATCTTCTTCATCAGCCCGTCTTTTGATCCCTGACCTGACTGGTTTGGTGGTCTGGGTTCCAGGGCAGGGATCAGGGCTGATGTTGTGGGGCTGGTTCAGGGTCTGCTGGATGGGGCAGGTGGTCCTGGAAGGAGATTGACTCTGAGACCCCCTCACTGCTGTCCCGCTGTCAGAAGTCTGGCTTTGTTTCTGACAGACATCCATTAATTGGACACAGGAGCTGACACTGCAAGACAATGAAATAAATAGTATTTACATAAACAAATTAAGATCAAGTAAGATAGAGAAGATCAATCTGTATCTTCTGCACTCGGGAATTAAAGTGCAAGTGAGATATTAATGGAGAACAATAGTTCATAATATATTCAAATAATAGAAGGGCAGCATTGACTTACTAGGAGTTGAGGGGGTCCATGCTGGCCATGTGGCTCATGGTAATGAACTGATGCTCCAGAACCTGACAGGGTGTCATCCTCCTAGCAGCACTGAGCTCCAGCATCCCACAGAGCATGTCCATGAACATCAGCCGGTCCTGCATTTCTGCAGCTTCACCTGCAGAATTTTCTGGCGTAATGACCTGGAACAAGAATGAACAAGAGGTCAGTGGTATCTTCAATCACCTCCAGGTGGGAACAAAAAGCAACGTGTTTTATGTGTGCTTCAGAAAAAAAAAAAAATTCAAGTTGTTTTTTTCCAGTGAATGATCAAAAAGAAGACGTACATGGAGGAGGTCATCCAGCGAGCTCAACTTCACCCTCCTGGTCTCCACAGACACGAACCCTGTCTCGGCCTCGAACTGTTCTGGTGTCTGAACAGACAGTGTTATTGTTAGCAATGATGTTTGAAGCAAAACATAGATTCAAAATGAAGCTGACAGGAACTGGTGGTCCAGTGGGTCAGTGAGATGAGAGCAGGTACCTTCAGTTTCCAGAGACTGGTGGTGGAGGTCTTGTCTTTGGTGAAGAACCGGTGTGTCTTGCATCCGAGGCTGAGCAGGTGTTGTGGTGGCTCACCCTGAGTTTGCACAATGTACCTCATCTGAAGATACAAAACAACATCAAGTCATGCTGGGAGTCCAGGTCGAGGACTTTCACTGACTTTTTAAGGTGTAGTAGCAAATTTAAGTTTGTGCAGATAATCTTTGGAAAAAAAAATCAGGTTCCCCTGCCTCCTTTTAGTGCTCATAAATGAATGAGCTGGATTTTACCATGCCAAAATGAACAAAACCAATCAGAGTTGAGGTCTGTCACCACGGCAGCTGTCAATCACTGAAATCTGTGAATCAAAAGTCTGTTTCTGTAATGACTATTCCGCTCCTCAGCTGTTTTCAGAAATATATTTTAGTGAACTGTTTGGATGTAAAATTATAAAACTTTGTAACCAGACCGCCATTTTGAAAACAGTCAAGCCAAACCTAAGCCCTGCCCACAAGCAGGAGCAAAATTTCTGAAGCGAAACATCGAAACTGAAATATGTTTCTACAAGAAGAGAGTAAATAAATAACTGTCCCATAAACAAAAATGATAAAGTGTGAAGAAAAGTTTAAAAAAATAAATAGAAAATGTATTATATGAATCAATATTCTCTTTCTGTAATGATTAATAGATAAAGTTTTCACTGCACACACACAGTAAAGCAGAGTGTCAAACGTGAGGCAGTTCTTACCAGATCATATTCACTCCTGCCGGGGTAGAGCCCAACGCCGAGGTACAGCTCAGCAGTGATGCAGCCCACAGACCACATATCGATGGCCTCATTATAGGGAAGCCCCAAAAGAACCTCTGGAGACCTGAGAGTGGAACAACTGTCATGATCTCACCCACCATGATGATCATTTCCACTATTATGACAGCCATCTGCATCACTGACAACTCAGACTACTATGACTTGTAGTACTACCGCAGTAAAACCACTCACAGTGTTTCTACTCTCAGTACAGCACCAACACACCACTAACAGAGCTAACATGGCTCCAGCTACTCACCTGTATGGAAGGGGCTGGACGCAGGAGCCCTGTTTGGCTGCTGACACGTGATTAGCCAGGCCAAAGTCAATCACTTTGACCCTGTAGGGCTCCTGTACGTGATTCACAAGCATCACGTTGTCAGGCTTGAGGTCCATGTGCATTATTCCCAGGGCCCTCAAGTGGTTCAGTGCGGTGGCGAGCTGAAAGAGTATTTAAGTAATTTAACCACTCATTTAATAAGCAGGGCAATGACATAATGTGAGTATACTTTAGTTTGTGTTTGTTAATGCAGGAGGACATACCTGCTGGACAATAGGTCTGATCTCTTCCAGGAGCAGCGGCTGGAAATACCTCTTCTTCATGAAGTCATGCAGACTTTTGTCCAGGTGCTCAAATTCCAGACAGATATGTCCTTTGCTGATGAAAACCTGGTGCCAACGGACTATGTTGCACTTGTCCGGGTCCAGCGATTGCAGTTTCATCAGGGTGGCCACCTGGGGTCACATGACACACTTTATATCAGCTCGACACACAGTAACAAACCATTGTATTGTAGTGAACAGCTGTATGAAGCCTTGTCACATAAATTTTGCAAATCAAACTTTAACAGTCAGTTTCTTCTCCTACCTCTTCTTGTGCCTGCGAGAAGCTTGCCAGATCCTGATTCTTCATAATTTTGATGGCGACGGTCTTCATGTCCGTCAGCCTCACGCACTTGGCGACTGTGCCGAAGACGCCCTGTCCCACGAAGGACTGCACCTGGTAGCTGGAGGTTGTGGAGGAGAGCCAGCCTCCGATGGCTACCTGGCGGTCCTGGACAGGGAGAGTGGAGGACATCTGGAACGCCATCATCAGGTGAGACACCTGCTACCAGGAGCTGAAACCTGAGAGGACCAATGTGGACACCACATTTAGTCACATTCAATCACAGAAATGAAACTTTTGTTGTGAAAAAGCAATCAGCAAACTAAAGATACTCACCGTGTGTGGCAGTGGATCTTCCTGGGTTTTGTTGAGGGGAAATTCTCCTCAAGATGATAAAAATAAATGTGTTATGAACAACTTCTGACTGATGGGAGTCTGTCGAATCTTCAAAGTTGAAAGATTAAAGATCAAGATGAACTTGTCTCTCAATGTCTTTCTCTCTGAAGATACTGAACACAATGATCAGATGAACTCATTTACTTCTGCTCCTAAATTCTAGATTCCATTCTGAATGTAATTCTGTTCTTAAATATGATTCTGTGACATCAGTAGCACCCTTTGATATTATAGACATATTATCAAAGTCTGTATTTACTGTATAATTATATGTATAAATTAGAATGTTTTGGCATAACCAAGTATATTTAAAGAACAAGTGCTGACAGTTAACTAATTTCAATAGATTCAGATATTTTATATGATATTAAGAGAATTAATGCTGAAGCCACTGACTGAGCAAATATGATAAAAACAATCTAAAAAATCATAGTCTGGTCTACAAATGACAATATGACAAAAAGTAATAGTTTGGCATGCCATAAAACAAGATAAAAATGTAATAGTATGTCATAAAAATGTCTTCAAAATGTTTTCGTACACTTTTCCATAAACTGTCACAGAAAGGTCATAATATGGCAAACAATTCAAATTAATAAGATAGTATGTTACTATGAAAAACATAACTTAAAATATATAGTATCATATTATTTTATATATATTATATCATCATTGATTCATATTACTTTCTAGATTAATTGTTTTGTCTCTAATATGTCAGAATCCTCTTTTCTCAAAGTTCAAGGTTAAATTTTTTGTCAGTCCAAAGAAATTCAGTTTAATTTGATTTAAAATCTCTTATCCTTTATTCAGCACTATATAAGACTATAAAGTTCTATATAAATAAAGTTCATTATTGTTATTATTATTATTATGACTGATTAATTGTCATTGTCACTCATATTTACAGTGAAATACAGAAAAAATGCAGTGGACAATGTCTTTATCCCACAAATTTAATAAATGATGTTCTTCAATAAACATTGTGGAAAAAGAAAAGCTTCTGTCAGCCTCACTGTAAACAATAGAAAACAACCACAGACTCATTTATTAACCAGGTATTAATGAGAGGTGTCTGACTGGACAGCAGTGTGGCAGTTGGACACGCCTGATGAATAGAGAGCCTTGTAGTGTGAACACCTCAAAACTCTGATGGGGGAGGAGAGAGTCACGTAGTGTGAACACCACGGGGAGTCGACGACTTCAACAGTCGTGTAGAGTGAACAAGGCATAAGTGGAGTTCAGACTTCAAAATGTGATGGAGGGAGCCACATTTGAAACAAGTTTCTGCACCTTTAATGTGGATTAAATAATGACACAAACACACACACACACAGGTGTGTTTGTGTTTCTATAATTATGTAACACAGCCTTATCACATGCACTTTTAATCCTGACAGGAAGGGCTGAGGGTGGTACGTTCTCTTCGTACACTTTTCATTTCAGGCTTTCAGCTGATTGAAACAATTCACACAAGCATCTGTCAAATATGTGAAAAACTGTCCAGAAGTGTAAGCATGTCTTATCTTTCAATGTACTCTTTCAGTCATTTCTGACCTGAAGGACATCTTCTCTACAATAAACAGACAAAACAGAGTTTAATGAGTCAGGTTTGAACATCTGTCCACAATCAAAGCAATATAATGTGTTAGAAACATTGTTTTGAGTGCTGACAAAGCCGAATGATCTTCACGAGGGTGAAAAATGCGTTCTCTGTGCCTTCTTTCATCGTTTTGATGTCTCTTCTTGCGACAATAACAGCCCTGTGTACACAATTACAAACCATTTGCACCTCCCTTTGAGAAGTGTATAGTTTCTATTCGCAGAATTTCTTTCAGGTTTGATAAATCACGTTGCTTGTGCTAAATCAATATATTTACATTTTCTCCTCCTGCACAATAGCATGTTAATGTATTGCATATTCAATGTGGCAAACGTATGTGAAGGCCACAACCCTTAGTGTGCACTGTCAGTACATTTTTTGTGTGTGCAAAGAGTTTGCACGTTTTTATACATGCAAGATTCCTCTCTCTGTGTCTCGATCAGGTAAGAATGGATATCTGTCCACTGAAGTTTCGGCCATTCTTTCTCCTCATTTACTCACTAACCTCCATCTAACTCATATGGGTCATTAAGACATCTCCCATTCGCTAATGCTAATTTAGCAGCACACCTTATTTTATCACTCAGTGATAAATTGTTGTAGTACGCTGACAACACCGCTACAGTTTCAAGGGGGCTCTTACTGCACTCAAGTTACATGTGCATCTGGCATTTTGATAGACAAATAATCCCTAGATAGAGTGTAAAATAAGCCATAGCCAACTACACTAGCTTGCTGACTCAAAGCTAACATCAGCACGAACAGCTAACTTCATCATCTTAATCATCATTTTGGCTTTGATTTGTCTGTATTCTTAATTGAGTCAACAATGTGTTGGTTCTTCTGGTTTTGCTGCTTTTGCCAGCTATTCATCACCAGTCATCTGTCAGCAACGCTGTCAGGGTGCTGTGACCTTTGACCCCCTCACTGAACATCTCACATGTTGGAGAAATAGGATTTGACCTCCCTGTGACTAACTGCATGCAAACTCCCTTTTTACTCCTTAAATGACTACAATGCAAATGTTCCAGTTTACTTTTTCTCTGCGACCTGAGGCATCAAACACTGAATTCAATCCAGTTGTGAAGGCAGTCAGGCAGGAAGTCATCTGATGGACCTGTGGTGAAGGTGCAGCCTGACAAAATAAAGTGAAAGGGAGTGAAAAGGAGGGAGACCAAGACTGCTATCAGCTGTGATCCAGGTTTTTAATTGTTCATCTATAGTAAATGTTTTCAATCTGGAGCAAGAAGATCCAGTCTCTTTTGTGTGTGCCTCAGTTTATATCTTGTGGCAGCTGCAGGACTGTAAAAACTCTGACCAATCAACTGACAGTGTGGCTGAGTGGAAGAACCAATGAAAAGCCTTCATGTCTTGTCCTGATCATGCCCCCCTCTATCTTGCATCAGGTTTCACTGTTGCTGGAAATATTCAGCACACTCCTCTGCAGAAATGCAGAGTTAACAGTAGAGGGGGCGTGGCTTTGGACAGAGCACTGACAGAAGGAGGAGCTTAGAGGAGGTGCCACTTTAAAATCTTGCTCGCTCTCTAACATCACTGACTATAACTTTAGCTGCCATTCTTTACGAACAAAAGCAACTTTATGACTTTTATTTACATAAAACACTTTATCTAAAAATGTCTGATAGCTTACATCATTTCAACTTGATGAACAAGAGGCGCTGACTCCAGAACTGTTGTGTTTAGAAGGTAACCCACAAGTTGCAAAATTGTGTGAAAAGTGAGAGTTTTGCAACCTGTGGGTTTTGCAGACATAATGACCCTCCAGGACCTCATTGAGAGGACTTCCTTGTGTATAAATTTAGCACACAAATTACCTATCAGAGGTCACTTAAAATGTGTAAGCTAAAAGTTACCAAGCTACTCAGGTTATCAAAACTGAAAACTGGGTTTACTCATTGTCTCACTGACAGGGATACAACTAATGCTAATGCAGCTGTTGCTTGAAGGTTTACATTATTCCAGTACTGAAAAGAAAACCATTATGAGCAGAAAATTAGGAGCCTTTCACCAGTGGAAAACCAAGTATGAGGCTACATTAAGACAATTCACAAACTGATGGTTATGAGGTTGATGTAGAAGTGCCTGCACCATGTCCTTTTCTTCTACTCTCTGTCTCATATGGCAGTAAATTCACTGTATATGATCCTGCACTGTCACTGAGCCACCGTTAAGCCTCTTATCACTTTCTCTCCCACGGGGCTCTTTTGTTTGTGTTACTCTTGTTTAAACCTGGCATGAAGTAAATACAATATTAGCTTGTAAAAAGCCCATCAACACGGATGAATACTGTTTATAAAACATGTTAATATTGTATGATGTGTTTTTTTTAATACTATTTAATATAACAGATAATTGGCATGCTGCGGTAAAGCACTCATATTCCTGCTTCCAAATGGACCCTTCTCTACTAAACTGTAACCACTCAGTGAGTCTGTGGCTTAGCTGAAGGGTCTTCCTCGTTCCTTCATCTGATCTCCTTAGAAGAGCCTGACAGTCCACTTAAAGCAGACTAATCACATGCAATTAGCTTTGTCCTCTATACCACAGAGTGACCCACATGGATATGACACCACCACTTCTATTTGGCTTTGACCACTGTAATGAGTTCATTTCAATGTCTGTGCCTACTACGCAAAAACACTGAAACAACGTCTTTTTATGATCATTTTTGTACGTCCAATCTCAGTCCACTGAAGGTGCAGACTGTAACGCCAGATGACGCCAAATGAACATAGAATTAACTAATCTGACTGAACTTTCAATTTACCCTCCATTTCCTGAACAGGAGTTTGGCCTGGTGTGTTTTGGCCAATCAGAGTGGCGTTTACTGGTTGGTTATGATGATGCGTTGCTTCAGCCAATCAGAGTGGCTGGTGGAACTCATAATAGACCCATAGAATTATAATAATTTTTGTATGAGTAGGTTGTAATTTTCCACAAATTGCATTTTCAAATAAATAAATAAGCATAAATAAATACCTAAATTAGTTGATTGAACAGATAACAAAATGTCATGTACTCAAATAAATACTTAGTCATAAATGTTTAATTACAAATAATCAAAATTAATTTTAATGGATAATATTGATAACAATAATGTTGATATTTTTCATAAATTAGTCTGCGGTTCAAATCTTCAACTGCACATTGACGTCCAAGTGGGGTCATAGTTAGACATCCAAATAGTGGACATAATTTGCATGTCATTTTGTAGTCCAGAATTGGATCTGCACGTCCATAAGACCTCTAAGGTTTAGTGGGTTTGAGACGAGGCATGCTCCAATCAGTCTCTTTATGAGGTAAAAGAAAGGCAGGATTTGATCCTAAAATAAAAACCCAGTTTCAGCTTCAATCTACCAGCTGCTGAATGTGATTTGTGAAAGAGAGGGATTCGTCAAGATATCTGTAATTGGAAACACAGGCAATCTTTAAACCCTGAGAAGAGAAGATTGAGGGCAGATTTTGTGGTTCTGATTTTGAGTTAGAGAGCAGCATGGCTTTAGTTTTGTCAGTGTTTGAAACGAGTTTTAAATCATGCAAAAAAAAAAAAAATCTTTTCTTTTAAGTAAAGTTGTGCACCTTTTTTAAAAGTGGACCTACTGTAGGTCAGCCAGGGAAAAGGAAGTTACAAAATATAAAAATAACAATAACAGGCTCTGGCTTCATCTTGTAACTGAGCTGAGGGAAAATAAAACAACCTTTCCTTATATTGGCACAGTGTCACAGAAACTATGGGAGGTAGAGTATTAACAATGCCATGCCCATGTATGAAGGCAGTATCGTACAAAACCCCACTGAGAAATCCTCTCTGTCTTGACATCTAATAGGAACTGTCTTACTGTACATGCATTTCTGCTACTGATTCATAGTAGAATTGAGATGCACTTTTGAGTCATGCACTATGGGATGACAATATATCACATTGATTTTTCACGTTTCCAAAGGACACATGAAGATTTATTGCCTTTGCTTTGGCCATGAGAAGCCGAGTCTCATGGGAATACACCCATACATCTTTTTTGGCCGAGGTCCATCCAAAGGCTCTGTCTGGCCACTTGCCTGTCGGTTACCATGGCAACCCCATCCCCCATCCCTTCCTAACACACGCTGGAAGTGAGTGGAGGTGTGTCTATCGAACAGACTGTGTTTTTTTTAATTTTGCTGTTTATATTTTATGTGTGAGTGGAGGAAGGCAGGACAACAGTTACATGCAGAGAACTGATTCATCGATGCACAAAATCACATTTTTCCAGTCATGTATGTCCTCATTTTGCTGTTGTATGTAACACACAGCAGGAGACAGCAGAATGTTGACACGAGTGTGAACAAGCCACCAACAACACTGACCAGATTCCCCACTGAGACTGATGACTCCACTTAACAGCGGTCTGTTTTTCTGTCTTTTTTTTTGTCAAGTCTATTTTCTGTCTCTTCTCCCTCTGTGTCTCCATAGCCTCAAGCCATCGCAGCGAGGTGTTTAAGACAACTGGTGTCAACAGAGGTGTCTTACTCCGAGACAACAGTCCCGCCAGACAAACTCTTGTCAATGTCACTGTGTCACAAGAACAACTACCTAAAATTACCGACAGCAGACTTGGACACACACAAGTTGTGACAGTTGTGATAGTAGTGTGAGTTTCAGGGCACTGACTCAGTCACGCACACTGTCATTGTCTTGCTAATGCAGTCTCTGCTGTGTACATTTCACTCATGATTAGGCGGGTGTCTTGCTGTGAAATATTCAGCTTGAATCCATATTTGTTGGTGTTAAGCCTTTCAAAAGCAACATTTTCACTGTGGTACTTGCACATGCCTCTATATATGTATTTAAATTACATTTTGCCCATTTTTCAAGCGATAGCATCATAAAATATGGTGATACACATTCAAAACCTGACTCAAAGCCTTCAATAGAAGGACATTGATCAATATCTAATATTTTTATGTGATGTTATGAACAGAATAATGTGATAAAATCAATTGATCATATGAGCAAAACTGTATTGTTGTCTTGTTTTTTATCACAGTCTGAAATTTGCAGGAATCAAAGCTTACTTTTTTGGGGGGATTTGATGTGGCTCACAGGGATAGTTGGTTTTTAATTTTTACGCAAAATATTTGCACTTGGTCTCTAAAGAGATTTACACCTGTTTCCATTCAACTGTCAAATGAATTTTGGGCAAATTTTTGAAATGATGCAAAAAATGCATATAAGGTGGGTTTCATCAACCGAACTGGAGTGATTAAACTCTTTGGCTGTAATCGTGATTTATACTGTAACTGAGTAAGAAACTTTTATGTTAAATTATTTGTTAAGATTCCTTTGCTCTGACACACACAGGTTGGTCACTGAACAATAATTCAGTGTATGTGAATAATAATCACGTTGTTTTGTGTGTGTTTGTCTGTATAGATCTGTGTTATGTGTCGGAGTGGGAAGTGATTATGGCTGCCATCCCTCATTGCTGCCTTGACCCTCAGACTCTGACACCTCTAATCTGTCGGGGTGATCACGGCTGTGCGCTACCGGGCGTTCAGTGCTAACACGCTTGTCTCTGTCATCTCCAGAAGCAGCCATATCTGTCATAGACCTCCTCTGCAGCTGGGAGGTAATGCTGCAGTCTGCATAAAGCACTGTCACCTCCTCAATGAACAACCATTTGTTTTGTCACCCACCATTTTTCTCAAGTTATTTTTTTGTCTTGTCAATAAAGGCTAAACTGCAAAAAAAGTGGTGATCTAAAATCAGCAACCGGAGAAACATGGTCTGGGACATCTGTTTACATCTCTCTGTGGTCCGTGTGCAGCTCGGTTGTCAAGACAACAAGAATTTGAGACATAAATACTGAAGTGATTCAAACTAATGTTGCGACTGGCTAGGGGGCTAACGTTGCTAACACATGCTAACACGTGTTAAAAATTAAATATTCCACTCTGAGAGCAGTCAGTACATTATGTGTTCAGAAAAAGGAAGGAAAAGAATCAGACCTCTGTGGAAGCTACAGGACTGTAAAAACTCTGACCAATCCCTGCCATTCAGTCCGAACGGAGAGAACCAATCAGAGGCCTTCATGTCCCATTCCGTCCATGCTTCCCTCTGTCTCGCATCAAGTTTCACCATTGCCGGAAATATTCAGCACACTTCTCTGCAGAAATACAGATTTAGCAAGAGAGGGGGCGTGGCTTTGGACAGAGCACTGACTGGAGGGGGAGTAGGGGGGAGGAGCTTAAAGGAGGTGTCACTTTAAAATCCTGCTAGCTCTCTTGCTAGCTCTCCAACATCACCGACTATAGTTTTTAACATCTGGGAGTTAACAAAGCCACCCATTTGTTATTAATCTCCTGTTTCTATGTGGTGCAAACATTATCCCATTATGCCCCAGGTTTTAATTAATTCTCAGTGTTTGTTTTAATCTGTTTGGAAGAGCAGATGTGAAGGACTAATACATAATGATAATTTAGAAAAAAAACACACTAAATTACATTGAAACACTCTCCCTGTTTGTCTGGCATCTCAAGAGACCTTTCAAAAGCATCTCAACAAACATTTCCATACAGGTCTGGATGGTAGAGAAAAAATGCAACAAATAAGTATTTTTTCAGCCTCCTAAATCATATCCCATCACTTCACCACATATATTTTAGTGTACAGACAAAAACAGCACCATTTCTCCAAATGACTGATATGTTAATCTTTCATTCCAGTGCTCCCTGTACCCTTTGAGGAGGTTACAGCAGAGCCCCTGACCCTGACAACCTCTCATTACCCCTTTCAGTGTTTCCTCTTTCTTTGCCTCTCCCCCCAGACTCTGTTATCAGCACCACAGACTGTACTGAGTTATGATGTGGTGTTAACCCTTGAACCATGACATGCGAAAGGTCATGGAGAGGGGATAAATAATCCCTCCCAATGAGGGCAATAATTCCACTGGTCTGGCATGTGGCTGATTCATCAAGGGTTCCTCAGGAGACGATGGCTGGAGCCTTTTGTGACCTGAAGATGTATAAAAGTGAGGTAATGCAGTGGCCAGAGGGGTCAGTGTTAAGCTTTGCTTTCAATCTAATCACGATTAACGTGCTACTGCTGATGTTGCTAGCAGACAAACTAATAAAAGTCAGACTTCTGTGTTTCCAATTCCACTTGACTCAAGTAAAAGTAAGAGATCTTCACTATGAATATTATGGGTAAAATATTATGTTCACACCAAACAAAAGGAAAAAAAAAGATAGCTACTGCGAGCGTAGTCTGGCCAAGCTGAGTTCTCAGAGGGCGGGTTTAACCAATCAGACCACTCTTTCCTCTGATGTATGCGTAGTGACAAAAACTGCTTGATCCAAAGAACTAGTGCGTCATTGCCTTAAACACTCCTCAATCGAGCTGTTGGAAATACTAGATTTACATCGGTTCCCATTCCTGGGGGATTCTGAAATTGAAGAGATAGGCAACTTGGCCAGTCTGACTTGGTCACTAAATTTTGTGCAGCATCACAGGAAGTATGGGTGGGCCCAGGCTACTGCAGAACATTCCTGCGGGGAAATGTTTTCAGGATAGACCTCAAATGTCTGACTAATTAAATCCTTCGTTTAACTGATGTCATTCATTTGTGCACTAATTAGCAATGGGCATTTTTGGTTGTCTTTTTTGGTCCGATGGGGAATTTCTCTGTATTTCACAACATCCAATATAATATTAATGTACATTAAACACAACCACATTAGCAACCATATAAAAGACAATATATGGCTTGAGCTCCTCCAGCAGGTAGTATACAGTGAGGATGGTAATGTAGCTGGAATCCACTTACATGGAATTATGTGGAATGTGGCCATTATACGTTAAAAGTCACATAAAGTTCTCACACAAAAATACATTGAAAAACAAACTTTTTGAAACCCCAGAAATTTTAAAGGTTATCTGGAGTTGTTTGTAGATTAAAATAATTACATTGCTGTGATGAATTACTTATAATAAATGTCTAATATATTATTAATGAAAGTCTGAGAATTTGTTTTATTCATAAATTTAAAAAAAAAACATGTTTCAGCAAGTGCTGTTGGGATTTTTTTCTTCTCCTCCCTTTCTCTCCTCCTTGATTTGCAGTTTTATAGGCCGTTTTAGGACACAACTGCCAACTCCCTATACATCACTCCTCTCCTCCCTGCTGTGAAAACAAACATTTTGTAAACAACCTAGTCACAATGCAAGCATCATCAAATCAATTGTTCACAGCCTTCATTCCTACTTTGTAAGCTGCTGTCTCATGTTATTTCCCCAATGAGGAGAGGGGGAATTGCAGTAATGAACGAGGCCGAGCATGTTTTCCATGGAAATGTCCTCCACTTTCTGTGTGAGAAAGTGCCTAGAAGACAGACTTATGGCTCCTTAATGCCTCAATTGCTTCATTAAACTGAGCCCACTAATGAAAGCACAGATAGAGGGTGTATTTGAAAGTAATTGAGAACACTCTTATTGATCTGGTGGCCTTTGCCCTCTCACCTCATTGTTTAATATTGATCATCTTTGATGTTTGAAGAGGCGCTCTTATAGCATTGCCAATACAGTATTCAAAAAAACAAAGCACAGCCTAGGAAAAGGTGTAGTTATTGGTCCTTGATGGGACATTGTTAGATATTGTGTACATGCATATTTAAAAGCTATTTGTGTCTGTAATACACATGAAGCATAAAAAAAACAAAATGGCATTGTCAGCCTTGATGATCTTTGTGCTCTGTAATGATACATCATTTCATGTAACAATACTGATATAACCTTTTCATTTTTTTAATATATGTCTTGCAAACTTGAAGCAAAAAAGCTTCCATCTTCTCCAAATCACTTTTGTTCTTACGTCCCCTGAAATATTAAATATTACCTGTAATTTTCCATTCTTGGATGATGCTTTAACTGAAACAAACTGTGGTGTGATGTCACACTGGACAGTTGTCCATGTCAGGGGTCACTGCAGTGGATTGTGGTCTATTGATCTCAAATGGGTGCTGTCCATCCATCTTCATAAAGATTCATAGATTTAAATGATGAGGTCAATACAGAGTCTAAGTGGACATTGCTTAATGAAGAATGGCTCTCTACACACACTTGTTTAATGCTATTTTGAAGTGTCCAAATAGATCAAAACTGTTTTAATTTAGTGTAAATAAATTAGGCTAATGATATATTATTTTGTCAAAGGGAATATTTGATCACAGGAAGAAATTTAAAATCCTGGTGGGCCTCTTTACATCATTTAAAACATATCTATGATTCAGAGATTGACTCCACAAGGCTCTCAACATGGTGTTGGCTAACAGTGTTTATTTGTGTCTCTCTGTGAAGTGCCAGCATTCTCACTGGGTCATTGTTATTTGTCAGGTATGGAGGCTGTAATAGGCCAGCATCATTGGCAAAGTTGTTAAAGTTTTATTGATAATGAATACAATTATGAAGTGATTAATTCATATTAAATAAAAATTAAGAACAAATCTAAAAAATGAGTATGAAGTAATGTGAAAGCGGTCGTCTTTAGCTTCAAGGGAGTTGAGTATTGGATTTACATTCATTAGGGGGACACAAACACAATGTACAATTACTATAGTATGTATCTGCTGGGCTCAGTTTCATAAAGTGTCAGTGTCGTGTTAACAAGCAGCCATGCTGCCCTCAACTACTATTGTTTCTTTTACATTGGTAAGGAGGAAGCAGAATTCCTGTCCTATTATATTTCAGAGTAAAACTTCAGTGTGAAACTTGGCTGTAAAATATGAAAAATCCAAGGGCGGCTGGTGACATTTGCAGTTACTCACAAGAAAGAGAGGGTCATTTCTCCTGATGCTATGAATTTTAATTAAAATTCTGCTATTCACCACAGATGTATTTCTATGCTGAGCTTCAAACATTTGCAGGTATGAGGCAAAAGTGAGAAGCAGAACATCTTGTGGGAACATATTTTATCTCATCGTTTTGAGAGCTGCAGGGTGTGAAATAGGGAAAACTCTGAGCAGAGAAGAGAGGTGAGAAGGACAGAGGAGAGAGAAGTTAATATGTAATGTGAGCAAAGAATCTGAGAAAACATCTTCTGTAAGTGAGAGAAGAAACTGACATTGGAATAAAAAAGGTGAAGATTCTGCTTTCCAGTTACTGGGTGTGATGCCCTTTCAGTTCCATGGGTTTAACGTCTTCTCAGGCGTAAAAACCCATTCCTTATTTTACCATCCATCCCTTTTCTACATGAATGCCTTAGCCTATGCACATTCTTAATTGAAAAATAAAGAAGTGTCCCTAATTCATACAGTAAAAACCCAATGAGCCGAGCTGAAATCCTGTTGAAACGCAAAGCAATGAAACACTTTACGGGCAAATGCACTTCTTTTAACCCAAAGTCTGCTGTAAATTTGCAGCTATGTGACAGAAACATGTACCACAGGATCACCTGTGATTTCATTATAGAAAAGTGAAATGGCCTGTGGCTGACAGATTTAGCTAAGCAGTTACCAGCGTTATGATAGGTGCAAATTAAAGCTGTCAGCATTATGGCGTTGATCGTGATCAGATTGAAGTAGAAGCATAACGCGTGCTGCTATTTTGTCTCTTCGATGTACACTTACTAGCTTCAGTCATGGAGAAGAACGACCCGTTAAAACTAAATGAAAGAATTTCACTCCATAAATTGTTAAATGGGTGTCAGCTGGCTGCAGACCAGTCAACATCATGAGACTCTGGTCTAAGAGACATACTAAGAGTACATTTAATTAATCCTGATTAACTATTGAAATAAAACGATTGATCGTGATTGAAAAAAAAATCTCTGACAGCCCTGGTGCATATTGTAATTTTTTTTTTTACGTTGAAGTGTATCTGCAGTATTGTTGAAAAGGCCCTTCGGAGTGTCAGAGAGCTATGCTGTGTGGTGCTCGTCACTCCTCCTCCTTTAAAACGCTGTTTATGTCAGCAAAGGCAGACACACAATCTCTCAGAGGCCTTTATAGCTGTTCTCAGCTCCATACATCTTTATATACAGGCTAACATAGATCACAACATGAAGGCCTGGCTGCTATTTTATTATATTCTTCCTGCGTGTGTGTGTGTGTGTGTGTGTGTGGAGGAGAGCTTTAAGCTGGACATAGACATAGAGAGAGAGGAAGAAACAGAGACATAAAGAAATAACGAGAGGCTTGAGAACAAGATTGTTTCCGAGCTCCAACAAGCAGATGACCAGAAACCGTAACTCCTGCAGTGACCAGCCTTTTCTTTTTCTCATGTTGATTCTGCAAACAATAAATGTGTGAGTGTTTCCATCATACGTCATTCAGAAGCTACAACCATGCTGCAACTCCTGGCATACATTGAACAATGACATGTTTTATAAACTTAAGTAAATGAAATGATGAAAACATAAACCAGGCATGAGTAAGTATTGCTATTTGTAAAATGACTCAGCTCGAGGTGAGAGACCATGATTAGAAAACATACCTGGTTGTTAAAATGATTGCATTCAGCTGAACTAACAGACGAATCAGTCCACCTGCAAATCATTAGAATAATAGATAAAAACCTGACTACTACATCACACCAGTTTGAAAACAAAAGTGCAGAATATAATTTTACACACAATTAGTCAGGTATAGGAGTGTTGCTAAGGCAACCAAGTAGAAATATGGGCTATATATAGAAGAATATCCAGAAACCAGGCTAATCTCATCCAGACTGAGTCAAGGCAGGCTTGCATAATATCGCTTCCTGCATTCACCTGGACTACACAAGCAGACCTGATGAGTCGATGATCAAATGAAATATGTGCTGTTTTTTTTTCAGCCTTGGAACAAATATTCCTCATGGAGTTGTATTGCAAACACAAAGAAATCCTCACTAGGAAAGGCAATACAGCTGCTCTTGTCTCTGCATGTACTGTATATATGTCAAGCACCAAGTTATACATTCCTTATTTGTGCAACCCCACAGGACAGGACAGGAAGGTCATAACGATTTAACCATGTGTTCCGTGTGTTGCACGTGTTTGTATTTCACAGCCCATTTTCATTCACTGCTTCAGGGTCTACATTAAAAACTGACATTTCCACATTTATTGATCTGTTGGCAGCAGATTATTTATGTCTCTGTTTCTGTCTCAATCATATAAGCGCTTTAGCTCAGCGCTTTTTAATCCAACCAATCAAAAAAAGGACACGTTCTGCATTGGCAAACCACTGCAGAACTCAGAAATGGCTCTGTGTTTCAATCCATCATACAGTATAATCTCATTTACATGGTGCAATAATCCAGACGGGCCCTAACAAAGACATAACTCCACAGATTGGGTCTTTTCGATTTGTCCCAAAGATTGAAACGTCTAATTAGAATCAGCATGACAAGATCAGGCAGAGTTGAACTCGATGTTGCAGTGTGTGCATTAACGTGGTGAATATTAATGTCTTTTTTGACATTTGAAAATACTGAAAATAATGATCAGGCCACAGTCACATATCCATCAATGTCAGATCTGGTCAGTGAGAAGGATGACATCACTGGGGTAAATAATTGACGTATTTTGACAGAAGCCAGGTCCCAGTAATCCCATGCTGACAGCGAAAAGCTGCATGGATTGTGTGGTGAAATGAGACCCGGAGCTACTTGTGAAAAGGTTACAAGTGAGATAACAGAGGTAAACAGCTAAGCCAGCATATCTGAAGGGTAATCGAGCTGCATGTGCATATGTGAGCCGAGGTGTGTGTGTGTGTTTTCGCTGTCTGTTCATGTGTTTCTCTGTGCACACAGTGGGTGAATCACTTGTAAGTAATCTGATGCTATTCAGCCAATTTATGCTAACAGAAAATGACATTGGTGACTGGATCCAATTCACTGAGCCGGTCTGTTGACTGGAGAAGACACCCTGCTATTGATCCGTGCTCACACACATGCTGCCTATTGTCAGAGCTTCAATTTCACTGGAAATTAGCTGGATGACACCTTGAAGATGTTCAAGTTTCAGAGAGTGAGGGCTTACGAGTGAAAGCTGAATACCAAACACAGTCTGGCCCAAAGCTTAAGTATGGTCTATTACATTCCCTTACAATGAAACTGTATTGTCAGTAAAGTTTTGAGGGAAACGTATCTCCCCGATTAGATTTGGTTTTACAAATCTTTTCTAATCACAATCTGTGGAAGTCTGTGTAGGAAACCATGAAACAAAAACTCAACATTGACGAATTTCAACCTTTTTGTGGAGGTCCTGAGCAATTTTGCACAGTGTGGTAGGTATATTATTTAGCAACTACATATTTTTTGTCCACATTGAATTCCAGCTCATGCATTACAGTTTAAGACAACCACACAAATGACTTACTGCCTCCACTTTCCTTTGTAAGACTTTTATGACATGAGAGCAGTCAGCGAGTTGACCCGCTTGGCTCATGAGATATCGCGGTTATTAAATTTGTGTTTTATTGTTGACGGTGGCTGTGGTTGGTCGGCTAGGCTGTGAGCAGTGTTTTGTGTGAGTGAACAGGGTGATAAACAGAAAGTGACACTGCCAGAGAGGAAGAAGACAAGGTGAAAGATTGAAAGAGAGAAAAGAAAGAGGTGTTTTAGTCAGGCGGAGGACAACAGTGATCATTAGTCATGCATCCTGAGCCACATATTGTCATTTGATCACATCTCCCTTTGGTTTTTAAGAGCCTGTAAGCCTAATGGGGCCATATACAATCCTCTATTCTTCTCCATGTGTCACTTTTATGGATTGCTATTCAAGCATAATTCCTATAGTCAATGGATGTCTCACTACACATTCATTTAGATCTGTGCACAACCTAATGACTGAACAGTGCGTGCCTTTCAATGGAAAGCTTGCGCTGTCACACCTATTTATTTTCAGTTTTGGATCTTCACTTTCAATTTTTGCCACACCCGTTCTGTTATTTTTTGCTGCTCTCTCAAATTCATCCTTTACTCTCATTATTTTCTCTGCATGCATCCGTGGAAACATGTTTTTCCCATTTTTGTCCTTTTCCCCTTTCGTCCTGCTGTGCCCAGTGATGCAATCATATAATAGAACTGTCATGCATAGTTAATGAATTTCTCCGTGCTACATGGGTTTAAACAGTGCACAGCTCATGCACCGCACACAAGGCTCACTGTCTATTCTTCAGGCAAATAAATATTCTACATGCAACATTCAGAAGTAACTATCTACAATGTGAAGATGAAGTAGAGTGATGGTCCTGATCTGAGAATAAAGTCTGTCATCATACAGGCCGTGATCCTTTCCCTTTCAAACTGTGACCCTCCCTGTTTAGGATTAGGAAAATATTGATGCTCGGCTTAGAATTACCCCAAAGGTGATGTAACTTAAGTACAGAATTTGCATGACAAATAAATCAACATTGACTTGTGGTTTCAGATGGGTATGAATATTGATCTCCTGACCAGAAGTCCAGTGTTTTTTGACCTATTATTCCACATAGACCTCTACCTATATACAGGAATTACAGTGCTTTACATTTATATAGGTATTTCCACAAATGTTTGTACAAAAACAAAGTGTTTGCTCATCCCCTACTATTTCTATTGTTATTCTATTGGTATTTGTTTTTTGGCAAAGTACACCTATGGTGGATTGTTCTCACATTTAAAACTCAATTTGGTTGGATTCATTATTTTTCATACAATGGGTTTGATAGTTATATGGAATAAATAGGATAAGCATGAAAATATAATGGCATGCTACCTTAAAGTCATCTAATGTATTATTATTCAGATTTTACATATCTTTTCAATATATTTTGCATAGTGAGTTGCAATTTCGCACAATAATACTGTTTGTATTGTATTTCACTGTATTACTTTGATTTGTTTATTGTATTGCAGTATTGGATGCATCAAATTTACTACATCTCTCTGAGAAATTCTGTTCCCAAGTGTAACCAAGTGATATTTCTTCCTGGTAATCATGTTGTATTGCATTCACATAAGCAGTAATATGGTATGTAAATAAGTTGTTTAATAAATTGAAATTAGGGGTTAACTAACAAGGGGATAAAAGTCAAAACTGAAAAACAAGAACAGGCACCAGACTTGGGGAAATAATAAAATGGTGTGTGAAAAAAAGACCTGAAGATAAGAAGAATTAGAGGGAGAGATGAAGGATATGGGAAGGCTAGCTTCACTGTTGTCATCTAGCCAAATTGAGATGAACTGTCTCCAAACAGAAAGAAAGCAGAAAGGCTCAGAAACATTTCAAAGGAATCGTGGCGTAAAGTCCCAACTCCCAGTCCTTAGATCTCCTCTCCTCTGTTGCTTTACTTTCCCTCATCCTTTCCTATCTTCCTTCACTACCTCTTTCTATCATGTTAACTCTCTTTCATGTCCTGTCTTCCATTTTCCTCACTGATTGGTGCTTTGCTAAGATACTTCTTTAGTCACATGCAAAGAAAAAGAGGCTCTTAGTCTAACACCTTCCTCATTTGTGTCTCTATGTCTCGCAACATGCACACCAATAAAACTGACAGATGAGGAGCTCATCTTCCCTTCACATGCAGATATCTGTCTCTCTTCTGAAACAGAGAGATGTTATTCATTTATGTGTCACACTGAACAGCTTTCAGTCTAAGTATAGATGCATAATAAAGATCCCTGGAGTTCAGTGGACAAATGAGGCAGCATCGGGTGGCTGAGAAGAATTACTGAGAAGATCCGTGATTCCCTTAGAGAGTGATGCATCATGGGATACATCATGGGGCTGAGACAGTTGTGTTACTCTGTTATAAATCATTAGGATGTGAAGTCGATATTGAATCATTACTTTAAATTATCCCCCAGGGTGTCAAATCGTCTACCTTCGCCTTTCCAATTACAGATAATTTTATTAAAGGTTTTCTGTATAATACCCAGAGAATTAAATTATTTTATAATATAGAAGCAAACATAACTAGCGATCTGCCCAGCCCAACTGGCAATGCTCCATCCATTATCTACCGCTTATCCTCACAAAGGGTCAAGGGTGAACTGGAGACTATCCCAGCTGTCTTAGGGTGAAAGGCAGGGTACACCGTGGACAAGTCTCCACCTCATTGCTGGGCACATAGAGACAGAGAACCACTTACACTCACATTCACACCTATGGTCAATTTAAATTATCCAATTAACCTAATCCCCATGCATGTTTTTGGAAGACTGAAACGACAAACATTTTTATATTACGCAAGCAACAGGAAACACCGCAAAATCCGCCCCATAATACCTTGATCTAACATGCGTTTAATGAAAGTACAACTGTATAAAGTGGTCATTACATAGTGGAATCTGTTGCCACTATTCTGTTCCCACCACTGTGTTTTCTTATTCTCTTGCATGTTTTATGGCGATTATCCATTTATCCATTCCCAATTATCTTGGGCAATTATTCCAGCGTTGGCAACATCTGCCTTCACTGAAAAGCAAAGTCAAACCAAACAAGTCAGCCAAAACAAAAAGTCTTATATCAGCAGTGCATTTCAGAAGTTTCACAGAGGTCATGTAGCTAGGTCAATGTCAAAGAACAGAAATGGCCTCGCATCCTGTGAAACATGTTTACAATCCTACAGTCAGAGGATCTCTGCTAAATATCATTCCACAATGAGGGGTTGTGACTAAATCTGTCTCGATTATATTACGCCATAATATTAAAAACTAACAAAAAGGGACCCTCACTAACCCTGACTGTTAAAACAGGAAGATGTACATGACCCAGGAGGAAACCCCATCACCTGCTCACACAGATTACATTTTATAGTACCCTCCTCCTGTCCCCCAGGGAGCCGCTAACACGTTAACGCAGCATTTTCTGCATTCTTAGACCAATTAGGCTTGATTGATATGGCTGGGATCACCATAACTGCAGAGGTGGGTTAATGGGAGGTAGGATCCCACCCTCTCTAAGCCCATGCTGTCTGTGGCGCCTCGGGCAAAATAGCAGTATATAATGGATGATGGCATCTGCCTTCGTAATGGCACCAATGAAAAGTGTGTGAGAGAGAGAAAGCAAACAAGAAATTGCATGCACGCTATCATCTGAATGTACTTTCTGGGGTTTGCAGTAGTGCTAAGTGACACAGTGATAATGACACGCCATTGCTTTTAAAAATAGACACCAGGACTGGGATTTACTAACAGTGGCAGAATCCTAAAGCTTGTCAATTCAAATGTCTGGTTAAGAAAAGAAGCAGCTCAATTTACTGTGGCTATTTTTATCAACCACCCGTATGTACACAGCCTCCATCCGAACCTGCTGATTGTAAACTCAGTATAGATGCCGTATCCCATAAAACACAGTTCAGTTTGGCTTTAAGGCAGTCCATTACATCATGTTAATTTCTTATGAATAGGTCCAAGAACTGTCAGAAAGGTTCATCTACCAAAGGTCTATGAGAACTAGTCCTCATTTAAACTAGCATATCGTATCATATCATAAGCAACATAAGCTTAAGGGTGAGAAATACAGAAGTCTTGGTTTTCAATCTATGTTCAACCATAAATGTTATATTTACTATTAACTCTTTGAGTGCCATTAACATATTTCAACATCATTTAAAATCCGAAACTTAAGTGTCATCAGCATAATAATAAGTCAAAGTGGTTTTTCAGTAGCAGATCACCAATCACGGTCTCAGAGTCTGGGAGTAATGTTTAGGGCTTCTGGGAGATGTAGTCAGAGCATAAAGAGACGATATATGCCACAGAGATCAAAGCAGGAAGTGGAGACGATCGTGATTAGAGAGCAAAATGGATGGATTCTGGACAAAAAGTAGCATTTTTGGTGAAACAGGCCTCTACTCTACCTCTGATAAAAGAAAGATAAAGAATGGAGCAAGGTAAAAACAAATCACTTTTTTCATGATGAAATAGAGAACCTCTTCTTTCATTTGAGCGATTCATGTTTTCATATTTTTTCAGAGACATAGTACAAAATATTCTTTGGGTCTTGAGATTGATTGATTGAATTGAGATCAAAAATGGGCAAAAAACACTGACACAAGGCACTTTCTGTTTTATAAAACAGCTGGCACTCAATGAGTTAAATGTTTGACTCTATTAGCAGAAATTAAATATGATATTTTAACTGTTTAAATGTTTTATTAGTTTATAATCACCTGAACCTTCAATGAGTCCACCATGTAACAAAAGAAGCCCAAACCAATGGACAAATGCTGCCTCTAGAGAGCCTTTTTTATTACCTGAAGGCCTAAAGTAGTGTTATTATGGTATGGATAGCCTGTGAGCCAGGGTAATGGTGTCACCACAGTGTTGCTCTCTGCTGCTCTTGTTACTCAGATGGTTGCAATCTGCAGCCATGCCGGTAGTGTCAAAACCTTCATACTGTCCCATTAAAGGAGGTGCAACAATTGATCAGATGTAGACAAACATCAGACAAACGTTTTTTGGTTGGACCGTTTTTTCTCTTATACAACCAATGCATTTTAAAATTTAAAAAAGCAAACTACCACTGGAATAGGGCCGCATATCCATAGTCGCTCTATCGTAGATGACAAATCTTCTGTCATCAGGATCTTCATTTAACACTCCTGAACTTGAGACAAGAGCAGTGGCACTCATTAAATCTGTACCGCTCATGTACCAATCAGTGACTTCACAGTGTGATGGCATCAGAAGAGCGAAGCAGCCCCTCCTGGGATGGAAACTGCCAGAAAAAGAAGAGCTCGTATTATTGGTGAGGAAAAATGTCAGGTCTCCACAACCCTCATTCATTTTAAAGATTACTTTTACAGCGCCTCTGCCTCACCTGACAGCGACGACAGGAGCATGACAGGAGGACACGCGAGACGAGGAAGAGCATGGCGATGAAGCGCTACAAACGCCAGAGGCCAATGGTCCTGCAGTTCTCTGCTCTTTTCACGACGAGTGGAGGAGAGTGATGGAGGGAAAGAGGCAGGACGGAAGAGAGGAAAAGATAAACTGAAGGAACACATTAGCTGGCAAATGCCTGGATGGGATTAAGTTAAGGGATGGGATTAAGATGTAAATTGGGCAGCTCTGAATGCTCCATGGTAGATTCTTATTTCAAGAAGAGTAAAGGTAGAGGTAAAACGTGTCCTCTCTGAGGAAAATCATACATGTCTCTTTCTTCCTGCATCAGTGACCCTAACTGTACCTAACCCTACCAACCTAACTGTATCCACTGAACCAAAATCAAGGTTTGAACAACTGGGGACATGGACTTTGTAAGTTTAGACGATTAACATCGTTTTAAATTAAGTTCGTCTTTTGTTTTCTCGTGAGGCAAGAAAGGTGGTGACCCAAAATGTCAAACTATTCCTTTAAATGGGTAATCTGTACAGTTTTTTAAAAAGAAAACTTGCCTCTCCAGAAGAAACAAATGGTGTTCAAGCCAAGAGCCATACACTCAGAGATTTGCAGATAATAAGAAAAATGTAGAAAGTAGATGATACTGAACCAGACTTCTCCTACAAATACAGACAGATATTTTATTAGCAACCAAACAACTTACTATTTTATAAATAGATAGCGTAATAGTAATATATAGTAATAAATAGATTAAAAGCTTTTAAAGGTTTGAGATTGTAGCAGTCCAGATTATTGCACGTGTGTGTGTGTGTGTGTGTGTGTGTGTGTGTGAGCGGGTATTATTTATGGTTACGGGGACATAAATTTGTTCATACAGTCACATTGTGGGGACTCACCGTCCTCACGGGGACAAAATGCAGGACCCCATAATGTCAACAGTTACATTTTAGGCTGAAGACTTAGAGAACATTTAATGTTAGTGTAAGGTTAGACTTTGGTTAGGATTAGGGTTAGGATTACATGGGTAGTGGATGTGATTAGGGTCAAGGGAAGTGTCTAAAAAATTAATGTAAGTCAATGTAATGTCCCCACAATACACAAATACACAATGTCTGTGTGTGTGTGGCTGTTTAATACCTTGGTTTATTTGGGAGAAAAAAACACTATATAACTATTTTTGACTCTTCAATTATTTTTTGGTTGATTAGAATAAATAAAAGTCTGAGTATTGTAATCCTCTGTGTCCAGCACAATAACTCAAATGGAAAACCTTCATCCCTTTTAAACCAGCTAACAATGTTCATTGTGTGTTTGTGTGAGATCATATCGCTGCAGATTGGTCTTCTGTAGATAACGTGCTGTGCCGGCTGCTGTATTCCTGAAGTGCCAGAGCAATCTGTTGGAGACAGGAATCACAGAATGATCATGGAGCTGCAGAGCTTCGCTTCACTGAGCTCATCAGATATGTGTGAGCTTGTGCTGCTGTAGGGCAGACCTGTGTGTCATGGATCGAGCTCAAGCAGCTTCCTCAACATCTTGGTCAGTTCTAGGCATCAGAAATTTGCCGTCAACAAGTAATATGGTCTTCATGTTGGCAGAGTGAGGCAGCTTGTCTCAGCCAGGAAAATAATGATTCAGGGGGTTGAAAAATAGAAGTAAATCTGCCTGCCAAGAACTGATATAATGATGATATTAATGTATTATTATATACATTATTATTAGAGCTGTCTTTTTTTGGCACATTTATTGCAGAATTTCCAAAGTTAGGATGCCACAAAACAACAAAATAGCTGCACATAATAAATATGATTAAAAAAAATAAAAACACACATCTATTGAACTGACACAGAGATGCTGAATGGGGGGTTAGCTCTGAGGTTACGACTTTGGCCCAGACTCACTTCAGATGGACTGACCTTTAAGGAGGACCAGTTGTTCTCATCCAAGCGGCTGACAAGGAGGGTATGAAAGTAGGAAAAAAATAGATACCCAAGCCCAATGCTAGTCCAGCAGTGTGAAAATCTACTATATACTACATGGTGATACAACCTTGACCCTCAGCTCCACCCAGAGCTGGCAGAGTTGTTGAAACACTCTTGGCTGGAGGTCATGTAGAAACAGGAAATGAACACTTTGTCCATCAGTTCTAGAAATTAGAAATTAGAAATTGGAAGCAGATTAAATCCTTGGAAAATGTGAAAAAAAAGTGAAAATACCTTAATGAGTAGAATGCAACTTGTCCCACTCTGTTAGAGTTGTTGAAACAGTCTTGGCTGGAGGTCATGTAGAAACAGGAAATTAACACTTTGTCCATCAGTTCTAGAAATTAGAAATTAGAAATTGGAAGCAGATTAAATCCTTGGAAAATGTGAAAAAAAAGTGAAAATACCTTAATGAGTAGAATGCAACTTGTCCCACTCTGTTAGAGTTGTTGAAACAGTCTTGGCTGGAGGTCATGTAGAAACAGGAAATGAACACTTTGTCCATCAGTTCTAGAAATTAGAAATTAGAAATTGGAAGCAGATTAAATCCTTGGAAAATGTGAAAAAAAAGTGAAAATACCTTAATGAGTAGAATGCAACTTGTCCCACTCTGTTAGAGTTGTTGAAACAGACTTGGCTGCAGTTTAGTGTTACAGAGTGAAGACTCCAGGGATACCAGCTTGCTGTGAGCACCCAAACACAACAACAGACTGGTGTGATTGGCTGCTGCAGACATTTGTTATTTTGACTCAGGAGATTTAATCTAATTATAACTTTTTTCCAAACCATGGCCAAAAAACACAGTCATTGGATCACTTCTGTGTTCGCTAGATCATTGCTGTCCTCTGAACACTTTGTGTATTTAATGCCTTCACGGACATGCCAGTGCTTTCAGGCTGCAGTTTGTTGCTGGTCCTCACCTTATGTGCTTGTTAAATAAATGCAAACCTCTTGTAACTTAATATAATCTTTTCTTTTGACTGGATACTGTCTTTCTTAGTCAGTGAAAACTGAAATCAACAATCTGATCACACAAGGCGAATAAGCTTCTCTCAAAATGCTCTTGTATTCCAGGAGGAACGCTGCATTGGGACCAAAGGTTGACATCAAAAAGTAATGAGCATGAAAAATTGTGCCATGATGTGAATATTTAGAAAGCTGCTATAAACTCTTGAGGATGAATCAAAGATTTAGTTTTGATGAGAAACCCTTGACAAGACACCTCTTTCCACATAGTTTGCACTGCAAACATTTCATTTATGCAAAGCACACAAACTCATCCAGGAACTGAGGCAGAGAGCGAGACGGACTAAAAATAGAAAGAAATCCTGAGAAATTTCACATTGTTTCTCTCATCTTCTCTGTAGTCGCAGCTCCTTTGTGTTGTTTATTTTTACCACAGTAAGACAAGCCCATAAGTTTGAGTCAAACAGGAGGAGTGAGCGGGTCTTTGAGGAGTGATTTGGACTTCTGAAGTTTAAAGTCGGGAGTGGAACACAAGCAGTTTCGGATCTATCCGTAAAACGACTGGTATGACCCAGATTGAATCAGATATTTTTAAACTCATTCACTGTCATGGCCACATTATAACCTAGTTACAAAGTGGGACCCGGCGGAGAGCAGGCCAAAGCCTCATGGGTACTACTGTAACACAGGAATTGATGACTCATTCTTTAATGACATTGCTTTTACTCTCGCTAAAGTATTGGAACAACTTTTTGACATGAGAGGAAGATGATAATCCAAAACAAAGATTCTATATGTTCACTTGCTTGTCTGAAATGGTGCAGTAATGCCTTCCAAAATAAATCTACCAGTAATAGTAACTAAAAGTCCAGTCAGGTCTGAGGCAGTGTTTCAGATTAGTGTAGTTGTGACTTAATGAGTTACCCTGTAAACAAAAGCTCATTTGGCAAATGTAGAGACAAAGAGTCTGAATATGATCATAAACCCAACATAATGGTACCACCCTACTAAGATGTTAAAGAAAAAAAAAAAACGCCACAGATAACATCAACTACCAAAATGGGCAAAATCACTCCTTTAACTCATTGAGTGCCAAATCCAACACTTAAGTACCATCAACGTAATAACACGCCAACGTGGTTTTTCAGCAGCGGGTCGCCGATCACAGTCCCCCGCAACCTGTGAGTAATAGTGGGGCTTCTGGGAGATGTAGTCAGAGTATAAAGAGACGGTATACACCACAGGGATAAAAGCAGGAAGTGGAGACGATCAAGATTAGAGAGTAAAACGGACAGATTCCGGACAAAAAGTGGCGTTTTTGGTGAAAGTGGCCTCTACTCTACCTCTGATAAAACAAGAATGGAACAAGGTAAAAAGAAACTTTTTTTTCATGATAAAATAGAGAGTTTCTTCTTTCATTTGAGCTATTCAGTGTTTTTAGAGTCATAGTACAAAATATTCTGTGGGTCTTGAAATATGACCCAAAATGGGCAAAAATGCTCGCACAAGGCACTTTCTGTTTCATAAAATGGCTAGCACTCAAAGAGTTAATGATGGAGAAAAAAAAAATCATAACAACCGCATGTCTGGGTATTCAGTACAGTGCTGGACAGTGGGACATGTTTAGACTAACTTGGCACAAAGACTGACCTGGCCCTATGTCTACTGGTCCATCTGCTTCAGTAACACTAAAGTCTGTGTGTTCTGCTCTGTGGATAAGCACTGCAGTGTGTCTAAGGCTGTGTGTGTGTTGGTCAGCATACGTCATCTCCTGCTGGATTCAGGCCCAAAGCAGTCAGAACATTTGGTCTAATGCTGCGACACCATGTGCCTTATAGACGCATGTGAGAGAGAAGCAGCATATTATCATATTATACGTACTGCATTTGGCTACATTGCTGCTTATATGTGAATTTTAGGGATAGATGTAATGCTCTGTATCAGACGGGGTGAGTCTCCTTGGCGACATGATGTCATCAGGCTTAAAACTAAGGAGGTCAGCTACACACCCACTCACTCACACACACACATAACAATCAATGAAATGTGTTAATATTATTAAAGCATTTCCATGATGTCATGCTGTAGTTTTTCCAGAGCAATTCATCACCATGACTGATGGGCAGAAATACATAATATATTATAATATAATATAATATAAATTATGCCTTATAGTTTAGTTAAATTATATTAGTGTAATTGATAAAACCACAGCAGAACGTATTTAGTGATGCAGAAAAGTTTCTCAAGCACTGATGTAAATGAGGGACGTAATCATTTTTATTTTGTTTTTTTTTTTGTGTTTTTTTTTTTATAGAAATAAAGTGTCCATTGGAAGGCTGCAGAGGGTCTCAGCCTAAAGGACATTAGGCTATGCCGTCATAAATCTACAGGACCATTAGGCGGGCAGCAGCATAATGTCAATGAGGTTATGAACTCTCCTCCCCTCACAGATGGATGTGAGTCTGCCTGTGTGAGCAAGGCCACCTAAAGGCCATCTTACCAACCACTTTTCTTATCCAGCCTACTTACCATCATCTGAGTTTCTCTCTTCTCTGCATCACACTGAGCTCATGAGTCTGGATGACCTCTGCCCTCTGCCCATTGGTGATGTTAGTCATTGTTTCTGAGGAGGAACGACCTTGGATCTTCCATCTCCAACCTTACTGAGGACAGTGAAAGCACCCTGTGTGATCTTTCAGGGTCAGAACCTGCCTCTACCACCTTGGTCCACAGGGATTTCAAATTTGCAAATAATGTGAACAAGGCAACACAACACAGTGTGAGTAGCCTGTGTGAGTTACAGGCTACTAATGTGTAGCTCAGTGTTAGAATTACTTGGAAATTGAGGAAAAAGAGGGTTTTTCCCAGTTGCAGGTGGGTAAGCCTTTGAAAAGGAACAGACTGCTATAAAGTTCAGCGTGGAGGTGAAGATTTCATAGGATCAAACCCCTAAACTGAGACCTAATTGAGAAAATTCACATAACTAGTATAAGCCATTTTGATTTGTTGGTGACTACATTGATGTACGATATGGCTTCTAATGACCAGCTTTGTCATTCCAATGAATTTTGCTCCATAATTAGTCAAGACAGATAACGACGTGTGATCATCATAAGAAGGCTTCATTCACCATATTTATCGTCTCTGTGTTTCCATTAGCAACACCTGCTTCCTGCCCATAGAAAACAGTGGACAGTCAGTTTTTATTGCATGACATGGAATTTAAGACTGGGTTAATAAAGATGGTGGCATATATTCATTTAAGTCATTTTTTTTCTTAATGCAATGGAAAATGCAATTAAAATGAATGACTCACAGCGCTCAGATGATAACAATAATCTGCTCTCTGTGGCTTTATTCTGTTCCAGTCATCCTCTAATCTCCTCTCTGTCTCTCAGTCTTCTGTGCACCCATCCAAATGAAGAGGATAATTGGCCCGTGTTGACCGTGTTAATAAGAGCGAAACATATCTCACCCTCTCAGTATGTCCCTCCCCCTTTCCCACAAATGTCACATTCCAGAAATTAGTTTTTAATGGGCAGCATAGGCTGCCACGTGATGGTAAACGAATGCCTCGACATTTTAACGCCTGTCACCTTTTCCACTGTTACTCAGCGTACAGGATAAGTCAGTGAGTGGCCTCTGACAGTGTGATGTAGGAGACATAAGGGAAGTGAAAGAGCTGTCTTAATTAGAAAGGAGGAAGCATCCTATTCATAAGCTCTCTGGAGGGTTGGAGGCACGCTTTGTGTTGCTGCCGTTGATTTGTCAGTGATTAAGGCATATCTAATCACTTGGCCCTTGTGTCTGATCCCAGGTAACTGTACACAGCTCTATACAGAGTGTTACTTAGCAGCACAACACCAATAACTTATAAGATCATAGTAACAATCATTGCAGTTCACAACAAGCCAACCAGAGTTGACGTCTATGATGTTGACTGGTCTGCAGTCAGCTGACACCCATTTAACGAGCGCTCTAGTTAACTTCTTCCAGGTCTGTGGAGACTTGCTCACTCCAAAATAGTGCGCCAGCATTTTGTGATATCTTATTTCCATTTTACAGGAGGTGGATATTATGTTTGATGTCTCTACTGAGCCGTCTGGGAGTTTTAAAACCAATCGCTCAGAAGTGTTTTGCTGTCGTTCTTCTCCATGATTGCAGCAGGAAGCTGGAAGCTGGTGCTTCGAAGTGACTGATATGACTAAAAAAATAACAAGTTGTGCTTTAGATTGATATTTTAATGTAGTAATAATAGCATAGATTTGTTTCCCTACCAGTATTGGCCTTGGCAATCTGTGCCTGTTGGTTTAGCTGCTTTGAAAATCCATTCTTTCTATTGACAATCAGTGTAGCTCTAATCAGTGTCAGGTGCCGTCCACACGACGACGGAATTCTGTGAATCCGACAAACTTTAATACTGATTCCTCCTTGCATACAGACGACTCTGACATCATATCATCATGACCAGCAGTAGTAGTAAACAAGGACTTCATGCGCATGCTCTCTGTGTTTCTTTGCAGCTCCACCTATCAGCGTGGCATACTGTATGTATTACCTTATCTCTCATTATCGCATTGCCATGTAGACGGAATTACTTCGAGCAACGTTGCGACAAGCTTTATTGTGCCATTGTCGTGTGGGTGGAGCCTCAGTGTCAGTAAATATGGAACCAATCAAATTGCACCTTATGGATCACTCCAAGAGTGATAAAGCTGCCAAAGCAAAGGCTCCGTATATTATATATGTGCAGCCAACCTACCTGTGGACATTTCTCTTATCTTAAGTGTACAGTTGACGTACGCTGAGTTTATGCACACACAGGATTTCCAGCCTGGTGGGTTGAATCACTGATGCTTCACCCTGGAAACTCTTTTATTCCTCCATCAGGACCACCCCACCCAAGCAGGCAGCCGTTCGCCAAATGGTAAATTGTTCTAGGGTAGGGGGGGGTTTCCATGGTAACCAACCTCAGCTTCTGATGTGTCAAGCTTATGATGCAGACACACAGATGCAGCCGCGCACACACACATACAGTAGGCGTGTGACGGCACGGTGAGAGCAATGACAAACAGTATTGATTTCCCCCCCTCAGCCAAGATGAGGTTAAGAAATTGCTTCAGTGCCCTGCTAACAATTACCACTCAATTAGAGCGGATAGATAGTGGCAAGAACAACTTTAGCACACACACACTGCTGGCTCACTGCCATCCACACTATCACCACTGCAACTGCTGCAAACACACACACACACACACACACACACACACACACACCAATGTGAGAGGCAGGCGTGGTAGAGAGCAATTTTATAGTCACAATGTGCATATTAATTTAGCACGCTGAATAATTAATAGATGGTAAAAAAAAAGCAAGGGGATCTCTCACAAATGCACTTATTAAATTACACGCAATCTGTTGTAAAATAATGGAAGGGTATTTGGTAAAATATAGGAGCCAAAGAATGAAATGTGTTCATGTTATCATAATCATTATCAGTATTAGCAAAGTGAAACATGCCACCACAGAAACAGGTTTCTCTCCTTCTTCTTCTTCTTCTTCGTTCATTTCAAACAGAATTCCCTCCTTTTCATTGGGAGGGGATTATGTCATCGACTGAGACAGAGAGGAGACAGAAGGGTTTGAAGACAGCAGTGTATTTATTTTTAACTCTCCTGCTGCCATCTTGTGAAATCTTGCGTGTATTACAGAGTAGAGGTTAGTTTGATCATGTTCTCCTGAAGAAATTGCCAATTGTTGTCAGTTTAGTCATTCATCAATTCTGCTGCTATTTCCTATTTTTAGACAATAGAAGAACATGATGATTTGGGGCTCTCGTTTAATTATATTTAGCTCATGTGTGTTGTTCGTCAAATCAGATCAAGTCAATTTTATTTGTATCGCCCAATACAACAAGTTACAAATTTGCCTCAGAGGGTTTTACAATCTGTACAAGATATGACACCCCCTGTCCTTTACAAACGACCCTCACATCAACTAAGGAAAAACTATCACAAAAATAACCCTCTTAACAGGGAAAAAGAAACAGTAGAAACCTCAGGAAGAGCAACAGGATGGACAGACATGCAATAGATGCCACGTGTACAGAATAACAACAATGAAAAACACATTAACACTCCATATAACAACACTTAATACACACTGAATTGTGTGAAAGTGTCCAAGGGGATGAAGAGCAGCATCAAGCTGATGGCAATGCCAAGGTCATGCCAAACGGAAGAAGCCTCAGCAAAATATCCTTGTATATATACTGCTGATATATTACTATGTATGGCATTATTAGATTATTAATACTGGATCACTAATGTGTAATCATGAATGGGCAAATCAGTTTTTGTAATCTGTAGTCTTTGGTGAGAATTTACAAGAGAAGATAAAATAAAATGTTAAATTGAATGAAAGAGGTGGATAAGATGCAAACATAGCTACAGAAAAATGTGACCCTGACTTCACCGCTTTTTGTAAGACGTCACACCAGAAGACAAAAAAGATGAAAACCACTGGTTTAGTCTTTAAAAGACATTTTCCACCCACGTAGATGTTCAACCAGAGTTGATGGTAAATGCAGTTGATTGAAGCAATACATCCATCAGTCTGTGCTACAGATCACAATAAGCAATTAAAATGATGGGACTACTATACATAAAAAAGGAAATGATGGGATGAAGGGATGGGATCAAATAAAGCAACGAAAATTATGTCAGGAGTAAAAAAAACAATAGTAGACCCACTATTTTAGTGTCCTTTTTGTTTTTGCTGAAATTATTTTCTTAATATATTACATATTAGTTTACGAATGCAAAACTTGACAATGGTATCGAGACTAATTAGCAAATGATTTGTTCTTCCATGTTGTAGTGATGTAACATTGATGTAGTTGGTATACGGAAGAACCACTCGGTTACTATGGTTACGATGCATAGAAGCTATCCTCCTCACTGGGACAGATGTTTGAGTGTTGGTTCAGGATCCTGCAGGTCTGCAAGACAAAGTTGGGGTTTTTTTTAGTCACTGGATTTGGCTAATTTAAATTTCATACTTAAACTTTAATGTACATTCGTAGCCGGGGTTTGGACCTGGAAGTGATCTGTGACATAGCGACTAACCATCCCTATAGGGTCGTCAAAATTAGTGAATTAACGCGATTAATCTGCTTTAACGTGACAGCATGTGTGACGGTAACTCTTCTTGGACTAATCCGAAATACACTGCTAAAGACATGCTAATTTGATAGCACTTGGGTAATACATCAGTAATTCAATATTTGTTTAAAAAAATAGGAAAGAAGTCTAAGTCAAGTCTGACGTTGCCTGAACAAAAGAATGATCCCAGTCTTTTCCACACAATGAGACGTAGTTTGTAAGGTAATTCAGTGCTGCTGTTGTGTATCGGTATCGGCCGATACTAAACCTCACATATTGGTATCAGTATCAGAAGTGAAAACAGTGGATTGGTGCATCCCTAGTTAAAGGCCTCATCTTCACAAACCCTTGATCCAAGTTACAAATAAACAAATAAATCTAACTGCTGTTTCATGGCACTGCTCCCCACAGTGTCCCCCACCTTAGAATTGTCTCCTCTCCACTTTTTCCTCATCACATTTCTCCGTTTCTCATCCATGCCTTTGCTTAATTCTCTTCATAATCCAATTCTTTTGTTTTATCTATCCATCCCATCAGGCTGCTCTCCCTCAATCACCGCTCTGATTGATGTTGTGATTGCCGTGCCTCTATTGTTAAGTGGTGACTATACGGATACGCTAATTTATGTAGCCAATCTAGTGTTCATTTGTCAAGCGTCACTCATCATTTGTGGAGCCTGCAGGACATGCTGCTGCCAGTCTCTGAGGGCCTGACATATGTTGTTTTGTTGTTTTGATGGCAATTAGAGAATGTGTCTGCGTATTAAAGAAGCAGTGGAACATGACCACTGCAATATGGCCATACCTTAGTGCTATACTGGAGAAAGTGGGGGGTGGAGCTCCTTTAAGATCAAGAAAAAATAATATCGTAATATATTTAATAGCACGTTCGCAATAACAATAAAATCCATAGTGCTGAGTCTGAACTGAAGTGCATTGAGGGCGTGCCTAATGCTTAAGTTAAATGGCCCATAATCTGTGGGAGTAACATGAATTAAACAAATGAGGGTGTCATCTGCCATTCCCTTTAAAAGCCAGATGTGAGGATGTTATGAATGAAGCTTATTGATGAGTTCCATGATCTGTTTACTGTTTAGGGGGTTTTCTATTTGCAGCTGTCCACTGACAGCGGGGGTGCTGAATTAATGTTGCAATGGCATCTTGTGAAGAGAAAGGACACGTATGAGCTCCTTGGCTGGTGAAGCCTCTGCCTCTGTTGTCTCCCATCAACAACTCCATTTGACTGCATATGAGCAAACACAATAACCTAGTGAACTGAGGAGGAGGAGCATTGTTGCGCATCCTTGAAGGTGCATCTAAATATCTGAATAATTTGCCTTTTAAATAAACTGTGTCACTGACTTTCAACCATGTTTCGTTGGTCAGTGGTGAGGTCACTTCCTGCTGCCTAAAGACAGCAATGTGCCAACAATGCACCTGACTGCACCTAATTTTAAACCCAACACGCCTTTGAGTGCAAGTGCATTGTCTGTATTCCGGTACACAACGTGGGCAATGGCAGTTGCGCTGCTCTGTGCACTGCTTTTCTCCAAGTGTAAGACAAGATCCTAATACAGCCATACTAGCATCTGTGGTGCTTTACTGAGACACAGTGATGCTTCGAGTTAAACACCAATGTGCTGATGGTAAGCAGGCCTGCGTATGTTCATAATTCTAGTTTAGTGTGTTAGCATGCTAATATATGCTAATACACTGGTGCAAGATGAAAAGTCCACCTCTGGGGACCGTCAGTGTCCATACAACTTAGGGCTGTCAAAATTAGCGCATTAATGTAATTATTCGACTTTAATACGTTAACACTACTTGGTCAATCTGGCTGAAATGCATTGCCAGAGTCGTGCTGGCAGGTCATGAAGCAGAACTCCATTCAAAAAAATCAAGGAAACTAACAGCACGGTCATAAGTAACGATCAAAAATGGTGATAAAATTAGATTAACCGTTTTAGTTTAATCTGTCATGCTTCCTCTGTAATTCAGCAAACAAGCCACCAAAGAGCATCGTTTAAGTATTAATTTGTAACGACAAATGGATGACAAGGAAAAGCGCTTATTATATATGTGAAAGCTTTGTTTGAGTTAGTTAAAAGCCTGGTGCATCTACAGAAGCTGAAGGGTGCCTCAGAGCATCGACGGTGTCTCATCCGTCTTTCCAAGCGGTTTGTTGTCCTCCTGTCAGTCTCTGTGGCTCACCTGAACAGCTGCCACCACCAACACTGAAAATGAGTCCATCAGGGACACACAGACGCACACAAAACACACAAACTCGACTTATTAGCTGTTCCAGATTGGCCATCCTGAGGCCCAGATGCCTGTGACCTCCCTGTGCCCCCTAAATGCAGAGTTATTGTGATTAAAGCATGATTGGCAGCGCTGGTTATTAATTCTAATCTTGGGCACATATGCGGGGTGGTGGGCAGAGGGCAGGCGGCGGTGTGTGCCAGGCGGACGCCACGCGGAGGCTAATTCAGTCTGACACACTATCAGAGCACGGTCACACACACTCCACACATGCCCCCCCCTCGAGACACACACACCGCCTATAGGCTACACACACTTTTCCTCTAATGCACAGGAGAGAGGCGACAAGAGAAGGTTATCCTTTAACAAGACACACACACAGATTTTAAAGCACTCCAACACAAAAGTGGCATTTCCTGAAAACCATTAAGGCACTCCGCACCTTCAAGTACATCATTTGAAAGTAGATGCCGTGTGTGTTAAGCAAATCATTTCTGTCCCAAGACTTGTAGAAAGGTCTTGCATTTACACTACTTAGAGGCAGAAACTCAAATGATGGGTTATTTTGAAAATATATACTCTTCCCTCAAGATAAAAGCCTTGAAGCAAATGATGTCTTATCCGTCTTAATAAGTCTCTTGTCGGGTTAAGATGTCTCCTCAGCGGCAGCAATATCACAGAGGGAAAGAACTGACTCTGCTCACTCAATAAGGGGATTTAGCATTAAAAACCTGATGGAAATAGAAAAGTATGGTGTTTCAATTGATATGCATAACTGTACTTGTAATTTGGTAATGTGGAGACTACCCCATGAAGTCTGTGAAGTAGCTTAAGTTACACTTTCTGACCTGCTGAACGGCAAAATACTAGAGAGCAGAATTTTTAAGTAAAGGCTGCTTTTTTGGCTTTAATTGTCTATATCAAATGTTTTCTTCAAATTCAGCGCATGAGCAGGCATGTAATGGACTTAGAGGGAAATCTATGCTGTTGTTCAGTGAAGGAAAGCAGGACATACTCCTCTTTCTCCTGCAGAGGGCATTGTGATATCATGCAAATGGAAGAGCTTGGTCGTTTCTGGGGGATAACATGGCTGCAGATTCATGGTGTGATGATTTGAGAGAGTCAGAAATCACTCTATCAAAATATGTCAAATTTCTATACATATATACTGTACATGTACATGACAGACAATATAGAAATAGTCATTTCTCCTCAAAAAGAAGACAGATGGTTGTACAAAAACACCTAGTTTTTTTTTGTGTTTTTTTTTTTTAGATTAGATTAGATTAGATTAGCACCTGGTCGAGTTAAAGTGAATGTATGCTTGAAACATGCCACATAAAAATGCAACACAGAGATCCTTCATACGCCACCTAAACATTACTGGCCAACTGCTGTGAGAAGTGATTTTTTTCTGTCTGTCGTGGATGCACAGGGTGTTTTAAGCATACTGATGCTTCACTGGATGCTAACAATGACTGACATATTGTCAGTAGCAGAACAGATAACCACTGAGGCTTGATGGGAACGCTTACTGACATATAGCTGAATAGACCTGACTCACATGTTTTTGCTGGCTGTTACTAGTGGCCTCTACGATATAATATCTCAATATCGCTTTAATTGCCTTACAAGTCTTAACAATAAAAGCTGCTGATGTTTCTGTAATGCATCAACACCTTTTACATTTGGCACCTCTTTCGGTCCTTCTTTGCAATTAGGCAGCGTATCTTGAAAATGTGTTAACACACTCCTGTGAAATCTGGTGATAAGCCATGTGTTGGTTTTTGGTGTGTTTATCCACATTCAGGAACGCCACCATGTGTGGCCTCTTTTTATTAGTAGTGCTAGAAATGTGGACCCACTTTTTCTAGCTGGGTACGCTGACTTAAGACAAACCTAGTATAGGACATGATCACTTTTTTTCATCTCCTTTCATCCTTTCATTTTGTGATCATCCTCATTTCCTGCTTTAATCTCTGTGGTGTATATCATCTCTTTACTGTATCTCCCAACTACAAATCCCAGGAGCTCCTTGTGTCAGAGCGCCCTCTTCTGCCTGCTGCTGAAAAAACACTTTGATGTATACATACATCAATGGCACTCAAGCGTTTAATTTTAAATGACATATAAATACGTCAAAGGCACCCAGAGCTAAAGTTGACCTTTGACCTTAAATATTGTCAAAATGAAAATTTGGCAGTAAATTTTATCTAAGATATTGAATCAAGCAACTGCATAATATGTTCTCTAGCATATAGAGCCCATTATACCCTCCAGCTCACTCAAATGAAAAGGCGTATGAATGTCATGATAATGCAGTGCTTTTACTGTCGCATGCTACAACAACGCCATGTACTCTCTGCATTGTAAACACATCCGCATAAACATGCTACGCTCAGAGCTAGTGACGTAGAAAAAAAAAAAGAGATGGTGCTCATTTTAAAACCAACCTTGATGTTTTTCCTAAACCTAAGTGAGTGGTTATCTGTGGATGTTACCACACAAAAAAGTAGCGCAAAATGCCCAGCTAATGTTGTATACATCTTCTGGGGAGACTGGGCTCTAACAACAAAAGCATTTTCATTTTTGACCCTCATTTTATGCTCTCTTACCCCCTCTGAATGATTCCCACTCACTGAGGTCAACAAAGGTCACAGGTGACATAGTTCTCTTTGAAATGTTCTGCAGGCAAAACACGCTGAGCAATAGTTCACCTGAAGATGGAGTACAGTGCAGGTAGAAACTAAGTGAGTGACAGGAGAAGTGAGAGAGCAGAGAGTATGTAGGAGAGGCTGCTGATTATAATTAATAGCCGGCGGTGCATTATGGTGCATTATGGTGGCTGGTCATAAAGAGTATGGAGTCGAGGACTGAGGTGAGCGCGCTTTAACAGGCTCCCACCATCTGCACATCAACGTTTAATGACAGCCGAATAGGCCTCGGTGACAGCAGCGCTTCTCAGCGTTATTAAAGCAACACACACACATTTAAAAAAAAAAAAAAAAAAAAAAAAAATACAAACGTTATCCCTCATTAATGATCCCCAGGGGCTTGAATTAGAATAAAAGGGGATTTTATTCTGAACATATCTTATCATTATCCTTCCTTCCACGTGCTCGTCTTTCATTTTCTTCTTATTTTTTTCCCCTCTCCTTCCTTTCTTTTCATCACCTCTCATCTCCCCCCTCATCTCAGTACTTTAATTATTTTACTTCGCTAAAATAAACTGTTTATCGCCCACACATCCTCTCTTTCCTCCTCTCCCCAGCACATCTGGAGGTGTCATTTAAAACACCAATCCCTTCAGGATCTGACACACACACACACACACACATACAGCATCAGCATGGACACACATTACCTCTGGTGTCATTACTATAATGTTATTTTTATGTGAATTCAACATGAAAATATGCAGGGAGGACAGAAAAGACAGAAAGGAACACCGGGAAAAAAGCTCAAAGCCAAAGGGACACACAATGCCCAAGGAGCAGAGAGCAATCTTTCATTTATTCAATTAGCTAACGAGGCGAGGGAGCCAGACACCGACAGAGGATTGATGGTGGGGAAAAACTTCTCTCAGCAGGCGACGCTTACTCAGGACTTTTACTCCTGTCTCTCTTTGCCTCTCTCTCTCTGTCTTCCTCTTTATTCAGGAGGGAAGTTCACTGAGGGAAAGAAAGGGAACTGAAGAGAGGAGACCTTCAGGGTGACCCTGAACAGCTGTTTTCTGTCTTGGAGAGGGAAAAAAAGAGAACAAATGAAAGCGGGACAGGAAGAAAAACAGGATTTTTTTGGATTAAAGTGGAAAACAACATCTCCATTACAATCCATGATTCTTACTCCAAAGTTACACACTCATTCAGTATTTATGTAGGTTATTATCACATCATTGTCTGATCAAATAACTGACTGAACATCAGTGAGTATCTTGTGGTACTAATAGATAAACACACAGTGTGTTGTGTATGGCAATAAAAGAGGTAAATGAAGATTTTATCTGAGGTGTCATGCAGGTCTGGTCTTGGTCATGACTTGGTCTTGCTTTAGGTGGTCTTGACACTGACTGAGAGTGTTAGTATACAGTGTTATATGCTGTACTGGTTGTATACTATATATCCTGAGGAAAAATTGGAAAGTATGATGGAAAATCAGACATGCTCACGTATAGGGGCGTCACTAGGTTTTAAGGATCCCTGTCCTCTATCTTAAAATCTAGTGACGCCCCTGGCTTAGCCCCCGGGTGAGGCTGTGCGATAACAATTATTAAGCAAGGAACCTCTGTCTGTCTCTGTGTGTTTGTCACATTGCTGGATAACCATGCACATCCAATCAGCTTTACATTTGGCAGCTATATTGCTGCAGTGTTGAAAAGAAAAAATGGACACCTACAGCAAGTTCTCGCTACATAAGCAAAGTTTTTTTTTTTTAGTTTTTTTAGCCTCCAAAGAGGGCATAAGTGCATTTTTTAACAATTGAACAGTGAGGAGGGGCAGCCATATTTAAGTGATTTATGAATAATGCAAGGTTATATGATTATTTAAACTCATATTCTGGCCACCTTTTATTGAATTTGTAAGCACTTTAAAAAAAAAAAAAAAAAAAAAAAGAAAAGAAATAAACCAACACCAAATTATTTTGGGGGGTCAGCCCCCCTAAAATAGGTCTAATGTCGCCACTGCTCATGTACATTGATTGTGTAAAGTTTGCCAAAACAGATGAGCATGAGAAGTTTGTATGGTTGTGCTTTTATTTTGGAGAACTGCTTGTCTCTCTCTGTCTGAGGTCTACTTGAAGACTCCATCTGATAATAATTACCTTGTTGGTCTGAACCAGGTAGGAAGAGAGAGGGGAGCAGGTATCAAGAAATGTCACTAAGGGTAAATATATTAAATGTATTGTGGGAATGTTTATGTGTAATAGCAAGGGGGACTCTGTTGTGCCCACAGATCTTTAATTAATGGTGCTAGGTATACTGCAGCAGTTCTCATTGTACTGTCACTTACAGGCAGCAGCCGTCTGCAGACTTTATTTGGGATACAACAATGAAGGCATAAGAGAGAGGAAACTACATGTGACAGAGAGATGATTCAGAGCTTTGTGTCTATTATATTTTGTTATTTTGCCTTTTATTAAGGCAGGAAATGTGTGTATAGACAGTGAGAGGAAAGACGTGGTCCGTGGGTGGACACCAAGGACCTTACCTAGTGGTGCGTTTACATTGACCTCAAACATCATTGAGATGAGAGATTCAAAATGTCTTTTTATATTTCTATTATGAAATATCTTTTATGATCACTGGTTTCTTTTTGATGAGGGTAGTCACTAAACACCAGTAAAAAAAAAAAAAAGGTAAAAACAGGTAATATGGTAGAAAAAGACTTAAAAGACACGCTGATGATGCAGATTAGTTGCTGGAACGCAAATTAAAATTTTACTGCACATAAAAAAATGGCTGAATCTACTGCAAGTTAGGAACGGTAATAATAAAGATTTTTCACGTTCTTGTTAGTTTGTTAGAGATGAAAATCTATATCATATGTAGCCTAGCTAGAACCAGTATGCAACTAGTTTTAACAAGCTCAATAATTAAGTTTTATCTTGTTTGTTAATATATACACAAAGAAAAAAAATATGGGTAAATTGCTGTCTTTATACTAAGCCAAATGCTGAACTTAATTGAGCATATTTTGGACAGAACCAGGCTGCCTGTTTCCTCTAGACTGCAGTCTAAGCTAAGCTAAGCTAAGCTAATGGTCTCCGGGCTCCATAGAAAGGCATTTTTATTCATACTGTAGTTTTTACACTCTGTCAAGAGGAAACTTTAAGTGGTGGCTGATAAAGCAGCCGTCTGTCTGAAGGTGGACTGGACGCCTTCCTGGCTGACGAATGTCATAAGGAGCTTTTTTTAGACACAATCCAGTGCTTTCGGGGGTGAAGTGTTCACCCCTGGCCTGAGGTCATGCCTTGACATTCAGCTTGACATTTCAGAAGGACAACGCCTCCATCGTTGGGAAAGGTCAGCATCGTGGAGGTCATGAACTCTGACCCTGAGGGGACACCAGGATGGAGACTGGACTAAAGCAGGGAGGAAATAAACAGTGTTTGCTTCCTAAGTGGTGATTAAGAGTGTAGTTCTTCTAGAAGTCTGTCACACAGGCCTACACACACACATACACACCAGCGGTCCCAATGACCTTGAGGGGTGTTAAATTTGGGTCAGGATCAGAAAGTCTCTCACAGCCCATCTGTGCTACTCAGGAAACAGGTCCAAGCAAATCCACAGGGAGAGAGGACACCTTTACTGGTGTGACTGACCCTGTGACAATCACAAAACATCAGAGGAAACACGAGAAAAAGAAAGACAGATGGGTGGACAACAAAGAATTGAGAAACAGAAAAGTAAGAGGAAATAGAAAAAGGAAAAGATGGAGAGAACATCTAAGTGTGTGTGAGTTTCAGGCTTCACTCTCCCATGACAGCACTTGTGACTTATAATGGATTCTCCAGCCAGCCTCTTAAATCAACTTAGCCCTAGTTGGGCTGGAGTTATGCACACATGCTTATGAAAACAAAAGCATGGTATCATATATATATATATTTATATAATTTCCTCTTTTCCTCCTTCCTTTTCTTTCTCTCTTTGACCCTCCACATTTCTCTCTCCCGTCTTTATTTACTTTTCTCCTCTCTCCTTCGCTTTCTCTTTACATTCTTTTCATCCCTCCTGTTCATCATCCCTTCTCCCATCCCTCTCCCTTATCTCTCTCTCTTTACATTTCCCCTTCTGTCTCCCCATTAGTTTTCTTTCCCTATCCTCTCCTCTTCCTCTGGTTCTCTGCCTCCCACTGTCTCCTCTCCTCTCCCTCCTCCTCCTCTGTGATCCTGCTGTGTTTCTTCTTTATTTACCACCGGAGCCGCTGAGTTTTCCAGCAGGCCCTGACACTTTAGGCTCTGATGGATAGGCCTGCCAGTGGACGAGTGTGATAAACGGTGAGGTGATGGATAGATCTGCCGTGGCGGTCGGAGACATCACAAAGCAGTTTCACAGTTTCGCAGCTCCTCGCCAGGCAGCGGGAGGGCCTGAGGGTGGCCATTTTGTGCCAAGCCACGGGCCTCTAATGGAGGATGCGGGGCCTAATGAGGCCAGATGATTAGACAGCAGAAAGACGGGGGATGGAGGGGATGGAGGGGGGCCAGTAATCTGACTCCTGTGGAAGTAAAGTGACTTTACTGAAGCAGGATGACTGCTGCTAAAATGTGCTCCTTTGAAAACACACTTGCAGTTTAAATGTGATGTAGCTAAGAAGTCAAAACTGTATTCAGTACGAGACAGGACAGGAAAATAAAAGCTTGTATTGGCACAGGTACAGGTACAAATAAATCACTCATGGAATACAAATGGAATTAGTCCAAGTCTGAGTTTGGGTGGTTTTGATTACTTTTCTTTGTTTTTTGTGCTATGAAGGGGGCAGAAAAATGGTGGATCGCAGCAATAGACAAACTCTGCCATGACACTCTAGAAAGAAGATATCTGTTTTCAGCACGCTTTATCAATTGCCTATACAAAGATACTCAAAATGTTTGAGAAAATGTCCACCCACAATAATTAACTCATTGAGTGTCAGCCCTTTTTAAAAACGAAAGTGTCTTGTTCCAGTGTTTTTGGCCATTTTGAGTCATATTTCATGATGTACAGAATATTTTGTACTATGTCTCTGAAAACACAGAATAGCTCAAATGAAAGAAGAGACTCTCTATTTCATCATGAAACTAAAGGATTGTTTTTACCTTGTTCCATTCCATTCTGGTTTTATCAGAGGTAGAGGACACTTTCACCAAAATCATCACTTTTTGTCCAGAATCCATTTGTTTTGCTCTCTAATCTCAATCGTCTCCACTTCCTGCTTTGATCTCTGTGGCATATTCCGTCTCTTTTTGCTCCGACTACACCTCCCAGAAGCCCTAATATTACTCACAGGCTGCGGGAGAGCGCTCTTTTGTCCCTGCTGCCGAAAAAAGGAAAGCACATATACGTTTATGGCACTCAAGCGTTCTATTTTAAAGGACGTACATATACATCTTTGGCACTCAAAGAGTTAACTACCACATTATTTTTCCATTAGCTTTTGACCTAGCTTGCAAGACCTTAAAGTTGTGCATGAACCAAGAAATACCCCCATCTAACTGAAAAAAAACCTTGGCTATGAAAGTTCCTCCCTCCCTTCAATCCCAAACAACGTCCTTATCCAACTTTTACTAAATTAACCTCCAGTCAAAACATAAAATGTAGTCTAAATGTATTGAATTTATAGAAATAACTAATGCTTTATAATGTGTGAAAGGGCTTCTTTTCAGAAGAATGATAACCAATTTTAGAGGGAAAAAGGAGCGGGGCACACTGATTGATTTGCAGCCTTTAATAATGCAGACTCCAGGTCTTTGTTTCCCTGTACAATAAAAAAGCAAAATAATCAGATGTGCGATGTGACACAAATAAAAGGATTATAAAAGAAATCTGTATTGACAGTTGGAGGGAGAAGGGAAGGGTTTCAAAGTCACACACTTTATTGATAAAAGGCCTTGAACAACAATCTACAGCAAGGACAGAATACACCCAAAACGCTTTAAGATCTGATCACTCGGACCTCATTCAGAGGCCTCCTGTCTACTCAACTGATGTCTGCTGCATAACAGGAAGTATTTGCTCATTTCTTGCCATAACAGTGAAAATGTTGAAAAAATATGGAGACATTACAAGCGTCAAACATCTTGTGTGATTCAGTTTGTCACACCAAGGAATAGTCTTCGTCTTTTTTTTAATTTGCAAACAAAATGATCAATGTGTTCATTTGCATATAGAGCGGGAAAATGAGTTGTGATGTCAGGTGTGAAATACTTAGAGGTGTCCAGGTGTGATCAGATCACCAAAGACGCATGTTAACTGTTGACAGGGACTGATTCGCAACATTATCAAAGTCATAAATGTTCTTATTTTTATGTTTATTTGACATATTTTCCACATGCTAACAAGCATTTGATGCAATTGTAGTTTATTTAAAATTATGGGATTTTTTTAATTATAATTATAATTTTATAATTTTATCACTTCTCCCTTTCTAATACTCATTTTTATCTTTTTTTTCACTCTTGGTCAGTTGGTGTCGTCTCTCTTGCTCTTTTTCTGGTTAAAGTTCCATATCATAACCTAACTACCTTCACATTTTATATTACAATGAGTGCAAATCATAAAGACTCCAATAAATCAAAGTGGTCCATTCAAGGTCTGTGTTTATTCTAGGCTGATCACATTGAGTATCTGCAGTTGTAGTATCATCACTCATTTTTCCAACCAAAATAATAAGTGGAAATATATTTTGGGAGGAGACTTTGACATGTATTGCTTATTTTCTATCCTCACAGCTGCTTGTATTGACACTGAATGTCCAGAAGAGATCGCTCTTGTTCTGCATTTGGTCTGAACTGTGGATTATTTCAGCAGGCTGTTAACTGAGGCATCAGTCAGGCTAAATTTGTGCTTTCTGTCTTTTAATTGCAGGGGTATGAAAGCAGGAGAGCGAGACCAGTGTGACTGAGAAAAACAAGTGTCACCTTGTGTAGGTGGAGTGACAAAACTGTCAATATTTGAATGAAGGAGCCGAACTTTAGAGTGGTCTAATTGCCTGCTCCAACCAGACCAGCGAAAAAGAACTATTCAAATTGGACTCTCACTGTTTCTAATCACACTCAAGATTGTAGAAGAATGGAATTGGCCCATTCAAAGAAGCAATCAAATTACAATTCACCTATTATGATGATCAATAAACAATTAACATCTTTCTGAGCGGAGCCTGACTTGGCCATATTGTAAATGAATCTCCACCAATGAGACATCTCCAATCCAGACAGTAACAGATGCTCAAAAACCATCAAATCTTATGAAAAGCTTGAAGGAATATCTTGATGCCAGTGAAACGCTGGGCCTGATTTTCATATAAAAGTCATGCTAGACGAAACATTATAATAATTTAACGCTCAATAAATTCAGCTGATTGCATTTGACGTGGAGGCAACAAATTCTTAATAAACCTCCGCTACTTTGTGGACACAAGTGTCACTCAACATGCTTTATATATATATATATGTATATATATATATCACCAACTCGGCCTATAAAAAGTCACTTTTCCAAACACTATGCTGAGATCACTCCTATCGCTATGGATCACTTATGAGATTGAATGTCGGTAATATCTAATGGCACTTCTTACATGTCACAGTAGTAAACATGTCAGTCACTGGATGCTTAATGTGATGATAGCTTGGCTGCCGTAATGCACCGCTACTATCGGACTGCTAGATTTAGCATTCATGTTCTCAACCGGCCACTTTAGAAAATAAGCAAACCTTACAGATGTGTTTTATACAGCGTGACCTGTTTTAGTGAAAGGAACTCTTCAAGCACTATGTCATGTCATCTGGGAGCTCTTCAAATAGTGTGCTGTATCACTTGGGTTTGAGATGGAACTGGTCAGTTGTCTTGCTAAATGAACAGTTGTGAATAGTTCAGTAATGACAGAATAAAATGTAAAGATTGCAACCCTGTCTCCTGACAAAATGACATTCTCATATAACTAAACTGCAGAAATTTTCTAGGGAAACATACACTAATCAGGTATAACATTATGACCACTGACAGGTGAAGTGAATGCTGATTATCTCGTCATCATGGCACCTGGGACATAAAAGGCATCAAATGACATTTGGGTCCTCAAAGTTGATGTGTTTGGAGCAGAAAAAATGGGAAAGGATTTCAGTGAGTTTCATCTCCAGACCTGCAGCTCTGGTGGAGTTTTCCTGGTCTGCAGTGGTCAGGATCTATCAAAAGTGGTCCAAGAAAGGATCAGTGGTGAACCAGAGACAGGGTCATGAGAGGACAAGGATCATTGATGCAGGTGGGGAGTGAAGGCTGATCCTGGTGGTCTGATCAAACAGACCCGAGAAGTTAATCCTGCTGAGGACAGAAAGGAGTCACATACCACAGCTTCAGGGGTCAGAGGTCAGGGAGTCTGATGGGTGCCCCTTGTCCTCCAATTTGTCTTGAATGACCTATGACCATCACTTTTGCTTATTGTATATGTTCACTTTGGCCCAAGCACTGGGCTTCTGCAGAGGTCATGATCAGTCCTCAGTCACCTGTCATTTACCTGTGTCCATTTCAACAGATCCCAGTGCAGGTAGCTCATAATCCCTTGTGGTCACTGCTGTTGGGTCAGATTATCTTCTCACGAGAGTTTGCTTGTTGTGAGTTGAAACCAGTATGACTCTGCTTGTGAGAAGTAGTCTCGAACAGGTTGTTTTGTTCTGCACAAGAATACTACTACGCCAGGAGAGGAAAGCATCACTGTTTAACTTCCTGCAGCCTCTGCCGGTTGCCTGGCAACCACTGTCTTGTTGACGACAAGACTGAGAAAAAAATGTGTTGCTTTTACATTTCGATGCTGCATGGCTTCATCAAACGAGAGATGTGTTAATTAGTGAGCTGATAGGTGTCTCTGGTTACCCGTCGAACAGAGCCAGGCTAGCTGTTTCCACTCTGATGCTAAGCTAAGCTAATCGTCTGCTAGTGTATTCAACAAACAGACATAAAAGTGGTGTCCATCTTCTAACCTTAACCTCGGAAAGAAAGTGAATAAGTATATTTCCCAATATGTTGAACTATTCCTTCAACACATTATCTGTGTTGACACACATCGCGGAGTGAGTTAATTTCCAAAAATGTTATAAAATTTCTGACTGTTAACTCTTCCATTGTCGTCACATTTAGTTTATATCCACAGCACATAGCCACAGGGAAATGTTAGTTTTCCTTCCTGTGATAGAAAGATAAATAAAGTAAACCGTCATTCTAGCAGCTCTCCTTTATTCTTCTTGCTGTCACATTTTCCCGTCTTTTAATCACATTTTTCACACACACACACACACACACACACACACACACACACACACACACACAGTGTGCAACGAGGAGGTAACTTTTTGTGGCAGCTAGCTGTGAAGAGAGCTGCCTAATTAAAAAGATCATGAATATTCATGAGACACTTGTACTGCTGCAGCTAATTACATATTCAGAGAGGTTTGGTCGCCGGCGCTGGTGTGAGTGGTCTGATTCAACTCCGACACATCGACAACTCAATAAAACACAAGCAGCAGTGTTTCAACCCGCTGCAGATGTCATTAGTGCGCCTGGACATAAATTAGATCGACTGGCTACATAGGTATACAGTGTGTGCTGTATATGTGCTGATGTACCTATAATAGGGTGAAAAACAGTCAAACTGTGGTGGCACGGCATGTTTCTCCACCACTTCACACAGCAAGGTGAAGTTGTTAACCTTGATGACTGGTTGGAGGTGTGCTAGTGATAAACCACAGTAAGAGCCTCTGACCTGCTGCCCTTTTCAGCTCACAGTGGCTGTTATGTTAGTGATTTATTGAAGTTGTTGACAATAACAACATCCTCCAAAATTCACAATTGGAAAGTCAGTAGTAACTTAGCACAGCTATGTTGAAAAAACAGCCCTGCCTCAACGCCAGGACATCAAATATCAATGCTTTGTCACGCACAAAATATTAATAATCAGCTTTCCATGGCTGCCTTTAGCATCTGTATGAGACACACCACATTTTTTTTTAAGTCCAATGTAAACCTATCCTAAGGCTAAACACATAAACTTACATACATATATTTTCCATGTTTCCCTAAACATAACCAAGTAGTGTGAGTTAAAAGTGTCACCAATGGGTCTTGATCTCGCATCCTTATGTGACAATAGCTCGGAGAAACAAAATTAGCAACTTTTTGCAAGGCCAGTTGGCGATGTACTGTAGATGTTGAGCTAAAGCCTGACTCATGTTATATAAGTGTTCGCATCTAGGCTGTAATTATGACTGGGAGACTGATTTTTATTACAGTACATCCGACTCTGCATCTAATGATACAGAACCAAAAAAACATGTAGGCCTCACATCAGCCAGAGTCTATTGTTCTAGATAATTAAGTTTAAATTTAATGTCACTGTGTTGATGCACAACCAACTGTGCAATCATAGGCAGCAGTGTCAGATGAAAAATCATAAACATGGTAATTTTTCCCATCATAACATGCCATAATATCATAGTATCTCCTGTTTTATATGCAAACCACACCTCTTTTGTAGATGAGTTTTTATTCTAGGTAATATAACCTATAAGAAGCTGTTGCTATGTGGTGTAACAGCTAATGAGCTATGGCTTTAGCTCTTTTTGACTCGCTCAAAGGTCAGCACTGTCAAGATGGTTGGCTGTTGGTTAATGGCGCTAATTCGCATGTCAACGTTCAAGTTGTACTTGATATGAAGGATTGGCACAGATTTATACCCCCATTTATGGTCATTATATTTAATTGTTTTTTTTTCTGAAATTTCACTTTTTTAAATACTGGTGTGACCATGCTGATGAAATTAAGAAAAATAATTATTCTGTTATTATTGACACAACGCATCAGTGTAACTCCAGTCAACTCTACAGTGCATTAACTATGTTTCCATTAATTCATATCTACACATAATGTCTAGTTTGATACAAATGTTAGCAAAACATCATAAGAAAGCACATTGCTGTATTTCACAGACACTGTAACGCAGACGCTGTGGGAAGATTAGGCTATATAACAAAAAATATATAACAAAAATCCTAACGTATTACCCAATGATCAACTGCTAAAGCAGGGATGATAAAAAGAAGAAGAAGACAAAAAGAAGGCATGGATTAAAACTACAGACTACAGAGGAAGGAAAGATGTAGAGAATAAAAAAGGTAGTGAAAAAAGGAAAGATGGAGGAAGAGGTGATGGGAATTACAGTGCAGAGTCTGATGGGTCGGCTAATCACCACTTTGCCCTGCCTAATGTGGAGCCCCTGTGGCAACAGAACATGTTTTATTCACTAACTTATTACATCCCAGTCCACACTCACTGATAGTTAGCAGTTAGCACTTAGCACAAGATAGCACTGGTGCCAAGCAGGAATCAGCAAAACACAAACTGGCAGTAATCTTAAACAATAACAGCACTGGCCTACGTGTACAGGTTCTGTTGTTAGAAGTTGTATTATGCTTTTATGCTATGGAAGTCACAAAATCTTTGCAGCTGCAACAAAAAGTAGCAACCACAGCTAGACTCATGCTCTACTAACAAACTTTATATAGTAGTATTATACCACAAAAGAAATACAAAACTATTGAAGTGCACAAAAAAGAGCAGTTAAACAGGATTAATAAGATTAATACTGGTTCGAACTAACAGGTCAGGCTGCTCTCATTCACTCTTCATTCTGATACCTATGAAGGACAATACACTGTATTTTGCGGATAACCGCAAATATGCTGCATACCGCTATACCACAGTTACTCTGACTCAGGGACGAGGTTGGGGAACAGACGAGTCAAACCACGTTGAGTAAAACGTTGACTTAAATGAGTTACATGACAAATACTCATTTCAACCCAATCCACTCTTTTCCTAAACCTAACTAAAAGTAGTTTTGTTGCTTAAACTTAGTAGTTAGTAGTTCAGTTAATAGATAAGTTAGTAGTTAGAAAAACAAATAAACAAACACACATTTTCACTCCAAGCTATTTTCCTAAACCTAATCAAGTAGTTTAAAAAATTAACTTTTGTTAAGACATCGTATGAAATATTGTAAGAGGATATATAGAACCTTTTCTGATGTTACAGGGAAGACCGACTGAACAGCAATCTGGTATTCAGGAGGAAACGAAACATTAATTTTTAACTACAAGGTAGCTATTCTAGTATTTGGGGTACAGTACATGATGTGACCATCCTTGAGAATGTCACATAGGACATAAATGAGCGTCCACCATCAACCACTGCTGATGCTCAGATGTTTTATATAGTTACTGGCTAAATGAGAGTAGAAGTGACATTATGACATGACCTCTACTCTGCATTTAATTTTATTTTGATATTGTGGAATGACTCAGTAACTTTTCAATGACTGTAGTGTTGGTGACAGTTAAACGTTCAATCGATCATGTGATGATAGTGTGTTGGATGTTCAGTGTGGAAAACAATTGTGCTTGTTAAGTATTTTTTTGGCATTTATAACTTGGCATGTGTTTTGAAATGGAACATTCTTGTTTTTTTATTGGCACATAATTCAGTTCCTTTCGGCATTTGTCTTCAGAATAGCTTCTTGAGGCCATTCATTTTGCATTAACCAGCCAATATGACCATGTTTACTAGGGATCATCTCCACAAGGACACCACAGAACAAAATGGAGATCTTCTTGTATGACCCACAAAGTGGAAAAAAGATAATCTCTCAGCAAACTACAGCAAAAACGTTAGTTTTAAGATTCAACACTGGACCTATGACTTTAATGTGTAACAGCAACTGAAATGTGTTCCCTTTGTTAGAGATGCTGCCGGCTGAGAGCAAAGTCCCTGACAAACAGAAATGTGCAGGACTTGGAGGAAAGAAGTGGAAAATGGGGAAGTCTGGATTTAAGATGAGTCCTTACAGAGCGACTCACATTTGAGCATGCACTAATTATTTTAGCTGTTAGTGGTGATGTGTAAGTGTGTGTGTGTGTCAGCAACTGCATGTCTGTGTGCTCACTGGGCATTTTGAGGGGGACATGCTGGCCATATGGAAAAGACAATGAAGCAGAGTAATTAAAACAGAACAAAGAAGAGAAGCGCCGGCACCATAATTAGAACACTGATTAATCAGCTGATAATTTTATCTTGATTAATGTGACTGATTTTCTCTTCATTTTGACCCTAGCCAGTCAGGCCTGCTCCAATTAAATTTAAATTATGCGTCGGAATCTGTCCAGTCCAGCTCCCCTCCTCCCATCCTGCGTCCCTTCGATACAACAACACTTCATGAAGTGCGTAGAAACACACTAGTATATACACGCACAGTGCACACATCATTTAAACACAAAAATGCATCTAGGCTGCAGCTAAAAGCTCAGTGTTTGAAAAAGTGAATGTGAGAAAGGAAGTTGATGTAAGTTCCTGTAGATACCTCAGAAGTTTGAGTGTTTGTGAAGAAATGTTCAAAACATTCACAAAAGCATCGGTTAGAGAAGGGGTTAAAGGGGGAGTGCCTTATTCCTGGGATAAAATACTGCCATTTACTTACCCATTTCACTTCCTTTGGAGTATTTCCGATGACTTTGGATTTGATGATATCCATTTAACAGGAGGGAATAGGAGGGCACCAAAATGCAGCCAGTAAATGACACAAACTTGCCCATTTCTCCAATAACAGACATTTAATAAGATTCACTTATTCACTTAAGACACTGTTACTATTCTCATTTGAGTCTGGAGCTGTCCGTAACTTGAGAAAATTCAATCTGTAAAAAGACTTTACTTCCTGTCTATGACAGTTTACTAAGGACCCCTAGTGTCCACCTAGGTGTCCTTCACAGTGCCTGAACTAAAACAAAGCATGTATGTGACAACATCACAAATAAGTGTTTTAATTCAGGCACTGTGAAGGCAGAATAAAAGAGTTTCCGGTGGATTTTCAAAATAAAATCTCACTAGAACTCCGTCTACTTCATTTTAGCAGCGCAACTGACGAGAGGGCAAAATAATGGATGAGGAAAGATTTATCATCGAAGTGGAGAAACAGCATTTTTATCATGTCCATCCTGCTTTTTATGAAGGCAGCAACAGAAAAGAGAATGCATGGAGAGAAATTGCAGAGGTGAGTGTAGATGATGGTGAGTAAATTCTACTGTAGTCTGTGTGTGCAACTAAATGAGTTTTCAAAAACTTGCCAAAAACGGACAAAGGCAAAACAAGAAAAAGTGAAGTAATGAGCGGCTGTGCATAGTAAACAGGAAGTTCACTACGTTACGTTGTGAATTTCGCGAGAGTGTGGAGCAGTGTCACATGCAGCGCTACGTTGTAAAACGCTCCCAGTGTAAATTGATGTTGCAAGCAATACGTCCGTAATGCGCGCGTTACTTCTCTGCTGCCAGCATATCTGCCAGTATATCTCCAAAGGTCCTTATTATTTTGAAGTGAAACAGAAAAAGCAAAGAATAAATATTAAAGACATACTACGATGACACAAAGCTACAGTTAATCAAAGTAAGGATGCAGTGTAACATTCTCCTGCTATTTAAGTACTGACCTTATTAGATCAGGACCTATCACCTAAACATGACTGATCCATATTCAGTGTCATCATAGATCAGAGACGGTAAGAAAACTTGCAATAAGAGGTCAAAAATACCACAGCATACATTAAGCACACTAGACCTCACTGAGTAAAACACCTGCGTTGTAGTTGTAGAGTTATGTAAATACAGTGGAGCAGCTCTGGAGCAGTTGACCTTTGATTTGTGCTCTTGCAGCCAACTTTCCTCCTCTGGTGTCTTTTCAGGTGCCAAAACTCATTTCTGTGATACCCCACAATGGCAGGTGCATTTATTCTGTCAATTAGAAGAGGAGCGAGAAAACAGTTGGATGGTTAACTGAAAGAGAAAATGCTCCTCTACTTTTCTCTCCCTTCATCCATCCCTTGTTCACTCACCTCCTCTCTGGCTGTCTTTTTATTTTTGGCCTTGGCTCAACTGACTGGCTCCACGCCAGGGCCTGCCGAGTGACTTTGGGCACGGCTGCCAGCGTGCATGAAGCCACGTGGCCCCGCGGCGTAGCGCCGATCCTCATGTGCCAGCGCCGACGGGGGCACGGCAGTTGGAGGGCAACGCTGCCATCACCATGGCCTAGATCCCCTGGGAGGGAACACGCAGGGCGAGGGTGTTAATGCTTTCAGATCTGGTTAAGAGCAGGGTGACAGCTCTGTTACCTGGTGGGAGGTGGTTAGGAAGGAGGGTGAGGGGGATGGGGGGAGTAAAGGGCATCTGTTTCCTTTCTAACACTCCAACGTAAACCTTCCACGCACAGAACTGACTTTTATTCAACACTACACAAGCATATGTTAACACAGTGTATGCTTGAAACTATATTGCAGACCGAGTTTGGATGCACAAGGCTTTAGGCTTTATTGTCTGCACGAGAAACACCAGGCTTTAGAGTAACTACAATGGAAACCTGTCCAGCAATATTGAACTCTGAGAGAAGGTGGTAACATAACTCTTTGAGTGCCATTGATGTATTTCAATGTCATCTAAAATCAGACGCTTGAGTGCCATCGACTTAATAATACGTCAAACTGTTTTTTCAGCAGCGGGTGTCGATCACAATCTCCCGTAGCCTGTGAGCAATTTTGGGGCTTCTGGGATTTGTAGCATAAAGAGACAGCATGCTCCACAGAGATCAAAGCAGGAAGTGGTAGATGATCGTGATTAGAGAGCAAACCGGATGGATTAAGTGATGATTTTTGGTGAAAGTGGCCTCTGCTCTACCTCTGATAAAACAAGAATGGAACCAGGTAAAAGCAAATGGTTTCTTTCATGATGAAATAGAGAGTCTCTTCTTTCATTTGAGCTATTTAGTGTTTTCAGAGACATAGTACAAAATATTCTGTGGGTCTTCAAATATGACTCAAAATGGGCTAAAACACTGGCACAAGGCACTTTCTGGCACTAAATGAGTAAAACAGTTTTAATTTAAGACACAATGCCAATACTTTTCTCCGTTATTAGGATTTATTGACTTTCATCACCTTTTAGGTTGTACAGATTTTAAGAATATAAAGCAGATGAAGATGCTTTGAGAAATGAAGTCACAAATGACATAAAAGTACCCAATTTGGGTCCTGGGGAAATATTTCTATAGCACACAAAACTTTGCATAAAAATCTGAATATCTTAAAAACAGTAAAGGTAAAATAATGTTGTACATGTCTCTACATTTAGAAGTGTCTTGGATCTATAGGTTTTGAGTTTATTTAGTCAAATTTGATGTCTTTTTTAAATATATGACACGATTTCAATACTTTGGCCAATTATTATTATATATTGACTCACACAAGCGTACACATCTTAATTACAGGAATCATTTGAACTCTTCTACAGAGTCTTATTCAGTGTCACACCGTGAAACTAATCAAGCTAAAATCTAGTCATCATATTAGCCTAGAATGCAATCAGATCCAGGACACTGACGGCGTCTGCATGGATCAAGACGTGCTCAACGCAGCACACTTTTTCTTTTACACTCCACTGTGTACATCCTGTGACAGCCAGGTTGCCTTTCCACGGTGGCTGCTGCCTTCAATGTCAGTGGTCAGCAGGTCTTCCAGAGGAATAACGTCGTCTTCTGTCAGCCCCTCCACTCCTCCTGTCCGAGGTCCTGGTGTTAGTGTGCCAGCCAGGCTCGGCGATAAATAAATGATGAAATGTGAAATGAATAAAAACATGAATGACTGTGGCGATGACACTGTGTGACAGCCCAGAGATGGGAATTAGGAGCCAAAGCAGTGCTAAAGCTGGGTTATTGGGCAGGGGCCCCGCTAACGAGCCGTGAGATTGAATTTGACACGTCGAAGAACAGGTGCTCGTTCATTTTCCCAAATAAAAGGACGGTGCCAAAACTCGCCCATCCAAAATAACACATGACAAAGTAAAGCCATCGACAGTTACAGTAAGTATGTGTGATTACAAAGTAATCTAATTTCAAAGATCTTTTCTTCTGGATTGTTTGTATGGGTACTCTAACTAATCAAGCACGATGCCATCCTTGACATTCTTCAGATGTTGTCAGACGCCTTCCGGCGCTGTACCGGCATTTTGCCGGGCGCAGGTGTGGTAGCGTGGGCAATAACAAGCACTGAGTAATTACCACAGCCATATCCATAACAGCCCTAAACCCCCAAAGTGTGCTCAAGGTACCCCTCTACCCCCTCATCTCCTCTGCCGCCTCCCTCCATCCTGATCTCCCGCTATCACCCTGTCTCCAGCTAAATCATACAACTGGGCTCGGGTCCAGGGGCCTCGCTGCCGCTGCCCGGTTTCTGGCGGGCAGGGAAATAAAGCCGGACGGGCCTCTGGGGATGCTCTAATGTCAGCGTTAATTGTGAGTTATGGGGAAACATGGCGAGAGCACATAGGTCAGGCCTGTCAGCAATCACACTCTTCAGGCGGAATTTACCTCAACGCTTCCTGTTTATCCCCCAATCAACGAGGAAGACTGCGAGGAAAATAGCATTAGCACACCGAACTGTTTCTATCACCCCCTTCTTTTTTTGTCCTGCTCATCTCAATCCTTCTTGACTGGCTATGTCACCCTCTTGGTTACAGTATGAACGGATGTGGACTAAAATTTGACAGCAAGTCCTTTTATTTCAGCAGCTTTGGGAAATATAAGATTTTATAACACCTCTGAACAGGGCAATACTGTGATGTTATTCATTTAATGAGAAAAACGAAAGTCTCTGGCTCAAAGGCGGAATGAAAGCAGTAACGGCTCTCATGATGGGCCATTTTTCTCTATGAGTCATTGCACACTCTGAACCCGGTGTCGATGTCCCAATCTCTCATTAGTAGGTCGGTACAGAGCCAGATTAGCTAAAACAGACGGTGTCAGAGCGTACTGAGAGCCAACTTCCATGTCGTAGACATCAGGAAGAAAGGCAGTTAAAAAGTCAGTAAGTGAGGTATTTTCCCGTTTATAATGGAATCTGTGTAAAGAGAGGTGGGGATGATAGAGGGGATCAGAGCTGACGTTGGTACTGAACAATTTATGGCTGTCATAGTTTCTCATAATTACATTACAGGCGAACCTACAGATTTTCTCAAAACTATATAACTGTATCTCATAAATTGTTGTCGTCCTCCCACAGTGAGATAATTTATATGATTCTCTGTGGTAGGAGCTTCACTTTAATGAGAAATGAGGCAAAGAAATCACTTGGTGTGTCTATATACTAGTATTCGACTGCTTTGACTGTATTTTTTGAAATTCTAACAAAACCAATAATTAACACATGATAATTTGACAACGTTGCAGAGTTTTTTATTTTCCAAATAACTTCTACAAAGGGAGAAGGCCTTTTTGTGACAGGTGACATAACAAAAATAAAATGATCTTTTTACAGCTAGCAGTAAAAATTAGTAGCATAAGCAGTAAAAATTGTGTTGGAAATCAATAGCAAGTACTTAGAGCTATAGTGTATGTTTTGGTGCATCTTAGCTCAGTAAAACATGAAGAAAACGAAACATCTTTTGGATGATCTGATTGTCAGACGTGACTCGGTTTGCAATTCGACCTCTGATTTGTTCAGTTAATAACACTTTATCGGCACTTTATATTATTTATATATATTATTTATATTTTTGCTTTGTCTTTATTTTTGCACCTCTCATAAAAAAATAAAATATTAATATTTGGTGGAAAAGGAGGAAAAAGAAATGAAATTGGTGACGGTGGGAGGACTGAAGTGACGAGATCCCAGGAGGACAATGTGTTTTCATCCTTGCATCTTGCAGGCCTTGCCTCAGGAGCAGAGGACTGAGGTAGCATTACTTTAACAGCTGTGCAAACACAGCTAATGCCTGCTACTGCTGTTTCGCCTCTCAGTCTGCAGCACTGCTAAAGCATAGCACATAGCCCCTGTGACTTCACCCAGAAGCCCAGAGAAACAAACCAATGCTCACCTCCAAAAATAACGTCCTCCTCCAGCTCCCACCAGATGACTCAGGCATTACAGAGGGGATTAGATGAGGCCTAAACCTGAGACTGACATCAGATCGACAACCCTGACCATTATTCATATTTTGGTTTTTCAACATCTTTGACCCAGTATTCAAAATGTCCCCCCTCCACCTAAAGCTCCAGTTTTCTTCTCCTCCTGCTATTTCCACTTCATCTTTTACTTTCTGAGTTATTGTTTTGTTGTGATGCCTGTTGTTGTTGCAGTCACAGCTATCCGTCACATCCACACAGTGTAAGTACTTTCTCTACCTCATAACGTGGTTGACTTGCAAGTCTAATAACACTAATAATGTCTCTAATCACATATTTCTTATTGAGCTCTTTGTGACACCAAGGAACATAAATAAAGGAAGCAGGAAAGTGACAACCACTAAACTATCCAATCAACGAACAAACATGGTTACTCCTCTTGGTTTGTTTGTAGAAAGTCATTATGAACAGCGACTGGATCAGACATGAAATGCAAAAATGTGTCTTTTTCCATTCGGCCTGGATCAAATGAACTCAACAAGCTCCTCAGTGATTAGTGGCTTTTAACAAGGAGCCATTTTACTATTTAATTACATTAGTGGTGCTTCTGTACTTCTATTAAACCTAACCATGATGTTTTGTAATCCTAACCTCTAATTTCCACCAAATGCGGAACAAAGCCAACATTTTGTCGGGCCCGATACGTTTCCATTCATATTAATGTGTCAATTTCCACTGAACGTGGAACGTCACTGACGTGCCGATGCCTGCAGATGCATGGCGAATGACTTCAGCACAGAGCAGATCGTGTGGGACAGGATGTCCTGCATAGTTCACGGCGGATCGTAATTGATTTCCTTCTACTCAGTGGACACAGGATGGTTCTCTTTTACTGATGCTCCGCTACAACCCACTATATCGCCCAATTATACCTGACTTTGTGAGATCTCATAAGTCAGCAATATCTCATTCTTGTGATTCCAGCTGCCCGGCGTGGCCGCAGTAGGCGGATCTGATGTGTACTGACGGACGACAGATGACGACGTACGAATGGATAGAGTGAAACGTGAAGGGATTTCTGTCCTGGACCAATTATTTGTCTTTGAAAAATATTCAATCCAAACAGCACATTGTCAATGCTGTTCAATATTTCTATTTGCACTGATCGATACACTCAGAGAGGACTATCAGATTTTTCTGGATTCTCACCAAGTTGTCACTGACCAGCAGCACTGAGAGAGTCTTATATACAGAGATACAGCATGTTAACCAGACAGGGACGCTGCAACAGTCATGAATAATACACAAAGGACATCATAGACAATACTGCACACTCCACTCAGCTGCCCCCCCAACCCACTCCCTCCCATACACTCCACCACCTCCACCTCCTCCCGCTCCTGTTTTCCATAAATAATGCATTTAAAGGAGGAAGTGCTTGTTTACTTGTGGTTTGTGCGGTTCTTCTCAGGCAAATTATTTTCCTCTGTTTGACTGATGGGTCAACATAAGGCGTGGGGGAGACTTCATTTTCAATCTCCTTCCCTTTTTTCACTTTTATGGTATTTTTTTGTGTACCATACTGCAAAGAAATAAAACCCTGTATTTCACATGCAGTGGTGTATTGTTGGAGGCAAGCAGGACTGTCAAACTAACAATGTTTGACAAGGTTAGTGTGCAGAGTAGTGGTCCTTGTACAGCTAATTCGAATGTGACATTGTAAGTTCAGAATGTGACAGAAGTGCCCACACAGCCATACTGGACTGTTAGTGTAACAATCAGCAGACTGTCAATTGTTCTTGCTAAAAAAAAAACACACACTTTCTCGGTTTGTTTAAATCACCAGATGCCATACCAACTAGTGGGAAAAGTCCTTGGTCGCACAAAGACTTTTTCAAATAAATTCCACCATTTGTCTCCCAAAGTGTTGACGCAAAGCAAAACGCAACTCCACCAAAAATGCGATATGTGTACAGTACCTAGAGACAATTAAAACCCCAATCTATAATGAATGAAATGGAGTCTAATGAAGAGACTGAGACTGAAACTGATCCTCTGACCCTCACATGAAAAGAGATGCAGGCGGCAGAATGCCTACAAAGTGGCGTCCCTGCCTCTTTGAAGTGACATGGAAAACTCACCATCTGGCGTGATCATCACATTTTCACTTTGTCAATCCTCGAATTCTCACACTTATTCCAACGGGCTACAGCAGCTTCTCCTCCATAACGCCTCAACTGCAGCACAACGCAGGCCTGTGGCTGTATTTCCATGTAGGTACTGTAGCTTTTTGTGTAAGTAAACACTTTGGAAAGAAGTGGTTTTTGTGTGAGCAGCTAAACTTTCCTGTCGTAACTGCAGACATGAAGCACCTGAACCAAGGCTCTGTTAGTACTGAAATGTTATGTTAGTAAGACTTGACTTAGAAAGAAGTTGGATTTTTGCCTGTTAAATAACTTCCAGGCAGTGCGCAGGATATTTTATACCAACAGCACTTAACCTGGCTTCACAGGAGGGAGCATGAATACCAGGACATAACACTGACATTCAGTGGGTCATGAGTCATTGTGTCATCTGTATGCCATGCATCTAAACTATACTGCAATTGCCAATTATATTTTTATTAAATTCTATTATTTTGCATTTCCCAACAGATCACATTAATAATGACTGTATGAACAATGATTGCAATCCACTGTAGTTAACTTCTTCCATTCAGTTTCATCTTCAGGTCTGTGGAGACTTGATCACTCAAAATAGCGCTTTGCCTATTAGCTGTTAGCATCCCTCCGATTCACTGCACTAGCATGCTTAGCTCGTAGGTGCTAGCCCAAACTTGAAGTACTTTAGTTAAAATGACTAGATTTATAAAATGAAATCCACAGAGATAATAACAGTTATTACGGTAGTGACCGGCTACCGTAATAACTGTTGCTCTAGTCAACATGTAACATTTTCTCAATCATAAAACGCTGAAATCTGGGACATTTTTGGGGTGCACTTTAACCGGGGGACTGTTCCCTGGAACTGTCTTAAACTGAGTTATGCGTTTCCATTGTGGTGATGACAGAAAACTTGCTATGCTTATTGCACACCTAACCCCTGATTTCCACTGGATGCGGACGCCGATGTCTGTTTATGTCTGTTGGCTGTCATCTGTCAATACCCACCAGATCCGCCGGACAGCTGGAATCACAAGATTCCTGCTGTCAGACGTCGGCACACGGCGCTGAATTCATGTAGGCGTCGGCACGTCAGCTCCGTTCCGTATTCAGTGGAAATTGACACATTGATTTGAATGGAAACATATCGGGTCCGACAAAACAACGGCGTCGTTCCGCATCTGCTGGAAATTAGGGGTAACACCTTGCACATCATCGTGGCATTCATACATACTTGCACTATTACAAGGCCTTCATCATTATTAGCAAATCCATGTCGCTTTGCTGACCCTTGTCACTCTGTGACCTGATTTCCTTAATATTACTGATATTATATGTGAATCTCAGTACATCCTTTTGTCGACCATTATGAATAGTGAATGAGAATAGCAGCTCATATGTTCTCTCTGCCCCCTGTTCCTGTTAAAGTATAAACTCTGCATTTTCAGTGTAAGTGATGCCACACCTCAGAGCATCTAAATATGGCTCAGGAGTTAAATATGCACCGCGAAATCCATCTTACACTGTTAGTGTAAGTGCAACCGTCACCATCATCCTGTCCACCCAACCTGGCAACACACAAGTGTGAGCCACATCGCCAAGCCTTCAACCTGGCAACACAGACGTGTGATCCTCACTTCAAGGTCTATAAATTATTCAGGTCAGACGGTGACGACACCCCCATCAAGTTTCCTTTCTTGACAGCGATGCTTGATGTGGAGCGACCAGCAGCAAACTGGAACTGTCTGTAAGCCAAACAGTGACGTCAGTGGTGTTTATAGCTGTAGAGGTGTTTGGTCCATCCAATTATAATGAACCTTGTGACTTCCAGTGTTCACTTGTAATAGCATGTATGTCTCACGTTCTGAGTTTGGGCCCTTAGACGCTACAGTTCTACTAAATGGGTTATAACTGCTATTATTCATAAGAAATATATGCATCCTGTGACAGGCTGGCAGTCTGTCCAGGTTATACCCTGCCTACGCTAGCTGGGATTTAGCCCTTGAGACCTTGACTAGGATAAGCAGTGGTTACCAGAGGATGAGTAAATGAATGTATCAGTCTGATGTGCAGCACAAAATGCACAGTACTTTGTTTAAAATACAGTTTCTTATTTGTGTTTTTGATCACTGTCTAAATGCATCTTGTTTGTGTCCCCACTGTCTCATTTTACCCCACACACAGGATGCCAGACTGATATTCACTGTTTTTCATTGCACGAAGAGAATGTGTGCTTCATATTTTACTGATATTTCACTTGTCTACTGGGCGTCATTGGAGTATGAATGTCTGTGGCCATCGTCCAATAGATATTACCAGCAGGAATTTGGGGAATAGTCGGGAAATAATAATAAAAAAAAACTTGGTGACAAGAAATGATTGCGTAAGTGCACGCCAACGTGCATGTGTGTGTTGAGATTTCTCTCATTTCCTGGTGCGTGTGCACATGTTAATATGCACGTTGCTAAACACGTGGCTACTTGGATGTGTGTGTGTGTGTGTGTGTGTGTGTCACGTATGCCGCCGGTCACAGGTGAGTGTCATGTGTGATGATCATTATTGCCATACACCTGCTCCGCTCCCGCAATTAACTTTGCCGATGCAAATGAGCCTTATTGCATCACCGAGGCCTCGCCTCCTCCCCAACAGACTAGACGATGTTCATCTGCTGGATCTAATTAAGGTAATGAGAGAGGGAGGGAGACGCAGGGGTGGATGGTGGAGTGGAAGAGCAAAAGAGGAAGATGGAAGGGGAGTGGGAGAAAGGTGAAGGGTGGAAAAACAAGGAAAAAGGGGATGAAAGGAGTTGGCAGGAAAGGAAATATGAGGAAACGGTGGAGAGCGCTGGATGTTCAGCTGTGTGTCTTTAATGTCAATGTGACAATGTATGGTTTGTGTGACTACAGTACAAGGAAGTCCTCTTCAGGGTGTGTGTGTGTGTGTGTGTGTGTGTGTGCGCGTGTGCATATATGTATGCAGAATGACATGGATTTGTGTCTCCAAGTGTGTATAGGATCTTTTTATAGTGTGTGTGAATGATGAAGTGTCGGAAGAAAGGACGGAGAAGAGAGGAGGGGAGGAGACAGCAGGTGTTCTGACAAGGACAACAGCCGTCTCTCTCTCTCTCTCTCTCTCTCTCTCACACACACACACAGACACACACACACACACACACACAGTACAATAGAATTCTAAACATGAACGCATAAATCGCAAAAATGCAGCGACACAGACAAACACCTATACAAGAATGTGATGTTAAACACGTGAATACAAACATATATTCATTCATGTGACCTATGTTGCACTGGTGTGCGTCATTCTTGCCATCACTCTCAAATTCGCTTCTTTTCACAAATACGAGTCATAACAGGAGAATAGGAAACTGCCTCTTTGTAACTGCTTTTGTTCACGATGGAGTTGTCTAGGATGGTAAATCATATTTGAAATACGTCAAGATTTTAGTGACACTTAAACACACTGTGCCTCGTTGGTTCTTTAACAAAACAGAAGACTGAAGTTCTAATAGTACGCCCTGTGGCATGGTACGTTCAAGGGTACCCAAATATGTGGCAATAATAAATTAGCCTAAAGGGGCGCGGGCATATGCATCGTAAACATTTTAAGTGGTATGAAAGATGAAGAAGAGTGATGGCACTCAACTTGCGCTATCAACTATGATCAGTGTTTATACTGAGTGACAGAATTTAACATCACCTCGAGGCACCACCCATAGAAAAGAGAAAATGACAGCCAATTAATGAATTCAGTCAATCTGGAGGTTGTTAAGAGATTCATAAAGTAACCATAACATTTCATACACACAAAACACAAAATCAACTGCCTATGAATGACAGGTTTATTGAAATACTAACTACACAGACAACTCATAACTGCTGACATATGATTGATTGAATAAATGCAACAATGAGTGCAAGGAATACAGTCATACAATACAGGAACGCACAAATACAGAATTAGAATTTGCAGCAGGTCGTTGCGTCCAGTCCCACTATCAGTTTGTCACTCACTGTAACTTTTCCTTGCACTCAACCAGAAAAACTACAGCCTGCTGACCTACTGTACTACCACATACTGTATGTTGTGCATCTATGTGAGATGTTATAACTCTCCATACCAACAGGTGGCCATAGACTCAATATGTCAATCAAAAAGGGAAACTGTGGCTATTCAAGTGGGTGGTATGATTATATACTGCAATAGTGCATGGAGCTTTCATAGTGTCACCTGTTGGTTTGTGGACAATGGTAATGAAGCCCATACGGAAGTAAGTTAAACTTGCATAAGTATAGCAGCCACTATGTCATCAGCTAATGCTAGCACTAGCAAGTTAGCTTGGTTAGCGATGAGCTTCCGTAATTCACATGAACTGTGATATTAACTGGAATGTTAATTATTGGCTGAGAGTTCAGACTGTCGCCATAATTAACCGTAATTCAGTGAATGCATATCCTGTTGTATTATATGATGCTTTAAAGTAATCAATCAGACCATAAACTCATGTTAACACTGTTTAATACACCAGGAGAGAAAATGGGCATTTTCCCATAGACTGCAATCCATGATTGTGTTCAGAAGCACTTTTTGTTCTACTGGGTGAAATGGTCCTTCCACCCTGAGAGCAGTCAGTACATGATGTGTTCAGGAAAAGGAAGAAAAAGAATCAAACCTCTGTGGCAGCTATAGGACTGTAAAAACTTTGACCAATCAACTAACACTCGGAGCGAGATGAGAGACCGAATCATGTCTAATCATCACCGAATCATGTGTAAGCCGCTCGTAGGTGTGGCTTGTATTGAAGAAAATATAGGATATGATATTTTGAACATATTGCACAGTCATAGTCTCCAGTGTGTGTATTATAAAGGTGCTCACAGACTCTAGCAGACTGTGAGCAGAGCACATCTGGATTTCCGTTCGAGCGCTCTGCCGCTAGCCGTTTCCTGTGAATCACAAGAGCGATGTCACATTTAAAGTGGGTCGATGTGAAAAATAGATGCCGAGCAGTGTTTTGTTAGACAACGGTGCTCAAAATTTGAGCTTTGCACACTCCGTGTCCATTCCGCCGTGTATGTTTGGGCCTTTAGCTCAGTGTTAACTTGCTCATGCTAGAGGAGGCTGACAAATCTTGCTAGGTCTTTCAGATCATGGATTATAGCTTTAAATTGAACTGCCTTCTTTTTTGAAACCACCAGTATCGCCCCCTGCTGGCTGTTGGAGAGAATGAAAGTTTAGTTACTTCCTTATGGGCTTCATTTAACAGATACTGGTGTTGTCCACTGGTTATGATGCTTAAATGAAATAAAGCAGTGTTTGCTGTTTTCACACCACTCACCACTTCATTCCAGATGGTCATGTTGTTTTGTGTCTAGGAATGATCAAATGAGATGAAGATGGGAATTATCAGTGTATTTTGTGAATCAAATGAATACAGAGACTTTCAGATTTATTTCAGATCCTAAAGAGTGCGAGGAATGAGCCGTCATCTGTTTAGCCGCACTAGCATGCTTAGCTCATCGCGTTAATTGTGTTTTAAGTGTGTTTTAATTTAGACTCTTTCTTTCCCAGATTTAAATAGAATTCTCTGAGAAGTCAGAAATTAATTAAGAATAATATTCAACTACAAAAACATTTTTTTTTGTCTTCAGGAATGCAAGTAAATAACTAATTTGGCATCTCTCAGGACGGCAAAACACACACACACACACACACACACACACACACACCTTGTTTATGCACTGAGTCAGAATTGGCATTTCCACCTTACATCCTGTTGGTTCAGTATCTGTTGCGTCAAAATCATCATCTGAGTCATCATGTCCTATTATCCTGTCTTGAAAGCTAGCTTAATACAACATGTCTGTGTTACACAGCTCTTTGTTTCCTGAGCTCACGGTGCCATCTGTGAGGGTTTCCAGGCACATCTTGAGTTGTGAGCTATTGGCCTTTAAAAGGGTCAGTGCTGCTGTGATTTGGCCAGTTGTCACTTAACATTCCTTTGGTGTCTTCGGGAAGTCCTGCAGGCCTGCTCCTTGACCCAAGGGTCAACAGAGAGGTTCAGGAACGTTTATTCAACTTTGTGAGGAGGGAAATGAGTTCTGGTCATCACACTACACCCCAACAGGCATTAAGTACCAGTAATGAGGACACAAAAGGAAACATTAGACAGATATAAATTTCAGAATAGTTCAGCCCCCAAGGAGCATGGATTTCAATCAAAATGTATGTATAATATTGGGAGATATTATGTGTATAAAGCTGAATGTGGCACTTTTCTTGGACAAATTTAAGGTCAAAAGGTCAGAGTGTGTTCTAATACCAGTACTACCAAACCATTTAGTATGACAAATGCAGCATACTAGAAATACTACTGTATCCTACTACCCATACGGAAAAGAAACACGAAAAAACTTATGACTAACTTATATGATTAACTCTTGAAAGTAGCCACTTTGCATTCTTTACATACAAGATAATAAAAAGTATAAGCATATTGTATGTATGATATACTTTTCTGATAAATACCCAAATCACACAAGTTCATTTTAAAGTTTCAAAGGATCTTATATCCTGATTCACTTTACATACGCTTTACATATGCTTTACATACAAGTATCATACAAAGGAGATACAAATTTTATAAGATTTATATCTTTTTCATATGGGTACATCTGGTTACCTCCGCCAAGGAGGTTATGTTTTCACCGGGGTTTGTTTAGTTGTATTTTTTTGGTTTGTTGGTTTGAAAAATAACTCAAAAGGTTGTGGATGGATTTTGATGAAATTTTCAAGGTTGGTCAGAGGTTGACTAAATTAAAACTGATTAATTTCTGGGAGAAATTTCCTGTATATTTTAAAGAACATCTCTAAAATATACAGGAGCCATCCTGGTTAATCCTGGTTTTGTCTGACAATATTTTAGTAAACAGAAATACTGACTTTCAGCTAGTAGTGCAAGAACCTCCTGCTCTCCTTTACAACACTGACACAGTCAATTTTTTCAAGTTTTTCCATTCAGTTTATTATTGTGCCATTATACAGTATGTTCTGTGTTGTTAGTATGAAACACTACAGTGTATGGCCCACCAGGTGGTGTTCCTCATCACTTATCCGGTATAAGAGGACCAAATATTTCACATGTATGGTATTATTGTCTTTGTTTCTTTGTCCCAGCTGCTTCGCCTCAGCACCCCTATCTCCACTGGTTTTCTTTTCTTTCTGTCAACCTCCGCTGGGTTTAATCTGACTAGCCGCTGTGGTGACTGATTGACCAGTGAATGAGCTGTTTATTGGATGCAAGGGAAACAAATTGCAGTTTGACGTGTTCTCCGAGTTGTCTAATGAGAGCCAGGATGAAGTATATCACTCTCTGCTCCTGCTCTCCTCTCTCAGCATGGGCTAAACCCAAAACAGGGTTTGGACCTCTGCCAGGGCAATCTAAATCATTCTGTTGCACCAAACACTGTGTGTGTGTGTGTGTGTGTGTGTGTGTGTGTGTGTGTGTGTGTGTGTGTGTGCATTCACGTGTGCAGATTGTGAAATAATCCTGTGTTTTAACTTATTTTCTCCCTAAACAGGATAGGGTTTCGTCCCTACTCACTGCACACTAAAAACATCTGACCAGCCATATTCATCACATTGCATGTCTTTTCTATTATAACATCTCACTGAATGAATTAGTCATAAATTAGTCATATCACCTAATATTTACAGTTCTTTTAGTTGCCCCAGGGGGTTTTCTGTAAATACAGAGAGTATTAAAGGACATAATACAGAGAATCTCCTTGTCCGGGTCACCTGATCCAGAACATAAGAACACACCCTACATAAACAAGATTGCGACAGTGATAGATAAATAATAGCACATTGGAACTACATGGTAAGCACCCAGATTTTTAGCGTTTTTGTCATTGTTAAGAAACCAGAATGTTGTTAGTGTGAATAATATTGTGTTTGTAAGACTTTGTGCTTTACGGATTGTGTAACTGTATGACAACCAGCAATAAATCAGCATTGGAGTAAGAGGGTGCAACCCTGTTACCCAGTTTATAAACCCATGTTGCCCAACTAGTTAAACTCTTTGAGTGCCGAAGACGTATAATGTATATACATGGTTTTTGGCAGCAGGCACAAGAGGGTGCTCTCATACAGCTTTTGATTAATATTGGGACTTCTGGGATTTGTAGTCAGGACATAAAGAGACGGTATACGCCACAGAGATCAAAACAGGAAATGGAGACAATTGAGATTAGAGAGTAAAACAGAATCTGGACAAAAAGTGGTGATTTTGGTGAAAGTGCCCTCTACTCCACCTCTGATAAAACATTTCAGCTATTAAGTGTTTTCAGAAACATATTACAAGACTGTACATCAGGAAAGATGATTCAAAATGGTCAAAATGCTGGCTCAAGGCGCTTTCTGTTTTAAAAAAAGGGCTGGCACTCAATGAGTTAAGTATCCTGCCTCAAGTGAACAGCATACGGTATATTTCTCTTGCAAGACATACAAACACTCATTTTGAGTATCTGAAAAAGCTGTAATGTTGGATAAGAAACATTTTGCCCAAATTTTTCCCTCCACAAACCAGGTGTTAAATTGCCATAGAGAGATGAGGCACATGGGGGTGCAGGAGGTTCACATCCTGCTTCTGACAGATGTGAATAGTGTTTATTTAAAAGCTCCAACATGAAGGAAATTAAGGATTTATGGGTAGAGCTGGGATATGATATACATAACTATGTTTTAATTAATGTATAATCACCCAAAACTAAGAATTGTCATGTTTTTGTTGGGTTATATACAGGCAGCAGGAGGGCCCTCTTCATCCATGTTTCTACAGTAGCCCAGAATGAACAAACTAAACACTGAAGACCATGTAGCTCCTCTACACATTAGGAAAAGGAGGGTGAGCGGAGTGTTGATCAAACCTACACACTGAATATGAGGAAATATATTTTGATTTTCTAAGGAGTCTATATGTGTTTTTCATTGTTGTTACTCTGTTACACATCTGTCCATCCTGGAAGAGGAATCCCTCCTCTGTTGCTCTTCCTGAGGTTTAAATGTTTTTTTGGGGAGTGTTTCCTTAGTCGATGTGTGGGTCATTTGTAAAGGATAGAGGGTGGTGTAACCTATACAGATTGGGCCATACAAATTATGTTGACTTTTGTTGAGTTTTCATCAACTAACCCCTCAAAATTCCTCACTTCCCTTTGAATCCACGAGTTAGTTTCCCCCTATGCTTGCTTCAGTCCCGTCCCGTCACCGTGACCATGCTGAGCGTGGCTATTTAACAGTAAAGATTTAGTATTCATGCGGCATGCTGCAGGATCGCAGCGCTCTCATAAAAGCTCAGCCTGAGTCCATCACCAAACAAACGGGAGCTGCGTGTTTTTGTGATTTATTAGAGGAGCCCTCCCTTCTTGTTCTCCTTCTCCTCCTCTTAATCTTTCATTATTGTCTTTTCCCCCTCTCTCTCCTCCTGCGCTACAGTGTGAGGGCACCGCACGTCTACTTTCCTCCATGTGTGTGTGTGTTGCTGTCATGGCGATCATGCGTGCGAACATGACAAACGCGTGCACTTGCGAGGATGTCACATGACGTCCTTAATGACAATCTGTCTGTGATCTAACATTTCTCCCTTTAGCTTCTCCCGTTGATGAAGCATGATGCTTTCCTCGTTGTTGCCCTTAATGGAGGCTTAACGTCTCTACTCACAGATCAATATGACTTTATGAATTATTTGCTCGGCGGCTGTTTTCTTTTTACGTTTTTTTTTTTTAAACAGGGGCTACACTTGCTCATTAGCATGCTGTCTTTATTAGCCAAGGCCACCGGTGTCTACTTCCCCCTCACATGTATGTGTGTGCATGCGTGTGTGTCGACATGAAGCGTGTACTTTAGGTGTTGTGTGTGTATAAATGGTGGTGTAATTAATCTGCTTGCCCTCAGCTCTGATTAAGCTCAGATTCTTCCACACAGCTGAACACTCTCCACCTCCCATCTTTTTGGCTTCTGCTCATCAACACACTGCGAAACACACAGTCAAATATGATGATTTATGTTTCAGTGTGTCAGGAAATACAAAGACTGACAAAAGAAAAAAAACTGAGAGGAAGCTTGTTAATTTTTTTTTTTTCAAAAAAAAAGCTTTTTAAAAATAAAAAAGAAATGAAAGATTCTCAGAATTGTCTCTGTCAGAGGTCAAAGCGAACCGTGTGAGTCGGGAAAAGTGAAAAAATGTAATTCATTTCCCCTGACAGTTTATAAAAATTGGGTGTAAAATTAGCAGGTGAGAAAAACCAAGCAATTCCCACATGCATACTCGATAAAAAAAACAATAGAAATATAATTCCCCTATTTCATGGATGTTGCCCTTTAGGTGATATGAGAAGTCAATACGCGCTATTGTACAGATCTAATAAAAAGCTGCTTTGTGTGTGTGTGTGTGTGAGTGTGCGCACACACACACACACGCTTCCTCCCTTGGTGTAATCTGTAATAATTGTAGCCGTAATAATCTTGCAAACAGAGGAAAAGGTCAAGTCTGGGAGGTGAATATGGGAGGAATGAGGAGGGGAAAAAAGAGAGGAAACACCAGTGGAGTGATTGAGAACTAGAGGAGAGGTAAACAAAGATGACGAGAACGAAGGGAAAATGGAAACAGAGGAGAAAAGTCAGCGTACGTCGCCATCTTTCACCACTAGTCTCTGCTGTTGCATCGAGGATGAATGATCCTCTCCATCATTGGATTGGACACCGCACACTTTTTCCTCCCTCTCCTGCCTTTATTTCCCCTCTCTTTCTTGAAAGCCCAAGGTCTCCCAGGCAGCGTTGAATTCCTGTTGAACTACACATCCAACGCTGTTGCAACAGCCACTGACAGCTGTATTGTTCCACTGCGGGGGAAACGGCATGTTGTTCACAACAATCGAGCTTTGCTAACCACGCTTCCTATGGAGAACAAAAGGTGACACTCTACTTAAAGCATGATGTGGAGCATAATGTTTACAGTGCACTCATTACGGCCTCATAGTGGGCCTAATAAGCAGGGATGGTGTGCACCTTTTACACATTTACTCACTTTTTCAGACTTGATATGATGAAAGATTCATTTTTCAATCCATCTCTGTTGACTGTTGATGAGTTTTACAAGTGAAGCATTTTCATCCACTTTCCTTCCACTTTTTATCCATTTTCACACTTTATGATTCATTTTCTGCAAAAAGTGACAATGGTATATTTGCAAAATCACATCTTAAAATAGTTGCTGTTCTGCTCAGTCTGTTGGGCAGAAATTTGAAAGACTTTCACAGTGTTAAATTACTGTACAGGCAAGTAGTAAATAAGACTTTCTATTAATCCCATCATTTAGCCTTTACAAGCAATATAAGCAATATATAAACTAATATATATATATATATATATATATATATATATATATATATATATATATATAAACTTATATATAAACTTATATATAAACTATATATATATATATATATATATAAACTCCCCCCAAAAATTGTTTTTTTCCTCAGACATTGATGATGGGTGCTCTGAGACCTTCTTTCCATTGTTATTTCCCCACAGAGAAGCAGATAAATGGGTCATTGCAGATTAGTAGGACGGATACACTCTTTCTCTCTTTTTATATGGGTGCTTACAGGAGACGACGTGTCGCAGACATGAGGTGTGATTCAGTTCATCCTGATTTTTATGTTGAACCTTGATCAAAGAAGGAGAAAAGCTTGGATCACCTGTACCGACATGTTAAAATAGTTTAAGGCTTTGGCTGAGGTGGACAAACTGGGCTTCTGTCTCATCATCTGATCATTAGACCTGTTTAGAGAGCATGCTGTCTTTTTTCTCATGCTGGACTAAACTGGACCCAAGACATTATGAATTTCATAGATGTCATTTTTCATCCAGAAATACGCTGATATTATATATGATATAATTGTATATCATTGTCATCATATTTATTTATGTTTTTAGATGAACTAAGGGATTAAGAATTGACAAAGACAAAAGAAACACTGCTATCTTGTTCCTTTGCTCCCAGGCTTTCTTTATTCTACATGGACACAATGTGTAACTGCCGACAATATGTTAAGTGTGTGTGCTTTCAGCGCTATTTACTGATAGGTTCTGTTTTGCTGAGTGAAATCATTTAGAAGTAAAATGTGTTTTGTGAGGTCACTGTTCATCTTCAAGTCCAAGTGGATGTTTGTGCTAAATTGGAAGAAATATATAAGAGATATCACAAGAATGAGATGGAGGTGAGGTCACATTGACCTTTGACCTTTCCATTTCCAACCAACTTGGTCTAAGTGGAAATTTGGGCGAAATATGAAGAAATTCCCTCCATGAGTTCCTGAAATATCACAGTCGACGAAGACGAAACAACCCAAAAACATAATGACTCCAGCGTAAAAACATGTCAGTATTATACACTGTAATGTACAATAGTAGGACATTAATGTCACTTTTCTAAATACACACTTAGTATACTCTTAGTACTTTCCTTTTAGACAGTAAAAGTCCACAACCTGACGCTCTCTATTGATTTCATGTTCTTGCAAGAACGAACTGAACTGTGAATATCAGCATCACCAAACATCCATTTGTGTGACTGTGTGACAATTCAACAAATTAAGCTCTTCACAGACATCAGTGTCACGTGACTCTGGTTCATAACACACCGACAGAATCTGGCAGGAAAACTTTATTACAAAGTAAACTTCTGTGGTGTGGAAAGGAAAGCAAAAGAGAAAGTAATGCAAGGCAAATATCACACAGAGCTGATTCACTGTGTGACCAAACACTGAGCCCAAGTTGAGACTAATGAAGTCTTTAATTTGGTTATAGTTTATTAATGTCAGAGACACTCCCCCATTAATCATATTATAACGCCCCTGAGTGTGCATGTGCTTGCACTAATGTGTGTATACCTTTTGAGTGTGTGTTTGAGCACATGCCTTAGTGTTTCTATGGATGCTCGTACATGCTTGTGTGTGTGTGTGTGTGTGTGTGTGTGTGTGTGTGTGTGTGTGTGTTGAGAGGGAGACAGACAAGCGTGTGACTCTCCACCAGCAATAATATCGCATACATTTTAGAGGACCGTCATTATCGCCGTGGGTTACCCCGCGGCCCCCCATCACAAACCCCACAAACCATTTTCATTCCAAACTCATTAATATGCAAACTTATTCAAATGAGATTGTAATTAAGCATCTACTGAGTGGGAACCCTTTTCATGATAATTTATGATAAACTCCTCGCCACCTTTGATTGAGATTGATTTTTGGCGCAGGCAAGCCGACCTGAATACAAAGCTACACCTGAGAGACCTGGAGGGAGAATAATACTTTTAAAACAGCAAACTTATTTCATGGCTGATTGTGCCACAATCATCTTGGAGGAGTAACAAAGATCTATTTGAATAATGCATTCCCACTGTGCTGACGATGTGCTCAGCTTAAAAAAAAAAGAAAGAAAAAAAGAAATGAAAATACTTGGGTATATCTGTTCTTGGCATCGGGGTGACAAAGTGATGTGTGTGTGTGTGTTTTATAATGGAAGGTAAACCAAGCATAACTCTGTTTACCCAGCGTTTTATTGGAAGGATTACAACCTTTCTCTGATGGAAACTGACACTCATTGTTTTATGTTCATAAAAATAGTCTGTTGGCCTTGTAGTGATCGTTGGTTTGTTTACCATAACTTCACTAATTACACTTTGTTGTAAAAGTTCACATTAAGTAAGTGAGACGGAAATCCATAGGAAAATGGTGATGTTTTTGTGTGGTATATCTGTATTAAAAGTTAGTCCAGTTGTCGCAATCAAAGCAGCAGAGGCTGAAATTATCCTGAGTATCCTCATCAAGATATTTCTTTCAAACTCCATACATCCAGTTCATGCAGCGTTGTGTGAGTTACTGCTAGTCAAATGATTAAAATTACAATCAAATTAATCACCGGTTGTTATAGATTAATTTCGATTAATCACGATTAAATATGATATATTTTTAATCTATATTAATTGTGTTTTATTTTCCCTGAGCAAACAGGAAGAAAGGAATATATTTGCATAATCTAACATCCGGTGCAATACCTTTGGACATTTCCCGTTTATATATTCAGTATTTATCCTTATTGTAAATTCATATTCATGCTTGTATATAAAGTAATTTTTCGAATCATTTTGTATTTATATTCTATGATTTATATACTTATTTTTTTATTTTTATACTTATTTTATTCTTGTACACTTCAAAGGGAGAAGCTCTACAGTTTCATTGTACAATGGTATAAAGATCATTCTGTTCTTCCAACAACACAACTTGAAACACTTAAGCAACACTTTATCTCTTATCTTATTTATCTACAATGAACCATCATTCGTCTATCTGCTCCACTTTACTTGGTCGTCAGGGTTGAATGATGCTCTGCGTCTCCTCCAGTTGGAGACTACAGAAGTGGATATTTGGTGAATGTGAAGCTCCTAAACTGATCAGGAAGACTCGATTGGCAACACGTGAACATCAGAGCAGCCACAGTGAACAATGAGGGGGATTGATGGAGTTCATTAGTGGATATCAGTCAAACATTTTTAACACAAAAGCTGCATTGTCGCTCACAGACAGACAGAGTGCCAGAAACTCAGAAGAAGAAACTAGTCTGGTTATTTCTGCTTCCTGTCACTACCGGATCAACTGACCATTTGAGTCGCTAACTCTACTTGGACCAACTGCCTGAAATGAGTTGGAGACGTTCAGAGTCATTCTGTGCTGCAGATGGGCTAATTGTGTTAAAATTTATAATCAGATTTATTGTGATGATGGATTAATCTACATTAACGTACTAATTTCGACAGCCCTAGTTACTACAAATTATGAATACGTAAGTGGCAGGAAGCTGTTGTCAGTGACAAATATCTGCTGTACTCCACCTGCGGTTAGACATGGCTACTAGCTTCTAAACCTAATTGCTAACTGTAAGGACCCTTGCTATGATGCTAATCAGTGCATCTTCAAAAATGAATAATTCTCAGTAGTTAATTGGTTACAGGTCCGGTTATAGGACAGCACTGATTGCTTATTAGTGACCTCTGAGATGTAAGAGACCTGAAGTAGTTGGTGGAGAGTAAAACAGAGCTAAAAGACAGTGGGTGTACTTAAAATCACTGAGTTGCTGCTCACTCCAACTTTACATATTAATGAGCTAACTGCAGCCTTTGGTCGTACAGGATGTTTTTGACCCTTGACTGCATCTTGACTGTTTTAATATTTAATTACTAACTAAAACCCACTTCATCATCTGACGTGATATCCACTTTCTCTCTGATTAAAAGTCCTCTTCACAACAGCATGCGACCCACATCAGGATCCTAGCCCACAGTTTGGGAAACGGCAGTTTGGATGCAGATGGTAATCGCCTTGGTAATTAACAGTCAGCGAGGACCAGTGGGGGGATGAAGAGAAGGAAGGCATTGTTGTTTGAGGAACATCTTCAAAGACAAAGGCAGTCTCCAGCAAATGATAGTTGTGTAATTGCCCCACGGTACCTGCGAGCCATATGATCGCACTCTGCAAACTAGTTAGGAGCCCCAGGTGAGAGAACAAGAGGGCTGGATCTCTGCATCCCCAATAGTCTGCACACACACACACACACACACACACACACACCTGCATAAATTGGTTAGAAACTTTGGGATCAACATCAGAGATGCTTTCGTATTTTCAAAAGCATATTGTTTATTAGGGTCAGAATGATTTAGGGGTTGGACTTGGGATGAAACAAAAGAAAAGTGGAGTGCTGTTTGTTTCAACTACAAACTCTAGTTAGCATAAAGAATAAATCAATAAGTTCTTCTCTGCCAGCAGTGTTCCTTTGTTCTTGCTTTTGTTCTGGTTTGTTTTGAATGCTTGGTGTTACCTCGAAGAGCTAAAATAGGTGAGTCTTGTTCATGTGATGGCTCGCAGCCCGGCAGGCTCCCTCCTGTTTGTGAGGATCGTGAAAGCAGCTTCAGGTGAAAAGTCAATATGAGTGCAGTTTTCCACATTCTTCATGTGCTAGTTTCATCTAATGTTTAATTTTTTCCACATTTCTCCTCCATGCCTTCAAAACTCATTCGTACATTCCTGCTTCGCATATTTGCGGAAGAACAAAGAAAGTGTTTCCTTGAATGAGCAGACACTGGAGAGAGAGTTATGTCGACATGCTCTTGACTCTTTGAGCTCTGCATGTTATGTGTCTTGCATTACGTACCCGCATATTTCTCATGCAGAGCTAACATTAGCCGCCATACTGGTCATAAAAACCAAGTACTGCAGCAGCAAAATCCCTGAGTGTTTTGAAATGAGCAAGGCTGAATGCTTATTAACTTACCTTTTCATCTCTAAGAAGCAAACTGTCATTTCAGAACGTACATCTCACTTCAAAGTCTCTCAAACCTTGACAAGTAAATTGAAAAGTGCTTAAAAATATAACAAATAGTTCTGATATGTGGGAATGTAATGCCGTACCACATAGACATTACTATGGACATACTATGGTCTAGAATGGAATCGACTGCAGGAGACCACAAATACTATACTGAATATATACTGTATTTTTAGCCCAATTGCTCTGTTGTGGTTCAGTAGGGTCATTTGTGCTTTTCTGGAGTACTCCCCCTGTCATGCTAGGCTGGCTATCGTGACTACAAAACTCTGCTAGTGTAGTCTGGCCAAGCTGTCTTGTAAACCGGGTTTTTAGAGAGTGGGCTTAACCCGTGCCTATCAAATGCCCCTGTGTGCTATTAGACGAAGCTTCAACCAATCAGACCATTCTTTACTCTGACGTTTTGTCATTGCCTTAAACACGCCTCAATCAAGCCACTGGAAATGCTAGATTTTCATTGGTCCCCATTCCTGGGGAGATTTTAAACTGAAGAGATAGGCAGTTTGGCCACACTGACTTGGTCGCAAAATTTTGTGTAGCGTCACAGAAAGTATGGGCGGGCCCAGGCTACTGCAATGCAACACTATCGGGACCGCCACTAAATGGAAGTTTGATCGTTTTTGCATTGAATTTGGTGTCTAAATACTGTTTTATCTCTGTTAAAATATTGAATGATAGCAGAAAAACAACATCACTGTAACAGGTGATTAGTTTTCGAGCTGTTGTTATTTTTATTGGTAGATTATAATTGATTTTACCAGGCATTAAATGTAATAATAATAACGACATGAAATGTTACATTAGCATAATTTCTATGAGGAAATCATATAAAAACCCACGTATATTTCAGGATTATACACTGACACATCTGTCTCACTTACCAGGTTAATCAGGTTGCTTGTGTTATGAGTTAAGAATGGCAATCTATTTACGTTTTGTTAACCTAACCTGCTTTGTGCTGAATAATATCTGAATCATGTCTTCTAAGACCCCCTGAGGAGCAATTAGAACCAGAGTGATGACACACAAAATCACTTTAAGACAAAATTAGCCTTGCTGTGTGTTGTTTACAGCTTGATTTATGGCTCTTAAAATCCCTCAAGACCAATAAAGGATCATGCTAATAAGCAGCTTGAAGAGACTTTCAAACACAAAAAAGCACCAAGTTTTATGTCGATTCTTCTTCAATACTTCCTCAAAATAAACAAGCACAAGTGTCTGTTAACGGGATACTGGGGCTGCAGAAGGAAGTTAACAGAAGGTAAACATCATCATTCTAATGATCTATTTAATCCTGCGAAACTGAATCATAAATGACACTATAAACATAGTAAACAAGTTATATCTTTTAATAACTAAATACTAAACATCCCTTATTGTCATATATATACAAGCACATGCATGAAGTTTGTCCTTTGCCTTTAACCCATCCCATAAGGGAGCACTGAGCTGCTATACAAAGCACCCAGGGAGCAAGTTGAGGGTTAAGCGTCTCGCTCAAGGACACAAAGACATGTAGACATTATGAGCCATGACCATGGAGTTGAGGGACAACCACTGTACCCACAGAGCTACTCAAATTCCAAAAGACTTGAACAATTATGCATTAATACACAAAATGCTGCAAAGAAGTCACTGAACACATTCATTATTTTCTGAATAATTACATTGCAAACTCCTGTGTGACTGCTTTGTTACGGCAGAGACCAGTCCATGAACTGCCAGACAATACCACAAGGTCCAGCCATATTCTTCCTTTCTTTCCAGGCCATGAATGTGTTTCATGCCAGGGCATTCTGCAGTGGACCTGCTGCTTTCTATGACACAAACCACACATCTGGTAAGAAAATTACTTTCACTTTCACTTTATGTCCACATATGCAACAATGTATCGCTCACTGTCTGAAGAGATTATTGATACTGGGTGTTTAGCTGTTGGAGACTCGTGGTGGAGTTAACATTACACTGTCCACCATTTCTGCTACTGAGGATATGTAACTGCAAAAAACCTACAGTGATACTCATTGGTAACTGGGGATAGCTACTGGTAGCTACTTCCTGTTTAGGTTGGTTGACACACTTCCTTTGTGCCGTAAATCAAGACTCCATTTTCTCAGGAAATCACATAGTAACAGATATGCTGATGGTGGTGTTATCCTCAAGCCGAAGGTCAATCTGGTCAGTTTACTATGACATTTGTGGCAGATTGATCACAATTTTATCAAACAGTGGGTTTTTGTAAGCCCATAAAATAACTTATTGGATGGCCAAGCAGCTCAGTTAGACAGATAATAAATAATTCATCCATTCCTTACATTTTTCTTCTTATTTCTTTTTATGTCTTTGCATTGGTGACAGCTGTGTTTCTTTGAAATCATGACCTCACAAAACACATTTTTGGCCATAACTCAAGAATTAATATCCTAATTATGACAATATCACTCAAATTTCAAATTGCAATTTGACTGACTGACTTATAGTTTTGCTTTTGTGTCTTTGATTATGGAACTAAAAATGAACATCCCAGTGAAAAACAACATAACAGCAGCTTGCTCTTCGAGCCCCGTGCACTCTGCTTTGGCGTGTGTGATACGCAAAACAGAAGCCTGGTTCCCCATCAGGTTCAACTGTGCATTGCTGATCTGGAAGGCCAACAACATTGGTTTAGTCCAATCTGAATTGTCCATCACTGATATGATGGGTGTGCAATGTGATACATTGCAGAATTGATCCGTGCCCAAGTCTCTGAGCTGACTCCAATGCAATACTTATCCTTCCATATTATGACTAATAGACCACGAAATTCATTCAGATTCATGTATGGTCCAAACAGTATTAAAAAAAATGTGTTTTCAAAGCCTCTTCTACAGTATACACTCTCCGTACTGCTTACTGTTTGGCAAACACACACCAGAAAACTCACAAGTGCTGAAACATTTGAATACATTGGGAGGAAGCTGCTGAGTGGACGCGCAGATTAACAGATTTGAACAATGCAAATCCAGACTTTGTTCATTGAGCCTCTTAAATGCAAAGTTTGCATGAAACAAAGCAAATTACAGTTAAACATGTCTCCAATTTCCACTTGCTGGGCCACATCATGAAACGTAAGGACTAAATGATGTTTGGTTTGGGGTTTTACATTTCAATTTAGCCTCAGGCCTCGAAGCCATTAAGGCCTAATCTGAATCCTGGTCAGTGCTTGCTCCCTGAAGCAGAAAGTATGGTTTTATTAGCTTCAAATCATACACAGCATCCAGAGCGTGCACACACACACACACTGGCATAGACCGAGCCCAAGTCCAATAATGGCGAAATAGCGTCTCATTACTGGCCATTAGATTTGTATTACTTTCATTTGAACTAGCAATACATCTCATATTCATAAACGGAACCAAGTCACAACATGAAATAGTGACACAGCTGCATGATGGGAGCTGAGAGACAAGTCGGGGAACAAATGATTCATAAAATGAAACAGTTTGAAAATGTCATTTACAATACGGAGGCAGGGTGTCTGTAATTACTGACAATGTAACGCCTACTAATGTGCTGACATGTATGACTACTGTACGTAATTAAGCGCATACATTTTGAGTGAATGCTGTCATTTTTTTTGTATCAGAGCCAAAATGTAACTATATGAGTGTGAGATGGATGAAATGGAAAAGAGGGCAAAGAGAGTGAAACCCCCTCCATCTCTTTGGCACAACGTCCATACTGAGTATCTCTTGCTGATGGACACAGCACATTAACTGGCTCATTATCAGCCTCCCACCATATGGACTCCGGCCGGTATGGGTCAGAGTGGCGGCCGCCCCGATCCACGCCCCTCTAATTAGGACAATTATGCCATCTCCATCACGAGGGCCAGTTACACAAAATGGTGTCACGCCCTCGTCAAGATTGGTGTCACCAAGCTCAGACTATGAGAGGTGGCGAGAGGAAACCGCAGTGTCGTTCGGCGGGCCGCCGAGCTCACAGAGCAATTACCCCGGGTGAGAGGTGGCAGAGTTGGAGGGGGGTGGAGGGGAGAGAGGTAGAGGGCAAATGAAAAGAGAGGAGACAACAGAGGAAATGGTAGAGGGATGGAGGCAGACAAGGGTTAAAGTCTGGACCACAGTGAGAGGTTACAGTATCAATGAAGTTAACATCGGTGACTTTTAGATCGACTGGCTGTGAGGCTGTACAGCAGTACCCTCCTGGACAAGGACGATGACTTCATACAGTCATTTAACCTCTACTGGTCCCATTGAAGTCAAGTGTCTCTTTCAGTGGAGAACTGGTTGAAAGAACACACACAGACAACGTTTGTCTGTATAACCTGAAACTTGCGTGGGAACAAAAATATAGTGGAGCATATTTAAACCTTGATGAAAACTACGAAATGAAAAAAATAAGCTTTTATTTAAAATGTTATCAGATTTCAGTTAATGTTATCACTCTCACTCCAAAATGTGCTCACTTCTCAACATGTGCCAGTCTTGTTACACCATTTGGTCCTTGTTGTTCACTTACATTGTATATTTGGTGACTTATTTTTTTCTGGTTTTATCTGGTCTGTTGCTTATTTACACAGTTATACATTGTTTACTTATCTGTATTAGTTATATCTAGTTATAAGATACATTTGTTTACTTGCGTTATTTGTTACCTATATATTTTCATATATATTTTTCAAACTGATACAATCACTTATGTTACTGGTTCTGATTTTTTTTTTATAGGTCCTTATTGAAATTGCTCTATCCTCTTTCTGCTGTTACACTGTAAATATCCCTGTTTTTGAGATGAATAAGGGATTATCTTATTTTTTTTTCCTGTGCAGAGCATTTGTTTTTATCTCCTTTTCTAACGTGTCCATTATTAGTTGTTTCTTCTTGTGCAGAAGAGGAAACAAGCAGCAAACTACTGCAAAGTATCTTTTCTTTTCTTCTGTGCCACGATGTGAGTATTGTTTTTGACAGACTTGGAAAATAAAGAAGTCCAGAAAGACACAAGACTGGGTGAAAAAATAAAAAGTCAAAATCAGTCGCAGATTTCTTTTTTTGTCTGGCTATGTGAATTTTGGACACTTTGAATTTGATATCTTATACTGTCAAATGTCTTTATATCTTATACTGTCAAGACCATGTGTCTGGTATTTGGGGAAGGGTGGGGGATTGGGAAGGAAGGGGATTTACTGTCCTGTCTTCTGTTTTGTTGGACCTATGTTGTATGAAAACTGCAAATTGTAAAAACTAAATAAGACCTTGATCAAGAAAGGATGTCTTAAGGGTGTCTTTATGTGTTTGCTACAATAGGAAAAATAAGAAACAGGTTCAAATCTGCCCACAGACACTTTTCCTGGTAGGACTCCTTGCAGAGCCCTATTACCAGCAAAATGAAAAACATATTAACATCACACTGAATTGAAGATGTTAGGGAAGGGCTATTCAAACACATTCCTGAGCCAATTAGATATAAGCTCAGTTAATAGCAGGTATTCAGACACCATATGCTCTATAGTGCAATAATTAGGCCACATTCATTGTAAGTGTTGTCCCTTTGATCTTCAGACAAACAGCGTGCATGACTTAGAGCTCATCTTCAGTCCAAAGCAGACCCAGTTTTCTTTTTGACTACCTGATGTTCAACCAGTGATGTTTTTATTTTCTTCCCTTCACAGCAGAATCCTTGAGTCTTAAATTAGGCCCTCAGGGTGCCTGGAGATCGATAGGCTCGCTGCAGGTGCACGACAAACAGGAACAACAAGAGAAGGCATTTTTCCCCCTTTCCTTTCATTGGAATAAAACAAGCTTGATTGGGAGTGGTGAGCGAAGAGAAATGTGCAGGTTCGTGTCCACCGCCCCGCTCCAGCATTGCATTTTGTTCCTGCAGGCCAGCCTTCATTAGCCAGGCATGGTATTGACCATGTTGTACTGCAAAACGGAGATCAAGCTGGGTTACAACAGGGACGGCTGAATTCCCGAAAACAAACTGTTATTGATTTGTGTGGGTAAGTTGAATAAGCAGTGTACAAGAGGCTGCTTTGAAGGCCCCAGTCCCACGTCACAATCCAGCAGCACCTCTGCTTCCACTTTACTGCACGGCCCTGCTAACACCAGCTACCCGTATTGACTATCTGGAGTTTTTATGCATAGGTGGAGTCCACTTCAGCACTGAGTGTAACAAGGGTGTGCTAGGATCTGTGTGAAACTGGAATGTATGGATGATACCCTCAGCAGCAGCAACTCTGGAGGCTGCCTGATAATGTTTTACCAGGCTGACACACAGGGAGATATATTTTAAAAGTGAAGTTACCTGTAACATTACCATCAATTGAACCATTTTCATGTCAAAACATTCAGTCCCAGGTCTAGTTCATTCAGAGTTTTACAACAGTCCTCTGAAATAGTATTTAGACCATTTTAAGATGTTACAACCCAGACTAGTGAGTTTATTTTCCAGGAATGATCTGCTCTGGGAAGCATAGTGAAATACTGCTTTAATAGCCACGAAATCTCAGCAATAATCAGGCCTTTAAATGAAAAAAAATGTTTTGATTACTGAATAGTTAAGACCAATGAATACATTTTTTATCCAGGGGTATACTTCATATTGCAAGTGAAGGACACAGTACAGCTGTAAACAGGATTTGTTGTATTCAGAGGATGAAATGACACTGATCAATAAAAAGCACAGTATCCATAGCTCAGTGGGTATTCAAATGAGATGTATTTAAATAATTTGTTATGTTTTTAATGTAAATACCCTTAGAATCATGTATTTTCAGAGCTGTATTCTTGCTCTTGGAAATACCGTGGAAAAGAACCCACAGCACTTTAACAGCCAGTGAATTTAGGAATCATAATACTTATAAAACTGATTATGCAGATAACTGTGTGCTAATATTAGTGAATATTGCAAATATTATTAATTACAAATCTATGAGTGAAAAACATATTCAGAATTTTAGCTTCTTCGGATTCTCTCTTCATGTGTTCAGCAACAGGTGTGTGCTTTTAAAACTCCTTATGATTCATGCAGCCAGTGATCAATGACTGTATTCAAGGACTGAGTTAGAGCACAGGATGGATGAAAAAAACACAGTTGAATGCAGTTTATTTGCAAATGCCAAACAACAGAAAGCAAAAAAATAAAGCTAGTTTTAAAGCCATGATCCAGTTAAAATCTCCACATGCTACCACCATATTCTTCACTGGCTAAAAGCACAAATGTGCTTTTATTCCTGTTGAGAGGCATTCAAAAATCCCTACAGGTTACATAAAATACATAAAACGGCATTGGTTCACAAAATGTTATTTTAGCTTTTGGCTCCTTAAATGAATTGATGTATAGCCTGCCTGTGACAGTTCAGTTAGTGTCCCTGATTCACTTAAAGGATTTAATGAGACAGTATTTCTCAAGGAAAATCATAAAAACAACTGCTTTTATAAGCTGCTTCACAGACTGTCGTTATATGCATGTTTAGAAAGTGTTTTTATCATCTGGATGGTAAAGAGTATTTCTATCTTTATGTACAGTACATGTTGTGTTAGTGTTGTGTATATGCATTTATATAATGAAACGTTTCTATTACAAATTCAAAGCCATATATTTTGATGTATGTATATCAGGTGTTGAATGAAGTCCATGACTAGAAATAAAAAATAGTAATTGCATTTCATTCCCCAGTTAATAAACTACAGTGCATCAAGGTTACAGTTGGTTGAATTATCAGTTTACGTGCTGTTTATGCTGCTTTTTTATTGGCTATTGCGTTGATGACGTTGCCCTTTTCCTTGTATTCCATTGGCTGTACGGAGTAGCGGGAGGGACAACTTTCAGGAAGTGATGAAGCTTTGTTTTAGTTTCGTACCGGGTCGTTGAGTCCTAAACATTTCAAGCAGATTCGCTGTAAACTATTAATAATAACGGCAGTTCAACGGTACAGTGCTACATAAAAAGGCTCGACTGAAGACGTACCGTTACAGTAACGCACGGCTTGGATTCCCCGCTGAGGTCGGTCCATATTGTACCATTTAACAGTCATGTAAAAGCTTCTTACCAGCTAAGCTAGCTGCAGTTTGAGTTCCACTTTAGCTGACCAAACTGTGGCTGCATTCGACGCTATACCAGCAAGATATACTGACTTGACCAAACTGTAGCATGTAGTATGCAGAACTAAGTAAGTTAGCTGCTAGTTTGATGCTACTCTAGTTGTTGACGCTGTTTCGGTTGAACTGTTGACCTTTTAGCTGGTGACCAGTGGAACGCGTCTTGGATTCTCGTGAGGTTTAACGAGTCACTAGTTAACGGCAACCCGTTAAACCTTGCTTAATATTCATTTCACAGTTTAATGCAGAGACCTGTTGTCCCATGGACTAATTTATCAGTGACCCGTTGTCTTTTGCTGATACCTCTCAAAACTAATGAATGTAATAGTAGTGTAACTGGGCAATGTACCAGCCAGGCTGTGGTTGTTTCAGTTTTGTTTTCATGATAGACTGAAATGAAAGAACTTGTGTCTTTGTGGTTTGGGATTATGTTAATCAGATTTGCATATCCCCTTACATAAAATATGTTTTTACAACATCCTGATACTTGCTTAGTTGTCATGGCACCACCAAGAAAGAGAGCGTTACCCAAACCACTCCCAGAGGGTTTCATACTGACCGACAGCGAGAAGAAGAGGTGGAGGCTGGGGAAAGTCATCGGTCAAGGAGGCTGTGGACTGATCTATCTTGGTAATGAGAGCACTGTGTCTGATGACACACAGGCACACGCTGTACCGTTATATGTGTACATACATGCAGACTACCTGCCTTTCTCTGTAAGACACACACACACACACACACACACACTGTTTCTTAGAGACGCTGCTCTTATTGATCTGTTTTTCTCTTGCTTGTGAAAGCTCTTCATCAGATTGCTTCAAGAATGTCAACTCTTCAGTGTCTCGTGTGTTTCTCAATAGTTCTTACCTCTCTAATCCATGAAGACCTTTCCAATCAGCAATAACTCACATCTTCATTAGTGCTCAATATGGCATTTTTTTCATTTCTTCCTGGATACATTTAAAACAATCCAAAGAGACTGATCTAGTCCCAGAGTTTGTGTGTGGCTGTGAGTTGTGCAGCCTTACCTTTCCTCACTGTTTCCTTTTCTCTCACAGCATCCCAGGATGTGAACAGACCTGTTGCAGCAGACACAGACTTTGTCATAAAAGTGGTGAGTACATTTGTGTTGCACACCAAAGGCTTAATCATCTGAACAATGATGTTTACTGTAACTGCTCTGCATTCCTACTACACTCTGAAAAGTACTGATGCTCTATACAGGAGTCAATAGTATACAATATAGTATACAAGTGTTCTACCCCCAAACATTCTGAAAACAAACTGTAATTGATTAAAAAACGTTCAACATCCTTCATGAAAAACATTGAAACATATTTTTGCTGATATACATTTATTAATAAAATATTTACTAGGATTATCATCAAATTCGTTTCAAAGCATGCCTTTTCTGTCTTGGTGGTCAATGAATCTACAGAGGTCAGAGGTCAATGAGTGCTTGTCATAGAAAGTACAATATGTGTTAATGTCTTCTTTTTTGTTTCAGCTTCACCAAACATCAGTTGATTATTTTGAAGTCACTGAGGGAAAAGCATGTGAGAAATTGCTACCAATGATGATTAAAAAAAAAACAACAGAAAAATGGAATAAAATCGGTGTGATTGTTCCTCTGATCTTCTGTGATCTTGTTTGAGGAGGTGAATTGTCCTAAGCGAGCACAGATGCATTGCAAATCCAATGACCTGTTTAGGGTAGACTTAAATATATTCGTAAAATTGATGTCCCTTGACAGAAGCATTTTGTGCAAATGACGTTGATGACGATGATGTTTCAACAGTTGCAGGAGTTCCTCTCATCCTTTATAGCTGTTGCATTTCAGCAAGGTAGCAGATCCTGAGCCAATCAAAAGTTGGAGTTTAATGCTAAAAAAATTAAAAATAACCTCTCAAATTTGAAGCCTATAACTGCTGAAGATAGTAGGGCCCCACTGATTAATCGGATGGACGATTTAATTGGGCAATTATTATCGTTTTCTAAATAAAAATCCAAACCAGCCAGAATTTTACAGTTTAAATGCTGATTGTTTATTCAGTGCAGCCATGAAAAGTTAAAATAGCATCCCTGATGTTTATTCTTCTACAGTAATCATCATGAGGTCATGTCGCACTTGATTTGACTTTTTGAGCAAAGTTAACACACTGGTTGCTCAAAACGAAGAAAGATGGGAAAGAATGGTGGAGCAGAGAAAAAAGTGATTTAATGTTTAAGGGCATCAGAGTGTTGCTGAGATCAGGGATTTATTTTCACTTTGTGTTTAGTTTATTATTTATTTTTTCAGAGATTCACTGCATTTTTGTGTAATATTTAGTACACAAAGTTCACTTCTTTGTTCTTGAAAGTTGTAAAATTAGTTAAGTTGTAAAGTGTTATGCTTTCAAAAGATTCATTGAGGCCTGAATACTCACAGTACTTTTGACTTTTAATGGCCAAATGTCTGTCCAGCTTACATATGAGGCATCTCAATGTTTAAGAAAATACACTTTGCAGCCTCATGCATCTTCACACTGTGATAATTAAATACTTAATAATGTGCTCCTTTATGTGCAGGAGTACCATGAGAATGGCCCTCTGTTCTCCGAGCTCAAGTTCTACCAAAGGGCAGCCAAACCGGAGATCAGTGAGTAGCGCTGGCCGTCCAGCGTCCCGGCAGCTCACTGGAGCACGAGTGTGTTTGACTGATGAAGTGGCCGCAGACACAGAGGCTTTGCTGCCTGCAGCACAGTAATTAATAATAAGCCAAAGCAAACATGCACCTCAGTGGCAGTTAGCCCCCCTCTCTGCGCTTGTCTGAGCTCTCCAATGCCTTCGTTTGGAGAGGCGCAGGAGAGAGGAAGCCACTCACACGTAATGATGCCCGGGCCTCCGCTGAGCCCCTGACCACCTGCCAATCTGGTGGAGAGCCAGTCAGGCCAGCCGCCATCGAACCCCGAGCCAGGCCCACTGCTTTGTCTATGTATGTGTGTGTGTGTGTGTGTGTGTGTGTTTGTACCCTCAATACTATAAGATTGATATCTGTATGCATGCGTTATTACTCTTACAAGGACAAATAAAAAAAAAATATTTGCCTACTTTTCTTGGAGTTTAGAGGCCTTTGTTCAGATTCCTTTTGAAGAAGGAGAGACTGGAGCTCGGGTCAAGGTTAGGCAATGATTAGACTCACTGTTGGACTTCAGTGAGTAATAATAATAAGTGACATCAAAAGTTATTCTCGTTGACAACCGTTCTCTCCAGACTGATTGCCAGAAGAGTTTGTTCTTTTTCAGTACAGCCATGTTTGGTTTGCCTCCTGTCATTCTATCTTTTTAGATTCCACTGTATGAATGTAAAAATAGAAACATTCAATGACATAATCATCTCTCTTATAATCTTGTTTCAGTGCAAAAATGGAAGCGAAGCAGGCACCTTGACTTCCTGGGCATCCCAACCTACTGGGGATCAGGACTCGCTGAATATAATCAACTCAGGTATTATGAAGGCCGCACTTGGTGGACAAATATTATATAATTAAAAGATGACTGTAAGAGCGACAGTTTTTTCCTCTGCATTTTAAAGTATTCTGGTGCATTTTTGTCGGTTAAAAACCATGCTTTTGTTCTTTTTATTTCTTTAACTTGGTAAAACTAAAAATAGATGATGGAAAAAATTATAAAAATACATATTTCTGTATATATTTTATATTTTTAGTATTTTTATAATATCCCTAAGCCAAAAGACCTTCTACTGACCAGGGTTAGGAGGTGATTTTGATCTTTCCCTCTTCCTCTCAGGTATCGGTTCATGGCCATGGACCGCCTGGGCAGCGACCTTCAGAGAGTCTGCGAGCGCAGCAGAGGTCGACTGAAGAAGGGCACCGTACTCCAGCTCGGTCAAAGACTGGTGAGATCTTTCCTCTTCATTTTATATAGTCACCATTGATTGTTGTATAAAGAAGCTGGATGGAGCTGGAGGTCACAGGCCACTTTAACAGATAATGAACCTTTTAATAATGTGGATGCACTGACAGTGTGTTTCATTACAAGTCTGCTCATCATTGTCATTCTTGCTTTTTTTTCATGTATCATCTTTTTTCTGCCGGTGCCAGGTGGATGTACTGGAGTATATTCATGAGAACGAGTATGTCCATGCAGACATTAAAGCTGCCAACCTCATGCTGGGTTTCAGAGACCCTGATCAGGTTAGTACCATTGTAGACCTCTGCTTATTTTCCTCTGTGTACATCTGAGGACTCTGTTCTACAGAACAGCGCAGACAAATTCCTTTTATTTGTTAAATGGCTTTGTAATTACTAATGTGTGCGTGCGTGCGTGCGTGCGTCCTTTAGGTCTATCTAGCCGACTATGGGCTTTCCTACAGATACTGTCCTGATGGAGTCCACAAAGAATACAAAGAAAACCCAAAGAAGGGTCATAATGGAACCATTGAATACACCAGCATTGATGCGCACAAAGGACTTGGTAAGCCCTCCCTTTCATAAGCACGCACACAGGACTGATGTGCAGATCCACATGTGTAGCGGATGGTCAGTTGACTTGCATGTCATGTTTGAAAAACTAGTAAATGAACGGTTATGTGCTTCAGTGTTCACAACAAAACACCTAACTGTTCATCTATCCTCTGGGTATCTGTCAGCTGCAAAATGACCTTCTAACATTACACTACATTACACAGTACTGAACAGATTTTTTTTCTTTAATGAAAATAGCTCGTCAGTGCGTCGAGCAGGAGAGCAGACTATTTCTTCTTTTTTTTTTACTGCGTTGGAAAATAATGTTTTTGAAATTCTGAAAGAGCCCAAATATGGACCAGTGGTCATCATTGGAAATGAGCATTAGTTCTTAACTGACTTACCTGGTTAAAATAAAGCTTAAATAAATAAAATAGAATATTTTGTGGAAATATAATCATTTTGGATGTCATTCACCTGCTAGCATTCTTTCAGCCCTGATATGTATCGCCACATACCTCCAGTAGCTCGCTCGCTGGGACAACACAGATCCACAGGGTGTTTGTTTTCTTGCAGTTCGCGAGTTTGCTTGAAAAAAGGTGAGTACAGTACAAAAGTGACGTACAGCTGAGCGATGAGGAACAAAATGGTCTGGTTGAAGTGTTCGGAGCACATACTCTGGAGCGAACATGGGGGGGAGGCCATTGGCGGGTGTTTAGTTTTCTACTACATACCAACCTTTTTCCCCACCTGGACGGTTTTTCCTTGCTGAGTCGTGGTGGAAATGTCCTCAAGTGTATCAAACGTGATTTGAATGCTTAGTATGTGTGGAAGACTGACAGGTATTCACAGATGCCAGTATTTCTAATATTATCTGTATTAATCCTACCACAAGCTCTGTCCTTTTAGTTGACAGTCTTTGTTTGTCAATACATGTAAAAGAGTCCGCCTCTCCGCCCCACCACCCTCCACCTCCCTCGGCTGATATTGGGAACACATTAACTGGCAAATTGCCTACATGCGCCCTCTCTTCATTGACCATCGATTCTCCATCCACAGCCCCTGCTGAATTCCCCGGTACCGTCTCTGTTTAACAATTCCCTAATTAGCTGAAGTCATAACCTGCATCGTGTATTCATCCCCCATTAATTAAGGGCTTTGATGTTTGGTAAGAGGGAGGCCCGAGCCACAGATAACCTCCATGAGCTCCACGCCGCCCGACTCCACTACCCTCCAGTTCGATACTGTGAGTTAGCATGGCTCAGACTGCCTAATCGCCACGGTAGTGTTTCTATCAAGATGGATCAATAAGTAAAAAGAGGGGCAGAAAAAGTCCTGTCAGCAGTAACTATCAAATGGGAGGCATGTCAAATTTTAATATGATTTTGAAAAGATGGGAAAAAGATGAGCTGTGTGAATTGTGGTTCATGTTTTTGATGCTATACATGAGAACAATTTGAAGAGGTAAGCATCCATCTTTCCACCAAATTCGGATTGAGTTGGTCACTTTTTAAAGCAGATCCAGATGTCTGTGTCTCAGTTGAAGCCTCCAGCTATGAGAGGAAAACGGTAAACTGTATCTTTCTGGATATTGTTATCTTTAAGTGTTGGAGTATTTTCCACTGAGCGTGGAGATTATGACCGAGGACTCTTCTGCCATTTTCTGACCCGATGGCACCAATCCCTGCAAAGATGTTGACGGGTTGCCATGGTGAGGTTTGGTTGAACGCAGCTGGCGAATGGCAGGCCTTTGAACTTGGAGCTAAACGGTGTAATTACCACCATTCGGTGGGCGTCCAACGGACAGAAGACCGTCTCCAAATGACAAGACTGTGAAGCAGAAGGGTTAAGAGTGTGACACTGCAGCATGCTTTAGGGAATCTGAATAACAATAGAAGATAATTAACAACAACACCATCGCCACCTCACCTCCCTGTCTAAATGTGAGAGCGATTTGTGCGTGCATGTGTGTTTATGCGGTTGTTCTGTATTTATGTATCGTGCATGTGTGTGTTTTTCAAGCATGTCCCTGTCCCCTCTGAGTGCTGTTTAAGTGTGTAAGCGAAGGCACATGCATATCCTCCTGCTCTGTCCTGTTTCATTCCTCACATGAGGGCAAAACGCATTAAATACAGAAGAGCAGACGCACAAAACCCTATTATGAGCTTTGATAACATGCCCAGAGCACGCACAGAGGGCAGCAGCGCTTAATGTAGTCGTTGATCTTTTTAATTGTTAATCTATTATGGCACTCTGGGAGATGCAACACTTTTTTCCCTGTGTCAGTATCACATGTATTTTTCATCTTTATTCTCCTTTAACGGGCTCTCAGTAGCAATGAAGTGCTGCGCAATTATTTACAACAATAGGAAGCCCCACTGTAACGCTGACTTAATGCATACTTTACACCCACAAGGGCAAACAGACCTAACTCTTGTTGTCAGGGTTTTTGAGATGCAGTGTAACAAACGATGGCAGTGTCATCTTTGGACCCAGCGCATAGTTCACAATGATGCTATTTTCACTGCATACCTGTTCGGTTAGAAAAGGGATTCCAACTCTGTAAACTCATCTGTGATATTACTGTGCTTTTCTTGCTTTTAACTGGGAGCCAATATTTAAGTCAAGTAGATTTGTATCTGGCTTTATAGTCTGTGCAGTATACAGTTCATGTATTGGTATTGTTATCAACTAAACCAGAGTCTCCCCACCTTCTGAATGTTGCATGTTGAGGTGAAAAATACAATGTCACTGCCGGTACAGTGGTTCGTTGTTCTTTCATGATCAGTGACTTGTGTTCTACCTTCAAAAGCAGAAGTGACACATTTCAAACCCATATTAATGAAAGCCATGTGCTTTTATACCAACCAGCATGGAAGGACATGGGCTCACACCGGTCCTCTTCCTGTCCAGTCAACATCCACTCTTTAACTGCCTCTCCCATTCTGCTCCTCCTCATTGATTGTTGGGCCTCCCTGCTGGGTCTGAACTTGTTTACTGTTAACCCTAGAGTTTTTTATTCAGGCACACCTCTTAGCGTTTATTTCCTTGAAGCAATTTCCTCTCGTCTTTCTCCTTATCAACGCACTCTCCCGCCTTGATATTCTGTCCCCACATTGAATATCCAAGCCAACATGGCATTGTTAAAACAATTTGTAATAGTTATGATACAAATTTGTTATGATGTAATCAGATTACTGCAGGTAATCTGGTCCTGTGCGGCAGTGACCACGCTCCTTCTGCAGACCAGCCTGTTGGCTGGGGAGGATCAATGCCGGCCGTGGCTCAGGGAGGAGATTTCTCCCCTCTGATGAAGCCAGTCGATAGGTAATTTCTCCGGAGACGTGTGGCAGCCGTTACAATATTGAGCTGCTAAAACTCCCCGGGCTCGACCCCTCTGGATGGACTTGGTCGACAAGTATTGATAGACCTCGCACATTAATGTAGACCCCTGCAATCGCACACTCACAATAAGACGCAAACACACTGTGGGCTCTTTGTTGTTAAAGAAGTCTTAGTCCATGGGAAATCACAGTGACGCTTCTGTGAATCACAGATCTGCTAACCCATGCTAATGCTGCAAATGGTGCTTATGTCCAACCTTGAACCTGGAGAAAGATCTGTTGTTTGAAAATACTCCAAAATGACTCTTTGTCATCCAGATACGTCTGACTTTTGTACCTCTATTTCTGTATTTTCTTCTGGTCTTTGTGGAATTATTCTTTTGATCTAAAAAGCTTTCTTTGATGCAGTCAGGAGTTATGTAGGTATAATTAGAATATTAGTGGTAGCAGACTAAAAGGTATTATCTTTTTGTCTCTCCATAGCTCCATCTAGACGTGGTGACCTCCAGATTTTGGGGTTTTGTCTTCTCCACTGGTTATGTGGATCTCTGCCATGGGACAAATTTCTGAGGAACCCAGTGCAGGTCCAGGAGGCCAAGGACAGGTTGGTGGTTATTTTTACTCTTTCTACAGCTGAGATTTAATGACACAATGAAACATGTAGCCAGTTACTCTCTGGGCACGTGTCTTAATCATAGACCCTATATATTACTTTGTGGGCTGTTGTTTTGAGCCGTAATTGGAGGATAGTTAGTCGGCTGGTTTTCAAAATCTGACAGTGTTTACATTAAAGCAATGAACTTTATTCTATAACTTTATTTCCCTAAAAAGACTGGATGATAGTGAAGATATTACTGTTACTCTTCTGCCATCACCCACTGCATTATATAGTAGTAGAGCTGTGCAATATGGACAAAATTGTATATCTTGATGTTGCAAATTTTATGTCCCGATAAAGATATATGTCCCAATATAGTATTTTTTCTGATGTAACATTACTGGTAATGTTATTTTCCTGTTAGCTGTTAGCATATGACCAATTAGCTACACTAGCATGCTTAGCTCATAGTTGCTAGCTCAAACTGGTAGTATTTCAGTGACATTTTAATTCCATTTTACACAAGGTGCATCAGAGCTGCGTGATATGGACAAAATTATATATCTTGATATAGCTAATTTTATATCCTGATAATGATATATGTACTGTATATAGTGATAGAGAATTTTTTTCTGATGTAATGTCACTGGTAACTTTAGTCTGGCTTTCCATTGCACTCTCCTCCATCTTCTGCGGTAGCGTTGTTACAGTTACATTAGCCCATCCCATTATGTCTATGCTTCATCCAATGAACATATATTGAACTCTCATGATACATTTGGATTATCCAGCAGTCATTCTGACGTTGAATTGCGCTTTAAACGGCATATCTAAACCACAACCAGAGTAACGTTTACGTTAGCGTAGCAACAGAGCTAACCAAGTAGCTACATACAACAGAAGCTTATATCCTATGATAGACAGTAATATATGTATCATAATATGGCACATCTCCACATAGTATAACAAAGGTTTCTGCGTATAACTGCTTTTCCATTCAGGATTACTTGTCACTTTTATTTTAGTTTTTAATTTTAAACCAGCAATGGAAGTATAGTTCATACCAGAGGCTGATGGTAGCCACTTGTTGTTTTATTAAGCTTTCAAAAGCTGCTGGAGAGCTGTAAAATAAATCCACTGGTTGAAAACAAGATCCTAGCTTTATACTCTCTTGAAGTTCTGTATCGTTTTTAATGTTGAATTTTTGAGTTGGAGAGATGTTGATTTAACTCAGAGATGTTTTTTTTAATGTCTGGAGTTTGTATTGTTACAATAATTGCAGTACTCTTAAACTAATAAATAATAATAAATAGATGTCGTGGCTCTCTGTGTTTCCCTGCCACCGTACTCTCTAACCCTGACCTCCATCTTTCATAACGTTTCTGTCCTCACTTCCTCACTGTTTTATCTCCACTTCCTAATGGTCTTGCGCTCTCTTCTCAGACTGATGGATCATCTGCCACAGTCAGTCCAGCAGCTGTCAGTGAGCGGAGCCAGCACAGGTGAGCCGGCGCCACAGGACATCATTTACACCTTATGTTTAACTGAACATTTGGAAATAAGATGACAAGTCTGTAGAGGAGAGGAAGAGAAGCTCTGTGTCTAATCTTCTGCTGTTTTAAGGAAGAAACAGAGTAAAGGGCAGAGCCAAGACCAGTTCAGGTAGTGGGGAGACATGTACAGGGCTTCTGGGTAATAATAGCTGTACAATATTATTCAAGTATTCACAGATAACATATTTGCAGCTCTTAAAAAGGCATGAAATGTAAGATTTAAGATCTTAAAACAGGCTTCTTTGAGCACAAGGCACTTTTTGTTTTATAAAATGGCTGGCACTCAATGCATTAAAAATCATCGAACAAGAAATGACTAAACTACTGATCCACGGAGGATGTGCAAAATTTGACCAAGCTGCTGAACCTCTAAGATCCAGTCCACATAATACTGTTATCTTCATGCATGGCATCTGCCTGTTATTTGGGTTTTCCATCTGAATCAAATCAGCTCAAATGTGTACATTTGACTCCTGGACTAAATATCCAAAATGGCAGAAAGGAGTTGTAAGCTGTGTCGACTCCTGGTGGCAGGGAGGATGAAACAATAATAAGAGTTGTTTTCTTATTTCTGCCACTTCTGATTTAATCCAACAAGCAGAGAGATCAGGAGGTACTCTGACCTCGTGCCTTCGCTGTGATGGACGCTCTACACAGACGTCTCTGACAGGACGCCACATTCTGGCTCATGCTCCTGAATAACTTTGTGCCAGTGAAACAGCCATCCCATTGACACGCCTTTCAAAGTTTGCCATGTTTTATCTCACCTTTTTATAAGGAGAGGTCACACCTGTGTGAGGCTTTAGTGTGTGATGTATGTTTGAGAGCGGCTGCTCCTCCGCTGACAAGGCCCGGCTGCCCGCCACAGATAAGAGCCAGGGTATGCATCAACTGTGTGTGAGTGTGTGTGAGAGAGAGAGAGATACAGCTTCTACCGCAGTATGTGTTATACACGCTGTCTGGCCGGTGTGCGATGCATCATAATGCATATCCATATCTGTGGACATGCCTAATCTAGTCTGTGTTGTCTGCACTGAGACCTTCAGGTTCATCCTGTCTTTGCGGCTGCATGACAAGTGTCCCACAAGTGATTTCATACAGAGGGTTCAGAGTTACTGAAGCTAAAAGCAGCAAGTTTGGTAAAAAGAAGAAGAAGAAGAAGAATTCCTTTATTAATCTCTCAGTGAGGGAAATTATAATTTACATTCTGGTGGTACTTTTTCATAACACAAGTTATGAAACACTAGCATTAGAGGAGAGGTGTCAGAATGAGGGGGTTGTTCTGCATCCAGGCACCCTGAGCAGTAGGGGGTTCGGTGCTTTGCTCAAGGGCACCTCTGAGGAACGAGCACCTCCCCATCTACCAGTCCACTCTTCAGACTTGGTACGGCAACTTCTGCCCCAAAAATCAAAATCAAACCAGTGTCTGATAATAGCTGTGCGACAGAGGACAATAATTTCAGACTCGCTGTGAATTGTTCATCGTTTTCCCGTCTTCAGGCGAGGTGGCCGATTTCCTCATTTATGTGAAAACTCTGGGCTACCAAGAAAAGCCAAACTACCAGCACCTCAAATATCTCCTGGCCAGTGTTGTCACAGAAAGACTGGACTTCTCCGTCCCAGAAGGACCTGCTACCAAGACGCAAGGTCCTCCCACCAGGGAAAAGGTAGGAAGGTCTGCAGCATGAAAATGAAGCAGAAACAATGTTGCTTTGTAGAACTTTGTGGGTCAACCCAGGTGTTTCATGCAGTGTGAAAGGGTCGATGCTGCATTTTGATGTGGGTTGAATGACCCTCCAGTTGACCCGTGAGTTTATCTGATAACTGAAACATGGAGTATTATTGATATTTCTATAACCTAAATTCATTTTTACAACAAGCAGAGCACACAGAGTTGCTCATAAAATAGTGTGTAATGTGTTGTTGCATCATGTTTTCGGGGGATTATGTGTGCTTGACACATATTAATGAACAGTTTTTTATTTAAAGCATGCAGTCACACAGTGCAGAATATTTTGTATAAAACTTTTCAACAATTTGGTCACAAAGATTCCTGTTTGCTATCGAGTCTCTTAAGCCACAGAGTGGAGAAACGTGACCACCACGCAGTCAGTACATGGCAGGTCTAAAGCTGGAGGATGACTGTGATCCCCTCAAATTCACCCGAATCACTTCTTGACCCGTCGGGCCCAGCGAGCGCCCTCTCAATGGCCCAATTTCAAGAAGTTGATGACACTCTTTCCTCAGCACAGGCCGTCTCCAATTACGTTCCTGATTTGCTCTCCTCTCGTCCTGTCATTTCATTTCCCTGCTAAAGTGCTGGCCAGTTTGATCCCTAGTTAAACACAAGTGGCCATTTACCAGCGGTTTAGCGTGGAGAGTAAATGTCAGCAGAGATAAAGGCCATTCAGTGGGCACGTTCACCGGAAGATTTGCCTCTAGTGTTGTATAAATATATTATGATTTTATGGACAATTACAGTGATTGAGTGAGACAAAGTTTCATTGAAGAGAAAGTAGTCAAACAAAAATAAATTCATATATTTTAGTGTCATTTGGATGAAGCTGCAACACAAAAGTTCACATACAGTGCTAAACAGATTTTATTATTAACAATATTATTGATTATCAGAATATTTTTAATCAACCTGTATGTACAAGCTGAAATATAATTATCATTGTTTTCCATGAATTTTTAAATTTAATGTTTTTACAAAAAAAAAATCAAAGCACATTATTATTATTTTTTGATTGATTGCCAAATTCCAGTTATATCCCGTCATTCCTGAACAGAAATATTATCCAGATAAACCATCAATGTTTCTGCAGAAAGCAGGGAGAGTCAGAGGAAGCAAAGTCAAGGCTGTGGCCACCGAGGTGGAGGATGAGGATGAACAGGAAGAGGAAGAGGAGGGGGGGACGTCTAAACCAGTGGCAGCTCGCTACATCAGAGGACCACCCCTCACTAAAGCTCAGCCACAGGTAAGATCTGAAACAAGTCACTGTTCATGGACTTTAGAGAGCTGCCAGTGTTTCCTCACAGTGATCCTCACCAATAAATCACCTTCCAGGCTTTGGTGTCTGAAAATCCTCGTTAAATATTTTCAGGAGCAGGTTTGTAAAATGATCTCCAAGGTGAAAACATTTATTTAAAAATGAACTTCTGTTTTACTCATAGAAGGCCGATGGAGCTTCACCTGCTGGGAGCAGATCACTGAGGTCAAGACCTGTGGTGGAATATGCAGAAGATGACAGTGAGGAAGAGGAGGAGGAAGAGGAGGCCAGACCCAGACCTATCCCCGCATGCTATCTGAGAGGCCCTCCAATAGGCCCCAGAGCTCCACTTAAACAGGTTTGAGGCCAAGACGCCACATCAGCCAGGCTCCACGTACGGCTGCTGCGTAAAACTACACGAACACTTTTTATGTTTTAGATGACAATAAAAAGGCTCCAAACTGAGTGCTTTATTATCATCTTTCACATATACAGTATTACAGTAGAGATGCACTGCACTACACAGCCGTTTTACAGATCACCCTCTTTAACAGAAAACTAAATGGAGCAGCAGGAAAACAGACGACCTCACGGTGACCTCAGAGAGAAGGCAGAGACAACTGCAGCCACACAGGAAGAACCACACTGCGACACAAGAGGAGGACAGGGAGCGGCAGAGAGAGAGGCTGCTTTTCACCCCTGGTGGGTCAGTCCGGCACCGATGGGCAGGTCTGAACCTGGAGGACTGTGGCTCTGCTCAGGATCACTTGTCGGACCGTCGGGCCCAGCGAGTCCTCCAGCACAGTGCAGACTACAGCCAGCAGCCACGTTTCCTCTGCTGCGAACACACACACCGCTCTGCTCCCACACACACCAAACAACTGCTTCCCTGGTTTGTCTTCGCCGGAGTCTTCTTTTTGCTGGGTGTCTTTTTTGTTTCCCAGGGTGCACTGAAACAGTCATAAACAATGGAGGAAAATAGTGTTTGGGTAGATCTGCTCACTTCAGCGCTGTTTTTTAAGCTGTTTCCCAAAGACAAGATGGCGCCGACGGGAACATTGAGTCACTTCTCAGGACCGCTGTGCTGCCATTTTCACAGTAATAGGCTGAAACGGGGAGAAACATCAATTTATTCTTCTTATTAAATGTCCATAGTTAAAATATGATGGTATGAAGGCAAGCTTTAATTCATAAAAATGAAGTAGCTTCTATTTCAGACCGGACTGTAGATGAAGGATTCCCAAATCATTTGAACAAATAGAGGTTTAATCAATTCACTGCTACTTTACTGACTCCTTTGTCACACGAGGAGTAGCATCAGTGAAACACAGTGAATGCAGCACATTGTTGTGAACGCACCACGGCCTTTCATCACATAGAAGGTTGCGTTATGTACAGAGCCGTGCTAATTAAAGCGCGCTGAATGTCTATTGACTGTGCAGAGAAGGTCCTCTCGGCTGCAGACTCACCTTGCTGCAGTAAGGACATTCTCCGAAAACAATGTTGAAGCTCTGCCTGCTGGAGGGGAGCGCTCGAAGCCACTGGATGGAGAGGAATGAGAGCACTTCATCAAGTCAATGCCTCCGATCTGATGGGTCAGTGTCAAGTAATAATAATGCTTCAATTAATGTTTCAGTGTACACCTATTACTGCACACTTTAAAACAGCATATTCACGATCATCTCACTGATGTGGAACTTCATAATGTCTTCCTGACACTTTTTCTGGGCTTTAAAAAGAGATAAATACAGACTTTTTATATTTATACATATTTTCTGTGACAGTCTTTTATCCTGTTATATCTGTTTTGTTTCACAAGAACATCCATCCATTTTCTACCGCTTATCCTCACATAGGGTTTTAGTGGGGCTGGAGCCTATCCCAGCTGTCTTAGGGTGAAAGGCAGGGTACATCCTGGACAAGTTTCCACTTCATCACAGGACACATAGAGACAGACAACCACTCACACTTGCGGTCAATTTAAATTTGCCAATTAACCTAATCCCCATGCATGTTTTTGGATGGTGGGAGGAAGCTGGAGTACCCGGAGAGAACCCACGCAGACACGGGGAGAACATGCAAACTCCACACAGAAAGGCCCCGGGCCAGGAAACAAACCCGGTACCTTCTTGCTGTGAGGCGACAGTGCTAACCATTACACCAGCGTGCCGCCCTTTCACAACTTAGAAAATGATAAATAAATTAAATGAAATATTAACCTGATGTTTTACCTGGTTTCCTTTTTTTTGAATGTTAACAGTAATGTTAGCACAGTAGTGTGTTACAGTGTCACTAAAGAAGCCTCATTACTGGTTGACCTGACAAGCACAGGAGGTGTGCTTATATATATATATATATATATATATATATATATATATATATATATATATATAAGCACATATATACATATATATATATGTATATACGTACATATATATACATGTATATATATATATATATAACCTAATGTACCATGAATGATATATATATATACGTACATATATACATGTATATATGTACGTATATATATATATATCATTCATGGTACATTAGGTTGTAAAGAATATACTGATGTAATGCAAAACTCTAAAGTATTTTTCTCCAAACCACCACCTGACTCTGGATAAGCACCTCATACAGTCCAAAACATCCAAACTGTCGCCTTAAACTGGATCAGTCACAAGATATGATATCATCATATAGAAGGTGGACAACTGCTAGCTGAAGTTTACTGGGGGAGCAGATTTAAAACATAAAATTAAAACTCACAGAGCTGCATCTGTGTGTGTGTGTGTGTGTGTGTGTGTGTGTGAGAGAGTGGGTATTACTTATGGTTATGGGGACATAAATTTGTTCATACAGTCACATTGTGGGGACTCACCGTCCTCATGGGGACAAAATGCAGGTCTCCATAATGTCAACTGTTACATTTTCGGCTGACGACTTGGAGAACATTTAATGTTAGTGTAAGGTTAGACGTGGGTTAGAGTTAGGATTACGTGGGTAGTGAATATGGTTAGGGTCAAGGGAAGTGTCTAGGAAATGAATGTAAGTCAATGTAATGTGAACACAAATACACAACATTTGTGTGTGTGTGTGTCTTCCTACCTCATAGAGACAGGCCTGGTGGAAGGGCTGGCCACAACGAGGGTCATTACACACCTGATCAGGGATCGCAGCTTCAAGACGATAGGAGTAACAAATCCCACACTCAACGCTGAAACTCTACACACACACACACACACACACACACACACTTTTAAATACATTCCTCTGTAACCACTTAGTGTTAAACAACCTTCGAGTTAAAACTGCAGTGCTAACATCGCCCTGTAACACCCGGAACTTTCCCACCGTTACACTCACTTTTCTCTCTGCTCTTGTTTGCATTTTGGCATAATGAGAAGCTCATGGAGCTATCCATTAAGAGAGTGGATGGCAGGTAAAAAAAAAAAAAAAAAAAATCAACATCTGGTCAACTCAACTTTTTTGCACTCCTCTGAATGTTAATGAAGCTGAGGCATTAATCACCGCTGCGACAGTGAATAAACACGGCGCCCTTTTAACCCATCCACAGAGAGGGGAGGGGAAAGAATGAGTGTTAAAAAAGAGAGATAAATGGTTTTGCGTGATTAAAGCGATTTGATAGTGCAGGGAATACTGCCATCTTTGTTATTCTAATGATCTTGTCTGTAAACAACCCAATTAAAGGAGAATTTGTGCCCACCTCATAGAAAAACAAAACACAGACAGAAAGACAAATATGGAAATAAACAGAAAAATAGCGTATGTCCGCCCCCTTATAACTCCAAGCTCAAACGGATGCACAAACAGGAGTATGCATGCATAGATGTAACCACACACAACACACAGCTCCTTGAGGTAACCGTGATGGGAACGGACATGTTTGAAATGGAAAGGGGGCATCTGTGTCACGTACAGATTTTTCGTGGGTGGCAGGTGACGGGAATTCGATCTCCAAAACATCCCGGAGGTTGTGCAAGACACTGGAGTCCGGGTTCCTGCCAGCAGACCACAGACAGCTCCTTCACACACTAATTAACCACATGCAAATGAGCCTGCAAAGACACTGGGGGATGATTAGGAGACTTTCACCATTGGTATAAAAAAAACAAGGGAAAAAAAAAAATGCACAGAAGAGTGGTGAAGGCAGATTATCTTCAGGCATGTCACTGAGGAGGCAAATGTTTGAACGTATGGAGATATTTTAAACATGTACTTTATTTTAAATGAGCGATAATCAGAGTAGTGGAACTGGTGTGCATGGTTTGTAAAAAAAAAAAAAAAACATGGTATAAGACTAAGCTTCTTAAATGTTTTTTAATGGCATACTATACTATGATAATGTACATTTTTGTGATATACTGTACTTTGTTATGATTTCTTTCCAGTGACGTACTATATTGTGATCATTTTGACACTTTTCTCTGACATATTACACAATGACAAACTATACGATGATATGATATTTTCTATGATATACTAATTCAACTTTGAGTGGCTTTTTGGTGACAACAATTCTTTCCATCTTTCTTTCTTCAAAAATGCATTCATGAGTTTGTTATGGCATGCTCCATATTTTTTGCCGATATCTGATTTTCCGATATTGTCCAACTCTTCATTCCCAATTCTGATATCAACTGATACCACTATGTGTGGGTTTTTCCACCAACACTTTATTTCCTGTTGTGGAATTAACACATTATGACTAATGTTATTGTCTCTTTCTCGTTTCCTTTTCATCCGTTTCACGTTACAGATTGATACTTTAACGATGCTCTTTGGTGGATTATTTGTTTGCTGAATTACAGGAGAATCTTGGACAGATTCAAAAAGATGGTTAATCTAATTTTATCAGCATGTTTGATTGTTAGTTATGACTGCGTTGTTAGTTTCTTTGATTTTGTTGAATGGAGTTCTGCTTCATGACCTGCCAGCACGTCTCTGGCAATGCATTTCAGGCAGTTTGTCCAAGTAGAGTTACTGTTGTGCAACTTAAAGCGTCAGCACCCCTGATTATCTTACAGCTCAAAGCGAGAGCTTGGCGATGCAGAGAACCTTACCACAAGTGCATGTTGGCGTTCAGCTTGTTCCTCAGTGGAGTCACCACTGCAACGACAGAGGAAAGGATTATTTGGTGTTGGCTGTAAACTATACTACTAATAAAAGCCTTAGATTTACTTTCAAGCACCTACAGATACAGTCTTATAAAATATCGAAGCACTCAGTGTCTTAAAAACACACACTGCATCCCCTCAAACGCCCTCTCCTATTTGACAGCCCCGTTCACCACAGACGGCGGCGTCAGCACTGACTGATATGAACCATCATTGCTTCCTCTGTTCCACGGGGGGGCTTTGTCTCCGCTCATCACTTTCACTATTTGTTATTCCTACATGCAAAAAGCAATATTTCTGTGCGACCCCTCGTATTTGAGGGTCGCTGCCTGCCTCCCGTCTTGGTGGCTGAAGTGTGTATGTGTTTAATATCTTTTGAGTTGCATTGCTAGGCAACAGGCTAGGAGTTCAATGACCTTGGGTTTACAGAAACAATGGCTGACAATTGACGGGGACTTAAATAGAAAGCTGAAGCCGAAGCTTGCGGGCTGGCTCTGGTGTTCGCGTGTTGACAATGAAAACTTGTGTTGTGGTCGACGTGGACACATGGAGATCAGTGGAAAAGCAGCACTCTTCCTTTTGCTTCCATGCTCGATGGCTTCTCCCTGATCTGATTTGAAAAATGGTGGGCACTTTATTGCCTGGGTTGATCCTCGGCTGGAAGATTATTCAGTGAAAACAGGCATCTGATTGCAATGATATGGGCTAATAAAGAGGCACAAGATACAGTAATTTCCATTGGCGATTAAGCAATTAATCAATTAAATGATTCTTGAATGGTTGTATGTTCAAGCTTCTCAAATAGGAGGAGATTCTCCTGCTTCTTTTTGGATTTTGTTGGATTAAACAAGGAGTTTGAGGATGAAATCATCAAAGTATTAACTGATTTGCTTAATTTTTTCTCCCATGTAGTGGCTAAAGTTGATGTTACATTCGCTGTCTAACGTCACGAGTTTTTAGCTGTGCATTGCAACATGGTTGGAACTATGGTAAGCGGAATGGGTTGACTCATGGGCGGCCACTATCACCGAGGATCCCTGGCCCGGAGCTCTGGGCATTTTATGGACCTCCACAGCCCTCCACTGGCCCGGATAATCCCCCGACGGGCCCCGGACAGCCGTGGTTGGGCATTGGGCGCTCCCAGGTGGCCACTCTCACTGCGGATCTCCGCCTGGAGCCTTTTACGCTTTTACGTAAGGATTCCTTCTCCTTTGGCGCGCCGTAAGTATGGTCTTGTATTATGACCAAAAGTGCAGTGCAGGTTTTAGTTCAGTGCCGGGTAAGTAAAACTGGTGTCTCTGCGCTGCTTCTCCGTGAAACGTGAATCACGAAATACTAAAATGCGTTTTGCCCTATCGGTACTAGCAGGGTCGTGCTTTATGTCCCTCTTGGCAGTTCGTAGTTTTTGATAGACCGGAAAGACATGGAAGCCTCCGTATGAGCGACCCGCTCTATGTAAAGACATATCCCAGGAGGATAAGTCAGATTGTTGGCATAGGTTATTTTACACCGATGAGGATCTATTTATGAAAGAAGACGTTGATTTGAGGAAATAAAATACTTCAAACCTTTACACCTGTAACACTTCTTGTGCTTTTTACTGCCTGAAACCATATTTTCAAGTGGCCATGTCTCTGGGGTCCTACCCACCATGCTCTGCTCCCAGCAGGCAGCAGTCTGGCAGCATCTTAGGGTGTCTGGGATCCACCTCCACTTTGATGGAGACATTATTTCCTGGACACAGATTTTTTTTAATCATATGAATTGATTACTGTATGTCATCAGTTGTATTATCAACGTCAACTTCACTATGCAGGGTCTTTGACTTGCGTGACTGTGCTGAGGTACATTACCGATGGCGATCCGCCTCATGGTATCGGCCCGGCTGGGTTTTTCCGGCTCTAGAATCCAGGTTTTACAATCAATCTCATCCAGGACACCCCAGAATTCATTCAGCGACTCCAAAACTGTTAGGAACTGGCTGTGGAGCTGGTCCAGAGTACTCTGAAAATCAGACCAGAACAAGAATAACGGTCAATTTACGCATCCAACAGAGGAACAACGGCAAGCTAGCAGCAGTTCTGCAGGTTTGCAACTTTGATTCATTTTAAAATACAATTAACTCATTGAGTACCAGCCGTTTTATAAAACAGAAAGTGTCTTGTGCCAGTGTTTTTGCCCATTTTGAGTCATATTTCAAGACCCACAGACTATTTTGTACTATGACTCTGAAAACACTGAACAGCTCAAATGAGAGAAGAGACTCTATTTCATCATTTCATCTTTTTGTCCAGAATCCAGCCGTTTTGCTCTCAAATCTCGATCGTCTCCACTTCCTGCTTTGATCGCTGTGGTGTGTACCTTCTCTTTATGCTCTGTCTACATCTCCCAGAAGCCCCAACATTACTCACAGGCTGCAGGAAACCACGATTGGTGACCCATTGCCAGAAAAAATGGATTTTAAATGACATCGAAATATGTCAATGGCACTCAAAGAGTTAAAGATAAAGAATATATTTAATTCCTCATAATTAATTTGCTAAGATTACTTAACCATGACTTCAAAGAAATTGGGACTGTTTGCTTTCTTTCTGAGAAAGATCATTACAATTTCATGTCTGTTATTGACGTAGAAACTAGAAGCTAGTATGGTAGGGGGAAAGCATTAGCTTGGCTCTGTCCACAGTCCTAAAAAAATTGCCTACGAGTACATCTTAACACTAATTAACATGATATGTCTGGTTTGACTGATCTGAAACAAGCAGATATCAATGTTATCATTTCACTCACTCTCAAAAAAAGTTTCATCCTCTGGGAAGCATTATGTCTCTATCAAATGTCATGGCAATCCATCGCATGTGCCACATTTCCATTGGATGGTACGGTGCAGTTCTGCTCAACTCGCTATGTAACTTATGTTCTGTATCATTCCCACAAAGTGTCACAAGGAAGTGGACAGCTACTGGTCAACCACAGAGGCCTCATTAAGGCACAACATGATGTCCAGGAGCTGAGACAGTCGCTCTCTTCTTATTGCAGCCCATGATGTGATCACTCCCCTCGCCTTTGCTTAGACAGTGCATGTCCCTTGTTTTTCCACCCATAGCATCCTCGATGGACACAGGATGTGCAAAAATATAGATATCAAAGACATCTTTTTAACCAGCGCTAAAGGATGACCTCTCTCAAAGAGGCTGGGTACGGTAGCCTACACATCTTTGCTTACATAAATATCTCGACCTGCGTGGATACATATCCACTTTGTTTACTGCCACTGGTCAGCAAGGAATGAAAAAAACAGCAGATTAATAACAAGAAAACGTAATAATTTCTTGTAGCACTGCAATGTGGGTTGAATTAACCAAACTGAATTCAGAATGAAAACAGTTCAGTGCAATCAGGAGCAGAATTCTTTAATATAATTATTAGTTTATGATTACATCGAAAAAAACAGCTGTACATTTTCAGTTTCGATAAGACAACTGGCAGTTGACCGGTTGGTTAAAAACTGCAACAACTTAAGGTACACACACATGATCACACACACACAGAAGAGAAAAGGAGGCTGATCGAGGTGTCAGAGACCAATATAGATGGAATGAGAGGGAAAAAATTAGGCGGAAAAAAATGAACCAAAAATTATGGGTCATTGTGCCAGCACAGTGCACACAATTAAGCATCGTCCAGGTGCTGAGAGCTTCAGCAATTACAGCCCAATTAATGCCAGTGGCATGATTACGGTTACAGCTCAGGATAACTACGCTGGGCCCAGTTCAGAAAGAAAAAAGAAAAAGGAAGAAGAGTTGGTAATTGAATTCCTGCCGTATCTGTGGGAAGAACATGAGTGCGGGCGGAAAGATGCAAGAACGTATGAAAGACAGTGAATCAGAGCAGATTTCCTCCTTGGCCATCTCAATCAGTCCTCTTTATCTATTTATACGATCACTGACCAACCTCCATTTAGCCCTTAAAAGCAGGCAGGCTGCAAGAACTCACTCCTCTTTACATGGAAAGGCATTAAGAGTAAAAATAATAACCCCTAATTTCCACTGAATGCAGAACGACACAGACATTTCGTGAGACCTAATAGGTTTTCATTCAAACCAATGTGTCAATTTCCACTGAACGCCTGCCAAAACAAATATTTTTGTAGACGATGGAGCATGACAACAAAGCAGATTGCGGGATATCTGGTTTATTTTCAAAATAAAATAATCTGTATTCGCGGTGGATCGTATAATTGGCAGGAAGAGATCAGGAAAGTTTTTTAGACGAATAGAATAAATATGATCTTGTTAGTACTCGCAATTCTAGCTGTGACGGATCTGGTGGGTATTGATGGATAGTGACGGAAGTCGGCGTCGCTCAATAGAAACTAGGGGTAACGCATGACAACCTAGTCTGGTATTTCATAATGAAACACACTAGTTAGCTATTTCCACCTGTTTTTACAAACATGATTTAGAGTCAAGCTATGATGCACATTCAACAGTGGCTCTGGTGTCCACCAGTCAGATCTCATCTTTCTATTTACACTCAAACCTCCTCGATTTATTAATTCATGCAGTTTTTAATTGTTTAAAAAAAAAATAAAAAAAAAAATCACACAACACACCATTCTAGTTCCACACAAATGCACAGAGTGGCATGTCTTGGCCCTACAACAGAGCAGGCAATAATTACTCATTCAAATGAACATGTCAGGACTGCCGACAGACAGGCCCTTCCCCCCACCACACACACACACACACACACACTTCAAACATCAGACAAAAACACACTTGGCACAGATGCAAGCACACACACACACACACACACACACACACACACACACACACACACACTTCATGTTGCAGTGTGGGAGCGATCCATCAACGGCCCAGCAGGCAGACAGGCTCCATACGGTAGCGCTGTTCTAAGCTGGTCCTCACTGTACGACTGCCATGTATCAGCTCAACGACACACACGCACGCACACACACACAAACACACACACACACGCACGCACACACACACACACACACACACACACACACACACACACACACACACACACACAGTTCCCTCATCTCTCTGATTTTTGCCTACAACGTCACTCAAAACACACGCTCATACTGACAGCACCCTTCTGTTATATATATATATATATATATATATATATATATATTCGAACCACTAGGAGAAACGGTCCAGTGCAATGCTCAGATACATAGCAGCATTTTTTATGATGGACAAAGAGAGTGTGAAGAAAAAAGGTGTGTGTGTGCGCGTGACATAAAGACTTTGAGGCAGCACCAGAGATGAAAGGCAAATCCAGAGTGAAAGAAGGAAGACGGCAAACAACAATAACGAGGAAGCAAAGAGACACAAAGAGCCCACAGCTGGTTTACATCAAAACAGTTTTATGCCAATTATAGTGGACTCAATTTGAGGGGCTGAAGGAAAATGTCTAATACAGCAGGTGGAGAAGTGTTTTGTCAAATTATGCAATCAGTAGTACAGGATGAGTCAAGTGTGTTTGTGTAGCCCTTAATCACAGCCGGAGCCTCGAAACGTCACTTTACAAAACATTAAATGAGAACGTCAAGCCTTTCCACATTTGCAGCTCTGAAGTTTATCAGCGAAGATAAATCTAAAAATGGTCAACTATATTTTGATAAGAAAATAATGTGACAGACCTGGTGTAAGGTGACAATGAAAATGCTGGGAAATACTGAGAAGAAGATCAAATAATACACACATCGACAATGCGGCGGGAAAAATACTGACATGGCAATATATTGTGATACTTTTTCTTCTGATATAATATAAATTTTTAATTTCTTAATATCATCTTAACCCCCCCCAATGTTAAGTCATTAGCCTTATCTTTTTTTATATAACAAAATCTCTACAATGTAGTATCACAGAGTGAGGCAACATCTTTGGCTTCATACAAGACTGTATTTAAAGTCACACCTGCAAAGTGCATCTTTGTTTCTATTCAGCATTTCAATGCTCACCAATAATTGATGTCATGTGGTCCATGTGTGCGTACCTGAGGTGTCCAGGCTAAGGCCAGAGGGACTGGCAGGTCAGCTGAGCATTCAGGAGCCTCTTCAGGGTGCTGTGGGTGTAAAAGATAAATCAGCTTAAAGTAAGACCCTTAAAAGTAACACTCATGTCAGCTGCTTATACACGAGAGGCTCTTTGTTTACCTCCATTATAATACAGATAATTCCACTTCTCCTTATTGTTTCATGCCTGGCCTTTACATGCAACCTGCCTTCATTTGTGTGTGCTTATTACTTGAGTGCCATCTTTTATTTGAGAATTTACAGTAAACCCTGGCATTAGTAACGTCCATTTTCAATATGTAGCCAAAACCTCCTTAAGCCCTTAATAAGAAGCTTTAGTCAGTAACATATGAGCCGGATTTCCTCTCTGTTCACCTTCAGCATCAAGCTACTTTCCGTCCTTTCCCTGAGCTGTTCCTCTCACACTCCTCCTCCATCCATGCCAGCGCTGCCTCCTCCCTAGCTGTGCCTGGTGAGGGATGACCTGGCGCTGGATCTGGTAGAAGCAGCTGGAGCGCAGGGAGCCACTCCAAGCGAGCGGTGCCAGGAGGGGTGAGGAGGGCCAGGTGGGCAGGTGGACACAGAGTGGGGTCCCACCACCCTCCATGTCTCTGGTGGATGTCATCTGGGCTGAGGTAAGCAGCGCCTCACCATGCCGAGAATATGCAGCCCCACTGTGAGAGGGGGTGTGGGTTCTCGCCGGGTACTCCGGCTTCCTCCCACCATCCGAAAACATGCATGGGGACGTGCGGAATTTCGTGATAAATGTTCATCAACGACCGTTTTTTTCTGACGACAACAAGATGATAAATAAAAAAAAAAAAACAATCTACAATTATAACTATGACAAAACAAATCAACAAATAATAACAAGACGTAATGTTAAGGATGGACAAATCGGTCAGTGATCCAATAAAAACTAACCCAATCCCAGGGTGCACATGTTTGTATAAAAATCCAATCAAAACCGCTGAAGATGTCACGCGACCTGACATACTGCGCTACTGGGGGGACGATGATTAGGCTCGGTTAACCTCTGCTTACTACTTATCTATATACTATATTTATGTACTATCCATCATGTCACTGCGGGGTGGCCTGGGGTTGGCCAAACAGCCCTGGCCACGAAGAAGGGCTTTAAACGCTCAGGTAAAGTGTCCAGACCTCCGTGCTGGGGGGCGGACATCACCGGTATGTCCACCCAAGGGTGCCCATTCCCGGCTTAAGCCAGCGAGTCACACAGGGACTCCGTCTGGAGGTCCAGTGGTGAGCTCCAGGGTACAGAGCAGCCATAATAACAGGTTCATATATGTTTCCTTCATGAGTGTGTGAGTTTGTAATTTCTAGAAAAAAAACTCTTAAATAATGCGTTACATTTTAACTAAACCTATTATATTTTTGTCAACTACATCTACAGTAGATTGATAATGATTTAATGATTTTGTTGACTAAAACTGGACTAAACTAAATGAAATTCAGATGACTAAAATTTGACTAAAACTAAATAGCATTTTCATCAAAAGACTAAGACTAAATCAGAAGTTGCTGTCAAAATTAACACTGCAGGAGGATTAGGTTAACTGGCTAATTTAAATTGACCGTAGGTGTGTATATGAGTGTGAATGATTGTCTGTCTCTATGTGTCCTGTGGTGAACTGGACCCCGCCTTTCAACCTAAGACAGCTGGGATAGGCTCCAACCCCCCCACGACCCTATGTGAGATTAAGTAGTAGAAAATGGATGGATGGTCTGATGTCGTCAATGTGCGTAATAATTAATCATTAGGCAAGGAGCCTTCGGGACAATGTCTGTTTGTTTTTGGGATAACAGGGCTGTCGCACAAATGATGGGGTTTTGGAATAATGGCAGTCCCCCTGCTTGGTCATTAACTTCACATTACATCATGATGTAATGATGTCACACATAAAAAAATGTACAACCCAGAACTTATTTTGGTGTATCAGCTCTGTGAGCAATTTTCATTCAATTGACTGGACACCATCTTTTTGAGTCCTTTATCAGGTTCTTATCTCTTTGCCATTGACGTAATATGACGTCAAAGTGTTTTTTCTGCAGCAGGTTGCTGATTGTGGTTTCCTGCAGCCTGTGAGTAATGTTGGGGCTTCTGTGATTTATAGTCGGGCCATAAAGAGTTAATATACGCCACAAAGATCAGAGCAGAATGGAGATGATCGCGATTAGAGAGCAAAACGGACGGATTCTGGAGAGAAAGTGGTGATTTTGGTGAAAGTGGCCTCTACTCTCCTCCAGACAAAACAAGAATGGAACAAGGTCATTTGAGCTATTCTGTGTTTTCGGAGACAAAGTACAAAATATTCTATGGGTCTTGAAATGTGACTCAAAATGGCCTAAAACGCTGACACAAGACACTTTCTGTTTTATAAAACAGCTGACACTCAAAGAGATAAAACCCATTAGCCCATTGGCATCTGTCTGATTAGCACTAGCATGCTTAGCTCGTAGATACATAAATAAATACACAATGAATCAGATGAAAGTAGAAGTCTGTTCTATAACACTGACTATTATATCAACCAAACCCATGCATTCCCAGTACAAAATATCATTAAACACACTTTGTCACCTCCTATCTGACAATTTGGAGATGTGTGACATGCCAACGCTCTGTACTACGCTCCTATTTCCCCAGCCTCCATTTACATTTACTTACAGTAGGTAAAGGTTTTGTGTACTTCTCTCAATAGCAGTGAGCAGAGACAGCAGCTATGCAGATGAGTGTGGGTGTACTGGTTTTCTCTATGCATAGTGGAAGGTTTTCCATCATGCTGAGGTCTATGTGGAGATGTTTTATCTGTGCTACATCTCAGTCACAGCGGGTTATCATGTCTCTCCGCACCCTCTCCAGTTTGACCTAGATTTAGGGGCGCAGATGTAAATCACTGATTTGCTATCAGCAAATTGAACATCCCATATGCATTCGGTGAAGTCGGCCTATTTGGATTTGGATTGGCTGTAGGTCAACATCACGCTGTAGAGTATTCCATTTGAAGATGAATCATTTTTGGAGTGAAAATTATCCAGTTCTTACATTAAACTGTGTGAGTGCATGAGTGTGTTGTACCTTCGGCTTGAGTTTGATAGTGAGAATGTGCTGCCTTCCAGAGGAGTCCTCCGCCTTCAGCTTCAACGTTCGGAAATCTGTGTCTATGAAGAGCAGCCTGAGGATAAGGACACAATAAATCAACATACATTCACAGAGAAGGGTGCACAACACTGTAAAATGACAGCAGCCATCATCCATCGTTAATCACAGCGGCAGAGAGCAATATTGAGACATCAACTCTGCCCTTAGATTTATCACTCCGGGTGCCAACATGGTGACATTGCATCAGGCCACAGCTCTGCGTTCATGCCCCAAAACAAGTAAGACATAAATAGAGGCTTTTCTTCTATAAATTATAATTTGTATTTTCAAGCATGTGTGTTTTCAATGCTCTAGTGGAGGTATATAACTGTAAGTGTCAACATATTAATCGTGATTAACGCATAACAAATTATTTATTTCTATTTGTATTTTAAAATCTTGTTTTTGTCACTTTATATATATGTATGTGCACTATACACTTGTTTTGCTTGGCTGTCGTTTATGGGAAATCGATTGACAATGTTTTGTAATTCTGTGAAACAGAATTAAGTGTAATCAAATTATGAATTTCTTCAGTGACAGATATCGTGATGTATCGTGGATGAAATTTCTTGCGATATATTGATTATCGCAGAATCGCTATATCATGATATTATCGTTATCGTAGGCAAAATATTGTGTTAGTATTGTATCACAAGATACTTGGTGATACTCAGTCCTATCTCCAGCTTTGTACCATAATTTGCATGTTGAAATCCAGCTAGATGAGGCAAAGCACTCTTAATCTCAGGTGAAAAAAATGCATACTTCAGTCATTTTGTCAACGCTGGGCAAGTATGGGCTTGGCGTGACTTCAGCTGTTACAGGGGGTGGATTCAAGCTAAAATTATGTGTCTCTCTGTGACCTGAAGGTGAGTTCACAGTCTCAAGCCTGAGACAACCTGTAAATCAGACCCTCTACTTCCTGAGCTAATTATAACCTATTGAGGCTGAAGACAAAACACTGATCTGGCCCGAGCGTGCACCAACACTGCTGTCAGATTTACTGCCATCCAGTCCTTCTCTAGTCTACTGAGACCTGAAGACAAAAAGACTGATCTGAGACAAAGGACTTGGACAGTCCTCCTCCAGATTTACAGCACATCACGGTGAACGCTCCATGCCGAGGCTGTATATCTGCTGAGGATTTATGGTGAGTGTTGGAGGGGAGTGATGGGAGCAGCGTGCTCAGGAATGACACACACACTTAGGGAAGTGATGGAATGATGTGGCCGATTCATTAAAGTGTCTGCTCGCTTGCACGCTTGCAATCGAACGCCGGCGAAGGGCAACGGGACTGAGGAGTCATATGCGCACGAACATCAACACACAAATGCACAATATCATGATCATCCCAATTCGACTCTGCATCCCTTTCCTGCTAGCTGACCTGATACATCTCTGCTCCCATGCTTACTCAATTTCGCCGCCCCCTCCACGTCCCATCTCTCTATCTCTAAAACCATCTGCATATTGAGATCTCCCAAACACATTGCCCTATCTACTCCTTGTAACACACACACACACACACAAAAATATTAGTGTCAACTATCAAACTGAGATAATCTAGCTGCAGCAGAACTTCAAGACGCAAGACCCAGGTTATCCTCAGGTAACATTTACAAAGAGTGCAGGCCCATAAAATATGCATTACTGCTAACAGCAATAAATACACAAATCTGTCGAGCATGACTGCTTAATAGACCCACGCAAGTGAAGGAAGTGACAAGCATCCAAATGAAGAAATCAATGAATGAGAAGTTGAATCGTTGAAATAAAGTGCTGGTGGTCTGCAGAACACATGAATAACAGAAGGAGGATCTGTTTCTCACACCATGTGCTCTTTTGATTTTTGCCGTTACCAGTCTGTCAGGTCTAATGGGCAAACACACACAGGTTTTTGCAGGTTTTAAAAAGCCAGATATTAGACATTGTATCACACACCTGGAATTAAATGAATGTTTTACCACCCATTGCTCAACCTGCAGGGTGCTAGCAGCATGTGCAGACTGCTATTACTATTAAAGGTTACATGAATATATACGAAAATGTGTTGAGTTGGGTTAGTCAGCACTTTATTCATTCCAAATCAAGCACAAGATGTTAGATCCAAATGCTTTTGTGCACCTTATTAAATTAGGTTTCAGTTTTACAAATTTGCAATTAAGTACAGGTAAAAGTTGAACTACAAAAAGACACCGTCTGCCCTTTGACTGCAAAAAAACTTGATCTTCTTTAGTAAAAGAAGACAGCTACTGAAAACTAAAGCAGCAATTTCTTCCTGTTTCGGTTGCCCAATGGTTGACACACTTCCTTTGTGCTGTAAAGCAAGGCTTCGTGGAATATCGTACCTGCTGATAGACCGAATTATAAATTAAAAGTCAGACTTATAGGCAATCTAAATTATTATACAGAATTATATTGTGCAGTCGATGTTTACTTCATAACTACAAGTTAAAGCAAACTTGTCTGTCGCCACTTTAAGTTAACTACAGCTCATATGAGCTGCTGGCAGTGATGTTCAGCATTTTAATCATAAGGTAAGCAAGCCGCAAAAAAAGCATCCCACATTGCTCTTAGCTAACAAAAAAGAGAGAGATGAAGCTGCAGATATTTCATCAACTAGAAACTGAACCTCAGATGGAACCGACTTAAAAGTTTGGTATCTGATGATGTTAACGTATAAAGGGCACTCTCACACAGCCTGTGAGTAATTTTGGGGCTTCTGGGATTTGTAGTCAGAACATAAAGAGACGGTATACGCCACAGAGATCAAAGCAGGAAGTGGATATGATCGCTATTAGAGAGCAAAACAAACAGTTTCTGGACAAAAAGTGGTGATTTTGGTGAAAGTGTCCTCTACTCTACCTCTGATAAAACAAGAATGAAACAAGGTAAAAACTGAAAACTGGTTTGAATTTTTTTTCATGACGAAATAGAGAGTCTCTTCTTTCATTTGAGCTATTCTGTGTTTTCAGAGACATAGTACAAAACATGCTGTGGGTCATGAAATATGACTCACAGAATAATTTCCTTAATATTTTGTTAATACTTAATATTTCCAAGTAGATATTGAAAACTTAAGTTAAGCAATATAAAAGCAGACTATATATAATGTAAGTTATACCACTTGTTTTATTCTGTAGAAAGAGTGAAACCAGAAATCAGTATCGACCAACTCTAACCAGCGGTATCATCAGAGGAAAAGCCTCATCGGGGCATCACTAACACACACGTTTCCATCTCCTCTCCTCTGAGGTCTCACACCCAGGATAGCAGGGACGAGCTGCCGCCCCTACTTGGCCATGATGGAAACAGCGTGACAGTCAGACGTCCTGCTGGGAAGACTGATGAGAGCATCCCATTTGCAACTCCACAGCCAAGTGAGCTGCTTCCACAGCACATATGTGCTCGCGTGTGTGTGCTTGTCTTTTTTTTTTTTTTTTTTTTGGAGTGTGTGTCCACAAAGTGATTAATGAACGCTGAGATCAACACATATGTACTGTAGTGCTTGTCTGTGTTGCATGAGGAATTCACATGCAAAATGATGGTGAGGTACCGTAGAGGACGGTGTAAGTCACATGCACACAAGAAATGTATGTGCAAATCAAGCACATAAACAAAAAAATAATACCACACACACTAATCTTATAAGGCACAGAGACGCCTATATATTAATTAGCCTGGTTTGCAGTCTAACTGTGCTAACCAGGACACTCCCATTACTTATTGAACGTAACTGCATAAATCCCAATACTATTTGTGATTGCATTTTACATCCCATGATTATAGACATCATTTATTAGCTGGCCTAATAATGTAACAAAATAAATATGAAAAATAAAATAAAATGATAGCGTCTAATCCTTCAGCCCTGGGCCTGGTTGGTTTGTCAGAGAGCTGTTTCAGCTGGCCTCAGAAGCGCAGCGACGCAGTGTGACAGAGTGGTAACACTGTGATAAGAAGAGACTTGGTACAAACACCAAGAGGCTGTGAACATGGAGTGCCAGCTGTGCCCATAATGAGCCCCGGAGCTTCCAGGGCCACGTTTTAGGGCCACAGAGTGATGGCAGCTGACCTACTTGACCTCATTTTCCATTAATTAACACATGGTGTGCCATCTCAAGCCAATTAAGATGACCACATTCTCAAATGCAGAAATGGAGACACACAGAGAGAGAAAGACTCACTTACCTGGCCCAATCAGCAGACAGAATTACAGCTGAAAACCCCTGGTGGCTATTAGCATGGCCCATACCAATTAAGACGCTAAGCGAATCTCGAGTGCTTTGGAGATTGAGGCCCACTGTGTATAATGCCTCCTAACCGTAACACGACACAGAAAATGATGTTGGTCCCATTTCCAGCATAAAGCATACCTTCACCCCCCCTTCTCCTATTAAAACCTGAGAGTCTTCAATTAGAGCCATTTGCATTTTGCTAATATCATAATTGTAGCCGTGGTCATTAATAGGAAAGTGGAAAATGAGTGTAGTAGTCAAGGCTTAATCCGAGCTGGGGGAGAACAGATATCTTCCCACTAACCCACCCCCCCTCCTCCTCCTCCTCCTCCTGACGAGTGGAGACGACAGTATTGGCTGGGTCTGTCACCACACGTGGGCTGAGAGTTATTAAATGTGACCTGGATTTAACTATAACTCAATAACTAAAAATAAGGAAGTCATTAAGAGGCATTTGTTAATGTGGAGCTGTGTTGTTCCTGGCTTTCCAATCAGTTTACACTGCTGGGGAAGAAAAAACAAGGACTGCTCCATATAGCTGTTTAAAGCACCAGAGGTTTCTATCTACACACACACACATATATATATATATATATATATATATATATATATATATATGTACACACACACACACACACACTCCTCGGTATCTTAGTCTTACCTCTGGGGAAAACACACGCAAAGTCAAAATAATCTATATCAATGACTTACGGATTCAATAATAACTTTTCCTGCTCTTTGTCATGTGAATTCTTTATAAAAGCCTATTTTTGGTCCACAAAGTGAGGTGTAGAGCAGGTGGCGACTACAGAGAAAAATACAGTAGCTTTCACAGTATCCTTAAACCATGTAGGTGAAAATATCACAACCATATTGTTCATTAAGAGAAAATAGTTTGATTATCACTTGAGTTTCACTATGAGCTTACTGTTTTACATTCAGTGATTTATTCTGTGGCGGTGCAGCAGCAGTTTCATCAATCTTCATTAAATCTATAGCTACATATTTAACGACCCCTTTGATACTTTCAACAAGTTGCAGATCAATGAGATGAAACCATCTCTGTCCAAAATGTCATCACAACTTAATTTTAACCTATTAGAAATTTGGGTGAAGTTGTCATAATTAGAATATGAATGTTTGAGTTGTGGCCAAAAAAGTGTTTTGAGATGTCACAGTGACCTTTGAGTGCCGAAATCTAATTAGTTTCTCACTGAATCAAAGATGTTCATAACAAATTTCAACTCCAGATAGAAAGTCATGAGAATGGGAAAGATGTGATGTCACCATTACCTCAACCTCAACTTTGGGATGGACAGAAAGAGGCCTGCCACTCACTTCATTATGTGCACCAGCAATTGATAATCATATCTTCATCTCTTCAAACACTACAGGTAAGCTATCTGTCAAAATGACATGCAGAGCTGGTAAACGAGATGAACTTGGCTTCTTTAAAGTCATTTTTTTCCAGGTATAGTGTCAACGCTCCTAGCAATCACTTACTTTCCCCACCCAAGGGTCTCCATCTCAGAGATGAGCTGAGAGTAATACTGTGGAGGCGGCATGGAGCAGCACTCAGGACGACTCTTCAGGCCCACTTCCTGCAACAACAGAGAGAATCAGTCTTATTTTAAGGCCAGATTACTATGCACATCATATCATAACTTCACCGCTCTGCGCCATTATCTTTCTAGTAAAAACAAATAAATAGAGCAAAACTGAATCAAAGCCATTAAGTCTTGTGAGTTTTTTTTTGGTGGCAAGCACCGAGGTTGTTGCACTTCTAACAAAATATACGTGAACATGTGTGCCTCATTATCAAGGCTATTGATAGCGCCTGAAGGTTTCATTTACTTTCTATTCATAAAGCAATAATGTCAAAGTGACCGTGCCAACCGCTGTGTTATTCTCTTCCTTACCAAGACAGTCTTCAGCTCCAGAATGAAACTGACAAGATCAGCCGACTTCTGCAGCCTCTGTGAGAAGTCAAACAAGAGAGAAGAGACATCCTTGAATGGGGGGATAATGAAGTGACAGTGTCTATTTTTTTCCTCTAGCCAGCCATTCAAATCAAACACAGTGTTTGTGATTAATGGGGGCTGCCACCAGCTTTAATAATTAATGATAGCTTAAAGGCTGTGAAAATAATGAACTTTGCAGCCCGGGGTGAAATATCAATCTCATCCAAATAACCCTGAGGGGCAGCATAACAAATAGGGACATTTTCCAGGCGATGTTAATTAAACAGTGAAAAATATTTTTCTCTGCTTCTGAGTGAGGCGAGCCTGATGGGTGACAGGGAGTACAAGAACGACGCGGGGCGCAATGCAGAGAACACAAAGGAGTCAAAATGACATGACAAAAAAATATGAAACAGAACAATCAAGCTGATCTCAATAAGAGCTGGCAGACACAACAAAACAAAACACATATTATGACGCAATTTGCTGCAAAATGCACCTGTGTATGGAGAGTTTACCTGCTTCACTATGTGCTCATACCCATGCAACAGGTGTTTTAACTGCCAACAGCAGTGCAGCCTGCAAGAACAAAGTTATGAATAGTCAGATCATCAATATGCCTGGGCTAGATATCTTGTAATGATAAAGTGAGATGATAATTTATACCTGGCCCGTTTGAATTGGCCATCTGCTGGTAGCAGTATTCTCAATCTGAAGTCTCGTTCCTGCAGGATCAAAGCATGTATAAATAAACTGTATAAATCACACAGGCACATAACAATAGAAGTAAATTGACCAGTGAAACAGTCACGAGTGAAAACGTTAGCCAGCTGCATTTAATTACCTCTAAAACTGACTCACGTTGTCCGCCGAACTCCACTGACAAATTTAACAATATAGCGTTTCTATGCTTAGTTGCAATGGTGCGCTGGTTATAACACATAGTTGAGCCACATTTGAATGAACAGAATACACTCTTCAATCCAGCACACACCACACACAGAAAGTATCAGTTGTTATATCCAAATATTGCCCTTTACAGTCGCTTCGCATGCTATTACATTATGCTCAGCCAACGCTGACATACGTTACCCCATGTTGCGTAGCAGAGCGTAATTCAATAATAAAAGTTGACATAAAGCGTATGGTAGAGTTGTTGATAATGATACATATGCCGAATATACCAACGGTTCATTGACTTTGATAAAATGTTAAAAATTATATTCTGCCAGGCACGTACATGTGTCCATAGCGAGGAATGATTAAATTAACATTTATTATAATGCAGTTCGGAGGACTGTTCTTAAAACCAGGAAGAACACGTCACAGACACATTTAGTTACCTGAACTGTGATGAACCCGTCGTAGATCGTTTTCTCCTTATTGAGGGGTAAAAGCAGCGGGTTGTCTTTTACCAATGAACTCTCCATCGTACCAATTTTAATGTTAAAAAAGTCAAATTTAGGTCAGCTGCCACAACACTTCCTTAGCTAGCGTTAGCAAGCCCGGCAATATTAACTAGCTGTGATCTAACGGATTTTAAATAAACCAGCAGCCTTAACACGTTAACCTAGATATTTATATTAAGGTATTTAAATGGCATGAAGTCACTTAGTTTTGTTTATGACAGTCTGGGCTAAAGTCAGAGCCACATCCCGCCATGAAAACAAAACAGCTGACGTCACGCAGCTGCATTCAGCGACTACTATAAATGTCGGAATTTAGACACTTGTTGATAAAGACTGTCATTGGTGTGAGATGTAAAGGACTTCATTGTTGTCTAGACTTAAATGGTGTGATATTCATTGTTTAACTGTTAGCATGTAATTATATTCACCAACATCACTTTAATGCAGACTTTCTACAGAAATAAAGTTGCTAAAAAACTAAAAAAATACATTTTTAGAGCAGTTGATAGTCACAAAATAAGCACATAATCCTCTGCTTCTCACTGGGTTTACCTTTCTCTGCTGGGCTTTCACTGTCCCCTGCTCAGATTATTACTGCGTGGGTTGATACCCAGGCTGTTCCTGAAAGGAGAAGAGGCTGCGACTGAAAGCTGACTGGAAGATGAATAACCAAAGCATAGTCAAATTATTCTACTAAAATATGCCATAAAATGTGATATCAGGTAAAAGCAGAGTGAGCTAATGTGTGGCCTAAAGCTATGAAATTGCAATAAAATTAATAGGATAAAGGATTTCTCATAACTGAGGATATTGATTTATGCAAATCTGAAATACTCATGTTGAGGTGTTTTAGGTGTCATCTTCAGTTTATAAATGTCTCTCATTAAATTTCTTTCTCGCTTCTGGTCTCACTTTCACATTTCTTTTTGGAATAATGTGGCAATAAACACACTTGACAACACACTTCTTCAGTAGGGTATGTACCAGATATAGAGGTGATGATTTCAAACCCTGACCTATGTGATTAATTAATACAAACGATGACTGAAATATATTTTTGTTGAACAGAAAACTAGGAGCCACTTTACAAGACTTTCAATGGAAATCATCCATGGCTGCCTCTTCTACTAGAAGTAAGGAGACAGGAAGTGAGGAACAATGTTTTGCAGGGTTCTAGTGCTTGACAGCTTACCGTCTAGGTTATGATAGGATGGCCGTGCCTCATTATATGGTCTGTTCATGATGAAAACTAAAATGCTTAAGTTTGTCTCTGGCCCCCACCAGCTAGTCTGCCTGCTGTTTGGGCCTTTACAGGACAGTAGGTTTATCTGATTATCTGAGCTTTTTTGACTGAAAACAGCTGCCTGCTATATCTTAAAACAAGTAGAGAGTGGTGAAAGTGAACCAAAGTAGCAAGGTTGCAGGATTTAAACCTATAACAGTGAGCTGAAAGACACTAAAATGCTCTGGAGAGCTGCTGTGGGGAACAAAACATTGATAAGTGCTGCTTTAAGACAGCAGTATTAAGACTGAATGGAGCTGGTTTTGACTCTGTCTTTCTTAGGTCGCTTTCACACATAACCAAGCAGACTCGGTTTGCTTGGGGGCTGAAAGTTGCAACATTGTTGCATTTATCACTTGGTTCGATTCTGCTTTCACACTGCACTTCCTGAACCGCACCAAACTTTCTGAGCGTCAACAGTCAGGTATGTAACCTCACAGACTACAAACAGGGTGGACTGTCAGTCTTGTGTTGTGCTTCGTTACATTATTTGAGGGAATGCTACAACATTAACGTTGCCTACCTACATACTAGTGAACGCAACCGTCACTAATGCTAACGTAGTTCCAGAGGGATTGAAGCTGTTAATTTTCTAACTTTTGACAATGACAACACATAAGCGCAGAGTTTAAGGACTGTGATTGTTGGTAGTTGTGATTCATTTTATTCAAACATGTCAAATTGTGAATTTATGGGTTATGTTGTTCAGACGATTGAGCTAAGCTAACTGCTAATGGTGGTCACTCGTTGTTTGTTTTGATCTGGAGTGTGCACTGTACTTCCTTTACCCAAGATACACTGCGTATAGCGTCATTACGTCATGCACTACGTACATTTGGTCCTGTGTTTGGTCCGGTGAGCTTTCACACTGCATACGAACCACACCAGGGTTCAACTGCAAACAAACCGAGACCTCCATTTTCAAGAGTTTGTTTGGTCCGCGCCAGAGTTCGTATGAGCTTTCACACCTGCCCAAACGAAGCGGACTACCTGAGGAAACGAACTCTGGTCCGTTTCGGACCAAAGGAGGACAGTGTGAAAGCGAACTTAGACTTGACCCCCATTTAGATCTGATTTAGTGATTTAAACAGGGAAAAATCAAATGGACACCTTATGATTCTGGCTCATGTGTGTTACATCCATCAGCCTCCCTTAACCAGCGAGCATAAAATTGCCTCAACATATGGCAAATGGAACTCTAGAGATACAGTAAATTCCCATTCTAATCCAATCAAAACATGATTGCAACAAAAGCACACTCCAACAATGCACACTTGTCCTTCAGTTTTCCTTCTGAGCCCCGTATTCACTCTCTGAGCTGCAGGGAGAGAATGGGAATGTGTGATTATACTGTATGGAGCTGGTGAGGGGAGTGTGTCAAAGCGTGCACGCCACACATTGTGCCTGGAGAGATTGATGTTTTTGTCATCCACCTGCTTCAAAGCTGTAAAAAAAGCCGGCTGATGCAAATAGAGAAACCTAGCCAGGCAGGCTCACAAACAAAAGAGGGGGAACCTCACTGCTCCTCTTTGCACATCTGTTTTGGAGGAATATCTGAGGTTTCTGCTGTGACGCACACAGGGCTCAAATGAACACTGAATCTGAGTCTTGTGTCTGGGAGTGGGTAAGTGTTGAATGCCTTCTTTTGTTCTCTTAAGGAAAAATGGGAAGATTTTTTTTTTTTTTTTTTGGTGTTTTTTTGGACGCATCGGTACAGTGGGAGAAGGAAGCGGCAGCAGCACTCTTCCCTCCCTCTTTCTCTCTCTCTCTCTGTCTTTCTCTACCGACTCTCCCTCGTTCTTGTCACGGAGAGAGCAACAAAAAAATCTGCAGGCACTCCAGTTGCAAAAAAAAAGGGCGTCAAAGTGTAGCATCAGAGGATAGCAGAGGGGCAGATGCATATAGGCGGTGAGCTCTCTGTCGTCTTCTGTCTCTGTCTGCTTGTCTGACCGCTCTCCCTTCCGCTGCCTCCAGCGCCGGGGCTCCGTCTGGGAGAGGAATGATCTATGGTGCTTTGTTTATCACTGGCCATGGTCACTTCTCTGGAATGCAATTGGCTGGAACTACACCGTGTGGGTCCTGCACTCTGCATCTCCCTCTCTCTCCCTCTCTCTCTCTCTCTCTCTCTCTCTCCCTCTCTCTCTTTCTCTTTCCTCTCTCTCTCTTTGAAGCAAGACATGAGCAGGGGTGCCTTGTCCGACGTGCCTTTTTATCTCTCTCTCTCGTCCCTTTTTTCCTCTCTCTCTCTCTCTTTGTGGCGTTTTTGCATGTATCTGAATGACAATGGGACATATTGTTCCCTGAACCAGTGATTGATTGAATGGTGATAGTAAAATGTGTTAAAGACATTCAGGAATGTGTGCATGCCCGGTTGTAGATTATCACGCGTTTTGTCCTTTTTGGGCACCATTTTGAATATGTATTTTATGTCTTTGTGTGTGTGTGTGTGTGTGTGTGTTCTGTTTAATCTGAATAACATATTGCATGATTTCTAACCACACTAAGGGTGAAGGTTTGCAGCTTTTTTTTTTCTCATTTCTATCTCAAGTAATGATCTGCACAAGTCAGATTTCTTTTAGACAAAGCGTCTTCTATTTTTTTTTTTTTTTCATGTGGGAAACATCTGTAATATATCAGCAAATTTGTCGCACATGAGGTATTTGACATACATTTTCTGGCACAATGCACTGTCTGATCAAAACAGTAAATTTCTTTCTTTAATTCGTCTTAAGTCTTTTTATACCTGCTACGTTGCATGAAGGATTAACTGGTATATTAGCACAGTGCAAAGTACAATCCCTCTACCTTTATTAGCCTGTTATTATCCACATTAGAAGTTCCTATTTTTAGGATCTATTTGAAGTGTTTTTTTTTTAACTAATGCGACCCCATGACGCATTCTTATTACACACCGACCTCCATCACATACATTGCAGTAAAACATCATGTCTTTCTACAGAGACACGTGAGTGAAGCAGCCACCGACTATCACCTTATGTACTGTATGTTTTGAGTGTGTGTGTGTGTGTTTCCAGATAAGTGGGAGTGCGGTGTGTGAAGTCTTAGCCGTGGATTACAGGCCTCACAGATAGGCTTGTATCCAGACTGCTGTCTGACATGAGTTGATGGGATTACAGGAGGCGGTGTCTGTCCTGACACCCCCATCCCACCAGCCGATGGGTGGAGGAGACATTGTGGAACTGGGGGTCACTTGTGTGTGTGTGTTTATTTTAGCATTAGTCCACCACAGGCTGATACTGATACTTGCATTTTTTTCATCCGTTCTGCAAATAAGTGATATTTTACGCAACTGCATTTACAGCAGAACCAAAAAGAATAAAAATAACAAAAGTATTTTGCAGCTTCTCTCTAGAGTCGTTTTAGCTCTCATTGGTCAGTTGAAATGCCTCGTAAATATAGAAATTGTCTGCTTCAGTGTGTCTTACATTTAAGACAGTTAAACTGAATACAAGATCTGAGGAGATCACCTGGGGGCTCTCAGAACTTTTTTCAGCTTTTTTTACATTTGAGTCATTGAAAAAAACAGATTCATGGACACTGAATGTAACAGTTATTGCTGAGTCTTATTTTATTATAGCTTTGTATATCATCTTGACCTAACTTGTGGGTAATATTGTGTTAAATGTTTGATGTTTTGGCATCCCTGTGAGGTGAGAAAATGCTTTCACTACTTTATTTTCTCACTAAACACCACAGGAACCATTCCTCCCTGCTATACCTCGAATTACTTGTTACCTTGGGCAAATCACCAATAACCTTATCTATTGATTATCCAGACAATTTCATAATCTAAGCCGGGGCTTGTCTCTGTGCGGAAACCGAGCGCAAAGGATGTGGATGCAATGCAAGTCCACTTGAGCTGATTAGTGTGTGAAGTGTGCTTGTTAGGCATACTGTGAAGTGTGCTTGTTATATATCCAGCCCTCATGCTTGATTACTGCTGGCGCTTTACGACTGACGCCTGTGTACAGAGACACTGCTGGGATCTGATGTGTCCGGTGACTGATGGAATATTGGGGAACATTAGCATCTCTGCTTTTGAAAACAAGAAATGCCAAAGAAAATGGTGATGAAATTAAATAACTCTCTGAAACGCCCTGAGAAAATAAAATGACTAAATGATAGTACGTTAAAACACTGCATTGGTTCCCTATATTATAAAAAAAAATAAACGTTATTCTCTTTCCCACATGTTCTTCCCTTCTCTTTTCTCACTCTCTTTCATACTTGGTGAAGCTTAAGTAGTGCCAATTGAATATGTCATTCCATATGCTGTATTATTGGACATGCTCCTCCATAATGCATGCATTTCAACAGGAATCCCTCGGTAATTGTGCGACTGAATCTAATATGGGTTTGAAATACAATGTGAATGTTTTTTGGGGGGTGGAATAGCCTGCTGTGATTCTCCATCTGGCCCATGCAGTATTGGAATGGACCATCCTCCTGCTTTACCATGCCGGCCCGGCGTAAGCTTCACTTTAAAGGATCAATTCTTTTATTATTGAAGTCAGTCTCGGTAGTGCAGGCTAATACATTCTGCATTGATCTCTCTCTCTCCCTCCCTTACCCCCACCAACCCAAAACCTTTATTGCCATTCCTTCCAGCAAGGCTCGTATTTAAAAAGATATCTTCGGTAGAATAAAGATTTTACAAAGTGACTGGAGGACAAATAAGCCTATAAACTGGGGTATTCACATCTTAGTGGGAAGGAAAGACAGGGGAGAGCGAGGAGTCGGAGTTGCCAGCAGGCATTTTGAATATCATTACCAGCTTTGTGGGGAGAAATTGAAATCATGAGCATAAGGAAAGTACCTGGTAATTAAAAGTGTCTCGCTGCGCCAAGGCTTTGATACCTGCTCAAGAAAAACTATATGCCAGTGTGCTCCTGCCTGGGTGTAGATACTGGGGCTGCACAAATTTGGGGAAGGGTTGACGTAAAGCAGAGGATGTTAGAGTGTATTTTGCTCCTTTTCCCCCCCCTCTGTCTGGATGTCTGTTGATGACAAGCTATACTGTGTGTGTGTGTGTGTGTGTGTGTGTGTGAACGGGCTGTGGCTGTATCTCTTATTACTATGCACATTCCTCTGACGAGACCTGCTTAGTCTCCAGGAGATGTTTGCCATGAGCGCTGCGGCTGAGTGGGAGTAATGTGTGTTTATATTCATTAATCATTTTCTAAAACCATATGCATCAGCTCGCTTTATCAATTGTAATTTATTGTGAGACTCATAAAGAAGAGAAACACAAGCTGCCATCTCGTCGTAAGTGAACGTGTCTTGCGGCCTGTGGAGCGGCCACAAGCAATCCTGTATCAAAATCAAACCCTGAAGCATGTGTGCCAGACCCTTATTGAACAAATTTGCGCCAGTGAAGCCAGCAGTTGAGGACATTAATGATCTGGACCCACTGGGGTCTGGTGCTCCGCGCCCACAGGCTAACCACTCGATCCCCAATCAATAGCTTTTTATTAAAATTGTTTGCGAGGCAACACAAATCCATATTGTTTTGCCTCGGACAGGGGCGCCCATGTGAAATATGTCGGGACATATTTATATATATATATATATATATATATATATATATATATATATATATTTTTTTTTTTTTTTTTTTCCAGATGAATGCAGAAAATGTTTGGTTGATGTGCATGAGGAAAAAAAACAGAGGGGCAGTGGTTTGGCATTATTGGAATATCCATTTCAGCATTGATTTTCATAAGAGATGCATTTGTGATTATCTTATTTTCTCTTCTCTCAATGGGGTTGAATTACATATCATATTATCCCCGGTATTAAGGCAAAATTAATAACATAAGTAATTATAATACTTATGTGTAATGATATGCTACGAGGGCCCTATTGATTCAGTGGAGATGCATCTAGGGGAGATGGCTTGGAGCTTTGCCTGACGACAGCCACTGCCAGCATCCTCGGCTCTGAGTGTGGAGTGAACACAAGCCTCAGTCCACAATCCACATCCCTGTGTCATTTCATACTTAAAATCCAATCTGTTGCCAATGATTAAGCTTTGTTATCTTATCCGCTTTCACCTGTTTCCTCATAATGTAACCCTCTGACGCCAGTTAGTCCAGGCGCTGATTGTATCTGAAGTTGAGATTTATTCAACAGTGTGTCCCCTCTGTGCTGCTCTGCTTTATTTCTTTCCTCTTTTTGAATCATACGAGGATAACCAAGACAGGACAGCCACTGATTTATGATTTATCGAAACATTTTTTGTTGCAAAATCGCAAAAAGACACAATGAATTTTCGAAGACCGTTTTCAGCGCTTTTATTAGATTACTGTGATACGCTCTTCATGAATACACCTGCCCAGTGTCTGAAACATTTATTATCTGTATGGTGGCTGTCTCTCTATGTGCCCGCTGGTTGTTCTTGGAAAGGTTCCTTCTTTGCCGTGTATCTATAGAAACTGAAATCGAATATGACGTGCATTCTCACTTATTTTTATGGATATATGTTCCCTGACTAAGGAAAGAGTAGCTTTTAAATGTGGCCTTTTCCATCTGGAACAAAGTACAGGAGGACTTGGAATTGACACAAGTGATAAATTCAATTTTTCTTTTGCATTTTTTTTTGAGTTATTGCTCTTACTTTATTAGATCATTTCAAAAATGGGTGCCTGTGCCTGTATAAATACTTAACTAACTTAGAGGGTCAAAACTGAAACATAATGATGGTCCACGAGCTAAAAGCAAACACCTACTGTACTGCTACAATACAAAATGACACTAGAATCCCAACTTAATGGAAATGCCTTTTTTCCACATGTCACTGTTGCTGCCTTCAATTTTATTCTTGCCTCATTTGCGCCAAATTGACTTCCTACACACTGCCTGCTGTGTCCTGATAATTAAAAATAATTGATAATTAGGATTCTACATATTTAAATAGCATATCAAGCACAAAAAGAAACAGCATATTTAATATTTGTATTAAATATTTGCTTGTTTTTACCACTAGAATCATCTTGTGGTGCAAATTGAACATTATGGTGAGCCAAAGTTTGGGCAGACCAGATTTAAAGTCTTTTGCAGCCTGTTGCAGTCATTGATTTACATCATCTGTGGTGCTTAAGCTGCCTTTTCGGTCATGTCTCCCTTGAAATGATTCTTTTAATCCTTTTTGATCAAATGTCCTGGTTTGCTGATCAATAGGATGAAATGGAAAGATAAGGGTCAAAAGGTCAATGCTGCAAATATGGCTTTGTTGGATTCAGTATCAGTTAATACACCATGCTGTAGACCCAGACATGTGCATAAATGGCTGATTCAGAGAGAGCCAATAGAAAACAGTCTTTCGTTTTACATTTTACCCACCTTGGCCCGACATGGGTCATCATGCTGTGTTGTATACTCGTGCATTTAATACAGAGATAGAATGATTTACATGATTTGTCAACATATTGGTGGTTGCTCCAACACTCAGCCTTTTTGTTCACTGAAGGGGAAGACAGGCTGAGATGTTGCCTTTGAGGTGAGAGGACAGTGACGTGCAGTTACGGACACCCACCAAAAGAGGGCAACATGATGTCAGAATTGTCCCCCCACCACCACCACCACCACCACCACTGCCTCCTTCCACAGCCGAGTGCAAGCCAGTGAGCAGGGAAGAGGATGGGTGTGTGGCGGGAGGGGATTGTAGGTGCTGGGTTAAACGTGTAAGTAATAATAATTTACATTTACGCCTGGAACGGCTTCTCCTGCGCTGTCAGTCTGCAGTTCAAAGCTCTCTTCCACTCTCCTGGCAACAAAGCCAGCCGTCTTGTCACGCAGGCGCCAGATAGCACGGCAGAGTGGATGAAGTTCTTCACAGTCAAGGTGTCATTATGGAAGACCTTGCCTCGGTGCGGCGGCCTGCTTCAAGAAACAAAAGGGACGGCAGTGCTATGAGGTGGAGAGGAGGGAGGAGGTGGGGTGGGGAGAAATTAAACATGCCACTCTCCCTTCTTTCACTCGTCGTCCTCGCTCAGAAGCGGGACTTCCAGACCCCAAAGCGTGGCTTTGGGCCTCAGCCAAGGACGCTCGCACGCAGAACAGCTTCATGACGCTGGGTTGATTTTGAATTTTAATTTCAGTTTGACAGATGTGTATTTGCTCGCTCGCTCTGTAGCCATTTTCCGTCCTTTTTTCCTCACCCTTTGATGAGGTGACGCACGGTGGCCGATCCTTATTGAAACCGGCACCAAAGAGCGCCGATGGATCCCGCGCTAACTGATACCTTTTGCCATCCCTTGTATTTGGGCTGTAAAAATCCCACAGCCCATTTGTTCTATGATGTGACAGCATTGATGATAGGATGACAGATGTCTTACCAGCCCACCCCTCAGTGCCAACAACTACCCACCCACCACCTCCCCGCGACACACGCTGAAACAGTTTGCCCCCGTTCGGCTGGGAGTCGACCGCAGAGCACAGCTGCATTGCTCCAGTGTGGCTAGGCCCCCTTAACCCTTCCTCCTTCTCCTCCCCTCCACAGGAGAGAGTGATAGGCCTCTTTGGCACAGCACTGGCTCTTTGTTCACTGCCAGGTCGGCAGCAGGAGGCAGGGTCAGCTGTAATTCACGCTGTGGCCAGTAGAGGACGACGTGCCCCGCATGGCAGCAGGGGCACGGGGCATGGAGGAGAAGCAGGGAAGCCTCGCTGGTGACTGTATTCTTCTCATTAAAACCAGCTGCTTATATCTAACACTAGTATTTGTTCATGTTATTAATAGGCACAAGGACTAATTACATGAGCTGTAATTGGTTACACATGCATTACACAACAGTGTGGTGGTAACAACTGTAAAGCATAATTCTGTGCATATAGAACAATTCAATTACATTGGACATGCTGAACAATTAAACTTGAAGAACTCAGTAGAAAATAACTATGCTGTGTAAGTTCAGTAATCAGTTGATGGAAATTATCATTTATATCATTATAACGTTGATATCCTCTTGATTAAATCAGAAAGTACTTTAAAGACAGATGTGACAGGCATGTTTTCCGAACATGCCGGAAACAGCGCTAGTAAACAGTGAAATTGTTACAGTGGTCACTTATTTTTATTATATATCTGTTACTTATTCAGTGTCTTTACTAATTTGGAAATGACGTTCGAGCACAGAGATGGCTAAAATTAGCGCGTCTACCTGGATGTCATGTTTCCATCAGCTGATAAATGCTGTGATTCCTGCTGAGTCATTTGTCCTGGTAGTGAATGCTGAATATAACCTTTCCCACTGAAGACAAAAGCCACTGGGTGTTTTGTGGTGGAAACGGGTTTTATTATAGAGCAAACAATAACTCAATTAATTGAGAAAATAATCATTATGAAGCAATAATGAAAATAGTTGTTAGTTGCAATAGAGAGAGAGAGTCTTTTAATTGTGTGTAAGGCCATGAAGTGCAACCTCAGATATTATAAACTGAATATGGGTTTTTGAACCTTTAACCATGTGCTTTGAAGAAGTCACTTTGAGGCTTTTGTGATGGGAATTTTTGGAACATTTTGTTCATAAATGAAGAAAAAATAATCATTAGTTGTGTTTCTGGCTGTCAGCGAAGGCCACAGAGGGCAGAAACATTTGACCATTGCTATGATTGTGTCCTGTTTCTACTTATTCCCTGATAAAAAAAATGAACTTGACTGTCACACGCTGTTCCTGCAGCTCTCTATTCCATGTGCATCCTCTGTAATATTCCTAAAGCTACGCACACTTCACAACAGCAGGTACGTTTAGGCACACTGCATGTAAAACAAACTCTTTCTTATCGTACGAACACTTGAAACAAACAAACTCATTAGAAATACACATCCCTCTCTCTCTTTTTTCGTTGTTCTTTGTGATATTTTATCTAGGCTAATGTGGTATGGATATTCCACGCCAGCTTCTGCTGAAGTCGTCATTTCGCTTCACCAACGTACCCTGTTTGTGCGCGCACATTTATTATTATTGCCTTTTCCCCCCCGTCTTGCCAGGTTTTTGTAGAACATTTAGCTAATTGATTATCACATGCCTTGGCCTTATCAGCAAACCGTTATTTTGTAAATGAATATTCAAGAGAGATTTCTCCTCGTTGCCTTTGTAGTACATTATTTGTGGACAAAATATGCAAACATAGAGAAAGGCAGCTTGCTTTTCTGCCTCACCGCCTAATTACATTTTGCGCTTGCACCTATACAGAGACTCGGTGTGTATTTATAGCGGAGGAGAATGAATTCACACACTCCCCCGGCTGCAATCGTATGCCAGGCATCTGCTTATGAAGTGGCTCTTTCTCCGGGATGGTTCTGCAACCGCTTCCCCCCTCCACCTTCTACAAGAGATTGAGCGAAAGAGAGAAAGAAGAGAAAGAAAGAAGCTTAATCGCTCCTGTCTGTTTCATGCCCCCCCCCCTCCCAATCCACCACCACATCCCCCCCAAAAACCCACCGCCTGGCTCATCTTCTGTGTGATCAATTTGACTTGTTTATGTTTATGCGCCGTCGTACTTGTCGCCGTCGCCATCTTTGTGAGGAGCCTTCTCGGGGGAGAGGAAATGGATGGCAGCGACGAAGGGGAAGAGAGGAAAAAAGGAAAGAGGAGAAAGAGGGAAGGATGGACTGACAGGTGGAGAAGGCGGGATGGGGGGATCAGAGAGTGAGGGATGGAGTGACAGAGGGGATTTGACAGACAGAAAGCAGCAGAGAGGGCGGAGAGGTAGTACGGTTTATCTGCGACATCCCTTGTCATCATATATGTAGATGCCTTTTGAAGTTTGCAGTGTGTTGCTGCGCCTGGTAATGCGCCGTGCACCCGCACTAAAAAAACAACAACAGCAAAAAAACCCAGAGCAGCACCTTACTGCACCCGTTTAGGCTGCGGCGGCTAATCGTTCTTGGCAGAACATACTCTGCTTTAATTTTAGCCATAATGACGACGAGAGGGGCGAGATGATACTTTAAAGAGCAGAGGAGAGTGGAGGCAAAAAAAAAGAAAGAAAGAAAGAAAGAAAGAGGGGAGTGAAAAGAGTGAAATAAGGAACGGAGAGAAGAGAAAAGAGGGAGAGAGAGAGCGAGAGAAGCTGTGAAGGTGATTAGTTGTACTGGCGGATCTTGGCGGTGGAGGAGGTTGGAACACTAATCCTTGCTTTGGTTGGAGACATTTTCGCGCAGTAGGTCCCTTCTTCCCGCCCTCCTCCTTCCCCCCCTCAATTTTAAGCCCCGTGTCAAGCTCAAGCCCTTCTTTTCCAGCGCTCACTTGCTCTCATTTCCTCTGCCTTCTGGCAAGCCCTGCTATTTATAAGAAAAATCATTTTTCTTTCTCTCTCGCTCTCTCCCTCCTTTAATTCTTTCCTGGCGCATTTGATTTTCTGCCCTGCTTAGAGAAGGTGCCCAGATGAGTGGCAGCCAGCCAGGCCTCGTCTCTTCTCCGCTCTTCCTCGCTTCTCCTCCTCCTCCGCCTCTTCCTCGCCCTCCCTCACATGTGGCTTTTAACGGGGCTGCTGTCGGCACACAAACACATATCAAATTTACATTGAATAACAGTAGCGGGCTGCTGCCGTTGTGTATTGATGACTAGCTCACGTTCGGAGCATTCCTTCCGCTTTGCATAACCAGTGTAGCAATGTGAGCTGGCCCTCTGCCCAGACAATAAGCCATAGATTTTACAGAATGACATCATTTATCCAGTGCATTATTTGATTGTTTTGGCTGGTTTCAAATTTGATGGATCTCACTGTTGTCTCTTAAAATCATCAGCATCACTTTTTTCTGCTTAATCTGTTCGCCTGAAAAAGGAGGGAAATATATGTATTTCGCACACCGCAGCTACTGGAAGCTTCACTACAACTACAACTGATTCCAGTGCACGTATTGAGCGACGCTAATCAGGACAAAATGGCGTATATTGTAGCTTTGGCCCGCCTCATGTAAAGAAAACTGCACTTTTCACATTTACATTCATGCCAAACACTCCAGGGCCTGTCAATGCTCGGGGCCAGATATCATCCAAACTGCCATTGATTTGTTTGTCCTTTGGCCCCGCTCCATGCTTTGGGAAATGAATCATGGCTTCTTTTTTTTGTTGTTCTTCGTCTTGGCATCATCTGTTTAATCCATACACTCCTCGTTTTCCATAAATAACAGGGCAGAACTCGGCTTGGACCGGCTTGTAACGCTGAGTGCTTTTGTTCTCAAAGAGGATGACAGCGGCGCTCGAGGAGCTTCACACACAAACACACCTTCATAACTGCGCTTTTAGAGGTAAATTCAATTTTAAAGAGCACCCGAAAAGATACACTTCCATAGCTGCGAGGCTACAAGTTCAAATTTCACAATGTATGCAAGGCAATACCGTTGGAATCGTGGAACTAAATCATCAACTGTTGAATAACGGCGTTTAAAAAAAAAAAAACGGTTCAAGTTACACAGGTCTCACTGTATTTATAACCTTTCTGCCCTGCTCTATTTCACTCCTTTTCTCCATCTTTCCTCTACAACACTGGGCTAAATTAATTTCCCTGACCTTTACGTGGCCCGAGCAGCATGGGGTCAAATTCCAACGTTCATAATGAAGCCGTTTTATTTCACTATAAAAATATGTGCAACTGGATAACGAGAGCTCGGGGAATTCAAGTATAGATTTTTATTTCATGATCCTGGGAAATAAAAGAAGAAAAAAAATAATTAAAGGAGAATAAACAGCCACCTGATCAGATGGGGAACTTGAAAAAAATGGCTGTGTTTTTCTAATGAGTGTGTGGGGGGAGATGAGAGATGCAACATATGGAGTTCATGTGATGGTTGCCGTTAAACGATGTGTATGTCTTTTTTTGCTTGAATATAAATGCCGACATACATGCACTCAAGATTTCTTGAAAATCCCATTACCTGCAGGCTTTGAGGCTGTTTCAGCAGCGGGATTTGAATGTTTCTCTCTGTAATCTCTTTTTAATTTGCAGCGAGCTGCTATATATCAACCTCAAACTTGAATTGTTCCTCTTTGTTTTTCAGAGGGGGGGGGTTGGGGCCTCGTATGCATTTTCTGGAGGTTGGTTTATACAGTAATGCACACCACGGCAGTAGTGCCAGGTGTGTGCCATGGACATAAATACTGTGTAAGCTTGATAATTGTGCCACTTAGCAAGCCCAAGCTGTGTGGGTTTACCTCCAAATAACCTTCCCCAGCCATGGAACTGACACAGAACATAATTTTTTACTCAAGTGGTTTTGTTGCCTAAACCTAACCAAGAGGATTTGCTTCATTCACAACATAAAGTGCCTGCAAGTGCAAGAATGTTTATGTAATTGTCATGAATTTGTTTCAAGTGTTCAAAGTTTGAAATGCACATAGACATCTAAACACACCTGCTGTTGCCTGTGTAGGGAGTATAGTATTAGGAATAATACAGTGAGAGACACACATGGAATAGAGAGTTGCAGAAACAGTAAATAAAGTGTATTAGCATGTCAGGGCAATGTAGATAAATCTCCACCCGAGGTGGTTTAGATGGGTCAGACAGATCTTTGTTTGTGTCCCATGTGAAGTCAGCTTTCACTTAATTTACCGAGCAACCTACATGTTTAAGTAACAGCAGTTACATAACAACCTTACTTAACTTTAAACCAAAGTATTTATGTAAGCATTTATGTATTTAGGTAAGAAATTTACTTTGAGAATAGACTGTATGAATGTCATGATCAGAAACTGTCACGTCCCTGTAAACATGGAAGTTTATTTTGAAAAGATTTTGAATGAATATAACAAGTAGAAAACGTCAAGCCATCCCAGACATGTCCAACATCGACATTTGAGAGGTACCTAGTGCAAAATATGCAGTGACTGTAGTCACTGATCAGTAGATCAACTATTCCTATAATAGTGCTTAGATCTGCATTATCTGTCATATACAGCTAATTACACTAATGATGATATATTTACTTTAAGGTACATAGGAACAGACACCCACAGACACACCCTACACATTATCATTGCCTGAAAGACCTGAACAAGAACATCCCTTCAAATTTGTCCAAATGTCAATCTTGCCAGTCAGTAATGGACTCCGTAAGTGTCGGATACTGCCTGATTGATATCCCCCACCTCACCTCCCTGGGCCACAATCTGCAAACTGTCCTTTTCCTCAAGTAACTTTACACATCAAAAAAAAGAAGCAAATCTCTCTTAATCCTCTCACCTTTGTACGCCCAGTAATGGAGCAAAGTGAATAATGTGCTCAGCCTGCATGAAAAGAAGTCATCCGATCCAGGAATTTTGTCCAAGTGACCACTGGGCTCTTAAAGTCGCCGTCTGCCAGTGTCCTTGCCAGCCGCCAAACTCCATCAAGTCGGTCCGACAGCATCGGGCCGGAAGAGCACCGGACGATAAATGGATTGAAACTTTTAGAGGTGTGTGTCAAAGGGGGTGAAGGGAGACGAGGCACGAAGAGGAGGAGGAGAGTAAGGGGGGAGTCTTCTTCATTTTTTAATGGCGACCAGTGTGTGAGGAGAGGACGAGGAAGGAAGAGGGTGGAGGAAGAAAGAGGCAGCGTTTAGTTCTGATAGATATTGATAGAGATTGTAATGAATGTGGTGAGGGCATGGCACCCTAAAGCGCTGCAGTGGTAATACAGGGTGACAGTGTATTTGTACTAATAACCCTTAAAAGTGGTGATAAAATACTCCACTCCCCTACTGGAGCCTCTGATGGATGTGCTGGGAGTGATTAAACTGCATTAGGCGGCGGGTCCACTTACCCTGTGTGCGTGTGCGAGTGTTTGAATGTCTTAAAACACCACTCCCCTCAGGGATCAGGCTATTCCAGGTAGAGGGGCAGATGTACAGCCACTGTGTGTGTGTGTGTGTGTGTGTGTGTGTGTAGCAAAACATATGTTGCTTTGCAGAATGACACATAGTGTACATCATTTGGATCTGTGACGCTAAGTATACACCGGCTCTTCACTCCAGTGAATTCCCAAAGGTTGTAGTGCAGTGTCAGTGTCATTGTCATCCAACACGTTGCTGTGTTTTGCTGTTGACAGGGAAGCGCATGCACTCCACTGCTTTTTTTTTTTTTACCCACAGGAGATGTTTTGACTCAACATTGAGCCAGGGGAGAAGCCTGCGGCAAGACCACTGTATATGAGGCTCACTGGGAATAACACCGGTCCCACGTCTACTGTCGTCATGTTTTTACTTGGCACTCACCACACACACACACACACACACACACAGATGTGCATACACACATAGCAAATGCACACACATACGCACGTGCTAATGCAGTGGTGAACAAAGTGGTGGGCAATCTAGTTTCAACCTCCGGTTTGTAATCATGCGTGTTGAGCGATAACGAACACAAATATGAGCAAAAAAAAAACAAAAATGCGCCTGCAAACTGCACACACACACACACACACACACACTTGCAGGAAACACACCTGCCCTGAAACAAGCATAGAAACGCTCACCACCTTTAATGTATTTCATTCCGGAGGCCTCGCATCATGGCTGGCACCCAGGCAGGTCCGATCTGCTTATAATGACCCTCCTGGGAACCCTTACCTGATGGGCCGGCTTAACCAACGTGTCCAGGTGCAGCAGCCATAAGCATTTCATTAAAAATTGAAGCCAACGTTTTGTAGAAGAGCTCTCAGTCGGCATGGGGGTAAAAAGAAGAAGAGAAAGGAGGGTGTATAAAAAACGCTCTGGCACGGGTCCAGAACTAGATGTATGTGAGCTTCTTCTTCTTCTTGTCCGTCTCGTTCCCTTCCTCCCCCTCCTCCCTCACTCCCTTTCTCTCCTCCTCCTCTCTCTAATCACACTCTGACTTTACTTGACCTTTCTGCGGCTAATTAGTTGGCTCGTGGAAAAGGATTGTGGGTAGTATATCTCCAGCTGAAGACGGCGACGATGGCGACGCTCCGGTCTTTCTACGACTTGCAAATGTGCCGGTGATTAATTCAGGGAGACCTAAGTCTTTCTCTCTCTCTCTTTTTTTTTTAAACTCGTTCCCCTAAAACACACAAACTATAAAACCTGGCTTGTGGTGACCTCAGTATTCCCAGCACACAATGGTACATTTAAGGGAAATGTGTAAAATCTTTTTCCCTTAATCTCTTTACAGGAGAGCCTTTCCTATGATCACACTCTATTGAATAATTCCAGTCATTTTGTGTCGTCTCAGTAACTATGAACACATGCTTTATTAAAGCTGAATGTATGATGCTGTTTAGACTTTGAAATAATTAAACTAATGTCAGTTATTTGTCTCGTGAGGGAAATCACAGCTGATTGCGGTAGTTGTAACAACTGGGTGGAACAGCACTGGAAAATATTTTTATTAAGACTTTATTTATGTCAAATGTGTTTTTGTGTTCTTGCTGTTGAATGTGTGTGTGTGTGTGTGTGTGTGAACAGCTGGATATGACTCAAGGCCTGAGCTGATGGCTGTTCTTGGCGTGTTGACGTGTGCCTTCAGGTGCATAGTGTTCTCCATTTCACGCATAAAAGAGTTAGCCCGCGCACACACATACACATCTGGTGCGCGCACACACACACACACACACACAAACACAGGGACAAGGTAAATGCATGCAAAATATCCACCCACATACAAAGACACACAGGGGGAAAGGAGAGGTAAAAGCAGGTGTGTGTGTGTGTGTGTGTGTGTCAGACGCTCAAAGTGAATCCTCTGTGATTGTGTCTGATGTTTCAGCGTCCGCTGCCTCCTTATTACAGCTAGCATGTGCTGCTTTTTTTTTCCAAGTAATAATTGATCCTGCTTTAGCCGTGAAAAGGAACATTTGGAAACGCTTCAATCAAGTCCAGATGGATCAAAATTTATTTCCAATCATAATCTGTCATAAAAAGGTTTCAAATGATTTCTGGGGTTATTAATGGTACTATTAAACATTATGTATATGCTAGTAGCCATGCATATAATGCTATTACTATTTGTATAAGTTAGCAGTCTAACACTTTCATTTTCATTCATGACTATAATGAAATAAAAAAAATACTTATATTGCATCATAATCTGCTTATAACACAGTATATAGTTATACACCCTTACAAATGTTCATAATGCTTTAAAACAACAATTATGACCAATTCTAAAGCATTTTATAAGGATTTATAAGGACATATACTACAATGCTTTATAGTATCATATGATATTTGACCTTATCAGTCATTACAATTGTAATGCGTTCTAATTATTGTGAAAAACATTATGAATATTTATGTGTGCTTATAACAGCAATTATACAGTACTATAAACAGACTAGATTGTATTATAAGTATGTTTATATTGCATGATAAACATGGGCATTATAGAAAACATTACCCAGTTTACATACTGGTTAATTCCAATAGTAATATGTGTAAATTACAATAGTCAGTAGTTGCAATGGTAAATAAAATCATAATAATAGACAATAAAAGTATTTTTCCCAAGTCTTTGAAAGACATTATTGTTGGGAATACATTTTACAGAATTGTAAATAAAAAAAGTATTTAGATTTGGATTTCTATTTAAAATGTAAACCGTTTGTGGTGAGGGGGCCGTTGGGTGAACATGTGTCCTCAGGGCTTCTAAAATCCTAGCTTCAGCCCTGAATGTGATGATGGTAGTTTTTATTGAAAAAAAAAAAATCTGTTTTCTTCCACAATATTTCTATTGGGCCACATAGTTGGATGTAAAACACTTAATGATCAAATGATATAAACAGATAATCATCACTTTAAAAACATGATATTATTATTCAGATTTAATTGATACTTGAGTAGAATCCTTCAAAATTCTTGACATGATTATTAACTATTATGTGAGCAGCTGAACCAAAGTGATTCTTTCTTCTCAAATTGTTTTGGTCAAATATTTTTTTAGAGTATCAATATTAACGTTTCAAAATAAGTAATAATAACAATTCTTAGAAGAAAAAAATACTCATCATTTAGTAACGTGGAAATGTTCCCACTGACCATTTAGTGACCTCTCACATTTACATTGCGACCCTCCTGGGAAGTCCTGACCCCTAGGTTGGGAACCACTGACTTACAGTATAGCGTATTTATTTTTAAGTTAGATCCTGTTTTTTCTGCCGCCTCAGATCTTTGTTGCTTTAATTTACTGCTCTCCTTCATGGCATGCAATGATCATTCACCAAGCAACCAGCCATGCGTAGTGCACCTCCGTGTTCCATCAAATCCCTATTCATCTTTTTACAGCCTCAAACAAACAAAATGCATTTTCAGTTTCTCATCCCACCACTCAAGGAAATACCTGCTACTCTCCATCAAACATGCATCAATTACATGCTGATGTGAGGAGAAAGGACAATCTATAGTTTGGAGGATTTATTCAATTTGCATCCGTAATTGCGTGCAATTTACAAACTCATTATTTTACAATTTAGTGCATTTAACAGCAGCTGGAGGGCAGATAATGGTGGGGCTATAGGGGGCTAACACGGGCCCCAGGTGGACCCCAAACATGATGCAAAGCACTAAAATTATAATATTCATCTGTCTGACTTCAGAAAGTCAAAATTAAGTGGAGAAAAGACGAAATAATAATAATAATAATAATAATAATACAAAAGAAAGTTGATACCGGGAAAAAACAGCTTGTGGTAATGCAAAGGATGATGTAATGGGGATAATGTGCAAGATATGAGCTCTGAATAATTCATAATACACGTGCAATCATTCGGTATTGATCGTTTTTAATTGTGCTTTGATCGAAGTATTCGTTTTAATGTTTAATGATGAGCTTGCACTGATGCCTATCTCAGACTGCTACTTCTAGCTGCGAAGAAATTTACGGCACATTTTAACTTTCTGGCTCAGTCCAACGTTTCTGTGAAACCACTTTAGTCACCGATACTTTGAAGGTGACATAGCCATACAGCTCAACAGCCTTTGTGCTTTTATTAGATTTGGCATGTCCACAAGAGCTCATGAAAGAGTTGTTTTTTTTCCCCTTTTTGCAGCAAAGGTGGGCGATTCGCAGCTTTTCAGGCCCTTTTGGATACGGGCTTGATCTGCAGGCAAGATGGCCTTGTTAAGCTCTAATAAAGTCCACGGATTTTCACTGTATGATGCTGTACTTAAAATTGGATTGTGCCTCGGTGTGTCACACCTTACGAGTGTGTGTGTGTATGTGTGTGTGTGTGTGTGATGGCCTCTCCCTTCCTCTCCTCTCATAACTGATTGTTTACTGAGTGCTTTCCACCTTTTTTCCCTGAGCCTGTAAGTATAAAATTTTAATTAGGAACACTGACAGGTCTGGCGCATGATCCACTGCCTTGCATTCATCACAGAGAAAAGGGGAGCGGAACAGACAGAAAGGGGGGAGAGAGAAAGCGAGAGAGAGACACTTTCTTTCTCATCTCTCTCTACTTCCACGTCCCCCCCCCCCCCCCACCTTCTACTCCATCTCCCCTCTCCTGACGAGAGCGCCGGACTTGAGCAGCAGGTGCCATATTACTGTGTACAGAAAAGCAATTAGGCAGCATATTGGATGAATGAGGAGTGCATTAATATTAGCAAGTGCATTTGTCAGTGGCGTTTGATGCGAGTCCTTTTCTTTTCTTTCTGCAACATTAAGATTGTGGCGCTCATAAATTCACTGCTTAAACCACCATCTGCTGCGCTGTCAGCCCACACCGAGGAGCGAGGAGAGGAGAGGGGAGCCATTTATTCCCTTCTGTCTCTCTCACTGGGGGAAAGAGAGTGAAAGACAGATAGATAAGAATAAAATGCCTTCGTTCCCTCTCTTTCTTTGCCTTTCTTTTTATTTTTTTCCCCTGTTCCACAGGGAATGACTGTGTATTAGGATTTATGGAGATGCTTGGCGCACACCAAGCGACAATGCTCTTAAATCTGGCTCTTTTCCTATTGTCTGGAGTGCTACCTTCTGCTTACTGACACATGCGTAGACACATTGCTCCTCATTGTGCTCAATAAGGAGATAAATTCTTACGTGTGCGCCAGTTCAAACAAGCATAGAGAATAACTTACAATAAACAGGTGGTTTTGCGATCATAACTCAGCGCCGTGGGTGGCTGGAGGTTGTGCTTCTCCGTGACCTCTGTCGTTAGTTTTCTCCATTTTACTACACGTATTCTTGTTTTAACACAGTCGTTGTCGTGCTAGTTAAAGGATAAGGTTGGGATATTGTGTATTTTTCTGATTGTCGGTCAGTTCATCATGAAAACATGACTGATTCCACTGACAAATGTTGTCTATGTAGCTTATTTGTCTCAAAACTCCATTGATGAGCCACGTTTTTACGTTACACACCAAGATGGACGACATGACAGCTACGCAAAAGTTATTTTTGGTAGTTCTTGTCATGTCAATGTAGATGCCCAGTGTTCGCTTTTTCTGATAAGGGGGTGTGACATCACGATCGACAGCTGTGATTCTCTTTTGTTCACAAGATTGTTTACGATTGGTTAGGATGAGTATGTGGGCGGGACCTCGATACTGTGACTCAGCCACCCAAGACTCTGGCTCCAAATGACTTCGAAAGCACAAACAGCTCCTGGAGCCAGGATATTTCTTCACTCCTAGAGTGAGTGTGAGGTGGAGATGTGTTGTCCATATACCCATACTTTGGTTGATGTTCCTGGAGTGATGTTTGTTAAAAACTACAGCTCCCAGCTGCTAAGTCTTTGTCACCCATTGTTTGTCACATTTTAGGATCGTACTGGATTTCCCCAAATTCAATGTTGTTCGATGCGGTGTGTCCCAAAATCCAACAATGTAATTCAAAAAATGGAGTTTGTTTAATTCAGATGGTCAGCGACCTGACTGACTCTGCTATGCTAGGTGGCGCTGTAGCCCTTTAAACAGGTGGTGTTAGAACTACTTCCAGTTGACGGCTACTTAACAACAACAAACTATCTGGCGGCATGAACTCCGTCTCCTCGTCCGTCCAAAAGTGAGATTGATGGTATTGTTTGACTTTTCCGGCAACAACATTACTATTTTTGACGACATTGGCGCCTCCTTCCACTTCCGGGTGAAATCCCCAGTGGAAATTCTCCAGCATGCGCAGGACGCAAACACAATACGATACCGTACACAAGAGGCACAAAGCAGATTAACAGCGTCTTAAGTCAGGGGTTCCTATCGTATTCGCGAATCCATTTCCTATACGACCCTTAGCCTGCGCACACAATTTTGATACATTTTCGATCCATTTATTATATGATTAAGCTCCTACATGTGCAGTGAATGATTTAAACGTGGATGAATGGGTGATGAGCCAGTATTGAAAGATAACACAGGATTTGTTGACAGTAAGAACAATTAAGAAAAATACCAGTGTGATTCTTTAAACCCTCACATCCTCATTTTGGCCTTTTGGACAGCATTAATATTTACATCAGACACACTGTGTTAAAACTAAACCTTCCTGTTGTAATTTCCGATGAGGTGGTTGAAAACAGAGTTTTATGTGTATCTTTCAACAGCATTCAACTGAATCAGGTTTGAGGACAGTGAACTTCCAAAGCGGTATAAAAGGGGACTGGAGCAAACTGATTGATTTGCAGCCGCTAATAGTGCAAACAGACTAACGTTTCAGCACGACTATGTCTTCATCAGAATCAATCACCAGTGTTTGCCTTATATCTTTGTCTGTTCTGACGTCAATAAAGATGCACTGGTGTCAAAATGTTAGTCTGTTTGCACTATTAAAGGCTGCAAATAAATCTGTGCGCTCCGATCCCCTCTTTTCCCGATTGGTTGGGTGAAGTTGGGGTGGATACATTACCAGGCGCCCGTGCATCATTGCATAAACCCATTATCAGATGCATTGTGTGGAAGTATTTTTAGAGGCGAGGGAGGGAAGGCATCTCTGTGCTCCTGGCTGGCTGCTCCGGTGCCGGCGACACTCGGCATTGTGCCGCCGTGTTTGTTGCCTTCTCCGGGGGCAATCGTCTAAGTGTCACGGTACCTCCGGGTAGGGTGAGTGGGTGTTGTGTGTGTGGAGGAGGGGTGGGGTGTGTATGTGTGTGTGTGTGGGGGGGTGAGACAATAAACCCCACGTACCATTCCCCCTCTGAACCGCCCCCCCATTAAAAAATAGAAACAGAAAGAAAGAAAAAACAGAGAAGTGTCACTGGAAGATTACTGTCACACTGCTGTCAGCGTGACGGTGCCCTGCGGGCAGTACGGGGGCGGGACTGGCAGGGGTCGTTGGATGGGGGGGGCTACTTGAGCACCACTCCCCTTCCTTTTCTCTCTCTCTCTCTCTCTCTCTCTCTCTCATTCTTTCTTACCCCTCCCAACCCTTTGCTTTCGTTGGTGATTAGCTCGCCCCGTGGTGAGCGCTAAGCGGCCTAATCTGCAACTGTGAGGTGGGTGTAGAGAAGCACACACACACACTCAGACTCAGAGAGAGTAACAATAAACAATCTAGGGGAGAACAAACACAACACACATGCAGCACACAAAGAATAATTATTAGAGGGGGGCGACTTTGCTTTTGAATGATCTGCGCAGTGCTGTTTTACATTATCATAGAAATTGCTGCTGTGTTTTATTGTATAATAAATGCTTTTCACACACTGCTATCTGTTTGTAATAAACAGTCACTGCAATGATGTTAAAGTATATTCAGTTTATTACACCTTGAGTCAGAAACAAGGGACACTCAATAGCACCTGGCTAGTTCCTCTTTGACCCATCATACTTGCCGTAGTTGAGTATATACTCTATGGTTTTCCTGTGCCATGATGACCGGATTAAGTTAGGGTCCCCCAGTGCAAAAATGTGTTGTTGGGTCACTATGATCCCCCACTTACCACCCCCTTTGTAATGCCCCTTTATCCTGTGGCCTTCAAGTTCCTACTAATTCTGGTGCAATCTGTACTCCTGGTCTGGAATAACACTTAATTTATGTTGTGGTATTATTCTTGTAATCTCCTTTAACACAACTCTATTACCAATGTGCATCATGGAAATTCATGACAACAAAAACAAAACTATATTATGATTTGTGTCTATCCATGGCTAATATGGCACACTGCTGCACCAAGCAGACTAATATTTTGCATTTGCATGTGGCTGCATGGATTAGGGACCTCTCTTGTTTGAGGTGACTCATGCACTCTTAAAACACTGCCAAACATTGCCTGTTTGATACTGACATTGATTGACTGTTGAGTACTACTCACAATTGTTAGAGGCTGCAAACCAGTAGACACTGTAGATCAGCTTATTTCATGACCTTTTATTGGGCATCAACCTCATGCTTACATGTGTACTGATGAAATAATAGACTTGAAGCCTAAAAAATGCTTCCAGTTGTGGTTATGCCTGTGAGACAAAGCGGAGACCGTATGCCTGCATCCATAGATTAAAGTGACAATGCATCTGTTGGGATATGCAAGTTAAAAAAAGTTAAAAAGTCAAAAAAATCTCTGGAAAGGATTTTTTGGGGAGATTTAGGTTGTATTCAGTTCATCAAACATTGGAGAAATAATGTGTATCTTTACCTTTAGAGGCACAAATTCAATCAAACCAAACCCATGCACATCCAGTACTAATTGGGCATTTTTTGGGTGCCATGATGGTGCAGTTCCTCACTTTACCCAGTTTGTAACCAGCCTTGGCAAAGAGGGATTATTACCAACATTTTAGTCATGCTTACTTTTGGTTTTACCTCCAGATAAGTGGTTTGGGTAATGTGGCTGAACTGTTGGCTTGCTAATAACCTGTCTAATTGTTTTAGTGAGGTGTCCCCAAGTTCCCAGCAATTATCAGTGCAATGTTATCATAACCGATACAAAAAACATGGCAGCAGCTACAGGTGAGAACGCCAGATCGTGATAAACTGGAGTTCCTGAATTCATCTGAGTTAAATGAGAGGCAGGTGAAGGTGTGCAGGAGAGGCGGCCTGACCTTCTTCAGTTTGAAAGCAAAAGTTCATAATTTAGAACGCTGCTGGATGTCCAACGGGTACAAAACCATCCTGATATGAACCAGAGCGGTTTAATCAGGCCCAACATGGCTCCCTGCCATGTAATTCCCTCCATTCGACTCATCTGGATGCCATCATGGGCATATGGGCACCATATTGTGTCTGATAGTGGCGACCGGTGGCGTGTGGTTTGGCCATGGTAAAGCGGTGGCTCTTGAAGTGTTGTGAGTTCAGCGTTTTGTGAGTGCAGAGTGTTTGACTGCGTGAATCCCTATGAGCTACACACCACTGACACCCTGTTATGTACACAGATTGTGTAGTCAGCCTTAAACAGCCACACATACAGATGTGCACACACACTTTTTATAAACGTAATCAGCCGTGCGAGAGCCCTACATCTGCCTTAAATCATAACTGATCAGTCTCCCCAATCAACCATTTTGGCCCAGTCCAAAATGCTCCATTTCCTGACTGAGCTCCTCGTCTCTCTCCTCGCTATTAGTCAAAAACCCCCTCTCCGCTTCGCTTTTAACAATCCTTCCCCAAACACTGCTACTGCCAGGTTTTTCAGCCGGCGTAGATTTAGCTGCCTTGTCAGTAGCGCTGCCGTCCTAATCTCTATCACAGCCTCAACTCTGGCCTCGAGGAATGATCAGACAGAGAATAAGAGAGGGAGAGAAAAGGGAGAGAAGCAGATTTTGTGCCAGAAATGTTTTTTTTTTCTCAAATAAGCAAATGTGTAACGTGGCAAAGGCCCAGTGCAGACCTACCCGCGAGATGTTTATGACTAGAAAGCTGCAGCCTCCCCTCAGTCCTTTGAAAGAGAAAGGGTTGTGGGGGTGGTGGGTGGGAGTAGGGGGTTAGACAGGAGAGACAGACTTGGCACAAGACACCGTCTAGTGTTCTGAATTAGCGAGGGTCCCTTTCACCCCCACTCCCGCCCCTCTGTACCTTCCCTGCTTTATTTTCTTTGTCTTTTCATCTTTGATATACTTTTTTTTTTACTTCCTCCTAATGGCTAGTAGCTTGTCATAAAACAGGCTAATTTATGAAAGCTCTACTGTGCTGGCCTGTGATTTTAAGGATCACATTATGGAGCATGTGCTTGTTTTTTTTTTGGCAAGTTGGAAAAAATATGTGTGTGTGATTATTCCCACATCTTCGGGTCAGTATTCCGCTGCCTTATTTTCTGCACACGACACACTTGTTTTTAAAGATACAAGGATGCTGAAAACAATTAGACCACTTAAACATCATGTTTTCATGTAGCAGGTGAACCCAACCTGTCATTTACTTGTTGCTGTGATGTTTGTGTTTAATTAATTTGCTTTTGAACATTAAAATAAGCTTAACATCATGGTCTGTGTTAAATTTAGACCAACATTTGGGATTCTTGACTTGGTAAGTTGAACATGGGAGCGTCACGAGGCAGTAAATTATTCTGTAACTTCACCATGGTGGTTCAACAACTCCACACCTCTTATTTTTACCACAATTTGCATTTGCCAGAAATCCAAATCTAACATCACTGCATTGCCTTCTTATTCATTTGTGATGTGTTGGCCAGCAAATGTCTATAAGTGTGGCCTATGAGAGAGATACGCTCATCAATTCTGGACAAGAAAGGGCAGTGATGTGCTGTGCAAAACAAACGGCACATGTACCGTATGATTTGGACTATCTTCCAAGAGGAATTCTAACCATTAACATTCAAAATGGTATGGAGAAATCAGAACCAGCCATACATCGGCAAAGGGTTGGTCAAGATAAAACTGTTGATAAAACTCCACTGGATGACCAGGTAGTTTTACCCAACCAGTGTCCGAAAACGTCGGCATTGGTTGACGGATGGTGTTGAAAAGTCAACCACATATTTGAAATCTAAAAATGCTCATCCATAGAGGCCTGGATAACTGGCTAATATGAATTGAGCAAGAACATCGTACTATTCTTGGTTAAATGCAAACTTTCTAAAACTGACATCATCACATTTGTTGTGGTACTTGTTCATGACATACTGCCCTCTTGTTACCCTCAACCCATTAGCCATTTAACACAGTTGCAATATGTTTTATGGTCATGCAAACTTCACTGTGTTTTAAGAGACATGAGTGGATTAAAGGGAGTAGAGGAGCATGTTGTTAGTGTACACACTAAACACCATGTGACAGAGATAACAGAGGAGTGAATATGGGTTACATTATAATAATAGGGTCAGGGAGCAGTGAGTAGTATGTGGGTTAAATTATACCATAAGTAGGGACCACTGGACTGCATGGGGGCACATTATACAATTTAAATGGCGGCTGGTGCACATTATGTATCTCACAGTTAAATCCAGTCAAATGAATTCAGATTTTAGCCTACTGTACTGTACACATTAGTGGCTCTTGCACACCTCGGAGATTCTGTCTTTGTTGGTGATGCTTTTTTGTGTGAATTCATATACCACTACATATACTAGTGGAAAATTCTCATAGCTTTCTACACAGCAAGGTCATTGCTAAAAACGTGTCTCACATATTTGTAATCGTACTCACACACAGAAGCGGCTCATCCACACCCTGGCAGCCTGTAAGCCCTCAGATATATAATTTTCTTCAAATGCACCTTTTCAGACTAGTTTGTCTGTATCCTCGGTGCCCTTTTTCAATCTGAGCCGCCGACTCATCCTGTCGTGTCCCGTCTCACACAAATCACACAGTGGCTGGGCTATGCTCGGAGAGGGACAATTTGTCAGCTGTATGCATGAGTAAGCAACAGATTCACCATCCATTACACTGACCGGACAGAGGAGGGTGGAGCAGGGGGGGAACGGAGGGATTGAATGTGTGTGTGTGTGTGTGTGTGTGTGTGTGTCAGTGTTTTCACCTGCTCCTATCCTTGTGAGAACACATTTTAGACCTTCAGAGGGAGGGTATTTTTTGCAAAGTGAGGACATTTCAGCTGTTTGTCATTGACACAAGTAGTCTGAGTTGTGGTTTTAGGGTTTAAGACGTTCACCAAGGTCGTGCGGGATTGGCCCAAAGGTCAACCGAGGTTTTGAGGAAAACAAAGAAACCTTAGCTACCAAAATCATCCTTGATAGACGACAGGCCATAGTATTGTGTGTTGACCAAAAGCTGTTTTTGCATTTGCATGAATTTTATTCACTCTGCCCTGCAGGATTGCAGCTGCTCCTTTACATCACAAGCTGCCAACCTGTGAAGACCTTTATTGTGATGCACCTTGTCCAGAGTTGGTCACCTGGTGCTGCAGCAGCTCATAATTTCTGGTATGCTCTTTTTGTGATCAAATTTTAATAGTTTTAAAGTACACTGGTAATACACTCTGCTTGTTCAAAGCACTGGTCTGTGCTGGCTTTGTATCATATGCTGTGTTAATGTTACTCATATCTGAGCTTCTCCAGTCTTATATTTGATAACATAAATATTTTATTTCCCATAAATGACTGCCACACCTGGTTGCATTAGTAGCAGATCATTACTGAAGGTGGCAGTACCTCTCCATGACTCAATAGATGCTTTTCAGCCTCTGACAGGATCAATTTTTCTGACAACATTATGGAAAGAATTTTGAAATCTTACAGCCTCATCCACGTCAAAATCAGTATTTAACCATGGCAATGAAAATCTTTTAGATAACCCTAAGCTATGCTTTCTGTACTCCCTCTCAACAGACTGTTCCCAGCACTCCTCACTCCAGCTCTCTCAGCTTTCCACCATTGTCTTCTGGCAACATGTCACATCACACAAGATTGTAGAATTACACTTAAGCAGGCCTTGGACACAATAGCAAACAGACTGGAACATAAGGAAAAAGAGGCTAATATCTCATTAGGATCCTCTCCATAGTGGCAATAACAAGCAAGAAACTTTTAGTGAACTTACATTGATGGTGCTTTGGACAAGTTTCAAACATTATTTTCTCTATTTTACACATGGACACCAAAACATGGGAAAATAGGCTGAAATAATAGGAAAAATTACATTCTGCAGTGTTTTCCCTTTCGGTTAAGGTCAGGATTTAATTTAAGTTGTATGAAAGCATGGATAGGTCAGCTTATTTTGAGAGTCTGAGCTAAAGACCACTAGAATTACTTTTAAAGTCATTGAATTCTTCAACTTCAGCAGTTTTCTGATCAGTTCATCTTCAGAACTGATGATGCCTTTTTAATCCAGGTACACGCAAAGTACATGGATGAGTACTGCTTGCCTCACAGTCTGTGTCCTACGCATTAAAATGTATCTATGCAGCGAATGAGAAGAAGATATGGCTGAGCTGCCTTTGTGGAAATAGAGAAAATGGACAGATGAGGTAGATGAGGTCAAAACTTTTTGAGCTCTGATAACTTTCTGCCATTTCATGTAGAAAAAAGGCAGGCTGCATATATCCATCCATTTTCTACCGCTTATCCTCTCATACGGTAGGGGGGCTGGAGTCTATCCCAGCTGTCTTAGGGTGAAACGCAGGGTACACTCTGGACAAGTTACCAGTTCATCACAGGACACATAGAGACAGACAACCACTCACACTCACATTCAAACCTACAGGCAATTTAAATTAACCAATTAACCTAATCCCCATGCATGTTTTTGGATGGTGGGAGGAAGCCAGAGTACCAGAGAGAACCCATGCAGACATGAGGAGAACATGCAAACTTCACACAGAAAGGCCCCGGGCCAGAAATCGAACCTGGTACCTTCTGCTGTGAGGCGACAGTGCTAACCACTACACCACCGTGCAGCCCGGCTTTGAGTTCATGTATATTTAAAATGCGTACTTGTCACAAATATATATTAAATGCGATTAGATCATTGTAAACAAACACATGCACTGAAAACATATACAGGCCCACTCAAACACACCATGTCAGACAGGCCTTCCCCTTTGTTCGCAAAATGACCAAAATGTGTCTTGTTAACCTCCTGCCGTCCTCCAGTAGAGAGAGTACAGGGGTTGTTTCGTTGAATATGTTAGTCTAGTCTGACTCATTGATTCTTCATCACACTGAGGTTTGTGCATGTTGGAATTGAAGGCCTTGACCGTCGCTCTGAAATCAGTAGCCTAAAGCCCCTTTTCCATCCACATGTCCTGGCTTGGCCTGACTCGGTGTGTAAGCTCAGCACAGCAGGGATATGCATCTCCATTACAAAAGGGCTACCCGCTTGAAGGTGTGCATAACCATGGATGTGACTAATGGTCAAAGAAGGGGCCATAAAACTGTGGATGAATACATTTCATATCCAATATTCTTCACAATAAAAGTAGTTTTGCTGCTTGTGCTCTTCCTCCCTGCAGTATTAGTTGTCTTGTTTCCATGGAGGGTTAGACATTAAGAAAGCTCTGCTAATTTGGTGATAAACACATTTCACTTCCCATAGACTCTTCACAATAAAAGTCCCATTATTTTGTTGTTTTTAATATGAAGAAATATTGAGGTTACAGACAATTGTGTTAAATGGTTTGGCCAGAATTGACCTGTGCTTTTTATTGATAAATCCATGGTGCTGTCCATGGTGCTGAAACAGCAAACACAGCAAACAATTTTTTACAAAAACAACTGACAATGAAGCGCATTCCCTGCAACACAGCAGCGCTGTTGTCTATTCATAAACTTTCAGTGTGTACACCTACACACTTTCTCATACTGACATCTACACTCCTGTGTCCGTACACAAAGATTCCCTTCACACACACGCACACACACACCTCTGGTGTGAATGGCCCTTGGCCACAGGCAGAGTTTTCACAGTAAACTAACCTTGATCAATAACCTGCTATGGACCTCAGCAAAACCCACTGTTCTCCCTACTGCTGGATTTCAATATCACGCCTGTTTGAACACTCTAGCCACAGGCCAACTGTATGTGTGTGTGTGTGTATGTGTGTGTTTGTATACATATGTGTGTGTGTATGCATGTACAACTGCTGCTGCTGCATGAATTTATGAGAGCCTCTGAGCATGTGCGAATGTGTTTGTGTGTGTGCTCAAAGAAATATTTTTGTGCATGAATTTCAGTGTGTGTGTGTGTGTGTGTGTGTGTGTGTGAAGCCTCGGGCTCTGCTGTGAACGGTGCTAACTGGCCCTCTGAACTCCTCCCTGTGAAGAGAAAGAGAAAGCCACCGGGCATGTGCAGAGGACAGCATGCCATTTACCTGGGCTACGGATGGTTTTTAAAACTGGCAAGAGGGACTTCCACGCACACACCCGCTCACGCATAAACACATACTGCAGATACTCCTGCCTTTTGCCTCAAACGCAAAAGCACACCTTTGCTCCCTCGCCTCAAACACAAACACACTTCAAAAGTTTTTTTTTTTTTTTTTTTATTTTTGGAAGCGATACAGCCAATACTACCCCTGCGTTTAAAGAGCCTAACCGCTCTCTTCATGTGCCCTTTTCTCGCTTCCTGCCTCGGCAAAAAGGGCCCCTCCGCGCCAAAAACTTGCTAGTTTACATCCAGCGCTACAACTAGCGAGACAACCTTTTGGCTCACCGAGGTGTTCCTCTCACAGTGCTCTTTATATACGGTGAAGTGTATACGACCCCTGCTCCAGCTCAAGCTGGGCCTTCAGAGGAGTCTGACGATATTTCAACCTGAGTAAATGCTCAGAGAAACAACTGGTGAACTCCGGATGTCGAACAATGGTGCCGTTTATCACGTGGCAGCACCTATGTCTCACAGATGTACTGCTTTTCCAGTAATGAGCGGTGAAACAGCCATCATTTAAATTATTTCACACTGGAGCCTCATTTGAACTTGTGAGTGTGTGTTCATTTGTCTTAATGTACCTGGCTAGGCATGTGTGTGTGTGTGTGTTATCTGGTGGTTGACTACAGCTGACCCAGATGTGTTAAGTGGGTCATGGGAACGCCACCGCCCACACACTGGGGGTTATGGGTAGGCAGAAGCACTGTGGTGTGTGTAGATGGGGTTAGGACACTGGGGCAGTGCCCTGATTATACTCAGATTAGTTTTGGGAATTCATCGCTCCTCCTCTTGAGCTTTACCCTCCCTATCTCTGTCCCCCTCTATGTTTTCTCTTCTCCCTCGCTTCCTCCTTCTCCATCCTTCTCTTCTTAGATGTATGTGTCATTTCTTTGTTATTTTATACCCCCTTAGTGTCATGTTTTCCCTGTTTGTTTCCGCTTTAGTGGGTTTAAGGGAAACGATTACAGTTTATATACAGTGCTAGTTGAACAATGCTGAAAAAAATTATGGTAACTTTATTCCATTCAATGGGATTTTTTTGATACTTTAAGGCTTACTTTGGAGTTCCACTTTACATTCACATTCACAACTAGCTCTCAGGCTATAATAAAGGAGCGAGATGCACAACAAAATGGAAGCAATACATATATTTATGGAAGTAAAGTTACAAATGAGAAGGACAATAAGACACGTCAGAATGAGGGAACGTGAAGGCAGTTTAGGTGCATATTGTCAGTGTAAAATGATCAGCAGGGTTAAATAGCTAATAAACACTGGCCTTAAAGTGACCTTTAGATTTAGATTTATCACTACACTATGCTGATAAATACAACACAAGTTGCACATTAGAGTTACTGTATCGTTGTAGAGGTATTCACATAAATGTAGGCCTAATTGTGGGAAAGAAACAGAAGACAAACCACATTTTTTTTTCCCAACTTCATAAGTTAACTTCCTCTCCTTTGTTTGCTCCGCTGACTGTCTGATTAGTGACAGGTCCTCCTCTTGTCTCTTCTGGTGCTTCTCTGGTAGCGTCCCCAGCGTGAGTGGAAATGGGGCATGGAGCCTGGGCGGGACGGCTGGGAGGGGAGATGGCAAGCCAGGGTGGCACGCCGACTGGAGGAGTGCCAACTACTGTCAACCAGGTAGGGATCCATGCCAACTCTGCCTCCATCTCTCTCTGTCTCTCTGAGCCACTGGCCGTCATGCTCGCTGACATTCAAAGTTTGTTATCTGCGGTAAAGATTCATCACTTTGTCCCCACTTTTCCAGCACTGTCATTGTTCCTGTTTGATACAGTCCTTAGTCTGCTTTGGCTGTCTCACTAAACTTATTTAGGTAAATCACCATCATCATACCAGATTTGGACAAACCATGCTAAAGAACTGGTTTGGAGAGTCAATTGATGGTTGAATGCAGGTTGAAACATTAACTCTTTGAGTGTCAAAGACGTGTATGTACATCTTTTAAAATACAACACTTGAGTGCCATAAACATATATACACGTCTTTCCTTTTTTCGGCAGCAGGCACAAGAGGGCGCTCTCACACAGCCTGTGGGAAATATTGGGGCTTCTGGGATATGTAGTGTGGACATAAAGAGATGGTATACGCCACAGAGATCAAAGCAGGAAGTGGAGACAATCATGAATAGAGAGCAAAACAGAATCTGGACAAAAAGTGGTGATTTTGGTGAAAGTGGACTCTGTCTCTGATAAAACAAGAATGGAACAAGGTAAAAACAAGTTTAAAAAAAATCTTTATGTAAATCTATATTTTTTTGCACCACAGCCAACATCTGGTCAGTGAAAGATATGATGAATCATCTGTCAATCAAAATCTTGCCAGGAGAAGAGCAAAGAGTGCCATTCTTTGCTGTTTCTTCAATGAAGAAATACTCTCCAGCTCTCATATAACTGATGGCATTGTAGTGTTAACCTCCTCAGGAACTGCCATTGTAGATTTGAACAGACAGGACGTGTGTTATATGATCATCCATACTGAGAATTAAAAAGACTGATCAAAGCAATTAAGTGGCAACAGGAAGTTGTTTTCTGCAGGCACGTTGTTTTCCAAAACCCATTTTCAAACGCGTCCACCCTGGAGAAAGCACTGAAAGCTTTGTTTTTAGGTGTGAAAAAGGCGTAGTTAGTGTGGAAGGAATGTAAAAATGCTCATGTTTTGAGTTTAAGATGGCTTAATGTGAACGCACCCAGAGCTGAGTAAGGGTTTTCCCAATTATGAAGTTGATTATGAAGCACTTTGAGCAGTCTCATCTTGTTTCATTGTATAGCAGAGTATCACTTAAAGCTGCTATCCACATGCTGTCTACCATAGGCCCAGAATGCCGAAGGACAGTGGCTGTAACTGGCTCTGAGACAGATTGAGAACATCAGGTGTTTTAATTCAACTGTTCTCAGCCTGTTAAACACGGCTGCTTGGGCCAAACTGGCCCTCGGCTACACACTCTAATGTTTATATGTCTAAGTATGAGCCAAACACATCCCCTCAACACGCAGGTCAAAAGCTATGAACTCAGAGTGGGCATGTGCCAGAGACATGGCCTGCCAATTGCTACAAGCCTGTGGCCAGACGGCGAGCATACAGAGGTCAGGAGCTGCCAAGTGGTGTCCAGTGAGGGATAGCCTGCTTTAGTGTTGGCCAAACAACGCCCCCAGGCTGACTGGACTGACTCAACAGGACTGCTGTGTGTAGACGGAGTGAGAAAGAAAACGCTAAGCTTGTCCTCTGTGGGTTTGCTTTGCTGTTTGCTGGCCAGAGAGTGTGATGGGAGGTCTGGGCTGGATTGTATCCCTTCCTAAAACATTCCAGTTTCTAACACTTGGCATTCTGACACAGCTTTCGACACTCAGGTTGTCAAAGCTTAGACTATTGTTGCGTTGTGATTGATATTTTTGTGCTCGTATTGATAGACAGCATTTTTATTATGTGGTTTATTTCACCGTGTGTGTATTTTTAATTGATTTATTATTTTTATATTTGTACTATATATGTAGGTATTTTTTTTACTACATATAAATACTGTATATTTTTTAATTTGTATTTTTTTATTATAACTTTCTTCTCATTTTTATATTTTTCTCTTCTTATGTAGTTTTGATTTTGCTGCATTTATTTATTATTACTTTGTTTTTGTTGGTGTTTGTTTGAGAGTTTTATTTTGTTTTGTTTATTTTTATGAGGAACATCCTGAAATTTTTTTGGTCCTGATCTGAGTTCTTTAACATTAAATAACTGTCAACACTGGATCAGTTTTGATTCTCGTACTTATATAAATATTGATTAGATATCAGGTTATCTGGAAGATTAAATTCACAGCTCTACACTATTACATTTTACAGCAAGCTTCCCAAAAACTGATGCAACATGAAATTAATATGGTGCTGTCTATTATGAGAAAAAAGTAATGAAAATTATTTCAACTCCAAAAAACATATTCAAAGTTGTTTGACCTTAACGTCTTTCTTTGTTTCTTTCTTTCTTTCATGTTATTTTTAAATCTGTGAAATATTTCCATATTTCTCATTTAATGGATGTATAACTAATGTTCTCGTAATTGTTTACTTTTCATTCTTGTCAGTATGTCTAGCCTTTGCACACACTACTGGTGCTACTAGGCTAAACAAACACACAGGACAGCTCAGGATAGCCAATGCTGGATCCACCGCCAATTCCACTTGCAGTTCACGGGAGGATAAACACACACATTGGCCAAATACACACATACGCATGTGGCCAAAACCAACCTCGACCACACTGTGGCCAAAGGCATTTGCAGCCCAGTCCCACTCAGCAGGGAATCCCAGCTCTTGGCTCTGGGTCTCTCTGGGAAAATCCATCTAAGAGGGAAGAGAGGGAGAAGGGGAGGGAGGGGGGTTGTGGTAAGAAAAGCTGGACAATCAAATATTACACAGTGTTTAACACTTCATTTTCAATCCCCCCCGATCCCATTCCGCACCAGTGTTAATTGCTGCTGTGCTACCTGCCACCAGTGGTCCTTTATGAAATGACTTCTGAATTGAAGCATATGGACGAGGAGCCGCGACGGGAGCCGGGAACGACTTGAGGAAGGGTCCCATTAAATAAGAGCCGGCTAATTACTTTGTCCTCCCTTTTGTCCTGTACTATCCAGGCTCTCGCCAGCGTTCATATATCTTACTGTAATGAGTAAAGCCGGGGCCTGGCACCTGCGCTCGGTAATTAAACATATAAATTCTCTCCACACGGAAATATGTGTACTCACCAGGATTGATTTATAAGGCTCTCTAAATTGCACTGTTGAGCTTATTTTCATTGGCTGTTTTTTTCAGAGGGACTGGGAAGGGGAGAGTCGTTCATCAGCTCAACGTTGAAAAGCTCGATCTTTTTAAACACTTGTCAACTTCCCTTCTTTCCATTGTTACTGTTTGTGTTGTGGGTGAAGGTGGTGATGGGGGGCTGCCAGGCAGGCCTTCAGGGTTCAGAAATAAGCTGTTACACCTTCGAAGCCAAGAACCCCAGTAAAAAAACACATTCATAAAAGTAAACCATGATCGAGTAGGGATCCAAACCAAACAGCTGTGTGACGCATTTATAGCTACTCAGGCTCATAACTTACTCATACCTCCTTGTTGTCAGCATGAATAAGTCTCATTTGGTTACTAAGCTCTAAATTTTCACATTATACATGATGATATGTGCCTTTAAATAGTTGTTCATTATGCAGTATATTTGATTCAAAATTGTTTAAAAGTGTATCATTTCAACAATTAAATAGTCATATTTGCCTTATAGATTTATACTCAAACAGATGGCAGCCCGGTTGCCAGGAAAAAAATGTTGGTGTTGTACAATTTTGCAAACATATGTTGAATTATTTTTTTTTTACAGTTGTTATGTTACACATGTAGTAAGCAGTTGCTGCCTAAACCTAAATGATAGTTTTACGATATGAACCACGTGGCACTTGAATGATTCTGTCAGCGTGACACACGGCTTTGAAGGTTTGAGGGTATGAAACATGTTCATTAAACATATTTATGAGACTTATTTTTGGTTCAGAAGTGTCAGCATTCATATCTTATGTCATACATATGTATGACACCACTGATATTGTTGAGTTGAAATTTAAGGTATAACTGATGTCTTATCCACACACAATCAATGGCTATATTCATTTATGTTTGCCTGAACAGCTTGTTGATGCCTTCATCAGCCCGATAGACTTCGGTCTGACCTCACTTGTGAGAGACACAAAGACTGAAGCTGAGGAATGAAAGATGGAGACTTGTTTTCTTTTAAAAAAGTACATTATGTAGATTCTGTGAGTTCTCATTTGTTGGAATGTACATGATCTTTGTATTTACATTGTTTCATGACAAAGTTTTACCACCATCAACGGATCATGAGGGGAAAAGTTCAGGGTCTACTGAAGTCAGGTAGCGACAGATGAATGAAAAGATGAATAGTGACTCTGAAGAAGACGGCGTTATGATTTGATGAATGAGATCAAGCATTCAAGCAACAATAATTAGAAGAGCAGCAACAACAATTGTACTAGAGAACATAGCAGAAGGTCAGTGACGCTCAGCTACTCCACTTCTCTCCTGCTGGTGGTCTCTTTTAATTTCATGTATGCAGACTCCGTGAAGCAGCATATAAAACCATATGAGGCTCATTCTCCTCCGTGGCTGATGGAATTCCCTATTAGCCGACTGGAGAATGTTTCCCAGCTGGGAGTCTCAGTCTGAATGTGCTGTGTTAAAACCTAATGAATGTCATAATTAACTGGATATACTTTACATTTAGAATGGGATCCGCTGTTATAAAACCATCCACCTTTTAACCCCGTGTTCACCCCTCGTCCCCTCTCTCTTAATCTCTCTTTCGCTCTCTCTTTATTCATTTCCTAAGATGACATTTCTTTATCTGGTTTGCATTATTTTTTTCTCTGTTTCTTGTTCAATTTCTTTTTTTGGGTGGTGGGTATTGTGGGGAGGGGGGTGTTTGGCCGAGGCCCGCAGCTTTCACAGCATTCCTGACACTTTTGTTAATAAATCATTTGGAAGTTAATGAAAACGGCATTCAGGCATATCCAAAATGATTGTGTTCTTTGTCATGCTAATAAAGTGAAAGATGTTCGTCCAATGGGTGAATGCCTGCACATTACCAGCAACTTCTGATTATGTGTGCGCCTGTTGCACCTCCTTCTTTCTCCCTCACCCTCTCCTTGTTTCCTCTCACCCTTTCCTTCTCACAGACGAATGTTTTAGCATATTTATCTCATAGGTTATCAACATGAATCCAATAGGCTGCCGAAGCAGACATTTGTGTCGCTCTAAATTGCTCAGAGGGAAATAAAAGGAGATGGTCGCTTTGACTTGTTGTTGACCTCTACTTTTTTCCCCTCTTTCACGCCCTCCACCCGTCTCCATTTACCACCTTTTGTTTGAGTTTTACATGCAGGAGAACAGAACTTAATTTACCCCAAAACTTCAAAAGAAAAGACTCAAAAGTTGGCAGCTTCTGCCAGCAGTTTGATGGACAATGACATGCAAGTTCACCATCTAACCAGCGATAAGCAAGACATTTGCTGGATAAATTAGGCTGGACATGATGAAAAAAAATCATATAAAACACCAGAAAAGTTCCTTAAGATAATTAACAGTCATGATTATGTTACATATAATTACATGTTATGATTACACCATCATGATGGAAGGCAGTAAACAGTAAACCACAATTTACATTGTAACAACAACTTCAGCTTTTTGACAGTGAACACCGACGCATTGTTGTCATGGTGAACTCATTAAAATGATTTAGCTTGGCTTGGTAATTCTGTTTCAATTTGAGAGTAAACATTATTTATGTGTGCTGGTATTCATATGAAAATACATTTATTAGTTTACTAATGTTTGAAAATAACTGTTTAGCATTTATAAAATGCTGTTAAATTATAACTATTAATAATTTTAATGAACACAAACACTTGTCGTGTAATTTTCATCCATAACATTGGTTGTTTTTATGTTAAAATTCAATCCAGAACACAGACATGTTATGATGTACTGAGTTTGTCTGCTTAATTTTTATCTTACCAGTTATAACAATTGTTAAGTTTTATTTCTGTAGCTGATAGAAATTGTTTTTTTTCTGTTCTTTTCCTGTTATTCAAATCGTGACTATTTTTATTTATCTAGGTTCTAACCTACAGGTTGTGAACCACTGTTAAATGTATATTTAGATTTTATTTAACCAAATTGAATGAGCTAAATTAATCATTAAATGTCATAAAAAATTGTACTGCCCTTTCAAATTAAGATTCAAAGGCTGAACTTGAAACAGAATGAGTTTTTCATGTTGTATATTCAAAATTACAGAGCCGCACTTCATCTTTACAGATATTTCCCTTTTTTTTCCCTCTCCACCTACATGTCTCTTTTCTCTTCCATGGATTGCTCAGGCTTGAATGCCTGCAGCTCCAGGTACAGTGGTCTGACTTTTTTTTCATAAAGCCTGAATGTGAAAAAGGGAATGGAATATTTGATGGGGATGGGCTCCCATAATCAAGCTGAAATCTCTGTCATTATCCTGTATCAGCCGATCCCTTTTTAAAAAGCACCGGGAGTTACCAGTGTTTTACATGAATTTTGGGGCTCAGCGGTGATACTGGGAGCCGAATATATTTGTCGGGTCGAGCTTCTCTTACAAATGCACTGCATGCAGTCTCTCTTTCACACACACACACACACACACACACACACACACACACACACACAAAACCTTCAGTAATGGCAAAAGCACAAATGAAGGAGGGGTGAGCTGAGTAAGAGTGATTATCTGCGTGTGTGTATGAGGGAGATAGGAAAAAATATCTATTTAAATATAGATGCATACAATTTCTGATGGCAAGTCAGGGTTTTGGCACCGTTTTCAAGCTCAAGCATATTTTGTAATATTTGTTTCTTACAGGAATCCTGAAAAGACACTTGCATGTCTATTCTGGGATGTAACCTCTGTCTCATATGACTGCGAGCTGACAGCGATGTTCAAAAGACACGTGCCTGGAGTGAAACAAAAAGACGATGCTTTCAAGTTTTGTTCAGGTATTTCTTACTTTTTTTGTTGTTTTTTTTTTTTTCTTTACATGCTGACACGAGTCACATGTCATTTATGCTAAAATGACACCACATGACTGTGTGATTTAGTTATTGGCTCAGATTGTCGTTGTTGTCGTATTATGAGTCTTTATCCTGCGCGACATGTGAGGGACAAATCTCAAGTGGGGTGGTTTTCACTGCAGTGTGAACAGAGCCAGACGGAAGACTTCATTTCACAGTCTTTTGTGAACATGGATGTGTGTTTGTGTGTAAATGTGGACATGCTAGCTAAAGGGGACATCTGTTTGCCTGGAGGTGGGGGCAGACAGTGTGTGTGTGTGTGTGTGTGTGCGCAAGGGCCACATGGGAGTGTGGAGGAAGGCACAAACACACCGGAGCACAAATGGCGGTGCTGTGCAGTTTCTCCATGTTGTAGCAAGTAACTGCAGGTGAGGGCACAGGGCTCGAAGACAACAACAGCACTTCACTTAGGCCTAATTAGGAAGGCGGCAGGGTCAGTGTCTGAGCAATATGTTGCACATACGCCTCTGTGGTTACACAGGGTGGATTATGGGATAAGGCTGCAGTGCTGAAGTCTCTCCGAAAGGGACAGATGAAACGAGAGAAAAAAAAACAAGCCTGTTAGATTTAATAATCTACGCTACAAGCAGAAATATTGTGTTTTAATGAAATTTGCAAACAGAATTTCAAAGATTTTAGTGTGACAACAATGCAGTGGGAAGATAATATAAAGCACTTACCTTAAAATGTATTTAAAAGTGATTACTGAAATTCAGTATTAACTCATTAAGTGCCAGTCGTTTTTATAAAAAGGCCACTTTCACCAAAAACGCCACTTTTTGTTTTGCTCTCTAATCTTGATCGTCTCCACTTCCTGCTTTGAACTCTGTGGCATATACCATCTCTTTATGTTCCAACTACAAATCCTAGAAGCCTTAAAAATACTCACAGGCTGTGTGAGAGCGCCCTCTTGAGCCAGCTGCCGAAAAAACCACTTTGACGTATATATACTGTACATCAAGGGCACTCAAAGAGTTAATAGAGCTGAAGCTGTGGAGGAGCAACATCTGAGAATGAAGTCGCTCTCCCTCTGTGTGTGTTGTAATTTCAGTTATAATGTTACATTACAGGCCAGCTACTCATGCTTGTTAGTGCACGCGAGTCCCAGTGTACTATATGTACCCTACTAGCTACAGCTAATCACCACCACTAAGAATATATGGCAGTTACAGATAATAAGTCCATCCCAAACAGTGCCCAACATTTGGTTCCTCCTCCAGGTTAACACTGTTAGCTCTGATATTAGCAGTGCTTGTCTTGAAGAGAATTCCTAAGTAACAAAATTATTGCAAGGTAGTTAAGGTTAGGAGAGACCAGTAATTAATTTTTGCATGTTTATGCAACTTGGGGATTTGAAATTTAGCCCCTTTAATTAGATGGTGCAATGACAACAATGACAACATTCTTAAATGTCCGACCATTTTTTTAATTTTGGTCATTTTGCTCTTCTACTAAGTACGTTGGAGTTAAAAATAATACAGAAAAAAAACAGTCAAAAGCATCTATCAGTGTGTTATTGATAATTGTTTCCAGTATAATTAATCTTCTGTTAAAAAGCATCATTTTATTATTCATATTGTGGCAGCTTTCTGTTATAGTCTTTATTCTGTCACAAACATCCACTTTTTTAACGGGGGTTTGTCTCATCTTGTGCTGTCCAGCAGTTGCAGTTTTGTTTTTTTAGGTCTATTGTCTCAAATTTAATCATTCTTATCATTTTTGTAAAATACTTTGTGATCTTGTTCTATGAAAGGTACTATATCAAATGTACATTACTGATTTATTTCAGTTTAGAACATAAAAAAACAATAAAATCTGTACATTTACTACAACATTAGAGGACAAATAAATGATGAAAACGTATTAGATATGTATACCACTACATTATGTTCTCCTCGTTTATTAAAGGCAAATAATTTATTTTAGGTGAACGTTACCTTGAGCGAAAACACACTTCAAACATATTTAACACATTGCTGTGCTGCACACTTTCTTGTAAAAGAAAGTAAAAAAAAAAAAAAATCACACAAAAGAAAAAAGAAATGAAAATGGAAAAATGGAGCCTACACAAGCATCAAACAGAAGTCATGTGAGCAGAGTGTAGTGCTCCTGTCCTGAGGCATGATTTCCTGTGAGCACCTTGGACTGCACTCTCAAAGATGCATGCCAAACCCCCCCCTTCACACCCTGACTCGACGACCGCCTCGACCACCTCGCTCCCCAGGAGGTGAGGTCAGGGTGCTGAGATGGAGGATGGGGCTGCCCTTGAGCGCTGAGATTCAGGCCAGTTTTCTTCAACTTCCTCTCCCTGCGCTGCTGTAAGGTTTGAGCTGGGGTTTGAAGGAGGGTTGGTGGGGGGGGGGGGGCTGCTAAGAGCTGCACTGCGCTTCCCAGGGCATTTAAAGAAAAGCATCCTAGCAGCTCGAGACACCTCCATAGTCAGCCGCCAGGGCAGGAAATGCTGTAGCTGGCCAACATTTAGCACCCTGCCGCTGAACAGGAAGTGGAAAAAGGTCCTCGAAAGTTCCACCAACTGACTACAAAAGAGGTAGACATCGCCCCGAACCACTCATGAGAGGTCAGCTGTTTATTTATTTTTTCCCTTCCTCCCTCCCTCCCTCCTCATGGGTGAGGTTACAGCATGGAAAGGTGAGCCTGAGCTGATCCTGTGCCGGGGAGGGCAGCCGTCACCTCGAGCATCAGGCTAACACGAACATCCAGCAGCTCCAGTGTGGCCAGGATGAAAGGCAGTTGGAGGGGAGCGAACTGTACTGTACCAGGCTCCGAAGTATTGATGTTGGAGAAAATGAACCGACTCCTTCATCGATCCGCAGAGGGAACACGTAGAAATAGAAACGGTAAATCTGGCTCTCTTGACTAACAGCTTAATGGCGGCCATCTTCTTTTCTCCCCCTCTCTTCTCTTCCTCTTTTCACCTTCTATGTAAACCGGGCCAATATTCCTGCATTGATGTTTTCTAGGGGGCAGTAAAGCATCTGAAAGCTGTATTGGCTTGTTTTGTTCTCCTCTGGATGACGAATGCCGTGTTTTCATGATCAATAGAGCAGGCTTGACTTAGTGTTCAAGTTTGTGTTATTAGAGACAGTAGAGCAGTCACACAGGCCCGGCATGTATCGCTGTCAACTCATCAGAAAGGCTTCTGCCTATATGGAAACATATGGTGAGATGGAATATTTCAAACATGCTCGATGCCTCCATATGCTTACTGTTGTGTGTCAGTGATGTGGTGGGAAACACAAAAGGCTGTGACCACTGGAGGAAACGATCTCTATGAATAAAAGTTAATTATGTTTTCAGAGGAGCAATTTTGTCCTCATGAGAGCATCCAGTCGTGTTAATATGAAGCGCACTGTAGATTTACCTCATAAACATTTCTGTCTAACAGAGTTTAAGAGGCTTTCACCTCCAGGATTTCCCTCTTTTGACACAAAGATTCAGAGGTTAAACGGCTTCACTTTTAAAGTTAAGGCCTAAACATGGTGCGCTGAGTAAGATTTTCACGTCCTATATAGCACAAAATGACCATAACATATCTGCGGAGGCTCTATACCTGGAAGAGCATTCTGATCAATACCAATTAATTTGTCAGTTGTTGAGATTTCTGGCTTTCAGAAGTCCTTTACCGGCACATAAATTGTTTCTGAATCCCCCCATACACACAGACAAAACTTGCATTTTAGCTGCTTTGCAGTAACCTATTATATGTACAGCATTGCATCAAAAACACTAAAAAACAAGTTTATATCTAACTACAAACAACAAATAAGTGTTATTGTTTTTGTAATTTGCATTAAATCATGATTCAGTTGACATCTTCCCCAAGGCTAAGATGTCCACCCAATCAAGCCATTCCCTATTTGCTACAGTAGCGGTATTCATTCATCTGATGTGCTCATGTGGACCGTTTTTTGAGTCTCGCATCTGTCTTACAAAAGTAATTTTCAGTCAACATAAGAGCAGGTTACATTTCAGCAATCATGCCAGGGAACTTTCCTCATTCTTAGGCCTACAGAGACCCAAAGGTCAGGTTATGAGAGATAACAGAGTGACCAGTCTTTCATAGGTATAAGTTAGCTTTTTGTAAATGCTACCAGCACTGACGGACTTTAAAATCTTTTACTCTACATGATGAACATGTACAAAATAGCTAGCCCATGCAAAGTTTGGGTACAAGGTCACAACCTTAAGGGCAGCAAAGAGGGGAGAGACTAAAAGCAGAGGCACAGGGATGATCGGGTGGAGTAAGATAACTTCATATCCACTAATATGTAAATGTATTTTTGCTGGCTTTAATGAATACAGAAACCTTTCAGTCATAAGCCATCTGAGTCTTCCATCCATGAGAAGTTGAGTTGCTGAATTTACGCAACAAACTGAAAAAGTTTGCTAATATATAGTGATTCCTCAATAACCAGGCTTCCATTCAAATGAATCACACATATTAACCACATTTAGAGACTTTCTGCAAAAGCAGAATGCTTGTTTCTCAAAAAATAAAAACATAAAAATATTAAAAACAAAAAATGCATAGTTTCCTATAGTGTGTATCACACTATCTCCTGATGCGTCGCTCTATTTTCACCCTACTGTTTTCTGCACTTCCCCCTGGCATTGTGTTCTCTATTACACACTATTTTGTTCAATGAAAAGCTACTGACAGGAGCAAAAATAAATACTAATTAAATAATTAAATAAAATTTGGTTTAGTTCTTAACACATTTCAGTGTGAGTAAAAACTAGTGCATGTAAAAAGTATGCAGCGATACAACAGAGGAGAGCTTATAGGCAAAGGATCATGAGGAAAAAATAGAAACATGACAGCTAAACAAAAACAATCAACAGAGAAGTGATTGACAGGACCCCAGGGTGCCCGACACCCATGGGACCAGACCTGATTGTAGAAGCATCACAGGGTGCAAAATCACCACTCACGATTATCAACACCCATAATAATAATAATCAAACTTAATCTGATAGTATTAGTTATGCATACTATTTAAATAGTAATGACATATGAGTATTTTAGCTAAATCAACACTGGTTACTTGTTCAGTCTGATTCCAGTTTATTCTGGATTATGTTTGGTTGATTATTAAAACTTAAGTGGACATAAAAGCCTCTTTTTTAATCTAAGAAGATTGTTGTTGTTTACAAGTTTGGGACTAATGTCACCGTTATCTCCAGATATGTTCTAATTGGTCTGGTTTTCCAGAAACAGATGCACTTTGACAGTCTTAGTCTGTTGCACAGGGACAATCTGTTAACACAAAGGGGTGCGAGACTATGTAGACTAATTGCCTCATATCAGTTGTTATTTTAATGTTATTTTGCACAGTATGGTGTACTGTTTTTTTTCACTAATGTGACAATATTTAAAGTTCAAGTGTGGAGGATTTAGTGGCATCTAGTGGTGGGGTTACAGACTGCAAACAAGCAAATCACTCCCTGTTGTTGAAAACTATGGTGGCCTTTGAGTAACGTAAAAATGCAAAATGCTTTTTCTAGATTGAATGGTTGGTTTGTCCATACTGGGCTACTGTAGTAACATGGCAGACTGTGAAAAAGACTCATTTCCTACGTCGACAGAAAGGGTTATTTCAACTATTTCTTCTGTTCCACTACACTGTGTTGTTCTTAGGTAGAAAAAAAAGCTAAAATTCATTTTTCATCCCCCTGCCGCAGCAGTCTTAGTATTTTCATCTCGCACATCATGCTTTTTAATTATGGGACATATTGAGCAGCGTGTCCAATGCACAATGGCTCCGCTGGAATATTCATGTCCAAAGTTGGAGGAAAGTGGAAAGGGGAGGGAAGTGAGATGTAATTGTAATTAGTGAAGAACCTGGTGCTGCCAATTCTCAAAGGAGCTTTGAGTCACCTGCTGTGGGTACGCATGTGTGAGTGTGTAAGTGTGTGTGTGTGTGTGTGTGTGTGTGTGCATCTGTCCTCCTGGCTCGGCATACCTGGACACACCAGGGAGTGCGAGGCGCTCTCTTGGCTTAACTAGGAGACGTACCTGTCTGTCTCCTCGCTGCGGGCTGAAGTGGCTAGTTAGCATATGCGCTACCATGCGTGCACATTTACCCTATATGGGTGTGTGCGGGGCATGTGTGTGTGCATGCAAGTGCACGTGTGTAGGCCTCATCTCAAGTCTCACCGGAGACTTGTTGTCTAAGATTAATGAAGGTCACCGGAATCCTCCAAAGTATTCCGATAATTAAGGCTTTGTTTATCAAAAACAAGTTATATTAAGAGCAAAAAGATTCATGGTAATTATTCATAATCTTAACAATTCAAGTGTAGCCACCTCATTTGTGCCTTTAATTCTTCTTGTTAATGTTTTGCATAAATCTGCATAATTACTTGAGATGCCTGTTGTATTTTTGACAGCTACTCAGTTCGTGTGCACTAAAGGGTATCGAATGTGCCTCGCACTGCATACTTAAAAAGCGCCTGTACGGCTGGAGCCACGAAGCATATTTCAGCCATCAAGCCGGCTGTGCGGGGCAGCGGTGCACACAGAGAATGGGCTGTTTTCTATCAAACGGAGTAAATGGATGCTTCTGCTTCTGGTGGTTAGAGTGAGGGCTTTTATGAGTGAGGCGGCCCCCAAATCATGTCGCTAAATGGGGACGAATAAATCCTCCGCTTTTGAACAACCGCGATGCAAACAGGAGCTGTTGTGAAGTTTGCTTTTATTTTGAAGATCAAGTCCCCTCCATACATAATTCAATGTGTGCATGCCCTGAGCCTGTGTGTATGCGTATAGCTTGACATGTCTCAAACACCCTATTTTGAACACTGTATAATCTCTGCATAACACTGATGCAATAATCACATGTAAATGACCACTGCATGGAAATGCTCTCTTGGTTTACATAATCTTGTAATGACCTCTTGTAACACTTTGTCTGTGATATCAGCCCTAATAGATTGTTCTTGTTCGAGAGTCTTTTTTTTAACCCAACTTATTTTTTGCAGCACCGGTCACTGGAATTACATGGAGAGTGAGGCTGGCCTATTAGCACCGTGACATGAGTGATTTAATTTACCCTCAGTCTCTCTCTCTGTTACTCTGTCTCTCCTCTTATTTAGCATGCGACAGGCGTGGACAGTAATGGCTGTGTGATTGGGCTGCACTGGATGATCATTTTAATAAACACACACATGCAGACGAGGCCACAGGTCAACGGCGTTTGGATTTATCAGCCGCACAGGTAAGATAGAGCTGTGAATGGTGACACATGCACACACACACACACACACACACACACACACACATTCAGCAGATGCACTTTAACAAACGATCAACACGTCTGGTGAAGGACTTGCTGCTCCTTTTTTTTCCTCCATCCTGCTCACTTCTTTACTTAACGCTTGCTTATTTGTGCACAAACTGCATATTTGCATGTCCTGTGTGCTGTCGTCGTCCACTGCGTCACACTTCTCTGCCTACCCAGCCCTCCATGCAGGCCTTGTGCTCCTGCTCAGAGAAACATGTGGCTCTGGTGTTAATTGTAATTTGCCTAATGAAGTAAAGTTATGAAAGAGAGAGACAGAGAGAGGGGAGAGTGGGAGACTTGTCGGAGAAGAGATAGGTAGACAAAGAGAGGGCAAGGAAGAGGAGAAGTAAGAGAAAAAAAAAAGCTTCAACTTTCTTTAATTATGTTTACCCAACAGGCTTTGCTTCCTCATTTAAATAGCATAAACATCTGGCCATGGCGCGCCACTAGCATGGCGGCAGTAGTCAAGCAAATCTTGTGGAAAATAATGAAATTAGATCCCCGGTGCTGTGACAGTGGAAGGGCAGAAGACATCCGCTCCATGTTAATAAAATTGCCATGAATGAGTGAATACAATTAGGAAATTGTCAGTGGCGGCAGTGAACTTTTGTAACTCACCGATGTTTGCATCATTCGATTAAGGCAGCAATTTGGACTTGTTTATTTGCGGCTGCTGTGGCTTTTATTAATTGTGACCCGGCAGTGATTGGCCTGCGATTAAACCAGTCACATATGATGTGGCTGAGGGTGAGGGATGGATTGGTGGGCAGGCTGATGGAGGACATTTATGTTTTTTTCATTGTTGTTTATCTCAGAGAGCATGGAGGATGGAGCTCTGTGTGTGTGGGTATGGTGATTGTGTGAGATTAGGTACGAATGATGCTCAACCACTGAATTAAGGCATGAAGAGTCAGTTTTGGGAATCATATATCAATGTATGTTTAATCTTAAAAGCTCTATGATGTCGTAAAACTACTTCAACATAAAAGGATACATGGTTTTCTGTTTTTTTTTTCTGTACATCTTTTCCCACATGCAGCACTTTTCTATTCATGCCATGCCACGCAACGTTTCCGCTCTTCTCCACCCACCAACAGAAATGAAAAGTTTCAGTATTTCTTATGGTGCTGTCAATCAGGAATGGTCAGGCAGGTGCAGAAATGGGGATAAAACTATACTCAAGTAAAAAGTATAAAAGTGTATTTTTTGCATATACATGTGAGATATATATATATATATATATATATATATATATGTATATATATATGTATATGTATATATATATACATATATATATATGTACACACACACACACACACACACATACAGACTGTGGTGCTTTGGAATGAATCCGTTCAAATGAATCCGCTCTCAGTCTTTATCATCTTCGCTTCTCAGGTCTGGCTTTCACAGTTCTGAGTTCCCTTCGCAAACTTGAAGCGGTGTTCTGTGCTTTCTAGTGAGAGCACTGTGTTTACTTTACAACCTCATGCCGGCAAGGGAAGGGATTACATTTGTGGAAATGAGTTGTCATTTCAGGAGGTAATAATGGATTCGGGCCTGAGAGCTCGACAAACACAACACAGGGAGAGCGGAGAGGATGAAACATGGGCACCGAGGTAGAGAATATGTGTGTACATTGTGGATTTGAGTGCACGCAGGAAGGATGGGACGCACACAGGCGCACACACTATTTGGCTGGACATCTGTACAAATGAGAGAGTACTGGTGGATTCTGCTGGGGTGCCTGGTTGGGGGGTGGATATCCCACCACAAGATTCCTCCAATCTTCAAAGCTCCAGTCCGGTTGGAAGTAATGGTTTCCATCCCTGTTGCCAGATTGAGTTCGTCCTGTCATCACCGCTGTATTTACTGACAACCATGTTTTATCTTTTGTCTTGGCCGCCCTCAGAATTGCCTCTATAGTATTTTACGCTGACTTGAAATGTCTCTTTTGTCTTTGGCTGGAGTTTTGGAAGTTCCATTTTTGCCTGCCAAAGGAAACAGGCGCTCTTGGTTTTACCCTCCCGACTGAAACCGTGACCTTTGGACTGCACAGTAGTATGCCAGTCACATTAAGTCCACCATCATCACACAGGCCTCCTTACTCCATCCCACAGCCCATAAACAGCCGTGCATAATGGATCCATCCGCTGCTGATTGTGTGCCAAAAAACAAAATGTATCCCTGAATTATTCTATATATTGACCTAGAACGATTTAGGATAGCACAATAATCAATGAAAGAGTCAGTGAGGACTGAAGACCAGGTTTTCAACTCAACCCAGGACCTGAGCTGGGCTCAGTTCAAACGTTCACGTTTAAAATACAAAAGCAGATCTCTGTCAGCATTGATGATGCAACATCACAGCAGAAAAATGTATTATTTAATGCATAATAGAGAGCATTAAATTTCAAGTGCACAGAAAAAAAAATCAGTGGACTGCTGCTGTATTTGATCGTGGTGGCTCTTTCATTGTTTGGGACCAGAGTGTTCTCTTTCTATTTGGGTCTGTCTGGGTCGACCACACTTTGGACCAGGTCGAATCAAATTGAAAAATTGTGCTTTCATAATGTGGAGGAGTGTTTTATTTGCACTCAGTCACACCTGCAGTAAATGCTCTGATGACGACACGAGGCCTCAGAAATTAATTGTAATAATGTGAATGATTGGGTCAGCAGGAGAATCTTAACAATTGGTACATTCAGAATTAATAAACTTTGAATAAAGAAATAAATAGTGTGTGCCGCAGTGGGGGCGGGACTTCAGGGTTGAGTCGAACATGTCGTTCCCATGACGATAAAGGAATGCCCCCTGGAGTTTTGTCTTGCAAGCTTAGCTTTACTTTCGACAAATTTTTAGTTCTCAAGGATAATTCTTTGGTCAGGGATGATTTGCCTCAGAGTGAGTATACGTTTTAATACTCAAACTTAATGTAAAATTATGCAGGTAAGAATGTAAGTAAGATAATTTAAGTCTTAATGTGTTGTTAAAAAACGTGAATGCAAGCTATTTTAATTAAGCAACTGCTTAACGATCATCAATCCTTATCTAATGACGGCATTAAAAGATAAGAAAAAAAAAAAAAAGGCAGTGGGTCATACCTTCCATTAGGGGTCCCAGGTCCCTTTGCATGTACTTCATACATAATAATGGAACCATATGGTTGAGCTATTGAGAATATGTGCCTTGATGTGTGTGAAATGATCATTCCAGGGTATGCAGAGGTGAGGGGCAAAGGGGTTTGGTTATAATACGACTGGCTTTGTTAAATAAGACATTGTGTCACATACAGCCTTGAAGTCCCAGAGCTTTCTTTTACGATACATAGAGTCAGCTACAGGACTTCAGGTTACTGCACATTTCTTTAAAAATATCATTAATTCCAGTCTCTATATGAATATCTATAGGTTAGGTTATGGGATGTTTGTGCATGCATTTGTGGAGGTGCATTCGATTGCATGCATGCATGCTTGTGTGTGTTTGTGTGGAGAATGAATTAGTGTACAAGTATCTACTTGTGCATTTTTGTGTGTTTGCATGCTTGCACGAATACACATGTGCATCTGTATGAGTGTGTGTGTGTGGTGAGACAGATGGGTAATAGCCCCTGTGCTGAAAGCGGGGCCCTGTGTAACGTGCAGCCCTGATTGCAGACCTGATTACCTGCCATATGCTAGCTGAAGGGTTGAGGGCCGGACCAAATGAGAACAGTATGCAAACGTTAAAGCAGCGTTTTTATAGCACAGTCATTATGCCCCCGCTCTGGCAAATGAAAACGAGCGTGGCAGGGAGGGAAAATAATGAAGTCGTAAAAAAAACGGACGGGTCACGGTGCGTGGTCGCCGCCGCCGCCGCCACCTCCCAGCTGTAATCCCATTGGCTAGAGGGGAAGGGGAAGGGTCCCCCGCTAAGACGACAGCAAAGCGCTGGTTAGACCGCAGGGTGGCCCCACTCGAGAAGCCTTCCACACAGGGAAGATGGCAGTTAAAGATCAAACTGTATCCTTTTCCTCTGCACATCACCTTTATTTGTGGAATGAAACACAAGCTTGTGTGTGTGTGCATGTGTGTGCCTGTGTGTGATGTGATTATGATCCTATTAGCCTTTGCATTCTCCATTATGCATGCAGCGTACAGGGCTAAACTGACCTTGTAAGACGATCATTGACTCTCCTTGGAAAACACTTGTTATCCCAGGATTAACACACACACCAATTACTACCTGCTTGCCACATGAGCTCAGGAAATAAAACATTTCCTGTCTGTGTCTCTTACCAAAGGGGGGACTCCCAGCCCTCTTTGTACACATAAGAATGTGGGGGCATTTAAATACTGTACATACTTGTTTGGGATATGTACACTGATCTGTTTTTGGACTATGATTATATAACTTAAAGGCAGAATAGAGTATCCACTCTTAATGCTAAGCTAGGCTAACCAAGCCCCAGCACTAACATGAGATTGTTATTGATCTTGTCGTCTCACTCTCTAAGAGAAAGTTATTGAGCTAGTTCTTCCAAGATTAGATTATAAACATTTTCCTAATTACTCTGAAAGGTTGATGCTGTTTAGATATTTCTGTTGTGGTTATTAAATGTTTAAAAGGGAATACTTGTTTCCATATAAACTCAGCGTTAGGAGAGTCCATGTTGCCTGTGTAACACGTATGTCGGTTTTGTGCTGTATCTGGCAACGAAAACTGATTCCCATTTAACAAGCTGAGACCCCCACCTTACAACAAACCTGTTAGCTGCATGTAAGGAATGACTCTTGTTGCCACGGGCTCCCCATCACTTTCCCCATTTCCATCCATCAGGAGAAAAGGGGAACTTGTGCATAATCCTGAAGCCCATTGTGGCCTACTTAGTGGGAAGGGAACATGTCTCTCCGACTGGTCGTGCCTTTGTATGTGGGTCAGCTTCATTCAAATTCTCTTTCATTCCAGCTCTTCTTCCGAAACTGTGGCCCATCATTAGCTGTAATATAGGTCACCCCAGGCTTTGTGAGGCTCCAGCCCCATTTGCATTCTTGATTCAGATGTAGCAGTCATAGAGTGACTCTAGGTAGAGAGGTGGGAAGCTGGTGGGGGGAGGAAGGTGGCATCAGAAGTAAAGGCGAAGCTTTTATCACTTTTGATGAAAGGATGGGGTCAGTCTAGATACATGCTTAAAAGGATCAGGGTGTTTTCCCTAGTGGTGGGAAGATGAAACATCTATGGATGCACGTTGAAACGTACAGTGGGTACCCTCCTTTTCTTCGTGGTGGAAAAAAAAAGAAAGAGACGATGAGGAACTGATTTATTCCTGCATTTAGTCTTACTGTTCCATGTAATTTTCCAAGAAATAATCATATGCCCCTGTGCTTGATACTCATTAAGTTTTGTAAAGGCAATGGACACTCTGCTCCTGCATTCAATTCATGTCAATAACATTTGAGTTTTTAATTGAGGAATGTGAGAGTGTACTTGTCAACATGCAAACACAGGTGGATTCACAGAATAAAAGTTTTTTTTTAATTAAAAATTAAACAAGAACAAGCTAATATTTTGTGGTGTTTAGAGTTCTGCTGCAATCGGGGATGTGAGTGGTGATTATTTGCAAGATGAGCCACGTGCTATGTGATGTGAGACTTTTCACTGTTTTTGAGATGTTCTGTGTTGGTGCCTTATTATGATAGGCAATTTAATGTGGTTTGCACCTGTTGATCCACCTCTTTATGGATTATGTATATGTATATGCTGGATGCTAAAAATGCTGGAAAGCCATGAGCACAAAGGAAGAAACACAGCTAATCTGGGAGGGGAGCAGGCAAAACCAGGGAGTATATAAACAGAGTGGACTGATGGCGAGGCCAAAATCAGAGGCAGGTGAGTGATTGGGGGCAGGTGAGGATAATCAGGGAGCAAAACCAAACATGACACATGAAGAGTGAACTTGTCAAGATAAAAGAGGAGGGACACACACAAATGAATGAAACAAGGAAAACAACTGAATAGCCAGAACTAAAATCCTCAAGATGACTAATATTGGCTGCTAAAAATAACACAAATCAAATATATCATCATATATCAATCACATATGCTATTCAGAAAAAATATATTCATTGTCACCATTCTAAAAATTATATCTTAATCGCAGTCATAATATTTTTAGAAAAACATCATGATGTATCATAATGTTAAACTTTTTTGAGTTAGAGGGTATTTAAATTGTAAAACGAATGGAAGAAATGTTTGGTGGTCAAAGGTTAAGGTCTGTCTGACCTTACAAAACGTAACTGTATAAAAGTCCATCTATTTGTTTTGATTTGGTAATTTGTACTTTGTACACTGATGTGGTTTTGGTCGGGCAGTTTGTCAGCCGCCTATGGTTGAGCCCTATACAGCTGGGGCTCCAAGTGGGACTTTTTTCTTTTCTGGTGTCAGTGGGAGTGGGGTCCATGTCCAGCTGCTGCAAACTGACTGTTCAGGTCATGGTTTCTGTGGTGAGTTCTGTGACTATTAATCACTAATCCTAACTATCTGAAGGATGTACCAAGTTAATTTGTTTCTTTAGTAATATGCTAACCTATGCTAATCGATGCTAATCGCGATTAGCATGCTAGTGCTAAATTTGCTATAGTTGAGGCTGCTTTGGCTATGCTATTCTACTTGTAGCCTCATTCATGATGGAGGTGCACGGGCTATGTGTTATCTTCATTCGTAGCCTCATGTTTAGCCTCATGTTCAGCGTCACTTACCTACAGTTAAGATCCCATTTAGAGCTGCTAAGCTAGTACATGCTAAAGACCAGTATTCAGGGACATTAGACAAATTATTACAGAACCACACACTTTGATCACTTCTATGCCAACGAGTACAGTTTATTATGTGGTGTTGCGGGTGTGAAGATTTAATAAACATTTCTCTGGAAGCCATTTCTATTTTTGTATTCTGATCGCACGTTCTATAGTGGTTGCCACCGGAAACTAAGGTCGCTTCACACCTAACCAAGCAGACTCTGTTTGCTTGGGGGGCCTGAAAGTTGCAACATTGTTGCATTTATCACTTGGTTCAGTTCTGCTTTCACACTGCACTTCCTGAACCGCACCAAACTTTCTGAGCATCAACAGTCAGGTATGTAACCTCACAGACTACAAACAGGGTGGACTGTCAGTCTTGTGTTGTGCTTCATTACATTATTTGAGGGAGTGCTACAACGTTAACGTTGCCTACCTACATACTAGTGAACACAACTGTCACTAATGCTATCAGCACAGAGTTTAAGGACTGCGACTGTCGGTAGTTGTGATTAATTTTATTCAAATATGTCAAATTGTGACTGTATGGGTTATGTTGTTCAGACGATTGAGCTAAGCTAGCTACTGCTAACGGTGGTCACTCGTTGTTTGTTTTGGTCTGGAGTGTGCACTGTACTTGCTGTAAATGCACTACATACATTTGGTCCTGTGTTTGGTCCGGTTAGCTTTCACACTGCATATGAACTGCACCAGGGTTCACTTGCAAATGAACTGAGACCCCCATTTTCAAGCGGACCAGAGTTCGTTTGTTTGGTCCGCACCAGAATTCGTATGAGCTTTCACACCTGCCCAAACGAAGCGGACTATCTGAGGAAATGAACTCTGGTCCGTTTAAAGCGGACCAAACAAGGACAGTGTGAAAGCGACCTAAGCATCAGCATCACTGATCCCATAACAATTCTTTTCAATAACTCAAGAATCCATATGGTAATTATGACAATCCCACACAAATCTCTAATAGGTGATGATATTTTGGGCAGAAATGGATATAAACTAAAACTCGACTGATTGACGGAGGCATGCAACCGCGAGGCGGTATTTCTAGTTTTGCAGTGTGGTGTCATGCTTGGGAGGTAAAGAGGCATTAATCACAGTCCTAACATGTTCAGCAGCGAGGCAGCTTCAGCCTCTGTGTTTAGTATGCAAATGCTACAGAGTCTATTGACAGTTGTTTTTTTTCTCTCCTTAGCAAATTACATGTTTCCACCTTAATTGTTATTGGAGATGTTATCATGAAGCGGATGCAGCCCTTGCTTCTGAACCTGCTAAAGCCTGACAGTGGTGTGAAGGGGGCAGAAGAGGGGAGTTATGCAAAGTACGGCCTATGTATAATTAATGACACACACACACACACACACAAACCACTCTATCCTCTTTAGGATGGACAGCTGGCGCCACAATGTCTTTTTGACCTCTAAGGTGTTAAATCGAGATACTGAGGGTGAGGAGGGAATGGGAATTGTTAAAGAGAGGATGCTGAAGAGAAGACAGAACTTAAGAGGCACTAATGTAACAGGAACCAATTCGTTAAACTTCTCTTCAGACAGATATGTGATGTAAACTGAGATAAGACACCATTGGAAATATTTAACTGTGAAACGGTGACGTTCTCTCGTACAAGGTGAGCTAATTTTAGTTTTGTCACGACATCAAGTGGAACAAAGTCATTGTTTCTCCGCTACTAATGTCTGTCTGTATGGTGTGTTTGCGCTGCAGGCGTCGTTATACAACACAGTGATGTTTGTGTGCGTTGCAATAAAAGGATGGAGTTTCAGTGCCGGCCCCAAGCCAATCAGAGATGAGGGAAATTGTGCAAAAAAAACCCCAAAAAACAAAAGAGGCACACAGCTACGCAGCCACAATTAGCACTTAAAATTTTAGCACCAGCCAGCAGGAAAAATATTAGGGCTGCAACTAATGATTATTTTATTGCAAATTGATCTGTACATTATTATTTTTTTTCATTTAGTCCATAAAATATCAGATAATGTAAATAAATTCCCCCACAACAAGACCAGAAGACATTCAATGTCTTTTGCTTGATTTTTAAAAATTGTTGGCTTTTTCTGTCAATCAGGGTATTCATTGACCAACTAATCATTTCAACAGTAAAACTTATGCATTTGACAATAAAGCAGTTTAACAGCAGTAGAGAAGATGGCAGGGATGTATTTTTATGTGGCCTTTTGATGTTTTAACCACACCTGCTTTGATTTAACAAATCACACAGAAAAACTACACAGTAACCCTTTGAGTGCCATTGATGTACTGTATTTCAACGTCATTTAAAATCTGATGCATGAGTGCCATTGACGCATATATATACGTGAAAATGTTTTTTTTTCGGCAGCAGGTTGCCGATCATGGTCTCCCACAACCTGTGAGTAATTTTGGGGCTTCTGGGAGATGAAGATGGAACATAAAGAGACGGTATACACCACAGAAATCAAAACAGGAAATGGAGATGATCAAGATCAGAGAGCAAACCAAACAGAATCTGGACAAAAAGTGGTGATTTTGGTGAAACTAGCCTCTATTCTACCTCTGATAAAACAAGAATGGAACAAGGAAAAAAACAAACACTTTTTTTCATGATGAAATAGTCTCTTCTTTCATTTAGGCTATTCAGTGTTTTCAGAGTTATAGTACAAAATATTCTGTGGGTCTTGAAATATGACTCAACATGGACAAAAACGCTGGCACAAGGCACTTTATGCCTTATAAAACGGCTGGCACTCAAAGAGTTAACATCCACAATCTGATCTGAAAATGATCTCAACAAAGAGCTCCGTGGTCATTATGTGCTCAGGTCTTTTGTTGTTATTGTACTCATTTTACTTATTTTCCCTTATACCCTTATCCCTAAGCCCCATTTATGAAAAGGAAACCTGCCACTGCTGCGATGAGGTGGTGACTTGTCCAGGGTGTACCCTGCCTTTCAACTTAAGACAGCTGGGATAGGCTCCAGCCCCCCGCGACCCTATGAGGATAAGCGTTAAAAAAATGGATGGATTGAACCTGCCACTGGTACAAGTACAATTTGGAAAAAACAAAAAAAACTGACACCAACATGGCAGATTTCACTCATTTTTTTCCCATCCTTGTGAGGATCCTTGTTGATGTACCAGCATGCACGACACATGCACACGGTTGACTTTTGTGCGATCTCGTCAGTATACTGTACTCCCTATCTCCTCCATTAATTGATCCAAACAGGCTCAGATTATCTCGGCTCTTATGCAAAAAAACCAGAGTCACTGCCAACTCTTTCAAGATAGCGAAAGGCGAGACAGACAGAACTTTGGCTGAAACTCCTCCTGCGCCTTAATTCCTGATGGGAAACGCGTTAATATCCGCCACCGCCCCCCCAATCCCCGCAACTCCCCCATTCTTATCTCCACTGTGAGCCTCTTTTGATGTCCCAACTCTAATCAACTCGTCCGGGCCGACGGATGTGCGGCTGACACGGGACAATCGGCGGAATCTAAATCGTTACATCTCCCCTGACATTACCGTGGCATTTTTGTCGTGGCAGAGGTAAGGAGAGTGAGAATCGGTTCACGGGGACCATAATTCTCTCCAATGGGAGGTGGGAGGGGGTGGGTGGCATATTCATATTAGTGTGGAATTAGCCCTTTTTAGATGCAGGAAATCCAGTGTTGGCGACGAGAGAGCTGGAGTCCATATGCGTCCTTATCAGGGACGGCGTAGGCCCTATTCATAGCGACTGCTATCAGCATAATTCTTTTTGACATTTCAGATAAGCATCTTAACAGAAAGCTCCCAACTAGGCAGACGGGGGAGTTGTCAAATAATGAAGGAATCCTACATGTTTACTACTAAAATATCAACCTTTTAAATAGGTGTCTGGATTTGACTGTTATCTGTGAACCCTCGTCCTACCGCTTCCTGTATCTCTGTGAGGGACAGGGGTTAAAGTGTGTCTTTCTACTAGTGATTTGCATCAACACATGCAGACTGCACAGTGTGTCTGTGTGTCTCCGCTGTATCACAACATGCCATAACACCATACATTAATCCTATCCGCCTCTAATCTGCTAATATTTCCTGGAGAATTATCCGAGGATACTGTTGTATATGTAAATACGGCAGAGAAACGGTAAACATGGCACTCTCCTCTCTGTGGGTGAAACATCGACTCTACTCAGTGTTGCTTGGACAGATTAGGCATCAACTGCACTGCCTGTTTGTGTTAGGTTGTGGCTGGGGTAAACACAAACAAATTATCCTTGGATTATGGATCAACCTCTAATCACCGGTCAGCAAGGACAAAGGCCCCATACTTTTAATTAGCAGCATATAAGAAGTTTAGTTCTGTCAATATAGAAATAGAGTAATGGACTTATGCAGAAAATATTTAAATTCATGCAAGATCATGAGTTAAAGGGGAAGTACTGTTTTTTACAAATCGGACCTTATTTTTGTGATAAAATACTGTCATTTACTCACCCTTCACTTTGGAGTCATTTGGACTATTTCTGACGATATTTGGATTTGATGATATCTAATTAACAGGAGTGAAGTGGGCACAATCTGCAAACAGACTCTACTTCCTGTATATCATAGTTTACTAAGGACCCCATTGTGCCTACCTGTGTGTCCTTCACAGTGCCTGAACTAAAATACTTATTTGTGATTTTGTCACGTGCGCATACATGCTTTGTTTTAGTATAGTAAATATAGTCTGTTTACAGATCAACCCCTGACTCAAATGAGAATAGTAATAGTGTAGTCCATCTTGTTAAACGTCTGTTATTTGAGAAATGGTCGAGTTTCTGTCATATACTGGCTGCATTTCAGTGCCACAGTCACTCCTGTTAAATGGATATCATTTGTTTCCTAGTACCTGGGACCACACCCAGGACCCAGTTTAGTCCGGCTCCTAGGTCAGGACTGAATCAGGTCAGGTACGATGTCTCAAGACTGTGTACCCATAATTCCAAAGTGGATCTGAGTGGACACACCATCAGCCCTGATCAAATGCTGATGTTGAACTGTAAAGCAATATTGTATGTGTATTGATACAGTGGCTTATAAAGTGATGGAGTGTTAGGCTTATTTTGTTTATATATGTTCACAATTATAGTCTAATAATCTCTCTTTTTCTTTCAAAATTAATGTTTTAGGTAGTTTTTCACCATAACATCACTTATTGGTTTGTGGACTGCAAATGGGAGTGCAAATTTGATATTTTGGAAACAAAAATCCCACGAGAAGTGCAAACAAACACTGAATAGGATATTTTTATGCAATCAAAATGTTACAATTAACTTAGCATCTCCTGCTTTATGAGCTATTTGACCCTAAATGGGACCATAATTTACTAAATGAACATCATGACATCAAAAAGATATTAAACTAGTGATCGAGACCATAAAGTCATGTTTACAGTGTTTACTGAGGTAATAAATCAAGAAAGAAGTAGGCTCATTTGTCATAGATTTCTATATAACCAGCTTTCTTGTAGCAGCAAAATGAGTCACCCCTTGGTGACTGTTTGATAGAATTTTAACAGTTTAAGGCACTTAAAATTTGGCCTCAACTTTTAATAACCGCCAGTTGTCGTCTTGTCACCTTATGATGAATGAATGAATGAATGAATTAATGAATTTGCACGAAGGGCTTCAAATATAAAAGAAAATATACAAATAATTATTCACTAGAAATGAAAACATAGTCTACATCTACACATACATAGAGAAATTAAGCATAACATTATGACCACTGACAGGTGAAGTGAATAACACTTAAGATATCTTCATCATGAGGAAACAAGTGAACATTTTGTCCCCAAAGTTGATGTTACAAACAGAAAAAATAGAAAAAGTGTCAGGATTTCAGTGAGTTTGACATCTAGAACCAGTTTCACCTCAGTGCGTCATTAACCGACGCTTGGTCAGGACCCCTGAATGTTGCATACTGATGCAAAAAGTGTCTCTTTGTCAGTTTCTTACACATTGAAACTAATACATACCCACTCACAGAGATATGTGACACTCAGAGCGGCATTCCCTGCAGAGAGACCATAACTAATTTAGGGGGCCATCATTATTTGTGTTTTCCTGTTTGCTTTTGGCAAAAACAGCATTTTGATCAGTGTGAGAGTCTCTGAAATAAATGGATGACAGGAACGCCCACAGGAACACTGCTCTGAGCGTCACATATCTCCATGAGTAGGTGTGTATTAGTTTCGGTAGAGAGTCGCCTGCATCAGAAACCAACGCTGAGAGACTCTTTGTGTTAGCACGCAATGTTCAAGGGTCCTGACCAAGGACACACTGAGGTGAGACTGTGTTGTCGGAGCATCTCCCGAACTGTTGCTCTGGTGGGCTGTTCCTGGTCTGCAGTGGTCAGGATCTATCAAAAGTGGTCCAAGGAAGGACCAGTGGTGAACCAGAGACAGGGTCATGAGAGGGCAAGGATCATTGATGCAGGTGGAGAGTGAGGGCTGGTCCTGGTGCTCTGATCCAACAGACCAGAGGAGTTAATGCTGCTGATGACAGAAAGGAGTCAGAATACACAGAACAGAGCAGGTTGCATGTATTCAAATGAGGCTGCTTTGGCAGAGAAAAGGGGACCATCACAATATTAAGCAGGTGGTCATAATTGATTGTTATATATCTATATTTGTCTTTTTCTTCCAAACCAGTTGAAGAACTTGTCCAAAGAAGTGAAAAACATCAGCACAAAATCCAAACAAGGATATGTCCTGATAGCAACCCTAGATCCAAAGATGATGGCAACATGAATAAAACAAAATGAAATGAAAAGCTTACAGAGTGACACTTTCAAGAGGCATCAAGTTTGATTTTGATACTCTGTGAAACAAACAGGTTTTGTATGAAGGAAAGACAAAGGGTGCTGTGCCAAGGTAAAGTGTATTTATTCTGTTCAAGCACAGAGAGAAAGAGAAAGAAGAGTGACGGGTGGAGAATGTCACTAATAGGACAGAAATAATCAACAGCAGCGCTTGTAGAAAGCTGCCACACATGCACGTTCATATGTTAGAGGGCTGTGGCCAGTCAGCCACATAATAGAACAATCACTCTGTCACTCATCCTCTGCTATTCCTGTGGCTGCTACTCCGTTTAAAAATTACAAAAAATCCTGTGTTTTATCCTCTTTTGTCCTTTTTCTCCTCCTGTCATTTCCGTCTTCCTCCTCTGTCCTGCTCTTTGTTTCCTCCGTTCCTTTCTCAGATCTGTCCTTGGTCACCATCTCCTATTATTCCTTCATCATGATGCATTGTGTGTCAATGGCAGCCAACTATTTAATGTGTCTTCCTCACTCCCAAGCACATTGAAGCAGGAATCTGCTTTGATATGTCAGGATAATTCACACGGCAGTGATGAAACAGATCAACTAATGTGTCTTATCTTAGTACATATGAGCAGGTTTTGGCTACGAGGGAAGGAAACATCAAATTTTGGTTATGATTTCAGGTGAATAAAAGTCCTCTTTTGTTTTATGCATTGCTGTGTTTTTTCATATACCTCTTCACTCTGGTGGCATATTTTCAATCATTATTAGAATGTCGGCACCTCAAGGCTTGCAGGCTTTAACCTCTGGTATGTTTGGTGTGTGATAAAAGGCGAAAGCACTATCAATCTTTATTGCCTGGCCCTCGCACTGTAATTGCATTCAATAGTCCACTGATTCTCTTGTCTACGCTAATGTTGGGGAGCAGAGAGGAGCCAGATGCTCTAAATGCATCACACACAAACACACATGCACACAGGTGTGCAAACACACAGTTTTTATACTTAAAAAATGTAAAAAATACACCCACGCAAGGGTGCTCATACTTGAAAATGCACCAGGAATATGCACTGAAACACATGCACGCGACACACGGGCAGCACTTCTTGGCCACATGGTTGATAAATTGTTGACAGTATAGATTGTGAGCAGCTGTGCTTCCAGAGTGTATATAGAACAGGATTCATCCTCTCCTGGTCAGATTGTTTATGTGTATGTAGAGTCTAAATGTGTGTGTGTGTGTGTGTGTGTGTGTGTGTGTGCGCGTGCGTGTTGGTGATGTCACCAGTAGGCCGGGTCATGTATTATTCAAATTTAAGCAAGCCCAAGGAGGGAGGGAGGAAAGAGAGGAGAGGTGGAAGAGCTGGAGGAGTGCCAAACACTCGATTGGATCTCAATGAATAGTAAAGAGGCAGACAGAGGGGAAGGAGAGAGAGAGAGAGAGAGAAAAAGGGTGGAGGAATCTAGAGAGAGAGAGGGAGAGGGGAGAGACACAATCAGCATGAGTGAAAGAGTGGAGGGAAGAGGGAAAAAAGGCAGATATGACAGTCAAAGAAGAGTTATTTGGACAGCAGCTCTTGTAATACTTCATCCACATTCTAATGAAATCCAACTGCTGCCTTTTCTTGTGTTATTCTACATAAGCCGGTGGAGTTTACTGGAGTATAAAGTGTGTGACGTGAGCTTTGTTTGTGCATACGCGCATTGTATGTACGTGAGCGTTCTGATTCCATATAACCAATCCATCGGCGAGTGCCTTCAAATCAGTTGGTGGTGCATATAGCAGAGCCACACGCTGTGGCCGGCCTCGATAAGACAGACATGGCGAGCTCCAGGTAATGGATTTGTGCTTGTTGTCGTATCCGCACAAAGCCTCCAACCCCGAGGATCACGCCAGATGAAAAGCTGGCCTTTGATATTGGTTATGCTAATACCACTCGTACGTTATTTTGCTGGATTCTGAATTGCACACACAAAATACAGAGTTATGATTGCTGGTTTTTCTCTGGTGATCTGTCAGAACTTGTGTGAAGGAATTGTAGTTGCATGTGTGGGTTTGTTTTGCTCTACAGATACTATGCACTCATGGTTTATTAGGCGGTGCTAATTAATGCTTTCGGTCGTACTGTTTTTGTTGCACTTTTAAGTGGGCCAAGGCTAACAGGCTAACTAGCGTTAAATCCCTGTTGAATTGCAAGCGAACGTGGTCTGTCCTCCATCCTACAGTCACGCAGGTGAGGCACAGATCTGCTGCTTTTACCACAAGATCACTGATCACCACGTCCACTCTTTATAATGTTGTTTACTGCCACGGCTTCTTTGTGCAGCTGTTTGTGCGTGCATACATTTGCATGTTACACGCATACATTCACACATTCACCCAGAGCCAGTGGGGCATGCAGCTTGCACACTACATACAGTAATACATTGCTGAATATCAAAGGAAATTACCCTTCACCTTGGTGCATGGATCTTAGCGAGTTCCTTAACCAGAGGAATGGGCTTTGAACCAGGCAGATTCCCCCAGGGCCCGTATCCCGGCCCCTCCCCGGAACGCCGCACCGGATAAGGGCCGTAATTCCCACTTTTAGGTTTCCATTAATCTGATCCTGACACAGGGGAGACGGGCTGCTTTGCATATCGCCTTCCCAAGATGGAGGGCTATTTACATGATCGCCTCCAGATTGAATATGATCAGTAGCCCACCTCCTCCGCTGTCCCCTGCGACTGAGACTGAAAAAATGCAGATTTTTTTTCAGCGGGTATTTGCTGCATTATCATGGATGAAATATTATTCACTCAGGTATATTCGCTATAGCGTTTCGATATGTCTCAAGTTAGACTTGATGGATACGTGTTGCGGATATTACAGCGCTGTGCTTGATTCCCTTGACGAAGGCCAAATTTCTTTTATGAATGTGACAGCAGAGATGGATAGATTGACCCATTTATCATCGCTCACTGATAGCACTAATGTGAAGAGAAGCCCTCCACACACCCACCCCCGTCCCTTCCTTCGCAACAAATGCGAGGAACACCAGTGAACAGTGCTCCATTTGAAACCGTGAAGGCAAAACCCCCATGTAAATGTATCTGTAATGAACGTTGCGTACAGGAGGTGCATTATTCTCTTTCTGCTACATTTATTTCTGAATATCAAATGAATATGATAAATGTGAAGTGAGGGGGCGGCGGCCGGGGAAGCAAAGAAAGCTGAGGATATGAGATGAGTGATATTGTTATTACACCACCGACGATGAGCAGCAGAAGTTGAGACGGTGTGAGACTGCAGCGTAGGGGGTGAACACACACACACACACACACACACACTCCCTTGCTCTTTTCCGTGCAAACACGTTGTATCCTTGTCTGTCCGTCATTATCCATCCCTTGAAGTACCTTCATTGTTTTTTTTGCGGTACGTCAAGCAGAGACACAATTCCACACTCATGTGAATCCCAGTTGTGAGCTGATATGCAGCAAGACAACAATGGAAAGTGGAAAAAATAAAATATCACCATACAAACACCTCTGCTGTTTATTGTGATGAAAGAGCAAATCCTCACTCAAGCGGTGTCGGTGAAATATAGGTGACAAGGCTGAGTTAATGTGCGTGCTCTTGTCTTGTTACTTCAAAGTATTTCGACTCTTGGCAGAGGAACTAGTAGGTGCCTGTAATCAAACCAGGGGTGCTGCGGCGTCTTGTGAGAGACAATATTATTTCAATTACAGCCTCACTTCTGTTGCATTTTACAGAGGGGGGGCATCATACAACGTGTGAACAGGCGTCCGACTTGATAATCAACCACCAAAAATTTGTGTGTGTTGCTAATTGTCACTTTGGCACACACTTCATGTAAACAGTGTGATAAAAAGCCATCATACGTCCCCAGTTACTTTGTCTCAGGCTGTTTTGGGCATGGAGAAAACATTCAGGCTTCCCCTAAGTGCATTTCACACTTTTAATTGACAGCATTGTATGTTAATTCAAAGCATGTCACGGATGCGTCACACCGGTAAGCCACCAGCGCCCGACCTCATGTAATGTCGCGTTACATTCCTGCTGCTCATCGCCATGACAATAGATAAGCTTCTCCTAGGCAACACCAAGCAGTTCAAACAGTCGTGTAGCTGAGGTGTTTTTTTTTTTTTTTGTTTAATTCTTGTTTGCTGTCCTCTTCACTATATATATATATATATATATATATATATATATATATATATATATACATATATATATATATATGTATATATATATATATATATATCCCCATGTCTGATTACTTTTTATGTCTGTCTCTGGATTGGATTCTTCCTCTCTTGGAGTACATCACTTATCGCAGTAGGCGTAGTCCCTCTGGAACTTGAAATAATGTCTTTCTCTTATTGTGGTCTAAATTAGTGTCATTTGGGGCACTCTTTCTTTGGCCAGATGACAGACACTGACAGTAGGAAGAACAGTTTGATTTGCCATTTGAAAAGGGCACTTTGGCACCCAAGACAAAGCTACATGGCCCTAGTCCAAATTTTAGAACCAACAGAAATAAAAGGGTCACTGGACAAAACAAAATCATTTAAAATGATTTTGTACCATCCATCCATTTTCTACCGCTTATCCTCATATAGGGTCGTGGGGGGGGCTGGAGCCTATCCCAGCTGTCTTAGGGCAAAAGACAGGGTACACCCTGGACAAGTCTCCAGTTCATCACAGGACACATAGAGACAGACAAACACTCACATTCACACCTACGGTCAATTTAAATTATCCAATTAACCTAATCCCCAGAGTACCCAGAGAGAACCCACGCAGACACAGAGAGAACATGCAAACTCCACACAGAAAGGCCCTGGGCCCGGGATTCGAACCCGGTACCTTCTTGCTGTGAGGCGACAGAGCTAACCACTACTATTCTTTTTCCAAATTGACTACCAACACTGTGCTAACTGACCTCTTTTTTCTTGTCTTGTGTGGTGGAGCAGAGCTTTTACAGACAAATAGTACCCCTTTTCCACCAAAAGCAACCTGGTACCATTTTGGTGCTGGTGCCCAGTTGGTTCAAGTTGTGCTCCTCCTTAGCATCAGTTGCTTTTCCACTGGCAAGGAGCCCAGTCAGAGCCATGTCATTACATCGCATTTTTCGCTTTTATCTGGCAAAGCTTGTGCGGTGCAAAATCAAAACTGTCTTGATACTGGTGCTGGTGCATGGTTGTTCCTGGGTCTGCAAGAAATCCAAAGCCGAAAAAAACCTGTTACTGGCTACCCATCTTCATCAAAATCGATTTGAGCAGCATCTCCATTTTAGAACAGAGATGGTATCGCGGCTGCTAGCAAGAAAGGGGTAGCCTATTTCCTGGACACATCCATGATCATGGTACTGGTTTCCAGATTTCAGTGTGCAAAACTTCTGTGTGTCCCAGGAGTCCTTTCAATACATTTGTGATCAAACCAGGCAAGATTCACTCTGGTCTTGTTGGTCGCAATAACCCTGCCCCATAACCTCGACATAATCGGCGCTCAGCACTGGACCAGCAAAGACTTGCCTGGCCCCAGTTTGAAGCACCAGGGGCCGGTGCTTAGGCTGTGGAAACACAAAGAATTGGTGCTAAGTCAGGCTCTGGCTCCAAACCAGCCCTGGAACCACCCCGGAAGAGGGGTATAATAGTAAGTATTTGGAAAAATGCATTTATTATTGCAAGCTTAATAGGCAAATGCATAGTCAGAGATATAGATAGATTTAAGAGTTTATGGCAGAATGTGTAAAATATTCCAAAGAAATATATGTATAATCTCATACTAAAATCATCCTGCTCAATCACCACTTATGACCCAATAGAAGTGTAGCTGTGTGACTATTTGTGAACATAGAGTATTTACCTTGTCTTTTGGTTCTTTTGGTGTTTCTGGTTGACAGCTTTGATAAAAACACAGCAACCATGTGCCAGATTTTAATTACATATCCAAGAGGAAGCTAGTTTAAAGCTAGAAACACAGACCTACTATAGGCCTGCTAAAGTACAGGCCAAGTCTGGTAATGCCTTGAAATACTGTATAGACCTTTAAATGGAACATTAAATTCTACATAGCTAATTGCTAAAAAAATGCTAATGTTGCCAAATATCAGTGATACCATAGTAAATACAAATGTTTTCCCATATCAGTGACCAATTAAGAGAGGGGTAAAGACAAATTGGAAATGTCCAGCCTGAATAGCAACAAATTCAAAATGGCCGCAGCAAAATGGCTGAAAGATGGGAGCTGGAAAGGTGGATGGCTGTGTGTCTCTCACTGCTGTATCTGGTTAAAGAGCGATAGCACTGGCCCCAAAAATAGCTCCAAATTATTCATAGTGAGATATGACAAGCTCTGGTGAAAAATAGGACTGTGGCTGCGTCCATTGCTGCAGGTCATGGGAAGAGATTAAATATAAAGCTGTTAGCCAGCAAGTTGTACACCATCAGTGACCAGTAACTCTGTGACACACAGGTCATCACACACCTCTAAAACCATTGATAGAAAATCACTTCTCTGTATGTCATTGATCAAAACATAAAGTTTGTCAAGAAGGTGTCATGGCTTTATTCTGGCTTTTGTCAAGACATACTCAAATAATTAGAAGAATAATGAGAATCATGACATGTCAAAAAAAAAAAAAAATCAGACAAAAGTAATTATATTCTGTGTTTTGTGTTTGATTTTTCTGTGATTTTCAGGCTCACTTGTAGTAATAAACCCACAGAATCAGCCGACTGTATTTCCTCTCAGTTCTCCAGAACTTTTCAGCCCTTTTGAGCTTCTTGTTTTGATTTGTCAGTGCACAAATTCCACATTCATCAGTCCAGACAAGGGTTGAACGTAGCAAATTTCATGGCAATTCATCCTATAGTTGCAAAGAAAACATAATCAGCAACATCAGCTCGGCACATTAATTTGGAACCATGACTCTCTGCAAAATTTACATGGCCAGTCTACCCAACACATTAGGTTTCATTAGAATTAGAGATTTTTGTTGCTGCACTTCTTTCATCTGCTTTTAGAAAATAAAGTTTTAGGGCTCAATTATAGACAATAAAAGACTTGAAAAGAATGTTATTTTTGGTTATCCTATTTTGTGTGAAATTTGAAGAAATTGTAAACGAGGAGGTCCAAGGTCTGGGTTACAGTCAGAGATGACTCATGTTCGTGAAAGAAAAGGACAGAAGCAGACATTTGAAAATCACCTTGTCCTTGCTTATCCTGCTGTTTTGTCGTTGTTGGCACTGCATTTATCTGCCAACCATTGAGCATGTATGTGAGCACAGTGACTACTTGTTCTAAAGGCTGGCCAGGTATTTAGGAGGCGTTGAGATTAGCAAAGAATACAAACCCTCCATAACATGTCATGTAGCAGCTTGTTTACTCCTCAATAATACTTTTTAAGTAAGTAAGTAAGTGTACAGTGTCAAGATATTTATATCTTGTTATTTTTAAATTTTAAAGTCTAAGCATTGTGCATGAGCATCGCCAGTGTGAAAATTGGACTGGATATTGTGGAAAAATGAGATATTATTTTGTGTTTATACCACTGCTGAACTTTTGTGTGATAACTCATGGTGGAGAATACATTGTATCAAAATACAACAAACATCTCAAAACTCCAGGAAGATCCCTCCCCCACTCCTCCCCACATTGCTGCATCTGTTGAGATCCAATTAGAGGCCATACAGGATATATACATACGGTATATACACACACACACACAGTATATACAGACACATCGGAGGGTGTTTGACAACAGACTGAGATTTGTGCACACACACTGGCAGTCTCACTATCTCACACACATACACACTGCTCACTTTTAGCCCTCAGGCGTCACATATGAGAGTAGTTTCATTTACTTGATTAAATCATATTTGCATATGGAAATGGTTTGAAAATGATATTAATTTGTTATATTCAAAGGAGAATTACTTTCTCATATTGAAGCTAAATCAGACAAAGGCAGAGAGAGTGACAGGTGATGATATTGAACTTTGCTCAGTTGGGGCCTGTTTATACACACACACACACACACACACACACAGCAAAATGCATGTTTTTTTGTAGGATATAAATCAGCTGACGGCTCCTCATCTCAGGTGTGCATGCGTCCAAATCCTCCTCCTCTTCCTCAATTTCAATAAAGACGAAGGTCAGTCGCTCGGCAGCCCAGTGTGTTGTGTCCAGGTGTGTGTGACTGATGTAGCTCAACGAGATGTCACCGTGGGACAGATCTCCTCCTGAGCCAACTTAACTTATCAGGAACACGGACCAAAAAAATCAGGCTAATTAATTAAGAACAGTATTAGAAGTAATGGGATATTATAATATAAATTGCTACATTCTGGAACCAATTTAATCCAATTACTGGAACCCCTCATGAATATAATACCTCCAAAATCACTCCGTCAGAGTCCAAAGGGAGATGTGTCTGACTACTAAGACTGAAAGGAAAGAGAGAAAAAAAGAAATCTGCTCCCTTTTAACAGCGAACACCAACGATGATTTAAATTGTTGAGGAGAACTGTTAATTTAAGTAATAAACCTAATGATGATTTTTTTTCTAATTGACATTTCGACCATTTACAACCTGAGTAGGTTTTGTTTGAGCTCCCTTGTGCTTGATAAAGACAAATGACTGGAAAGGCTGATTGGTGCTTTTTCCCTTAATGGCTTCTACCCAATTTAGAAAATGTCTTAAAGGAGACAAAAGAATACTATCCTCCAGCAGTTAAAGTGGAGTGCGTTTTGGAGGAGTGGATGGGATAAATTGACATTAAGAATCACAGCAACTTTAGAGGCTCAGAAATCATTTCATGAGGGATAAATCCACATTACGGCATATAAAACGATGCATGAGTGCTTTGGAGAAGATTTAGAGTTAGGTGGCGAGACTCTTACTGAGCGTCGTATAAATGGGAGCAAATTGCAAAGCAGTTTGAGAGTCAAATTTCTTGTCCTCACTCAGCGATAGAAGGAAGTATACTTCTAAAGTTCCAATAATTTGTGACCTCAAAGTCATTGAATGCAAATATTCTTTAACTGAGAGTAGTAACATCACAATGGACGTATATCTGTAGGTTCTCAGTCATAAAGGTGGAGGTAAACCAAAGAGCAAAAAAAAAGAGTCAACTGGACTTGTTTGTGGCTTGTTGAAGACGTTTCAGTTCAGAAACTTGTATTATCATTAACTACTGACAGTGGTGGAGTGTGCAGTCTCTCAGCATTTTCAGACAATGTGTTGAGAAGGATCATTTCAATTTTTTTGTCTGACCTGTGCTGTGCTATGGGGTATTGGGGCCACATTGAGTTTAGTTTTTTTTTTTTTCCAGACTTCCAAAATCACATTATTTACGAGAAAAAAAGTCATTATGTACAAGAATAAAGTTGTAAATTTACAAGACTGAAGTCATAATTTTATGAGAATAAATTCTTAATATTCTTATGAGTTGTTAAAATCTTTGGTAAAGTGAGAAAGATATGGGCAGATTTGAACTTCCTGGATATGAACTTCCTCAATACATCAAATCCCCCATGAGCTAAAGATGCACATTTTGAGCTACAACTGTTTTTTTTTTTTTTACCGAAACTATGCGTCCTTGGTGCTCCACGGAAAACGTTGCTCCTGATTAGATACTGTAGGGACCGTCTAGAAAGTGCAACACCAGAACGAAAAATATTCAATAACATCTCCATTATAAACTGTAGCATCATCACATTGAGCTCAATTGATTAATACATGCTCCTGAATGTAGTATCCCATTCATGCCTTATATACTTTTTATTAAATGTACTTTGCTTCAAATGTCTGCAAAGAAGTTTTACGTACTGTAAGCTGGGTAGATCAACATTACACTTGTGTCTTCTGTATGAAAATTACACCACTGATTAATTCAACATAACAATAAACTTTCCAAAGAAGAAATGAATTCATTTCACTGAGAAAAACAAAACTCGCTTGCTCCTTTAATCAGCAACAAATTCAGCCATGTTTTAATGCATATTTAATTACATCAACTTTTTCTTTTTTTTATCAAAGCCAGGGAGAAGATGTCGTTAAACGGAGGCATATGAACGTTAGTGTGAAATATTGTAAAGTATATGAAGAAGGAGCCCTGTATTCCCCGGTGGATCCCTCAGACAATCATGCCAAAGAATGAAGCAGAATGAATTGAGCTGTGTTGTTGTTGAGAAAATCCTCCGTTCGCAAGTAAAGCTATTATCCCATGCTACCAAATACAATACAACTGTAGTCAGTTCAGTTTTACTGATACTCTCACAAGCAATTTAGCAGGTAGTGTTGGTAGTAACAGAGCAACATCTGATCCCTCATTCACGTCAACAAACAACAGATAATGCACTAACACACAATGTAATTGTAATTGTAGATAAACCATACACCAGTCATGCTTGTTGGTGTCATTGTGTGCTTAGACATGGCAAATTTCCATATAATTCCACCTGAAATGGCTTAAACAGCATTCTACTATCTATTTACATTTTTCAGTCCAATAGATTAAGCCAGCTTTTCTGATGAAAAGAGTGATAGACACACTCTAGTTAGTATGACATGGGCCAACAACTCAAGCGATCTCAAGGACCCTTGCTGCCTTAAGCGGTTTATCACCCTCTTTACACTACATCAGTTCTATGACTGTCTAATAATGCTACAGGTGCAACACGTTCTCATCCCAACTTGTTGTGTACTGATGCTGTTTCAGAACGCTTTCCAACACACTGGGTAGTCTAACAGGTCAAACTAAGTCTAATAATGACACAGATGGAGGGCATTTTTCTACAGTATCACATGACAAGGGCTAAAGCAACAATCACTACAGTCACATGGTAGGATCGTACTGGATTTTGCCAAATTCAATGTTGCAACTCGGTGGGTGGTCTGTCCCAAAATCAATTCAGACAATGGTCAGCGACCTGGCTGACTCTGCTATGCTAGGTGGCGCTGTAGCCCTTCCAACACGTGGTGTTAGAACTATTTCCGGTTGACGGCTACTTAACAACAACAATAAACTTTCTGCCGACATTAACTCCGTCTCCTCGTCCATCCAAAAGTGAGTTGTTGTTTTCTTCGAAGCCATGGTATCGTTTGACTTTTACGGCAACAGCATTACTATTTATGACGGCATTGGCGCCTCCTTCCACTTCCTAGTGAAATCTCCGGCAGAAAGTCTTGAGCGTGCGCAGAACACAAATACGATACGACACCATACACAAGAGCCACAAAGCAGATTAACAACGGCTTAAACCAGGGGGTTCCTATTGTAATTAGGTGTCCAGTCCTTATACGATCCTTAGCCTGTGCTCATGAATTTGATACATTGTCAATGCTTTTATTATACGATTAAGCTCGTCAATGTGCACGCAGTGAACATTTGGTGCCCTGAGAGGAAGATCAGCTGGTCATGGGTTTATGTTGGATTTAGAAGAGAATCTGGTGTGTCGCAACAGAACTTTCACCCTGGAGGTTTCTGTCCATGTCTGTGTGACCCCCACATCAATGCTGACTGATTTATCCTTAACTTACTTAATTTCTGACATAACTTATCTAGTTAACTGACCATGTACAACCAAGCAGTTTTGCTGAAAATTGGAAAAATAACTTTTCACATGATATCACACAAACTGTTATAAGAATCAGCAAATGGTCATAAACAGTGATGGTGGACACCTATACATGTAAAGTGCTTGCATAGACAAATATGCCCCTTTTGCAGTTTTGCAGTTTATTTCAGTTCAGTATAGTCCTATATACTACTGTATATGTGCACCACTGCAAGTGCATGTGTGTAGAAACAAACCAGAAAATTTCATTAATTAATTTCAAAGTTAATTGGTCCACTGTGGTGTAATGCCGACCAATCATAATTAAGTTATATGTGTGCTGTGCAAATGTAGGTGGCTGATTTAATGTCTTATAACTCTGTTACTGAGGCTTTACAGACAGCAGTGTTGTGTTTAATGACCAATGTGAAAACAAGTGTCAATTTGTGACAAGTGACCTGCTAAAATGGATATTTACCAGTGTGTACGTGTTCATTTGTAGACAAACATTAGACACAAGGTGTCTGTCCAACCATGAAAACTGCATTGCATCAATTATCTGCCACCCATTTTTTTGTCTCTCCGTCATGTTGAACGCATAAACATGCGTGGAATATCCACTTAAATACACACATCAGAGAAAGGTTAGAAGGTAAAAAGGTCAGTGTTTTGTAGTTATGAATTCCTTTTAGAATAAGCCTTATTTATATAATTATTTCTAATAATTTATTTTTATTTTAAATGTATTTATAATAATTAAGCATAAAAGATAGATTACAATGTAAAAAAAAAAAAATCTCAAGTCTAAAAAATAACTTATACCAGTGATGTCATTGTGATGTCTTCAGGTTTTTCAAAGCTTAATTGTGAGGATGACAAATGTATGTTTATTTTTACAAGTTGCATTATTGGCATTATATGATGGTGATTATATTTGACGCTTTTCTCCATACCAGGGACCCAAAGTCCAGATATTAGTCTTTGCTGCTTTCATTTTGGCAAATCATCTTCAGTCTGTTTATCCCCCTATAGACATCCCCTGTTAAGATGAAAACATTGAAAGAGAAGTTAGCTGTTCTCTCATTCTCTCGCACACATTTTAAGACAAGAGTCGACACTCCACCAGCACTTGTAGTGTGAAGAATAAACCTTACTGTCAAATACAGTATAAAAATTCAGATTTGTGGAGTTGAAGTATCACTTTCTGAGTGAGACTGGCCAGCACTCTTAGATATCATTAAATCACATTAAGTCAACAAGAAAATCAATGCTGAAATTTTATTTTGAAAAGACACAGTATGCCTGTTATGAGCCCAAACTGACACCGCATCCCTGAGATGGTTGTTATCTGTAAATTGCATAGCTGTGAATGAATAAATTCCTTATTCGTGTGAAGTTTGCCATACTTATATGACCTCCGCAGCCATTCAACCTCTGAGAAATCCTTCACAGAAACTCCTCTAGTGTTTATGATTAAAGTCATTTTTAGTGCAGGAGGCAGGGAGGTGAATCTCTGTATGAAGGTGCCATACTGTGTTAATCACATCAATGCAAGCCTTTTGTTACTGTGTGTGTGTCAGGAGTGTTTATGTCTTTTTGAGCATCCAATGATTACTCATGTTCACACGTGAGCTAACTATATATGTGGCTGCACTGACAATAGCACTGGTGACTGTGTGCGTACATGTGTGGTTTTGAAAGTAATTCTGTTTTTATATATATGTGTGTGTTTGTGTGTGTGGGAGTGGATTTGGCCCTCTCTCCTTTGTGATTGTGACTTTATTAAAGGTGTTTGTTCTGTCGGATGGCAGAGGCACAGAGGAAGCTAAAATGGAAAGCACATAATCTGCACATTATACACATCATGTGTCAAAATATAGAAGAGTGATTTATGTGACAATCCCAATCCATGACATTTTGCTGCTTTATGGTATCAGAATGTAATGATAAATATCATTTATTATAAGCACAGCATGAAATTACCATGAGCTAGTAGCCAAATGCTGCTGAATGGAGGATTTGGTTGTTTATCTTTCAATTCTTTCATCCCAGGGAACATTATAAAAATATCCAATGGAGCATTTAAGCTAATACTGAGTCTTAAAACAGGTAGAAAAAAAATGTTAGGAATGTGAGGAAGATTTGTTGGTTTATTTAAAGTTTTCTTTATTCAGGAAAGGGTGAAACTGCTCTGAAAGTCATACATATGTGACTGTAGTTATATAAAACTCAATTAGCAGTATATTGTAGTTTCTTACAGTGTTTTGTGGAACAGGAAAGTTCCCTTGAGATTTTAATGTTTGTCACAAGTATGAGCATCTTACAAAGACAACATACTTTTGATGAATTTAATGCAAAAAAAACAATTGTCAATCAACTAAATCAAACATTCAGTATTAAAATCTCTTGAATCAAGAGACACTTTTTTTTTTTAACCTGACATTGTCATTGATTTTGTGGAATCTTTATTATAACGGGTGTTTTTGTAGTTCTATATATAATATAGCACCTTTTTTGCACAGCAATATTTTCAGTTATTTTATTTTATATTATTTATTTTTTATTAAAAATATCATATATATATGTACTAAATATTTGTTATTTAGTACATATTTTAAATATTATATTATTATTAAATATTCTATTATGTCTTTTCTGCTGTTTATTGTTTTTTCATCACTGTAATTTGCCTGTGTTGCTGTGGTGAGTGAATTTCCCCCATGGGGATAAACAAAAAATATTCTATTTTATTCTATTCTATTCTAAAAAGGAGAATTAGCACCCAGTGGGATTCATCATTGGTTTGAACCAGATGTTCTATACACAAAGCACCCATCTCCTTTACCAGACTGTGGTATCAGTCTGTGTTTTTACTCCAGGAGACGTATTTTGAAAGAAAGGGACACTGTCTTCACTTAAAGCTTTGAAGAAAGTGGATTGATACATGAGTTGAAATGGGAGCAATGGTCTTAGCCGTCCTGCACTTCATAACTGGAAGACGTCAAGAAAGGCATTCAGTGGCATCATGTTCAGCTACTTTTCAACAACTGTTCCACAGCAAAAGCTTCACCTTTGTCAAACATCATCACGTCAGACTGGTTTGACCTTAAAGATCAGAAGGTGTGGTGAAAGTTTTCAGCCATCAACATGCCACAAATCAACACGTCTTCTTCTCTCTGTATTTCCAAAAGGGAAATCACAGACCTGAGTGTGATCATCCCAGCCCAGTGTTTACCCTGTGTTTTAAACCCTCTCTCTGTGGTCTATCTCAGGGCCTCCGAGCAGCAGCCATACACCTCGCTGGCTGGACTCACCAGAAATGATGGTGTGTATCTGAGCTGCTGTAATTTGTAGTGATTGACCCAGAGGGCTGGCTATTAGCAATTGTCAGCTGTAATGATAGATCCCTTTAGCATTACAGAGCCGTCCCCAGTGTCCGCACCCGCTTAACTGGTTATTTATAGATAATGTCAGGCCTGTAATAAACATAAAGCATAAAACTGCAGCTAATGTGCCGCTAATGAAATCTGGACATGAGCAACTTTATGAATTGAAATAATTCACAAGACTGTTTCAGTGACGCTGGGTGACTCTAACTCAGAAAAGGTTAGCTGTGTGTGTGTGTGTGTGTGTAGAGCTGCCTTGCTCATTTGTAAGGTGTAAATGTATATAGCAGCACATCTACAATGCAGTCAATTGGAATGGAATGTGCCATTCTGAACGGTTACTCTGCCTTATAAGTGGTTGAAAAAACTTTATTCAGTCCTCTTCTTTTCAGCCAAAAGTATGACCTCCATACACTTCATTTAGGTGAGAAGTGCATTACAGGGGAGCCATGTTGGATCCTTGAAACTTCCTTTTCAGATTGCCATGGCCTTTTTCCTCTAAAGAGCCCTCACTGCCACAGAGCATAACTTGGATGGCTGGATGGGTGGTATGTGTTTAACGGTTTGAAATAAAATATTCACTGCTCACCTTCAAAAACATTAACTATGCAAAAAAACATCATTCATTTAATTAATGTTTGGAAGAGTTTGAATAACCTCAAGTCAAGCATAAAATGGTGCTTTTTTTATTTTGGAACTTTTTCAGCTTGCTTAAAGGAAATTCATTTCGTTAAATGGATTCTACCATGCTATGAAGCCTTGTCTGTGTGATGGTGTTTCAGTGTGTTATACTGTTTGCTTTTTGTTGTGTGTTGAGTATGCTGTACAGTATATGAACTACAGTTTAGGCGTTTTGGTCATCGCTATCTTGGTTCTTTTGAAACCAGTACAATCAGACGGTGCACGAGGTAATTTTTGGTCAGGAAAAAATTCACTTTTCAGATCCAGAGTCCAGAGAGCAGACACACCAACCATATATTTAGCTTATATATTTAATGTTTTTGTCACATTTAATGCATTTAACGGGTTAACCCTAAGCCTAACTCTATTGTTAGATATAGTACAACTTGTTTTACTTTAAATTCTATTTCTTTCCTCATTCTCAACAGATCACATTGATAGTAGTGTTATTTTTTCACGTTGATTGGACAGTGTGTGGACATTTTCATTTATTGCAGATTTTAGATGCACATCAAGATGCATAAAAGAGATTAAAATCCATTTCCCTCCTAATTGTTTGTAATGTGAAAAGCTCATTTTTCAGATAAATACCTGCAGCTCCCTTGCTTTTTAATGCATGCTGCTTAATTCACTGAGCGCCAGCCGTTTTCTAAAACAGAAAGCGCCTTATGTCAGCGTTTTTGGCCATTTTGAGTTATTTTTCAACAACCACAAAATATTTTGTACTATGTCTCTGAAAATGCTGAATGGCTGAAATGAAAGAAGAGACTCTATTTCATCATGAAAAACCTTGTTCCATTCTTGTTTTATCAGAGGTAGAGGTCAGTTTCACCACTTTTTGTTCAGATTCTGTTTGTTTCGCTCTCTAATCTCGATCGTCTCCACTTCCTGCTTTGATCACTGTGGCATATGCCATCTCTTTATGTCCTGATTTCATTTCCCAGAAGCCCCAACATTACTCACAGGCTGTGGAAGACCATGATCGGTGACCGAAAAAGCTGAAAAAAGGAAAAACGTATATATACACATTTATGGCACTCAAGCATTCTATTTTGAAGAACATAAATACGTCCTTGGTACTCAAAGAGTTCATATAATATGGAGCATGCACAGCTTTATATCTTCTGACACACCAGCGATCAAAGTGTAATTGACATACTCAAAAGCTGAATGACACTGTTTGCAAAGTCATGGTTCTTGTATTGGATGAAAATCTCCAAATCAGTTTTTCTCATGATCCCAGTGAATCATAAGTAGGGTTATTATTTGAGCTCTCAGTTTATGTGTGTATGTGGCGAGACCACTTTTCTTACAGGACAGCCATCATTTTTTGTACCCTAATATATATATATATATATATATATATATATATATATATATATATATATATATATATATATATATACATACAGTAACCTTTTCATCAGAATAACAGATTAAATACTTAACAGACAGTAAAACTGGGTAAAGTTGTTTTAAGATGAAACTTTAACACAATTCTACTTTGTGCATACTCAGGAGTTTCAGTTGCAAATGTAAATTCAATATAATGTGCCCTTTGGGATGCTGTATAATAAAATGAGATGCTTTATATCCAGATATTAATATACTGCTAATGAACTGCTGTATATTAATCTGGAATAGAGTTTTTTTTTTCTTCTAGAGAACCACTGCGGACTTCCCTCTTGGCTCATTAAACCATTAAACTGTCTTTGTCTTTCAAAGGGTTAAAGAAGATGAGAGTGGATGATGTGATGAGAGTTGATGTTGGTCATAAGTCTATTAACTCCCACTGCTATATTTTAAGCAATATTGCAATATCGTTACCATTTTAAATCATTTCCTCACATTTCTGCTTAATGCCAAGATAAGAAATCAAAATTGCAGCGGGTGCTGAGTTCATAAGGGTCATTTATTTTGTAACAAACTAGATGAAATAATTTTTGTCAGAATTCCTGTCATATCAGCCTAAAATCACATCACAGGAAAATGCAAAATGTCCATTGAGCAGTTGAGCTAGCGCTGAGCTTTCCTCAAGGTTGGCATGCTATCTAGTGGAGTGTATTTCTCTTGTTCACATCACTGTATTTTCCAGTGTGCTGCTTGTTTGAGCTGCTGTCCACGCTGTCTTGTATTTACTCTGTGTTTGGGCGCACATGCATACAATTGCGTGTCCGTGCATTTGTGTGTGACTGTGTGTAAATCTCCTGCTGCCTTTACTCCCCCCCTTATCTTATTGCTTTCTTGAAATCCTGTTGATTCGCCCAGTCCCTGAGGCTAGAGACCCATACACAGCAGATGTTCCACTGAAAAGGCCATGAATGTTTAATCATTTGTGTTATTGATGCCGCCTTTTTGTTTGTTAGCAAGTGTGAGCGACTGTTAGGGTCTTGTGTGTCTATTTTTGCATGTTATGCATTCGTCTGTGCATGCGGAAGTGGCAAAGAGAGATATCTCAGGAAGTTCACGAGCATCAGCCTTTTTCATTTCTATTTGAGAGTAAAAACTCTTTACCTCACATGCCCTGCCATGAATGAATAATGAAGTCTATTAAAAATGTTATTCAGGATCATTATTGAGTGTGCCGTGTTAAACATCACATCAGTGCACTCACACAAAACAAGACAATCTTTTTTTTTTTTTTTTGTCAAACAGAAAGTTAAACCTTACTTTTCCCTGATCATGGATGAACAAACTGGGCTCTGTCTCTAAACTGTGATTTGTTGGACTTAAAGCTGCTGTTTTAGTATTTGAGCTGACAGCCAGATTTGATCATAATTAGACAGCATGCCGTGGGCTTTGATTGGCACGGTAATTGGATTGTCATTGGGGCTGAAAAGCTATTATCTTAGGATCATGCCCCATGAAATTTGTTGGAAAAACTTCTGTGGCCGTCATTAAGTCGGCCATCTTGGGGGGCTTCGCAAATGAGCTTTTTTTTCGGCAGAGGAAGAGAAGGAGAAGAAGAGACGAGGGGGGAAAAATGGTACCTGTGCACCACTGGGGCCCTCAGATCCTTCGAGTCGCAGCGAAGACAATCTGGGCTCTATTGATTAATGATATTAGCGTAGCAGGTAGCGCTAAGTCGAAAAGCGGCGTGCTGGGTTATTGCCCATCGCTCTCGCCCACTCGCCAGTAACGGAGGCAGGGGTGGGTAGAGTGTGGGGGGGGGGGGGGGGCAGCAAGTAAAGGAATGGGATAATGAGAGAGAGGTGAGTGGGGAAGGAGTGCAGGGAAAGGCAGCGATGGGAGGAAAAGGGGAAACTGCAGGGTGGCTTTTCATTTGCAATTGTTTATGTAAAGTATCAGGTGCAATGCCCATTTTAGAGGAATAAGTAGCAATATGAGGTAATGAAAATGAGAATAGAGACGTGAGTAGTGGAATAGGTCGCATTCCTCAACGCCATTTGGCAATTAAGTTTACTTGCACACGTCTGAAAGCTGAAAAATCACCCCCAAAGACACCTGACGCCCAGTTTCTCACACTCTGTGTTTGCTTTGTTGCACTCCAGGGATCATGAGTCAGAGGCTTTATTTAAACAGGATGGTTATTTCCATGAAATTCCTCCTCCCTGGTTACGAACTCAGCAAAAGGGAGTAAACTCTCTCAGGAGTCTCAATGTTGAGGTTGAGCTCTGATTTAACTTTTCTAGAAAACTAAATATGAAGTCAATGAGCTTTGGACAGTCAGAAGCTGTGTTTTATTTCTCCGCACATTTTGAAATGTCACATTAGAAAATTATTTTTTATGGAAAAATTAACAGCTTTGTTGAATGGGTTATGGAAACACAAAGTTAGCCGTTTGTGCTGTTGGCTTCCTCTCAGGCTGTGGGAACAGCCATTTGAAGCCTACAGCTCCAACTTTTGATCAAACTACGTTGTAGCCGATTTTATTTGCTCCGAACTAATTGATGGAAACTCACTTAATTTGCTTTCTTTGTAGCCATTAAAAAAGTTTGCTTAAAATTTGCTTGACATGAACGGCGAGGCCTGAATGACTCGTGTGGTGACTATAACTCCTAATTTCCACTGGATGGTGAACGACGCTGACACACCAACACCTGCTGAAACAAATCGAATGAGCTTCTACAATTGTCAGACATCGGTGCACGGCATATGAATTCAGCACAGATCAGAACATGCTGAGCAGGAAGTAGTGTACAGACACAAAATAAAACATCCAGTTTATTTTCAAAATAAAATAATCTGTGTTCACGGTGGATCGTATAATAAATTTCCTTCTACTCAGCAGACACAGGGTGGTTCTCTTTCACTGACTATATTGCACAAGTATACGTGAATTCGCAAGCTGTCGTTCTCACGATTCCAGCTGTCTGACGGAGCCACAGCAGAAGGATCTGGTGGGTATTGATGGACGACGAACGTCGGCGTCACTCTGCATCCAGTGGAAATTAGGGGTGACTTCCATTCAAAGTTTGTTAGACTAAATGTCATCTTTCAGACACAATCATCAACTTGCAATGTCTAAGGTCAGCTAGCTAGCATTTTGGGATGGCCACCAGTAAAATTAGCATCATGTTGCTGCTAAATCTAATGCCATAATTAGGACATCATTGCCGTTTGTTTGGATTCTGGACTCCATTGCAGCATGATGGGAAACCCTTAACTCTTCATGGACTCTCATTCACTGAATGAAGAGACAAAATAAATTGTATTTAAGTGAAGAATTTCACTTTCATGTTTCTGTGTGTGTGTCTCCATGCTTTGGGCAAAATGGCTGCCAAATTGACATTCCCAACCCTCAAGGCCAATTCCTGATTTGTAAATCCTCCGGGGGGCCAATAGGTGACAACATGGCAGCACTACACTGTTGGACGGAAAAATTATGACATTCATATATTTCAATAAAACACTGTGTCATGCATTAGGGAGCATTATGCTAAACTCGGGGAGTGGGAGAGTGTGTGTGCAAATGAACTACCTCTGGTATAAAACAGACGCCTTCTGTAACATAAAGTAACAGACTGTTTTGCATATGTGGATGCACGGTTTATGTAAGATAATAGATGCAGCTTTACATCATATCTCAGTGGTGTAATACAGCAGGGAATTGTTTTGTCCTGCTGATAGCAGCTCTCCCTCTCTTTGTTTCATCATTTCATTGTGTCCGTGGGTGAAAGTTTCCATGCAAGCACTGTTGATCATGGCCTATCAAGTGTCATCTGATTTGCATTCAGTGGACGCATCATTATTCACAACATTTGATGTCCACAAAAACACATTAGACCTCTCTGTTTCAGTGCCGAGTGGCGTTGGCCACGGCCGCCCAGACATCATTTGTGAGGCTGAATAGTCCAAATGTAAATTGATATGTAAGAAAATGCCCCATTAACTTTTTCATTAATGGTTATAATGCATTCTGAGTGTCATCCGCGGGGCGGTGCGCTTTCCTGAGCGTGGTCACACACACACAAACAACACAGAGCAGCATACATTTACATGAAAATACATCAATACACACTGATAAATCAGCAGATAGAATGAGAATAATCCACACATACCTTTACACGTACTGTACATTGAATGAATGAGCATTATTTATTTTACTTTACTTGGACCCTTTTTGAACATTCACCTGTTCATACTGCCAGATGTGTTCACAGCTGTTTGAATTGATGCCACGTTCACTTTGTTACATGCATTCGGTGTATTTTCAAAATAAACTTCCAGCTGTGGTTTAGTACTACATACTTTTTTTTTAGCTTTTGAGTGCCAGTTGTTTTATAAAACAGAAAGTGCCTTGTTCCAGCATTTTTTTGCCCATTTTGAGTCATATTTCAAGACCCACAGAATATTTTGTACTATGTATCTGAAAAGCTCAAATGAAAGAAGAGACTCTCTATTTCATCATGAAAAAAATGTTTGTTTTTACCTTATTCAAATCTTGTTTTATCAGAGGTAGACTAGAGGCCACTTTCACCAAAATGACCACTTTTTGTCCGGAATCTGTCCGTTTTGCTCTCTAAATGTGATCGTCTCCACTTCCTGCTTTGATCTCTGTGGCGTATATTAACTTTTTATGTCCTGACTACAAATCACAGAAGCCCCAATATTACTCACAAGCAGCGGGAGACCGTGATCAGTGACCCACTGCAGAAAAAAACACTTTCACGGCCATCAAAGCCATCAATGGCACTTAGAGTTAAATGACATCAAAATACTTCAGTGGCACTCAGAGTTAACTTGGTTAGGTTTAGGTGACTAAAACCCTTAGTTAAGCTTATTAAAACAATTTGGTTTGGATTAATGAAGTTCTAGAACCTAAATACTTTTAAAATCCTGACTATAGCCCTCATGATTATTCTAGATTTCCAAAGATGATGATGAAATTAAACAGAAGAAAATCTTCAACTTTGCAATAAGATGTCAAGTTTCTCCCTTTATTTATCTCTCAACCTCAACTGGCTCCTACCTGTTACCTTTTTTAAATCTCTGCACAAATACATATGCACAAACACACCAGCTTGCTCACCCACAGTCACTGCAAGAGTTAATGTGTCTGTTGTTTGGCCAGCACGTCAAGCACTTATCCCTGAGTGTTTGCGGGTTGCTGAAGGGACAGAATTAAAGGTGAGTGTGTGTAAAACATTCTCTCTCTCACACAGACACACACACACACACACACACACACATACAGGTCGTTAGGCTGTAAAACCATGGCAACATTTACTGGATCAAGCATGAGTGGCAACTGTGAGAGTTGCGTTCGCTCTGTTTGTGTATGTTTGCGAACACGTTGAGGCGTGGAGACTGCAGATAACTTAGCACAATAACTAAGTTGGCCATGGAGCAAACAATAAAACAATAGTGCCGATACAGAAGAGCCTGCTGCACATTCAGATCCATGGACGCTTTATGCGTTATTACGCAGTCAGTTATAGTACACATTGTGTACAGCAAATAATGAAGATAAAAAAAAGCTTTGTGAGTCCTCCTCCGTGTTAACTTTCGCAGCAAAGTTGTTAGGATTTTTGCTCTTTACTACGTCGTTGGACTTTCACCTTCACTCCTTACACGTAGACTATCATATTTTGAAGAGTAAAGGGCCTTTTGGAAAGGAATGTGTTTTTTTTCTGTGCAATGAAAATCTGATGCCATACAAGCTATTACAAATAATAGGTTTCAGTGCGCAGTGGTGCCGTTGCCAAATTCTGTCTGACGGCCTACAAGGCCACAGAATGGGCTAACCCATTTATATGCGATTGTGTACTCTGTGATGTCTGTATTGCTGATATTTTGCAGCTGGTTTTGTTGTGGCTTCATGCACCAATAAGGCAGCTGGTCCCAAAACATTTGGGGAAAGAAGATATTCTTTTGATGTAGCCTTGAAAATATAAAAAAGCATAATTATTCAAAAAACAGAAAGCAACATGAATCGGTCAGCGTACATGAACCTCAGCAGGTATGGCAGCCGTCAAAGGAACAGCTGGATCCAGTTGTGATCGTTCTTCCCTTTTCTCTTGTGACATCTACTTAGAGTGGATGCATCAGAAATGAGAAGGCTTCAATATGTTATCATTCCTGCACTCATTCACCCGCTCCCTCTTGCTCTTCCTATTAAATGTACTGTTGAAGAGTGAAGACATTAACAGAAACATGCAACAGATAATGTGGACATTTCATGCGAAAGCTGTGTTATGAGCGCTGTATTAATGGGGGGAAATTATTGTGCATTCAATTACGGCACAATGCCTTCCAGAGATGTTTGTGTGATTTGGCTATGGTCTGCCACGGTGGGGGTCTCCTCCCTGACTGATGAGCGCCCTAATCTGCTAATCTCACCAACCGGGGTGGAGGTGGGTTGGAGAGGGCTGGTGGTGGTTTATAGGATGAGCGAAACACCTCGACTCGCCGCTCTCTAACGGTGGCCAATAAAATTAAAGAGCCGGTGCGTGCCCGGGCGAGGAGGAAGACGAGAGAGGAAATCAGAGATAGATAAACAAATAGAATCATAAAAAGGCAGGGTGCTGGTGAAGTGGTAATTCAGTGGGAGTTCATTAGGGGAGAGATGGAGGAATGAGGAGTGGAGGGCTAAACTGTGGATGACATTACCTCTAATGTGGCTCCCCTGCAGAGTTTGTGATAGGGTGGCCGTTCCCGATGAAAATAGGGTTTTTAGCATGACGCCACGCTCACAGAGACAAACTCTCACTAAATAGGATTTTTTTTTCTTAAGCATTGTACTATTTTAGTGCAGAAACATCACCAAATGAGGTTCTAAAATGTGCTCAGGCATACAGCCAAGTTGAGACAACATGGACAAATGAGTTTTGTGCCGTGGCAAATTTGCACTACAGTGTTTGGAGCAGTAAACCTCAAGCAAGAGTTTCTGTCTCACGAAAACAGTAACTTATCATCAATTATAGTTTCTGAAATGAAACAGAAATAGTTTTATTCGTCTGGATAGAACACAACTACTGTTGTGAATAAGGAGCTGCTGAACATTCACTGACCAATTAACCTGTCAGCACTTTCTGCTGACGATGAAATGCTTTTTTCACTTCGTATTTTTTCCAAGCCAGTGAACATAATCCAATCTGTTTGGGAAAAAAAGCAACAGATTTCTATGTCTAGTGTTACCTATCCATGAAGATGGACAAACATATTATGCACCTTAGTTAAAATGGAGTGAAAATATCACCAAAGTACAAATTTAAGCTACTACCAAAGCATGCTAGCAGCTAATCAGACTCATGCTAACAGGCTAAAACACTACTTTTGATCTGAAGATGAAACTAAATGGAAGAAGTTCATTGCAGCACTAACGGATGTCAGCTGATTGCAGATCAGTCAACATCATGAAGACACTGCTCTAAGAGACAGTCCATGTTTTGAAATATCTCTTTCTAAAATTTCTGCCTCCACACCAATACAATGCATTGAAATGAAATGCCAAATGTCATTCCTCATCTCTCCATCATATGCCCTCAATACAATTTCCTAACCTGGGGATCAACATCCTCATATCCATGATCAACATCATGGTTAACATTAAATTACACTTTAACGTTTTATTTTATTTTCAAATTATTTTCAGAGAAGGAAAAAAAATGTTTGGTTAAACTGCTTCATGTTGAGTCATAAGACAAAAAAAGGAAATCCACTGGCCTAGAAAATGAGTATACAAATAAAAGAGCTGTGACTTGAAAGGATACATACATCATACAGTGTGAAAATAGTCAAAAAGCATATCCCTCCAGTGCAGTCACAGATCTTTGCATCGTGTTTCCTAGTTTAGAAATAGTCACCAAAGGGATTACAAGTGAAAGAAGTGTTCCTACCATACCGGTATTATCTGTCGCCATTGTCTGCTGTCTACCTCTGGATGTCTTTGTGAGACGTCACTTCGTCTGTAAACAAATTTGCGTTGCTTGTAGCGTTCTGGCGGATTTGTTGTCTGGGAGAGGGTATTTAGCAGATGAAACGTGTTGTTGTGACAAGCATGATAGAACACATATGTCGCCGAAGGCTATCCTCCCTGCCTCCCCTGTTGTGGCTTCATAAGCAGCTGATTGTGTTTCACTTTTCAGAGTGTGTAACGACGAATGTAGCCGCTGTTGGTTTTTTTTTTTTTTTTTATTTTTATTTTTCCCTGTGAGCTGCTGGTATCTCATGGCTCTTTAACGTTGCCTGGAGCTCTAAGTGCATGTGTGTGTGAGAGAGTGTGTAAAATAAGACTTATACCATTCCTTCTCCCCATTATAATATTCTTATTTTTCAAACCTGGCATCTCTAGAGTTCTTTTCCTGTCTCCTTTTTTTTCTCTTCTTCTCCTCTTCCTGTTATCTAGCACTTTAGAGTAGATGTGATTGCTCAGACAGAGCAGGCATTCAGAGCACTGTCGATGTAAATGCTGCTCCATGGTGGTGGCTGACTTAATGAACAGCAGGGCTCACAGCCCTCTGGCAGCACTTAAACTTTAAAACATCTATTATTGAGGCGTGAGAAAAAAAACGGAGTGGCCAGCGCTGACCCCTCTCTCATCCCTCTTTTTATATCTCTCGTCACAGGGATGGAGGGGGTTGATGTTGTTGAAAGATAAAGGTGCTGTGTGGAGCATTTTTAAACTTTGGAGCATCGCTGTGATACTTTTTGCTTCTGTCTGTTTGGCTTAAACACTGAGTCAATATTGAGTATGAACATGTTGCGATGAGAGAGTTAAGATGGAGATGGAGTTAAGACAACATGTATGAGGTAATCTCAAGTAGTTTACAAGCTAATTTCAAACCAATAAAAAGCTAAATCGTTGTGATGCCAGGGCCACTGAAAAAGGAGGTCAAAGATGCACTGAGAGAAGACAACAATAGTTGACAATGATATTTATCTACCTGGTGTGATGAATTGTAACAACCTCACTAATGAAGGTCAACGGGCAATGAGCAAAAAACACAGGCTTGGTCAGACGACTTGCTCCAAGACTGTATTTTGGTCAATGAGTTCTGTCTCTTTTTGTTGTCAGCAGGGACTGATTGCATTCAACCAAGGCCTGCACAAATGCGATTGGTCAAAACAACTCACACTACAACAGAAAGCAGGACCCCTTCAAAACCAAAATCTTGTCCAGTTCCCAAAAAATCTGTGACAATATCATAATCAGTCAAACTGTTGTTACTACACAGTTAACCTGGCATCTCTGGGGCCCGAGGGGTTCAAGGATTATCAGCTGCCCTTGAATATATCCATCAGTCACTTCTTACGCATTAATTGGAGCACATGCATTTTTTTTTTTTGCATTATTAACTCATTGAGGGCCAGCCGTTTTATACAACAGAAAGTGATTTGCTCCAATGTTTTTGCCCATTTTGAGTCATATTCCAAGACCCACAGAATATTTTCTACTATGACTCTGAAAACACTGAATAGCTCAAATGAAAGAAGAGACTCATCATGAAAAAAAAATTGTTTTTGCCTTGCTCCATTCTTGTTTTATCAGAGATAAAGGTAGGTAGATTAGAGGCCACTTTCACTAAAAACGTCACTTTTTGTCCAGAATCCGTCCATTTTGCTCTCTAATTGCGATCATCTCCACTTCCTGCTTTGATCTCCGTGGCGTATACCATCTCTTTATGCTCCGACTACATCTCCCAAAATTACTCACAGGCTGTGGGAGACCGCGATCAGCGACCCATTGCCAAAAAAACACTTTAACGTATTTATACGTCAGTGGCACTCAAGTATTGGATATTAATTGGCGTAGAAATACAGTACATCAATGGCACTCAAAGAGTTAAAGTAAGTGGTTCCAACGAGAACAACATCATTCACATGTTTATTTTGAGTGTCCTCACCAGAAAAATCACAACATCTCTCATTTGTTCAGACACTTTAGGTAACCAAAAGCAGAAATGGCAGAGATCCCATCCCATATTCTAATCACATCCTTTCTTTAACCAAGTAGCTTTGTTTCCCTGAATCAAACCTCAACCAAAGGGGTTTCAGATCAGACCGTGGTCATTTGTATTGACACCATGACAGCACCATGAAATTGTCCTCACATCCCACAAGAGTACAAATCAACCCAGGGGACCTCTGATAAGTTGTCTCTCCAGATCATGGCAGGGTTTTCGTTTTCTTAAAGCTAGTCCTGGAGAATATGCTGCCCTTTCTCCACCCTGGTTTCAAAGTTCATTTGCAGTTTTTGATAGAGACTGCTAGTCCTCTCCTCTTATCTTCTAATTTGTTTTTGTCAAATGAACACATTATAGATTCAGTGATGTTTAAATGCTACACCTCACACAAAAGCAGAATAAAAGCGCTGAACCTGCTTCAACCCATTGCCATGCTTTGGTTAGCTTGTGCAGGATGTACAGTAAATACAACCTATAGGTGCAGATGAAGTTAGAGTTAGCTTAATGCTAACCCCCCCCTTCTCTCTTTCTTTCTCTGAGAATACAAATTTAAAAGGCCATTATACTCCATCACCTCCACCATGCACAGTGTCACTGCCATCACTGCAGTGTCAAGTGTCTTATTTCTGTATTAGAGGGGGAGAGATAAGTGTGTGTGTGTGTGTGTGTGTGTGTGTGTGCGCAAACGTATCCCTAATGTTCTACCCACTGAATGTGTGCGTGTTTAAAAGAAAATATACTGTACAAGAGGTTAGCCATGAGTGTGAGTGGGCCTTGCTCTGTTCTGGACGCACTCATCTCTCCTGCTGTGTAATGGATCCTGCTGGATATTTGCATAAGGTATGGAGGTGATGTCATTTGGTCCTCAGAGCTGCATTTCAATGATGTTTGACTGTTAGCAAAGTGGACACCCTCCAAACAAGCTGCACCACTTCAGTTCCTTCTGTTCATAGTTTTGATCAAACTTTTGTGAAGCTGGATGTATAAATGGTTTATTAGAAAAGAATGTTCGTCTTGTTTGGTCATAATGTTTTTGGCAGTAACAGTATTTTGGAAGTAAGACTATCACCTAGATGCAAAAAATATGAGTAGTCAGATGATCAGAAACTTGGATTCTGACCTACCATACTGTACATGTTGTTTGCAGTTTTCTTGTGCAAGGACGAATTTTCACCCCTAATTTCCACTGAATGCGGAACGACACCTATAAAGTCCGACGTTCGTCAATATGCTCCACATCCGCCTCCTGCGGCTCCACTGGACAGCTGGAATTGTGAGAACGTGATCTCGCTGACTAACGAGATCTTGCGAATTCACGTATAATCTCACGATATGGCGCGTTATAGCGCAGCGCCAGTGAAAGGGAACCACCCTGTATCCACTGAGTAGAAGGAAATTAATTGTATGAAATGCCGCAAACACGACTTCCTGTCGACGTCCAACAAAATAGAAGCTCTGTCAATTTCTTTCGGCAGGCGTCGGCACGTTGGCTCCGTTCTGCGTTCAGTGGAAACTGACACCGATTTCAGTGGAAACGTATCGGGTCTGACAAAATGTTGCCATCGTTCCACATCCAGTGGAAATTAGGAGTTAGCTCGTGAAAACAGGCGCCCATGATGATGTTCATCTGTGTATTAAAGGATAAGTATGGTGACATGCTGTTTTTTTTTGCTATTGTCAAAAAATGAAAAAGACTAAAATCAACAATCTATCGCTCAATACTTTCTGACTTCTCCATCGGTGCCCATTGGTTCCTACTGACTGACTCTAGATTTTATGAAACATAACTCAAATGCGAGTAAATGGTACATTTATTGGGAACTATTCTCAGCTGTGGATTAATGCACATTTGGTGCTCTATTGAGTATTTGGGGCAGCAGGGGGTGCATATATGGGTTTGAGTCAAAATAAAACACAGTTTGTTCATGGTAATGAAGTAACACTGATGTGTTTTTAATAGTTTTCACACAACAATGGAAATATTTGCAAAGAGGAAAAAGATATATCAACCGGTGAAGCGTGAACAATACTTGATGATGAAATATTATGAATTATCACTTTGGTGAATAAAGCTTGATTGTGTTGTTGGTCAAACATATTGTATCTCTCTTATCAAGTCTTTTCATATTTAGTAGTTTCATTTGTTTCAGTCACCGAAAGAAAAATCACAGGGACCATACTTTCTCCAAACTATGTTAAAAAAAAAAAAAATCAGATACAGAGGCCCGCATTTCCAACCTTTACTGTGAAGAGCAGGACGATGGTTTCTGATGTCAGTGTCACTGTTCAAATGTCAGCACGACGGAGAAACTTTCATGAACATGTTAAATAGTTCAGTCTACACAAAGGTCACATTCAATCAGTTTAATTGTACTTACTGTACAGTAACTAGAACTCTCTACAAGATCTCTCCTCGAGGATTCTGTGCTCTCTCTCTGCGCCTCGACAACCCTCCCCTCGCTAATAGCCGTTGTCTTAATGCCAAAGTCGGGTATTTTTCAGGTTAAATTTGGGGTGGCGATGCTGGGAGGCAATATTAATCTCACCGGCGACGTCGCCGCGGTGGTAATGAAGGATGGCCGGCGTTATTTGTATCCTCGTGTGTCGAGTGTTTTGTCAAAAGTAGGCGAGTTTTGCTTGCCTGGTAGATTTGTGTTCTCCCCTGGGAGCCGTGGCCCAGTAAGAGACAGCAGTTGCTCGACATAATTAGACCGGGAAGGTCCTTGTAAACTCATTAATATCTCGCCCAGGCTGAAACGGCTGGCTCGCCGGTGGTTCCTTTCTGAAGAACAAGGAGGGATTTTTGTGGAGAAAGAAAGATATGAAGTAAAAGTAGAAAGACAAATGGAGGCTTTGAGGTAAACACGTTGAGTTCTTGGTCAACGCAGAACAACTGATGATGGCTTCACACCACTACAACACCACACCTGAGGACTAACTGGGCCTACATGTTATCACTTATTCATTGTGAGAAAATATTTTGGTTTACTTATATATACCGTAATATTGTATACTCACTGTATGCAAGAGAGGAAACAGACAACAAACAAGCAAATCTTTGACTTTGTGGTTCAAATAATAACTTCCTACATCTGGAATTACGTTTTTATGCAGAAGTTACATTTCGAAAGGAAAAGAATGGACACATTTTCCCCATGAAAGTGAAGGTATATATTACCTTTACTCCTAGGGTTAAGCTTTTTTCATCACAGTAGATACAATATACAGCACTATACATACTCCCATCTGTTCACTCTATAACCATAGTTGTAAAATTTAAGTTGGAGCATGGTAGGACAGGTTATAACATATTATATGTACACTTAAGAAAATGTGGAGCCAGAGGATTGGGAAAGTTCAAGAAAGTCTACTAAATTATTTTTTCAATGAATTTTTCAACGAATTTTTCAATTCTAATAGATCTTGATTTTTGACATGACATTTCTCGGCTCAGAAATGTTAAAAAAGGACTTTGGGGCATCAAATTCTGCAGTGTTTACAGCCAGAGACTGAAGATGGTACACTGCAACTCAAACATTTCAGACATCACTAATGTAATTTTCAGAAATGACGCTTTTGCTCCTGGTAAAAGCAGGTTTTGAGTTGAGGCCATAAAAAGTTTGTGTGAGCTTTTCCATCCAAATGACGCACAGCCTATGCTGTAGTAAGTGCAGTGTTGAGTATTACAATCATCTTCACTTCCTGCTCTGATCTCTGTGGCATATACCGTCTCTGACTACATCTCCCAGAAGTCCCAAAATTACTTAGAGGCTGCAGGAGACTGCCAAAAAAACATTATCATTCTGTCAGTGGTACTCAAGCGTTGGATTTTAAATGATGTTGAAACACATCAATGGCACTCAAAGAGTTAAGAACAGTTCTCATTACAGATTCTGATAAATAAATGGTTGCAAGCTAAAGTATTTGGGAACCATTGTGCCATGGAAATATGTACAGGGAAAGTGCAACACTGACTCAATATGATATGAAAATCCTGATTGAATTTGTTTCATTGTTCAGTGAGTTATTAATAATCATTCAAACATATTTTGCAGTGTGCCACCTTTCAGTGATTGGAGAGTTCTGATATTTAGCCATTGATTGTTGTAATTAAGCCTTGAAGGATACTTCTGCTATGACCTTGATGTGGTGGCCTGGCTACCACTCCTCATGCTATAAATAACACCAACACCATCTATCACGTGACACATTTCTGCCATATATATACTATTTCCAATGATTTAATTTGCCACAAAACTGGGACAGTCGGTGCAAGAGAGGGCAGCCGAGGAAAGGCCAGTGTGTGGATCGTCCCAGAATGCCCTGCTGTTCCTGTCTATGCACAGTTAAGTCCCTCGGGTACACCTACACACTTTGTGACCTCTCTGCTCAGTGGACATCATCAGGCAGATTAAAATCAGTTAATGCACTTGGGGCTAGTTGACTTTCTGTCACACACACACAGACACACACACACACACACACACACACACACACACACAAGCATCAACCAGCCATTTCTCACTCACTTTTTAAAATTAATACCCATTGTTTTTGCTAAGCAGAGGATGTCCCGGAGGCTGCCTCTCGGGGTTGTGTGTGTGTGTGTGTGTGTGTGTGTGTGTGTGTGTGTGTGTGTGTGAGTGTGCGCGTGTGGATGGGCTGCACATTAGATTCAGTGAAGAGAGGGTTTCAGTGGATTACTGCGGCCCCAAAGTGCTGTGCCCTTTCATTAACCTTGCCTCTTAGTCGTCTCATTTAATACAACACAAATTTCTAATCTGCAGCCTGCTAAACAGTTCTGCAGTTCGCTGTGTGTGTGTGTGTGTGTGTGTGTGTGTGTGTGTGTGTTACTGTTCCTCTTATTGCCTTGGGTTCCCTCTGCCTAGACCCCTAATTACTCCTCGAAACAGGCGGCCAGGCTCCTCCTATGTGCTATCATCATTTTAAATTTATTTTGATTGATTTGTGTCAGCTTTAACTATGCTTTGGGCTGAGGTCGATAAATAAAGATCAATACTTTAATGTTTTCCTCTGAACCTTTATTAAAAAATAGATTGGCTATAAAGAGGGCTGAATTACGAGGAGGAGTGCCTACTTCCAATGCATGTCAACTGGAATCTAATTGAACAACATTGAACTGGCGGAGATTAGTCCAGGGAATGTGAGCTGCAGGAGGGCCGGAGTGTTCGAGAGGGAGGAGAGGGGAGGAATGAGGAATTGATGCTGTGAGGTGAGAGAGCGACTCAGAGAAAAGTTGTGTGGTCCAGCTGAAAACAGCTCTGCTTTAGTCAAGAAAGTGTGTGGAGGTGGTCACTATTCCCCTGATTTATATTATTCAAGAGGGGATTTGCTTAAGTGCTTAAAATACTATTGTTCACCACAGAGCTCTGTGCTTAACTACAAGGGAAGCTGTCTCTGTAACAATTAATGAAACGCTATCTTATTGAATAGACCTCTGCACAAGATTCTCACAATGGACCTCTTATTGCATTACATTATATCCATTTGGCAGACACTTTTTGTCTAAAGCCACTTAAAATAAATGCATTCAAACCAAGAAGGAGTTTTTTTTTTTATTGAAAGGAATGAGATAAAGGTGTTAGCAAGGGTTGTTGAGTTGCTGTGTGAAAAAGTGCCTCGCAGACAAAGATGGGCAATGAATCTGAAGTCTTGACTCTAGTGAGGGGGTTATTCCACCTCTGTGGAGCCAGAAAAGAAAGAGCCTTGACTGGGATGTAATGGAATGGCTAAATGTCTAGAAGCTGAGTTTGCACCACCATGGTGTTGCCACTGGATACAGAACGACATCGCCGTCCGTCAGTATGCACCAGATCCACCTGCTGCAGCTCTGCCGGACAGCTGGAATCGCGAAAATGACTCCCTGACTAACGAGATCTTGCAAATTCACATATAATCGCGGGTTACAGCGGAACGTCAGTGAAAGTGAACCGCCCTGTGTCCACTCAGTAGAAGGAAATTGATTAGATGATCCACCGTGGATTATTTTATTTTGAAAATAAACTGCACGTTTTATTTTGTGTCTGTACACGACTTCCTGTCCCGCATGTGCTCTGTGCTAAATTCATGCGCCATGCGCTGACATCTGACAAAAATAGAAGCTCTGTTGATTTGTTTTGGCATGCATCGGCACGTTGGAAACGTTCTGCACTCAGTAGAAATTGACACTTATTTGAATGAAAACGTATCGGGTCAGACAAAAAGTCACAGTCGTTCCGCATCCAGTGGAAATTAGGCATTAGTCTTGAGCTTTAGGTGGTGCTTTGACAATGATGCATGCATCTAGTCTTACACTTCTGTCCTTCCAGAAAGACACAAAATAGCGATAGTATAGTGATAGTGAGTCCATTATCTGACAACTCTCTAAGGATATTCCTTAGAGAGTTAAGAGTAGAGTTTAGCTTTGGGTGTTTGTTGTACCATGATGACATGAAACGAAAGGTTAAAAAAGTAGTCAGTGGTGCTAACAGGTAGACAGCATCGGTGAACCAAAAAAGACTGAACTATTTATTAATATACATGGGATGTCCAACTGGGTTAAGGCTCAGGGCGGGACAGGAAGTGTGGTGAGGTGGGATTAAAATGCTCTTGTTGTTATTTGTGTCACTGTTATTGTCAGACAAACAGAGAGAACACACTGTCCTCTGGTGCATCAACTGTCATTCCAATCCACGCTGTGATTAACCTTTTGTACAGGGCACAGATTATGGCCTAAATGTAGAATGCTTACACACATACTGGACTCTACACACACTCATGGACGCTGGAGTTTAGCCTGTGGAGTTGTGCAGTCAGTGTGGGTATAGTCGATCACACTCAGATCACACTTAGCTTCAGCTCTATTCAGTGAGTTTAGGCACATATTTACTTTTAAGAAAAAAAAAGCAAGCTTCAGAGAATGTGAAATGGAATATTCAGTTTGTTATGTTGCTATTTAAAGTCACTTCCATATTTTATCCTGTTTCTAATTATGTTCTTATAATTATTGCTGTGTCTCTTTTTCATACTGTTGTACATGAATTGCTCACTTTTCTTAGATATACTTGGATCAATATTTGTTTGATATTTACAACAGATGAAATAACACAATGTGATGAACCCAATTATCACCCAAACATCACATAATAATGCAGTTCCCCTCAGCTTTACAGAACATTTTAATGTCCTTCAGACGATTGTTCAGGTATCAGGACTCTGTGGTCATTGTTTCAAAGACTGAAAATTCCAAAACCCCAATAGTCTGGAAAATGACTTATTATATGAAAGATTTGTCAGACAGCCAGTTATCCCAAAAATTAATGTACCTTGTTTCACCCATTATTCCATAAACACACGCACTTGGTCCAACAAGCAGAAGCACATGGTTAATCATGCCAAATCATGCATGTGACACATACTGTATGTGGTTAAATAGCCTTACAACAAACCCTCGGAAAAAACAAACTTAAATGTAATGAAATTGAAGAAGTAGATTGAGGGCCGTTGATCTATACGATGGACCTTGTCTGTTCATTGTACATATGCATGAGTAAGAAACAATCAAACATTTACAGTAATGTGGAACCTTTCAACAGGAATACCCCGCTGAGAAGAAATTATAATTCACTGGAGTGCCTGTTTCTGGAATTTAGTAAAAGCACAGTAAAATATGGTGGAACAGTAGGTGTGAGAGGATCGCCTGACATTTGAATATGTATCCTGTTTATTCAACATCTCCTCACCAGATTGCAATGGCTTTTTAACTATAACCAAGAATGGACAAATTTCAACGTAAACTTTTACTGCATTTTGACAAGCGAAGATCAAAAAAACAAAATATCAAAGAGAGAGAGCGATAAAGTAAAGTGTTAAACAGAAGGCAGAATCACCGCAGTGCTTGGGATCCTATATTTCACAGTACTGTCACTTTTATTTGAATATCTGATGTGTTAAAGCCTAGTTAAATGCGAAGGATTAAACACAATATAAACTTGATCCCTTTCAGCAACTGGCTCTTAATCTGTCTTTGTCTCTGTCTCAGGTGGAAGAATACTGATGTGCCTCCCAGCTGTTCATCTCCGCTCGTCTATGATCTGCCTCTAGTCGGGTATGTGATTGGAGCTCACATATATAATGCTGTGTGTGTGTGTGTGTGTGTGTTTGTGAGAAAAGACTAGATGGCTGATATCTTGCCAGGACTTTTAAGTTTCACTGGTCAATAGTCCTGAGAGGTAAACTCCTGTATGGGAGAGAATGTACTCTAAGAAGGAAGGCCTTGAGTTGTGTCCATCTCAATGGATACACACACACACACACACACACACACACACACACACGAACAGTGGCCAGTGAAGGTTGGTGGTGGTTTAGAGGTTAAGCTGGTGAGAGTGTCAGAGGATACGTGTGGATGGCTATAGTGCATTTTGTTGTATCAGCGTCCCAGTTGTCTTGTCAGAAATCAATGGGAACCAGGAGTCTCTGCAAGCGCAGGGAGGTCAAGGCTTAGTCTGCCTAAATATTTAATTCTGGGAACACGTCTGGAGCTTTTAAAGCTGTGCAAACCAGCCTTTTTTCCTCCTGGACACAAACACACGCACTGAACCTTCTTTTTGAGGTTTACTGTACATGCAAAGCTCACACACACATGTGGAATTACAAACTATGCAAACACAAATGCACATAAAGCACACACACACACACACACACAAATGGTAATGCCTGTCCATCCTGGCTCAGGTCAGGGCTGGGTTAAAATCAATTCTAATCAATTATTAAGAGCCTGGGTAGCTCAGCAATGCTAAAAAAGGAACCAGTGGGTTGAGCTGATGGATGGAGTCCACTTCCCTTGGACATCTCCTCAACCACCCAAAAAAAAAGAGGGAACGTATCTAACCATGTGGGTGAGCTGAGAGTTTTGTATTGTTTTGACTTCTTCACCTGGATGACAGAGTTTTGAAATGTTGCATTGATCTCTTGAACGTTTCTGTGAGCTGTTCTTGTAAGTTATATATATATAAAAATATATAAAAACAAAAGACTACTCAGCTTCAGCTGAACATGCTGTAGTGCTGGCTTTGTTCCATTTTTTTTTACGTAAAAACACAATGACCTTTTACAATAATTTACATGTTTTTCAACCATCTGTCTGTTTAGGGGCATAACTGCAACAACTAAACATCTCACGAACATTTGACATATTGTGGCTCTATGCAGCTGATATGGCTAATGTGTTAGCCAAGAGTCAGCCCATATGAATAATGAGCAGACGAAGCAAAATGGGCAATAATTTAAGTGCTCTCTTTTAATCTCTGGTTTTGGTCGCCACCAATCACCTCCTGAGAAAAATATCTGGCTCCACTGCATTCACCAGCTAGTCTCAGTCTTTGTCTCGTGTTTAACGCTGGACAGGTAAATGTTTTCACTGAAAACAATTACATGCAGTGGCTGGAAAGGTGGTTGATGAGAGCACTGAGATTATAACACAAATGTTGTACCTTATCAATCGGCTATAGGATTGTATATTTTTGAAATATCGGGATATTGCCTCACAAAGACATATTAGACACAAATTAGAACAATAGTTCGACACATAAGCCAGTGATTAGGCATACCCTAGACAACAAACTCACAGCTAGCCAGGGAACTACACATATTTTTCTCTTTAGCATGCTTTGTTAATTGCAGTGTTTTTTATGTGCATCATGCCTGTCCTTCCCCCAACAGAGGACATGTCAGGGTGTGGCCAGGGTGACCCAGATGGGTCTAACTCCAATCAATGCTGGCTCGTCTTAAGTGTGATCACTAAAGGCAGACCGACAAACACGCATAAACGCACACAGATAGGCTGGCCATGCCTTGGTCGATGGGCCCCTGGGCTGGTCTGAAAAGGCGTCACTTCTTAGAAGCATGTCGTTCCAGCCTGATGAGCAATCTGCCTCATCAAAAGACCTTTATCCCAATCAATACTGCTTTCGGCAAGGGAGTCCTGAACCGCCAGTCCGCAGTCCCCACTGCACAGCGCTTTGTGTGCGGCTACATCTCCATGTATGCGCTCTAGAGAGGATATGTGGACATGGGCGCACTGTGCATGTCAGCTGCAAGGCTTTCATTCAAGGATGTACACTAATGAGAAGAGGGGATGTCGTTATTCTTTCAATGCCGATGTGCACATATGCATTTTTCATGTGTCATTTCAAGTTCAAGTGTGCACAGGTTTGACGGTTGAAGTGTTTTCTGGTGTTTTTGTTCTGTTGGAGGTCGATGACCAATCAAAAGTGCCTCATTGTTATGTTTGTGCATATTTGTCACTGAAGCATCCAAATAGCATAAAATGCATTGTATACCGCATAATGGTCAAGCTCTCCCACTTACCTCTTCACTTTCCCCTGCACTTGCATTAGGTTTGGGTACTCGGAGGACACAGATTAACACGACTAAGAGTCTCTACAGCCATGCAAGCATGCTCTGTGAGGTGCAACAGTGCTTTGAAGTAAATGCTAATGTTAGCATGCTATCAGACTGTAGTTGTTCTATGGACTTCCAAAGTGAGAATACTCTGATAGAGACATTTCACTCAAAGCACAAATGTGAATCTCGTGCTGGTTGATGAGGATTGAACCTTTAGGCACCATGGACATACTGTACTGTATGTACCAAATTCCATGGCAACCCATCAAACAGTTGTCTTGACATTTCCCTAAAATACGTCACGGTGCCACTCAAAGAAAAGTAAGAAAAATCAGTCGGCTTTATCCTGTTTCTGCATATGTAATGGAAATCAGCCCAATAGTTGTTGAGATATTTTCATGTTTGTGTAGTTGTGAAATTGACAGTAAGTGTTTGTCTATTGTGTTAGTGTATGATACTCACTCTATTATGACAATTTACCGTTCTCAGAGAGTCTTTTATCCTGTTGGCTGTTACAGGAGAGCCGTGAATTCATCTCTTATCTTGCTCATCCTGCAACTCCCGCAGGGGGCTGGCTAATTAACCTAATAAAAACACTAACCATTTTCCTAGGTAAATTGAATTGACTTGTCAACGGTGTACGTCAATACCCATAAGGAGCATTAGTAGTTAGTGGGAAGAGCGTTAAAGGTGGCTGTGAGTGTACAAGCAGAGCATGGTTAAAAAAAAAAAATGTGTGTGGTGAAAATTATTTCAAATTAAAAGTGGTTGTATGTCACAGAGTTTGTGACATGGAGCTTTATTAGTTCAAGGTTAATATCTTTTTGTCTGAATAAATATATTTGTTTTTTGGTTTAGTATTTCGATGAAGAGAGAGTGATGTATTTTTGTGTTTCTACTTTTTCTCACAGTTCAGAGAGTTTTTGTTGGCCTGAGTGGTAACACAAAAGAGTAGCACCTTCTAGAGTTCAAACCTCATCCACAAACAATCTAAAAATAAATACATAATAATAATACATAGCACCACGTGCACTAAATTCAATATAATTAATTTTGAGAAGCTGCAAACTTTTATTGTCTTATCTGATATGTGAGGATCCAATTCAATAACCAATATTTTAGCAATATTGAAACCTGTAAAACTTTGTTGAAAACCTGGAGTATGCCCTACAGACATCTAGCATCTTGAACATCAGAATTCTAAAAAAGTTCCTAGGTTTGACAATCCACACACTACTAAAATGGATACACTTTTTTATATATTTTGATTCTGGATATTAAGCGAGGTATTGTTAAAGTATTGAAATATTTAAAAAATAAGGCTACACTGTGAAAGGAAATATTTGTGTACGGTAACGGTACAAACGTGCTTGCTAAAACATCCCACATGTTTTGTAACTCTTTGCAGCTTACAACATGCTGAAAACAATTTTAATTATAATAAACATTTACTTTAATTTATATATTTTTTGTCCTGCACAAAAAAGCAGTTAAATTTAAATGTGCTAGTCTGTAAAAAATAAACCTCCCAGGTTGTAAAAATATCCAAAAACCATTGAAAGGAATCACCTGAATGAATGAATCACTTGATGATCAGTGTGAAGTCTGGGAAATGCAGTGCAAAACACAGCAACAAATTATCTAACAAAATATGACTAAGACAAAAAAAAACAAAAAAAAAAACGAGCGCTACAACTAGAAGAGTGACACTTCAACATTTTTATAATGTGATTCAACTTTCTCTTTTCCTCTTTCTTTGTCTTTCTTCTTTTCTTCGTTTCTCTCCATCTCTTCCTCTATTACAGCCTCCCACTGTCTGCCTTCCTGCCTCATCATGTTAATGTTAATAGCGCCGGCTGATGTTTTAATAAATTAAGCTTGATTAAGAAGATTGTCGCCCTTTTGATTCTAATGGGGTCTTAAACAAACTCTACCGTGATAATACCGTGAGAATAATCATATAAAAAAATACTGGAGGAGGGTGTGTGTGTGTCGCTGCTTCTGCTTGAAAAGTGAGATCTGGGTTGGGGAGTGTGTGTGTGTGTGTGGAAGCACCCACTGATTGTGTGTCTTCATTGGGGAGTGTCAGCCTTACATTGTGTGTGTGTGTGTGTGTGTGTGTGTGGTTTATGAGCACTCTTCTCTCTCGACCATTAAGCTCCTGCCTCTGGTTTCTCCCCATGGTGGTGTAACGACCTGCAATCAGCTCTGAGTGTATCTCCATTAAAAGGCCTTTTCTTTCCCACCCTATACCAAGGCAAACGGCTCCGTTAGAGGAATTAAAACACACAGCAGTCTTGGCTACCTCTCTAGTTGTTACAGATCTATAGAGTCTCTTAATACTACTGCCTACTGTGATTGTTATGGTTGGGATATCTAGGAGATTTTTTTTCCAAGAAAAAACTGTCATATTTTCTCCTTGTGCATTACATACTGCATTGTAATTCACAGTCAGTCCAAAACCCTAATCCTATCCCTTTTTTCCAGTAACGAGAGACGTGTTACTATTTCCAAATCAGCAATCAGATTAAAGTTACTTATCCATGTCACTGTGTATTCGTATTTTTGTCATTTTCCTCAGTAAATACATACATGTGCTCTCTCCTTGTGTCTCAGGGAGTGACGTCATATATGCAACAAAACTTTTCAGCATGTATAATACACACAAAGCATCCAGTGACACAAACAAACAACAATGGACAGAACTGGCCCAAGCCTCCATGGGGCCCGAAGCGAAATTTGAATTAGGAGCCCTCTGTCACTGCCAATGATCATTTACACGCCTGCTATCATACTGTATGTAAACTAAGGATTTTTGGCCCACTCCACTCTGTGAAAAGTTAGCTCTCTGCAGGCTGTCTGATGGAGCAGCTGGACTGAACCATTTTACTAAATAGAAGGGGGAGTTGAGAAATGTTTTCAAAACAAATAAACTTAGTGTTACCAGTACATTGCAAATAAATATATGTATGACTGTAAGTTTATTAGAGAGTGTCATATTATTTTGTCAGTATTATGTTTTGTATTAGGGGCCTTTTTGAATCTGGATCTAGAAACTTTCCCCATATTCTCTCCTTTTTTGGTGCTCCTGGAGGACCCCTAGAGGCCAGGGGGCCCTAAGCAGGCGCTTATACCTTGGCTAAAGGTGACAATATTAAGGTTCGTTGTACACTATGATGGCGACAGTGTTATCTAGCTTCAAAAACACTACATGAAATCTGAAGAAACATTTGGAGTTGCAGCTCAGTCGAACTTAGAGGAAAAAGTCCCACCAGTGCTGCAACTAAAGCAGGACGACCTCACCACCTAAACAACAAAAGCTGGACTTTGGTGCAAAAGCAGTCAGTAGGGGAGAGTTGAAGAAAGTGGTTGAACAATATGTTGTAAAGGAAATGCTGCTCCTTTTGTGCCATATTAAAAAAACAGGGGTTGTTGTGATAGCTGCTTAATGTAACTAATAAAGTAACTAATAATCTAACTTATTTTAAAATCAAGTAATCAGTAAAGTAAGTTACTTTTTAAAAGGAGTAATCAGTAACCAGATTATTGTTTTTTAGCTAACTGTGGCAACACTGGTAATTCACTTACAACAGCCTTTGGCTCAAGGTGATTGGCAGCCCTTGGTCTCTCTCCTGACCTCTTCTCCGGTGTGGTTTTATACTGTACTGGAGGATTTTCAAGCAATTTGTCAACAATACATTAAATATTAACTCCAAGGGCGCCACACATACAAACCAGCATATTTCTGCTACTGCTCAGAAAATAATAGTGCCTATTTGAAGTGAAGTGTTGTCCTTTATAAATTAGAATGCCTAAATACAGGCTAATATATTTCAGTCACTGTGTGTTACACTAATCCTGTTGTTCAAATGCAGGATCCCCAACTATTTCTTATTAGCAATGTATGTGAGCATCTCCCAGAAATTAATGACATCTATTTATGAGAAATGTTGGCTAACAATTTAATGCTATGTGGGCAGCAGCCAGACCGATTAATTTCTAATTATAACTTTATTTCAAGGGAGCTCAGGATTTGAACGGTGAAAGAGAATGCAAAGTGGGTTTCACTTTTACTGTTATGTCACCTCACAGTGTGTACACACCTTACACTGTGGATAGAGTATCAGGGTTACACCAGCAAGAGAAGAACTCATGAGCATGATAAGAATTTCACGTAACACAAAGTGGTTTATACACGTCCATAAAGACAGGTGATGTTGCTTAAAGATATTATGTTGCTAAGAGATTTGGTCATAAACACTTGATGAAATAATGACTGTGGTATGTGGTTGAAAGTTCCAGATGATGGTAGTGGGTGGGGAAATCCTATGAAAATCATCATCAGTGCTTATCCCTCTATTGCTTGTTAAAAGAATCCTGATTATGACACTCCTATCTATTTGGCTGTAGCTCAGTGGGCAGAGTGGTCGCCTTTCAACTCCAGGGTCGTTGTGTCTTTGAGAGAGACACTTAAGTTGCTTTCCTTACAGCCCACTCCTCCCTTAGAGGATGGGTAAAATACCGAGGTTGGATTTTGTGTCTGTATCACCTGTATATATATCTATGTACACTTCCTGATCAATAAAGTTGGTCCTTCTATTCATTTATTTTTGGAGATGTATTGCAACTAGTCTGATGCTAAGTCAATTAACCATGTAGCCACTGAAGGGAATTCTATGGCACCAAGCGCAAAAGGATAGGACATGTCAATAAGAAAGCTCACACACTACAGAAATGTCAAGATCACCTTTCAAGATCCCTACTTTTATTAATACCATGGCAACATTCCCAACTTTGACGTTATGATGAGAGTCAAGGTTAGACATTGGTTTAAGGCTGAGGTATACTGTTGAACTCATGCAGAGATGGAATGCAAACATGATTAAACACACAATGCACACAATCCCAACACATGCACACTTGTATTACTCTCATTGTGGGGACTTTACATTGACTTACATTCATTTCCTAGACACTTCCCTTGACCTTAACCATAACCAGTACCCGCATAATCCTAATCCTAACATTAAATCTTCTCCAAGTCTTCAGCCTAAAAACATTATGGGGACATGCATTTTGTCCCCAGAAGGATGATGAGTCCCCACGATGTGACTGTGTGTGAATATAAGTAATACCAGCACACACACACACACACACACACACTGTATGGAAGTACAGTATATGGGAAAATGAACATGTTTATAGTGTAAACATGACTTTGTGGTATCAGTGATTGCTGTCATGTCAGGAGTATAAGCATTCTCTTGACCACTCCTAACATGTTCTCTTACATAAAAGAAGGGAAACATAAGACAACATTGGTGAACGCCGGAAGTCAATAGGTTCTAAAGTCTTACCAGATTTATTGATTGATGACTCATGCATTATGGATTAAATATAACGATTCCCTCTGAATTTAATCTGGAAATATGGTTTTGTAATGTAAAGGCTATGTTTTTCAAACTAAGTGATAATATAATTTCCCAAACCAATGCCATGCTATATTGTGAGCTCCATTATGATACCTTAAATCTAGATATTTTATCCAAATTCAACCTCATTATATACTCAGATTAGTGATTTCCTCTTTATACATCTACTTCTCTGATCTGCAGATAGTTTCCCACCCTAACTATATAAAACACGCAAATAGAGCAAAATCAAAGCTGAGTTTTCAAGCTTATGCAAGTGTGTTCTACTCTGCTGATGGTTTCTTTAAATTAGTGGGTGATGGCTGGAATACAGATCTGAATTGCATGTGTGAACTTTCTTTGCCACTTTTGAGTCTACTTTTGAGTTCTTGAGTCTTTCTGAAAAGAATGAATGTTGAGCTCAGTGAGAGTACCTGATTAAATAAAGGATAAAAAATTACTCCCAACTCTCCGTGACGGCCCACGCCATCTGTCTTATTTGTTTTTCCTCTCTGTTGTCATTCTTTCTACTTTGTCACCCTGTCAGTTTCTTTGTGTTACTGTTGCTCCTTTGTTTTTGATTGTCACCATTGTGCATGTGTCCACGCATCACTTCTGTGTATATTTATCTGCATCACCGGTATGTGTCTGTATGCAAGGGTCTACTCTATATCTGTGTATTTGTGTGTGTTTGGCATGTTTCCTGCTCTCCTCATTATCTCATTAAAGAAACAGACTCCATCATACTCAGCACTGCAGCAGGGACCCATTTTCGTCAAAATTATACCACATGCACTTTTATGACCACGTGCAACACTCTGTACTATGAAGTGAATGCATGTACAACACAGCTCAATGTCTGAATTTGTTTCTCAGTTTTACTCTCAGTAATAAATTTAATTTATCGGGAGAAATAGACTATTAATGCCCGTCAAGACTCCTTCTTCTTCCACTTTCTTCATAATATTTTCCTAGTGATATAGAAATTAAGATTTTGATATATAACGACAATCTAAAAACACAATTGGAGAAGGAGAGAAATGCTGCTGCTGCTGATGGTAGACATAATAAAACATTGAAAAAATGAGAATAGAGGAATTTAGCACAACATTGGCATGTGCAGCAAATGATGATGCATAGCAAGTGAGAAAACAAAATCAATACCAGCTATATTTCTGTTGACTGTATGCATAATAAATGCAACAAAAATAAATAAATGGTGTGACATGCTGGTAAAAATTCCAATCCTGGTACTAGCTGTAAATTAAAACTGTAGTTCATAATATTGTTTTAGACCACATTATTCATCAAACATAGGCCTATATGTTATCTAAGCCTACAGATAAAAACATGAAAAGGCCACTTTGAGTAACTGAACAATGCCATGGTATCAACACTGGGGAAGGTAGTGAGCAGTCACTCAAAATGACCATTCTTAATTATGCCTAACTTTAAGATTGACTATATCACCTTTAGATGGCCGAGTTATATAAACATTCATTTTACAGTACAGTTCTTGGGAAATTAGCTATAGAGACAGCAGCCATGTTTATTTCTTCTGTAAAGTTGTCCATTTAAACATGGCCAGCCTCAAGTGGCCATTTGAAGAACTGCAGTTCTGGCACCTCTTCGTTGGTTTTATTCCCTGAAGGTTGCTGCTTGGTTACGTCAGGCTGTAAATATTGTCACTTAGTACAGCTTTTATCAGAGCTGCCTCAGGTTGCACTGGTACATGTATGAATGTGACATCAGAGGAAAAGGCAACAACAGGAAATTAAATGTTTACAATGAGGTAGTGAACATTTTTTTTTCCATTTCAGTTCATAATTGCAGATATTGTGCAGAATGCCTGTTTTGCAGATAACTGCATAAATGTGAATGTGATTACTATAGTTACTTTTTTCTTGTCTTTAATACAGCTTTACATTATGATAAATTGTGGTGATGTCAGATGCTTTCATCTGCATCCTGTCTGTATTTTCAGGCTGCATTTCCACCATTGTGTGCATATATGCCAGTGAGTCCCTTTATGGAAGTGTGGAAGCATTTTTGTAACCACCACCTCCTTCCTTCTCCCTCTCACTACCATAAACGCCCTACATCTCTGTTCCCTCTCTCGCTCTCTCTCTGATATACATAGCAATGACCCCTGTCTCAGTCATGCCGGCACCATGCTGTGAATTCCATCTAAGCAGAAAAACAAGTGGAGATTGTTATGCAAATGGCTATGTGGTGGGCCTTGTGCAGGAGGGGAAAAAATGGCAGTGTTTGTATCCTTATATGTGTGCGCTGAGAGGCAGCAAGAGACAAAAAAACAGAAGGGAACTACACAGAACTGAAAGAGTAGGAGAGAGGGGGGAATGAAAAAAAAAATCAAAAGAGAGAAGAAATAAAAATGGAGAGTGGAAGGAAACATAAGATGGAGCAAATGCAAAGAAGGTGGCGTGATAAGATGCTGTTTTGAATGTATGTTTACAGGAATAATATCTGCCATAGGCAGGCGGCCTATGTAGTACCTGCTGGATGTGTTTACTGTGTTCGGCATCCTCACTGATCAGCCAGGAGGGATTTTCAGTCACTGTGTGTGTGTGTGTGTGTGTGTGTGTGTGTGTGTGTGTGTGTGTGTGTGAGTGCATCATGCAAATGAGCCTCTTTTTGCAGTGTGTTTGTATGTTTTTGCATCATACATCATATATATGTCTGTCTGTGTATGTTCCTGGAAATGCTGACTCTCTTTCTTTCTCTTCCTGTCAACACACACACACACACATACAGACACACACACACACACACACACAGCATGAAGAGCGAGGAGGTAATGAAGGGAAATAGCAGGTCAGTTACTCTTTAATTGTCATTGCACTTCATTGGGAACACATCAATCTAGCACCGCTTCACTGAGCAGAAAACAATGGCAACACACATATGCATAGACACACACATACATAAATGCATTAACAGTGGTGATACATGGCAGAGATGAATTACATGATCGTGTGAATATGACAACACTAAAACTAGAAACTCAGCATTTTGACACTGGAAACCGGGGTTTGCTTGTTGTCCTGCATCCTGCGTGTTGTATGTTTCAGCTAAAACACTTGATTCATGTTAAAGGTCCCATATTGTGCTCATTTCCAGGTTCATGCTTGTATTTCATGTTTACATGCTGTAAAGTTAAAAGAAATCCCTTGTTTTCCTCATATACTATGTCTATATACAGTATATGCCTTTTTCTAACCTCCTTTAGTGCATTTTAACTGAATTCCAAAGGCACTAAGTTGCTAAGCACCTGCCTGGCTCCATGTTTACTTCCTGTCAGCTGATGTCATTCACACTGTTACAATAAAAATAAACTGGGACACATTTGGTTTAGGTTTAATCAGGCGCATCAGGGGTCATTTTTAAAAAAAAATCAATCACTGACAAATGAGTGTATGAATTCAATTGCATATACTGTATCTCCTGTTTCTCACACACACACACACACACACACACATTCCCTGCTTCCTCCTCAGTCTCTCTTTCCTCCTCTCTGTTGCTTTCAGAAGTGTTCACAAACACTTGCACTTGATCGTTATCCAACAGCGTCATCAATTATTAGGTCGGGTTTATGAAACCCTGGTGCAACTCGCCACCAAACACTCCATGAGTATTGCTATTCATAGTGGACACCGATCACACACTTGTTGTTTTTTTTTTTTTGTTGCTTTGTATTGAATGAAGGTTGCATCAGTTTACATCAGCAGCAGACACAGTGGCATGCTGGACCCCCACCCCTCCCAACAGTGAGGGCAGCACCAGTGTAAGTAGAGCCAGAGAACAGGCCATAGACCACGTCACCTCAAACATTGTCTGTATAGTTTTACCTCCAACTGCTGGATGCCAACAGCCTTTTAACCTCACATACACCTGAATGAGCTTCTCAGGCAGCTTCCTGTGAGGATCTGATGAAAATAAAACCCCAAACTGGAAAGCAAACAGTGGTTTGTACAAATTAACTCTTTGAGTGCCACTGACGTATTTATACGTCATTTAAAATCAAATGCTTGCGTTCCATTGACATATATATATATATATATATACTGTATATTTATATATCTATATATATATATATATATATATATATATATATATATGTCAAAGTACCCGATTCGAATCCCGGGCCCGGGGCTTTTCTGTGTGGAGTTTGCATGTTCTCCCCGTGTCTGCGTGGGTTCTCTCCAGGTACTCCGGCTTCCTCCCACCATCCAAAAACATGCATGGGGATTAGGTTAATTGGCTAATTTAAATTGACCGTAGGTGTGAATGTGAGTGCGAGTGGTTGTCTGTCTCTATGTGCCCTGCGATGAGGTGGCGACTTGTCCAGGGTGTACCCTGCCTTCTGCCCTAAGACAGCTGGGATAGGCTCCAGCCCCCCCACGACCCTATGAGGATAAGCGGTAGATAATGGATGGATGAACTCATTGATTGCCAGCTGTTTTATAAAACCGAAAGTGAGTTTTTGGTCATTTTGAATAATTTTTTAAGACCCACATAATGTTTTATACTATGACTTTGAAAACACTGAATAGCTCAAAAGAAAGAAAAGACTCTTTATTTCATCATGAAAAAAAACATTTTTAAACTTGTTTTTCCGTTGTTCCATTCTTGTTTTTTCTGAAGTCGAGTAGAGGTCAGTTTCACCAAAATCGCCACTTTTTTCCAGATTCTGTTTGTTTTGTTCTCTAAACGCGATCGTCTCCACTTCCTGCTTTGATCTCTTTCTATACCGTCTCTTTACCGTCTCTGTCCTTTTTCAGCAGCAGGGACAAAAGTGCGCTCTCACATGCAAATGCAAATGTTTTAGCAGACAAGAGGACACAAAGCCCAATAAAATGTGTCCGACAATGTAATGAACACAGTGGCTCGTGGGGTACTGCTGCTGTAGAAAAAAAGGTCTATTTTCAGTTTCAACCTCCACCAAATTCTCATCATAATTATGTCAATATCCCTCGGAATGCAACACTTCCAATCCTGACGGAAAGTAATATGGTGAAAGGCCATTAAAAATCAGCACCCCCCCCATCCACACACACACACACACACACACAGACAGACCAATCACCTTCCAACTTGCCCCCACCCTCCACCCAATAAAACTTTTGGCAGGCCTGAGCTGTTGTAATTGGCAGCCGGCTTGCCGTGCCGATAGACTCCCCTCAGTCCTGCGGGTCAAGAGTAATTTACTGAGCTGCTAAACGCCACTAGTTTCTCTCTTTCTACCCAGTCCAATCCCCCCCCCACCCTGCACCTCCTCCTCTCACTCTTCCCCCCCTCAACATCCATATTGGAATTCCCATCCAGGCTGTATTACAAGCTGAGATGATGGCTTAATCCCTTGTTAATTAGGGACAACATCTCCAGCAGCTGAGGCTAAAGCGGAGCGCAGCAGAGGCTCCAGAGACACAAGGGCTCTGGCCGAGCTCGCGGCCCAGCCAGGAGAGCCTGGCTCGTGCTCACAGAGCTGGCGATGGATAGGGGTATAGGGGGAGGAGGTGGGAGGGGAGGCTTGGATGTTGTGCTGGATGAGGATTGAAAGGGACTGCTGCCTAATCCCCCACTGATGGCTCTTCTAGACTAATGGAGCCTGGACTACTGGGCAACCGGATGCTCCTGTTGGCCCACTCCACTCCACTTCAGCTGGGTCAGGAGTGCTGGTTGTTTAGTGGGTAGTTTTATTAGAGGCTCCCATCATTCAGTTGGCTGGTTCTCACCAAACAAAATGCCTTTTTGGGCGATTTGTTTCACCATGTTGCCAGGTTTTCCAAGGTGGGTGACTTTGTGTGTGCGTTTATGAATATTTGCTCATCGCCTCATCTGTTTTTGACAGCTATGGATCATATTTCCCATGGCACACACAAAGCAAAGCCTTAGTCACACTCAGACAAACAAATAAACTTAATCCAAGTCAAAATGTCTCTTCACTGTATTTTCTTGTGTAAAAGTGCCTGAGGAAGAATTTGCAGGTAAATAAGGGAAAGAGGCAGCAGAGAGAAAAAAAAGAAGGAAAGGGAGGGTACGGCTGAGACTCTGCGACATGAAAGATGTGGTAAAAAGGTGGATGGAAAGTGCATCTTCTTGCATTTCCTTCTCAGGTGGCAACAAAAGCCCATTTATGTGGAGCTGCATTTCCACTGGCTAAGTGTTGGAGTGTAGTGTTAGCAGAGTGCATTATGAATACAGCCAAGCTTGTCGCTGTCCCCCCCCTCACTCCACCTCCCCGGAAGGCCCAGACTCCTGGGGAGCTCCAAACACCAGGTAATTATCCACCACCATACCGCCTGCTGTTCAGTACCGGTGTGTCCAGCATCACTAGAGAGAAGGTTAGATGGAAGGGGTGGGGGAAGGAGACGAGGAGGGATGGATGGAAATGGAGAGGGATCAAGGTAGGACAGTGAATGTGTGTGTGTGTGTGTGTGTGTGGGGGGGGGGGGGGTAAAGAGAGATGGGAACATGGAAATGGTGTGAGAGATGGCTGAGATGGATGACAAAGAAATGTTTAATGTCCCCGTTTAAAGGAACAGTACACCCACTATCTGAAAGGATGATAGCTATAAAGTCATCTATGAGTCAAAGGTGAACCTGTCCAATAAGTTTAAATGTATTCAATGTATGTGTTTGTACTGGGAAGTTGACTTACCTCAAACAGTTATTCGTAACTCTTTGAGTGCCATTGACATATTTTAAAAATCCGACGATTGAGGGCGATCGACGTAATAATAATATGTCAAAGTGTTTATTCAGCAGCGGATCGCTGGTCGTGGTCTCCCGCAGCCTGTGAGTAATGTTGGGGCTTCTGGGAGATGTAGTGGGAGTAAAGAGACAGTATACGCCACAGAGATCAAAACAGGAAGTGAAGATGATCGCTATTGGAGAGCAAAACAAACAGATTCTGAACAAAAACTGGTGATTTTGGTGAAACTGGCCTCTACTCTACCTCTGATAAAAGAAGAACGGAACAAGGCAAGAACAACTTTTTTATGAAGAAATAGAGAGTCTTTTCTTTCATTTGAGCTATTCAGTGTTTTCAGAGACATAGTACAAAATATTCTGTGGGTCTTAAAAAATGACTCAAAATGGGCAAAACGCTGGCACAAGGCACCTTTATAAAACAGCTGCACTCAAAGAGTTAAAGTTGATTCTTGCTGTTTCTTCTTCTCTGGTGAAAAAGCCTATAAAGCAGCATTCAGGTTACGGTGGCCTGACACTGAATATGATGCTTGTGGAATGATATTTAGCACCATAGGGATAAATGTGTAACATCATATATAATTTCTTGTTGGCCCCCGTATCCCCTGGATCACCAGGGCAACAGGTTTCCAGCCTCTATAGACTATGGGGAGTGAGTTTGAGTCCTTCCAGTAAAAAGCACTTTTGATACATAAAAGGCTATGCATTATAGTGATCCCCATGTTTTTTTTGTTGGCATATGTGTTTGTCTTTGAATGAAATGGTGCCTTTTTTTACAAGCACATGCTGCACCGCTCTTAAACTAAAAACACACCGCAGAAATGAATAGAAAGTGAGTGAGGGAGAGGGGGGGGGAAAAGGCTCTCTGCCCTTGTGGCTCACCCTGTTAAAGTGTCTTTATTAGGAGTCAGGGACTGATCACACTGCTAAGTGACCTGCCAAGGTCACAGAGAAGGGCAGCCGTGGTAATTAGTATGCGCTTTGGTGCAACAGGGCCGCATTCGGCTTCAGTGACATTAGTATGCTTCACTGTGGAACTAAAGGGTTATGTGAAGCTGTGCTATTAGTATGCTCACCTCTCAGTAGAAGATGCTGTGCTAGGCTGTGTTCAGGAATGTGCTTCTGCTTACTCTAATGTTATGTTGTGGATTCTTAGTGAACTTGCTAACATTATCAACAAATAAACTTCACGAATCATCTGTTTTTTGTCCAGAGTTGAAGGTGTGAACTCTGAAACGGACTACAATATTGCAGTGTTCAGTCAACAAGCAAAGCTGTTAAAGACATTGACAGCTGCTTATTGGAGCTCCATCAATCCAAAAAAAATGGTTGAAATGACAATAATGTGCAGCATGAAAAGGGCTGTATTTCCATGAAGCATTTTCATTATTCAGTTCGTCAGCCTTCCTTGTTTTCGTCAGCAACAAAAAGTTGTTTGAAACCATGGAAGTGCGGTCACGCTAAAAGTTGGGGAAAGTCGAACTTTTGGCAGTGAATTTTGACGAGAGAATACCTGTAGCCAATCAGTAAACAGTCCAGTGACATGATGACCTATTTTACAACGAATTTCTTCCTGCATAAAAGTGTCATTATTGTGATGAGCTGCACTTTGCCACTGCTTGGTGTGTGTTCAGTGTTTTCAGAGTTGTTGGAAAGCACTACAGATCTAACAAGTACTGCTTCAGTATAATGACACCAGTATTTTTCAGTACATTACTGACAAATTTTGCCTCTGCAACTTGACACGACCATAGTATAAATTCTATATTTTCTTTCTGTGTTTTTTTGGGAAACATTATTTTATGACCACTGCAGCTGTTTTGGCTCAATGTGCCTTTCTGCTGCAGGGTAAAGCAGGCCGAGTGGCCACCAGCCATTAATATGCACCCCGTCAGCAGACCCGCGCCAGGCTCGGCTACGCTAACCATTGTTCCACCACAATCAAATTAGCCCTGCTGATGAGGCCTGAGCTCTGTGACCTCCACGGGCCCAGTGGCTTCCCAGCCTTAGAAATGACAAAGAAGATCTGAGGGCTCGGGTGAGCTTTGGGGACGACGGGGGCACACATACTGATTCCTGATTATGTCGGCTCTCCTTTTATTTATATATTTACCCACTGGAAGTAATTGAGACGAGGTGTTGACTGCAATATGCGAAACAGATGCCCCCAGCAAGTGGCATGTGAACTTGGCGTTGGTGTCTGGCGAAGACAAAGGACTCGTATGATGTGTGTGTGTATATAGCTTAGAAATGCGTGGAACTTTTATTTAGTCCCTGCGGCTAGCGTACGTGTCATGCTTAGACATTGGCAGTCAGCTCATCCCTCCCAGATCCCTCTAGACCACCCCGCCCCTCCTCCCTCTCCCTTCACCTCTCGTCCACATTTGTCTGATTTAGTGTGATCAGATGTGAGAGCCGACGCCTGCTGCTGTTGTTAATGCACCGTGGGCTCCACATAATAGCAGCTCACACTGCCTATACTCCTACTCTGCTGTGCGGGGACCATGAATCAGGTAGCAACTAGGGAAAAAAAGAGGTGGGAAATTAGACATGCAGCAAGCTAATATTTACAGTCCCAGCGTACACTGATGGAAGTAGGTCCTCGATTAATGTTTTGTATCGTCTCATCAGTTCTTCTAACCTGTACCTATCCTGTGAGCACTGAATCATCTGAGACATATATTGAGCAGATTTGTGACTTTATCGCCAGGGAGTTCACCAAAAAGCTTGGCTGACCTGCAGATTTGATACGGATCAGCGAGGGTTCATCGGGAGAGCGAAGCATGAGGAAAGAAATCACAATCAGATCACATAATTACAGTTCGGATGACTGCAGATCGGTTGGCAGCTGAATGGTTCCCGGTGAAGGGGGGAAATGGGAGAAATGGCTGAAGCAGGAAGTTCATGTCCTGTAATTTTCAAACATGTTAAAAGTGATACCTTGACAGTTTGATTTTTTTCTCTCTTTCAGCAGGCAGATAACACATTGTGGAGGAAAAATTGTCGGCACTCATCCTTATTGGTACTTAACTGAAAATCAGCTTGTTAGAGTCGTTAAGATTCTGACTTTTGTCTCCGATAATTTGACAAGTGTCAAATGCAGAGGAGGCGAAAACAGACTAAATTTAATTGTGTCAAGATATCACCTGAAGATACGCTGATGATTATGAAGGAGTATTATTTATTCAGTATTATTCTCAGTATTTGTCATCTCGTTTCAGAAAACACAAAAAATAAAGAATCTATATTTGGTTTCTTGATAATTACGGTTACAAGAAGTCCACAAGATGCCTGATGTCCATCCATCATCACAGTGACACATTATACAAAATCAACTGTGCTGTTAAAATCAATTTTTATGAAGTACACTGCGTCTGACATGCATATTCCATATTACTGAGGTCAATAATGGTGATCATGACGTGTTTGGTGACGGTTCAGATTCCAGGGATTTGGGGAAAAAAGGCATTTATTTTTCCAGTTCAATTTGCCATCACAAATGTGACTAAAATGATTAAATGACTTTTGAAAATAATCCAAGCTAATCCACACACATTTTGAGGACACTGGGAAGTCATTATTTGTCCTTCCTGTTCAATACAACGTCAACAATTAGAGGGAGAAGACTGGTTGTTTATTTCATGTCAGACAGCTGAAAGTTGGATTTAACTCAAGTCAAAACTAAAATACTTTGCAGGCAAAGTGACCTCGAAACTTGGATCATGGTAAAATGGTCATTTCGTCTAGATTTCAAAAAACATCACATCATTGTTATCATAACTCAGAATATTTTGTACTATGACTCTGAAAACGCTGAATAGCTCAAATGAAAGAAGAGACTCTTTATTTCATCATGAAAAAAACACTTGTTTTTACCTTGCTCTGTTTTTGTTTTTCTGGAGGAGAGAAGAAGCCAGTTTCACCAAAATCACCACTTTTTGTCCAGAGTCTGTTGTGCTCTCTAATCGTAATCATCTCCACTTTCTACTTTGGTCTCTGTGGCGTATACCATCTCTTTATGTCCCGACTACAAATCCCAGAGGCCCCAATATTACTGAGAGGCTGTGTGAGAGCACCCTCTTTATATATATATATATATATATATATATATATACGTCAATGGCACTCAAGCGTTGGATTTTAAATGACATATAAATACGTCAATGACACTCAAAAACTTAATAACAGTGCATTATCACATTATGCTGACAATGTGTGGGCTTCTGTTTCTGGTTATAAAAACACACACACATTGGTTTAAGTTACCTTTGGGGTATTTAGGCATTTTTATCCCACCTTTGGGGGCAAACTTTGATTTCTTTTTTGTTTTTTTTTTTAACCTTGTTCTATTCTTGTTTTATCAGAGGTAGAGGAGAGGCCAGTTTCACCAAAATCACCACTTTTTGTCCAGATTCTGTTTGCTCTCATATCTCGGTCATCTCCACTTCCTGCTTTGATTTCTGTGGTGTATACCGTCTCTTTATGTCCCGACTACAAATCCCAGAGGCCCCAATATTACTCACAGGCTGTGTGAGGACGCCCTCTTGTCCCTGCTGCCAAAAAAACACTTGGATGGCACTCAAGCATTGGATTTTAAATGATGTACATATATGTCTTTGGCACTCAAACAGTTAAGCTATTTCACCTCAGCTGTAGCGGTAAATGGAAAAGTCCGTTGAGTTGCTTACGGAAGTTTGTCTTAGAAATTTGTAGCGTTTACGCCCTGCGAATGAGAACGAGCTGGAACATACAGAACCTCTGATGTCCACCAAGACATCCAAGAAACAAGTTTCAGACATTCGATTTTGGAAGACTTTCTTTTGGTCCTCTCCTCCATTTCAAGAGATGGTTTGTTTCCTAAAGTAGTTGTGGAACATGTTCCTCTGCCCTTTATGTCTTTTTGTCACTCTGTCTTCTCCTCCTCCTTTCTGTCTTAGCTCACTTTATCTCTCTTTTCTTCTCAGCAGCTTGCTTGAATACAGATGGACTCACTCTGGATCTGATTAAGCCTCCGCTCAGCGGAATCAGACAGTAGACATAAATATCTACGGGCATCTGAGAGAGAGAAGAGTCGTTTAAAGAGGACCGAATGTGGATCGGGTTTCTACCCCTGATGAAAATCGATGCGACTTGACCGTTTGCAGAGTGACTCAACATGTCAGTTCTAAAGAGAACGGTCATTATATCATTAGAACTAATTTCATCTTCCCCTACTTGTGTCTCCATTGTTAGCTAGTCATTAGTGAGGATGCACATGAAGATGATTCATGACTGTCCACTGTCATCATTTTTAACTAGCTTCAAACACCAACACTGGAGGCTTTGAAAGTACCAAAGTGATTTTTTTGTGTGTGTGCGTGGAGATGGCAATGTTTTTAATTTCCACTCAGAATTCAAAAACTGTCATGAAGGTAAGACTTACTCTATTATCAATTTTAGGAAGTGTCATTTGGCCAGGAGCCATAATCAAAAAGGATACTATGTTACCATTAGGAGTCCCCTAAAAGTTGCAAAAAAGATCCTTATAATAGGAGAGACAGCTCCTGGGCTCAAAGAACAGATGGGGCTCTCACTACAGTCTATCTATGTACACACTATATGATTATTTAATATACATTTCATGAACTATCGAACAAAGTGGGTTCTGAAGAGTGAATTCTGGTTTGATGAATAACCCTGACAGATGGTTGAGAAGTCTCTCAGTGCGGAAAAACATGGAGAGTTGTGCAAACGACTGCTGATTGAGAGGTCTTAAAAGCCCCGAAAACCCGTTCTTTTTTGTGTTTTTATCCTTCCTATATTTTCTGAGCCCAGTTAAAATACAGGTGATGTCTCATATTTTCAAATGACGGGCCATTTATTGATGTTTCAGACTGACACTGTCAGTCGAATTAGATCAAATGCTCCTTTCTAAACTTTTTTATTGTTTCTTAGTCATGAATATTCACTGTTGTGTAGAGAAATACTTACAGTAGTTCTTTGAATTCTTTTTGCCTAAGTGCAGTGATCAACACACATACAGACCCAAAAACTGGGGCAGTGATAGGCTGCAGTTCATTGTGAAAGGAACCCAGGGGCACTACATGTAAAGAGTGGCTCAAATTCATCCAAATGTCCTCTGATGTGAGCAACAACCAGGCCACAGCCAAACACATTGGCTATGATTAAAGATGTGGAAAGTTGGCATTCTTAAGCTGTTCTGTACAAACTGTACCACTGCTGCATAGAGGTATATGCTTTGAAATAGATATAGGCCAATACTACTGATGCATGAGTGTTAAGTAACATTAAGGACCATCCATCCATCCGTCCAGGCATTTTCTACCGCTTATCCGCATATAGGGTCACGGGGGGGCTGGAGCCTATCCCAGCTGTCTTATGGTGAAAGGCAGGGTACACCCTGGACAAGTCTCCAGTTCATCACATGACACACAGAGACAGATGACCACTCACACTCACATTCACACCTACGGTCAATTTAAATTAGCCAATTAACCTAATCCACATGCATGTTTTTGGATGGTGGGAGGAAGCCGGAGTACCCAGAGAGAACCCATGCAGACATGGGGAGAACATACAAAGTCGACAAAGTACCCGGTACCTTCTTGCTGTGAGGTGACAGTGCTAACCACTGCACCACATAAAACATAGAATGAATTGATTTAATCATACAATAGCCTAACAAAGGCTAAATAACAACAGAATAAGGCTAGTTTGTCAAAATCAAAAAGTATATGTGTCATTCGTACTCATGTACAAAGGTAGCAACAGAAGAGCACCATCAACATCATCAGAGGAAGGCGCATAGATCTCTTTCTCACTTCACAACCATGAAAAGCAAGCATGTTCTGTCTGTCTGTCTGTCTGTCCAACACCTCCACTGTGTTTCAGCACTATGGACAGCACCACGCATACACTCTCTCTATACACAACACAGTACACACACACGTGTATATATATATATATATATATATATATATATATATATATATATATATATATGTATATGTACACACACATACACACACACAGATAAGTGGTTAATATTTTGGTTAATATTTGATGTGAGATGAGCACGAGACACTATATGGATATGGAATAGTCACCATCATGCCGACATTCTAATTACCGTAACAATAGGTGTGTGATGCAGAGCCATTATCACTGTTAGCAAGCTAGTTAAAAATAAAATGCTGCTCATACAACATCTCTACAATTTTTTGTACTGAAATATACTGCAAGTATATTTTCTTAAAATATTCCTTATTCAACCAGTAGAGGAGATAATCTCTCCTCTCTCAAGCAACACCAACATGCAAAGCTGCCTCTCTCCTAGCAGTACTGAAATAGCTCCACTAGAGGCTCCCTGTTGAGTGCAACACACACGCACACACACACACACACACACACACACACACACACACACACACACACACACACACGCTTCACCATACATTCCCTCACACCGCTCCACTCCTACAGAACAGGGACCAGGGTGGATTGCTATTTGGCGTTGCAGGGCATTAGCCACTGATGTCTTAACACTTGTAAATGAACCCTCCGCCCCTCCTAATCTGTCACTTTAATGCACTATAGATTTTATTTCAGCCTCTGTAGTATCACATTCTCAATAATAATCATCAAGCCGACGCTGTTGTCCCCTCCTGCAGAAATTAAATCTCGCCGCTGAGTGCACAACTAATAAAAGATTCTGCCGGAGGAAATAAAAAAATAAATATGATGAATCATAAGCAGCAGGGATTTGTATTCAGATGTGAAAGACAATTACACAAAGAGTTTGAATTTATCAGCCGCTTCGCCTCTCAGAGGCTCAATAACAGGCCACCACCGCCGGGCGCTGCATGCTCTCTCTCTCTCGCTCTCTCTCTCTCTCTCTCTCTCACACACACACACACACACACACCACTCTCATGGACATCTATGCAGAACGTGTACAAACAAACACACTCATCCATATTATGCATACAGCATTGAGGCATACACACATTTGCTCTTGCACCCTGTGAAGCACACACACACACACACACACACACACACACAAAGGGCTCCTTTATTTAAAACTTCTGTGCTTGATGTTGAATAATATTACGTGGAAATATTTCTTGAGAGCTACTGTTGAGCGATTGTTCCAGAAAACTAAATCGTTCATTTTACAAATAATGAATTTATGCCACCACTTCATACGCGAAAATTTGCAATATAACATATGTGTCTGTGTATGGTGTGGGCATGTATTGTATTTGCATGTGTGCTGAAGTGTGTGAGAGAACTAAAGTCAAAAACTAAAGGAAATAATTTTTTTTTGCACATCAAATTGCAGATTAGATCAACCTAGTTTCATAGATTTCATCTTTTCATGCAGAAAAAGAAGTGAAAATTTCTGCCTCAATCCAAAGTAGAGTTTTGTGATTATTTATTCCTGCTTCACTTTCATACTGAACTTTGTTGACTGCTTTTATTATTCCCCAAGCTGTGTGAAGTTCACAACCCTGGAGCTCACAACATACAGCAGCTGCAAGCTTTGTATTTGACCAGTTGGCAATATTGAATTGAACAAACTTGGTCTTGGTAGTCGTGGGTTATTCTGGGTCAAAGCACGACTCTCAGAGCTAGTTCAGTGGTTCACAACCTTTTTTGGCTCCTGACCCCATTTTCTCGCGACCCATAACATTCAAAACGGAGACATTTTCTTCTGAAATTGATTTGTTTTTTCATCATGTAATAGTTTGTCATATTATGTTGCAAATAAATGTTAATTTTAGATGACATTTAGGCTATATAATGTGTGTTATTATACACAGAGGCACAAAAGCCAGGTTGAGGTTACTGCACAAAGTAACCTCAAGTAGTAGTAACCTACTTTTTCCCTTATCAGGATATATACAGTCAGTCTTGTACTTGTATTTACAAGGCTGCAAATTAATACTGAACAAACAATAACTCAAACGATGAATTATGAAAGAGCTGCAGCATCTTAAACCAATCACATATCTGTGCTGTGTCTGAGTGTATGCATGCAGTATGCATGATGGTTCCTCTCTCCTATAAAATTTGTAAATTTATTTCTTGGCAATTAATGTCAGAGATGCTCATGATTTTTTTTTTCTTATTCAAAGTATTCAGGAAAATGGTAAAACTTCCCAGAGGACATTTACAGCAGGATAAAAGTTCATCTATGTGCAAAATTTTACCAGGTAGAATATCTTTTTTCTTCATTGCACAACACAGCCGAGTACAGGCAGTGCTGATCACAGTGATGTGAGAACAACCAGCCTCTCCTCAGCAGCGGTGCTTCACACCACAAAGCTGCCGGACAAACGTCTCCCCGGATAGCTCACACCTAACCCCTTGTCATCCTTCTCCTCTGCTCGTCGGCTTTTCCTCCCCTCTCCTCTCTTCTCCTTCCTCTCTCGTCCTGGCCTCTGTCACCCCTCTTTCCTCTTCCTGCCTGGCTAGTTGACAGTTAGAGCCAGTCGGGGTCACCTCCCCCTCTTCCCATGGGTTTGAAGGGTGCAGCTCTGGAGCTGGAAGCCCCACGCCCCAGCGGCTCCCTGACTTGCCCCCAGCTAGAAGCGAGTGAAGTGCAGGTTGCTTTGCAGGGAGAGCCGGCTGCAGGCCTGGAGGTTCGGCCCTGGATCGGCACTACTCCTGCAGTGAGACCAGGCCAGACACGGCCTGCCAGGCGCTGACTTGACCTCCTCAAACTGATGTGGCACAAGCTGGCAGAGCGGTCACTGCTGCCATTGAGTTTGGGTGCGAAAGCTATCTTTGGCTCTTTCTCACTTGCATTCAGATTTTTCTTGCTTTGTTCTTACTAGTGCAGTTTCTTATTCGGAGTGGACTTCTTTCTTGGCCTCCAGTACTGCTGTTAACTCTTTGAATGCAATTGACGTATTTCAATATCATTTAAAATCTGAGGCTTGAGTGCCATCGACAAAATAATATGTCAAAGTGGTTTTTCGGCACTGGGTCGCTGATTGCGGTCTTCCACAGCCTGTGAGTAATGTTGGGGCTTCTGGGAGATGTAATCGGAGTATAAAGAGACCTAGACGCCAATGAGATCAAAGCAGGAAGTGGAGACGATCGCTATTAGAGAGCAAACTGGACAGATTCTGGACAAAAAGTGGCATTTAGGGTGGGAGTGGCCTCTGCTCTATCTCTGCTAAAACAACAATGGAACAAGGTAAAAACAAACATTTTTTTCATGATGAAATAGAGAGTCTCTTCTTTCATTTGAGCTATTCAGTGTTTTCAGAGTCAATAGTACAAAATATTCTGTGGGTCCAGAAATATGACTCAAAATGGACAAAAATGCTGGCACAAGACACTTTCTGTTTATAAAACGGCTGGCACTCAGTGAGTTAACAGCTTCTTCGACAACCGCTCATCCAAATAACTTCACTCTCAACACTTTGCTTTCTTAGTCTCTGAGCAATTCACCCAGCAAGATTCAAAATGAATGGCTGTTGAGAAAATAACAAGTGACAGTCAGCAAGTGCTAACCAGCATGCTGTATGACAGTGTAATAGTTAATGTTGTAACAAGTGACAGCGAACGAGTGCTAACCAGCTTGCATATCTGCGGTGTAACGATTGATGTTGGAACAACTGATGAAGAACAAGCCGTACCCAGCATGCTGTTCACAGGAGTATCATTGTCATGAGCGACCTAAAGCAGGCTGTACCCACTCTACTATTCACTAAATTAAATCAAATCAAACTTTATTTGTACGGCGCTTTTCGTACATTTCACAGTTGAAAGTTCCTCACGGAGGCTAAAAACAGCAATGAAAAACATATATTAATGCACCATTGCCCATCATTTTTGAATTTATGGCTTTATTCTGTGTTGAGTCTCTTTCAGAAGCTACCATTTTCAATCCTTAATATTTCACCACAATGCAGTTTTCGAAGAACTGTCATGCAAGCGTAAGCATCCCCAAAGTCTTTCAGTGGTTGAAACTGAGTGTGACCCTGTCTGGCCTCATTGCTTATTACCCCAAACAGATCGCACCGTCCCGCTAATAGCCAGTGATGGCTCCTCATCTTTTCTCTCCTTTCTTTCTTCACGATGGTGTCAGAGACAGCATCAAAGGTCCGGGCTCTGGTTGGAATGACTGCATCCTGGGAACACATTAGCGAGTGCTACTGTTCATGGTCTCTCTGTGTTTCATCACTTTGAAGTTCTCTCCTTTCACTCCGCCGACCCCTCCACATCCCACTCCTCCCATTCGCTGACCCATTTGAGGGTGGAGAGGGGAGGTGCAGAGCTCATATTAACATGTCTCATTACTTTATTTTTAACCACTGCCCAACCCAGCGTGTTTTTTTTTCCAGCATTAGGTTTGGAAGTGTTCAGGTCATAAGCAGGATCGGTTCTGCTAATTTACTCTTAGATGCAAATTGTGAGTGAAATCACTTTCACAGCCAGTTTATGAGGGTCGCTAAATAGCCACTAACAGAATCCTATGTAACTGTGGAGCAAAACAAGATGGGATTCTGTGACAATTACACCTCACGTCTCGCTCACGTTTGAAATCCGAGTTGGAGTCTTCCATCTCTGATGAGTTACAATTTGGACTTGAAAAGACCTCAAATTATTCGGAGCCATGTGCAAGAATTTAATTTCCTTTGATTACATTTGATGTATCTCAAGAACACATTTCAAGAGATTTTCAAAAAAGCGCTTATTAATTCAGCAGTCATTCAAATGATATCCTATACAGGTAAAGCGGGTTAATTGAAGCGTCACTACCTTGAAACTGTCTCTCAAATCCTGCTTCACTCTTTTTTCTCCCGTAACCTTTTGACATAAATCATCCACAGCTTTGTTAGACTTGAATCAAACTGACACATTTTCAGACTTATTAAAAGTGCACAAAGTAAAGGAATAAAGAAAAGGACAAGGGGAGAGACAAAAAAGAAACAACAAAGCCAAAATATGGAGGGTAATTATGTCTACCCTCTCCTTCCCTCTCACTTCCTGCCGCATTTCCTCTGTCCATCTCTAGTTGTCTGTGACGGCTGGCTTTCTGAGCGGCGTTGGGAGGCTAAATTGGCCCATTTCAGGCAGGGGGGCGTCTGTGTTTGGTGTCAGATAATGTGCACTGAGGAGTCCGAGGAGAGTGTGATTAAAGCCAAGCCACTGATAATTATGTCAGACTCTGCAGTTGTCCAAAACCTCCTCAGCTAGTTGAAAGAGATTTCTCTCTGATGAGCAAATCAGGTGGTGGAGGAGGGAGAGCGAGAGCGAGGGAAAAAGTGAAGAGGTGAGTTTTGAAGTGGATCTTCCCATTACTGTTGCACCCTCTCCTGCCCCCGCCAATTTAGGACGAGTCACTGTTGACTTCTCAGAGTACTGGAGACATTCTGCGGGGTGGTACTGGGTTGAAATGCTGGGCCAAGTGGTTGTGAGGTGACAGTTGGTGCCAAAAGGGCTGGTAATAGCAGAAACTGTTAGTCCGTCCTGCAGCCTGCATGATTAACCCTGACACTCATGTCTTGATCAAAGGAGCATCCCCCCGCAGTGAATCAGTGCAAATCAAATATCGTCATCATCAAACATAATGTCCACAGAAAGAAGTCCTCCTTGTCATGGACAATTTAAATGACACAAACCCACTTTTACATCATGGGCATTTAGGTCATTATCCAGTGTCCTCACATTCTCTCCTCCAACTTTCCATCCACCTGCTTTCATGCATTTTTCTGCACATGTGTAGAGTTTGACAGGAAACATCAGACAAAAACAAACTCCCTTTGCCAGGCTGAGGTGGAAAGTTGGCATTAAAATACAAGTTAAAAGACTAATTGGATGTTTAGGTTTTGATACTCTTATATTAGTGTTGTAAATACTTTTGCCATCCTGCAATGCCCCAGAAATACAGAACAAAACAGAATGTTGTTGTTGTTCTCTCAGCCCATTTTTTTGCCTATCCAAATTTTGCCCCAGTCAGTGTCACTTGTGTCCATAAACAATCATTCTATAACTTGTAGGACTGAGGGAACATACGACTGAGGGAACATATTCTAGGACTGAAGGAACATACCACTGAGGGAACATATTCTAGGACTGAGGGAACATATTGTAGGACTGAGGGAACATACGACTGAGGGAACATATTCTAGGACTGAGGGAACATATTGTAGAACTGAAGGAACATACGACTGAGGGAACATATTGTAGAACTGAGGGAACATATTGTAGGACTGAGGAACATTGTAGGACTGAGGGAACATATTGTAGGACTGAGGGAACATATTGTAGAACTGAGGGAACATATTGTAGAACTGAGGGAACATTCTAGGACTGAGGGAACATACTGTAGGACTGAGGGAACATATTGTAGGACTGAGGGAACATTGTAGGATTGAGGGAACATAGGACTGAGAAAACATACTGTAGGACTGAGGAAACATACTGTAGTACTGAGGGAACATACTGTAGTACTAAGGGAACATACTGTAGAACTGAAGGAACATACTATAGTACTAAGGGAACATACTGAAGAACTGAGGGACCATACTGTAGTACTAAGGGAACATACTGTAGAACTGAGGGAACATACTATAGTACTAAGGGAACATACTGAAGAACTGAGGGACCATACTGTAGTACTAAGGGAACATACTGTAGAACTGAGGGAACATACTATAGTACTAAGGGAACATACTGTAGAACTGAGAGAACATACTGTAGTACTAAGGGAACATACTATAGTACTGAGGGAACATACTATAGTACTAAGGGAACATACTGTAGAACTGAGGGAACATACTATAGTACTAAGGGAACATACTGTAGAACTGAGGGAACATACTATAGTACTAAGGGAACATACTGAAGAACTGAGGGACCATACTGTAGTACTAAGGGAACATACTGTAGAACTGAGGGAACGTACTATAGTACTAAGGGAACATACTGTAGAACTGAGGGAACATACTATAGTACTAAGGGAACATACTGTAGAACTGAGGGAACGTACTATAGTACTAAGGGAACATACTGAAGAACTGAGGGACCATACTGTAGTACTAAGGGAACATACTGTAGAACTGAGGGAACGTACTATAGTACTAAGGGAACATACTGTAGAACTGAGAGAACATACTGTAGTACTAAGGGAACATACTATAGTACTAAGGGAACATACTGAAGAACTGAGGGAACATACTATAGTACTAAGGGAACATACTGTAGAACTGAGGGAACATACTATAGTACTAAGGGAACATACTGTAGAACTGAGGGAACGTACTATAGTACTAAGGGAACATACTGTAGAACTGAGAGAACATACTGTACTACTAAGGGAACATACTATAGTACTAAGGGAACATACTGAAGAACTGAGGGAACATACTATAGTACTAAGGGAACATACTGAAGAACTGAGGGACCATACTGTAGTACTAAGGGAATATACTGTAGAACTGAGGGAACATACTATAGTACTAAGGGAACATACTGTAGAACTGAGAGAACATACTGTAGTACTAAGGGAACATACTATAGTACTAAGGGAACATACTGAAGAACTGAGGGAACATACTATAGTACTAAGGGAACATACTGTAGAACTGAGGGAACATACTATAGTACTAAGGGAACATACTGTAGAACTGAGGGAACGTACTATAGTACTAAGGGAACATACTGAAGAACTGAGGGACCATACTGTAGTACTAAGGGAACATACTGTAGAACTGAGGGAACATACTGTAGTACTGAGGGAACATACTGTAGAACTGAGAGAACATACTGTAGTACTAAGGGAACATACTGTAGAACTGAGGGAACGTACTATAGTACTAAGGGAACATACTGTAGAACTGAGAGAACATACTGTAGTACTAAGGGAACATACTATAGTACTAAGGGAACATACTGAAGAACTGAGGGAACATACTATAGTACTAAGGGAACATACTGTAGAACTGAGGGAACATACTATAGTACTAAGGGAACATACTGTAGAACTGAGGGAACGTACTATAGTACTAAGGGAACATACTGAAGAACTGAGGGACCATACTGTAGTACTAAGGGAACATACTGTAGAACTGAGGGAACATACTGTAGTACTGAGGGAACATACTGTAGAACTGAGAGAACATACTGTAGTACTAAGGGAACCACCCTTAGGACCACCTTGGCAGAGGTAATAAGCAAAAGGAACTAAATCAATAAACTAATTAGGTGAAAAGGTTGTTTGCATGTAAATCCAATGCTGATCTTAAACTACTAAGATTAAACAAGTTGAAACACAGCAAAGTAAGAACTAAGAACAGAGTTTTCTTTCTTTTTTTCCCCTCCAGCACATCATACACCCTCTGGACTCCAGTATTACAATCATTATGATCAGTGTGAAGTGTATCATTGCAGGACTTGGCAGGGGATGAAATCCCATGTAGGGGTTAAGCCTGTGTGCAATTCTAAAATGACAGAGCATATATTAATACAAAATCCATCCAATTATCTCTAATAGAGCTCTCCAGTGTCATACTGTACCCGGTCAGGTCCATGAGCAGACCCTCGGTCCCCCTGTCTCTGAGACCATTTCTTTCTCTTTGTGCTCTGGCCGTGTACCCATATCTCTTCGAATTTCTGTGTCAACAGTATATCCTACAATATAAAGTGTTTGTCAACTTAGTCACTCATTACTAGAGGTAATAATTTGACTCATTATACACAATGTGGATTAATCAAACCTTAACCTGTGGTAAAGTCAGCAAATTGAATTTCATTCCTCACTCAAAGTTGTTGAAGGCCATCACTCTATCCTCCCAACAACTCCACTGTTTTATTGTCTTTATAGCACGTGTCAGGATATGTTGTGAGAGTGCCACTTAATGACGCTGTACCTGAATTTATTTGCCGAGCGCCTCTGCATAGACCGAGAAAGGAGGTACCAATTAATAGAACATAAGAGGACCCGGTGATTTATAATTAACAAGCATGTGGGTTATAGTAAACATAACACTCAGTGTAATAGCCCAGGAGAGAGACGGGAAGTGGAGAAAGAACTGAGGAGCAGGAGGAGGAGGAGGAGGAGAAAAAACCCAGTGTTGATTTGTCCCTTGGTGGATGAGCGGAGTCCTTGTGGCTGACGGGAGCTGTCTAAAGCGGCTAAATGAATAATCATCTGTGAGTTAGACTGGAGACAAACGCTTAACGAGGATGATGTGAACCTCACTGACATGAGGGGGCTGAGAGAGAGCGACTGACAGAGAGAAAGATGGCAGCAAGCAAACATACTCGGCTCTGAAATGAATGGCACGCACATTATAATAGCGATGAAGTTGCTTTACTCAACAGGCCGTAGCCAGCCTCCCCTGTAAGGTTGAGTAGTTGTTTGTCAGAATTTCTAAAAGGGCAATGAATCCCCCACTCATTTCCAGCGGTTTGCTGCCGGTGCATGAAGGGAACAAAAGAGAAATCGCAGAAAGCAAATGCAACGCTGACAACACTGACAGTTGAAGAGGGATCTTCGAGTAAGCATTTATAAAACATCTTTACCCCCAAACTTTGGCTGTTGGAAGGAGCATGCACAAGCCTAAACTTCAATGCAACAAACTGAAACCTGTCTTGTAGCCCTTATCACATGTCATCTCCTTCACTTGACACTGTACATTTCAACAATAAGTCCTGAGAGGCTACACTACAGTGGTTTTAGAACAGCAAAAAGGCGAAAAGCTTCGCTGTAAAGCTCAACATCAAGTGATTTATAAAACACTGAAAGAAAGAGGTCAAAGGTTCAATAAGTCCTGCATTTTTCTAAGTAACAAATAATTAGAAAATATGTACCTTCTGCCAACCGACATAATTATCCAACAGTAGCTCAACAAAGCAATTTTTATGTAGTTTACAGTATGTTTGATGCAACAATCTAAAGTAACTTTGCTAATGCAGACTTAAGTATGCTTCAAAGTGCAGGATAGCTCATCTAGCAGTGTCTGAAACTCCTTTGCTCCACACCTCAGATGGTAGGTAACATTCATTACCTTCATACATACATTCATTCATAATCTGAAGATCACACCTCGTCTTTTTTATTCTTTCATTCTTTTCAAACTTTTCAACTGTTTGTCAATCAAAGTCTACCTTGTGTGTCTCTGACATTGAAATGGTAAATTTATGATGATAATAATAATAATAATAAAATCCATCTTTCTGACAGCCGAGAAAACTTCCTCTACTGATGAAGGCATGATTCAGCTAAAAGCTCTGGTAACTTGAGTTAGGACATTTATGTGAAATTACTAGTTTCACATAGAAGACTGAACTTCAGTGCGTTCCAGCTCCCAGTAACCCCGAAAAGAAACAAATGAAAGACAGGATGGGTGGAAAGCATTGCTCAAAGATATTTAGTTCCTTAAGACAAGTGATTTTTATTTGATTTTGCAATGGCTCTAAATGGCTCAGCCAGTATGGTGTAGTATATGAACTAATATATAATAAAGCAGAAATGAAGACAGCACTGTCCTGTAGGATTCCCACGGTAACATCCAAACTCTTTGAGTGCTGATTGGCCATCTGGTATTGTTTTATGTCACTTCCTATTAAGCTCATTGATCCTCCTTCCCTTCTGCGGCATGTGGTTGATCACCGTGGATCAGTGTGTGTGCCTGTAACATGAATATGTTAAAATGGTTTGATTACAGTACATGATGGTCTCTGTCTTCGTGTTCGCTGATGCGGGCCCTCCAGCTACGCTTATGCTGACTGTGGCTGTGATTATGCTGTTTATATGTAGAGGGTGAGCCAAAGGAAGAGCAGTGTAGTCTCATTAAGACAATGATATGATGTTATTGGGTCACTGCAAAGGACAGAGGTGCCGAGACAATCTATAGGAACATACAGGCATGCATATACACAGTGTGACCACATGTTTTCACACTGTGCTCGGCAACTGTTGTGAAAGAATTTCCTTTGGGATGAATAAAGTTCTATCTTATCTTATCTTATATATTGTCTTCATGGAAACATGCTGTATGATACCAGGAGAGTTCTGGTATCATACAGAAGTGTTAAGAGATAATAGGTCTGATGTGTCAGGTGTTTGACCCCAAAGACCGGCAGGGATGGTTTAAGGGTTTTATCAGGCAGGCACGGAGTAGAGGGAAATGTGGGGATAGTGACGGATTCTTGGAGTGGATGTACAAACAAAGAAACAAGGAATCTGAAGCACAAGGAGGAGGCACATGAAGAGTTTGGGGAAACAGGACACGAGGGTGGGCACGAGTCAAGTAACACGACTGAGTGACACAAGGAACTGCACTACATAGGTTACAGAACTATCTGGCCCTGGAGTAGTGGAGGGAGACCAGGGGCCTCATGTATCAAAGTAGTGTCTGCCTGGAAACGTAGCGTACGCCAGCATCCACGCTGACATTCAGATGTATCAACAGTGGAATGAGCGTGGAAACTGGCGCTGCTTTACGCCAACTTCATAGCTGCCATACGCCAGGTTCTGATGCTTTTGATTCATTGGCGCCACTTACAGGGGATGCTGGGAAACTGTCACTACATGGTAAACAGCTGTGAGGAGCTGCGACCGACCTTGGAGCACCACAGGAGGAGCAGAGCGCCTACCAGAGCCACACAGGTGCTGACCACACTGGGCTTTTTCACCACGGGAGCTGACTGACTGATCATGACTGAGCCAGTTGACCCTGAGCCGGATCATGTCACCTGTGTTGGACTGGATCAACCGTATGTCAGCCAGGCATATGAAATTCCCATCAAATGCAGTCGAACAGGCCAACATTAAAGCGCAATTTGCAGCAATGCAATCGGAGCTATCGCAGCATTCATTTTGCAATAAAAGCACCACCTCAGGATGAATATGTTCCTTTAACCGTAAACATTTTCACTCCATCAGTGTTCAGATTATTAACAATGTGCAAATGCATCTGACCAAGACCTGGCACAATGCACGATTCATCCTAACGCATGGTTTGGAACAGGCTGCACACGAGCACGGTGCGGGCCAGGTGTAGTAAATGTTGACTGGTCATCAGTCTTCCCCCTGACTCATGGTTCACATGTGTGCATCCACGATTATCATCTATACACTGCGTAAAGTAATGTGCATAAAATAGATTTATCAGCATCTTTCCTGGATTGCACTCCTATTTCACATTAGTGAGATCCATCAAGTGCAGCACGTGTGATTCATCTGATTGGGATGTATCAAGGGAAGGTGCACGGACTCCAGAGTTTGCACTGTTTCATACCTCGCGGTTTTGATGGCGTACGCCACTTTCTGGATTAGAGCGTATGCCACCGCTCATATGGAATCCACGCAAGTCTTGATACATGAGACTCCAGGCCATTATGAAGGGAGTGATTAGGTGAAAGGGACCGGGTGTGCCTCATCAGCTGTGCAGGACTCCAGCCACACCTCCTGCCTCAGACACGCCCAGCCTGGAAGAAACCAAAAGGAAGGGGAAGAAGGAGAAAACAACAGAAACAGGAACTATACAGAAATATGGATTGTGACATGATGAATGAACTTCTTCATGGGGATGTGGCTTAAGTAACCTTTCACGCTTTACAGTATGTGTTTGATGAGGCCCTGTTTCACTTTTAAGGCTAAAAACTTTGTCTTTTTTTGTCTTCCTGGAAACCTTTTTGTTGGATAAGTGCAACAAAGCAAATAGTTTGCAAATTCATGCATCATTAAAGAAGAATTTCACATGAGAGATTTGATTCACGTTGATGTTACGAGTGAATCAATAAATCAAAGGGGTTGCAGTGTAATAGATTACTTTTCATAAAATCTCACAGGTGTTTTTTTTTTTTTTTCCATTATTCAAGTGTTGCATGACTTTGAATCAAAATGTTCCTAAGGATAGTGCTAATTGTAATAGGCACTGTGGAAGGGGCATACTGCACAAAGTACTGAGATTTGGGCATGAAAATCACTCACAGGGCATTACCACCATACATTTTTATATCCACATGCAGTAATTGATGTTAAAATGTCTTTCAATACCAAGCATAAGCACTGTACTATCAGAAGAGACGATTGCCAACATGTCTTCAGGATTTTCCTAATTTATCTCTCCTCACTAAGACACACAAGGGACCCTCCTCACTGAAAGGTTCTTATAGCCGCTCAGACCAGCTGTGTGTGTGTGTGTGTTGTATTGTCAGAGAGCGAGGAATACGATCCCCCTCTACCTCCTGCCCTCACTTCCTCCCCAGTTTCCTACTGGGGCTCATTTATTTACATTAGCACCAGGCAGAAAGGCATCAGAGGAAGTCTTAAAGTAGAGCCACAATGGCCGATTTAAGCTGCCACCCAAAAGCCAGATTTTTTTCTTTGGCTAAGAGGATTTGTGTCTGGTCCATGTATCAGGCCTCTCTCTCACACTCTCTCTCTCTCTCAGGGACAAAGTCACCCCTCACACTCGCACTGAGTAGAAGACGCGTCTTGCCACTAGCTGCCTGGCTAATGACATTTATCCTCATGGAAATGGAGGAGGAGGAGAAGCTTTAGATTCAGATTTGGACACACATGTACACCTGAGACGAGCAGACGTAAACCAGCTGGCTACTTTCATGGCATGCATGCTCAGTGATTCACACATACACCAGTCACCCCCCTCAATCCACACACACTCACAAACACTTTCCTTGCAGCATCTTATCCCCTAACTGGCCACCAGTCAAAATAAGCCTTATTCTCTGGGGTTTATATTTTCTCCTGGCCGGGCTTGGCTAGGCACACACACAGTTAAGATGGCAGTCAAACAATCTCTCCTCTCCTCTCATTTCCACCGTTGCCTCCTTTCTAATGCTAATGCTTGGATGGATATATCCCTTTTTCCACTGGCATGCAAGGAGGCCAAATTTCTGACTAACTCCTGAGATGAAGTTTCATAGCATCGAGGTCAAAAGCTGCTTCAGAGGGAACTAGAATGTCGAGTTTTGTTTTCAAAGCTCGACAATATAACATTGAGAAGCGTTAGATCAGGAAAGGTTTGAACAACATTACAGAGATGGATTGTTTCAAAAATCTAGACAGAAATCATAAATCATATCATCTATTATTTAAGAATTTGAAAACATTTCGTGAACACTACACTGAAGATGCTGTTTTTGCTGTTTTTTTTAGTTAAAATGCAGTAGTGTATACTATATATTTGCATGACCGCAAAGGTCCCCAAAGTGTTCAATCTAATGCACCTGATGATGATGCTAGATGAAGAGTTAGAGACAAATTTAGAAAATGTATTATAATTCATGGAAGTTCATCATTTAATGGTGAAAATGTTTTCTTATAGTATTAGATAAGACGTCATTATGGTTCATTCTTAGGGGAATGTGGTGTTAATTTCTCTGGTAGTGGTTGAGATTTTTCCATGGTCGACTGACAAATCGACCAACTACCATTTAGAACCAAGGTGTGTACTTAAAGGACACCATGAGCCTCCAGAACAGCTTGACTGCTTCTTGTCATATATTCTGAGCTGAGGGATTAGGATCATCCCAAAAGATAGCCGTCATTTGAGGAGGATGATGATGATGGATGTTTCGGCCACAACAGGAAACTATGCTACTCATCGATATCACCAGCAACAGCCAAAATAACACAGTGAGCTGAAGGCTGCCTGGTCTTGAAGGAGAGAGCTCCTTCTCCTTCAGCCAGCCTTAAACAGGAGGGCGGGGCCTCCCACCAATCACAAATCAGGAACACCTGAGAACAGGGAGATGGGCGCACCAGAAAAGTGTCTTTTCTACCATTTTCATGAACATACTCTTCTTTAAATACAAATGACAGTCCTGCTTTTAAAATACTGTGAAAACATTCAAAAGGCCCTCTAAACTCTCACATTTACCTTTTGGAGGTTGAACATGCACACAGTTGTTGAGTGGTGATTGAAAGGCTTTGTCAGAATGCTCACAGCTCTCAACACTCTCAAATATACCTGTGCAGGTCACACACACACACACACACACACACACACACACACACACAGTTGTGACTGGTGAGAAGTTTGTCTTGCTGTTTTGGGAGATTTAATGGGAGGATGCTGGCATTTCAATAAAACACAGGGATGGTTTATGGTTCACCCTGAGCTCAGCCCGGTCACTTAGGAGCCTCATCCTCTCTGGTTGTTAATTTTCACTCCCATAATGTGTGTGTTTGTGTGTGTGTGTGTGTGTGTGTGTGTGTGCGTGCATGACTTCTTGTCGACTCCCCTCCTCAGCCTTTTGGTTTCTCTCGCGCTCTTTCCTCCTCTTTCTCCCTCCTCTGTCTGTCTGGGATGAAGACATACGAGGACACTCCCTGGAGGATGCAGCGTGGTTGTGGCAGCGCAATAAAGAATGTGGAGGTCAAATGTACACCGAAATCCTTCACCCACCCCTCCCCAGCATTGCGCACACACACAAACACACACACGCAGACAGGTCAAATGTACAGCACTAGAGTTGGTTACATAAACCAGATGGCCGTGGTTGGCATGAAGCAGCTACGACATCTAAGAGTTGTGAGTGTAAGTGTAAGTGTGTGTGTGTGTGTGTTGTACCCTCTCTCCTAGCAGAAGCCACCAGGGACCTTGTTTGTTGTCTGCACCCCACAAGGGAAACACTGTCAGCTTTACAATCGCAGCACACACACATTCAGAGACACACGTTAGAGGATTCTGTTATAAACAAGGTCTGTGTCTCAGTGTGTGATGGTGTGTGGATTGAACTCTCCCACTTTTTCAGAGAGAGAAAGAGAGTGTGTGTGCGTGTGTGTGTGTGTGTGTGTGTGTGTGTGTGAACGTCTCAAAAGTAGCATGATGGGACCTGCAGGGCATTCAAAGCCTAGCAGACCCCAACCTGACACTGACTGGCACCACATCACTGATAGGACAAACACACACACACACACACACACAAACAGACTCGTATCATTGGTGCAGCCATCCAAAGTGAACTCTTTTGTCTGTTTTCTCTGGGTTGTTTCTATTATTCAAGATCATTCTATGATCACAGGAATGTGTGTGTCATTTGCTACCATTGTGACCTTTGACCTCTGACTGCTGGTCGCTTTTATTGGAGTAACACTGATTTAGATGGTGAGACTTTTTAGGGAGACAACTCTGAATAATATCCAGTGACTTCTTCCCTATGTGTATCTGCATAGTATATAATTTTTCTCTCTGTTTTTTTTTTTTGTTTTTGTCTGTCTCTTACAGTTTATAGAGATGTGCAGAGGATGAGCTGGGTCCCAGTAGAGCTGGTTCTTACAACAGGGGGGACTCCCAAACCTAATATCCACAACACAGAGCCTTCGGTTGTAAAGGTGAGCCTCCGTATGAAAATATACACTCTTCAATCATTGCTTTTATGAATATCATACAGATAGGCTGTAAGTTAGACCAGAGAGGTCACAGCACTTTATTGTTGCAGTGTAAATCTGGTGTAAGTTTATTACTGTTAGTATGTTATAATGTGGAACAGAGAAAGGTGTCTGGGATGTTACTTTGTTTAAACCTGCTTTACTGTGCTGTATATTATCATCATATATTGAACCATCACCCCTCTGCCTTATTAGAAAGGTGGTGACCACTGTGTGTGTGTGTGTGTGTGTGTGTGTGTAAGTATATGTATCTGTATGTGTGTTTATACGTATGCTAAAGGCCCTGATGGGTGACAGCACCATTCAGCATTGCGACATAGCCGCTGGGCATATGTGTGTGTGTGTGTGTGTGTGTGTGTGCAACCATGAATGTCAAAGATCTTTTACCCAACCCCCACCACACTCTCCCCACCCCCTCCCACCATCAGTACACACACACTTATAAACACCAGCAAAAAAGAATGTCAAGGTGTCACACTGAGTGACAGCGACGAGCACGTCATCCGTTTTGACAGGTTGAGCTTCTATGACTGCAGAGAAAGTGCACGCACACGCACACACACACAGGCTTCTAAAGATGTCAAAAAGCATTGCTTACAGTTTATTTTGAATGTTTTAATGTTGATTAAAAAGGTCTAACTTGTCCACAGTTGTTGCAATAGTAGCAGCACTCCAAATACCAGTGGTAGTACTAATGTTTATGCTACATTTAGATCAATCTTGTTGTCATATTAGAATTGGATTACATGTCTGTGATTAAATTACTTTTATATTACACATTGATTGAACTCTCTTAATATGATTGCATTAGATTAAATTCATATTATATTAGTAGACCACTTGTAGATGAACTGGATTACATTTCCCTGATTAAATCACTTGTAGCTTGATTACATCATTTGTCTGTTTACTCGTATGTAGGTGAAATACCAATAGCACAGTGTAAAGACAATGTACTATAAGTAAACATTCTGCATTATTATTAGTAGTATCATCAGAAAAACAAATGTGTTGAGCACAAAAATACCTTAATAAAGAAGACAAACATTCATGACGGCATTATACTTACATGATGAATACTGGTGCATCAGTGTGGCAAAGGCAAATCTACATGAAAGTACTATATCGTACAAGCTTGTCAAATATAAATAAGAATAGTAAATGTAAAACTAAAGAAATGTCTCAATTATGCTACGACAATGCAAAAGCACTTGTCAGCAATGGAAGTATTCATAAAAATCAATTTAAAGAGTCTACACAGTACACTTTAACATCATTAAGTGGCAACATTTTAATCTTCACAGTGCTTTTTATTGAGTACCACCAAATCTAACGTGTAGGTGACTCCGCTACAAAGCTTTATGGAGAATAAAGTTGAAGAGCAGCACCATTTAAATGTACAAATGCAGCTAAAAATGGTGAAGTAGTGAAAGAAAAAGAGGAGAAGGGAACAATATGGCCTTAATTTTGAGAACAGGTGTCGGCTGCCAATGGTCTTAACCGTTATCTCAGTGACTTAAAAAATAAAATAAGCTGCGTCTTACAGCTCAAGCTGAAACAGGATTCTTTCAAAAACTGCATTTCATTAACTAATAAGGTTGCATTCTGTTGTGGAGCCAATTTTACAAAAAACAAATAAACCAAACTGCTGCCTTGCCGTCGCACATCACTACAGGATGGAGATGAGGAGCCACTCGTAATGGAAGGATGGCTCTTAACAAGCGCTGCGTTAATTCTTCTCCCTCCAACTTGGTTCCTCCACACGTTCACCTCGCCATCTCCTCATCCGCCGTCATTTAGTGAACGCTAATGTGTTAAATGCAAACAACAAAGACAGGATGTCTTGCCATTTTCTGCTTCCCCACTGTTTCCCCACATTGCTGCAGCGGCTAAATTAGCCTGATGCCAAACGCAGAAATTAGAGCGGCGAGGCCAGATGTGATATTTGTTTTTCACACTGTGGCGTCAGGTAGACGTTAAAAGGAAATAAAAGGAAAATCAAAACAGCTCCCTCATTGGATTTGGGCCTCATTTTGATTCGCTGATGGTGGCCGGCTAATCATTTGATCCTGTTAGAAGAAGTGAAGTGTTTGTGTGTTTGTGTGCGGGGAAGTTAACAACCACTGTAAATAGGCCGGGGCTCAGCATCTTGATTTGTGCACAGTGGCTGCTGTGTGTGTGTTTCTGTGTGTGTGTTTGTGTGTCCTCACTGGCTGTTTCCCTATAAAAGCAATTTGCCCCATGCTCGGGCTAGGCAATGAGCAGATGCTACCATTGTAAATGATGATGCGAGGGGCCATAATAAAGAGTTGATAAACACAGAATTACTGCTGGGCCGTGGGCACGCAGAGAGAGGAAGGGGAGGGGAGGATGAAGGAGGGGAGAGAGAAAAAGTGAAAGGAAAGGAGGGGTGAGGAGAGAAGGATAGGAAAGATTGAGACACAAACACAATGAGGCTGAGAGAAAATGCAAACAGTGTGGCACCAGTAAAGGTGATGGAGGTAACCACGACTGGTACACACCGATTCTTCAGATTCTTCATTATTTTGGTACGAGATGTGACGCAGATGTTGTGCATCTCAACTATAAAAGGACAGAGTCATCCTAAAAGGTTCCCTTGATAAATTTCACAAGACTTGCCACTCCTTTATTATTATATATTATGTGGAAGCAAGGCAATGCCATCCATCTAAAGCAACCCCCTTTTTTTTGTTGCTATTGTCCATGTGTGCAAAAAACCTTTACTTATCTGTCATTTAGCTTAATTTACATACAGTTTGTCTGATTTAATGAATGACAAAAAAAAAAAACAGATGGACGTAACAGAAATAAATCCTTTCTGACTTTTTTTTTTCACATGAATGACATTATTGGCATTATGTATAGACCAGAGTGTGAAAAATAAGTAAACTATTTGGAAATTACCCTGAACCCAAGTTAGCTGTTGGTGCAAGATCCCCCAACTAATTACCAAATGGAGCTCTACCTGCTGGGACATTTAACTCTTTGAGTGCCAAAGATGCATTTGTACATCTTTAAAAATGCTTGAGTGTCTTTTTCGGCAGCAGGAACAATAGGGTGCTCTCACGCAGCCTGTGGGTAATATTGGGGCTTCTGGGATTTGTAGTTGGGACATAAAGAGACAGTATATGCCACAGAGATCAAAGATGGAATTGGAGACGATCAAGATTAGAGAGCAAAACAAACAGAATCTGGACAAAAAGTGGTGGTTTTGGTGAAAGTGGCCTCTACTCTACCTCTGATAAAACAAGAATGGAACAAGGTAAAAACAAATGTTTTTTTCATGATGAAATGGAGTCTCAAATGAAAGAAGAGACTCTTCGATTCATCATGAAAAAAACAACATTTACCTGCCTTTTCCTGTTGATAATCCAGTCTTGCCACACTGATTTATTATTTTGACTGGATTTGTATGAGACAATATTGGCTATTATATAAACAGGTGGAGAGGTCCAGCTCCAAAACAGTGTACAGTAGGCCTATACGGTGGTTTGTCTAATTTCATATTTAGTTCAGTCACGTTATCTTTATTGTCTCCATAGGAGGCCATCCCACTTTCAGCACGACAAACAATATACTTAACGGGGAAAATACCACAGAGTATTACATATTAGCACACCTTACTGACGATTAGTATTTTCAATTCAAATGCTTGATATCCATCATTGGTTGTAGAAACCCAACACTATCCTATCTCATGCCTTTCCTGTATTTTTTTTTTGACTGGGAGGTAGATTGTTTTGATGCCATTGTACACAAAGTGCCTTGTAAATGCTATGACCCCCGACTCACTGAGGACCTATGTGTGTGTGTGTGTGTGTGTGTGTGTGTGTGTGTGTGTGTGTGCGTGCGTGCGTGCGTGATGTCCCCAAGATGTTAGTCAAAGGGCTGCGATGTGGGCTCTTTGAAGAGCCTGTTCACCATGTAGTGCGTTTTTCTTCTTTGCTGCCTCCAAACATCTCCCATTCCACCCCATGTTTGATGTTTCTTGGACATTTTGCTCGACAAAAGAAGGGAAAAGAAGCAACAGCACACACACACACACACACACACACACACACTTTTGACAAACACAGAGACAGGACTTTGCGGACACACACATGCATTCTTGAAAACCTCCTTAGAGAGGAGTAAGAGAGAGAGAGAGAGAGAGAGAGAGAGAGAAAGATGGAAGGCAAGGGGAGGAAGAGAGAATGAAAGATGAGGACAGAGAGCAAATACAAGATTAGGACGGAGGGGAGAGAGAGGAAAAGAGAGAGGGTCTCCTCCCTTCGGCAGCAGTGCTTGTGTCTCTTTCATGTCCTCCATGCTTAGATCTGAGCCTCTGTCTCCCAGCTGGGCCTGGTGTGCATGTGTGCAGCTAAGTGCTGGCTAATTTCCCCTCGGATCTCCCAGCCGTAGCCTCTGATTTCCCCCAACCACCCCCCACCCACACCACAGACGCCACTGCCTCCATCTTGACTGAGTGAAGTGGGGACTGGCAGAGGAGAGTTGGGGCAGTGATCGCCAGCCAGGAACAGATTCTATGCAATGTTAACCTACTATAAAATGCTCAGCCTGCACCGTGTTCTGCCACCTGAAATGAGACCACACTCAACCACCAGCCTCCCTTTGGGCTTCTACAATGTGAAATAAAAGCAGTTGCTAACATTTTATATCCCTGGTGCTTGCTTTTTGTTCACTTGTTTTTACATTATTGTGACAGGGCACTGAAATGTGTGTCAGATGTGAAAAATCAGAAAGGAGATTAATTTCCCTTGCTTCCGTCTGACTAAAACTGCACATGAAAAAATGATTTTGTTTTGTTTGAACAGCAGATAGCGCCAAAGTGCAATTGAATTTTTTTTTATTTTTTTTTGTCGTACCTAGTGGAACTTTATTTGTGGTGGAGACTTAGCTATCCAGTTAATTTTCTCTGTTAGGGCACATAAGAAGAGAGGAACAATAATTGATTTTTGGTTTGTGACCTACAATATTTTTGCATTTTAAATAAACAAAGTTACGTCCATGGGGACTCTCGACCAGAGGAACTTTTAGAGAGTGAAACACTGGATTTGTCTAGCATACAGTACATGAGTTCACAACGCTTACACACACTGTATTATAACACCTGAGGATTGACGGCCTGCCGGCATTGTTAGTGCACTTAACTCATTGAGTGCCAGCCCTTTTATAAAACAGAAAGCGCCTTGTGCCAGCATTTTTGCCCATTTTGAGTCATCTTTCATGATGAACAGAATATTTTGTACTATGTCTCTGAAAACACAGAATAGCTCAAATGAAAGAAGAGACTCACTATTTCATCATGAAAAAAAACACTTGTTTTTACCTTGTTCCATTCTTGTTTTATCAAAGGTAGAGTAGAGGCCAATTTCACCAAAATCACCACTTTTTGTCCAGATTCTGTTTGTTTTGCTCTCTAATCTCGATCGTCTCCACTTCCTGCTTTGATCTCTGTGGCGTTTACCGTCTCTTTAAGCTCCGACTACAAATCCCAGAAGTCCCAACATTACTCACAAGCTCTGTGAGATTGCCCTTTTGCTGCTGCTGCCGAAAAAACAGAAAGACGTATATGTATGTTTATGGCACTCAAGCGTTCTATTTTAAAGACACACATACTCATCTTTGGCACTCAAAGATTTTTTAAACTTAGCCACTGCCTCATACTACTTGGATGTGTTTCTGCTCACCTATACTGTTCTATGCATTTGTGTCACAATGCAATAGCAACTGATTATCATCAAAAATCATTTGAACTTCATCTTTTTGGGCTGTGAACATCAAAATTAATATTTATGAATTATGGTCGTGCAAGCTTATGAATCCTTCAGAAACCACATAAATCATATTTCATGATGTTTTTGTCCCAGAAATTCGGGACATTTTGTGTGTTGTAGTTCACATTTCAGTGACTGACAAAATTTGGGTTACATCCTGTTATGCAAATTTATCTTTAATTATTGGCACATTTTCGAGAAAGCTAAAGGAACTCTGTTACTTACAGTTGATAAAAAATGTGATCTATTTATTAGGATATATTCCAATATATTTTTTTATACACATTTATAATAACACACTATAAATCTTTTTCTACCTCACTGGTTTGTTGTGAGCTCCCAGATCCATAGAGGCAGTGTGTGGACACTGGGGAGGTAGGAGGGCTGGAAACTCAGTCAGCACTTTTTATTGTCTATGTATTGTTTATGCATGCATGTGTGGTTCATAACAATATGTATTTACGTATGCATGGCTTGTGTTTCCAATCCACTGTAATTCATATAGATACCCATATTTTATTCTCCATTGGCATATGAGCGTTAGCAGACTTTCATGTAGATGTTCATTCATTCTGCGTACATCAAACCAAAATAATGCTCAGTGCCTTTGTAGGAAGATGACAAGGAGAGGCAGGAAAGACAAAGGGTGGGAGGATGGAAGGAAAAAAAGAAAAACCATGGCCGAGTTTTGAAAGTGCCTGAAAAAGAGAACACATTCCAATGTCACTAACAAAATGGCCGCCTTTTATCAATGCTTATTTCAGCTTAAAAAAAAAGAAGAAAGTGACGAGACATATGTCTAAATCTGCGCTTACAGCAAGTCTTTTGCTATGGCATAAAATGTCCTGGGGTTGGATGATAGACAATGTGAACGCTATGCTGTGCATTTACAAATTTAACTCTTCTGCTTGTTTGTTTTATTTTTATCTCTGTTTTTAGTCAGAACATCATTTAAGGACATTTTTCACACAAACAGGATCATGTGTAAAAAAAAGATGTTTTGCTAGTCTGAAGTGACAATCGAGCATTCATGGCAAATACGGGATGCAGGTTGAATGGTGAAATTAAGCACGAGAAATCAAATTGGCTGCAGTTACAGTTACTCACTATTGACTACAGAGCTTATAATATAATGCTCACTTTAACCCTTTAACACCCGAGCCTCAAAATGTTTGTCTGAACCTTTTTTGCTTATCCAGAAGATTTGGAAATCACAATATCTGCCAATTATTTGTAATTTACTGGATGTTACAAGAGTTATGATGAATAACAAAAAATGGAATTTGATTTTAGTTTCATTTGGGAAAAACAATGCGATTGAACATGAATCACAGATTTTGCACATTAAAGTTCAAATTTGAAAAGTATGAAACTATTTACAACACAATTTTGTGAGTCTTTGTCTCTAAATGTGCAAAACATTGGCCATAAAATGAAAACTATTTACAGTTTTTTACCGCAGAGGCTACTTCGCTGGCTTCCAGGAGAGGCATAAATGAAATTATCATAATGACACCATATTGGTTGTAAAGCACAATGCCTCAGCTGTCAGAAACATTGGATTTTTTTTTCCATCGCACAAACTGGTAATGTAATTACGGTAATCCAAAATGTGCATGTGCAATGTGTTGCCGGTGACACGTTAGGTGTGAAAGGGTTAATGAAAAATAGGATTGGGTTTTGTACATAGATGCTAATTTGTGAACGGTACTCAAATATATAACCCAAAAAAAATGTGTTTTAGGCATCAGAGTGCCTTTTATTGCTCCGAAATGTGAAAAAAAATGTAGTAAACAGTGAGTAAAAATATACCTTATATATTGAGTGTTGAGTGTTTTGGAAAGAATAAAAGACCTTAGTCCACCAATCCACTGGCCACTGGAAGTAGTGGGTGAATGATTATTATTATTATTATTAGTAGTAGTAGTGTTAGTGGTAGTATCACACATACACACACACACACACACACACACAAGAACAGACACAAGCAGGCTGGCCAGCTGTAGAAGCCACTCACCAAGCCTCCTTTAATGCAGTTAAGGAAGACGCAGATGCTGCGCTTTGATTGGTCAAGAAGAGCGGCAAGAGAGAACAGAGAATGCATTCTATCTATAGAGACCTTTATTAGCACACGCTGATCATTAGTGCACACAGACACACACACACACACACACACACTACCATCTGAGGGGTGCTGGTGTTTGCTTTTAGCTGATGTCATATAAATAAGTGACGCATACACACACACACATACACACACGTTTTAAAACTAGTCCCAGCAATCACTATGCAGCACTGTGTGTGTGTGTGTGTGTGCATGTGGGTGTGTTGCAAATTCATTAAAATGACTTCTAAACATCTCTTTGAGGGTCCCATGAAGAGGTCCTGCAGCGAGCCTTTAAATGACAGATTAGAGCAGACCCTTCTAAAATGCCAAACACACACACACACACACACACACACACACGTGCCGTAAACCACCTCCTCCCAATAATCCCTCTCACTTCTTCTAATGGTAGCCATTTGTCATTCATTACGACCAAAATAACGTTTTCTACCGGGACAAATTGCAAAGCTATTCTATTCACAGCTTGAGAAAGACGTCAGACTCCGTTGGGTTTCTTTGGCTGCTGAATGACCAAGCAGGGCTAGCTAATGTGGCTAACAGGCTCTGGATTGTGTAACGTGGTAATGTAGTAAGGAAGGGACGCCAGAGGGAAACCAAGCAGGGGAATTTATTTATTGTGGTTTAATTTCCCTCAAATGCTTGGTAGTTGATAACATGCCATGGAAGGTGCTTGAATAGTGAAATGACACATGGAGACGTTTCAGGTTCAGATGATTGAGGATCCGTTGGTAAAGCACATCAGATGCACAGTCATCACCGACCGAATTTTACTATGAAAAGTTGCAGCAGTTTTATTAGTAAAATGTACTTATCATTATTCATTTAGCTGAGAAATATGACCCACATTTTTATTGTTCCTATGTATGCGTGTGTGTGTGTGTGTGTGTGGTGCAGGTGGGTGTGGGGGTGGTAATTAACAATGACATCTTCTGAGCCAGGTCTAGTCAGTGCTCTCTTCTCCTCATACGCTATATTTATCTCTCCTCTCCATCCTTCTATCACAGTTATTATCACTTCATCTCTGTCTTTATTTACCTCCTCCTCTCTCTTGTGCTGTCCATTCATTTCCTTTTCACTTATTCTCTGGAAAGATATGATTAGAAATAGATAATAGATCAACAATTGCAGAGCTACAGATGCTTCTTCTCACAATAGCGTGCAGAGAAATAGAGATATTCTCTTCTTTTAGTCCTCGGGGAGGAGGAGATAAATGAGATTGATTGCTTAATCAGGTTGTAGAAAGCTTTGCTAATTGGAAAATCATGTTATAACACTAATTTGACAGCTAAAGGGGAGATATTTTACTGTATATAGTATATGTGTGAGAACTCCAGGTTAATTAGCATTTCTCTCTGATTTTACAGTGGTGTGAAGATTGCATCAATCCTGTCATGCATAGTTCCCTGACACCAGGAATGATGCAAATGGAGAGTTCACAAGTGGCATCATGCTATAGTCTTCAGACAAAGAGACACAGTAATCAGTTGCAGAATTAATCTGAGCATTAATTTGATGTTATTGGAAATATGTCTCATCCGTAGTGTGAAAGTCTGAAAACAGCCAAGTACACACATATTTTGATAGAAAATGGTAGAACCTACTGATATTTACCCTAGCTAATTATTTCATTTTGTCTTTGTTTTTTTTTTTTTAATAATTGTTATTTTTGGGGACTGTTCACATTGAAACTGATAAAATATTGTCCATTTTAACACTGTTATTTATACAGAATATTTTATCCACAACACAGAACAGAATCCCTCTCTCTAACTTGAATAGACATATGCTCAAGCCTTTGCCTTTAATCCACTTTGGTTTGAAAACCATGATGAGATGATAATAACAGCATTTCAACTGAACTCAAGCTCTCTATTCAAAGACATTTCCCACTGGCTCTGTGTGTGTGTGTGTGTGTGTGTGCGTGTGTGTGTGTGTGTGTGTGTGACCTCTAGTTCTGCTCACTGGCCAGCAGAAGGCAGGGTTGTAGCATCCTCTGTATCTACCCCCCCTCACACACACACACACACAACACATGTACATGCACATACTGTACACAGCCCTCTAACTTACAAGGCCCCTAAGTGTAAGAAAAGGGGGGCAAAGAGTGTATGCATGTGTGTGTGTGTGTGTGTGTGTGTGTGTGTGTGTGTCTGGCAGAGATGGGGGAACATGATAACCTTGTCTTCGTGCAGGTCTGGGGGTTGAACAGAGTGGAGCATGAAGTTTTAGCCTTGCCAAATCCTGCTTTCTAACTGGCCTCAGAATCTCTCTCTCTCTCACACACACACACACACACACACACACACACACACACTCACACACACACACATGCACACACACACACAATAAGGCCCCAGACACTGAGAAGCATGCAGCCAGGTCCAAATGTGTGTATGGGCATTGGGCCAATGTGTGTTTCTGTGTGTGTGTGTCTTGATGGAAAGTCAAAGAGGGATAGGTATAGAGGTTACAGAGGTAACAAAGAGGAAGAAAAACTTTAAAAGAAGAAGAGTGAACGAGGTTGTTTAGAGGGTCAGTTTTTACATGTTTTTCAAAAATCGCACACAGAAGAAAGGTCGATCGAGGTTAAGTTAAAATGAAGACGGAGAGAGAGAGAGCAAGAGGTAAAGCCAGAGACCAATGTAAATAGTGGTGTGTGTGTGAGGCAGAGGCAAAAGTGATGAGGAAGGAGTGAAGAAAATCTAACAGTCTGTAGAAGAAAAAAAAAAGGAGAAAAGTAAGTGAAATGAGTGAAGGAGAAGAAGAGGGGATCCGAGCCAGAGGAAGAGAGTGTGGAAAGACAGAGAGAGTGTTACATGACAGAAAGTGAACAGCGAGAAAGAGAGAGCAAAAGGATGTGATGTGAAGAGCGACGGATGTGAGAGGAAGAGTGTGTGTGTGAGATTGTGTGAGCAAGTGAAAATGAGAGAGAGAGGGCATGCGAGTGCAGGAAAGCGTCCCCCAGCGCCCACCTGTCTAGCTGTAATGGGAGCCAAATGTTGAAAAGCCTGGAAGTTACATCTCTGGCTTCCAGCAGTCAGGAGAGTCCGAGCGGTGGGATCCTGGTCTCCACATAACTCCTGCTCACCACCGATTACATTTCCACTTCCTGCTCACTCCCACAGGCTCAGGTCAGATAATACTGAGGACGTCTTCTCGCAGCGTCTGTGGAGATGAGTTTGCAGTCACAGAGCAGAAAATGCACAGCATTTTGTCAGGATTTTTTTTTCGGGACACTCATCCTTGTTGTTCTGTAATGTTTTTAGTCACAGCCTGAGACCTAAAGTAGTTTTTGCAGTGGTGCTTGAACTCTGATGCACACAAGTTGAAATTGCTGCATGAGGAGATCAGGTCACGTTTTGAACAGGAAGTTAGTTTTTTGTAGTTTGGACATATTTATCAGCATAGTGAAGTGTCTACTTTGCAAACTGACTGACAGCCAGCTTGTCAGTTTGTTATCTTAGCTTGGTGGCTAACTCAGCTCTCTTTGTTCAAGTCTTCCCTGTCATCAATTGATCATCATTTTTTTCTAGTTTTAAACACACTCTTACTTGTTGCAGCTTCTTATTGCTGCACTCAGGATGAAGAACAACAGCAGCACTAAAAAGAACTCAAGCTGCTCTTAGTTTGTTATTTATCTCTTATTTCTGTGCTGTCTGTTCTTTTTGTGTTTTATGCTGTACTGAGAGAGTACTGTGAATTCCTCATATGTGTACACATTCCTGTCCAATAAAGTCGATTCTGATTCTGAATGTGTTATTTATAATAAATATATAAATCCCTGACAGCTCAGTCAAGATATCATCAGAATATGCATCACAAGCAAAACAGAAATTAAATATTATCGTACTTCAAGTTTGAGCTAGCAACTACAAGCTAAGCATGCTAGTGCAGCTAAACAGACCGATGCTAATGGCTAACAGGTGAAGCTCTGTTTTGTAGTGAAAGCAAATGGAAGAAGTTAACTGCAACTGTTGTTAAATGGGTATCAGCTGACTGCAGATCAGCTTTCAACATCATGAAGGCTCTGATTTAAGAGACATACCCCGGTCGGCTTATTGTTGCAAGCATTAATTAATATGATCTTAAAAAGCAAAATAATGGAATTTTAAACATATAATAAAAAATAGCATTAATTGCCATCCTCATATTCTCATTTGCGACATTGACTTTTGTGTTTTGTATACCAGACCAAAGAGCCGAAACGTTAGTATTTATTTTATAATTGAGTTTTGTTGTGGCGCTGTCCAGAGTGCTGAAAAGGAGTGGAGGACTTTGATAGTTCGCCCCAGTTCACTATTCTCCCTAAATTGCACCTAGCAGTGGTACAACTATATGAACACCTGTATAACAGCACAACGGTATATCTCATTTGTCTCCATGGTGACCAGGTGACCTTTTGTCTCGGATCAAACCCTGTCCTTTTCATGACTAGTAAAGTGTCGGACTATTGCTCGACATTGCTGTGTTAGCTGCATTAAAATCATCTACATTCTGAACCTGCACATCCTAGGACACCTTTCTTACAAGCTTATCATGAAATAGAAGAAAAGGAGTTCTCATTACTATTTCATTGTTACATTTAGCTCCTCATTTAGAACGGCAAATTAATTTCCGTCAATATGCAGAATACAGGATATTCTTTTTTTCTTTCAGTATGTGCCAGAGGGAGAGAGAGACATTTCCTTGTGCCTCATTCCTTCTTTAAAATAATACTCCTTCAGTGCGGTTTCACAAACTGTCTGGAGTCAAGTGATGATATCTAGAAATCCAGTTGATCTAGTTTGAAGCTAACGCTACTTGACTCGAGGTAATTCTTATATTTTTAGCCCGGAGTTCTGTACCTCACCTCATCTTAAACCAGGAAACATCAGATCGGCTTTCAACTTTGTGAGAGTGTCCTCAAATAATTTTTTTATGACAAGCACTGTTTCTCTTTCTCCATAACTCCCCCACCCCGCTCTAAACCCACTGTCATTTGATCACGACATGCATAAGAGGCTGTTCCACTGCAAATGATCAGTCTTATAAGTAATTGAGTATTCAAAGCATAAAAAAACAGAGTCATAAAACCAGATATGATATTTATTTGATATGGAAATGTTTATACATATGCATCGCAGCTTATTAATTATTCATATTGTCTTGTTTTTTGCCGCTTTTCTGTGATATACATTATGTATTCTCTTCTTCCGACAGACACATCTTTGAAATGGGAAGAAGAAAGAGGTAAAAAGAAAAAAGCAAGGATCAGTGGTGTCTCTCACTTTGACTACAAAAGAGTGAAAGAGGAAAAACTTCATTATATGGACGAGTGACAGAAAATGTGAAACACAACGACAGTGAGAGACACAGAATGAGGACCTTTTTTTTTGCCCACCTCTGTTTCATGTCTGTGTCGCTGAAAAACAAAGAAGCCATCTCTGTGGACTGCACTACCCATCACTCACACACACACACACACACACACACACACACACACACACACACACACTGACCCCAAATCTCATAAACAATGCTACCAACCATCAACTGTCATTTTTATTCAGCGTCTTACTCTGTAATCAGTAGCATAGACAGTATACTGCCACCATGCCACCACAGTACTGTAAGCATGCAAACAGGAAGTCAGTGACTCCATCATTTTTTAAATATTTTAACAGGAAAATCATCCTAATTTTTCCTATATTTAACTACTTAATATTTTTGTAGATGAATGACGAGAAATATGTTCTCCATCTTGTCCCATGATGCACAATGTGGAGGCTATTTTTTTTAAATAAAGTTGAACTTCGTTATCAGTTGTGTTCAGGGGAAAGTACAGGATTTCAGCACAGTTTTGAAGTACTTATTTTGTCTTTGGGCCATGTGTGTGCATGTGTCTGTTCCCAGCTAATCTTGTATAAAAAGGTTTGATCTTAATTTAAAGAGTACTATCATCAAATTAATTTCATAACCCATCATATTTGTTAGAATCCACTAAATTTAGGCACAATACTACATGTATAAACCCTTTTTTGTGGCCCTTTCTCCACTGTAAGGCAGCCAGGAGGGACAAAAGAGTGAGATTCAACTTTTCTTTGTTCAGGGAGGTTTGAGATGGAAACTCACCTGACAGAGATTTACTGAAATCAGTTTTCTTTGGAAACCAAATATTTGGATTTTTCTTTGTAATAACTTTATGGAAAACTGTACAACTCTGCTATGACAAATACAGCTGCTTTGAATATTTCAGCCACGGCATTTATCTTGTTTTTATCTTATTTTCTCTGGATACAGATCAGCAACATTCAGTCAGTTATTATTATTTTTTTTTATCTCTGCAGTAAATTGTCAGTTTAGACAGCTGTTTTCTGCATAAATGCACCATACAGGATGAGCTTTAGTAGTGGAGGTCAGTGCAGGTTGTACGTGTGGGGGGTTGTTTTGACTGGCCACTGTCCTTTGAATTGTATTCCCTGTGTTTTTTGATGGTAGGCTGCCATGCTGGTGTTATCAGGTCCCTTTGGGAAATGTTTTCAACATCAGTCAGTGTGTGTGGATGTTTGTCTGGCTGTGTATTTCTGTTTCCGTATGCAGGAATATGTGTGTGTGTGTGTGTGTGCGCGCCAACTGCACAGTAATCTGTAGGCGGGTCATCATTCTTAATGCAGCCTGTGTCATCAGTTCCCGTGACAACAGGGGGAATGATGCGGACGATACATATGAAACAGGGTGCCATGCATAAACATGGAGGCTGCAGGAGGAGGAGGGCGAGGGCAGTGCAGGGGTGAGGTTATATAGGGTGTGTGTGTGTGTGTGTGTGTGTGTGAGAGAGAGAGAGAGAGAGAGAGCGCTAACCCTACCTGGACCTCTTTCTATTGCTGTTTATTATTCATGAGTGTTGTAACTAGCCCCTCCCCCTGATGTGTGTGATGGATGGTGACAGCGTCAACGGATGGTAGATCAGGATTAACATCAAACACAGCTCCACGTCACACTCTGTCAGGTTCACCGGTCGCGTTCGGCCACACATGGACACAAAAACATATAAACACATCTTCACTGTTCAACACAAACGTCTGCATATCTAAATTATACGCAAGTTTCATTTTCAAATCCCACACATTTTCTTTTAAAGCACAATTTTTACAATTTGACAGTATCAAAATATGCAATTAAATGTAAATGAAAAGATTAAGGTTCAATACTTCAGAACATCCACCAACTAAAATGATTACACTATTACACCAGTATTTAATTACATAATAAATCTGTAATGCACATAATCAGAATGTGTCACTTTCACTTTACATAATCCTGTTTCCCCACTGTTTTACTCACTAAAGGTACAGTAGTATTTGTCCTACCACAAGATACACCCACACAAGATAACCACTTTTATAATAATGTGTTTCTTGCTTTATTCTTGTCATTTTCATTCTCTCTCCACACCTCTGTTTATGAACATTGTGTCTCTGCACCTATAGTTTGTTTGTGTGTGTGTGTGTAAGGCTCTATGAGCTTGTGTTTGTGTGCTCAGTATTTACAGGTAGGTTGTACAGTAGAAAGGGAACACAGGGATTTTATTTGTTCAGGGAGAACACACACACACACACACACACACACAGAGTCTGAGCAGAGGCAGTGAAGGCAGCTATGGCCTCCTCTCTCCACACACGGCATTCCAAAGGGAGATGTTTTCAATTCATTCATTATAGAGGGGTCACAAAGGGTCAAGTTCAATGCCAGGAAAAACGAGCGGCTACACTGAGGGGAGCGCCACCCACACACACACACACACAGTCCTGTGCAGCGAGCACAGCACGAGTAGAATTACCGCCAGCAGAGCTTGGGACTTTGGGTAAATACACCAAAATTAGCCTCATTGTGTTGTTTGCATTTCAGCAGAAGAGAGAAAAAAAAAGCGTAAGAAGGAGATATGGTGGAAACAAAAGGATCAAAGCAAATGGATGGATGGCAGAGGTCGGGGTGGGGCACTGGTGGTGAGAGGAAACTAGCTGGGCAGTAAACATGTCGGGGTGGGGTGGGGTTGGGGGGGTATAATGATATCATTAGTATGCATCATGGCCTCTCTGTCCTACACACATTCGTCCTCTTTTTTTCTGTCTCTTTCCATTTGTCATTCTATCTCTTGTTGTCTTTTTCACCTCTCTCCCTCCTTGCCTTCCACTGAGGGATGTACACTGTGGGAGTAGGAAGTGTGTGTGTTAGCACGAGAGCATGATTTGGAGAAAATGCACATCAGCAAATGGACTGTTGTGTCCGATGTCAGTGACAATCTAGAAGGTAATCTGACCCGTTGTTACAAACCTGAAAGAGAGCGAGGCACAGATAGTGAATATAAAAAGAAAGAGAGAAATGCCAGCTCATCTGTGACACTGTCAGTCATGCTTAAAAGGTCTTGGGGAGTACTACTGCTGTTCCCTCTCCAGGCGGAGCTGTGTGAAACATGTTTAATTGCCTCAAGTGATGTCACTTGAGTCAACGTCTGTTGGGTTTGAGTAAGAAGTGAAGTTAGAAGAAGTGAGTTTACTCACATACTCAGGACTGAAACACACCTGAATATGAAGTATATGTAAAGTACAACCAGCAAGAACAGATCTTAGAATAAAAAAGATGATGTTTCCAGTCCTGCTACATAAAGTTGAATCCTTTTTAACTGTCCAACAACGTTATTCAAGTTAAATTTGAAGTTCTTAAAGGGCCAGCGCCTCAGTGTCCCCACTGGTTCGCTCACTGCTGTGCCCTTTGAGCATTTTGTAAATACAAAGACAGTCACATGTGTGAAACACTAGTGGTGTACATAACTGAGATGTAATAGAACACTGTTAGACCAAATGGATGTAAAACATGTAGAATACTTTCAAGATGGTTTTGAGAAGTTAACCCATCAGCCATACTCACTGCCTGCTGATGGCAGTACTGGGGCTTCTGGGAGATGGTATGTCCGCCACAGAGGTCAAAGCAGGAAGTGGAGACGATCGAGATCAGAGAGTGGTGAAAGTGGACTCTACCCTACCTCTGATAAAACAAGAATGGAACAAAGTAAAAACACACCATTTTTCTTTCATTTGAGCTATTCAGTGTTTTCCGAGACATAGTACAAAATATTCTGTGGGTCTTAAAAACTGCTGGCACAAGGCACTTTCTGTTTTATAAAACGGCTTGCACTCAATGAGTTAAAAGAATCATAATAAACCCTCAGAATCATAAATGGCATTACTTCACATGCACAGCTCCAGGTAAAAAAAAAGCATCATAAATGTTCATCCTCTTATTCTGCCATTGGCTGAATTGTACAGTTTCATTGTTTTGAGGCGTCTGGAATGTGTCTGGTGAAGCGTCTTGTTGTTCTACTCCCTCCAGTAATAACATGTCTGCTGCCCTTTGTCCAGCCACAGATGGTTAGTTTGAGAGGCCAGCCGGTGGTCCACTGGACGGCCGGCAAGCATCCTTGGCAGCAGCCGTCACTCTGGTGCTGTCTAACAAACCATTGTTGGTTTTCAGACCTCATTATGGTGAACAAAGTAAACCGCAGATTCGTGGGAAGCTTTTTGGGCAACTACCAGCATACACAGAAAAAGGGATTTCTGTTCTGTTCATGACATCTGTTATAAATCTCTTGACCACAGTTGCTTTTAAATGCTGGCTGCAGAAGTTTATTGATGATCTTTGTTGTGGCATTTTGTGATATTCAAACATGCAAACAAAGTTTCTATTATCCATGATTCGTAAGTAAAGGTGAAACACAATGGTTGAACTTTTGAAAGGGATTCATGCACAAGTCCACTGCTAAAGAGTCAAAAATGTGCTTTACTCAGCCTCGATGTGCTTTTCCAGATAGTTACTGGTCCATTTCCCTGCTCACTGCTGCACCATCTTCAACAGAGACAGAAAAAAGGAGTAATTAAAATGTCTTAACTTGTAGCTTAATTATGAGCCAGCCACTGAATCTCTTTGTCAGTGCATCTCTTTTTTCCCCGTTCCCCTTTTGCATAAAACAATAAAACCTCTGTTAAAAATGTAATTTGCTTTTTGTTAAGATTAGATCCTGCCTTTTTTTTTTCTTGTCTAAGTTGAAACGTTGAATCAAATCAAAGAACAACGCGTGTCTCCTTTTTCTTCCCCACCCTCCCCTCCTTGAGATTCCCCTACACTATAGCCATGGAAATGGGACTTTGGGGATGAAAGGAAACCATAATTTTGTGGCGGGATTAATTTGGAGACATGAGCGATGCCAAATGAAATCCCTGTCAAAACCTCTGCTGATTCTTTTCATTGCCTGCAGATCCCTGAGAAATCTGTTCCCCATGGCGTTTATGATTTGACAGTCCAGTAGTTTTGGACTTAGTTCCCCCCTGGTACCTCTGACATGTTGACATTAAGTGGTTTCCGAGACAGGCAGCACCCAAATTTCAATCACCATTAAGCAGAGGATATTTGGCGTTAGTTTCGATGGAAAGGAGCGGCGGTGACATACAGACATTCGCAGTTAGAACGGCAGGCAAACAACTGTAATTACATTAGAGGGTGAGCGGCAGCCATTTCCTCAGAGTGTGGGAAGGTAAATATAGTCCACATCTGACCCTAAGATGTGTCAAAAAAGTGGGACTGAATGTTCACAGGTGTCCTTGTCGACTGTCCTTTACTTCCCATCAGTCCTGTCACCTTTCTCACCACTTTCATATATAAAGTTAGAGAACCCCACTGCAACAAACAATACTATATGAGCAAGCCTTATTGAGGCCACATGAGTGTAAAAAGTCCAAAGACTACAAATTATTTAAATTAGTACATGCAAAAACAAAATACAGCAAAAATAGTATTTTTTTCAATATCAAATCATATAAAAATGTTCTAGTAACAAATATGAGTATAACTCTGACAATGAGCATGATATGTCCCCTTAAAAGTGTTTATTCCATTTAAAGTATTAGCCCAAAGCACCAGGATGCAAAGAGAAGCAAGTAAGAAATTGTAAATTATTCACAGGATCCATGCATGCATTTTTTCAATGGCTTTCACTGTAAGAAATAGATGATTATCAATTCTATTAGTTTCCAAAAGTGCCCACTTTTGTTCCCTGTCGACTCACTTTGGAACCTTATTATGTAAATAATAGTGAGTAATGGATCGCTGTAACAGGATCAGTGTAACACAGTTTGTAAAGTAAGCTTCCACACAACTGTGATGCATAAATATTAGTATAAATATAACATTTTTGGGATTGCTGCTGATGACAAATATTACAAATATTAGCTCTGTTTCACTATTTGGATTCAGACAAAATGAGGATGTATTTAGATATTTATAAAACAAAAAAATCAAGTTTTCAAGATCAATGACTGAAACTCATTGTTATCTTGCAGTCCACCCCACCACTAACTGGCCTGTCTCACTAGAAATGTGCAGTGCTGTTAAACATGTTGCAAAAAGATGAAATAAATGCAGTTTTTCCAACTGAGCAATTTTCCTTCCACCTCCCTCCTCGTCCCTAGCCGAGCCCTTGACGCCCACAAATCACACCTTGCATGAACATGTCCACCTTCTTGTTTGTATACGAGAGAGAATTAGCATGATTCTCCCTTCTCACACTCCATTCAAATTCAACCTGCATTCGTTCACACACAAACCCTAACACACACATGCACCCACACAGAGAAAACCCAGCAACTGGGAGTTTATGAATCTCATATCTTCCGGATATACCTGCATACTGCATGGCTTACTGCCTATCCACCTGAAATCCAACCAAACAAAGAACAATATTCCCTCAGTAGAACTCTCTCTAACTGGAGGCTTTGCAACCACCAGCTGAGCTCCAGTTTAAGCAAACTTCCAATGAAGGAGCCCACATTTGAGACCTGGAGAAAATGGATCTAACAACTAAGCGGGGAAGCTATCGCTGTTAGAACTTTATGTGGTAGTTTAGCGGAGCGGCTGTGTGTGGATTCAGTTTTTTTTTTTTTTTTCCTTCATCCCCTGGGTCTTTGCTGTCTTGTCCAGCTGTGCTTTGCTGCCAGAAGACAGTTCTTCAGTGAGGTGAAGGTTTCTGCTGTGCAGTGGAGAAAGTTACATGTAGAAAAAAAAACTTCGAAGGAAAGTCACAGAGGAGTTGCTCTGTTGAGGGGGGCTGGAGGATGAAGTGTGGGGAGAGTAAGGTCAGTCAACTGCTCACCAACTCCTGCAATGTCTGGCAAGTTGCAGGTTTTCTGTGAGATCAGAGCTTTCTGTCGCCTTCGCCATCCCTAAACTGACATCCGGCCCTCCTTTACACACCCTCCTCCTTAAACACAGATTAAAGATTTGCCTGTCAAGGGTGCATCGCCGGCACTCAACAAGCCAACAACTTCCTTCTGATTTCACTTTCATACCTTTTTACCAACCTGCTGTGATACATTATGGATGATCTGGAAGGTCAGGACAAGATCATAAGCAAGGGAAACACTGCCCACAAACTCAAGTCACTCCCCCACTCCACTTCACCAAAACACACTGTGGATGGTCCATGTCTTCTGATGCAAGATGGGGGTTTTCCAGCTGACTTTTTGTTCTGCACCCTGTCCGTTGTTATAGAGTTGGTGGGGTGAAGGGGGCTGTCCCTTTGAAATGATAAGTACAGTCTTCCTACACTGAGGGACTATCATTGAAGTCTTTGTTTGCCCATTGGTGGCTCAGAGGTGTCTGTGAACTTGAGGGTCGGCGTGGAATAGAAATGACCATGTAACCTACTTCGAGGTCATCTAATGAAGGAAAATGTATTCATATATTTTCCTGGTTGTATTAGTTCGTGCAATATGCTTCCCTTTGAAGCCCAAGGTTGCAGGTTCATTTTTGATGTGGTTTTCAATCATCCCTTGGCATTGAAGTTTCTTTTGAATGCTGAATCTGGGCCTCACAGGGCTACAGGTCCTGTTCATCCGCTGAATATCTACATACAATGCATTGCACCATGAGGTTTTTTTTTTTAAATTGTACTGTATGTCACAGAAGAGAGTGAGTTTTGAGGAATTGAAATAACTGTGCATAGAGGAGACCAGTCAGGCACAAACTCCAACAAGTGGATATTCAGGATATTCATCTGTGGAAGTCTCTCTCTTTTTCCTGTCCCTCCGTCCATCCCTCGGGCTGCTGCGCTTCGTCCAGGCCTGCTGCGGCACAGTTGCCTCAAGCAATTTTTCCTCTCCATCATCACCTGTATTAAACACTGTCACACAGCCCATCCCCGCTGACACACCACCCTCCCTCCGCTACTTCACCACAGCCCGGACCCATTTCCCCACATTTTTGAGGCTCTTCCTAGCTGGACCCCCTGGTCTGACTCACAGCAGGGACCCCTCCAGCCCATCAGAGAAGTAATTCACACTCTGCCTCATTTGAGTTATTTACTCGATTACCACCATGACTGGCCCATTCCCTGTAGCTACCCACTGAGACCTGGAGCTCAGACTGGGCACCAGGGCTTCCAGCAGGCCTGGCAATGCCCTCCAAAAGCCGCCTGCCTCCCCCCCCCAACTCCCTTCTCATCCACCACATTATGACGGGTGCTGCCACCTCAATCTGCAGCTGGCACAGCATGTGGGGGTTTAGCGATGAGATGAGTGTGGAGATTGCTCAGCTAGCTCGGAGTAGAGAGGTGTGGATGGTGCATCGGTGTGTGTTCATGTGCATGCGTGTGTGTGTTAGGTGCATCCTGTAAGTCATTATCACACCCAAAGCCTGTGCTTCTCTCAGATGACTTGATAGATTTACATGACTCTGTCTGGGGACCTGTGAAAAAGACCGAGTCCAGTAGAGAGATGAGAGAGAAGACCGCACCATCATCCTCTCCAAAAATAAGAGGGACAGTACAGTCACACCTTAATAAGAATGTCCCGTTTTTTTGGAGGGAGGGAGGAGGGGGATGCTCCTCATACTTCACACAATAGGCACAAGTCTCCATTTCTCCCCATTGTAGAATTGAAATAGCCCTTCTCATCAAAGATCCCCTCGAGCTCATCTGCCAGGGTAAGAAGTGAGTGATTTCACCCATCTTCCTCGTCTCATTTCAATCTCAAATCATGTCACTTTCTTTCACATATTACTATTCAGCATTATTCCGGCTTTTATGGATTTACCTGACTGTAATGCATTGTCTTCAGTGGCTAACAGGGTCCCAGAGAAAGGCACATAGCCAATTGGTGAGACTATTTGTGGTGCTATTATAGTTGTGTTAGATAGCAGGGGAGCGCTGAGCTCTTATTTGCTGCTGGCAGTCAGCTTTTATATATATATATATATATATATATATATATATATATATATACATTTATACTGAGACAAGAAGTAATTTGCAGTCTATGAGTTGCTTAGATACCTTTGGCTTTTGTCCAGCGACACTCATGTACAACACACACTTGATTTTAGGCATCAAGATAACTTGCAGATATGCATGCTGTAGTGATATCAAACGCAGCATATTTACAGCTTTTCACAGATAGAATAAAATTAACGGTAGCGGTTGGAAATTCTATTATTTTATGTATTAACCTACCCTTTCTAATGCAAAATTACATTCTTATATGACAAAGCTGCATTCTGAATTACATTTCTAAACTGAGGGGGGAAAAAGAAACTGAGTGCTGTGAAGTTAGAAGATTCAAGAGAAACCTGAGATATCCATGATTTTAATTTGTAATAACTATAGTAGGTACTACATCGCAATGTTTGACCCTCTCTGCCTGGTAAATGTCTGTCAAACTCCCACTTTGTAACATCTTTTATATGTATATTTTTTGTGATTTGTTATTTTTGAGGTTTAAAGTCTGCTAATCCTGATGACATCATTATTTGGGCTTTCCCCAAGACTCTTCACACACAGGTCCTCTTAGTCTTAGTTTAAAATACTGATCTTCCCGAACTAAATGTATATTTTAGATGTAAATTAAACAGGACTGAACTATTTGAGGAATATAATAAAAGGGACAATAAGTACATGCAGCAGGTTTGAAAGTGTTATGAGTAACTGATGAAATAACCAGAGAAAACTGTTATTACTACCATAAAATATCACATTTCAGAGTAGTGTGTTATGAGCCAGCATCGCTGTACAGATTTGATATATCTTGTTTTTCCTAATGCGACTCCATTTAGAATAAAAAAAAAATAAAATAAATATCTTTTCTTATGGTGTTTGTGTGTGCAGGGGTGTGTCAGAACAGCGCCGGAGGGTTACAATTGGTGTTTGCCCTCTTGTCTCTCCAACTCTCTGTGGTCGAGTTGCGGCGGCAGGTGTTGATGCCGCCTCTATTCATAGTGTCGCTCACACCATTTAAAAAGTGAGGACACACTCGGCTGTTTTGCATATGTCGGTGTTCTGGGGTCTCAGTGCGCTCGTATCCGTCTGGGTGGGATTCGGTCATTGACACATCAAATTGACTTCCAAACAGTTGCTTTTGCTCTTTTCCCCTTCTTTCCTCATTCGCCATATTTGCATATTTACATTGTAAAATTCTTAATTTATGATATCTATCATAGCTTGTATTTTCCTCTGTTGATGCTTGGCTGTGTCCTTTGCTTTGTTTTATTTGGCCTCATTAGTTGACTTCATCCTCATAAGGCAAAACTCATAAAATGACACAAACACTGACACAACAGTAACAGAGATACAGTCAGTGGTGCGAAAATGCCCACGAACAACACAGACAGGGCCAAATGTCTCAGAATATGTCTTTGTTTATAGTCAAACAATATGAGAAAGGGTAAATCTGCTTCTTATTCCTGATTATTATTGTTTTCATTGTGGGTAAATATTTCAGCTTAATGAAAAGAGAGTTATTGGCAAAGAGAGGAATTTTTTTTTATCTTCATTGATCACTTAAACAAACCTGTAAAAATAGATGCTTATAATAAAACAATATATGACAAAATATAACAATTTAATTCAGTATGGTAAATAAAAAATAGCAACAAAAAAATCAAATTTTCATTATTCCCTTCACTAATCAAATTAATATTTGTTTTAAAAAAATAACAAAATACCCAAAGCCCAGTTCAACAAAACTGTTTCCACCTGTCAGTCAAGTTTCATTTTATTTGTATAGCACTTTAAAAGCAAACAGGATTTGCACCTAAATGCTTCATAAAGACAAATATATACAGTAGATAATCACAGTAAGCTAAAAATTAAGAATAATTAGACGAGAAAATATAAATAGTTTAAAAACAGGAAATAAAAGTTGCTACTCTGTAAGCCTTTTTTTATGTTTTTACTCGGCAGGAAAAGCATAGGAGGAACAAATATTTAGTGACGATGGCTCAGTTCAAATAAGCAGGAGCCAAATAAACACAACACCACGTCCAGGAACGAGCTCGTCTGAATGGATACATGTCTGCTGTGAACACGGCTATTAACTGATTATGTATTTAATTTCAGAGACACTGTCCCGTGTTTTTTATTATTTATTGTAAGTCATTTTGGATCAAACCAAATGAAAGTAATGTGAATAGTGTAACTCCCAGTGGTGTAACCAGCCTTTCATACCTGTCTCCCTGCTCCCTCTGCCTCCCTTTTAGAACAGGTTGAATACATTGAACTCTTTCCCCTCACTATCTCTGCTCCAAAACTCATATGGGACCACGTCTCATCCTTCCCTTCATTATCCATTCTTTCCACTCCTCTTTTTTTTGCAGCTCCTCATCATCTCTTCTTCTCCCTCCCTCCTTCGTCTGTCGGTCTGTCTGGCACCTCGAGCGCTGCTAAGCCTTCAACCAGTGTCAAAACGTACGGAGCTGGAACAGTGGCTCTGCTGTGTTTAGGTGGTGGCATTCACACTCGCACACTCACACTCATGCAGAAGCAAACGCGCTCAAATACAGCCGTTCGCACTACGAATACACACTTGTTTATACACACACGTACGCTCACACATGAATACACACATGCAAACACAAGTTCAGGCTCGTTCGAGTATGATCTGTCACACACACACACACACACACACACCTACATACGCTGTATGTGGATAATAAACAGCAGAGCAGCAGAACATCAGTCACATGTGTTTGCATTATGGCATGCAGACAGATATGACACAAACCAACCCCTTACTAACAACACATTTACACACACACACGGTGATACTGTGAGTTATTGAGTCAGACAAGTCAAAGCCTTCCAAAGTTGGTGTGTGTGTGTGTGTGTGTGTGTGTGTGTGTGTGTGTGTAATAATCCATTGGTTCTGTTCTGTGCTGATTCCGGGCACTAAGCCCTGCCACAATTATTCAAATCCAGGCTTTTAGTTGCAGCACACCTCTCTCCATGGGCCTATGAGCCGGTAATCTTGCCTTTGGCCCTGCATTTCAAATGGCCTTAACTCCCATAAGGAATGCATATGAAGAGGAGCCACTAGTGGCTTAATCCGCCCTGTTTAAGTTGCTGAAACGTACACCTGTCACGCCGTCTCGCGCCGGAGCTTGTGGCTACTGATAGCCGGGCTGTAAATCCAAAGGCATGTCGCTTTTTTAGTCCTTCTTTAAAAAAAATATTATCATGCTCTTTTGGGGGGTGGGGATGTAGAGGTAGAAACGAACCCTTCCTGTTTTTACATGATTTCAGAGTTTTGCATGTTGGACAGTGTTTCACATACATACAGCAATTCAACCCAGCTGCAGTTCAAGCAGTGAAATTGCTTCCATTTTCAGTGATTGACCCATGATGATGGATATGTGAGGGTGTTATTTTTGTATTTATACACTGTAGTGTGACAAAAGTCCACTTGCTGCTCCTTTTTTCCCTGACTTTCAGCTCCAGGCATTGGTCTGTCTTTGCAAAAGATGAAAATGACGGCAAAAAATCTTGAAAGAGAAAGATAACAGACATGGTTTGAAGATGCAAAAAAGGATAATTTCCACCATAAGGGTCCGATCTGCTTATTACAGCTAAAAAGCAGCAGAATATTCTGTACTTGGCCACACACACACACACACACACACACACACCAAGCCACACACTCGGTATCTGTGGCAGGGACAGCGATCAGCTCAGGACAGCTGCACAGCAGCCTCAGGTAAGACAGAAACTCACATCCTCTTACACAAGGGACCAGAATGTACTCGACATCTGTTGACGCAAACACACACACACACACACACACACACACACACACACAGTCTTTGAACTTTTTTTTTCTTGGCTAACAACATGCTTTTGTTTGAGCTGGCCACAATATGCTTCAAGTAGACAACTTTGCAACTTGAAATCTCCCAAAATCTCACAAGCACTGATCAGAGCATGTGTTGCCCAGAGAGGAGGGGAGTTCAGCCTCCCAGCACTCTTCAGCTGGCATGCATGAGGCCCAGCGGCTGCTGGCTGCCAGGCTGTCTGGGCCTACACTTTTACCCAGAAGAGGGCCACTGCCGATGCTCTACTCATGGCCCAGGCCTGGAATAAGGTCTTTGGAGATGTGTTCCCCTCTGTGTGTGTGTGTGTGTGTGTGTGTGTGTGTGTGTGTGTGTTGAATATCTCTGTATGTGTTGGCAGTGATGTGTTGGCCATCTGGTTATCTGGCCCCTCTAGGACCACACATAGCATTACTGTAGTGTTGCAGCTGCCGCAGCTTTTGCAGGCACAAACATACATGTGACCACAGCAGCCACCCATATAGGTGCACACATATAATCACACACAGATACACACACACACACACGTACAAGCCAACAGTAACTCATTGAGTGCCAGTTGTTTTATAGAACCGAAAGTGTCTTGTGCCTGTGCTTTTGTCCACTTTGGGTCATCTTTCATGATGTACAGAATATTTTATACTATGACTCTGACAACACAGAATAGCTCAAATGAAAGAAGAGACTCTCTATTTCATCATGAAAAAAACACTTGTTTTTACCTTGCTCTGTTTTTGTTTTTCTGGAGGAGAGAAGAAGCCAGTTTCACCAAAATCACCACTTTTTGTCCAGAGTCTGTTGTGCTCTCTAATCGTAATCATCTCCACTTTCTACTTTGGTCTCTGTGGCGTATACCATCTCTTTATGTCCCGACTACAAATCCCAGAGGCCCCAATATTACTGAGAGGCTGTGTGAGAGCACCCTCTTTATATATATATATATATATATATATATATATATATATATATATATATATATATATATATACAGTCATGGAAAAAATTATTAGACCACCCTTGTTTTCTTCAATTTCTTGTTAATTTTAATGCCTGGCTCAACTAAAGGTACATTTGTTTGGACAATTATAATGATAACAACAAAAATAGCTCATGAGAGTTTAATTTAAGAACTAAGGATTATTCATTTTCCATGGTTTTCTTGATAATAACCAAAATTACTTAAATTCTTACATCAATAGCTATGGCATTGTACCGCCAAAAACACTACTTTTAAGCATTCCATGTTTTCTTTTCTGTGTGCTTTAAACACATGATACACACAAGAGTTAATACTTGATTGCATAACCATTGTTTTTGATGACTGCAGCCATGCGTCTTGGCATGCTCTCCACCAGCTTCTGACATTGTTCTGCTGTCACAGCAGCCCATTCCTGTTGGACAAATTCAAACAAATTTTCTTTGTTTTTGGGCTTGTGGTTCTCCATTTTGAGTTTGATGATTTTCCACAGGTTTTCAATTGGATTAAGATCTGGTGATTGAGCAGGTCAAGGCATGGTGCGAATGTTGTGGTTCTCCATCCAGGCTTTAACTGACCTTGCCGTGTGGCAAGGGGCATTGTCTTGTTGGAAAATCCAGTCATTCGAGGCAGGAAAGAGTTTTCCAGCTGATGGAAGAAGACTGTTTTCAAGGGTAGTCCTGTACTTGACCTGGTTCATTCGGCCTTCACACAATTGCATTTGCCCTGTTCCACTCAGACTGAAACAACCCCAGATCATGACTGATCCACCCCATGTTTTACTGTAGGGGCAAGACAGTCTGGGTTGTAAGCTTCTCCAGGCTTCCTCCTAACCAGTAAGTTGGCTGGAGTGGGCATCAATTCAAAATTGGATTCATCACTGAAGAGAACCTTAGCCCAATCATCAACAGTCCAATCCTTGTGGTCTCGAGCAAAGAGTAACCGGGCCTTCCTCTGCCTTTCATTGATGAAGGGCTTCTTGCGTGCTCTGTGTGACTTCAAACCAGCTTCAACAAGTCGGTTTCAAACTGTCCTTGCCGAGCAAGTCACATTTCTCGACAGTGCCCACTCATTTTTAAGGTCCCTGGAGGTCTGACGACGATTCCTGACACAGGAACGGATGAGTGCACGGTCATCTCGTGGGGTAGAAAGACGTTTCCTGCCACGGCCAGGTAGCAGTTTGGTAGTGCCATGTTCAGCTTGTTTTTTTTTGTTGGAATGAACGGCTGTCTTGGAGATCTTCAGTTTTTCGCTACCTGTCTCTCACTCATGCCAATTTCCAGCAGTGCCAAGATGGCTGCCTTTGTTGCTTCACATAATTCTTTTGTTTTAGGCATTATGTGAGAGCTGACAACTTCTGAGTTGTGCTACGGCTTGAATGTAAGCAGGAAACCACTCTAGGCCTTTGCATGTGCAGTGCTGCTTGTGACATGAAATGGCCTCTTATATACCCTGGGAATCAATTAAGCTTAAGAATGTCAAATAGGACATAAAGTATTATGTGACCAGCTGCATTTTTTGTTGTGTTCATTGTATTATACGTTTAGTGGTACCAGATATTAGAATGAACAAGAAACTGAAGAAAGCAAGGGTGGTCTAATAATTTTTTCCATGACTGTATATATATATATATATATATACGTCAATGGCACTCAAGCGTTGGATTTTAAATGACATATAAATACGTCAATGACACTCAAAAACTTAATAACAGTGCATTATCACATTATGCTGACAATGTGTGGGCTTCTGTTTCTGGTTATAAAAATGACAATAGAAAAGTAAAACTAGAGAGAGGCAAAAATGGACATGTCCTTACACTCATGCATACACAGACAGAGGCACTGAACAACATACTGAATACACATTGCATAGAGTCTTCTGAATAGACTCACTCAAACAAAGGGACAAACACACACCTTTACATGCACATGTGCACGCACACACACACACACACACATTGGTTTAAGTTACCTTTGGGGTATTTAGGCATTTTTATCCCACCTTTGGGGGCAAACTTTGATTTCTTAAAAATGTACCCTAAGCCTAACTACAAGAACTAACCCCCTAACCCTAACCCCAACCACTGACCCCATTGGGGACATTGACTTTGTCCCCAATTGCACATGCCATCCCCAATCAACTGGTATTAAGTCAAGTGTGTGACCCCAATATGGACATAAGGCAGACCCACACACACAGACACAGATGCAGACAGACAGACCCTCGAACTCTGCTTCCCTACATTCTGCTCGCTTCATTGTCCATATTCTTATGTAATTTATGAAAATTCAGCATGCTGTTTGTGCTGTTATGTGATCCACAGCCACCTAATGTTCTCAGCCACCTGCTTGGTGTTTGGAGTCGGGGTCTTTACGTGACGGTGTGGGCGACACCGGACAGACCGAGAGCAGAACAGCACAGTGAGTCATCAGGCTTGAAAAAGTGATAAATAATTCAAAATAAGAGGCATTTATGTAAGGTCAGTGTGGCTAGTGATCATGTGTTTCTTTTCATTGGTGTCTGCAAACCTTCTTTTGTTCCACTTCATGGCTTTCTGCAACTGTATTTTTTCCTTTTCTTTGTTACTTAAAAGTGATGCTTTGGAGTTTGTTTTTGGGGGGTTGGCAGCCAATGCAGCATTCTGTGTAGTGTAAGAGTTGGTTTGGCACTAGACAGCAGGGTGGAAGGTTATATAACTGTTGTGACTTTTGGCTGACTCCTTTCCTTTAGAGTTGTTAGCATTGTATTGTTTTCCCTAGCTGCACTTGTTCTTAACCAGGCTATTTGCAGTCATGTGTACCCACAGATGGTTATGTGTGATCTTAAAGTGTGCTTCTCTGGATGGAGGGCATCTAACCTAAAATGGAAAAACCATTCAACAAGAATTTCTATTTCTGCACTCTTGAGCATCCACTCAGTGTTTCTGAAGTCAAACAAAATAAAGATATAATAGTATAACAATAAAAATGATTTAAATTTTGGCATGTCATGATGGTGGAAATCTCTCTGTTAAAGAAGCTACTTGAGTCAATTCTATTCATCTTTTTTAATTTCTTTGTTTCTTTACACTTATTTTCACTGCAGTTTAACTTAGTTTAGAAACACATATCATCATATTGATGTATTTTATCTTCATTGTTAAACCAAGTCACGCACAACTATAGACTGAAGACATGTCCTTGTTTTCGTGGTTAAAAATTAAATACTTCTTCAGGATGGGTTGGCTTGTCCGAATCCAGAACATTTAGGGAGTGCAGGTTTCTTATCTGTGTTTGTTGCCGAAGATTGAGCAACATCAGGTGATCATCTGGAGGAGATCTCTGATTATTTTGTATCATAATACTAGCTCCACCGACAATGGGCAGAATAATCAGTTACAGTTTTATGGATAAACATCTTATCTATGTCAGCCTACAAAGACATTTGCAGGTACAGGTGGTATGTGGCTGTGAAGGGATGGACAAAGAGGTTCTTCCACAGTCCCTGAATTACTTTTACTGTGACCTTCCATCTTTGACACTGCTGATCAATTCCTCACTACAGAGCCCAAAGTCCTTCAAGTTTCTACGGTTACATTACACTGTGCAGGGGCCCAGGTGTGTCGTATTATAAATACAGTACATTCCACAGTCCGCACACAATTACACACAAAGACGAAAGAAAGTCAAACCACTTTAATGGGAGCCAGGGTAACTGATAGCCACATGTACAAATGAAGGTCCTTTTCTTTGTCGTGTTCAGTTTAAGTCATCTGCCCGTACAATAATACTACCATACAATTAAGATTATGATTGAGCTATTATATAATGACTGAATAGCCAAGTGACTGGATATTCTACTCCTAGGGATGAACGACCATTCGATTTGAGGAGATATGTGGACTGATCAGGGGGATAATAGTTCGACCAAAGGAATCATCGTACAAAATGAAGCACCTCATGCTTCTCTGACACGCACTGGAAGCAAATGGTGTAAAGCCAAGGGCATATCGATTTTCAGCTATATCATATCCCTACTTCTCTGTATTTTTCTTGCTCCATTGCTGTGAAATGTCTTCCAGTTCCATATACCCTGGACACTGGAAACATGCCAGATAGAGAGAAGGAGAGAGAGAAGAAACACTAGTGGCCTTGTCAAAATTCATGAATTTCAAAAGTTTCAAGGAAATGGTAGCAGGGTGGCCTTGTCGTTAGACAAAACCATCCTTTAAATGACATGTTCCACATTCAGGACCTTAGGTTAACAAGTTAAGTCTGAAGGCCCCACTTTAAGACTGTGGAAAAAAACTCTAGATGGAACAAACAACATGCTGACAACTTTGCTGTTCTTAGAGCATCAGGGGTTTCTGGTCAAATCAAAAAGTGGCACAATAAAGTCATGCTCATGAAATAGCTTCAGGTGATGTAGTGACTTTTCTCACTGGACTACAACTGCCAACATGCTAGCCAGCTGGGAACAAGCTTCCTTTTGTGGAATGGTTTATAAGGTGAGGATTAAATAAAAGTTCTTAGCCGACAAGCTGTGATGGCTTCTATGGTTTGCTTACTGTTCTGCTGAAATGTCAACACTGCCATGATGGTGGATTAAAGATAAATGGGGCAAATTCATATGATTCACTCCCATAAATAATGCACTAATTGCAGCCATTGAATTGATTTGATTTTCTATTAATGACACTACCTAAGTACAGTTTGGTCGAATGGCTGTGCAAGGAGAAGGTCAAAACTTTTATTTACTTGTGTGTGAATGTACTCTGCAAATCTCATACAATCATCCTGGTATTTACACAAACTGGTCACAACTAGAGCCCACAGGCAACAGTGACAATGGTTATGTGTTTTTTGTAACTCACTGAGTGCCAGCTGTTTGATAAAACAGGAAGTGCCTTGTGCCAGTGTTTTTGCCCAATTTAAGTCATATTTCAAGATGCACAGAACATTTTGAACTATGTCTCTGAAAACACTGAATACTGTAGCTCAAATAACAGAAGAAACTCTTTATTTCATCATGAAAAATTATTTGTTTTTACCTTGCTTCATTCTTGTTTTATCAGAGGTAGATTAGAGGCCACTTTCACAGAAAAAACTCCACTTTTTGTCCAGAATCCGTCCGTTTTGCTCTCTAATCACGATCATCTCTACTTCCTGCTTTGATCTGTGTGCCGTATACATCTCTTTATGACCCAACTACATCTCCCAGAAGCCCCAACATTACTCACAGGCAGTGGGAGACTGCAATTGGTGACCCGCTGATGAAAAAACACTTTGACCTCTTAATACATCAAACGCACTCAAGATGTTGAAATACGCCAGCGGCACTCAAAGAGTTAACATTGGTGAGAAAGTTGATGGAGTGTCGGGCATGGAATGTATTCACCCTTGTGGGATCATTAATGTGATGACATCTGCCCATAAATTTACTGTTTCTTACAAGATCATTTTCCAAACCTATTTTTTTTACCCATTTGGCATTTGGTTGTACCAGTACCGGATGTAGTGGTTCCTACTAAAACAAGGTCATTTCATCCAGCCTTATAACAATGGTGTTGGCCCAGTGTTGAACTAATCCCCATGGTGTACAGTAAAATTACTAAAATTAGCAAAGACTATGGTTACATTTGTGTTTTTGTTTTAAAATGATCAATACCTTCTGCTTTTCACAATGGTAGAGCCAGTAGGTTGTGCTTTTTCCTCCTCCCCCACACTCATCTCGACACACACATACACACACAGTCACTCATACAGTCCCACACTTCTATGTCCATACTATTATCCATTTTTCACGTCCAATTGCTCTGTTATGGTAATCGTGGAAGGCTTGCCATGGGCTGATTACTCACAGCTGACTTCAGAGGCTTCTCCCTCCTCTCTCCCGCCGTTCTCCTGCTGGCTCTTAATGCACTATTAACCCATTCCTGCTTATTAATTCCTTCCCAGTCATTGAGAGGCGTCCACTCCATGATATCTGTCATCATTCCATGCCTATTAGCTCCACGGCCAACAGTTATTCCTAGCATGCCGCCACACTTCTTCATCCTCCCCTCCTCCCTCCCTCATAACAGTCTGTTTAAGGAAGTGTAATTGCTGTGGGGGGGCCTTCAGTTAGTATGAATTTAAGATACTATGAGCCCAAGCTGCAATTGTATTCTCGTCGCTCTTGTGCGATTATAGTGTCTGTGATCCTTCATGGTACTTGTGCTTTGTATTGTGGTTGGCTACAATTACAGTTGTTACAATTAGGTCACAGCCGTGAAGGTTACTGCAGGTTGCTGTTGTCATTCAGTCATTTTCTGGACAGAACCACTGCTTGCTGTCTGTGTTGTGGTAGGATTTCAAAGGTCTTTTCCAAATGTGACTAAAATGATAGAATTAGACCAAATGCATGGTTTTTCAAAAAAGTCACCATAACTTGATCCACTGAGTGAATTCCAGAATGTCTGATATTCACACAACTTAGTTTTGCGGGTCTAACTGTTTAGATAAACACATCATTGGTAACCAACATTTCTAAAAGTCTTTTTCAGGTCCATTGCTTTCTTTGGTGGACTCTGCTGTCATAAGTCTGTCTGTTTGGTCCTTTTCTGGACAGGGATTCTATCGGAGTACTTTATGTTCCCCTGCTATAAATCCTAATGGAGCGCTCTTGGATGAAGAACAGGAATATTCCTCACAGTGGATCTTGGCAGCCGGCTCTGGAACCGCTGCTTGTGTCAGGGCCTGTGGTTTTGGACTGTCCCGAGACATATGGAGGAATGCTGGAATCACACAAAGCCCTTCAGCTCGCCCGGCTCAACCGCACATCGTCTCTGGTTTCCTTACAACCACAATAAAGTGGAGCGGTAGCGCTAAGTGTGGTCTTTTTGATGGAACTTTTACTGATTTTTATACAGGCTGGTCGCACATGACTCCGCAGCCGTCAATCAATCAAACACAGTGTTTGCTCTGCGTTTTTTTCACACAAATGTTGGTCCCAAAGCAAACTTGACCACGAGTGGCCCAAAAGTGCCAAAGCAATGAAAAGCGAAATTATAAAGACAGCTGTTACTGCAAATGATCTAAGACAATAACTACAGACTGGGTAGCAACCAAGTCCTAATGGTTTTGTTGATATTATAGGATTGTGCAGTCTACACAATCCAATTGTGGCTAAAACCAAGAAAACACTATAAGACTAAGCTATATCTCAGATAAGTCCAATACAGCTTTCATGGGGAAATGCGTATGAGTTGGTGTAACGTAAAGCCATGGTGTGCATGGTGAAATCTTCAGAGTAAACTCTTCTCAGTGGGTGCTGGAATGGAAGGCACAAGAAAACAGTGGCAGAAGTTTTGGTTAGGGTTGGGGGCGGGGGAGGGGTGGGGTGGGGTGCTGACATGTTTTCTATGCACCCTTTTGCCGCCAAGTCCCATTAAGTGCAGTGCATATCGCAGGCTGCACATGACAGTTTCATTATTTACTTATGGTTTCCCATGTGCCAAGGAGTATGTGGTATTTTGAGTAAATCCAGCATGTGAGCATAAAATAAAGTGAAGTTATACTGTAGAGGGTAGTTGAGAAAATAGTTATCCATGTTTGCCTACAAGATGATGTTTCATATCACAACTATATCACAAGATCTGATGAACTTAACTGCAGCTTTTTATGCCAACATGGTAAATTAGTCTCAACATATTTAGGAAAAATGCTAATTTGTACATATCAAATCTCACGACAGCTGGCGATATCCAGTTCATGTGATATGACTAAAAGCTCCAGAGCAGTTACTACAGTAGCCCCACTTTGCTTTTCTCATTTATTTTGACAAAAAATAGAAGATTAGGTATTGAATGCAGAATCAGCCTTAGGTCACATTGTGCACAATTTGTGTAAACTCATCAAAATCAATCAATCAGTTTGCATTTTGCAATAAAATTACTTTAGTAAACATACTTGACATGTAGCATACCAAAGCTTAGTAACTGACTACATTTTGCCAGGTGTGTGAAGAGTGGAAATATGGAAAAAGACAGCTTTAGGGTCCTGCCTTTGTCTGTTCTGGAAGGTATCCATCATGATTCTGGCATCAAAAAGTTTGAGAAGCTGTTGGATGATGTTGATCTACTCTTTTTTTTTTTTTAACATTGGCTACTGAGGGCGTACTTATCGCTCTTTACCAAACCCTCTTTGTTTGGTACTTGTCATCATTCCATTTTCCCCCCAAATCATTTTAGCTGAACATGAATTTCTCTTGATTTGATTGGAGGATTATTCAGAGCACCTGTTGCACAGGTTGTGGGGACTGGCTCCTTATTAAGAATTGAGAGCAACTGCATTTCCCTTCAAATTGAGGCCACTCTGATCCTTTCTTGAATTAAAAAAAACAGACTCTCAGGCCTTTATGGAAAACGTCTGTGAGTCCTGGACTAGCTGAGCACTTTGCTACAGATTGTATAGAGTTTCTAAAGACTAAAGTAGATCTGCTGTGTAATTGCTGACAGTATTTAAGCCCCATTACAGTAAAACCCAGTCTGCTCTGACACAGCTGAACACCAACCATTGCCTTCTACCCCCCCATTCCCTTTTTAACTTTCCATCTCATTCAATACTAACCCTGACAATTTGCTATTCACACCAATTTGCCATTCACAACTCCACTAATAACCCTGGCCTTTTATTGCATTAGCGATTCACCGCTCCACTGTGGAAGTCATAGCCTAGCCGTTCTCTCGCTAACGTGTTAGCCTCTTTGATTTCCAGTGCATATATCAACCTGCAATTATGGGACCTGGTCTGGGAACTGTCAAGCATGGCTGCAGAGGTATTGGAATTATTACAATTACACTCAGGTAATTGAGCTGCCATGCATGAAGATGTTAAACTCTGTGTATATAGTAGAAGTCCATGTCACCACTGTCTCAATCCATTCAGCTCCTTTTCAGCACATCCTACTTTTTCCCACAAAAAAATACTTTTTCCCCAATAAAACAGCCAGAGATACGAAGATGCAAACCAGTGCCTAAGTTGATATATTTTTCTGCCGTGAATCATTATTTGATACCTTGCAACAATGATTTATGAAAAGTTACCTTGTTCTTTAACTTATTGATTGCCAGCCGTTTTATAAAACAGGTCATTTTGACTCATTTTGAGTTTCAAGACCCACAGAATATTTTGTCCTATGACTCTGAAAACACAGAATGACTCAGATGAAAGAAAAGACTATTTCATCATGAAAAAAAAATGTTTCACCAAAATCACCACTTTTGTCCAGAATCTGTTTGTTTTGCTCGCTAATTGCGATTGTCTCCACTTCCTGCTTTGAACTGTGGCGAACACCATCTCTTTATGTCCTGAATCCAAGAAGCCCCAATATTACTCTTGTGCCTGTCGCCACTTCGACGTATATATATGTCAATGGAATTCAAGCATTGGATTTTAAATTACGCATAAATACCTCAATGGCACTCCATGAGTTACCTAGCTACGAAAACAGACTGTCATATTCCATCACCCCCGGTTTTACAATAAACTGAATTGAGACTATTGTTGTATGATGGAAGCGATATCAGACTAACACATATTTTCACATTTGTTTTTACATTGGAAAAAATCCTTCTTGTCTTTAACACAGCCATCCACTGTGCTTTGCAGATTTTGTCACTCTTTATATCATGTCACAAGTCTATAGATTCTCTCAGTATCTAATATGTCAGCGGCTGGGTGATGACAAAACGTAAGCATTTGATGCCCTAGGAATGAAGCCAGTAATAGGTTATATGAATAAAGAATGACCTTCTTTATATCCTCGTACCACCAACATGCTAAAACATGCTTTATGTGGCCTAATGTTTTATTACTGAAATTAACAACAGAAAAAAATATAGTGAAAAGGGAATGAAAAAGGACTCGATGGGTTAAACTGTGGGCGGGTAGGGTTAATATGTGGCAAGCTGTTAAATGCATTAACACAGATTTAGCAGCATCTCACATCTATTTCGGTTGCCTCACGCGAACCTCCAGCTCGTACTGTTCCACATCCTCTCACTCGAGCCACAGTGAGAAGAAGTTGCTTAGCTCAGTGCTTTCCCTGTGAGCCTATCACTGCTGTAGAGTCCTCCTATCAGCTGGCTTCTGTCAACTTCTGCCTCTCCACTTCTCTCCCTTTCTAACACTATCTCTGTCGCACTCGCCTATTCACTCCCTGTATGAACCCGGCTTTAGCTCTTCGACGCCTCTCTCTTCTGTACTGTCCTCCTATGTGTGCCTCTGTCGTTCAGCCTGCCTATGTACACTGACCCTGTCCTCATTACCGTCACAACACTGCAGCAGCTGGTTGCCTGAGTCACAGCCGCCATTGTCGATTCCTCACTCGTCCCACTCTCACCCACTTAACGAAGTGAGGTGGAGAAAGAGAGAAAAAGAGAGATAGAGAGGGCAATGGGAAAAATAGAGAGAGGAGAGGTTAGAGGGTGGGAAGAAGGCAAAAGAAGAAAGTGAAAGTCACAAAAAACTTGGTTCTTCAGAGCTGTTTGATTATGTTTCATGTCGTCTTTTTGGGGAAAATCACTTTCTTCATGTTAACGAGAAAAAGGAATAGCGTTAGAATGAACAGCCATCGTTATAGAGAAGACAAAAAAAGGATACCATCCTTTTTAAGTACAATCTCACCAACACAATATCCAATAATACAGATGTTACCCCTAATTTCCACCGGATGTGGAACAATGTCAACGTTTTGTCAGACCCAATATGTTTCCATTCAAATCAATGTGTCAATTTTCACTGAAAGCGGTGGTGTAGTGGTTATAACTGTGGCCTCACAGCAAGAATGTACGGGGTTTGAATCCCGGGCCCGGGGCCTTTCTGTGTGGAGTTTGCATGTCCTCCCCGTGTCTGTGCGGGCTTCCTCCCAACATCCCAAAAAATGCATGGTGATTAGCTTAATTGGCTAATTTAAACTGACTGTAGTTGTGAGTGGTTGTCTGTCTCTATGTGCCCTGCAATGAGGTGGAGACTTGTCCAGGGTGTACCCTGCCTTCCGCCCTCAGACAGCTGGGATAGGCTCCAGCCCCCCCGCGACCCTATGAGGATAGCGTTAGAAAATGGATGGATTGAATGCGCAAAGCAGAGCTTCTACTTTTGTAGACGGCGCATGAACTCAGCATAGAGCAGATCATGCTCGACAGGAAGTCGAGTACACACACAAAATAAAACATCGGTTTATTTTCAAAATAAAATAATCCACGTTCGCGGCAGATCGTATAACACACAGGGTGGTTCTCTTTCACTGGCGCTCTGCTACAACCCGCTATATCGTGCAAATATACATGAATTCACAAGATCTCATTAGTCAGCAAGATCTCAGTCTTGTGATTCCACCTGCCTGGTGGAGCCAAAGCAGGCGGATCTGGTGGGTATTGACAGACAACAGCCGATGGACGTCGACGGACATTGATGTTGTTAGCATCCAGTGGAAATTAGGGGTTACCATTGCACCAACAGTAAGTGGAGGGTATAACCAGCACAGCAGTGAATGCTTCACTAACAATGATTAAAAAAATCTTCCACATATTTTAGGAAACTGACAATTCAGAATAATTTGAATTCTGCTGACTTGGCACATTCTAGCTTTGCCATATGGTTCTTTACCTATAATGTCTTTTAGATACACATGACAAGCATCCATCCAACCTTCTTGAGGTCATAGTGATCAGGGGAGTCTCAATCTGGGTTTCAAGGCAGTTTTCTTAGCAAATATTTTTGTCATAAAGTGAATGGATTGCATTTGTAAGGCATGGTTGTGCATCAGACAGGGAGGATCCTTGACAAAACCACATCCCAATGAATTATGAGGTGTATGAATCAGTGTTTTTGGAGCTATAAGTCAGGATATTCCAGTATCTGCTGCTTTAATTTTGACCATAGAGTGCTTAAAATGGGTTATAAGTGGTAGCACCCATGTAAGCAGTAAGTCACTTATGGAAGATCCTAGGTCAGCCGTAGCTCCTAACCATGTCACTACTATGGATAAAACAAACCTATAAATTAGGACAAACCAAAAACAGTTGTTGATTTTGATCATATCCATAATACAAATGCAGTTGTTTCTACACTCCTGGCAACACTTATGCTATGGAAGACTTTTCTACCAGGCTTCCTGATGGCACCAAAGCTACAAAGCTTACAGAGCCATTTTGGTCCAGTTGAATCACCTTTATTAAGAGAACGAGCTTGAGGCGAGCAGAAGAACAATGTAGATAAAGAAAGATAGTGAGAGAGCAGAGGAGATAAACTAGGTAAGGTTGCCGCAAAGGAGGACGAGATAGTGACTGTGTGTTCTTGTGTGTGTGTGTGTGTGTGTGTGTGTGTCAATGAGAGACAGTGGGGGAGATGGAGAGAGTGCCGGTCGAGCTTAGCCAATCCCGTGCGTGGCACTCTCATCTGAATTAAGCTGTGCAAAACAGGCCCCAGGGCTTGGTTGCTAAGCAGTGAGATGGGCTCGCCGATTTCCACAGAGACCTCAGTGGCGGAGAGCCTCTCTGATGGCCTGAACCAGACACCCCATAATAATGAGCAGCACCACTGCAACAATAGAGACCCCAAATAACGGGGTGCACGCTGCTCGTTTGCTGTAACGAGGGGAATTATGCATGTTACGCAGGATAATTCCATTGTGCTCTTGTACCCCATGTTGGGATGCTGACAGTGACCTCCCCAATATGCCATATGGAGCATGTTATCTCAGTCTTTATGCTCTTTATTTTTTAGCCAAAAAAATATTCAGTGAATCATTTTTTCATGTCAGTGCTGGGTAATCTACTCAGCAAAGGATACCAAGTTCAGTTCCTCTTCCTCTTTGTTTGTCTGTCTAGCTGAGGGGGGCGCATCTCTAGCCATTTTGTAATTTGTAGCCATAGAGACATGTTGGTAAACTTGGTAACCGTGGCAGCAGGGGTTCTATTTGTTTCCCTGAGAGCTCTCGAGGTCCGCTCGTAAGGGCATTTTCCTGAGGTCTTGTTTTTTTTCTTCTTCTTTCAAGGGGGGTACGGCTGGCGGAGGAATTGCGGGTGACCTTTTGGATTTTAGAGAGTGGAGAAAGCTAAACAAGCCAAAGTCTGTTAGTCTGTCAACAAACACTTAAAGGTCTCAGGAGAAGTTGGGAGCCTCCGGGGGCCAGGGAATGCTATTCATCTGGAGTGTAGGCAAGCACGGCCAAGGATGCTTCAACAGGGCACGTAAACAAGGACAAATGCCTAGCCATTCTCGTAATAATCTGGTACCAATATGCAGACACTGGCTGGGGCACTGTATGCGACTGCATGTTAAAGGTTAAGTGAAACATATGAATAATTATGTGCTGTCTCACTGATTCCCTTGTTTGGAGGTCCAGAAACGTTCGTAAATGTTAGCGATGGCATTGTAGATGTAGATGCATTTGTAGATGCAACGGACAAGTCAGACTCTACTTTTTTCTGTGTGTGTGTGTGTGTGTGTGTGTCTATGACTGACAGGGTCACTGTGGCATTTTTAGTGTGATAATATTTTTTTTTTCTTTTCGTCTGATTCACAGATTTGGACACTGCCGCCCCAGGCAAAATAAAATAACTTATTAAGTATTTATATTACAACATATTACAACAATACAACTTGATTAATTTCTTTTCTTTTACACTGAACATTACATATTTTTTTTTCATTTCTTCATTAGAGACTTAGTTTTCAGGGTTCTTGCATTCAGTGGTTCACTGATGCTACATTAGGAGGCACTTTTCCTGGCCTCTTATGATGCCTCTCATGTTGTATGCGGCTGCGTCTATACCTTTAAATATAATCATTAGCATAATGATGCATGTTCAAACTTCTCAAGAGCAAAGTTCATGCTTTTAAAGTAAAAGTCTGTTGACCTTCACCTGCACCTCACACCGCTTCTCCAACCAGGAGCCTGATATGACGAGGACAGTACAGTGCTGCTATTTACAGTCTACCTTTTACAGATATGTTAATTAACCAAATTAAAAAAAAAAAAAAACAGCAGAAATGGAAGAAAAGCACATTTTAAATGACAGTGTTAGCGGTGGCCCGATGTGGCCAGGCAATTAGCTGCTGCCAGGGTAGGCGACTGTGGCGATTTTTCTTGCTTAACTCATTAGAGGGGTCTCCGGCAGTGTGCTCACTCATGTCAGGCCCGCATAATTACTTTAAAACAAGGGGGGAAAAATCAAAGTAGCCACTGTCTGGCATTGTTCGCTGCCCCCTCATCTTGGAATTTAATTAGGCGTTCATTTTAATAAAAGCCCATTTGGGATGAAACGCAGCGTTAATAGTATTCTGGTCCCCTAAAGGCTGTCACGTCTTCATCTGTGGCTTAGATGGACACTGACAGGTGACATCATGGCTTTTTATAAGCAGATATCAAAGTGCTTTGATAAAGTGGGGGAACAATAATATCCAAATTCAAATGGAGCTAAAATTCACTGAGCATAACATATTAAAACCACGTTTAATCATTATGTGACTGAAGTGGATTTAATAGGTGAAATCAGTGACTGTAGCTGGCCTTGTGCTTCGTACCATATGCACATCAATATGGGTGAGACCCCCCATAAACTGGATTTTATTGTACAACAAAAGAAGCTTTTCTTACTCTTTGTACAGGAGAGTGATATATTTATTTCTGGTCTGACTGAGGTGTAATTTTTCAACATTATGCTGCAGGACAGAATACAGTGACCTCAGTATTTGGTCTTTAGTGGGTTATTAGTCCCTGACGTTGTGTGTTTATGTGCTCCTGGAGTTCCAGCACTAGGACACGCCTTCCTCTTAATGCCATTGCTGTGTCCTCACATAGGCCCTCGCATCAACAAAACCCCGGCCACACGGGGTCTGACCAGCCTATCAGGCCCTTTTATTCAATGCCCCCACATCTAATTGGTCACTTGTGAGTTGCCCTCTTCCCAGGAATGCTGATGACCGCGGGATGGTCAAATTCCTGTGAACCTCTGCTGATCCACAAGGAATTCTAAACAACTTCCATCTTAACTTCCTCACCTACTACACAGATAATAAATACACATTAAAAGGTGTGAATCAGGAGAGACTTACCTCCATCATGACCCCATGACCTTTCATTTTTCCAGAGGTAAACAAGGAATGGGAGTTTAATTGGAAAGCAGGTTTGAGTGTTGAGAGAGGGGTTTGTCAGATCCTCTTTTCATGGATTTTTGCTTTATATTAGAAAATGTAACAAAGCAGTAAATTGCGACTCCAGATTCAATTGTCTCTCAAATAACAAATCACCAGGCAATTCTATACTTTTTCTGAACACAACCTCTTGAAGATGGAGCTAAAAAAGCACCAGTAAATCATCTCACTGCTCTCAACATTTTACCACTAGCTGAACACGATGTAACATTTAGCAAAAAGAAAAACTTTTTTTGGTTAACAATTTTTTAAAGAGGTAATACTGGACTGGACATAAACAGAAAATGTATTTGTTATTGTCCGCTTTTAAAGATTTTTTGAAATGGATACTTGAACTTTAACTCTTTGAGTGCTCTTTGTGTGAGTAAATTCTGACGCTTAAGTGCCATTGACGTAATAACACGTCAAAATGGTTTTTCAGCAGCGGGTCGCTGATCACAGTCTCCCGCAGCCTGGGAGTAATTTTGGGGCTTCTGGGAGATGTAGTCAGAACATAAAGAGATGGTATACACCACAGAAATCAAAGCAGGAAGTGGAAACGATCGTGATTAGAGAGCAAAACAGACAGAATCTGGACAAAAAGTGGTGATTTTGATTAAAGTGGCCTCTACACTACCTCTGATAAAACAAGAACAGAACAAGGTAAAAACAAATGTTTTTTCATGATGAAAAAATCTGCTATTCAGTGTTTTCAGAGACACGGTACAAAATATTCTGTGGGTCTTGAAATATGACTCAAAATGGGTAAAAATGCCTGCACAAGGCACTTTCTGTTTTATAAAACGGCTGGCACTCAAAAACTTTATTATTATAAAGAAAAAACTTTATATATTATTATATTAAAAAGTCTTTTCTATCATATATCATCATCATATTTTACGAATGCAATCTGAGGCATTCAGTGTAAACGCAGGAGGTAGTGTTCCCTGTATGTATGAGGTTGGGTCAGTCAATAGACTTTCTGTCATTCTCGTCAGTATCATGACACAAACCTATACATCTGTGTTTTTATTAACCATAACTTAACCATCTTAGATGCCATACGTTGGCATCATGGTGGTCTCCATACACAGACACTGTTAAAATCAAGACAAGCAATGGAAAGTGGTTGTGACAAAGTAACATATAATGTACTCATTTGCACCAATAAAGCATGAAGTAAATGCACAGGTAAGTCAGTTATGCAAAGAGCCAGTCTCAGGCCCCAGTAGCAGTGCTCACAGTGAGAAACTAGTGTGGGATCATGTTATAACTGTGGTGTCTTCTTTCTACAACCACACTAGACCTCGCTAGAGTAGCTGCAACAAGGACAGCAGTGCAGGCAGAACTGGCCTTTACAAACTGTAAAAAAAGGAGGAAATAAATATGGATGAAGCTGAATTGTTTTTTTGAAGGTACAAATAATCTGAACGTATAAAAACACTTGTAAAAATAAACGGCTGTAGAGAGTGCTGTTTGTAGGCTCCCAGATTTGAAGGATTATGTTTTTAAAGTTATGAAGATGATGCTGTTTAATTAGTTATATACAGATTTAAGAGCTGTTATATTGTGTCCTCATATATATATATATATGCCCTTCACCTGAATTTATTATTATATATTTAGTAACTGGATCAGATTCCGCACATTTTATTTGTGTTGTCACCCTGGCAAGTTTCAATACAATGTGAGGAAGATGAGCGTGCGTAAGCAAAATTTTTCCGAGGACATCCGCTCAGAATTAGTGACAGGGGGAGAAAGAGGGAAGGTGGAGAGAGAAGGGGAGTGCAGGGCGGCTGAGGGGGAGTGAAAAGCTAATTAAAAAGATAAGTGACCAGCAGTCGCGGCCTGTCAGGGTGTAGAGCCACTGCTGAAGTTAACCCGCTTTGTGCTGGATGGCAGCAGTTGACAGGCTCGACCGAGGCTTTGTATGGCCTCACCTGTGATGGAGGCGCTCTCTGTTCGCAGGTGAAGGGCTACACAGGCTGGGGTGGCACTTAAACACACTAATAGAGGGACACACACACACACACACACACACACACTTCTTCGCCTTCCTCTTTCACACTGCCTTCGGTACATCCCTCCCTCCTCTCTGTGTTTCTTCCTCTTTCTCTTCCCAGCCTCTTGTGACAGATCCAGGCGGTGGGTGGTGGTGCTGGCACATTGTTTCCTCCTCTTCTCTCTCGCCTCTCTCTTTCTCCCTCTTCCTAACGCACGCACACAGATCTACACCCACACATGGGGTTATAATTAATACTTCTCCCATATCCATATTTCATACTGTTTGCTTAGAAAAAGCCTGGGCTGGGGAGGGCTGAGAACGAGGGAGGGAGAGAGGGATGCTAAAAAAGATCTCTAAGATTAATTAATGGTGGAAGAGGGAAAGGAAAGGGATGTGTCCCGGGAAAGCAGCAAGCTCTGCACAATGCGGCACACTTCATTTGAATAACGGAGCGGTGTGTTTTTCTTCTCTGTGTATGTGTGTGTGTCACAGCGACACCACTCTACCTGAAATGAAGGATAACTAGCCCACTGGATTAGAAAACGCACCATCTATCCTCCGCATCCCCCCCTTCTCCCCATTATTTGTATTCAAGGTTTTTTGAAATGACATTGCAATCTGATGATGCACCAACCCATTATATTGTCTAGCAGGACAAATACCCTGGCGTTTTTCTCTGTAGAACTAACACAATTTTTCCATGTCAGGGTGTGTGTGTGTGGAGGTAATATTCTGGCGGTCCGGGGTGGAGGCGAGGCCCCGGGAATGCTGTCATTAATCCTGGAGGAGGGCCGTCGCGCACTCGGATTATTAGAGAAATAAATTTGCATGCTGCATATGAGCCAGGTGAAAAGCACTGAAGGCGCAAATTATATTTCCCTGACAGGCTGAGCGGGAGAACGGTGGCTGCCACCGTATCGTCCAACACACACACACACGCACACGCACACACACACACACACTCATACACATTGACATTCCTGCTGCTATACAGTCACTCAGGAAGCTTTACATATGCACAGATACAGGACACACTCAGGGATTATACATGTACGCACATATTATGAAAAAGAATATGTTGGGATGCACTCTGTAACTATCTCTATTTCCTATTATTTCAGGAATGCACACATACACACACACACACATTCACAACACATAGTACTTAGTTTGTGTGCAAGTATAGACAAACCCCTTGGGAAAGAATGCCAAGTGTGGATATATTGTACATTCTCATTCCTTCTCATGTGTGTAAACCTTATGTGTGTGTTTGTGTTTGTATGTGTGTGTGTGTTTGCATGTGTGTGTGTTTGTTCTGTGGGGTCCTCTGGCTCTGGGCTGTCCTCTCACCCTGCCTGTAATGGTCCATGCAGGCCCAGCCTAATGGGGTGGACACTGGTGTCAACTTCATTACTTTACATCTCCCGCCAAGATGAAAAGTCTCTCGCGGCTCGCACGCCGACCACGCTTCGTTAGTGCTCTCACCCTCTTTTGCTTTTCTCTAACCTCAGAGGGAAATGTGAAACATTTCCAGAAATGTATTGATGAATTAGTTTTGTCTAAAGGAGAAGAGACGGTGCAGGGTGGAGACTTGTAATCACTTCAAATGAGGCTAGTTGTGTCTTACTCTAGGCTCTAGAGCTGGCTGCTTTTTAGCCTGGCAGTAGTGTGGTTTGACACAGTCTTGAAAAGTCCACATATTGTTTTTACAGGGAACCATTTGGAAAAGCTCGCTGGCACCTGCAGAGCTCAGTACCTAGAACTATTACACACAAGTATACATCAGTACTAACAGATCTGAGTATAAAGACACACAACCAAACCCTATAATCAGCTACAAAAGCTGGACACTTACTGAGTTTAAAGTGCTTTATTCCTTACTGGAGCTCAACCAACAATCAAAGCATTAATGGGGATGTTTAATAGCACAAAGCTTGTAAAAAGGGAGATTCCTGCTGTGCTGGAATTTGAGACATTTCAAAGAATCAAGAATGAGACATTTATTCAGCTAACTTTCCAGGCCTTATACAGACATTCTCCAGGGTAACTAATAACGCGAGACATAATAAATATCTTGAATGCACAATACTGGACTTTTTCCTAAAAGCACAAAATTAAGAGTGTAATTACAGACTTAAAAGTTAAGGTCTCAGTATGTTTCAAACGAGGTCATACCCTGTTGATCAACTGTGCACATGTAAAAAGATAAAAGTGTTTATACCTGGACAAAAACACTGTGATGATAGCTGTCATTTTATCCATGGTTCACCAACATATAGTTCTTTTTATTTTACCCATACCTGTACCTGTAAGTTATTACATCAATAAATGTTTACCTATGCTTTTTAACTGCAGTGCAGGACTGAGGGTTAGGCATACATTCAGATTTTAATCATCATTCAATTATTGTTGGAAATCCTTCATTTACTGTAGAGCAGTATTAGTGTTGCTATGGCATTATAGCATCTTCAGATAACAGTACAGCTGTTTAGTGTTTCCCAAGACTATACAGATAGACACATGGTTCTATATGTCCACTGCACCGTCGTTGTCAGTCATCTTTCATCTTTTGGCCTGTGCCTATAGGCAGAGAGTGAACAGCAGGCGGTGTAATTCTGTTCTAAAGCCCCTCGTTAGGCATGCATATATTCCTATTATAGTCAGCGCTCCCGGAACAAGACAACAGAGAGCAAACAGAATGACCTTGAAATATTTATCCCCAGCCTCGCTTCGGAGAATTAAGTTTGGTGTCAGGGGCAACTCGCAGCTATCCAGCTCCACTTTGTGTGGAAGCATGCATGCCCATAAACACACACACACACACACACACACACGTCCTCCTTTAGCGGGTTATGTAGACTGAGACAAACGGCTCATGTACCATCTTGCAGTGTTGAATATTAAAGGCGGTCAGGGAGGCTAGGCTTTGATTAGGACAATAAAGGCTGATGAACAGGATCTTAGAGCATGGAAGAGGAGAGGGTGTGTGTGTGTGTGTCACAGTGCAAGGGATACAGCCAAAACCCTGAAGTGGAAGCCAGGAGCTGCCCGGCCCAGAGTGATGTATGTCTGTGTGGAGCGAGAGGGGGATGGTGAAGAATGCTAAAAGTGACCCAGTCCGAGCAAATGTGGGTCAAAATGATGATAAGAGTGGAGTAAATGCATGTAAACTTTAATTGCTCTGTTTTCTGATCTGCACTTCAGTTTGCATTTATGATATTTACATATAGAGCAAACACAGAGCAACAGTGATTTAGAATTGTGATTACTGCCATCTGACGCACATTACCTACATGCAATATTCTAGGTGTCAAGAGAGAAACAATTCATAATCCAATCTAAAGCAGTTGATGACCACTTGTGATGACTACAGGCTGGTTAAGAGTAGTGAAGCGTCAGCAGTGAATGACAGTATTGAACAGTCAAAATATGTTTTGAAAAGTGTGAATCATCATCATCCTTGAGCACACAGTAATAAATGAGTTCTATAAAATAATAACACTGAAGGGTTCAGCCAGGGGTGTCACTAGGTTTTCAGGATGGGGGGGTCCAGGAGATGCACAGGATGTGATCAATTTATATAGACGTTACACATGTGACATTTCTATTTAAGTGAATATATGATTATTTATTTCGACTCATATTCTGGCCAATTTATATTAAATTCATTGTCAGTTTTTTGAAATAAGTACATAAATAATAAAAATAAATAAATAAAAAAAATAAAAATTAAACAACACCAAATTATTTGGGGAGGCTTAAGAATGTTTCAGGGGGCTTGAGTCCCCCTAAAATATGACTAATGACACCACTGGGTCCAGCAGTAAGCAAGGTTAGCTGTGGACAGACACAGAGACGCACACACATACATGCAATACATAATCCCCAGGCGGATATTAAAATAGGCAGTGGAGATGGGTAAAATTGTAGTCATTACTCAAGCAACATATTTCACATTACACATCTGATCCATTTTGAAGCCTTAATAGACACATGGCTTCAACTGACACTCTCTGTGTTTTATGACTATAGTTCAAAATATAAAGTATCCTTTCCACTTCCAATATGATCATCTATCAACTTAGTTTGACATTTCTATTGTTCTTTCTCTTCAGACAGAGATCAAACAGAATCACAAACAACTTATTTTTTTATTTATTTGGGGATATTCTAGCTCATTACAGAATATCCGAAGGGACTAGGCCTACTGTATGGGAGACATGATTGAGGCTTCGCCAAAAGCCTCTTTGTTGTACTTATGTAATTGTCGTGTTCATAGGGAATTTTTATTGAAACAATAACAAAGCACATGTCCACAAATTAGCTTCACTTTCTCCCATTCAACTTCTCATTGTCTGCAATGCCTGTGAGGGCTTAGAATAATGGATGATTGGAGAAGAGAAAGGAAAAGCAACGGGCTGTGTGTGTGTTTGTGTGTGAAGGGGAAAGCATGTTGGCAGTGTGGTAAAGAAAAGCCTCCTGGATTGTTGGAGCACAGTGGAAAGATGCCTGCCAGTTTCTGCGCCACCGGGACTCTCTGACCTGCGCTTGTGTTTGTGTGTGTGCGTGCGTGTGTGTGTGTTTTTGATTGCGTGTGTGCGACTAAACTGAACAACAGAAAACCTCCGCCTGGTCCTGCATGCGTTCGCACCGTGTACATTTGCCCTTCTGCTGTGTGTGAAACGGCATGCGGCATGCACTTGTTCCCCGTGTTTAATGTGCGTTTCGGCGTACATGCGCACCTGCTTATTGTGTGCGTGCGTGCATACGTGTGTGGGAGGCAAACAGATGAAGACAGTGCTTGCCTCATATTCGATGTGATCTGCAGCCTCACCTCTGTCATTATATTTAGCATACGATCCAGCTCTGTGTTTCATTATGCATACCCATCTTCTGCTCTCTGGTGTGAATCTTACATCTCAATTAGCCTCTCTACACTGGACATAAAATGTATTATTTGTGGGAAGAAATGGAAGAGCAAACTTGCAATTTAAGTGCACATGAATGACACTTCCTAATCTACTCAGATGCACATACATGCAGCAACAATAGAGAGCAGGATTGTGCATTTTTTGTGTGGATTATTGCTCTACAGTCTGACAAATGCACACGTGGGTAGATGATAAATTATCTTATATTATATGTTTAAGAAATCCTCATTCACACACAGATATTCACACGCCCATTTCACCATGTAGGCTATTAGCATCACAGCACTCTGTGGCGCTTAGGGACTGTGATTTTTTTCCAGGATGTTGGGATGTCCCACTCTGTCAGTTAGAAGAGAGCTGCTCTCACACTCACACTTTGTTCTGCAGTTTAAGCAAAAATATGTTTCACTAGATCTTTAGAGAATTGAACATAGAGGTTGATACAACAAGGCCTCTCATTGAGCCATTCTGCATAGAGGAAGCAAGCCCCAATTAAATGAATTTATTTCATATTTTTATTGATCTTTGGCTGATTTGGAATTTAGTTGTTTCATAAGAAACTAAAATTGGGACTAAACATACAAGTCACTTTTCATCTTTCATATGGTAAACTGAATTTTTTCAAACTAAAATGCATTTCAGCCTGTCACTTGAACATCATGTAGTCTGTACTGACAGGAATGTCAACTCATCTGTGTAAATAAGCTACAGTCAGAGAGTGGTATGAAATAAAAAGTGAGAAGGATGCTTTATGACAGCAGGTCCAACAGTCACACAACTTGTATCAGTGTTGGAGACCAGTGTTTTGGTTTGCAGTGACAATTTACAAGGGTGACCATACTTACAAACTTATTTTAAGCCCAACTATAACAACTTTCCAAAACCTAATGAAGTGGATTTGATGCCTACACTGTGGATGCTACTTTACTTTTAAGTGGTGTGGATATGACACACGAAAAGCCTAAAATACATCCTCTTGACACATGGAATGCTGTTGTAATGTCATATTTGTACCAAAATCATCTGCCTAAGTACTGTATCGCTAGAAGAATGTGATAACATTTGTAATTTGGGTGAAGTGAACCTTTAAACCCAGTCACTGTGTTGGGGTTAGTGAGCAGCTCCACTGGAACAGGGGATTGCTCAAGGGCATCTTGCCTGTCGTTCTTCAAGAAGGACACAGATTTACTTAAATGTACCTCTCATTTTAAAACGCTGCCCACATCATGTCGATATAATCCCTGCCCAGACAGTTTTCCTTAATCTCACATTACCATATCTGCTATACAATTCCATACACACCACTGAAATAGATGTCCAAGATTAACATACACACATAGAGTACAGGTGCTGCTTCTTGCCTGTCTGATTTTGACACATCATTGTCACACAAATTTTTTGTGAATCACCTCTGACTGGACACTTGCCTCTAATTTCCACTGAATGTGGAACAACGGCAACATTTCATCGGACCCCGTTTCCATTCAAATCAACGTGTTGAATTCCACTGAACGCCAAACGGTGCCGACGTGTGCCAATGCCGATCAAAACAAATAGAGCTTATATTTTTGTCGATGACAAAGCACGGTAACAGAGCATGCATCCATTTTCTACCACTTATCCTCACATAGGGTTGTGGAGGGGCTGAAGCCTATCCCAGCTGTCTTAGGGTGAAAGGCAGGGTACACCCTGGACAAGTTACCAGTTCATCACAGGGCACATAGAGACAGACGACCACTCAAATTCACACTCACAGGCAATTTAAATTAGCCAATTAACCTAATCCCCATGCATGTTTTTGGATGGTGGGAGGAAGCCGGAGTACCTGGAGAGAACCTGGAGAACATGCAGACTCCACACAGAAAGGCCCCAGGCCAAGAATCAAACCCTGTACCTTCTTGCTGTGAGGTGACAGTGCATTTTTAGATGGCATTGCACCATGGATGAGGAGGTGCTGATTGTGGAGGTCCAGAATAATATGATAATAGCATAATATTTTCTACGATCTCGTAATTCCTCATGATTCCAGCTGTCCGATAGAGCCACAACAGACAGATCTGGTGGGTATTGACAGACGGCTGGATGACGGACAGCAAACGGACGTTGGCATCATTCTGTATTCAGTGGAAATTAGGGGTTAGGCTTCTATACTGACTGCTGACCACTTGGTGGATCAGGTCAATAAGTCCCAGACTGACAGACCATGTCAAAAAGTATTGTGGCATTTGGGGCCTCTGCACATCAGAAAAGGGTTTCATTAAAGTCACAACATTTCATTAGTCCAATATCATATCTCAAAGGTCTGCAGCAGCAATGACATCCATCCCACTCACATGCTATCTAAAAGGCCTTGCATTATTCACATATATTTGACCACTGGATTATTATTGCATTTTCCAATCCAGGAGAAGAAGCTCAATGCTTCCTCTAAAAAAGTAAATCAGTCCAGTGGGATCCATTCAAGTCCAATATCCAGTCTTCACATCACAGGAGAAAGGTCCTAACCTGTGTTGCTCATTCATCTTTACACCCAACACTTGGAGGACCTGGCAACCCCAATGCCTGCTACCTTATTATCATTCCAACCACTGCTCCAGTTAATTGGCTTCATTTAGTATTGACAGAGTGGGAGCTTCAGATTGCCCAGTGCCCTCAAATAAATCTTTAAATCTTGTTGCAAATTTGAGAAGAAATCAAATGAAATTGCATTTAACGTTAAGGTATACAAAAAAAGATAATTAACACAGTTACAATCTGGATTATGGAGCTGCTGGAAGACCTCAAGAATAATGAGGTTAATTATACTGTGTACTGATGTCCACAGATGACTGATAAGTTGGGATATTCAATGGATATTATTAGAATTTACTCTAGACTAAATAAGAGACTGGTTGCCTGGTAGAATATCAAAACGGTTGTTGATTTGTATTGCATGAATGCCTGTCAACCAACCAAAACCACCCAAAACTACTGAGAGCCTCTCTTGTTTGTTCATTGGGTCAGGGTTAGGGGTTAGGGTTATTTGTAATTAATATTTGTGTCTGTTTCTGTCTGGTTGGTGCTTTTTCACATTTACATGTCCACAAAAATAATTTGGTTCCATCCCTTCAATTCTGTCGAAAATATCTGAATTATGACCCAAAAAAGTGAGACTGGGAAAGTGAGAATGGGTCTCCAATAACGACGAGTTAGTGTGGATGAGAGACTCATCACAATGAAACTCATGCAGCTTGTTTGATGTACAAGATCAGTCCTTTCCTTTCAGTTAGTTGTGAAAAGAAGTCCCTAAATTGACGAATTCCAGAATCTTTCTCATGTTGCATCAGTTGCATTAATGCCCATAACACAGACCTGACAATCCCCAATTAGTGCCTATAATATACTAGCATTATTATAGAGCTAGATCTAAACATATGTTGTTGTTTTTCTGGAAAATAAATGCCTGATTGCTTACACTGGAAATACCACTGTATTTTACACTCTTTCCGAAATGACAGTTTTACCTACAATCTATAAAGCACCCTGTGTAAAAAAAAGTCCCCCCAAACTCTTAACGGAACAAAAGGGTTACAACTCACAAAATATTCTGCACAAATGAAGGCAAACAGTATGTCTCCATTGGCCCTCCCGAGCCTTTGGCTTGTGTTGTTCACTGACCTGTCACATTAAGGCTGGCTCGCCTTCTCCAACAGGGCCGGACAGCTGACACAAGTGCTCCCCTCCCCTCCTCTTCTTAATGTGTTGTGATAAGGAGCTTATGTGAGGTTTCCCCAGCAAAATTACCCCCTCAAGCTAGTCTAACAATCTGCCGTATGTGGGCGTATTTTTCGCGATCACTTCCATGGAAAGGTGATGCTGGCAAGCAGAGACGTTGACCACCAAGGGGGGATTGTTTACGTTTGAATATGGGCTAAAGACAAAGCTTGGAGAGGCCAAAGCCTGAGGACATGACAGCAGTGATTTCCATTGTTTTTCTGACACGGGGACATGTAGTAGCCTGTAGGCACAGCAGGGATCAGCTGTCCTCATACTTTTTGATTGCATGAGCTTGCCAGCACATAATATTGTGCAGGCTTTGATGAGGTGAATGTAGTTATTGATTTGAATTGGGTGCATGCCTTTCGAAAACCTCAAAAATGACCAAAAGCAGATGTGTGGATGCAGAGAAGAGCTTTTTCTCTCGATTCCATGTCCATCAGACACAATAGGAGGACATTCTAGCATCCTAATCTTTGACAGAATTTCAGCAGAAATCATTTCCACATGGGAGCTATGGAACTAACGCAGTGTTTACATCAACTGATCCTCATGGCTTTTTCTTTTCTCTATTGGCTCTCACAAACTGCCGTCTATGTGTGTGTGTGTGTGTTGATGCAGACCACACGTGTGTACGAAGCTGGCATGTGTGCATCAATCCCCTGAGCGCAGACCGTAAGATGTCGATAGCCAACCTGTAAATGACAGGCACAGAGGGAGTGTGTGTAGCAGTTTGGCTGGATCTTAAAAAGGTCATACCAGCACACACATAAAGAAAAGGACATACAGGGATGACCTCCTTTGTCACCTCCATTTCAAGCTAAATGCTGGAGCTTTATACCGTTATCCAGTATCACCATTACTTTCAACACAGTGCATGGTTCAAATTGCCCTATCCCTTTACAAAGGTAAACAAATCCATTTCTACTGCAGCTGTCAAAATTGCTGGTGTCGTGGGAAAATGTTGTACCTCAAATTTTGGTGATTTCTCTACAATTGAAAGATTAAATGGTTGGTCCACTGGTTGAGAAAAATGTGTGACCCCTGGGGCTTATGAGAGCCTTTCGAAACCCACAGTTGCATGCAAAAATGAACTCTTGCTCAAAGAAAAGTTTGACACATAAAACCCCACATTTTTTCCCCGTGTTCTATTTTTTTCTCTGAAATATTAACGGTTTGAAGCTACAAGTCAGCTAGGGTGCATATTAAGAAAGGCTTTAGTTAACACAGCAGTGGAATTTTTTTAGGTCCTCTGATTTTTCAACCCATGAAATTTGATAAAAAAATTTCATATCCAGTGCTTAGCTTCATGACCAAATACTTCTGACATCTAACACTGTCACAAGATTGCTGTTTGTGTTTTTTTGATATTTTGTTACACAAAAGACAAAAAAATATTTTAAACTAAAGTATGATCTTTTCCTAAACCCGATCAAGTACTTTTGTTGCGTAGGTAGTCCAAAAAATTAAGTAAGTACCAAAAGTGACACATATGTTCTTAATACGTCTAAAATGGACACTAAACGGGTACCAAAGCATCATGGTTTGAAGCATAGTGCCACTGACTAACCATAAGTATATGTAGGCCAATTAGGTCCCCTCACAACAGCTGTTGACTTGTAGCATTGTCTCAAACTTAATGACAATTTATGCATTGCTTTCTAAAATTTTCTAATATTTTCTTATCTGACACCTAATTAGTTAAGGTTTATTTAGCTCTTGGTAACAAATTCTACATGGTTGAGGTGTGGTAAAGAACATGATCATGATGAAAAACACTAAAGTCAACAGTTTGGACATGCCCTTGCTACAGTTCTAACATCACTGTCGTCTTTACCCTTCTCATACCAGCAATTTATCTTTGGGTGAACAGATTTAGTGCATGTATGCTGGTGACGATCAGATGCATTATTAATATATGTATTCACATTTTTTCCAGCTTTACAACTCATCATGTTTTGATGTCCCGGCACTGAAAAGTGGAAAGAGTATAAAAAAGTAAGTGAGAACATTTCATAAAAATCAATGTGGACCAATGTCAAACGATTCCATAAATTCACTTGCACTTGTGGCATCGCCTGAATAGACATGCATAACCTTCTAAACTTCACTGGTACCACATTTTTCTCTTGGTCTCCTTTTGCTTTGTATCTCCCTCGCTCCCTTCACCACCCTTGCTCCATCTCTCTGGTGCCAGGCCTGAGCTTGGCGAAAGAAAAACAGAAAAAAGGAGAGTGAGAAAAAGAGAGAGAGAGGGAGGGAGATCGTATTTCCATTCCACGTTGGATCACTGGAGTGGAGACTAAAACCACAGAGTGCGCTGGCACTGGACAAAGAGGCTGGATTCAATAAATATGTGGACTAAGCTCTCCTATTCAGACCCCGCAGTATTGAATTCCTTATTTAGGTCATTTAGACTGGGCAAAATTGATACAGTATGCAGCTCAAATCTACAGCACTGCTTTTTCTTCTTCTTCTTCTTCTTCTCTCGCTCTGTCTTTGCCCTTCTAAATAAAAAAAGAGATGAGAGGGAAGCCAGTGTGTGTGGGTGTGCAATAACCACTGCAAGTGAAGGAGTAGCAAAGAAAAGGTGATTTCTTTTCTCTTTCCACTGCATGACTGAAAATGTTTGTGTTTTTGTTGTGAATGACAAAAAGAAAAAAGAATCAAGGAATTAAAAAGGAGGTATGAAAAGCAAAAACAAATTGAATGGTAGTGGTTGAGAGAGAGAGACTGAGAGACAGAGTGTGTGCGTGATAGAGAGAGGTGGTATTTTGACATTTTATTAGAGTCTCAATGAGGTCTGCACTAGACAATGCTCTCCTGCCTCCTCGTTTAGCCTGATCTTAATTGGTCATTAGATTGAAAAATAGCCTATACCGCCTCTCCTCCTCCTCTCTTTTCCTCTCCTCTTCTGCAGCTTGAGAGCTGATTAGACCTTTGATTTACTTATAAACACAAAGAAACAGATTAGTGACGTGCTGAGGCTGCATCAGACATTCCTAGATGTGTCTAGAATAGGGATCTACCAGCAAATGCCTAAACACTCTCTCAAACCTATCTGATTGTAGTTGAAAGTACTCCACTTTTAGGGCCCATTTACATACAGGAGTATTTGTAAAAACTGAGACTTTTCCCTTCGTGTGTGCCTTTCATTTACACACAAACGACGATTTCTCCTCTGAATATGATTCTTTCTAAAAACTCCGGAAAAAGTGGACATTTAGGAAAACTCTGGCAAAAGTGGACATTTAGGAAAACTCCGGTTTCGCATTTGAATATAAATGGAGAAAAACAGAGTTTGAGGAAATCTATGCACCAAAAGTGCAACCTTTTTTGTGTTGCACGGCTGTCAGAGTAGTCCAGGGTATCAGTAGCATTTCTGTTGGTGCAAGTACTTTTTAAGTGTTTTGCAAATACAGCTCCTCTATTACTGTATGTACATGAGCAGAGACATATTAGGGCTCGGAGGAACAGGAAGTCACTTGTGTTAGTCGTTGTTGTCGATGAGGCTTCTGATTGGCTTGCATGCCTTCCTCCTTCTTCCTACACTGTCGCTCATTGGCTTGCCATAGTTATGATGGCTCTCAACAGCGTATTTATGCGGGTTAATGTGAACGGAAAGTTTTTTGAAAACTATGACGTGTGCACAATGTTATTTTGGAAAATGGAGGGAAGGAAATATTCGTTTATCAAAACACCCTGCTATGTGTAAACGTAGCGTTAAGTTGAAGGTGCCTTGCTGACAAAAGACATGGAAAAAAACTGGTGTACATATCAGAACTTACCAAGCAGTAAGTTTCATTCCCTGATGCCATCCACCACAAGCTCAGAGTGACCTGGCGTCTTGTTTTGTTGCCCTTATTTTCTCTTCCTCATGGTGTTTCATTCCTGTTTTAACTTTTTTTTTTCCCTGTTCTGTAAAAAACACACTGGGCTCTTATGATAAATAAGACATTACCCACAATGAGACGAACTCAATCAGTGCTTGTGTTGGCTGAGAGTGAGAAAGACAGAGATAATTACTCACTAAATAGGCAATCACCGAGGTGGCGCCCACACAATCAAGTCTGCATGTGTATTTTGGGGATCTTCCATAGAAATGCCGGCCAAATGCCTAAGAAAATGAAAAAGAGAGTGATAAAGTAGGCGAGCAGCAGTCCCAATGGGCTAATACTGTACCACAGGTAGTGGTTGGATGTGCATAAAGGGCTGAATTTCAAGCTGAAATCACATGTCCTCTGCAAAGTGAAAGGAGACAACCTTGTGTCATGAGTAATGGAAGAACAGTGAGCGCTCTCACATCATTTATTCCAAGCAGAAATTGAGTTTAGGCTATATCTATTCCCTGTTGCTTTTTGCGCAAGCTTTGTTCTCTGACAGTAACTGTAAAGTGGTTAGTCATGACCAGATTAGCTAAAAGGAAGAATGGGAAGACATCCAGCTCAAAAGCAACTACTGTGCAAAGTTACTAACTATTGATATTTGGATTTGAATCAAAAGACTGGATAAACTTTGAGCAATCGATCTTGACGATAACATGCCAAACACAAGTAAATTACTAGTGACCATATACATATATGTTTAATTAAATAATATAATACTTAAACCCGCACCAATCCACACTTCAGTGAAGAAAAACTTGAATTAACTTTCTGTGTGGCTCCTGCCGAGCAACAAATGGCAAACACGCACAGTTAGCGACTGGCTGGTGAACACACTGGAGCGTTGGCGGAGGCCAAAAACAGAGCTAAAAGGAGAGTGAATATTGGACTCATACGTTGCCATCAAACAAGACTCCAGATGGAATCCATTTAAATTTGCTCTTAATGCAAACTCAGCTCTTTCTCCCTGTTTACCTGTTGCCTTGATAAAATTCAGGATGCTTTATCACAGATGTTTCTCATTAAAAGCCTTCCAGTGGCTCAAAGGGCATCATCTATTCCTCTGATAGGCTTTTAATGTGAAACATCTGCAGAAAGTGTCGAGCTCTGCTGACGGCAAAATACATCTGATTGAAATGAATGAATGAAAAAAGCTTTTCTGTTAAAAAGAGAAACACTGGACACTGGCAGAGAGTGGAGTATTATAACTTTTCTGTTATGCGGATTTATTTTGTGCTAACAAAAAAGTACATTTTTGCAGAATTCACCTTTTATTATACCAGATTTCCTCTATTTTGCTTTTTATTTACAGTGTATGCATTGCAGGAGGCATTATCATTAACAAGCTGTTGCTGTCAGTGGTCTGTTTCTCTTTTTCTTTTTTTTTTTTTGGTTGGTCACCCTTTCTGTGGATTTCACAAATAGATGAAAGATGGAAATGTTTGCTCAGGGAACAAGCATAGTTACTGGAGCTAGCATTTGCTATTTGTTGATCAAAAACTTGTAACTCCATTTGAGCTTCATAAAATATTTCAGATATGTGAGTATCTTATGAACTTTGACAATGTGATGTTCAATTATTAAAAAAAAAAAAAAAAAAATGTCTGACCTCAACAAAAGCTCCCAGACATTTTTTGTTCAACAAACTTTCGAAGAACAAAAAAAAGAAATAAAGCAAACCCTTTATGCAGTGGAAACTATCATTACTCAGCATACAGCAAGTCCATCTAATCATCTCCAAATGGGACTTAATTACTTTGGCTAGAATATGAATCTATTAAACGCAGACTCAATATCTGCCTTGAACAGATATTTAAGTGCACACAACTTAATGACAGTATCTGAACGGAAAGCATATTTGCATACTGTAATATACATTATTACTTAGCAATTATTAATTGGCGTCTCGTCTGAGAAGACAAGGACCTCAGTGTGGGCAGTGGTGGATGTAGCTAATCTAAGTCTGGAAGAGACATCAGATTTGGCATGAACGTATAATTCACTAAATGGTTATTGATTTCACTGAAGCTGTATCAGCAACAAAGTACCTTTGGGTTAACAGTGACAGTGCCAATAAAGTTAGCATTCGGTCTTCAAAGGTTTACAAAAAAAAAAACTCAATTCAAAGATTCATCTGTGTGTCGAGCGTGGCAAAAATTATCAAATAATTATTATTTTTTTATCCTACAAATCTTTGGAAATTTGTTTCCAGCTGATAGAGAGCATTGACATGCCAAGATAAAGTTTTCCTGACAGAATGAATGATATGTTATTCATATATTTTCTATGCCTCCCCTCACTTTCTCTATTTGTGTTTGTTATTATGAGACATGCTGTCAAATGTTCTGGAATCATTTGATATGGCCCTCGGCAAGTACATTTGTGCCGCACCACACACTGTATATGTCTGAGTGTGTGCGTGCTTGAGGCGCTTATAAAGTAGCCTCCTTGTTTAGCTTGTCTCATAGGTTGTTAAACAGGTGATTAGTTTCACAAGGCAACACCTTTTAAACTTTGATGACTGGGAAATCCTTGGGTTTATATGGAGCACCAATGTGGCAAATATAACTCACAAGTGCATGAGTGAATTTGTCTGTGTGTGTGTGTGTGTGTGTGCTTTGTCTGTGTTTAAATCAATCCACAGAAAAGGAACAACATACTAAAAAGAGACCTTGCTTTTGACTTGCTCAATGATATTTAATTTAGTATAAAATTAATAAACTAATAAGCGTATCAATTCATCGGAAATAAAGCCTGGCGTAAGAGGCCAGTCATATACACATTTATACGTATAAATATATGAGTTATATAAGTTCAATAAGTGGAAAAAAAAATAGTTTAGAGTTTGGAGTTGTTTTTCAAAGGAATACTTTTATTTACATCAATTCATGATTACACATTAGTTTATTCCATGTCCCAATGTCACATTTAGGTCCCAGCTCAGGATGTGTTATGTCATGTTCAAATGAACGGGGCATATTTATCTCACAGATTCCGACCCACAGGTATTTATTTATTTTATAATAAATTAACTGGCATTCCATATTAAATGCCAAATAATTTAATTGGCTTTTAGACATGTCTAAAAACAACAGTCAATATTTTTGTTCTTTGTGTTTCTATCCATTGTTAAAACCTGCTCTGTTCTGTGTTTTGGTCCTTTGTTTTATTCAAGTTTATTTTTTTCAGTCTAGGTAACTCCTTCTCAAGTTTATATCATTAAAGGAATTCATCATTTACACACTGAATCCTTTTAATTTATAATACTGTATTTATATACCTGTGTGCATATGGAAAAGCTCGGTGTGTGTTTAAAAGAGGTGCAGCTATTATTGAGGAGATCCTTCCTGAGAAATAAAGGCCAGACCTTGGAATGGTTTAATCAATAAAGGAATGTTCTCTGTAATGGAGTGTGTCAGCTTCTTAACGCGACTAAAACCTTCATCAAGTCAATGAGGAGGAGTGTTAAACCTGAAGCCCATTTGAATAATCACGCTGCCTTATTGACTGGCAGCATGTCGAGGCGAATGCCAAACAGTGGCATGGTCAATCAGACATATAAACTGACACAAAGGCAAACATTTGAAGGAATAACTCTATAATCACACACGCATGGAAGTGAAAAAAAAAAAAAAAACATTTCACACTGACCGTAATGCAACAACCAGGCTAGAAACAGAGACACAAATCCTGGGTGATATAGTGTGGATGTGGATACATTCAGGCACATTATGCCAAATATAACTTACTTTCACTCTGTAGATATTTTTGTCTTTTAGCAGTAAGTGGCACATGGGTCACAGCCCTTTGCACACAGCCACACGCCGAATATGAGGTATGTAGATTGATGCACATAATATTGAACCGAAGTTCACGAGTGTCAGTTGTGACAGTAAACTTTTAGCTGCACGCTGTTCACAACAGGTGCTGAGGTCAGCACAACAAGCTGATTGCCATGCGAGTAAGTCATACTATGGCGAGGGGCCCTCAGTGTTGCTTTATTGTTGGAGGTTATGTGTGTGGAAACACATCCTACATGCCAACACAAAAAAGCGTATTTTGTGTTTTCAGTTCAGGTAGTGTGGCACTTTGGTTCCCACTGAAGATGTAAATCTTGAGAAATGGAAATGTGGCCACTGTAGCTTTGAGAGTATTTTAATAAATTTTAAAAAATAGGAGGAAATAGTGCATTTCCTGGGAGGACGAGTTTTAGATGCAAGAAGATGATTCACAATCAGCTGCAGTATACAGCAGATATGGGAGAACTACGGCCGCTGGCCATATATGGCTTGGTGGGATGTTTAATTTGGCCAACCGAACTTGTCCAAATTATATTATTAAAATCAATTATATCATATTTAGGGCTGCCACCGCATTAACTCAATCCATGGCGGCATGAGCAACGGTATGTCTATTTGGACAAACTGCCGGAAATGCAGAACAACTAAAGAAGATTAAAGCAGGTCATGAAGCAGAACTCAATTCAGATAATCAAGGAAACTAACAATGCAGTCATAACTCACGATAAAACATGCTGATAAAATTGGATTAACCATCTTTGCTGAGCCTCTCCAAGCTTCTCCTGTAATTCAGCAAACAAATAATCCAACAAAGAGCATCGTTAAAGTGTTAATTTTTAACGTGAAATGGATGCACTAATGTGGTGTCACTCTGTTTCAGCATATATATATATATATATATATATATATATATATATATATATATATATATATGTCAAATTTTATAACCCAATGTGGCTCGCGAGTCCAAAAATTTGCGCACCCCTAGTATACAGGATGTGTTGAAACATGGTTCCTAGTGCAGCGGCTCATGTGTTTTCATAGTTTGTGGACGACAATAAAGCTCTATGGCTCGCAGAAACAAGCTCTATCAGCCTTTGGATGCACATGAAAGAAAATATAGAACATTGACACCTTTGTTCTGTGAAAAGGGGATACTAACATTGCTGGCTAGTTTGTTAGCTTTTCTCCCATTCTCCTTCACAAAACAGACTGCCTAACCAATCATATTAAGACGACCTTCATAAACACACTGGGCCTGCTCAGGAGCAAACCTCCAACATGGCTGCCAGGGAGGGAGTTAGGTAACATGAAAGCTCTAAGCCTGGACTGTATCTTTACATAAATAACCATACACTACCGTTCTTGAAGAGTGGACGATAACACCAACTGATCTGCATACGAAAACAATGTGATACATAAGCTCCCAATTTCTCAGCAGGCATGCACGCACACACACACACACACACACACACACACACTTTCTGTTATCCACATGGTCGTCACTCCCTGTCTTCACTCATCTTTCACCACCCTCCCTCTCTCCTCTCTCTGTCTTTCATTGATCTCTCTCTCATTGGACTCATCGCTCTGCATTCTCTGCAGACAAAGAGCAACCGCAGGATGACAATCACATTAGAGCACACAATCTATTTATGGTTTTGCCTCATATTTCAACTCACACACACACTCCTTCCCTCTCTTTTTTCATCTCATGCTCTGTGATAATATAAATGCAAGGATTTTAGTGGTAATGAGTCTTTAATGAAAAATGAATTATTTACAGTGGCTGGAGGACAGAAGATAAAAAAGAAAAGTGCAGGTCATATCAAAGCGATTATAAATAATGCCATAAAGTTTCTATGAGTTTATTCTGGATACACAGATGTGACAGTGTATATTATATAGATTACTGTGATACATTTAATAAAAAAATAGTGATATTTTACACATTTGCTTGGTTTACAGGTCTCTATCCTCAGTGGTGAGACTGTAGCCCTTGTTGTTGCATGGCAGCTTGTATGACTAAGTGACTAATTTTTAAAAATTTAACTGAGACATTATTTCAACAACAACAACAACTGTAAATTACAGGAACATCTCTGGAAGATCACTGTCTTTTCTTGACATAAATCATTGTGAGTACATCAGCTGTTTTGGCATCCATCTGGAGTGCCAGATGTAGTCACTGTTTTGAGGATTGGGTGCGGCATTTTGGCCATAAAATGTTATAATTATCTTTGATAAACTAAAACACAATAAAAATGTTAGACTTGTATGATCAAAACACACTTAGACAGGAGAAGCCCTACAGCATCCACTGCTCTCTGGTCTATTTGACTCTAAATGGGACCAATGGGATTGAGTGACTGATAGTGACTGAGACCAACTCATGTTTGCAATGTTTACTTGGTCAATAAATCAAGTGAGGAGTTCATCCATCCATCCATCCATTATCTACCACTTATCCTCACATAGAGTCGAGGGGGGGCTGGAGCCTAACCCAGCTGTCTTATGGTGAAAAGCAGGGTACACCCTGGACAAGTCTGCAGTTCATCACAGGACACATAGAGACAGACAACCACTCACACTCACATTCACACCTACGGTCAATTTAAATTAGCCAATTAACCTAATCCCCATGCATGTTTTTGGATGATGGGAGGAAGCCGGAGTACCCGGAGAGAACCCACGCAGACACAGGGAGAACATGCAAACTCCACACAGAAAGGCCCCGGGCCGGGAATTAAACCCTGTACCTTCTGCTGTGAGGCGACAGTGCTAACCACTACACCACCGTGAGAAGTACAGTAGGGTTTTTTTCTCATTGACAGATTTTTTGCATCCAGATAAGTAGCTCCCTGCTGGGAAAAAAAAAGGAAAGTTTAACCATTTGAGACCTACAGGAGTGCTGGTGCTAGCACTCCACAGGAGTTAGATGTTAGCTATTGTCTGTTTAGCTGTGGTTTATTGTACTTTTATCAATAAGCTCATAATCTGGCACAATTCGATATCTGATTGCATTACTGTAAATTGTTTTATTCATGTACATGCTGTCTTTTTGTGTAATTTCCAAAATGTTTTGGTGGACTTGCTCTATGATAGGCCATAAGGGGTTAAGCCACTTCCCCATTGGCTTCACTTTTCACAACGGGAGGTTGTTACCTGTCCTGATGTACTGTATTTGATCAGCCAGAGCAGCATATGAAAAAACTATGTCGGCTTTGTTTTAGACTGTGCTGAACACAGTGGTATGGAGAGAGTAAGAAGCTTTGTGTTTTGGTCTCAGTTGTAAAATAAATCCACAACAAATTCCTCGTAAAGACTTTTTACAGACAAAGAAATGTTAGGCCACTAAATGCAAGGTCAAGGGTAGAATTTGTGCATCTTAAAATTGCATTTTTTAAAACTTTATTTTACTCACAAGCTGCATTCAAAAGGTCCTGACTACTAGTAACATTGATTTTATCATAAAAGTGAAGAACAACTGTTTGACTTTTGACTTTCAAGAATCAAACTTGCAACCTCACTGCTACGTTGGCTCAGCTGTGCTAACCTGCAGCCTGTTCTGGGTCAGGGCTCAACATCTGATCTGCATTCAAGTTTGCAAGCTTTAGTTCAAAAGGGGGAACCACGAGGGGCGATGAAGGATGGAGGTTTACGAGTGCTTCACAGTGTGTGGTCCTGGGCTCTGGATGAGGAGGATGGATGAACTTTTCAGGATTTATAAAGTTCAATGGTAGGTTTACATCACTGTTAAATATGAATATCAATATTGAACGTGTTCAATAGTCCAGCTCAAATCCTTCACTGCCACACCCATACATCATCACAATTGATCACTTTAGGAAAACAATTCATGCATTTATTTTGTCTTGCACAATCATTTTCTTATTCTAATCTTCTAAATCTCAAACTTACTTTAACCCTTGGGGTGCCATTGACGTATTTCAATGTCATTTCTGGTATACGCCACAGAGACCAAAGCAGGAAGTGGAGACGATCACGATTAGAGAGCAAACCCCATGGATTTTGGACAAAAAGTGTCGTTTTGGTTGGAGTGGCTTCTACTAGCGCTGGCACTCAGTGAGTTAATTCTAATAAGAGAATAACATCAACAAAGCTCATGAAAGACAAAAAAGTGCTGTGTGCGGATGCATGTGTGTAATGGGGGGGACATCAACTCCCTGTAGAAATGCCATGCGATGATGGTAATGGTAGGAGCAGAGAGTAATGAAGGAATTGATCTCCACTCGGCAGTAAGCGTTTGACATTTCAACCAAAGCCTAGAGCACCTCACCTCCCCCTCCACCCTTCTCCCGCCGCTTAAATACCTCTCTCCCCTCCTCTTCCTTTCTTCCTTTGACTCGTTAACACTTACTGTAAGTTCGCTCTACTTTTCCCTCATGCCGCCAACTCTCTCCACGTGTTGGCTCTCCGTTGTCTCAAACTTTAATCGTCTTCTCTCTCTGTCTACCTTTATTGTGATTATTTCTTGCTCTATCACACCTGTCACACTTTCAGGCACACTCCCTTCTCTCCCTCTCCATCTTTCTCTATTTCTCATTCAGTCATACACATAAACACAGATGTACACACACACACACACACACACACACGCACACACCCCAAGCCGCTGGTCCCGAGGGTTAGCCCATATTAGCTTACTTGTTAATACTTGGATGGCTCAGGATCAATACTTAATCAACAAGTAATGGGATTCCTCAGTCATCCCATGTGATCTTTCAATAAAGACTTGAATCTGTCTCACCCAGACGTCCCTCACTACCAGGGCATCACAGTGGACGGGGGAGGGGGAGGGTGAGAGTGAGAGAGTCGGTCCTGTCTCGTTCTCTCCGGGCAGGTGGAGGAGGAGCTGGAGGCAAACTACACACACTTTGCAATAGTATTGATGTAGCAGATTTGTTGAGTCTGATAAAATATTACTCACAATATGCTCCACTGCAGTTAATAGGATATCAAGAAGATGTTACTTGTTACAGACATGATGTGAATTTTAGAAAATGTGCTTTGATCGTTAACTTAGCATTTAAGCTGTGTCCACAATTGACATCTAAATGCAGCCTACTTGTTCGGATGGTGATCTGTCCAAGCTTACACTCAGTATGTTTTCATGCACTTAGAGAAATTTGACTTATTGCCTTAGTCTGGCTAATATCGAAGTTTTAAAAGCCATAAAAACACCTTAGTCTGACTGTAGTCGAACTGAACTGGAGTTTTTATAATCAGACTGATAATGCGGTTCTAAGTCAAGCTTTTCTGCATGTGTATGCTAACCAGCCAGACTATTGACTGGCCTGGGCACTCCCCCTTTCAGAAGTGATGAGACCACTGTTGCATTTGTTTACTAATTGTTCTTTATCCATGACGCCAACCGATAGAATGCCAACGTGAAAGGGCGTGTACCGCCACCTAGTGTCTCTGAGTGGAACATACCTCACTCAATAATGTGATTCTCTTGCCGTGCACTGTACACTTGTATTTCTCAGAAATTCCAGTTAAATCCTTAGCTTGATTATTGCCAATAGCTCGGCTTAGATGTGCATGTAAACGTACTGTATGTACCAGGCCACCTTGTTCTAATTGGATCCCAATGCAAGCCAGATCTGATCTTGGAGACTTGATAGTCAATGCGCCCAGGTATTATCAAATGACAAAAGTCCCACTGAAAACACTTCTACTGTCTCTAGTGACTTCATCCTTACGTGGTGCTTCTGTGGTTGCAGCAGTGATATAAAACATCTTAACTCCTGACCTCTGTTTTATCCTGCCTGCTTGTCATATTTTAGGAGTGTTTTCTAATGTTGCCTTCATTGTAAGTTGCTCTGCTAAAGCGCATCAGCTAAGTGCATGGGGGGAAAAAAGTAAAATGTAAATGTACCTTACAAAAAGCTGTGTCGCTGTATTAAGTTGAGCAGCCGCCGACATGGGTGCAGTGTGATAAATCCCAGCAGAGCCGCATGCTAAACAGCTTCAACCTGGCTGCAGCCATCCAGCTCCCTGTAAACAGGCTTTGTGTCACTATTGTCATATCTCAGCACCATTAATATACATGAGAGTCTGAGGCCTTTAAGACGCTTCAGAGAGAGAGGCTCCTCTTTGTTACTATCTCTCCTTCTCTATCCTTTTTCCCTCCTTCCTTTCTCCACCCTCTCTCTCTCCAGATTTATTTGGCACCTTAACTCTGCTCTTCTTGCTCTGTCTTTGCACCTTCTCACATTTGTTTTTTCTTTCTCCCTTTTACAGTTTTGTTCTCGTTCCTCCTCTTTTTTTTTTCCATCTTGGCTTATATTACGCCTCTCTGATCAAATCTAATCAGAAAGTAAGAGCAATAATTTGATGGAGAGTAGAGGCTGGAAAAAGTAATTTTAAGTTGAATCCATGTCAACACACGTGTCTTGAGTGCACTTTCTGAACATGCATGATCCTTTTTGCCTTTTGAATAATGTACAATTTTTTGAAGTACACATTGAATTTGGTTTATTAAGCTATTGAAGGATGCTTGACGACTGATTAGGTCTCTGAATACACAGTTTAGGAATCTACTTGAGATCTGCTGGACTTGACAGGAGACTTTATTGCCAACAGAGCTTCTAACTCGGGAAAAACAAAAGACTGAGCATGCTTTAGTCATACTGTACGCTGAGGCTTGCTTATACAAAGTTCTCTGATATAAACTACAGTACCAAGATCTCAGCATCAGCCATGTCCATGTTATCTAAAGTCCTGTCTCTTAACACGTGATATCCCCTCAACAGAAGGTCACAGGTCACATGACCAGAGTCCACAAGAGTAGTCGGTCCTTCTCTCGTCTCCTTTCTTGTCCTCTCTTCATTGTGCCTCTCCTCGCTTCCTTTCCTCTCTGCATCATCATTTGTTGCCGTTCCCATTTTGTCTTCATCCTCCTCTTTCTTCTAATACCACGTCTTTTTCCACATTTTATTCATTTTTACTTCATCTCTTGTTCTCCCTTGTTTGCTGATGTTTCACTTCAGTAGCCTCTTTTTTTTCTGATCCACCATGTACCGCCTCCCTCTTTTTTCTCTCTCTCTCTCTCTCCTCTGTTCCTTCTTCATACACTTGCATATTGTTTTCAACTCATCATCCAGAAATGTCTCAAAGCCTGGAACCTGTGTGCATATTTATCCATGTATACAATATATATCTGTGAGTTCGTGTGCGTGCAGGGAACACAGACGGAGAATACATTTTCACTGTGGACGCCCACTGTGGCTCGTCTGTGTCGTAGATGCATAAATGCATAAATATATGTGTGGCTGCATTTGTTTACAATGACTCCTACCAGTAAGCTACACTATGTTACATAACTCTGAATAATGTGGGAAAGAGATGCTCTATCATTTCATCTACTGCTCTCTCTCTCTCTCTCTTTTACCCGCCTCCACACACTCACCCTGTCAGATAGTGATTTATACAGGGTGTGTTTCCCTCCTTATCTGTCCTCCCTCTCTCTTTCTCTCCTGCCTGTTGACACTGTGGTTGCACTTCTTTTATTGTGTGTGTGCTGAATCAGGAAGTGTGTGTGTGTGTGTGTGGGCATCTAGGAAGCATGGTCAGGTGCAGAAACTGAGGAGGTGAGCTGCTGTTCTGCCAGTGGTTTCCTTTGCAGATGCCACTGTTTAAAAGACGTTTTGTATGTGCGTGAACTTTGTGACCTTATCTGTCATTCTTTTGTGATTTACCGTTACTATAAATGGGGAGGGATTTGTGCACTAAAACACAGGCAGACACACATAAAGATGAACTCCATGGGTCTGTTGTGATAAGTTAAAGACCCATGCACAGCCTTTTGCATTATTTTTCTTGTGTCTTAAGTTTCAAAGCATTTTTTACACAAAAGCAAAGTATGAAATGTTTGATGATTATTAAACATTTAAGTGAGTCCCAAATGCAGGCTAGTTTTCCTGGCTTGGGACACAAGGACACGTGGAATGAAAGGACGCCGGGACAGGATTCACAGGGACAAAGAAAAAAACAAATATCATCACTGAACAATACGAGGACTCTGAAAAAGTTAACTTTACAAATTTGACAAAAGCAAGATAATAAACAAAGTCATAAACAGAAAATAATGCATTTAAACAAGTCTTAAAAGTTTTACGTGCACCCTTGTGTTGTATTGAATTTTTGTGGTAAAATGGCTTAAATAAAACTAGAAGGGTGAGAGTGAGCTTCGGTGTAAAAAGATGATTTGCCTTGTCTGAGATGCTGAGGCAGGATATTCTGGGACACACCTGCTAAACTAACTACTCTCCCACAAGATTTCAAGGTGCAGAGCATTAATGCAAGGTGCAAAAATCTATACAGCTATACTCTAAACTGAAACCTGACCATAAATTACCTGACAAGTTATCAGTAACATCTCTCTTTTGTTATTATCAGGATGCATTGTTATGAACATATCGCATATGTATAATGTGTTGTTTTGCTGCACCTTTGAGTGTACTGGATTTGACACAAGGGGAATCTCCATGGTGATAGAGTACTACTTCATTGCACTTGTTTTCCATCTGTGAGAGGGCTGAGACTATGCAAGGATGTGTAAGTGCTATATTTGTTTTTTATTCAAGTAGAAGTACATCCATGGCCTGTATGAGAAAGCTTCTATTGACGTTTTCTCATGCAAGTGTTTGTGCATCACTGACAATAGTGCCTGAGGGCCATGGGGTCATATGAGGGAAACAAGAGAAAATGAATATGGAGCAGCTGGGCTTCCCTTGGTGTAAAGGAGTAAGCCGATTAGCAGAGTAACAGAGTGTGGTGGACGGGTTTGGACAGGTTTGACCATGTCCTGGTTGTACAATGGGCCAGACCAGGGACGTATATTGTAGAGACAGACCACTAATGGGTGGGAAACACACACATCCTCCTGACATTTTAGAGAATGAATGAATGTTACAGTGATGTAGGAAGTAAAGGAGCTGTCCTAAATGATAATGGAGAAGTCATGGATGTGAGATTCCTTACTTGGAAAAGCAGCTCAGTTTTCAGGAGGTGTACAGAGAAACCCTCAGAGATCTGTGCTACCACCTGGGTTTCAGTCTGGAGAAAGGAAAGAGAGTGTGGTGGGAACGCTTGTCATCACGGTTTCATTGCATAGCTGTGATAGAAAAAGCCATGTGAAGGACTCCAGGAGTGAGGCTGCAAGATTCAGACAGATTGGTGGAGAGAAGGAGGGACGGACGGATGGACGGACGGACGGTCTATTAAAGAACTGGTGCTGCAAGTACACTTACAGACTGGATTCTGTTGGCCACAGAATATCCTACCCAGTCCTATAAATACATCCACACATCAATTAGGGTATATTTTTCTTATATTTTCTCACCCTCTCTCTCCTTCTCCTCCATCATAGCGTGATCCACACGGCATTCCCCTCAGTCTTATCCGCTCGTTGAGCCTTCACTGTTGTGACAGACTGCAGTTAGTAATATAGACCCATAATTGTACAAGTAGTTATATATAATTTGTAGAGCCACTTGATCACTCTCCCTCACTTCACCTCCATCCCTCATCACTCACTCTCTCCATCTCCCCCTCCCTGCTGATGTCTAATGCTGCTTTAAAGACATGCTGCATATGCTGAGGTTACAGTGAGAGCAGTGGCATGCGTGTTTCTGTGTATGCATGATTGATGTGGAAGTGTTGGCATGCATGTGAAGTGTTGACATGAGGACGTGCTGCATACTTTGACAGCTGTAGTTGAAAACGACCCTTTTTTTATTTATCTATGACAATACATTACATTTGTTTAATAGTGTAAGAAACTTACTAAAAACTGTTTTAAAAATACTGACATTATAGTAGGAGGATTAAAAATATTAGAATAAACTAAAAAGTACAAACTAATCGTTGATTGAATTAGCCTCTGTCAATGATTTATTTGCATGTGACAACAAGAATTATAGGCATTAGTTTTCGTCTCTATTGTAACAATGTATTTCCCCCTTGGGCTTCAATTCATTTTCAGCATCTAAAAATGGATACGCATATTACTTTATGACTGGAAACAGCTGAGGAGTTGCATATAATTTATTGTTGTTTCCTGTGCTCTCTCTGTGCTGCTGTGTGTCGTTTTCCTCAAGTGCTTCACTATAATCTCTGTGTGTATTTGTGTGGGTGTTTCTGCCACGGTATAATCACCCCAATGGATGTTGCAGAGGTATTTGTGCTTCTTCATTGTATCACTTTATTAGCCAACTATCCATACGGAGGTGTGTAAATCAGAGGAAAATGTGAGCTCTTGTTGTTTTAAAGCACTTTTATGTAGATTGATTCACACATTCCTATGACTATCCTCTTTTTCTTTCCTTTTTTTTGAATATTGTACATGTTAGGTTGAGAAAGGATCAGTGGACTACATTAACTCAGTTCATTTATGTTTTATACATTTAACACAGAGATTGTATTAACAACAGTAAACACTCAAAGTATAAGGAAAAAAAAGAAGACTGATCAGTTTACAGCAAAATTATTAAGGGGATCCTAATGACTTTCCTTTAATTAGGCATATTTTTTATTAAAAGGGAACACAGAAGAGCAACTTTTCCAGAGCTTTTAAGCACATCCCACTGCGCACTGAATCAGTGTCACTGAGTTCACTTTTCTACACATTACTAAGCTTAGGAAGACTACTTCTTAACTATATTCCTCACTCAGGCAAAACATAATCATGAGCGATATCGAAAGAAAGCATCAGCGTGCAGCGAAAGATGCCACTGTGTTGTATTCTGTTAGGTCACATCATAAAAACTGTGTTTTATGTTATCGCTGCTATTTCCTTGCCGAAACATGTCATGATGTGATGCACATCACATGTCAGCATTATGCAACGTTTGCGTGAATATGCAGAAAATAAGAAGCATGCATGTGATGATGAGTACACTGTACATGAATGAGTCAGTATGTGCAGAGTAGAGACAGGACACAATGTTAAAATATTAAAACAAAGCAGAATACATTTTTAAAAAAAAATATTTTATACCTCTCAGGCTACATAAAACTGTGTTACATAGCAATACAGATTGTCGGAGCTGCATTATATACCAGCTCTAAACATGAGTCAAAATATTTACCATAAATTACATATATATATAACATATAAATGACACTGTAATTGAACATCAACTATTTATGCATAAAGAGTAGCAAAAATATTTCAAGGTTGAGATTTATTTTTGATATGTTCAGGCAATTATACTATGGGTTGCTTAAGAATATTTAAATAACCAGAGGTGGACGAACAAGGCAGATGGAAGGAAAGTAAATAAAACAATATAAAAGATCAAATGCAAACACTTGTTACTGAAATGTAACACTTTGTGTGTTGTGTGTTCAAATAGATATATACATGCGACGTTTCATATTTTTATACCATGAACTCAATCCTCCAGGCAGTGTAGCTGCAGTGGTTACCAGTTTATGATCCCCTGCCCTAACCCTCGACTCCTCTGCCAGTCTGTGTTTGTATCATTGTCCTGAATCAGTGCAGTATGTTGCATTGTGGGTGTCTACCATCTGTTATAATCAGCCATGAATATTGCAGGGGACTCCGACACTTTAAACAGCTTATATACCCTATGGATGTTGACATGCATGGGAGAAGTCGTGTGTGCCAGAGATGCACTCTATGTGCGTTTGCAGTTGGCCCATTGATTTATAATTAACGCTGGGGTTACTGCTCCAGCACACACACAGCTGGCCTGCTCTCTGGGGTCACAGCAGTGTGTGTGTGTGTGTGTGTGTGTGTGTGTGTGTGTGTGTGTGTGTTTTGTGCAGAAAGTTATTTCAGTGTCCGAGAAGGGAGTGTTGTGCACAGGTTGAGATAGTGTGCGTATTTCATTGTAGCGAGGTGTGCATGTGTGTGCATATGAAATGAGTGCATATATTTCACCTGCGCTTAGAAATTGAGCATATGTTCTTTTTACAACAGGGTTGTGAGTGCGTGTAGACAGTAACCATGGCAACCCATTTAAAGATTCCTGCAGACCACGGACACTTCAGTCCCATCAAATGTATCGATTGCCCATGTGAATTAGATGAATGCACGCACGCACGCACGCACACACACACACACACACACACACACTGCTGACACCACTAGGCTGTACTCTTGCAACTAGCAAGACGGCACGTTATTACATATTGTCACACAAGAATGAATGACAGGCCAAGATCTCAAGGTTTTGCACTTCTTCAGAATGGTGAGACAAACAGTCTCATTGAACTCATTGTTTGCACAGGTTCTGTTTATTTTACTTATCTTCACATTTTTCTCATCACCTGACATGATCTGATGCTGAAGATAAAAAAATAAATGCTGGTTCTGAGGTTTAAGTTCAAGTTTGCCCCTGACTAAATCCACGAAATCTATAACAATTCAGTCTGTTAACACTGACACTTCAGGATTAAATAATCTTTTGGGTTAATGAATTTGATAGTTATTTAAAGTTAATAACTAACCATGAACATGCCCTGAAAATGATACACTGGTATTATTCAAGAGAGAGAGTTGTAGTTTGTTTTAGCTGTGACACATATGTGTATAATTTTGTTTTGTGGACAACAGCTCAGAGAACAACATATTTAACTGCTATGCTCCATGCAGTGACTCCTGGGCTTTTTGTTATCCAGGAAATGAAAGATCGAGCAAGATAAGGGTGGTGTAATGCTATTGGGATGGCAGTAGCTGGGAACTGGAGGGTTGTTGGTTCAAGTCCAGGCTGGACCAAGTCTGGAGTGTGGACTGGGTACTGCTGAGGTGCTCTTTTAAAATAATAAAAAAAAAACAACTGTTTGCCAAATAATACTTTATCCTTCAGTGACCAATTTCAGACATTAAGGCTCTCAGAACCATGTCCAAAAGGTTTGGAAGTATGTTAAAATAATATTAATATAATATAATATTTCTTTTTAATTTGCACGAATTACATCATTACTGTTGTTGTTGTTGTTGTGTACATACAGGATGTTCTGGGCCTTGTGGGCACACATCACCGAGTAGAACAAACTTTCCATTCACACTTCATGGTTGTAGAACTTGTTCAACAGGTTAGTTCAAGGAGGTCTGACCTTTGAAAATTACAGCTCAAAAAGGATCTCCCCAAAGGCCAAGATGGCTGAAGATTTAGCTTTCTCCACTGTGTTCACAACACAATCATTGTCTGTTAATGGGGCTTTATGGGTGAAGGTACAGCAGTGTGCCTTGTGCGTGAGGTCCTTGAGGAGGTCATTCAGGTGGTTTTAGGGCCCACCAGTTTAATACACAATAAAATGTGTGAAGTATGGCATATCCTTGCAAGCAACACACCATACACTTCTATCTGTAACAGTGTCAGTTAACATTATACATACCTTTCTATCATCTCATCAAAACAGACTCACATCACAACAGTCCTGACATTTGTTGCAAAGCTCCTTGTAACATTGCAGAGTTTTTGTTCTTACATTTCCTGCTATGTATTACAGCTGTTGCACAACAATTTCCCTGGGATGAATATAGTTTTATCTCATATTACCTCCCCCATTCACCACAGCTGGCTTTGACACCCAACTTCCACTGGGCAGACCATAGATACCAACCACACTCCATATATCTCAGTTGGTGGTAACTGAAGTGTATTTATAAGGAGTGCTATGCCCAGTCTTTTCTGTGATCGTTCGAATACCAAACACAGTTAATCTCTGTGACTTTCAGATACCTTTCCTGAAGTTCTGAGGCTGTCTCTGCACCTCTGGACCTGTATCTAGGCAACATTTATACTTTGTCATCAGGTGCACTCATCAGCAAAACTTTATGGTTGTAATATCATTAGTGCAACATCTTTTGTGAATCAGACCTTGAGGCAAATATAATTAATGGAAGGTTCCTCTGAGTATATGAATCTAAATACATGTTTGTGTGTTCGTCGTCAGCTCCTGCAGAGTGCATGAGCTCTGTTTGGTGATATCAAAATAACCCTACTGTAGCCTCTCTATTCAACTACACACACACACACACACACACACACACACAGAAGCCCAGCATGGCCACTTTATCCTTCTCCACACTACATCGCTCTGCGCTCAGTGTTTGCCCTCACTGCCTCTTCTCTACCCCACTTCTTTCCCTCCCCTAATCTCTTTTTTTTAACTTCTACCTCCTCCACTTACTTTGACCTGTCATCTCACCATCTGATCTCATCTGCTCCTTCTTATAAGGTCAACTCTCCCCTCTCCATGGTTATATTTTCTTATGGAGTGGGGGCAGCGAGAGGCCCTCTCTCTTTGATTCATCTCTCCATCAGGAGGTGAAGGGCCTGGGTTTGTGAGGTGACACACTGGATTAGGAGGTTGCATTCAGTTTAGATGCAAGGTCATCCGTGGGGGTCCTCGGGGGCCACTTTGTGGATTGTCGCCCACTGATCTGTCATGGCCAGCCAAAACACATTTCAAGGCCCTTTTGATCTGCCCCAACACTCTCCACAGGCGACACTCATGCACACTACATATGCATGTACAAGAACATTCACGTAAACTTAAGGTTAGGTTGAGTTCTGAAAGACAATAACAGGACACCATCAGACAGTATAACCATTGTATTTGTCTGGAGAAATACTTTCAAAACTCAAAAGTTAAAAAAAACAATCGTTGAGACTCCTGCAGAAGCTCCTGTGTATAGATAAGCACTTCTTAAAAGGGACTGTCTAGCAGAATCAACGGAAGCACAGATATACAGGGATTCATATCGAGACACATCAACAAAGGCCAGTTCTTCCAGACAGAAAGAGTTATGCAACATGTTTTAATTTTGAGAAAGACAGGACCAATCACAGCCAGTTTTATGGCATGGTTGAATGAATAGTCAATCTATTGACACAGTGTTTAATTGATTCTTCCCAAATGTTGGCCTAATGGGAAATTCACAAATGGGGGCCAGAATTTTGGACCCTATCTTAACTCAATGAGTGCCAGCCGTTTTATAAAACATAAAGTGCCTTGTGCCAACATTTTTTGCCCATTTGGAGTCACATTTTAAGACCCAGAGAATATTATGTACTATGTCTCTGAAAACACAGAATAGCTCAAATGAAAAAGAAGACTCGCTATTTCATCATGAAAACAAAGTTTGTTTTTACCTTGTTCCATTCTTTTTTTTCAGAGGTAGAGGCCACTCCCACCAAAAACATCACTTTTCCTCCAGAATCCGTCCCTTCTGCTCTCTAATAATGATCATCTCCACTTCCTGCATTGATCTCTGTGGCGTATAATGCCTCCTTGTGGTCTGACTACATCTCCCAGAAGCCCCAAAATTACTCACAGGCTGTGGGAGACCACGATCGGCGACCCACTGCCAAAAAAAAACACTTTGACGTTGAAATATGTCAGTGGCACTCAAAGAGTTAAGATACTCAAGGAGACAAGAGACATGATTGGATTGAACATAACTTGAACTTGGGCGGGTGTAGTGGTTAGCACTGTTGCCTTACAGCAAGAAGGTACCAGGTTCGATTCCCGGCCCGGGGCCTTTCTGTGTGGAGTATGTTCTCCCTGTGTCTGTGTGGGTTCTCTCCGGGTATTCCGGCTTCCTCCCACCATCCAAAAACATGCATGGGGATTAGGTTAATTGGCTAATTTAAATTGCCCGTAGATGTGAATGTGAGTGGTTGTCTGTCTCTATGTCCCCTGCGATGAGGTGGCGACTTGTCCAGTTTGTACCCTGCCTTTCACCCTAGACAGCTGGGATAGGCTCCAGCCCCCTCGCGACCCTATGTGAGGATAAGCGGTAGCTAATGGATGGATGGATAATTTGAACTTGAATGCAAGTATCAATCAGGTCCCTAACACTAGACAAATTCAGACCTTGACTCCAAATAAATCTGCTACTTTTTCATGCGTACTTTGTCTCATAATTTAAATGCATTTTTATCTCTACAAATCTATCACTCCATAATAACTCCCACACAAATCACACAAATTAGAGTAATGGTTTTGGTGGTTTTCTATACACAGTTTGATATTTTACCCACTACAACACTACACTACTACAATAACACAACTCGCATACCTGCTTTTACATGGTATGCATTTTAAGCTTGTCCATTTGCTTGCCCTGTGTGTGTGCGTGTGTGTGTGTGGTTTAAAAGGGCACCATTGTACTTAAAGATGCATTACAGGTCTCAGGCTAATCCACAGTGATAGCTAAAGTGCTCTGTGTCAACCACAAGAGACTGTGTGTGAGTGTATGTCTGTTTTGGGGTGGGCAGCACACAGTAGACAGCCTACAATGTGGCCATCATACACATTATTCAGCATAAATTTTGTATTGGGCCACGACCGGCAGAGAAAAAGGGAGTTCATGGGAGGACAGAGCAAGGGATGGTGGGGCTAGCAGAGGATGGACAAAGGAAAAGATTAACATGAATGAAAGAGTAGAAGTAAGCAAGGACAAGAAAGAGGGGCAGAAACAAAACTAAGTAAGGATGTTTGAAACAGAGATGAGAGGTGGATTAAAGGACATAAGGGAAAGATGAAGTATGTATTGAGGTATAACTCTACATATGTGTTTTTACATTTACAATTTTATCATTGCATCATATCATAAATGATAATTTGTCTCAGGTTCATAAGAAATCCTCTGCCCTTCACCAACAGTGGTGTCCTGGGTGAAAGTCTGGAGTTTTTCTACACACTTTGGACACAGTATAGCTATGAACAGTGTATTAAATACAGTACAGTATTAAATGGGAAATAGACACAGAGTAGTATGTGTCTCATTCATAAAAATGTGCTTGTAAAATAGTAAATTTAGACACTGTTTTGCAGCTCTAAGTAGCTGTTACGGCTTAGGTTTAAACTCTTTGCAGATGCTATTTTAAGGACTGACTAATCAACATTATCGTTATCTGTGGAGAGATTAGCAATTAGCCTTTTTCATTTGCCTCCTGGTCAACTGATGAGGTCTGGCTCTGTGAACATTTTCATGTTCATCTGGAACAAATCCAAGGACACATCTTCAGTGACATGGCACCAATGTGCACTCCAGCTGTTTACAGGTCTCCCTATGTGGCCTTAATATCACTTTGGTTGGCTGCTATGCACAGTTTTAGAAAACTATTTTAACCAATCCACTCCTTTTAACTTATCTATGCATTAAACCTGCTCTGTACAGACTCTCACCAAATGACAACTTTAATATTGTTAAACCTGGACCCTGTGTTTTTGTGTCTAAGTGACGAATGAGGACAGAAGTTTTAAAACTGGTCAAGTATTGAGGGAGAACACCTGATTCTGTGAAAGGAGCTGCAAGGGCAAGTGAGCAGCATCAATTCCACGTTACATTCACTGAAACTGCTTGTTTTGCCACTGACAGGCCCTGTCTGACAACATTATGAAAAGGAACATTTTCTTTTACCTTTCACTTGACCTTGTCTTTTTGTTATTGTTTCCATGTCCTGCTCAAGGAGAAGTTTTACTGTGTAATCTGAATATCCGTGTGCCCTCGCTCAGCTAAATATGGTTGGCCATTGAATTCAAAGACCTCAGTCACATTGCTCATATCATAAATATTCAGCCATGACACTGAAGACCTTTCAGACAACACTCGGCAATTGTCATCCGATCAAACTGTTCAGTCACTTCCTCCTTCCATATGCTTATTTTTTTGGTTGTCCCAATAAAATTCCTTCTGCTTGCAGCCTTTTTTCCTCAGTATTCTACTATTTCTGCATCACTGAAATGAATGTTTTGTCACCATTTTCAAACATATTTACTTTTTCCAATGCCTGATATGTCATTCAAGAGTGATGTCCTTATGTAAATTTCTGATAATTAGCATCAGGTGAACATACAGTACTAGCCATTTAGAAGTAATTGGAATTCACTGACACATACATAGGAATAAGAATGAAAATCAATGTGGAATATAATTTACTTATCTAAAATAAAAAAAATGCATTTTATTATTTAGCATGTATGCATGTACTGTAAGTGTGTGTGTGTGTGTGTGTTGAGACTGGGCTGTGGAGGTTAAGACAGGGCTGGTTCAGCGGTGGTGGAGACCTATTTTAATTCTTAACTAGACGTCCATGATTTATTAATCTGTGTTTGAAATAACAATTACCATGTCAGAAGGGATCAGGCCAAAGCCTTAATTACAATGGAAAACACACTTAATATGGAACTTGCCCCAACCAAAGCCCGCACATGGCATCCCAACAGGCCTGGGAAGATGTCTCTTTTTCTGCATCCGTGACTGTGAATTACACAGGGTGGATGTAAATCTGAGCATGAATGTCAATGCTGTGCCTGCATCCACTTGTGTGACTAACTTATATGTTGCCATATGTGCATTATTCAGCAACAGTCTCATCCTAAAGTGAACCGTCATTCAAACATGCAACTGTGGCTTTCTTCTATTCCTGTGGGCATCTGAATCCTCAGTGTTTTTCCTTGGTTTAAAGGCGTGCAATGTAGCACAGTCATTACATCAATATATCTGTATATATTAGTATCAGACAACACGATTATTTGTGATGGTCACTGTGTGACTGTAATTTGACAGACCAGACTTACCACTACTTCACAAATCATGTGAAGTACATGGGATCAGAAACTAAGGGCCAGGGATGTTACTGCACTGCTTGTTGTGTATGGAACAGTTCTTCATCCATATACCCTAGTTCACATGAATATGGACAGTTGAAGTTATGCTCGCTGTACTCTGCTCAGTTGGGCACTCACACTTCCACCACCAGCAAAACAAAATTCTTCTCATACTCACTGGAAAATGTCTTATTTTGGCCACTTGGTTAACCTTCATCTTAACAAGGACTACCCACTATCACTTAGCAGCCCTTGAACAAGTATTTTCTTGTACAGCCTTGGTGCATGGTTGCTAATGGCATTGATAATGAGGCTGACCCATAGGCCTTGTCTAATTTAAAGAGCCTGTTAAGTGTCTCAGTGATTTTAAAGGTAATCTTTAAAAGCAACGTAAAACTCTGAGAAAGTTAGTGGGAGGTGCATGACAGTGCTTTTAGAGAGTTGGAGAAGCTGCAGTGAGACTTTTCGATGACTTCCATATGATGTATCATAGGTTTGTATTATCCATACTCTCTCAAAGAGGGTGCAGAGAGGAGTGTTTCCAAAAAAAGGAAGTGTGTGTACTTTTCTGTCACCCGTTCTCACACACACACACAAACACACTGAGAATCACTCAAATATCCCCTTTCCTTTCCTCACAACTCTCTTTTCTGTCTCTCCTCTGTCTGTATTTCTGAAGGAATTCTCCATCCATCTAATTCCCCTCCTGGTTCTTTTATATTGAGGCTGGGCCCCACTCGTATTCCATGTCAAAGGCTTTCTCTTTTATTGAACATCAAATCCTCTGTGTCTCGCCTGGCGCTCTCTTCTCACTGCTCGGCACCATGCATATTCAGGAGCCGGCGGCCGCGCTATAAGGCCGGCTAGCCCTCCAAAATCCGCGATTGTGGGCATTAGCGTTGCAATATCACTACATGAATAGCCGGCATGCTCTATATTTAGGTGTTAAGTCGATCGTGCTGTAGCCAAGATTGAGGCTGCTGGATGGAATTGCGTGGGGAGAAGCAGACTTTCTCCTTTCTGGTGATATACTCTCTGTTTCTTCTTTTTTTATTCTCTCTCTATCTGTTTCAGAGGCCTTTTCTCTTGGATCTGGAGGCGGCGCTCGGTGTCCAAAAGTTCCAGCAAAGCTTGGGATGTTTTGCTGTGAGAAGCCGCCCCACTGTGACACTTTGCATACTGATTTGAGCTTTACGGCTGACTTGAAGGGAGTAAAAAATAGAAAAGACTACTGTGACTTGGGCTCTAATGTGCTTGGCTCACTCTGTCAAAGATAAAAGCAACAGTGGTGATAAAATAAGGACCCAGCAACTTCTCTGTAAGGTGTTTATTAACTTTTCTTTAGTTCAAATTCGGCACAAGGCACTCTTGTATGGAACGCACCAGGCTTTCCATTAACTACAACGTAAACCCAATTGAGGCAACTGTAAACACTCAGATAAAGTGTTCTGAGAGTGACTTTGGTGAGGCAAGAGTGTCAAGACACACACTGGGACGTGGAAAGGGAAGGTGGATGGATCCAACAAACACAAGGCTTTCATACAAGAGACAGCTGTTTGTGTCACGAGCGTTACGTTTCATTTTTACCTTGTGATCAGACGTTTGTTCCTGCCTTGTTTTCACAGCATCTCTTGTCATTTCCACTTGCAAACATCGTGATTTTAAACCCAACCATGTAGTTTTTTTTCTCGTGGTTTCATTGTCTAAACCTAAAGTGACGCCAAGGAGTGTGACAAAATGGATGTATGTGACAAGTTGGGATGAGCATGTGCAATTATTATCCCAAAACAGACTTTCCTGGACGCAATATATTTTTCCTGTCGTGCTGAAGATCAGCCTCACTCTGCCTACACTGCTATTCATACCCTAAACTAATCCCACTCCTCATGTCTAAACCTAAACAAACCCAACCAATCAAAGAGTACTTACCGAACTGTTTTTAGATATTGTTAGTGTGATATCATAAAAACATCCAAAACATTTTGATGGAAATGAAATCATAAGTGCAAATGGAACGTGGGTCTGACCACGGTGACTGAAACTGTCCTCTATCCATTCATTTCCAAATTGTTTCACTTGTTTCCTCTATAAACACTGTTCTTCTAGGCAGGAGGACTAAAATGAAAGGGGACTGGAAAGAGGGAGAAGAGAAACCAAACATGGAAGAGGTGAAGGGAAAGAAAGAAAAATTGTACAACACGGGTGGAGGGAAGAAAAAAATGAACAAAATGGGAGACAAATCCATGAATGAATGTGTAGGAAAGGTGGAAGGAAAAATAGCTGTGTGGGTGGATGCATGAACGAAAGTAAGAAAATTCAGCAGGAAAGAAAGAGGGCAGAAGAGAAGAAGACAGAGAGGAGGAAGAGAGCAGGGAAAGTTGGACAAGTGAAGGAAATACCAAGGAAAGGAAAGGAGAAGGGGTGGGTTGAGGATATATGGGTCTTTTAGTGTTTTTTTCCTGATAAAACTGCATTCCTGCCAAATCTCCCTCTCAAGTCTGTGTGTGTGTCGTGATGTTGTGACGGCATCCAGCAACCTGGCATGCCTTTTTAATTCTACTGAGTAAATTATGCATCCACCACAGTCCATAATTTATGTAAGTGGACATGCAATCAGTTCAGATTAACATGCACGATGCCCCCGCATGTGTGTGTATTTGTGTTTGTGAGTGGGGCAAAGGAGTAGTTACAACACATGATGGAGTGCCTCTTTCCCACTTTAGGCTCCTCTCGCTCTTTCTCAAGTTAAAGGAAAAATCTGCAGTGTTTTCACAAAATTAAAGCTGACTTTGTTTTTTGTCCTTCAGGAGTGTATAGAGTTCAAAGTTTTAGATATATCACATTTATATATCTACATATATTTTATATATCCGTCGTGGTCAACAGTGAATCAGCTTTGCTCATCCAGTCTACAATGGAGAAACTTACAACCATGCACCCCAGGGAGTCTTGGTGGTACTGTGTGAGTATGAGGTACCGGGCCTGTTGCTACGAGCCATCTGGCCAACCAGAGTGAGAGCTGTAATCTATTCTGCAAATCAAACACATGAAAGCAATGTGAAAACTGTTTTTGATGTCCAGTTTTGGGACCGCAGAACTGCCTCTTTGCTCTTTGCAGATGATATGGTTCTGTTGGTTTTATCAGTCTGTAATCTTCAGCACATATATGAAGTAGTCAGGATGAGAGTTCAGCACCTCCGAGTTTATACAGACCTAAATACTATACTTATATAATCCATCATGGATATTAAATGCAACTATTCACATCATGATCTGACCCAGAGTTTTCAAAGTTTATTTAATGTGAGCTTCAGCTAAATGCCTTTAAAAAGGAAAATTGCATTGTAAGGCAGTCAAGGCTGTCCCTATGAGGAGTCCAGCCAGTCTTCATCCAGTCTATCATACTTCAAATCACTGAACCAGTTCCAAACCAGCATTAACCGCTCTCTGTGCTCCACGTCCAGTCTTACTCCCAACTCCCGCTCAAACTGCTCCTCTCCCACCATCACCCATTCCAGGGCCATTCTAGAGATAGCTCTCCGCCGAGCATTTGATTTAATCCAGACCAAATGCTAATAGGGCTGTTTGGTTACTGGCCATCTGCCTGGGCTGCCGGTCAACTATGGCAAGCTGTGCCGAGCTGTGTGGTGCCGGGCCTCTCTGCCAAAGTCTGAGCTGCCCAGAGACCACTTCATAACCAGAGGACACTTCACGCCCAATCGTCCACACTTACTGGCAACAAACTCCATGATGGGAAATATGATTAAATTGATCTTTTCGTGATTATTATTTTAGGGGGGCAGCTTGCCCATCTCTCACTCCCAAACTATTAAAATCCATATCAAAGGATGTCTTCTATAAATTGAGTATTTGGCTGTCACTAATGCAGTTAACCCAGAACATGTGTTCACTTATTAACTCTTTGAGTGTCAAAGCTGTATACAGAATGTATGTCTTCTAAATAGAACGCTTGAGTGCCATAAACATATACGTATTTCCTTTTTTTCGGCAGCAGGGAAAAAAGAGTGCTCTCACACAGCCTGTGAGTAATACTGGGGCTGCTGGGATTTGTAGTCGGGACATAAAGAGCGATCAAAGCAGGAAGTGGAGATGATCACGATTAGAGAGCAAAACAAACAATCTGGACAAAAAGTGGTGATTTTGGTGAAAGTGGCCTCTGCTCTAACTCTGATATAACAAGAATGGAACAAGGTAAAAACAAACATTTTTTTTCCATGATGAAATACAGTCTCCTCTTTCATTTGAGCTATTCAGTGTTTTCAGAGACATAGTACAAAATATTCTGTGCATCATGAAAGATGATTCAAAATGGCCAAAAATGCTGGCACAAGGCACTTTTGATTTCAAAAAAGGGCTGACACTCAATGAGTTAATAGAGTCAAATGAGCTATTCTTATATGGACTCACAGGAGCTGCACTTTTCACCATTGAACAGTTCTATTAGAGTCCAATGCCATGCTCAAGCAGCAATTGCTGAAAGAGTCATGTCAAAAAGTCATTCTCTTTCTCCAAATTTATTTGCAGTTTCATTGTCACCTTGATGAAAGTCCAGTGTTTTTAGCTCACCCTTCATTTCTCATTTTGCATATTACATACTAATTGATTTTTAGGGTTATATGTGCATTATTTTTTGTAGGTATAGCTATGAGTAGTGTATGAGAATGTATGAATTAACATCTAGAATGATCCTCACATATATTGCTTATATTATAATAAAACATTTGATATACTGTAAATATCTGTGAGTCTTCTGCCCTCATAGAACTCCACATAGGTGAAGTTGGGATATTGAAACATGTTACCGGGCAAACAGCCTGCTAATGTTTTAGTTTTACATATTTTTTTCTTACCTTGACCTTGTGGTACAGGTTACACCTACAGTACTACTAGCCACTCAGCAATGCTGGACTCAGAAAAAATGTTTTGTACTGAAAGTAAATCTCCAACTGGTCTTGTTTCATTCAATATGCAGAAGACTGAGTCAATCCTCAGAGAAATGGAGAGCTGTGCATCTTTTGTGCTTGTTGTGTTGGACGGGGTGGGGGTGTGGATGCAATTCACCAGATTTCCGTGCTCGCATAGCCTCATCTTTTTTTTTTTCTGCACTCAGTTTCTCAACCTTGTCCTCATTATCCATTCTCCTCCAGCATAATGGTACAGGGATTGTTAAACCTCTTCAATCCTGGAACCAAATTTAGAAAATCCAGTCTGGTCTAATGACTACTAGTACATACTGTACAAGCTAGTATTCCTGGCACGCAGGGACTCGGAAATAGGCTCCTTCGCCATTCCCGGTCCCGACCCAGTGGCATCACTAAAGAAAAAGTTGCTTAAAGACACATGATTTAAAAAAAAAAGTGTGGACGTGTAGTATTTGTTTTGTGTGTGTGTGTGTTCCTACACAGGCTCTCCCTGCACATGTATGTGGGTGTTGGGCTCTGACATTGTACATATGGGGGCATCCTCCAACACAAACATCTGCATTAATTGCTCTGAAGAGAGATCTATGTGAGGACATCATTAACTAAGACCAGGCTTGCATTTATAATTGATAGTAACAGTGCCCTCGCAGGCTCTGGCGACCAAATTGCTGGAGGCATTTCTCTGTGAAGATGCTCTGACGCCCACTCCAGCTCTGGTGACCTCTGACCTAGAGAAGGTGAGGGTTGCAAACACAGGTGTGCTGCAGGGATTAGAGCTCAACATGTTCTCCATCTCAGCTAGGTCAGACGGTTATTTTCCTCCTATCAATTGTGTTATTTTAACCGTATCGCCTGTTCTGCTAATTACAAGACATGCGGTTCAACCTTTGCATGTTAAGTGGATGCACTGTGACCGCAATATTAGTTTTTATAGAGAGCCTCTAACTCATTATGGTTATTGCATGCTTTCATACAGCTGAGGTAAATAAATTTCTTTGTTCGACTTTGCATACCTGTCAAGATTTAGCAGAATGAAAGACAGCCCTAGAATAAACAAACAGGGGAGTTTAAAGAATATCACTCTGCATAAAGTAGTGAAAGTATTTTTATTTTTTTTTTTATCATGGGGGCTATGGCACAAGCTACCTATAATACCTCTGTGGAACTCATTACCCAAGACACCTTTGGGAAATTCATTTTCATAAATCTACACAATCTCAATTATGCCACTTAATTGATATCTTTATTTGCTTCTTTAGTGGCTTTATTCCTCACAGGGACAAAGAGAAGCTTTCGTGTAGGAACGCTGCTCTTCAAAGAAACTTTTCTATCATTCTTACATCTCCCCATTATTTCCTGTCATGTCAGGGATGTCACCGCACACTCGATGCAGTTTTAATGGAGAATGACTGACGTGTTCTCACCGCATTGATTTTCTTCAGTCACTCAGTGAAGGTGCTCTGCTGTACTGTATGTTTGCTCCATGACTGAATTATGATATTCAAACGTAAACAAACAATTAGCACGATGATTTCTTTTATGCAGGAGATAATAAATCTGCGCTGATGGAAAGTGCCGTTCCTAGAAGGATCAGAATACAGTTTACTGACAAAAGTTGTCGAGTGAATGAGAAGAATTCAAACTAGTGGGAGTGTGCCTTCACATTCAAAAGGGAATGTAATTAGCATTTTTGATTAACAGGTGAACAAACAGCTCCGTGCCTCACATCTCTCTTTCTCTTTGTTGCCGGGTTAGAAAGCAGCTTAGTGCAATTAAGCACTGAAACCTTTGACTGTGAAGTGTTGCACACTAACCCTTGGACAAGTTTCCTTTTCTGCCAGTGCCAGAGTCTCTCCTACAATATGCAGCAGCCAAGGCCTACTCCACAGTCTTTTATCCTCAGCGTGTAGTTTCACCCACTCCTATTGATTCTTTATTGACCTAAGGTGTCCTCCAGTGCCACCGCTCCTCATCCTCCCTCCCATCCGCTGCCTCAGCATCCCCCCTCCTTCTCCAAGTGCAAGGTGAAAAGGAAGACCAAGCTTGACATTGATTTCTTTGCCGACTTTTCTCTCCCTCTCTCTATTTCTGTTTCACGCTGACCCCACCACCCGCTCTCGTACGGCCAACCTCTCTGAAAAGGCTGCAGCGCAATGGACGCCTCGCTGCGGCGAGGAAAGGTGCTGAGGCAGTTTCTGAATAACAGCTCCTACATATGAAAAGAGATGTAATTCTACCTTTGATCTGCAACTGGAAGCCATAAAAGTGCAGGTTAAAAAGTACAAGAAAAGACTTGAGTGCCAAAGAGGGAAAAAAATGATTTGTCGGCTGGAAGGAACCTTTCAGAAAGAGCAAGTACATAGCAGTTAGAGTTTTGCCATACAGTCAATAACTGCAGGAGGAAAAAAAAAACTGTATTCATACATGTGATGGACAACTTAAAGTCAAGTCTGAATTAGAAAGAACCAGTGTAGATTCTGACATTATAACAATAATAATAAAAGAATAATCAACAATTACTCACACTCTCAAGCCAATTATAGCTCAGCCTATTTCTTCTATGGAAATATGGAGAATATAATTACACAAACAAGGACACACACACACTCTCACACTCAACAATAAGTCGACCCCCCAGAAGGCTACCCCCCCATCCCGCCCCTTTGTACAACACATGAGAAACCAAATCTCTCAAATGGAGAAATAAACAAAACAAACAAAAATACACAAGATGAAAGAAGAAGAGAGACAATAAAGGAAAAGTGTCCCTGGTGGATTGTCCTATCCCTCCTCTTTGCTGTTTTTTTTTTTCCTTGTCTTATTATTTTATTTGTTTGTTGCCCGGCCATTCATTACATTTTCTCTTTCTTATTGTTGTTGTTTGTGTCTTCCAGATCTTAGTAATTCTTAAATGGTTTCGACTCTTGCTTTGATCTCATTTAGAAAGTGAAAGAAGCCAAAGCTTTGGAAGTTATTTTGATTAGACTTTTATTAACTTCTGTCTGCGTTCTTAATACTGTCTCTGAAGAATTCATTGGAAATCCTGTGATACTGAGAGGAGAGAGAACAAACTAATATAGCCATAATTTTCAGGACTGTTTGTGTTTGGAAAAGCGTGTGGAGCACAAAGCCGAGCCAAAGTGCTGTTTGCTGTCTGCTCTGACTCCTAAGTTTAACCCACACTTTAAATATATGCTACTAAATGAGGGCACAATGTTATTGTTTTACAGATTTCAAAAGGACATATGTAATTGCAGCAAATATATAAAAACACTGTTTTTATATGAAAAGAAAAATGTAATTAACCCTAACCTCAATGCATTGGCCAAAGGTGAGCTGAAATTTGTTTTGCATGACTGAATTATCATATTCAAGTATAACAAATCGTTTGCACCACACACTTCTTACTGCTGCATCTACAATAACTACTTTTTTATTTTTTTTTTTTATTTGCTTACAATGTCAAATGCAAACACAAATAACAACCCATTTATCATGTTGTATGACCTGTAGTATTTTGTAAGTTTTCATGCTTCATGTGTACTTTGTCATATGTGTACTATGTGTTGCATGGCAACAAAAGTCCAAGGCTGGACCTGAACCCAGGGCATCATGGTTGTGAATGTGCCATGCACATTTTTCTTACTTCTGCTACAGATTTCTCTATATCTGTGTGGACAAAAATAAAGTATATGTTATTTTAACAACATTTTCTCTTACAAAACCACAAAGAAGTAAACTGCATTCTTCTCAAGGTATACTGTATTTTCTTCTGTGTTACAGTTACAAAACATAAAAAAATGCATCCTGGATCCTGAATGGAAGTCCTGCATTTGTTTAAAGTATCAAGTGTAATCTGGGAGAAAATCTGCTTCCCTCGAAATCAACAATGCAATTTTATAGGAATGTACTTTTTAAGAAACCAGGAAGACAGGTGAGGTTAAGCAGGATTTTGTGGCATTTATTGACAAAAAGTGGTGTTCTTTGAGAGATCAAAATGCTCTTGTTTCATGATGTGACACTTAAATTTGATAAAATGTTTTATTATATGGTGCTAAAGCAGGGCACAGTGTCATTTTCTACAATACAAACCCAATAAAGGTCAATGGAAGATGTCAAATAAATAGAATAGCACACTACCTGCAGAAGAACAGTTTTATATTTATTACCAAAATGAAAATGTAAGTACTAATAATAATGAAAATGTAGTTCTACACAACCAAAGCTAGTCATTAGTCAGCCAACCAGCAGCCAAAACTCTGACAGAACTTAAAATTTCCAGAAAAGTTTCCACCAAAAATATCCCATAGATACACAAATTAGCACTTCGCTGTTACTGCCTAACATTACAGGTGTAATGCTACTGTGATGTCCATATTCAATGTCATAAACTATACTATAAAATGCATTATTTTTTTAAAAAAAGTGTGATAATGTCAGCCTCAGACAATTCTAATGGTGTCTAAGTGTCATTTTTGTCCAATTTCTTGATGTCAGAAATATTTTTTGTGATTTTTGATATTGGGCTGTGTATAAATATCCATTTCTATGAAAGTAACAGTAACAATGTAACAGACCATCCCACAGGGTTAGTTAACAAAATATAGCCTTTGATTGGATGCATGTAGCTTAAAAATGTCTTTTCCTCATCCCATAATATTTAAGTTTAGTTTTTCAGATACCCCAGCATCTCAACTGCAGCACAAAACTGAGGCAAAATTTTGCACCACTGACAGAAATTTGTGGCACAATTAAGGAAATTTCACCCGAAAACACTGTCAAAACTAAAATACCAGTGCTGTACAGTATATCAAAAGATACATTTCCTTCTGTGGTATTTTCAGTCAAATAAAAACTTAATTTTTATGTGCAGTGAGTAACAGTACAGCACAAATATCCCCTTTTTAAAATGAGTCTGTGCTCCTCAGTTGATATTTATGAGGGTCTAAACGGTTAGGGCTGCTTATTAAAGCACCTTATTTGAACTAGATAATGTGATTACGATAAGATCAATTAACGCCCGGTGATAACGGCAACTACAAGCCCATTGTAGTTTTGATGACATTTGCGTTTGGTCTGGTAATGTATGTCCTATGGTGATAATTAAGGCGGCGGCTTCAGAGGCAGGCGTGCTGAATGGAAGGGAAGGCATTACACCCGGACCTTTTGGCGATTAGCATCTCCGCTCCGATCTCGTCCGCCGCCAGCTTCAAGTGGGGCTTTTGAAGAAGCCCAAATTGATTCTGCATCCCACCGCTGCCGCTGTGCTTGACGATAATTTCTTGATGTCTTGATGTGTCTAATGTTTACAGAGCATTAGAGAGGGAAAGCCTCGAGTAGCAGACACGCTGTGAAGAGGGTGTTATGTGAAAACTTTAAGGTATACACTCATCTGAAGAGATTTACTGTATCAGAATAGCTTCGACCATGGCAAACGTTCCTACACTAATCGGCCACTTTATTAGGTACACCTCTTCAATTGCATGTTAACACAAATAGCTAATCACATGACCACAACTCAATGCATTTAGAGACAGACATTGTCAACACGACTTGCTGATGACTGGAGCATCAACATGGGGAAGAAAGGGCATTTAAATGACTGAACGTGACATGGTTGTTGGTGCCAGACAGGTTGGTCTGAGTATTTCAGAAACTCCTGATCTACTGGGATTTTCACTACAACCATCTCTAGAGCTTATAGAGAATGGTCTGAAAAAGAGGAACTATTCAGAGAGTGGCAGTTGTGTGGAAAAAATGTCTTGTTGATGTGAGAGGTCGCAGGAGAATGGGCAAACTAGTTGGAGATGATAGAAAGGAAGCAGTAACTGAAATAACCACTGGTTTCAACCAAGGAATGCAGCATATCATCTGTGAAGCACAACACTGGAGCCTTGGAGGCTTGGAGGCACAACACTGGAGCCTTGGAGCTGGTGTAAAGGTGTGGGGGATATTTTCTTGGCTCACTTTGGGCCTCTTCATACCAGCTGAGCATGGTTTAAATGCTGCAGTCTACCTGAGTATTGTTGCTGGCCATGTCCGTCCCTTTATGACCACAGTGGACCATCTTCTGATGGCTACTTCCTGCAGGATAATGCTCCATGTCACAAAGCTCAGATCATCTCAAACTGGTTTCTTGAACATGACAGTGAGTTTGCTGGACTCCAATGACCTCCACAGTCACCAGATCTCAATCCAATAGAGCAACTTTTGGATTTGGAGGAATGGCAGATTCTCATAGACATGCAGTTGATAAATCTGCAGCAACTGAGTGATGCTATCAAGTCAATATGGAGCAGAATTTCTGAGGAATATTGTTGATAATATGTCACAAAGAATTAAAGCCGAAGGCAAAAAGGGATCTAACCTGTAATAATAAAGTGGCTGGTGAGTGTATATCGTGCAATGTGAAGAGTTCCAACTGTAAAGAACCCTTAACCCTATGTCATAGATGGTACTGTGACAGACATAAGATACATTAAGACACCTTTTCATGTCGAATAGAAGATCACTTATAATGGTCTTCATTCATTTTTAAAGGTGAAAAACAAGAAGGACGGACAAGGGAAACAAAAGACATGCAAGAAGTGACCAAATGAAATAACAATGAATTAATGAAATATTAAAGTTGTTGGCACGCAAATTCTGGAAAAAAAAAAAAAAAAAATGGTTGCATTTTTTCTGGATGGAATTGTGTCCAAGAAATGTTCAAGCTCAAGCTCTAATATGGATATAATACCAGGTATGTTTTTGTGAATACTTTACTGCCGTGCATCACACACACAGGCATAAACACTGTACAACCTGACATAGTGATTAAGTGAGTAGCACAACGGCACAGTCAATCTTTACAAGGTGCTGTTCAGTAAGTCCATATATTTACACAGAACTAGCAGCCGACCTTAAAATGAAAGACATCTCTATGCAGCTGTTCTCATACAGATGTCAGTCAACAACAACCCAGTTTGTATTATCTATGGTTAAATACAGCGTGGAAAATGTAAGAAGAAAGAAGTGAAGATAGAAGTAGAAAATATCCTCACACTTGTTCCAGTAATCAAGACCAACTTCGTGTGTGTGTGTGTTCACCAGAGAGTGGTGTTGTTTTGACTAAAGCACCTTCTGAATAAAGGTTTGCTAATTAGTTTTGACAGTGCTACACACTAGACAGCACAGTGAGCAAAGGGGATTAAAAGGAAGACAAACCCTAAAAAGTTAGACTCCAACTTCTTTTCAGCTCTAATTTCTTTTTTTCATTCCTACATCTTTAGCTGTTTTAAAAGTAATCCATCATTCCTAGCAGTATTTTGAACTATTTTTTTCTTATTGCTGACCATACTGCTGCAACAAATCTTAGATACTTAAGCAGAATCTCCCAATGATTTCTGAGTTCTGTATCTTTCAGACCTTATTTTGTGATATTATACCTGTCTGAAAAGGTAGACGTCATTCTTTCTAGAAATGCTGACTGATGTTTTACGATCAGTATTATCATGTTCTCTCCATACTGGAAACAATAATACTTTTTATTAATGTGGTAAAGTACCCATAGGAAATATCCTTTGTATGAAAAGAATGCAAAAGTGGCCACTTTCAAGAGTAAATCATATACTATTCATGAATTTCAGTCCATTTTTTAAATATTTTTTTTTTTTCTGTTTCTTTCCCGTATGGGTAGAAACCACAATGTGAAAATACCAGCAATGCATTTGGAATTCTATTTTAAGCCTTACTGCTATTAGTATTTAGATATTTTTTCATATTTTATGTGTGTCATCTCTGGCATATCAGTCTTAGGTGACAACATTTAGCCACATTAATACAGAGCTCATATGGCCAATGATATGTGAGGTCCATAGGTAAAAAATAAATAAATAAATAAATAAATAAATCAGGGAGCCTGGGAAGTTATATATTCAAGACAAAGGTTAGAAAATAATGTTGCTGAGAACATTAGTGTCGTAAATTTATGAGATTAAAAAAAAAAAATCTTAACATTCAATCAGCATTAACAATGGCAAAAAATGCATTGTCATTGATGCAAAAGATCATTTCTGTTTCATTTTTTAAGGAAAAAGTTTCTGTTTTTCAGCCAAGGTTGGTTGTTTGTGAAAAATATTTCTCACAGAATGTAACCACATGCAGCAATAATCATTTTGACCACTGCTCGTTGTGTTAAAGCTACCTTCATGATGTTGTCACACAGCGTCAGTGTCTTCTCCAGTCCTAATGAATATCTCTGAGCATCTTCACATTGATCTCAGCGGTTCCCGGGGGAGTCTCCATGGGGCAGGTTGAGAGAGAATAGCTACCATGTAGTAAAAAAGATAATGATGAGACGGACGGGGAGGAAAAAAAAAAAGTTTGATTGACAACCACAGACTGCAATTAGCGTGTTCTCTCAAAGCATCTGTGTATTGTAAGTGTGTTTATTTTTGGTGATGTTTGGTGTGTGCGGTGATCTGGATCCGTAATCCGGCGGTTCTGATCCGACACACAGGGACGAGTAGCGCTGGGTATGAGGCGCCACTACCAGATGGTATCCTGCATACCAAACCCTATTATGCACACACACGCACACACACGCACACACACACACACACACACACACACATTTGACCGCACCAGCAGTGATGGAATGGTCTTGATTCTGTCAACCTGCCATACTTCACATCAAATGCATGCTGTGAAACCAGTGTAAAATTAATTACTCTTGTTTGTTTGAGGGCTGTGAAATCACAGCCTATCCATTTTTCTGTGTAAATGGATAGTAACACACCAGGTTCTGCTCCTAATAAACTAATATGTGCAAACATAAGTAACATGAAAGTAACATGACATCAACAAACACTGTTCACTGTGTTTTTCAGGAAATGCGCTCTCAGTATAAATCAGAAGCTACAAATCATGGGTGTGATGTAGGCATTCATATTACATAATGACATGTGCAGCAAAACAAAATCATAATCATATTAAAGTGTTATACCTTAAATTGTACAATTATATATATATATATATATATATATATATATATATATATATAGTTATATATATCTGCTTTGACTGTTATCAGTTGATTGAATGGGCATTATCAGCAGTTACCAGCCATGCAGAAAAGAAACAGAAAAAAACATTAAAAAAATGTACTGAAATTCATGAATAGTGTATGATTTACTCTTGAAAGTGGCCATTTTTGCATAAGGTAAGTATAAGGATATTGTGTATATTATTACTTTCATATACTATTCTGATAAATAACCAAATCATACAAGTTTCATTTTGTTTAAATTTACTAAGGATCTTATATCTGGATTCACTGTTGTATGCTTAACATACAAGTTTTATATGTAAAGCATACAACAGTTATGATGCATACAATATCCTTATACTTTTTTTCTTTATCTTATATGAATAGAATGCAAAAGTAGCCACTTTCAAGAGTAAATCATTATCATCACTATTCATGAATTTTAGTATATTTTTTAATAAGTTTTTTTTATTTTTATTTTCCATATGGGCAGTCTTATAGATATGGGTTATAAATTGTTCAGATAGCACCTATTTCCAGTATTGATCACCAATACAAACAGAACAAACCAATTTCAACAATTTTTTATTTTTTATTTTTTTCAATTCACATTGTTACCTTTTACTTTTAGGATGTGGTAGGTTCAGTTTGGCCCTTCTGAAGCATTAGTATGGCAGTGACAATGCCTTGCATCAATGATGTCATGTATTTTAAATGGGTGTTAGTAGAACACAACCCTACAGCTCTTTAATGACCATTACCATAGGTTACAGGTCCATGCTATTCACTCATACGAATGGCCAACCTTAGCGAGTTTTTGAAAGTACCTTTTTTTTTTTTTTTTTTTTACTCTTTAAGCCAGCATCGACTGTTTTATTTTCTAGGATTTACTTGAATTTCACCCTCAAGATAGATATATGTTCATAGAAATACAAGCTATATAGTGTATAGAAATATAGAGAGACAGATTTAAGTTCATTTTTTAAATGCATGTTCTCTTATTCATACCTACATGGTCTAAACTGGTATTATCAGAGGACATGTCAGAAGAGGGTTAAAAGAAAAAAGAAATCATGGGAAATCTGCTGTTCCCCTGTGCTTCCCTTTAACTCAGAATCACAGTCAAGCAGAGATCATACATATGTACATGACTTCTTACTCCCTGACGCATGCAGCAAGTCCATCGCTGCAAATGAATGCGCCCCTTGATATAATTCTCATCAAGGTTCAATCAATTTTCTCTTCCTTTGCCTGCAGCAGTGTATCAAAAGGGTTCTTCATCAACCTCTTTCACTCTATTCTCGTCTGCACCCCCCCTGCTGCTCCGCCTCCTCAGATTGAGACAGGGGACTTCAGGGGTAGGAGGGGTGGGCATAGAAGCCCACCAGAAGAAGATGGTTATACGTTCAGTTCAAAATGTCCCAAGGTTTCCACAAGATTCCTCTGGGGGTGAAGCTTGGCCAGCATGGCAGAGGTTGGTGGGATGCAGTTGCAGAGGTGTGATAGGTGTTGCATTGTGATGACAGCTTCATCTATGCATCTGCACCCACACAGACGAAGAAAAGTGAACTGAGCCGCTGGGGAAGGCTCTTTGGCTTGCAGGTCGGCTGGTCGGCGAAGGGGGCTGCTAACAGGAGAGATCACCTGGCTTCAGGGGATAAAAGGTGGATCAGAGGTCACACAGACGACCTGGTCCAGTGCTGTGGGAGGTGATGGTTAAATGTTTTGGCAGCCAGGTCAGGAGACGGTCGTCATATGACCTGCTGGTGAAGGCTGGAGTTACCCAGAGCTTTCCCAGTGATGAATGACCACTTAGTGCAGGGAGCTGCATCCTTGAACTGGCTGGGGTCCCACACCATTGCAGTCATGCACACACACACATACACACAAAAATAGCTATAAGCCTGCACATGTCTTTTGGGACCTGCTGGCAACTGAAAATGTGTTGCTTTAGACATTTCTCAATAACGCAGAAATTAATATATTTGGGTGATTAATGCATGACATAAGAAATCTCCAGCTACTGCTGTTTTTATCTTTATTCTACAATTTTCGGTCAGTGGATGGACTGAATAGTTTTTAAATTATGTATTCACTGGCTGTAGAAGGTGCTATGTGGGGAAAGTGCCAGTTTGTGGGGAAGAAAGAAGCCTTTGGCACTGAAAGTGGATGGCACGAATTTCATGCCAAATGGAAATTACCTGTTGCTCCACCCCAATTTGATTGACAATTTTGCCAAGTACCATTGTCATAATTTACTTTTAGTGAGAAGTTAGCATTTTCTTTAGAGAAGATAGTAACTATGGTCACTATCTACTCTTTGAATGCCGTTTACATATTTATACGTCATTTAGAATCCAACAATCGAGTGACACGGGTGTATATGTACGTCAAACTGGGTTTTTTTTCAGAACATAAAGAGACGGTATATGCCACGGAGATCAAAGCAGGAAGTGGAGGTGATCAAGATGAGAGAGCAAAACAGAATCTGGACAAAAATATTGATTGGTGAAAGTGGCCTCTACTCTACCTCTGATAAAACAAGAATGGAACAAGATAAAAACAAATGTGCTTACAGAGTCATAGCACAAAATATTATATAAATGACTCAAAATGGCCAAAAAACACTGGAACAATGTTCAGGTTTGGTTTGGTTTTATGAAATGTCTGGCACTCAGTGAGTTAATAGAATTACTTTATTGCTCCTGACTTGGGAAATTACGTAAGATGACATGTAAAAATCATGTATGTTATTAACAGTGCAGATTACCTTCTACAGCATTCATTTGGAACTTGAGATCATACAGCCGTAGGGTATTGAATCAAACCAACCTGCTGAAAAAAAATGGACTTTAAATAAATAGCCACAACTTTTTGTACATGTCGGGGAAGGGGACGGTACCTAGTTCAGAACCTAAAGGCTTTCTGAGAGTAATAGCAAATATCAAAGCAGCAGGATAACATGGAAAAAAATGGGCAAATATTAAGCAGAGTCAAAATCTAAATATGTTAAAAAAAAAAAAAAAAAAGATAAATACTTTGCTTAATGCTGTTTTTGTTGTTTATTGTCATTTACATAGTTAATATATGCAAATATGATTTAACTCCAAATTAAAGATAGATGCTGGCATTTAAATGGTTGACTGACGTTGACTTAATGAATAGGATACATTTGCGCACACACACAGTATACACACTGTGTTTATGCTGCATTTAGTCATCTGTGGGAATCGGGGCCGAGACAACCTGCTGCGCTGCATCCCGATCTGTTGGGACCCAGATTGGAATATGAGTCCGTCGCTGTTTGTCATCAAGCCCAGATAGGCTCGCTGACCTCCTGCACCTCCTTCCTTCCTTCCTTCCTGTTCTCACATCACCCCATCCCACTCACTCGCCCAACCCAAAAAGCAATAGTAAACACAGTAATACCTCTGTTGGTCCCCGCTGCGTGTGGTGTTGCTGAGGTTACCCACTCAGAAGCCATGTCTCAGAGATGAGGTGCAGACAGGGTTTGATTGAAAGAAGCGAATCGGATGGGGAGTCCCAGGGTGACTGTGTTGTGTCCGTCCGTCGACTACTGACGTGACTTCATTTAGATTTCTATCAGCTGCTAAATTAGAATAATCACTTCTAGAGCACTCCAGGCTTTAAACCTCATTTCTTTGTCTTCTTTGTTTTGTTTTGTTTGTTTGTTTTTTTTTACTCTTTCTGCATTTCAGCTGTTTCAGTTGACTCTCTTTGTCATATTTCTTTAGTTCTAACTGAAATAAAGACACTTCAGTTTAATTTTCCCCTTCCTTCCTCCTGGCCTTATCTCTGTTTTTTTTTTTCAATTAAAATACCTCTTTATTCATGTTATTCAATTTTAATTTTCCTTTGTCAAGGAAACATTTTGTACAAGTAATTTGAAGACGTATCGATTCATCAACCGACCGACAATAATTTTGTCATACACCAAGCAAAAATGACAATCATTGGCTGGCTCCGCCTTCTCCACTCCAGCTTATTGGTTTCACTATATCACACTGTTGCAGGTCTACCTAGACTGCAAGTAGTTAATGGTAAACGCTGGATTGGTCATGATAAATGAGAAACATGGGAGTTTTCATGGCAAGCAGCAAAAACGTAAAAAAAAAAAAAAAAAAAGTTATTCCACATTTGTGTATTTCTTTTGGTGTGTTGTTCTTCCATATTAGACCTTCAAATTAGGAATTGCAATCTGAGACCATTTTTGATGTTCAAATTACTGTAACTCCAATACATCATTAGCTAAGCTGCATTAACCAAAGTAACAAACTGTAACTGTAACTAGTAGTGTCATCTACTCTTGCTCTAACTGCATGTCATGTGTTGTATTAGACTTTCAGGGTTATTTTAATTTCAAACCAAGACAATACATGTATGTATGTAAGTAGAGATCCAGTTGAAAAGAACATCAAGACGTGCACCATTATCCATGATATGCACATTACGGATCCTCCACCGAGTCTTCTGACACGGTGCCGGATGTGGTCGCTCTGAGTTTTGCGACAGAGTTCGACAGACTGGATGGGCTGTGGCCAAAATGTGGCTGTTTCCCCTCTGTGAGGTGACAGCAGGGCACCCCGATTTAACAACTGGGTCATTCCCAAAAGGAGCCCATTGGATGTTTGTTTTATGACTTATGAGGTTTGGCTCTTGTGCACACAAGCGAACAACAAGGACAAGAAGGCACAAACGGACAGCGGCAAACAAACACACATACAAATCATACTCTCATTGCTTCTACGTGTACAATCTTAAATACACATGGAAAGTTAAGACTAAAGTAAAGCCATACACACACAATTGTGCACATAGTCGTTCTAAAACATGCATGATTTGGGGTATATAGACATAACCATAAAGGGAGTCCTTTGTTTCTTTACAGAAACATACATATATGCTTGGGCACACACACAAAAGCATTGACAACCCTCCCTTCTAAGCATTGCCTTTCTTTCTCACACACACACAGAAGAATCCTCAATAGTGCTACTCGTCCTAATAATGCTGGAGTGTTGTGGCAACTAGGCTTTAAGCTACAAATTGACTGCTAGCCGCGGGTGGGCTCATGTAGCGGCTTGCTACTGCTACTCCACCACTGTCCATTCAGCCAGAGGAGACTGTTAGACAGATATATGGCCACTTAATTGGCCCATGATGGCAGTGTGGCGGAGTGGTGATCGCCAGTGGAGTGCTAGACACCGGGATGATTAGGGGCCTGTGTGTGTGTGTGTGTGTGTGTGTGTGTGTGTGTGTGTTTGTGTGAGAAACAGTGTGTGTGCATGGTCTAGGAAGCCAAGCTCAGGGTCTGGGCTCACTTTGTGTGTGTGTGTGTGTGTGTGTGTGTGTGTGTGTGTGTAAAGAGACTGCTCAGCCCAGCAGGACAGTGCCAGGCCTGGACTTATTAGTCACTCATCTCGAGCTGTCAACCCACACAAAAGGCATCAGACGATTAAAAAAATGAACAGCCGCAAACATATTCTGCACACTGCTAGTGTTCTGCTATGTGTCAGGTGTGTGTGTGGACAGTAGGAAATGTGCATGTGAGTGTTTTGATGGAGGCCTATTTTCCCTCAAAGTCCACTCTTTCTCTAAGTGGGGAAATCAATGCAAATAAGGGAGGCGGGGAGGACGGGAGGAGTGAAAAGGATGACAAAAAAGGGCTGGAAAAAATGAAAAACAAACAAAGGCCTGGATTTAAGAAAAGAAAAAAGAGAGAAGAAGTGAGGGGGAAAATGGGATGAGAATGCCCATTAAGGTGGGAAATTGGAGCCCTTTGCTGTTAAGCATTCTGCCTGTGCCCATATTTCCCTGATGGTGGTGTGAGATTCGCCGGGCCCCGAGTTATCCAGATGAGACCGGCAAGAATTAAAATGCCATATGTTCAGGACGGCACCTCGGCGCAAATCAAACGCTCCTGTAATTTCTCTCAATACAAAAGAGGCCCCTAACATTAGGCTCTCTCCGCTTTGCTGGTTTGTTTATTTCCACCCTGTTTTTTGTCATGTTGATGTGGCGATTTATTCCAACTTAGTGCCGGCTTGTGCTGCTCCATATAGGTTGTGTGTAAGCGCGTGTGTAGACAGCATGTTAGGTTGAGGGGATTGACATCAGTGAAGGAATCTCACTTTGGCCTAATGACCTTTTCATAATGAATTTTTCACATTAGAGAGCTTCAATAGCCTGAAACTGTTTTCTTTTTGTTTACTGTATGCCATTCAAACAAAGGGAAGTCATTTGATTTTTCTCTACCTCATTAAATGAATAAAAAAAAATACAAGACATTAATAATATTTGGACTAATTTGTTCTAAAACTAAATTATTCGATATTGCCTGAATCATTTTCTTCCTTATTTTTGTCACTATGCTTCAAGTTAATATTTGACATCGTCTGAATGGCCACACTTTAAATTAGGACAAGATGTCCGCTCTTGCAATGAATTGTTTGTTTGGGGACAACAGTGCACAAACGATCTGAGGCATCCATGTTTTTGCACTTGGTTGTACACAAGTGATGGAAGTAGGTGTGAAGAATGAGAGAGCCTGTTTAATGCAATGATTTCTGACATAAATAGTAATAGTTTAAAACCTGCAGGACAAAAACAGTTGATACAGTAAGTGATTCTGACTTAAATGTAAAGGTCAGGTCTTTACAGGTCCAAAATATTCCAATGATTTTGTTGTACAATTCCTGATAAGAACTATTTTTGAACTGATAGCAATCACTTGTTCTTAGTTTTTTTTTTTTTTATGTAGCCTGATGAAAGTGAATGAGGTCATTAATGTAGCTCTTGAGATCCTCCAGACCTAAGCAGTTAACATTAACCACCAAAGCCAGTGCTCATACCAGGGGGCTGCACGATATTGGGAAAAACTTTTTTATATGTTTTATATATATATATATAGTGCAACAGGAAAAAAAATACAGGACTATTTACTCAAATATTTTAGGCTGCATTGTAATGCTATATATACTTTGACCTGGTACAGAGAAAAAATAGAAGCTCTGGTAAGCAGTTTGATCATAATTCAATCATATCTAATCCACAGACGCCAAAACTTTGTTTAGTTGACAATGAAGCTGTGGTGAGCCGACCTAGACTGCAAGTAATTAATAGGATATGTCATAATAAAGAAGATGTGGGAGTTTTCCTGTAATGGCAAGAAACAAAAAAGTCGTAGTGCTTGTCATTAATGTCATTAATGGTCACATTCACCTCCATCAGATGCCACTGATTGCACCTGATGGCGATCAACTATGCTGAGTCCTGCTTTGTGACGGTTGGGCATGTGCACATCACAATGTCGATCTGCAGCAGAGTTAATGTGTTACATCTAATTCCACTCTCTTTATGACTAATATGAGAGGGACGACTCCAGCTCTCATGCTAATACATCAAGCTTTTTTTCCCCTTCCATAAGAACTGCTTCACCAAAATGAAGACTGCTGCACAGAATGAAGTTGCATCCGTTTTACTCCACTTCCTTCTTTCACTCACCCCCTGCATCCACACCACTTCTGGATAGCGATATACATTGAAGTTAAACTTCAAATATGTGATTTACAAGTCGGAGGCCACTGTGATCATACGACCCTCCCCCCGCTGTCCACCTTCACCATTTCAATAACATCTCTATCTATCAATTTTTTTTTTTTTTTTTTTTTTTTTGCCCCTGCCTCGCCATCCCCCATCAGCCTGACTCGCACCAATAATTGTGTGTTTTCAACCTTTGCAGCCTTTGGCTAATTTAACCACAGATTGAAATGGAATGACACCCCCCACCCCACACACACACATACCACCACCACCACTCCCTACTACCGCCAGCACACACACACACACACACACACACTGCCGTGGCAATCAGGAGTCTGAATGGACTGTGTTTCCTCGCAGACACAAGGCTGATTCCAAAGCTAATAGTCATTGTTTGAAGTGACACTGCTGCCCTGGCATTTGCTTAACCTTCTGTCTTATGCACAAGGCAGAGTCAATGCACAATCCCTGCTTAATTAATATCTTCCCTCTCTTTCTGCACTCCAGATCCTTCTTCCATGTCCCTTTCTTCCACAACCAGACGGGGAAAAACAGAGTTAGTGTCATTTCTACATTTAAGGGCTAAAACAGATTTATGTTATTGTGCCTCTCTTTTGTCTCTAATGAGTCAATGATCATTTGAAAACAAATTTTGCTAAATATGTAACATTTTTGCTTTTGCAGTCATCATCCTCAAGGCTCCCATTACCAAAAACCCAGTTTTAAAAACTATTAATGGCTGGCATTTTGTCACTTAAATTTTCTTCATCAAATATTTTTGAAATTGTTTTTGTCTATGTTCAGAAGAATGCATTTGAAAAGGGGGGGAAAGAGGAACATAGTTATTGTTCACTGTCTTATTTTCATGTCTTTTGATGGACACTTAACTTTTTGGTGACAGTCAGTTCTGCTATCAATCCATTCTTTCTTTTAGGAATCATTTAAATAATGAACTCCTGACAGTAAAATGCGGTCAGAAATTGCTAATAAGGAATGCAACATTAAGAAATGGTCACAGTTGTTTGTTTTCTTGGTTCATTTTGAAAGTCACTATTGTCATCTAGCACATTTGGTTTTACTACATCTTGGTGTGTTTTCAAGCCTCTTTGATTGTTTGCCTCGCTCTCACGAGTGTCACTTCCTCACCTCACTTCCTGCTCACCTGTTCTCACTTCCCTAGTTAGTCACTCACCATTCATACCATCACCATTCATTTTGCCCGTTAATCAGCCTGCTGTTCCCTACCTGCTAGACTCAGGCTACATTTATATGATGATGGTCTGAACAGAAGATGCTAAAGTGGCATTGTGTCTTCACTTTTTATTCCGCGCTTAGAGTGGTTTCGGGAGGTGCATACAGTGACACAAAAGTGTGTGGAATTCAATTGGGCATGCTTGTCAGCTAGTTGGTGCTGTGATTTACTATCACACAACATGATCATGCCTGCACATAATTACAGATCCTTCTCATCTGTGCAGATTCTGTACATTTGTTGGAAAGACTCCTGTGTTTATTAGAGTTGCCAGAGCAGCTTGAAGGTCCGACGCACGCAAATAATCTGACATGTTTGGTTATTTCCCTGTACTGGCACATGTATGTATAAACGCTTACGCGACGTGAGCCGATCTGAGCAGAGTTTTGCGTCTTGGGCAGTGTAGACGGAAAGCGTATTCAAGTTTTCCACTCTGAAGGATGGTTTCATTTCTTTGCATTTTCAAGCCCCAAAAACGCCGTCACTGTCTAAACAAAAGGCACTTCCAATGAAGTATTTTGTCAATTTTACCTGCAAGTGTTCTCGTGTAAACAGGGCCTCAGTACTATTGTCTAACTCATCACCAGAGGCATGTTGGAAAAACTCAAATTAAAGATTCAACAAGCAATGTAATTCTAACATTTTACACGACAAAAATATATTTTATACATGGTTTTGACAGAAGTAAGGCACACAATATCCCACCAACACAGCGTTTTGTTTTATGCTCTGGACCATAAGCATGAAAGCAAAGGAAGGGAAAGGCAAACTGGGACACATTGTTCTTCTTCTGCCATGATCACACCTGGAACTTTGTTACATCTTGTGACATCTTAAGGATTAAATCCTTTACAAGTTGAACATAGAAATGGTAGATCAGAAAGACAATAACAGCTGCTTTGATCTGACCTTTAGGGACAGCTGAATGTACTCTATGTATAGCAGAAGAAAAAAAAAAGAAAATAGAAATGGATGCTTATTAACAACTTTATTTTCTCCATACACACACTGGCTATTTCTGAGGGCCTCTATGTTAATTCCCCATTACAGCCCTGCTATTCCAAACTCCTCACTCCTAAATACAAATCAGTGCCTAGTTAAGACTGAAGCTCTGCCAGTGAGCTAAACAGTGCCACAACAAACACTCTCAATCCTAATCTTTCTGCCCTGACAGTTTTTTTCTCTTACTTAATTTGAATTTGTTTTTCTTCTCTTGCAGTGCTTTATGAATGCTCCATCAGACCAAAGGGCAAACCTAATCTACTCAGTAAGTGGGAGGGAGTGCAACAGTGACAATGTGACTAATCAAAGTGGGAACAGCTGACATGAGACTGCATTACAAACAAACACGTTATATGCATCATTGCTACCCCGAAATGAACTTACTCATTCGCATTCATTGTAATATGAATATGATTATAGTAATGCTATAGTGTTGCCCTGAGCTTTCAACCCTTAGAGTTACTATGTATGTATGCATATTGCAGTCTTGTCTTGGTTATAGGGATCATAATGCAGTGATTTGATGATGTTGTTTTGACACAAATGGGCCCACATATACCAATATTTATACTTTTCAAGCTCCTGATAAATAGATAGGTCTAATGTTAATATGAAAGTTGAACTTGCATACCAAGTACCACAAAAATCTACCTGGCTGTAGTTATGTAATTGGACTGTACTTATATAGTCATTCCACCACTCACTTTATTTCACATCTACCCATTCACATTCATACCGACGGTGACAAACATCAAGCATTGCGAGTGATGTGGGGGGGTAGGTGTCTTGCTCAAGGACTGCTGGAGGCGGGGATCAAACCCGCAACCATCTGATTGATGCTCTACCACTAAGCCACAGTTACTGACTGATTCGGGTGGTTGGATGGGTCAAAACAGGACTTTTACCAAGGAGATCAAAATTTGTCATGTGTGAAACAGTCAACATTTAGTCATCTTTTAGTGCCTCACAGCAAGAAAGTACAGGGTTTGATTCCCGGTCTTTCTGTCTGGTTAAGTCTTTTGGCTAACTTAAGTCGCCCGTAAGTATGAATTTGAGTGTGAGTGGTTGTCTGTCTCTATGTGTATGAAGTGGAGACGATCGCGATTAGAATGCAAAGCAAACAGATGGTGAAAGTGGCCTCTACTATACCTCTGATAAAACAAGAATGGAACAAGGAAAAAACAAATGTTTTTTTTTTTTTTTTCATGATGAAATAGAGAGTCTCTTCTTTCATTTGAGCTATTCTCTGTTTTCAGAGACATAGTACAAAATATTCTGTGGGTCTTGAAATATGACTCAAAATGGGCAAAAATGCTGGCACAAGGCACTTTTATAAAATTGCTGGCCCTCAATGAGTTAAGTTCATAATTTAAGTCATGGAAAGTTGTGCCTAAACTTAACCAAGTTTCCTGTGACCAATGATGATGACCAAGCTGCCATATTTGTTCAGTTAAGAACACATACAACAACTGATAAAAATAATATATGCAAATTTGGTGGAAAATTGTTTTTAGACTATTTTTGAATTTCTCTGACATTGTTTCAGTAACACAGGATTCTGTCAAAATGTCAGTCAAACGGTACATTTCTAAACTAAATTTTAAATTACACAGGAGTGATGAATTTCATCATTCTTTGTATACATATTTTAACCATCTCCTCCTTGTTAATGATTCTTCTAATTTGATTTTTGAATCGTGTTAAGTCTGGTTCAATATGAGCATCATAAATGAACCATTTATCATCCTTCTGACATGTAATAAAGGTGATTGAGGTAATACGGCGTTGATAGTTTACAGATACAGTACATGTGATCAACTGGAGACAGCTGCTCTGGTGCTGTAAGAGAACATCACCAATGCAACATGTATTTTTTTTTTTTCTCACTGGGCACAAGTTTTGATATGTAAATGGATTTTTAGGGTGTTTATCCATCCAATTATGTCTGAGGGAGTGGAAAGGAGGACCCTGCACATACTTCCAACAATTTTTGACATTTATGAGACATAATCGAGCATATGTGTAGAAAATATAATTCTAAGAGAATATCCACATTTCTCTGTTATGAAGTCAGGGTGTCTGAAAGTAGACAGACAGAAAGCATTTAATTTGATCATTGATTCATATAGAGTATTCTGTGGGCGCCCACCTCAGGAACATTATGTTAAGACAGGCAAAGGCAAGCAGGTATTTATTATAAGACAAATCTGTATTCTCTCTCTTTTTATCTAAAAAGCTGTGGTCTCGAGTATTTATACAGTAAGTGTACAATATTATTTTTTTCTTAAACCCATCAGTGTTGCATATTTTTTTGTGCTTTTGATAATTTCCACGATAGTCCAAATAAAATCTACAACCTAATTCACCTGGGTACGGTGAGTCTGACATCATTTGTTTTGAAAAAGAAATAATTATTTTAAGTCACGTGTACATTTCTACAGCTGTGTAATGTAGGAGTGGACTCATCTGGACAGAGAGGTCACTTGTTTGCTTTCCCCCACTGTGTGTCTGTAGTCGTCTCTTTATCTTTTCTTTCCTCTCTGGGTGTCTGATGAAGTGGTCAGTAGTTGACAGGTGCTGCCATGGCTGGCAGGCCAAACACAGCATGGGTGTGTGTGTGTGTGTGTGTGTGTGTGTGTGTGGTCTGCCTTATGTCCACATTGGGGTCACACACTGGACTTAATACCAGTTGACTGGGGACGGTATGTGCAAGTGAGGACAAAGTCCATGTCCCCAATTGTTCAAACCTTGATTTTGGGTTAGGGTAAGTTTTTAGAAAAATCAGTTTGTCCCCAACGGGGGGATAAAATGCCTAAATTTCTCAAATGTGACTTAAACCAACGTGTGTGTGTGTGTGTGTGTGCGCACAAGCCAGACGCTGCTGGAGGGCATGTCGGCCCAGTGCTGCAGAGCATGGCAGGAACAAAGCCACAGGGACGCACAGTCAATGACATCTCTCTCACCTGCTTTCCTCGAGTCAAAACTTTAGTCTCACCCTGACGAGGAAAGAGAAAGTAGCCGAACTCATTGTTTGTTCTTTTAATGGAACAGGCTGTTGTGGGTGTGTTCGCGGTGTAGTGCGAGGCAGAGAAGGATTACATTCTCGTGGTGTGACGACTCAGCTAATAACTCACTGGGTGGGCCCGACACTCAGGACATGGAGAACTCCCAAGGGGCCGCTAAGAAGCAGCAGTACGTTACATTTTGGTAGCTTTGCTCTTATCTATTTGTCTTTGCACATCTGTATTCAGGCAGGTGTGTAATAGGTGATAAATTCAAGCAGCACAGCCAACTCCTGCAGTCTATTTAATAACTACAAGTCAGTCAATAAATATTTGGGAGGTGATTCCACACAGCGAGCCTGCATAGAACAACGACCAATCAAATCCATACAAAACACCTGGGCAGGGATGGGGTTGCCCTGACAACAGGTGTCCAAAAAGAACTTCATACAATCATTTGCCACTACAATCTACATGAATACATAGAAATAGTACAATTATACACAGAAATTTCACACGTTACAAAGGAGTACTGTAATGCACTGGAAAATACAGAAAACATTAGTTCTCATAATAAGGAGCTCAAACAGCCCATTATATACTACTTTCAGGTTCATACTTGCATATTGGGTTTCTACTAGGACTTTCCTGTATTTTCCTCATACTGTCTGCTTGATTATGCTCGTATATATGTTTCGTCTGAAATGCTCTCTTTTAGTGCATAACTGAAAAGACAAATTGAGAAAACTGGAAATAAACTGGGACAATTTTAGAATATTTACATTTAAAACCAAATTTTGTTCATAAGTTACAGTTTCTGAATATGTGTTTATAGAGCACTTGAACTTGCATTATAATAAAACACTGAAAATTACACATGGAACTTTGAATTGTCTGGAAGAAATTTTAAAAAATGATCTGTGGGTAAGACAACCCACACTCCTAGACTCTGGGAATACTCAGCATAGATAAAGTGTTATGAAATAAAACAAGAAAATCATCAAATTAGCTTTAATTTTTGGACTTTTCTGGTAAAGCTTCCACAGATTCAGTTTGCTGCAGCATCTGACAATGCAGACACAGTCGAAAACACAACGTTAAAAGCCAACAAACATCATTTGAAAACATTTAAATGACTAACTGGACATCAGCACACAGGTCACATGACTCTTCCTTCATAACACAGAGCACAGTTTCAATGTCCATCTATCCAGACTCCACTGTGTTAAAATGCTGCTTTGCATTTGCCGAATCACCCATTATACCTTGGATGTGGTTTTCCTGGCGGATCCTCATCAGGCTTGACCATGGAAGTGTGTGTGTGTGTGTGTGTGTGTGTGTGTGTGTGTGTGTGTGTGTGCCGCTCCTCCTCATGTTGGTATCTAAATTAAATTGTCTTTATCTCCTCCAGAGGAAAAAAAATGAAGAGGGAGGATGGGGAGTGCTAGAGAGTGGGTGTGAAAATTAATTTGTTAGATCAAAAAATATTTAATTTTGCTGCACATCAAACAAACTTGGTCTTCAGACAGGGTGTACTGAGGCGGGCCCGCCTTTTTCTTCTTCTTCCACTTCTTTTTCTTCATCTGCTTCCTCTTTTTTTTCTTTAATTAAAAAGGCATTCTATTATTACAGCAGATGAAAAGGAAACATCTATTCAAACAGTACAGTCGTACCGGACTACCACTAATCTTTTAGTAATTATTTTTTAATTGAATCTTTTGAGCACAAAAGCCCTGAGCAGATGCTTGCATTACCGCGGTCCCGCATCGCGCGCCACGCCATGTATACGAGATGATGCCTGCTTCGCCACGAGCAAGCGGCAGGACAACACGGGAATGAAAGTTGGAAAAGAGAGAGAGAGAAAAAAAATTAAAGAGGGATGGGATTGAGAGCAGGAGACGAGGAAATCTGCAGAGATGGAAAGTTATATGGAGGCGAACAGCTCAGCAGCTCTTTAGATGTCGGAGCATGCAGTGTGTTTGCACACGTTCGAATCATTTCTGCTGATACACACACTGGGATGGAAAATGAGAGGTCAAGCAGCTTGAATCTAAACTTCGCCTTCTTACCTCTGCCACTTCTCCTCTCAATCCTTCTTTCGTGTTGATGCCTCCGAACTTCTTCAGCGTCTGCAGAGTGCTGATTACAAGCACATAATGATCGGTCTTAAGGGACTGGAGGGGGGTGTTTTTACTAAAAAAAAAAAGCTCCAAAAGATGAACCCAGTCTAAACTTTCCAGGGTTTTGCCTCCCAGAAAGGACCTTAAAAACACCTTATTACCACAGAGCTCCCCATTTCACTGACATTTGATATGCTTCCACGTCTGAGTGAGGGATCCTGGATGATGTGTGTGTAAAGTTCTCCCTCCTAGATGCCTCAGAAGTGCTTAAAAGACATGTAGAGGGAGATGCAAAGAGGGGCTTAAGGAGCAGGCAAATAGGAGCGGCTCCGGGAAAGAGACATCTTTAGCTTGGCTGTATGCACCGGCATATTGGCTCTTAATCATGTCGAGTACCCGTCAGAGCTCGCCAAAGCCGGTTAAATCACATTACTCGTGCATTGTGCATGTATGTGTGAGCGTGGAGGAGTGTGCGACCACACTTTTATGTGTTCGTGTACTGTGTGTGTGTGCAGAAAGGAAAGTGAATGTGAAGGTGTTAGCCTGAACTGTGCATCAGCTGAAAGTTACCTGAGTTAATGTCAGCTGCTCTGCCCTGTTGTTTATTGGGTATGTTAATATATTGGAAATAAAATCAGTCAATTTGGCAAGTTTTAATTGTTCTTAATGTGAATTTATTGAGCAAAGGCATTTCCATCTTTCTTCTCTCAACTCCTTTTCAATATCGGCAAAAAACGGCTGAAGTAAAAATATTTTTTTTTTAACAAATTTTGCTGTTTCTAATGCGATACTTTAAAATGCACATAGACAAATTGACATTTAAGCTGTCAGTTTTTTACAAACCTACCTAGGTAACAAAGTTATCTGGGAACACTCGCTCACATGGTCACAAATAGTGTTGCTCCTTCCTTCCCTTTCTTTGAACACCACTGTCTAATATGTCTTTTCAATAACATCTTTTCGACGCTTTCAGCTTCATGAGTAGAGTGTGTGTTCGAGTATTTAACAGTGACTTCAAGGAATGATTCTAGGTGATTTTAGAGACAAAGGGTGAACCAGCCTTGTGTACAAATGTGTGTGTTCCCATTGCAGTCAATATTTGGACTGATCAAATGTAGCTATTGGAGACAGATAAATGGCGAGAAAAAGCAAAGGAGTGTGAAATGGTGAGGGAAAGGAAGGGGGGTAATGTTGGGAACCGACAAGGACCAACCCTGAGAATGAGAGATCAACAATGCCATAAATAACCTTGGGAGAAGTCACCTATCCTCCCGCAGGCGACAGCTCGTCAGGGAAATGAATGGCTTGTCACTGTCGTCTTTGTGCCCATGGCTGAGGGCACTGAAGCTGGCACCGACGCACTCGCACACAAATGGAAAAAAAAGGTTTCCTTTCCTTTTTTAATGTCTTTGCAAACCCCCAGCACTGCCGCTATGAACGCACAAACACACCCAGGTTCACAAACACTCTTTGAAAGCATGCATCCACTTAAGCCCCAAAAAAAAAAAAACGACACTCCGAAGCGAGGAGGGGCGTTGATGGCGTGCGTGGGAATGATGGAGCGTGCAAACATATGCAGACGCACACACTCGCTCTCAAAGCCACTCGTTCGCAGCTCGCACACCTCTCAATCTCTCCGTCTGTCTGTGTCACTCCCCCAATCTCCATTTGTCTCTCTCTGGACTCCAGGTGTGTTGCTTGGATTTTATCCCCGCAGCATTTTATTCTCATTCAACACAATATTTACCCACAGTTCAATAGGCTCTGGCGCTGCGTCCTACAAGCACTGCGAGGGGAAAAACGTGTGTGCTGTGGTTCTTTGAAACAGATCAACTGCTCTGAGCTGTGTGCACATTGTTTATTAAATTATACATTTGTTACTCAACAACTATTCCGCCTGCAGAAATTCATTCAAACATACATTGAAATTAGTGCAGATTCATTATTATTTGTTATGAAGAAGACAAATTCCTTACAGTTTTCACTCTGTTAGTATTTTTTCAGTTGCACATCACACAGGTTATGAAACACATGCACAAGTATTAATGGAGACGGGTCAGAGTGAGGGGGCCGCCTCGTATTCAGGCACCCTGAGCAGTTTGGGGTTCGGTGCCTTGCTCTTGCAGAGGAGCGACCCTCCAGTTCCCAGTCCGTCACTACAGACTGTCACCCAGTCCGTCACTACAGACTGAGCTACTACCGCCCTGCCACCTTGTTGGTATGTTTTAGTCCTAATCACAAAGACGTAATTTCTCTTCACTAGTTTACTCTTCGAGTGCCTTTGATATATTTCTATGTCAAAGTGTTTTTCAGCAGCGGTCTCCTGCAGCCTGTGAGTAATTTTGTGGTTTCTGGGAGATGTAGTCAGAGCATAAAGAGATGGTACGGAGACCAAAGCAGGAAGTGGAGACAATTGCAATTAGAAAGCAAACAGACAGATTCTGGACAAAAAGTGGTGTTTTTGGTGGGAGTGACCTCTACTCTACCTCTGATAAAACAAGAATGGAACCAGGTAAAAACAAACATTTTTTTTCATGATGACATAGAGAATCTCTTCTTTCATTTGAGCTATTCAGTGTTTTCAGAGGCATAGTACAAAATATAGAAATATGACTCAAAATGGGCAAAAACAGCTGGCACTCAAATAGTTAACAGTGTATACCTGTTGTCCTTCTGCCAAATTTCAGCTCTGAGTTGACAACAGTATTGATATATTCATTAAGTTTCTTTTAAATAATCCCTCTCAGTCATTACTAATGAAGTGTGTGGTGGTGGCTGCCCTCTGCCTGTGATTTTCCTGTGTTCAGGCTGTTTCTGGGCATCAACCTCCATATTAAAACAGAGCGACCAGGTGCCAGATCGGAGGCACTTATCCAAGAGGAAGCTTTAACAATAGCGGACAAAGCACTGAAACGAAGCAAATATAAAGAGGGAACAATGGTGAGCAGACAAAGCTCGTTCCAACCCGAGAGTGGATCTGGAGTTGGTTTTCACCTGCGGGTGAGCACCTTAACAGCTGCTGAGTTTGACTACATGAAACGCAAACGACACATCCTACTTTTTGTGCCATGGTGATTGTGGGCGAGCAGGCTTTCTCAAGTTCAGCCACATATTATTGATAAGCGTGAGATCTGGACTCGGTCACTCCAGTACACTCAGTATTTAAGCCATTATAATATTCTCAACTTTGCCCAGTGTCAAAGCTCCAGAAAATAATGTAAATAATGTAATATTAAGTGCATTGATAATGCAGAAATACACTCCGCATTTCCATTCCTTTGTGAGGCCACCACTACATAGACAACAAAATGATTTATCTTATGTTATTAGGCTGATAAAAATGCATACGACTGCATGTAAAAAGCCCTTATTGATCCATTTTCATGGTTAAAGAGCACCTGACTAACAGGAACCCAACACTTCTGAAATCAAACCTGATATACTGTGACAAAAATCCTCTTGTCTTTATTTTCAAATCCACAAAGCTGAACTTAAACTCAGGTGTATTGCCCTGTGTGTGTGCGTGAAATAGCTGCTTTGTCAGTGAACGAGCTGACGTGATGAAAATACATGACTCCAGCACTATTCCACATATTCACATCTTTCAAAAAAAAAAAAAAAAAAAGTCACAGGCTCCTTTTATATAGAGAATGGCTTCACAATTCATTTCAATTTCCTGCAGGGCCCGAGTGACTTCAGAGAGCGAGTAATCTGACGAAGAACTCCATTTAGCCTTGCACTTACATCTTAACCCCAAACCCGATATTTCACAAACATGGCTCTATTGCGTGTGAGGAACGCTGCCTGTCGACTTTATTTAATTTGAGAAAGGCCTGGGCGGAACGTATTACAACCCCTCCCTCTTTGACATCAAACCCTCGCCTAAAGTGGCGCTCCACACAAGTAACAGAACTACTTACATCACAAAATTGACTCTAAATGCAAACAGGCATAACTAGGGACAGCCAAATCATTCCCCCCCTTCCTTCGCTTTCTTTTTTTTGATTCATCTGGAAGAGAGTTCGGGGGCCTTTTTTTCTGCAAATTTCACACTGCGTAGTATTGTGCTTGGATAAAAATGAAGCGGAGAAATGAGGAGAAAGGGACGGCGTGAGAGAGAGGGGATGGAAGAAGAGAGAGAAAAATCAATAGTGAGGACATAGCTGGGGGGTTTCCATATTACATTTTGCATAGACGTCGGCTGTAATTTGCCTTTGATCTTGCTCCCAAGATGACTCACTGAAGCCATCTTCCGCAGCCAATTGGGGTTGGGGGGAAGGAGAGGGGGAGGGTGGAAGGAGTGGGTGGAGGGTTAAGGATGGAGAGAGGCGAGAAGGGACGTGTGGAGGGAAGGTGGGGGTGGGGGGGGAATCGACCACAGAGCCTGGATGCCAGGCCAGGCCTTCGTCTCTGGTTCATAATTTCTGCTGAGGTGTCTTTTCTGCTGCAGACTGGATGTAATGCAGACTCTCCTGGCTGCACATAAGTCCAGTATGTCCAGTTAGTCCTGACAGGCTCATGCACTGGGCCAGACAGATTTGGTTGTAAACAGAATTTAAAGGTGGAACATCAATTTAAAAAAAAAACAAAAAAAAAAAAACATAAAAGACAAAATAGTAAAAATAGAATCAGTGTTTGGAATACAGAGACACTGAGCGGTCAAAGCCAAATGGTTAAAGGGTCATTTTATCCCAATTTCAAAAACAGATACTTTGTTGGTATGTTACTTTTCTGTGGTATGTACATCTTTACCACAGTGTGCTATGCTTTCCACCAAAAAAATAGTTTCTGCTTGCTGTTGAACGCAGTATAAAAAAATGTATAAATCATTCATCTGAGGAAAAGATATTTTTAGAGAGCATATAAAAATTAAAACATTGGACAGGGAGTTTAATCAAATATCTTTCCTACTGATATTAATTGTGAAAGGCTCATAAAAATCTTTGAGGTGAAATAACTGAAAAATGATCCAAACAAGATTCAGACGTCAGGATTAACCCAAACGACTGTAGTGACAGATACTGATAATTTACTTCATGCTGCTGGTGAACACAAACACACCGGTGACCATATGCAAACTTATGGCATGGTAGTGAACCATATTGCCACAGGCGATTAAAAATCACTCTCAGCGTTGGAACGGGATGAAATAATGAATGAAGACATAAAACTAATTAATAGATAGAGCTTTCTCAGAAAGAAAAGAGAGGAGGATTCGTCATCTCTTCTCTACACAATGCCATTGTTCCCTGCGACATTCACTAGTCACTGTATTATTAATGACCCCGCCTTGCAGAACATCCATTTTTCTCTTTTGGCTCGCTCACAATCTTAAAGAAACTTGTTTTTGGAGCTTTTTGTCCCTCCTCCCCCACCACCATTGCCATCACCATCACCATCCTTTTTGCATGTATGTTCTGTGTCACTGTATACTGCTTGAGCTCTCCAGAGAGGCGTGTGCGAGGATTTTACTGAAAGTTTTTTTTTTTTCTTTTTTTTTTTTTTTCAGAAACCAGGGAAAACTTTTGTCCTTTTTATAGCTTGGATGTTTGGCAAGCTTACGCTTAAGTGTGTATCTGCTGTTGAATATCTCATTGAAACAGAATGATTAACAGAATGACCTGGCATTGATGATTCTGTTTTTTAACAGCGAGGTGAAAATAAACAAAATTAACTTTACCAATCTTCACTTTTCAAACACCAAACACTGCCAAACCCCTTGCACTCCTGCTTTATAATTACAATTATAAGAGCTTTACTTGACATCTGAATGAAAGACACTTCACATAAATACCTCTAAATGATGTTATTTGACACTGACTGCTGTCCTAGGAATTCAAAAAGAAGAGTCTTTAAAGCTAAGAAAGTGCACTCAAAGTTAAATTGGCAACTAATGATGTAAGTTTCCACCTATGCTGCATTTCTGTCATAATTTGGCCCCCTCTGTCAAGAATACCAGAGGGTGTTTTTGTTCTCATGCTAGCACCCAATTTCTTGGTGCTGGTAGCAGAATTTGATATTATTTGAGGCTTATTCCTAATCGTCCAGACGGTAAATATTGCACACTTCTTCTGCGGTGGCCTAATGGGCATGTAACTTTATAGGCAAACATGTGAAGTGGTATTCCTCCAGTGCCTGGGAGCTTACAGAGAGTGCCAGGCACTCCCTGAAGATGAAAGACTTGTCAGATGGCACCGTCTAGCTCTGCACAGACACTTATGAGAAACAGACCTTCAGGAGAGGCTAAGTGTCCAATCTCTTGTGACTAAAAACAGTAATAGAGCACAATCGCCAGTAAATGGAGGACTATTTCAAAGCCAGAATTGCAACTCTCCTCCGTGTTTTGGCGACGTACCCCTGTTGAAACGTACACCTTCACCATCCCTCACCAGGAGTGCACAGCAGATTACTGCTATTATTACACTTCATAAATCCTCTCTGTTCACATGATTGATGATTTTCCACCCTACGTTAAACATGGTGTGGTAGATCTTTTTTTAAGAAATTCGGTTACATGTTCTGAAGTTTCAACTCAACATGATAGTTTTCAGCTAAATTCCATTTGGCTGTCCGTCTTTTCCACTGGGCTGAATTAGCATTCAGTCTTGATAATCTACGCCCTCGGCTCTCTCCTGGCCCTGTCCGCAGTCCCTAATGATGAAATGAATTACACCGTCTATTGTCAGCGTACTTTAATCATATTAGCTTCTGCTAAAATGACAGAGCATTGTTCAGGGTCCCAGACAAAGGAAGACACATCTGAGGTACAATGGCCCTCGGATCTCTCTCAGTGAATTACATTAATTCTAAATAACGTCACGTTAAGCTGCCTGTCCAATAGAGGTGGTGAAAGAGGTTTGGCTGGAATGGCATTTGCACCTTCATCATTGCTCCTAATGAAACAGTAGAATACTGATAGATCACTGACACTTAGGAATGAGTTCATTACATCTGCCTGTCTTCCTCTAACATTGATTATTGCATTGCTTGTGCTATATCTATTCTAATATGACGTTACAACCAAAAGCTAATTAAATTGTAATTAAATTGTAAGACTGTAAGAAGGTCAAAGGCCCAGATCTGCCTCACTATGAGCACTAAGCCAAAATGAAAACCAAATACACTGTATTGTCAAAAGTATGTGAACACCAGTTTTTACCCCTTTGTGTACCTCTGGTCTGGGGTTGTAATGGTTTGGCTAAGCTTCTAAATTCCAGTTACAGAAAATCATAATGCTACAAAGACCAATATTTTGGAAGTGAGATCGGTGGAAAACCGACCCAAACAATACCATCTCACCGCTGTCTTGTCAAAAACGGATGTTTGATTTGTGACGCCTCAAACAATGGTACTCTAGCCATGTCTTTAGCATCAGTTTTGGACATGTCAAGGACAGGGTGTCTGTTTCAACTCACTTATCTTTTCAAAATAAACTTCCATGTCCACAGGAGGTTTCTGCTTGTTACAAGCAGATTAAAATCAACTTCCAGCATAGGTTTTCTTAGTATCCAGAGATGTGATTTTGTGTATTATGACTACAAGCATGTGTAGTTTGCTAGCATGGCGTTGTCTGGTCTGGGAGTTCAACCATTTCATATTTTGTTTTCAGTTCATGAAAGTTAATTGCAGCATTTCGATCACCTAAAAATGTCTTGTTGAGTTGATTGTACTTAGCTTCCCTCTCCTGTAACTTCTGATGGCAGTAGCCAAAGGTCCTTGTGGTAATGAGTCAACGGGTCACTAACCAGGGTATAATTTGGACCCGTCTCAAGTCGAACCTCAGAGTAACCAAGAAAAATGATTTAAGTCAAGTCAAGTCAAGTCAAGTTTATTTGTATAGCCCAATATCACAAATTATGTATTTGCCCCATTGGGCTTTACAATCTGTACAGGATATGACACCCTCTGTCCTTTACAAATGACCCTCGCATCGACTAAGGAAAAACTCCCCCCAAAAAAACCCTTTTAACAGGGAAAAAGAAACGGAAGAAACCTCAGGAAGAGCAACAGAGGAGGGATCCCTCTTCCAGGATGGACAGACGTGCAATAGATGCCATGTGTACAGAATAACAACAATGAAAACGCATTAACACTAACACTACATACAAAATTGTATAGAAATGTCCAACTCAATATAACAACAGCTAATATACAGTGTGTATATATAGAATTATATGAGAGTGTCCAAGGGGATGAAGAGCATCATCAAGCTATCAGCAAAGGATGAGAAGCATGTCTTCCTCTCCACCACACCAACCAGAAGAAGCTGGGCAGCACGTCCTCCTCTCCACCACACCAACCAGAAGAAGCCTGGGCAGCACGTCTTCCTCTCCACCACACCAAACAGGAGGAACCTCCGCAGGATGACCTCGTCACCACCACGTCGCTCAGAACCAGAAGATGAAGCCCGAGTAGTTAGACATCTACTTCAGTATACAGTGATGTTTGAGACAGTACTGTTCCTACAAATTTATTTTAGCAGATCCTGCATCAGCATGGTAATTCCACAAGGCCACAGAAATGTCTTTTTTTCCCCCAGTTTTGTTTTGGAGGAACTTGACTGGCATGCACACAGCCCTGACCTCAACCACATTCAACACCTTTGAGATGAACTGGAACATCGACTGTGAACCACACCTGATCACCCATCATCGGCCAGCCAGACTCTAACATCTAGTGGGAATCCTGAAACCAGTTTTTTAAGAATGGAGGCTGTTATAACAGCAGGTCAGTGCCCATGGTGTTGGAATGAGGGAGTATAATTTTATTTGCATAGACATTTTGGCCATATAGTAAGTCAATATCCTTGCATTTTTATTCTATAATCTCAGTTTTACATTATTTTTTTAAACACCCAAACCAATACATTACACACATACTGAAAGCAGATACACGCTCATAAATGTGGGCAGGCTGCAGTTTAATCTGAGGGGGAATTGCTAAACGATTGGCCGAGTCCTTAATTTAATAATTTCTACCGGGTAGTAGCCCACCCTCATCCCTGTTCAGTGATGAAGGTGCTTTAAGGAGAGCGATATTTAGCATATCTGGCTAAATGGTCCTAACAAGCCCCAGCTTGCACTGTGTTAAAAATTAATAAATAATAAAAGAAGGAGAAAATGTGATGTTGCCAGGGAAATAATTTGCCTCTCTTGAACCGATGATGGCATGCACTTTATGTAAATTGGTGTCTGGGGACAACAAAATCCCTCTTATTACATATGCAGACTTCATAAAAGAGAGGGAGAGGGACGGGGAGAGAGAAAAATAGAAGGTAGGAGGGTAAAAGAGAGGCGAAGATGATAAATAGCAAGTCAGCACAAAATTGGTTGTATGTGAATGTTATGTCCATAAAATCAATGTAGAGGTCCCATTTCTCTGATTGTAACATTAGTGTGTGTGCATCAAGCCTGTAGTGCTTCAGGCAAACTGAAGTATGTGTAATAACACACAGATTCCTTTTTTAAAGGCTCCTTAGAACCACCTTAGTGAGTATTACAGTATTTGAGTTAAACCATTTCAAAACATAAGGATTTTTAATTATTGGGGCTGTCAAACAGTAATGTTTTTTGATTAACAGTTAATCGTGATTAATCACATGTATTAGTTTTATTTCAGTTTTTACTATTATTGCATATATTTTTGAATTATTTTGAATTTAAGATCACATTCTTGCACGAACAGTGATTGCATGAAGTATGTCTCTTCTATGATGTTGACTGGTCTGCAGTCAGCTGACACCCATTTATCAAGAGCTGTATTGTAGTTAACTTCTTCCATTTAGCTTCAGATCTATGGAGACTTGCTCACTCACACTACTGCAGACAAAGAAATATGCAATGAAAAACGAAGCTATAGATTTTCATGCAGGGGCAGTGTGGAGTGAGCAAACAAGCACAGTGTATGGATGCAAACACACACTCACACACATACACAAACATGTACTCTGTTTCGTCACCCTCCCGCTCCCCCACCACATCCAGCCTGCTCTCTCCAAGGAAGTTTTGAATCCTGTCATTCTGGCTTGGAGTTCAGCACTTCTTTCATGTGTGCCTCGACAGTGGGCCTTTCCTCCTTTTGTATTGTTTTATTATTTATGCATGGGGAGGGGTTGGTGGTCGTTAGGTGGGGGGGTAAAGCGTCTCTGGCATAAGCAGTAGAAGCACTGGGACAGATGGGGAGGGTGGTGAGACAGGGACTAATTCATATTCTGTTTCAGCAACATCTTAGCGAGCCGAAGAGTTCAAACATTTTCCAAGCAAATGCAGAGTGAGAAGGAATGAAAGGGAAAGGCAAGAAGAGAGGGAGGACAAGACACTAGGGAAAGTGTGTGTCTGAGTGTGTGTGTGAGAGAGAGAGAGTGTGATTTTTGCATTCACATGTCCATATGCCCGTGTGGGTATATATAGCAGCATATACAGTAAGTGTTCAAGAACAGATGGAGATACAAACAAAACTTTCTCTATGGAAAGAGATTAAAAATAGATTTTGCTTTTGGTGTGAAGGAGGCACCAGGGGTGGGCTGTTGTTACTCCCTGTGTGAATGTGTCTGTGTGAGTGCACATGAATTACGTTGTCTCACAGACTCAGACGCATGAACACATGAGCTTTCTTTGTGGAAAGTTCCAATGAGTCGGAAGCTGTCAGCAGATCATCACAAAACCAGGACAAGATGTGTAAAAATATGTTGGTTTTTTTGTATGCGTCTTAGGCTCAGAAACCATCCAGCCTCTGTTATCCCTCATTATGTGGTGGTTCTGTCTTTTACAATCCCATTGATTAGTTTGATAAAGCATACATGTGCAGCAGGATAAGCATGATTCTGATCATGAAATGAATGCTCTATTGTATGTCAAACAATATATTCAGTGTGAGGTACGGTTTCAAAAAGATGCTTCCACATGTCAAATCTGAACATGCAGCATTTTCTTTCTTTTTCAGACTTGTGAAATGTATTAAGTAGTAAAAAAAAACATAAAATGAATAAAAGAGGCCTGCTGTCAGATCATGTGCAGTCAACAGGTTTCATGAGGACTAATGTGGCTGAAACATGTCTGTAATGATAGTGAGTGTGATAGAGGAAAAAAATTAGATCTTCTAAAATTATTGTAACCACTTTGTTGACACATTTAGAAAAAAAATACAACAAAAAACAAAATAAGATGAAATTAAGAAACATGTTCACCAATTCTGACAAGACATATTTGCCATGAAGAAACAATCTACAAATATAATAGAACTTAATTCCTGGCTTTCAGTCTTTCAAATAATGCAATTGTTAGGGAATCAGCATCATTTTGAGACGCTCGGTGCATCTGAGACCCTATGAGGACAAGCGGTAGAAAATGGATGGATGGATGATGCTACGTCAATGCATCGTATAATGCTACTGTCTGTACTGAAACTTAGTTATTTTAAGGCAAACCATGATTTTTTTAAAATCTTAGTTTCTTTGTCTGAGAAAAAAATTGAGAAAAACAGCCTGATGCTGAAAACCATGATGCTGTCTACAGCTCCAGAACAAGGAAACTTCACAGACCACAGTTCACTACAACGTCAGCAGGGGATATTCAAATCTATGCTTTTCATTTTTCAATAAGAATTTCATACATACACTCTATGCATAATGCTGTAGCGTCTTTTCACACCACATCGCTGTACAGTTTTCACTGGCATGCAGACTGTGCTGAACCTTGTCACTCTTCATACGTTAGCTGCTCTCTGACCAGTTTAGGCTGCACTTAACTGGAGCTGAAGCCTGCTGTGGCCTCGGGGTGGCCCTGTCTGTGCCAGCCATATCAATAGTCACCACAGCTGGGCTTGGCTTTGACGCTGTGCTGGAGACTATTGCACCATCGCCTTAACACCCAAACCATCCAGGCCAATCACACTCAGCACTCAGGAAGTGTGTGTGTGTATGTGTGTGTTTCCCCACTCTTCCTCCACATCTTCATGCCCTTGAGCATGTGCAAAATGGTTCAGTATCAAAGAGTGATGATTGAACTGAAAACTCCACTTGGCGAAAAGTGAGTCCTCAGTGTGCGCCTGTGATTAAGCGTGTGAATGTGTATGTATGCAACATCAGATGTGTGTTTTATGAACTAACTTGTGTGTGTGTATGTGTGTGTGTCCACTGTACAAACAAAGGAAGGCAGAGAGGCAAGGAGACGTTTGCTGAGATGTATTGAATTTCAATAAAAAACTCCAATGAGGAATATGAGGCTTGGGTGATTTTTCAATCTCTCATTGCTCTGTGTTGAATTAGTCGTGGTACACTCCATTTTCACCATGCCCAGCTAATCAGATCTCCTCCTGTCCCCTGGGTCCTCCCTCATTTGGTACGTCCCATGAGTCATGTGCCAATCAAAATGCTCATCAATGTCTGCCTCTCTTTTTTTCTGCTTTCTTTCCTACTCCCCTCCTTTTAAACTATTTCATTAAACTATCTAAAAAAGGTTATTGAAGCTGAGCAGCCACGTTGTGTTGAATGTCATCTTAAAGGGAAAGCTGGGTAAATCCGTCTGTTTTAAACTCAATTAACTCTTTGAGGACCATCCCTTTTATAAAACAGGAAGTGCCTTGTGCCAGCAAATATGTGGAAATATGTCAATGGCACTCAAAGAGTTAAAGAGTCTTCTAAGATGATCCACACCCAAGGCAACCTTAAGCTTCTGTATAAGTCATATGGGACTTGCAAGTACAATATGAAGTACCCATATGTTGCAATAAAAAAGTGCTCAGAGAAAGTGGTTGGTGAGTGTGGTGGTGTGTTTTTTGCTTGAATTACAACATTAACCTTGTGCCCGGGCGGCACGGTGGTGTAGTGGTTAGCACTGTTGCCTCACAGCAAGAAGGTATCAGGTTTAATTCTCGGCCCGGGGCCTTTCTGTGTGGAGTTTGCATGTTCTCCTTATGTCTGCGTGAGTTCTCTCCGGGTACTCCAGCTTCCTCCCACCATTCAAAAACATGCATGGTGATGAGGTTAATTGGCTAATTTAAATTGATCGTAGGTGTGAATGTGAGTGTGAGTGGTTGTCTGTCTCTATGTGATGAACTGGAGACTTTCCAGGGTGTACCCTGTCTTTCACCCTAAAACAGCTGGGATAGACTCCATCACCCCTGTGACCCTATGTGAGGATAAGCGGTAGAAAATGGATGGATGGATGAACTTTGTGTTTACTGTGACTGTAGTGCAGCGTAAAATTTGCTCCGCTACCCAGCAGGTTAAAAAGTGATGCCAACAGGTCCTGACAAAGCACTTCATCCACCACTGTCAATACCTTTTTATTCAACTGGTCACATACCGATGCTTTGTCACGCCTCTTCGTCACTTCAGGTTTATACAAAAAAAAAAAACACTTAGTTAAGTTCAGAAGGACCAAGGCTGTGACTGTGTTGTTACTTCCCTACATCAACTGAGTCACTCAGGCCCACTTTCTGAGTGTTTACTGTTGCTGCAGATGAATTTACATCATAGTTAATGGGAAACCTGGTTTTCTTATACTGTCTTATACTGGTGGCTTGTGCTGTGGTATAACCACGACAAAGACTCAGTATTTAACGCTCTGGGAATGAGAACAAGCTGAAAAACTAAAGCTCAAACATAGTTTTCCAATAACAGCAGTGTGGACCAAAAGTTTATTTTCTCTGTTTTATCATCATATTATTTGGCTGACATAACATCATGTGGTGCCACAAGGCGTTATCATCTCATTATTTGGAAGTGTGTGTGAGTGGGTCTGTTTTCATGAAATCAAACTCCTGAATGGTCTCGAAAAGCATAGTAATACTTTTGTGAGGCATGACCTCTCCAACTGTTCCAATAGTTTCTGATTAATTCCTGGTTCCTTATCATTTCCTGGATAAAGAAAAAAAAAGTTCTTTCTCCACAATTATACTGTTGGAGGGAACAATGTCCCATTTGGGATTTTAAGCCATTTACACAGATGATTCCAGTAATGCCATGCAAATAGAATTTAATTCAAAGTTAATTCGCCCGCATTACTTTTTAATAAAGAAATGATAAATTATAATCTCCTCTGCAATTTAATCTATTTATGCTGCTTCCATTGCGGGAAAGTGTCCACTGCTTGTCTCTCCATTAATTGGGAGAGAGAAAAGAAAAAGAGAAAGCAGAAGAATGAAAGAAGTGGGAAAATAACAGTGGCAGCAGGTAAATTTGTTATCTCAGCGCCGGACAGTGTTTGAGAAAGAAATAAAGGGTGTAATGAATTGATTTCATATTTAGACTCAGGCGTGTTGATGCACATAGATCTCTAGTGGTCTTTGAGTGCCTGTAGCCTGCAGTATTTTCTTTCCTTTCATTAAGGTTGAGATTCTGCCCTTTGATAGTGTTATCGATCCTGCCTCCGAACACTGTGGCACCCCTGTGAAGTTGCTCTTCAGGTAGAAAAAAAAGAGGAGGAGAAGAAGCTATTATCTTTGGTGTTATCCTTTACCAGTGTAGTGGCGATTCGCAAAACCGCTTTACTTACCAGTCAACTGTTTTCCTCGCTCTTTGTTCTTCCTTGCTTTTATTGAATCCAGGGGATAATTACTGATTCCGTGGCTGTCGCCGCTGCTCAGGCCTGCCATAATTTTGGCAGACTGAAAATTTATTGCTAGAATCATTATGATTCTCTCCCCCTGTATCTGTGTTTAAATTCTGTCTGAATCTGCAGTCTGTTCCAAATGTGTATGAAGAGCTGCAGCAGCTCAGATCCAAATTTTACCTTAGATTTTTTTTTTTTTTAACCATTATATGGAGAGCAAATATCAAGTGAACATTGGCTCCTTCTAAGCTGATATTTCAGTGACCTACATCTAATAATTCATCACCTTCACCAAATAATATCCTCTTTGTCTCAGTCTCGGCAGGTATGAGAGAAGACACACTTTGCTGGACAGAGTTAGTGGACGCGTCTATATAGCTCAGGTGCATGTAGATACATATATATGACAAATATACAATATAATACATATAATACAATATAACCAGACATGAGGGGAAAAAAATGAGGAGAAAAAGACTTCTTTATTTCCAGGATAAAATTGAAAGTCCAGAATAAAGACAAAATTGTGTGGTTTGATTTATGCTCAACATTTCAACTTTATTATCTAAATGCAATATCAATAATGGCATAGGCCTTAACACTTCATTTTCATTTTCATCATCAAATCCCCTACATTATTTTTAGGTTAGGATATCTGTAAAAGCTGACCTCCTTTAAGGCCACAAAATGCAAACAGACTAGAACTGTGTTTCCCACATGAGGAGTAATTATGAGAAAACCAAGGCCAGATTACCAGGAGGACAAAGTGGGAAGATCCAGACCCTCGGGGACCTTGGACACCCAGTATTCATTGTCAACAGATATTTGAATTTCTTTCATTGGTCGTGGTAAGTAATGACAGTGTGACGTGAGCCTGCATGCACAAAACCAAAACCCTGGTTAAATGGTAGCCATCATTTATTGTATTTCTTTCTTTATTTTATATTGTGACATGTCAAAAGACATGCATTTGAATATCCTGCTTTCAAAAAAAAATAGCCACATTTCAAAAGATGATCATATTTTATAAGTAGCATGAAATAAAATTAAGGAAATCAAACACTCCACTTTATCCCTCTGTCAAAATGTTTTTGATTTTATGTCTAACCAAATTAACAAAAAGAGGACCAACAATTTTCCTAACATCTACTAAAAATATAACATGGCCAGTCCGTGTTGCCAGTTTTTGAGCTGCTGAATAAAATGCTGTAAATCTAACTCAAACTGTAGAGCAACTTTGTTAAAACTGCAGCTTGATTAACTGACTGGAGTGAACAAAAGATGAGAGAAAGATTTAACACTGATTTTTGAAATACTGGAAACTGTCAGACAGCACGAGTGCCACGAGTAAGAAAAGGTGAATTTTAACATTTGAGCTCTGGCATTAATGGGGTGCCTCTACATCATTCCTCCTCTTTTCTGCTCATGTCCTCCTACTCTGTTGCTTTCTCCTGGCTGGATTACATGTTTAACTGCTAATTAGCACTAAGTTTACTGAACATGTTCGAGTGGGTCCCTGTGGAAAAATAACTTTAGGAATCAGATAACTCATGTAAACAGCTGTGAATCCATAACAACTGGAACACAGTTAAAAAAAAAAAAAACATCAAACTGATCTGGTCGTATTAATATGATGAAGTCCGTTAAATGAACAAGTGATCTGACAAATCTACAGAGCTCTGAATTTTTAAAAGCATGATTATACACGATTTTCTTGGCATTCTATGACATTTTATCTATTTTCTTTTCATTCCCATGGAGCAATAATATTCAGAAAAACTTGAAAAACACTTGAATTGTACCCTTGGTGAATCACAGAGTCAGTGACTCACAAAGAAAGCAATATAGCATCCTTGCTAATCACTGCAGAGCCTATGAAAGAATTTAGACATTTGGCTGATGTATCCACTTAACAAAAAAAAAAAGAAAAAAGAGAAAAAATTTCCATGCGGCAGCCAAACCAAGGACATAAGATCAAACGTGATAATGTAGCAAAGCTCATTTTCCTCAAAGATCCTAATTGATTGGTTGATTATGCTTTCTCTGTTCCTTCATCTCGGTGGGTCTTCTTTAATAGCTCCATAATGACGCTACTGAACTGGACGTGTAAGACTCAGCCAATTAGAATAGTAATAGGCTCTAATTAACTAAAAAAAAAGGATTTTCAATAAAAAAGGAGGAGATAGCGAATTTGATTACTCATATTCATTAACTTTTTCCCCCCCTCCTCCTCCCTCCCCACCATCCCTGGAACTTTGCTCCCTTCATTGTTATGAATATTTTATCTTGTGCGAAACATCACAATATGCGCCGTCCCTGGCAAAGGCCAAGACATAACAGCAGAAAAGCCTTTCTTCTGCTCTCATTCAAAGAGCCTACCTTTGTTTCTGCATAATGAACAAGTCGCTGATGGCAGCGGAATAAATTTTAATTAGAGCAGGAGACTTGCGAGGATGATAGGTTGTTTTAAATCAAAACTTGACAGTATGAAGGCGTTTTAGGAATAAACCAAAGTTGGTGGTGGGAATGTGTGTGTGTGTGTGTGTGTGTGACAGACAGAGACACAGAGTCGTGTTGTGCCAGCAGGTATCTGTGACGGTGCATCAATAATTTGCAACAATTTTAACCAACTCCCTCCTCCTCCCTGCCTCTTTCTTCCCCTCGTTCCCTCTCTGTCTTTCTTGCCTCAGGTCAAGTTATCACCACTTAAGGACTACAACACTGTGCCCGATCACCATATGTTGTCTGCATGGATATGTGTGTATGCGTGTGCATGATGCATGAGTGTGTATATACCTGTTTTGCTCGTTCCCCTACCTGATGCCTCCCGTCGCTTGCAGCCAAAGCATGTCAGCTTTTGAGAGACAAAAACAAAAAGAGAGGGGACACCAGGTACACCAGTGTGTGTGTGTGTGTGTGTGTGTGTGTGTGTGCGTGTGCGTGCATCCTGCGGGCTGGTTCGCCATGAGACCGGGCCAGATGGTCACCCCAGGCAAAGCAGGTTGGGCCTGTTTACCTGCTTCACTCTGGGTCATGTCAGCTTCGTTTTCAGCTTAGCCGCAACACAGCTCAAGCCTCTGTGCCAAAAACACCACATTTAGCTCCCCTCCTCCTCCTCCTCTTCCTCCTCATCTTCTCTTTCTCCTCTGCCTCCTTCTAAGTCAGTGTCTTTAAAGGCATACATTTATTTGATCCTTCTGCTCCCTTGCAAATGTACAGTATTTTTACTGGTAAGATTCTCTGACTCAAACTGAAAAACGGGAACGTGCTGTAACCAGTACTGCAGTATCACAGACCAAATGCTGATTATGGCTTTCACAAAGCATCATTTTCTAATCAAATCAAATCAAAAGCCTTTATTGTCATTATATGACGGTGCATACAATGAAATTAGGAATTAATTAATCATTAATTAATTAACCTAGCAATTTTGTAAATAATCCATTAATATTGTGGCCATAAATAAATAGCTTTATTATTCCTTACTCAACACTCCGCTGCTTGTTTCACCTGTGTATCCTATTTTATATCACTATCACAATGAAATAAGTGAACAGGCATCAACAGATCAACGTCTTTGGGTAATTTAGCAGGACGATGCAGGATGCCTTTCACACTGCAGGCGAGCCGAGCCGATAAATTCCCATGTCAATTTTGTGTCATTTAACTCGGGTCAAAATGGCATGATAACTTTTTCACACTGCAAAAAAAATCCTGCATTGTCTCGGGTCAACGCGGCATTTTTGAGCAGTATGAAATGGACTTGATTTTTCATACATGCCTCCACTGTGAACTCAGAGAAAAGTGATGCTAAAGTAAATGTGGGGCTTCATTTAAGAACAACAAAACTACATGAAAACAATACATTCATTTACAAAGACATTATTAAGTCATGAGGTTAGTGCCCATTTTTGCTAAATCTGTACAATTTAAAACACAAGTTTAAATACAGGGATTATTTATAATAAGTTTTTATGTATATTTAGGCTACAGCAGCACTAGTGCAGCAGTATAATAAAAGGCTTATTCTCTCTCCTGTTAACCCCCCGCTGTAGCAGCAGTTGTTGGCACAGAGGCTAAAGATGATGTCCGGCTGAAGCGGTAACAGGTGCCTACATGTTGCCTGCTGGCATCGTGCCGCCGCGCCACAGCAGCCATCTTGGCAGCGTGTTCAACCCTTGCGCCTGAGCTCGTCGGCTGTAATCTGCCTAATCTCAACCTGCACATGGCTGCCAGTCAGTTCAGAGTGCTCGTGCACACAGAGGAGGACTCTGCATCACAAATGACCTGCGTTTGAGGAAAAGTGCAGTATTTAAAGATTCAGTCAGAGGGTCAGTTTTGGATTCTGCCCATGATACAGTCATATGACACACACACACACACACACACAATATAACATCACACCCATCAGCCACTCCCACCCTTTTTCCTCACCACCCGTTACACCCCCCCACCACACCACTGCCCCTCAAGTCTACTGTCACCCATTGCACCCAACATCCCCTGCACCCCCTGCCTCCTCCACACATGGACTCTCACACACACACACACACACACACACACACACACACACGCCCTCCACCCTTTTTTCCATTTCAGATGCAAAGCTGGGGCCGAGGCGAGCCGTGCATATAGTCACAGCGGCAATCTCATCTATGTCCAATCTGTCATGCCACTGCCTTTCATTATTCTCCTGCGTGGGGGGAGAGATAACGCCGAGGCATATTTTATGGACAGAAGAAGGAGAGTGGGAGAGAGAGGGAGAGAAAATGATAGGGAAATAAAGGGAGAGAGAGAGAGATGCCAATATGGTGGGGGTAATGGTTGCAAGATATGAGGGGTCCGCTCTGGCCAGGGGAGAAGTGTCACTCTTCTTCATTGGTATCTAGGTCAAGGCCACAGAGAGGGGGAGACAGAAAAAAGGAAATAGGCAAATGAAGTGATGAAATTATTGAAATAGAGGTTTGAGGGTGAGGGATGGAAAGATGGAGAGGGAGCGCTGGTCATCTCGTCTCCATTAAAAATGGACAGCCTCAGGGCCTGGAGGGTGGGTGTAAATAGGCGGTAGCCATTCTTCACGGCCACTCGATGGCCCCATAAAATCAGGGTCTGTGTGCTTGTATGCATGCATGCATGCCGCTGTTGTTGAATATGGAGGAGTGAGGGAATGCGAGGGGGCCAGCGTATGAAGGGCGGTGGTGTATGGATGGAGGGATGGGTGAATGCACTGGGGTCAGGTATTCTCCTCTGTCACCTCTGTTACCGGGCTGAGTGGCTGCCTGGTTGTCGCTCTGCTCAGCACACTGGAATGATTGGGACCTGAGCTGCAGAGAATGGGCAGGCCAGTTTTACATATATACATATATCATGGCCATTGTGTGTGTGTCACAAGTGCATCGTGTGTGTTTGAGTATGCAAATTAAATCCAGCAATGCATTTGATTTTATGTGCACATTGGTGTCCGTGCATGTGAGTGTGTGTGTGTGTGTGTGTGTGTGTGTCGCTGCAATTGTGGAACATCCAGATGTCAGTGCAGCCTCACTCGGTGTCTGTCATTGAGACAGCGGGGGTGGGGTTAAGGTGACCTGTTTTAAATATAGACAGTGTCACGACAACATGCCCGACTCGACTTATAAAATCCATTTGCATAACGTTTCTCCCTTATCCCTTGCTTTTTTTTTTTTTCTTTTCTTCCTCCCTGGAGACAGGCAGTGCACACTCGTCATGTTTTGCCTTTGTCTCGGGCCGTTCAAATGCAAAAAGATGTCATGTCAAGTCTTTCTTCGACACAGAAAGACACAACTGTATACCTGCGTCACACAATGGGACAAAACACAACCAGCACGGAGGCGATGAAGTGCGACGCGTTAAGACAAAACAATTTTGCTGTGACATTACATCAAATGATAAAGACCAACCAAAGGAGCTTGTCAGTGCAGTACTTCCCCACTAAATAACACAACACAACTCCAGCGAACTGACAAAGATTGTTACTCAAATGACACCAAGCTTCACACATCTTTACACTTTTCTCTGTATGTTTTACTCTTTTGTCCCCGTCAGTGGGGGTGTTACTGCCGCGCTGCTCAGAAATCTAGTATCTTTGAAAAAGTATTTGGGGAAAGGTTGGTGCGATGACACTGATGGGGCGTTTTTTTACACATACCTCATAGACCTTGGACTTTGAATTCTGCTTAACTTTTGTTGCATACTCTGTCCTTCTTGAGCATTTCTGTGCACAAGCCTTGTCTGTGTGCCCTTCAATTTGAATGCACACTTCACTCTGGCAAACTAATTAATTATTCCCCTCTTCACCCTCCTTTATTCATCCATTTGTTTTTTTGTACCTCTGCAAAGAATACACGCCACATTCCTTCAATACATTTCCTTCTCTCAGACTCAGCACCTATTCATTAGGAATTCAAATTAATCAGTATTTACTGTAGCACTCGCCAGCTCTGCTCTCAAGTGCAATTTCTATCAACAAGGTTGAGTGGGCTTTTGTTTCTCATAGTCAATTGGAATAAAGCTCGCTCTCTCTTTTTGTCCTTCTCCCATTTTTTTTAGATGTTCAATTGAACGCATCAACTAGTTTGGCACATAAGATGGAATTGACATTCTCCCACAATGCAATGCTACAAGGACTTTTCATTTGACATTCGATGAACTCTGAAATTAAGGTGCTGCAGAGGTTGGGAAAAAAAAAATCCTGGCTAATTGTGTTTTTTATGTGTGGTGCTTGGTCATAACAAAAAAAAAACCCACACACGTGGTTCCAACAGAGAGAGCTCAAAATCATTCTTTGTTTAAAATTAAACAATCTTTATTTACAACTGAAGTCATATTTTGGACATTTTTTGTCAAGTAAGTAAATGTATTGGAGTAAAAAACGTGAGTGGACAGAATATGCAGAAGCCAAGACGAAGTAATTACACTTGCTGTACATTTCTCAAAGACTTTATTCAGAAGCTTTCGTGGCACACTTGTCTGAAGAATGAAAAAGAAGCATATTTTCTCATCTGTGCATCTGGCTAGAGGTTTGTATTTGTCAGGTTACTAAAATTGTCAGCTGAGTTCAAACATCAGAAAAGTGTGAAGTGATAGAAACAGCAAACAACAGCAACTCTACTCGGACAAACTGCCCGAAATGCATTGCCAGAGACGTGCTGTCAGGTCATGAAGCAGAACTCCATTCAAAAAAATCAAGGAAACTAACAAAGCAGTCGTAACTAATGATCAAACATGCTGATAAAATTAGACTTACCATCTTTTTTAAATCTGTCCAAGCTTCTCCAGAAAGTCAGCAAACAAATAATCCACCAAAGAGCGTTGTTAAAGTATTAATTTATAACATGAATTTGAAGAAAAAGAAGAGTGAAAGAGACACATCACTTATAAGAGCTTATGTGGTGGTCTGATTTTAGCATATCTGTATGTATATATAGATACAGAATATTAGGGCTGTCATGTTAATACCTTGATATACAGTCTACTTCTTTATGTATACTGAGTGTGTTATTGTGTGTTGTGGGTGGTAAACCTGCTCCAGTGTGTAATGGTCATTGTTAAATACAGCTCTGGCTAACAGCAGTGTATTTTACTGTGAACTTGTACCGACCTGTTCAACACTATAGCATTGTGTTTAAAATACCATATAAAACACCACATTAATTTGATGAACACGTTACTTTGTTCCCTGAAAGGATTCCATGTCATGAAACTTGCATGGCTCTCAATGTCCATGAGTCCTAAAACGGGTGATCATTTTTAATAATCCTTGACTGCAATGTATTCGCCATGTTAGTTCTCCGTGTATGACTTTTTCTACACTACATTATGAGTTACAAGGCCTACATTTTTCCAAACGCCACTCTGAGCCAAGGTTGTGATTACAGAGAGAGTAACGGACTTCTATTTAAGTTATCGACCCCTGGCTGGAACTAGCCTTTTGGCCTTTGCGAGCTTTCCCTTTCCACAACTTCTTACTTAACAAGGCCAGGCTGAAAAACCCACAGATCTAATTGAATATTGATATGTGTGTGTATAGAGGGCCAGAGCGAGACTCGCCCATGTTAAGCCATTCAGTGCATCCTCTTGATTGAAATTCCATTAGCTTGTTAGTGGAGGATAGTGGAGAGTCTGTGAATACTTAGCCTTGTTAGCCGAGGCGCAGGCTAAATGAGTGTGCACTGGGTCATTGTCCACTTAAAACTCGCTCTGCAAACTGGCGGCCAGCTTGAATAATTCATGGAGCATGACCCGCGCTGACTGCTTTAAACGAGTGTAGCTTCTCTTTCTGTCTGTTTGGATAATATCTCCACTCTGGAGTTAATTAGGTGTTCACTTTTTTTTTATTTCAACCAGCTGTGTGTACAGCGGTCAGGGACTTGTCCCTGCAGACACACTGAGAGACAAATGAAAAGAAAATGGAGCAAAGATGATTGTAATGTAAAGTTGTAAATGCTGTTTTTCCATTTTTTTCCATGTTATGGTGAGGAGCATACTAATCCAAAATGGTACCAGAGTAAATGGGAACAAATCCTGCTTTCACTAGCATTTTTTTTTAAAACCTCACCGGTGACGGATTTAGTGTTTTTTTTCTGCAACAAAACTGTTTCGGCGGACAACTGTTCTAATTGAAAAATCTTTGATAAACCCAACGTACCCTGGCAGGCGGTTCAGGTCATATCTCAATCTGAACTGAGGGCGGCACGGTGGTGTAGTGGTTAGCACTGTTGCCTCACAGCAAGAAGGTACCGGATTTGATTCCAGGCCCAAGGCCTTTCTGTGTGGAGTTTGCATGTTCTCCCCGTGTCTGCGTGGGTTCTCTCTGGTACTCCAGCTTCCTCCCACCATCCAAAAACATGCATGGGGATTAGGTTAATTGGCTAATTTAAATTGCCCGTAGGTGTGAATGTGAGTGTGAGTGGTTGTGCCCTGCGATGAACTGGAGATTTGTCCAGGGTGTACCCTGCCTGCGATCCTATGTGAGGATAAGCGGTAGAAAATGGAAGGATGGATGAATGAATCTGAACTGAAAGCGGTTGGTTCAGTCATTTTATTGTATCCAGCTATTTCATGTAATTAAAAGTCCCTCACTTTGCTTGCTGCATTTAAAGGGGATGAGAGGATCTCATGTGACTACTACTAACTAAGAAAGTGTTCAGTGCTGCACTAGGATTGCACAACCACAGGCTGATAACACCCACAAGCACTTGTGTCTTGTGTTTGCATTTACTTGAGCCCTAAGCTCAGGGCCATCATGACTTGAGAGGAAATTGTCCTTCAGGGAAAAATAGTCAAAGTCTGACCTGTTACCACAGTTGTGTTTGTGACACATGTATCCAAAGCAAGTTGCTAAATTAAAATTATAATTTTAAAACAACAGCAACACTACCTGTGTCATCTGCAAGGCCTAAGGGAGCTGAACAGTTTTAAATATCCGAAAGCTGTTTTTCTTTAAGTTCAGTGTGAGTCTCTGATGCTGGTGCTTTACGTTCAGATGAATGAGCTGTTTGATGACCTTATGAAAAACATGATTATTATGATGATCATTAAAATGAGAGAATTTAAGAGCACAATGCACTTTGCATGAGCAAAAGTGACACAATCTGCTAAAATTGTTGTTCCATTGATGACAATTGATAAAATAAATTAAGCCTTCAAAAAAAAACCAATAGGTATTGTCTTTTATCTCTTTCATGACCCTATTGTGACCTGTCCATTAGCACCAGCCCTCTAACTCCACCAGCCTTAACTGCCTCCTCCACTGTCCTAGACATTGCCTCACCCCTTCCTCTTCCTCTTCCTTCTCCTCACCCCTCCATTCTGGTAGCTGTCATCAATCTTGCTAAAATGACAGGCGACAGATGTTAGCCTTTGCAAAGATCAAATCTGCTGCTTCGGGGCGGCCTAGTCACAAGCACAAACACACACATTTTCACTCGCGTGCATACACACTTATAGGTATGCATGCATGCATATGCAGTCACACATTCTCAAACATGCATGCACACACACTATGACCACCGACAGGTCACATAGCCCACAAAGGCATTCAATAGACCTCTCTCTCTCTCTCTCCTTCTGCCAATTGCTAAATCTACTGTGACACCAGAGAGACAGAGAGGGATGGAACAGGAGGACGGTCACCATGCATGCACATATGTACACCCCCCCCCAAACACACATAGACAGACTAATGAAAACACTTTTTACTGCAATATGTGCATTCCTTCATTTATTATGTTATATTTCTTCTCTGTGCTATGTCAAATACTGCAGCTGTATTTGTTCTGAGACTGTGTGTTGCTGCATGTGTGTGTGTGTGTGTGTGTGTGTGTGTGTGTGTGTTCATTGCGTGGATCATCTCCTGGTTACGCTGTGAGTCACTTAGGCCAGACGGAGGGGAGCATGTTCCTTGTGGCTATGTTGAACCTAAATATGCAGAGACACCGCAACACCTGCTGTGAGCTGGCATTACATGCAAGGAAGCGAAAAAGAATAAAAAATAAAATAAAACAGAGGGTCAGCTTCCAAACATGTCTCATTTCATTACCATTTACTTCATGGACAGACAGCAGAATGTTTTTTGAAACTAGCAAGCAAGCAAGTTACATTTATTGAAAATGAGACGGACTTATTGACAATATGTGTTTGTGTTTGAATAATAAATATTAATTTTAATGCAGCCATTTAAGACATTTAAGTTTTGAGTGGTTTAGCAAAATGTTAAGTGAAGGCCTTCAACCAGACTTGCAACAGTGCACCACTATCTGAAAACTCTTGTATTATTTTATGTTTATACTCTGTGCAAAACACGCTTTTGCTGTAACGTTGCTTTCATTGGGCTTGTTGAAAGCATTCTGGGTAATACTGTATAGAGCATCACTTAATATAAAAAGGCATCAATGACCAAAAGTAACGTCATAGTCATGGAATCCACTAAGTATCTCTGATTAGCACCATGATGGAAAAAAAGTGTCACACAATAAATAAATAAATAAATACATATCTTCTTATATGCAAGTTGGTCAACTTTTTTGAACTTCAACATAGAAATTTGTGCCAGAAAATTGTCTTGACAGCAGCATCCTTGAGGTGGGTGAACTGTGTGACATTGCCTTGTTAGCAACTGTCACTGAGTCGATTTATCAGGCTTCAAGACTCGTCAAGGCAAGGCAACTCTTGATCAAAAATGTAACATCCCTTTGGTCAGTTCAGTTTCATTTCAATTTTCGACTTTTCTTTATTTGTGCTGCTGCCCAAAGTGACTGTCTACCTGTTACTTTGTGAGGCTGCTGTGAGGTACTCAGGTGAGCACGGCAGAGGAGCATCAGTAAAGTGGCAGCACCTGGGCTCTGTTTGCCAGTGCTCCTTTAAAAACCCTCTCGGAAGTGAGTTGCTGCTTCGCTCTTCTCTCCTCCCTGAGGCACCAGCTACACTGCTAAACTCCACATGCCACCATCAAATCATCAAATGTTTCCTCTGTTGTCCACTAGTTTCCCATTTTTGTCATCACTGTGTGGCCCAGCTTGTAACATACACTGACAGACACAACATAGTTCAAGTTGTCTCTGTTTTTCCTGAGTGTAGAAAGCTGCTAGCTATGCAATGATATACCTGTTAGTCCTGTAATGTTTAGAAGATGTAAAAGCTAAAAGGAGACTCTGGAAAGAGCAATAGAGAAAAAAGTCACAACACATTCTGAAGCTGTGGTTTCTGCAGGAGTTAAAGGTCAACATCAATAACAACAGAATATACACAGATCAAGAAAAACATTATGACCACTGACAAGTTGATATCACTGATTATCTCTTCATCGTGACACCTGGGATATATGAGGCAACAAATGAACATTTTGTCCTCAGAGTTTGACAATAAGAACCAAAAACTGTTTAGCTCCCTTTGGCTTTGCAGCTGACATGTGTTGGGTTGTTGCTGTTGTTTTAAAATAAGAATTTTAATTGCTCGCAACTTACTTTGGATACATGTGTCACAAACACAACTGTGGTAACAGGCCAGACTTTTACAGTACCATGGCTTTGACTATTTTTCCCTGAAGGACAATTTCCTCTCAAGTCATGATGGCCCTGAGCTTAGGGCTCAAGCAAATGCAAACACAAGACACAAGTGCTTGTGGGTGTTATCAGCCTGTGGTTGTGCAATCCTGGTGCAGCACTGAACACCTGCTTAGTTAGTAGTAGTCACATGAGATCCTCTTATCCCCTTTAAATGCAGCAAGCAAAGTGAGGGACGTTTAATTACATGAAATAGCTGGATACAATAAAATAACTGAACCAACCGCTTTCAGTTCAGATTCATCCATCCATCCATTTTCTACCGCTTATCCTCACATAGGGTCACAGGCACTCATACCGACATTCATACCTATGGGCAATTTAAATTAGCCAATTAACCTAATCCCCATGCATGTTTTTGGATGGTGGGAGGAAGCCAGAGTACCCAGAGAGAACCCATGCAGACATGGGGAGAACATCCACACAGAAAGGCCCTGGGATGGGAATCAAACCCTGTACCTTCTTCGGGTGGTGGTGGTGGTGGGGGGGTGGTGAAGGCTGGTCCTGGTGGTCTGATCCAACAGACCAGAGAAGTTAACACAGATTGGGGCTGTTTTTGGCAGAAAATGACAGATTATCACAATATCGGTGGTCATAATGTAATGCCTGATCAGTGTACTCTATCCAGCAGACATAACCTCACAACTCCTCATAGAAAAAACATGTTTTTATGAACACAGGGAAACCTATTTAACGCAAACAGATGAGCAAATGTTATTTCTCTGTCATCTAAAGACACCAAAATACAGCTATTTAAACTAGTCCCACACGGCACCATTTACATCTTCATAAGCAAGGATTATGGTGCAATCACATTATGCTCTTATAACATGAGGCTTTTCAATAACACAACTTTATTGCTAGCATCTCTGTGTGTTTCAATATTGATGTCCATACTGTGTCGTGGATGCACACATGCACACATACACAGCCTTACTGACATATCCTAACAGGAGCAGAGCTGCACTCCTGGAATATAACTCTCACTGATTGTTCATCACTATGTGCCTGTGTGTATGTGAATATACAAGTTGGGGGACTAAAGCTGACTTTCTCAAGAGATGACAGAGAGGCAGATTTCTCATGTCTACATACCATGTAGCTGAAATGCAAGGCAGGGGGTATTCAGTTGGTTTCAGCAACACCACTAGATGTCCCCAAATCCTACGTACTGTACCTTAAAGCAGCAAAGTTTTAGCCCCAAGAGTCAAGATTTTATAGTTTTCATACTTTTACAGATATCAATACAACAAGATGGTGATGCTACTCCCTGAGATTTAAATAAAAATATACAATATAACAGAATATACACAGTATATGAGTAGAAAAGTGGTAAAGGGTAAGCATTTAGTAGCAGTGGTTATATAGTGTGGAGATATCAGGATGTGATTAGAAGTTTAATAGCTTTGGGGAAGAAGCTGCTTCAGTCTCGTGGTGTGTGTGTGTGTGTGTGTGTCTGTGTGTGTTTGCCTCAGCAAATCTTTAGTTTCTCAAATACAGCACTTACCCATTTGATTATTGAGGTCAAGAAGGCAATCACATGTTCATGAAGAATCATCCTTTTGTACAGCTTTAATGATCTGAAAACCAATAAGCGAAAGATATTATATGACTATGTAAAATTATTGTTCTTCATCAGGAAAAAAAAACAAGTGATAAAACAGATTCCGACCGACCATGTGAGTCTCCTTGGATAGCACTGTACACTGTATTTCTGTCACTGATGAGGGGGTACATAGTATTGACCAGCACCCTGTGTGCCCTTCTTGGTGACTTTGGGCCATAGGGAAGGTTAAATGAAGAGGAGGATGTGAAGAGGAAATGATAAGGAAGGCAGAGGAAAGAGAGATGACAGGAAATGGAGAGAAAAAGAGAAGATGAGTGGAAGAGGTGGAGGAGTCGGGGAGCCCCGTCACATGGGACCGGGCTATTGATTGAATTCTGACATTGATTAAGCATCCCCTGATTCACAATGCCATGCGTTTGTGCATGAGTGTGTGTCGTCTGTTTTTATCGACAAGTGTGTGTCTATGCAGGAGGATTATATTTACTGTAAGTGATAAAAGTGAAAGAAGAGATGAATGAATAAGTAAGTGTTTATTTACATCACTGTGTCGACTTGCATTCACATGTAGATACAGTGACAGTGTGAGCTTTTGTGTGTGTGTGTGTGTGTGTGTGGATCCCTACCCCTAGGAGGCCTGACTTGCAATACCACTTCATCCATCCTTGTGGGATAAAAAAAGGGTCTCTCGCTCTTTCTTTTTTCCACCACTACCCCCTCGCTCTTTCTCTCCCTTGGTCTCCTTTGTGTGCACTCTTTTCTTTTTTATTCATCATTAATCCTCCAGTCTGGGTCTGGGATGTCACAGCCTCTCCCTCCCTTCACTGCCCTCTCTCGATCGCTCTCGCTGTCTCTCTCTCTCTCTCCGTTATTGTGTGTGTGTGTGTGTGTGTGTGTGTGTGTGTGTGTGTGTGTGTGTGAAGGGCAAGGGCTTGTCATCCTGTTCCCCTGTCATTCTGCCTCTCCATTCAGAGCATGGCACCCCCTTTTGCCAGGGATAATTACCCCCCTCACCACCACCTCCTCTTCCTCCTCCTCCTCCTCCTCTCTCATTCCCACTCCCATTTCATTTGTCAATATTTATTTTCAGAAGAGAGGTGAAACAAATATACTGTATGTGACACTTGAATCGAGTCACATCATCATCGACAGTGGTGTCATTAGGCCTATTTTAGGGGGACTGAAGCCCCTCTAAAACATTCTTAAGCCCCCCCTAAATAATGTGGTGTTGTTTTATTTATTTATTTATTTTTACAAAAAAAGTGCCATCAAATTCAATGTAAAGTGACCAGAATATGAGTGAAAATAAATAGTCATAGATAGATAGATAGATAGATAGACAGATGTACACTTTTTGCTCACATGGTGTGCATCTCCTGGGGGCTAAGCCTCCCTGTCCTTAAAAATTAGTGACACCCCTGATCATCGATATTTCAAAATGTACTGTACTGTAGGTGTGGAGTTCTGAAATTGTAACTGCTAAGCCATGCAAATCATTTAAAAGCCATTAAGGGCCACACTTACAGCCTATAGTAACTTTTACTGTGTGGACTGGACACCCCTCTTCTTCTTTTCATAAAGACGAGCATTAATGTCATCTTATATGAACAGTAATATTGTGAGTAAACCTAAATTTGATAGGAATTACAGTCCTTTTCAAACCCAGCCCACTTAGCCTATTACAAGCCCTGCTACATATCAGGACAGTACTGGATGAAAACTATATTTTATATATTTCTCAATTATTGTGATTCAGGGGAGATGTTGCATTCAGTGTAATCTCATGGGAGGGTGTATTAATATTATAATTCTCTTTTTATTCTGTAAACAAAGTCCTGTATTTGTTCGACTCGTTCACCTTTCCTCCCGCCCACCAGTGGTCTCTCTTGCTTTTTTTTTATTTTTTTTTTACATTAAATCACTTTTGCACTACAGTAAAGACCACATGGACTGAAGCAGGAAAAGCATTATGATAGTGTGTCATTCACAGTGTTGGGGTAAGAAGTAATGGATTGTACATTATGTTCCTAAAAAAAACAATGCCTTACATTACTGAATTACTCACTTCTCCAAGTTATCCAATTACTACACTTTAGCATCTCCTTTATAACTCTATATAACTGTCAAATAATTCAAAATTAGACCTCATTTGCACAAATCCTTTTTATAATAAAAGGACACACACCAGATCTCTCTTTTATGCTCTTTAATGTCACAAAGCTGAAAGCAAAAGTTGTGAACATCAGTCCAAAGGGGACTTTGCAGAAAATATGCAAGGCTACAGTCTGGTGGAGAGTTGTTTCTGACCTGGGTAAAGTTTAGACTTTTCTCTCATATTCTTGTACTTTCACCAAAAAAATCCTTCTTGCACAAAGGACATAGTGTCAGCAGATTATTTAACATTACTGGCATGTCTTTCGTTTGGCTTGAAATGCTTCTGATTCTGAATATTACAACACAAGACTGAGACAAAATTAGGAATAGGCTTCCTAAATAGTCATGATTAGATGAGTGTAGCCCTTTGTGTTTGTGTGTGTGTGTGTGTGTGTGTGTCAGTCAGATAATCACATATCAACATGTGCCGTACACCCAGTCTTTCAATGTGCACTCTTCTCCTAATTGCTCTTGAATGGTGACCCTCATAAACAAACGGCAGTTCGGGAGCAAATAAACAAAAGCTTGTCTTGTTGTTTATTATCGCTCCTTCATTCTTTTCCTTTTATTTCTGCGTGGCCTCTGGTCAGTCGGAGGGGAGGAGGGTGGGGGAGCTCTCTCTCTATCAGATGCCTGGTGTGTTGCGCCTATTGATCGCGGAGGCTCAGTAGCAGAAAATAATGGGGTGGTGAAAGCTTAGTAGAGAGAGGGAGATGGAGAGAAAAAGAGATCTACAAACGTGTGTGCACTAACACGCACACACACACAATTCTATTTCCCTACCTCCTCGCTGCCCTGTGCCCTCATATGAATATTGGTTCTCCCCTAACTCCTCCATGCCACTGTTATGTGTGTGTGTGTGTGTGTGTCCAGGCTGCCTCATTTGCATATGCGTGTGTGTATGTGTTATCTATGTGAATAAATCCTTCGAAGCCCTGTGCGCCTCAGGGTGATGTGATGCGGCCAGTGCCCGAGCAACCATACCCTAGCTAATTTACAACCAACCTAGTGTGTCCCCCCCACTCCCACACACACACACACACACACACACACAGACATACACAAGGCTTGATGACACCACGGTGAAACATGTCGTCTAGACGACATTGAACCCTGAGTCCGCCCAGGGTAATTGTTTTATGCAAATAGGGAGAGCTGGGGCTGACATGATTGGGCCAGACTTGGTGTTGTGTGTGTGTGTGTGTGTGTGTGCATATGTGTGTGTAGCAGTTGTTATGGATGTGACCATGATTGTGGTGTAATGCTGGTAGCCATTAGTATTATTGTTATTGTTGGAAATGTTCTATTATTCAGAAGGGCAGGGCAGGACAATATAAATAACATGCAGAAATATGGAGGCGAATGACATCAGCAACTGCACACACACACACACACACAGTCAATACATACTATAACATATCTGTGTAATATCTAACTTGTCACTGAACTGAATCCACCATCGGGCCACACGTCACACTGTTAAAGCAAATATGAATCATAGCAACAATGCAAAAACACTGAGACATACTGCAAAGCCACTTAATGAATTTATTAGAGTTTGGAGCATAAACACACACGCACACGCTCAGACACACAAATATACAGTACAACCAGGGCCATGTGTTATCAGGGCAGCCATCAGATGGGAGTTTGTGTGTGTGTTGTGGTCCAAGTCGTAAATTTAATTTCATGCTGGATTTGCGGAGCTCATCTGAATTGCATGTGAGCACAGCCTGATGGGCCTCAGTCTCAAGACTGCAGATGCTGCCTTTGATGGCGCGCATGATCACACACACACACACACACACACACACACACACACACACACACACACACACACAGCAGTTGCATCTCAAGGTCAGGACACTGTACCATCATACCCTCTAGGCATGACCCTATCCCAACGCATTCTCAATCCCAACTCATTGCATATGGGCACCACTTTTTAAAGTACTGGTATCCATAGCATCATTTAGGTTTAGGAATCGTTTCATTCAAGCCAGATCAAATGATTGGACAGGCGTATTACAACCTTATGACAGCCACAGATGACCAGATTGTCAGAGATTTATTGTTGGTTGTCAGGATGTAGAGATAATTTCAAACACTACCAACCCTACCTTTAAACTATTTAATTTAAACCTTAACCAGGATCTTTTTGTAACCTAACCAAGGTACCAACGTTCGCAGGAGAACGCACAAAAAAAAAATCAAAAAATAATTGTTTGATGATGCATTGTTCATTAGATCTTTACCTCATTACTGCTAGGAGTCCCATAAAATTCTCACCTGGCTCCACTTCTTTTCCACTAAAACCCCAAACCTGTCACGACCATCATCTAGCATCCATTGAGGCAAAACACTGCCCTCCATCACTTCTCAATAATTTACTCCCTCCCTCTTTCTGATCTGTCCTTCTGCCTGCTTTATTGAGGTCTGAAGTGGAGAGAGAGCCACCACAGATCCACGCAGGCTAAAGTTAAAAGAGAGAACTCTGCAATTACCCTGTTACAAGGATTGGTGCAATTAAGGAAATGTACAGTTCAGCCAGGTTCACGGATTCAGATGCCCTTCAGAGGCACACAAAGAGCCTCATAAAACCATGAGTCATATTTAGCTGCTCAAGGCTCTTCACACACTCTCACATACACTCACACCCTGGCATTACAGCAATTGTTTAACCCTTCCTGACATCCTGAGGGGATCACCTCTATATCTCAAGTTTAACACTGCAGCACTTTTAACTGTGACCCTTTGTACATGTTTCAAATAAGCAAAATTCTGTTCAAAAGAAAATTTTGGTATTCTTTATGTCTAAGAGTTTATTTTTCTCACTTACTGACTCACTGTGCAAAAACCTGCTGAGGTCAGTGGTAATTCATTCTGTGCCATCTGAAGGACAAACGAAAAGTTCAGTTCTAAAATGCCTTTATCTCGCTTAAAAAAAGTACTATTCGGAACACATCAGATTTGCTGAAAAGCCAGTAACGAGTTGGTGAACGTGTTTGCATTTTGTCACAGAACAGTTGTCCCTATTCCTGCTTTTTCTCTACTTCCTTTTTTAAATTTTGTGCCATCAGTCATCACATTCACACATTATTTTCAAAAAAACTAACTTTCAGAACCGTGGGCATTTCTGTGACTCTTATTGCTACAAAACCAAAAACCAGATTAAACCCTTTTCTTTCTTTGAGAGTATGGACATGCTTATTGTGGAGGAGTACAGGGACAAATTGAGATATTTGCTTGGTGGTCTTTAGGCCATTTCGACTAAATGCTTTTCCAGTTCCTCCAGTCATTGACTCAGCAGACAGTCAGAATGTCCCAGGACAGTTTGCAGCAGAAAGATATAATTGTTACAAATAAAGGCAAAATCCAGAACGAGCACATAAATATTTTACCATATCCACTGAAACTACATAAACTCATCTTTTTATTTGCGGTCTACCAGCATTTTACGCTGACATGAATCTTTGTAACGTGGTTCATACACCAGGGTTATTATTATCAGTGATAAGATATTGAACCTATTTTTTTCGAGTGAAAAATGAACTATGATAGTGGCCCCTTCTCAAGTTTTTTTTTTTTTTTATATTGGCTTTAGTTACTTCAGTACGCTCAATCATGCAAACAAACACACACAGGGACGTGCATGTGCACACAGCATGATAGACAGCACTGTTACAAATAGAATGTGAATGTGATGACCAGTGTTGTGCATGAATGTTTACATTTTTGATGAACTGAATGCTACTCACTCTCTTGAGACTGAACGGAAAGAGAGAGTGGTTTTCAGGTTTATAGCAAACACTATGATGGTCACTGTGACGATCCAGTATGGCTGATGCCGAAGCCAGTGAACTATGTTAATTTTCATATATGTGAACTGAACTTTGAGCTAGTTTGTTTTTAAGTATGAACTGGCACATACAACATGCAGTTCTTGAAGATGTTTCGTGTTCTTCTCCACAAAAACTGTACTTGTTAAATGTACTGTCCACATGCCTGCCTACGATTGTCCCTTATTAGCGGCAATACTGTGATGGCCCCAGGAATGGACCCTGGCAGAACACGAACCTTAGTGTGACTACAGTGCTGATATTTCTGCCGCTAAAGAACGGGCTTTTAAAAACGATACACTAATTTATAATTACTTAATATTTGCAGCTTCTGCAGTAGAAGTGTGAGCAACAAAAGCATCAAGCAAGCATGTTAACAAAGACCACAGACCACATCATCATGTGATCACAAGCTCCATGTGCTGTGTCTTATTGTGAAATGAAATGCACATGTACATACTTGACAATAAATAACTGCATACATATGCAGCAAATTTACAATTTCAACAAAAGGAAATAACAAATCATCAATGCTGAACAACACAACAGTTTGTCAGTGAGAAATTTAAGTACATAAATCTGGAACAAAACAATGTATACATACATACATACAGTCAGTGAAGCAAGATGGATGGTTAAATTTAGTTCAAATGCATCAGGACTGGGAAAAAGCTTTCAGTCATTCTTCTAGCATGTTGTCTGTTAGAGACATTAAACTTCATTGGACGGAGCGACAGGGGCTTCTTGTGTCTGCCTTTACTGCCCTGATAGGAACAGAGGGAGTAGTCCACAGAGAGAGAGGCAAGAAAAGATTTAAAGTTCTCGTAGACAGCAGTTTTACTAAACTCCTTTGCATTGATCTCTGGGGCAGAGGCGTCATCATTTTACCTCAGTGGCTAACTGTTTTCTGCAATTAAAAGGTAGTTATGTTGAGTGTCGGTGGGCTGAACCTGCACAAAAGTTGAGAATCTAAGCTCTAAAGGGATTTACTGAGAAATCATGACTTATACAACATATTTCTCACTGAATGCTGTGCCGCTGCAAATATAAAGTATGAGAGTGGAGGCCTTGAGATGAAACAAAACAAGCCTCGACAAACATCGAAGAAAAGAGAACTTTCACAAACATCCTCCATGGCTGCTCTCCCAGGGTGCTTTACCTTCCAAAAGCTTCTCAGTAACGGAGACAAAAGCCAGACACACACACAAACACACTCTTCTTCCTCCTTGCCTGGCCAGTCTCAACATCCCAGCGCTCTTTGAGGCGACGTCTCAACAATTCCGCCGGGTCCCTCATTAAGGCCCAGGCGCCAACTCTCGAGGGGAGGAGGGGGGTGGGGCTGCTGGGTAAACTTTGGGGAGGTCACCTCCTCGTTTCCATCCTCCACCTCCTCTCATCCCTCGTTCTGGCCCATCCTCAGGTCCTGTCAGCGGAGGTGTGTAAACAAGCAGAAAGGTTAGCGCTGTTTTCACCCATCACCATCTTCTCTCATTAGGGACAAGGGACAGCAAGCCAGCACCTCCAACGATGTCACACTTTGTTGTTCAAGAGGCAACTTCTGTCATGATCCCTGTCCTGAAATGTGTTCAACAATGTAAGACAAGTTGAAGGCAACAACTGCCCAAAATGAGGAGTCAACTTTAGCAGTGCTAAACTGAGGTTTAATTTTAAGGTGCACATGGCCACAAGATTTTCGTTTCAACCAGTATGAACGGTCATCTTTGATCGTTTGTCTTTGAAGTGACAGAGTATGTACACAAATACACACACACACATATATATATATACAGTCATGGAAAAAATTATTAGACCACCCTTGTTTTCTTCAATTTCTTGTTAATTTTAATGCCTGGCTCAACTAAAGGTACATTTGTTTGGACAATTATAATGATAACAACAAAAATAGCTCATGAGAGTTTAATTTAAGAACTAAGGATTATTCATTTTCCATGGTTTTCTTGATAATAACCAAAATTACTTAAATTCTTACATCAATAGCTATGGCATTGTACCGCCAAAAACACTACTTTTAAGCATTCCATGTTTTCTTTTCTGTGTGCTTTAAACACATGATACACACAAGAGTTAATACTTGATTGCATAACCATTGTTTTGATGACTGCAGCCATGCGTCTTGGCATGCTCTCCACCAGCTTCTGACATTGTTCTGCTGTCACAGCAGCCCATTCCTGTTGGACAAATTCAAACAAATTTTCTTTGTTTTTGGGCTTGTGGTTCTCCATTTTGAGTTTGATGATTTTCCACAGGTTTTCAATTGGATTAAGATCTGGTGATTGAGCAGGCCAAGGCATGGTGCGAATGTTGTGGTTCTCCATCCAGGCTTTAACTGACCTTGCCGTGTGGCAAGGGGCATTGTCTTGTTGGAAAATCCAGTCATTCGAGGCAGGAAAGAGTTTTCCAGCTGATGGAAGAAGACTGTTTTCAAGGGTAGTCCTGTACTTGACCTGGTTCATTCGGCCTTCACACAATTGCATTTGCCCTGTTCCACTCAGACTGAAACAACCCCAGATCATGACTGATCCACCCCCATGTTTTACTGTAGGGGCAAGACAGTCTGGGTTGTAAGCTTCTCCAGGCTTCCTCCTAACCAGTAAGTTGGCTGGAGTGGGCATCAATTCAAAATTGATTCATCACTGAAGAGAACCTTAGCCCAATCATCAACAGTCCAATCCTTGTGGTCTCGAGCAAAGAGTAACCGGGCCTTCCTCTGCCTTTCATTGATGAAGGGCTTCTTGCGTGCTCTGTGTGACTTCAAACCAGCTTCAACAAGTCGGTTTCAAACTGTCCTTGCCGACCAAGTCACATTTTCGACAGTGCCCACTCATTTTTAAGGTCCCTGGAGGTCTGACGACGATTCCTGACACAGGAACGGATGAGTGCACGGTCATCTCGTGGGGTAGAAAGACGCTTCCTGCCACGGCCAGGTAGCAATTTGGTAGTGCCATGTTCAGCTTGTTTTTTTGTTGGAATGAACGGCTGTCTTGGAGATCTTCAGTTTTTTCGCTACCTGTCTCTCACTCATGCCAATTTCCAGCAGTGCCAAGATGGCTGCCTTTGTTGCTTCACATAATTCTTTTGTTTTAGGCATTATGTGAGAGCTGACAACTTCTGAGTTGTGCTACGGCTTGAATGTAAGCAGGAAACCACTCTAGGCCTTTGCATGTGCAGTGCTGCTTGTGACATGAAATGGCCTCTTATATACCCTGGGAATCAATTAAGCTTAAGAATGTCAAATAGGACATAAAGTATTATGTGACCAGCTGCATTTTTTGTTGTGTTCAGTGTATTATACGTTTAGTGGTACCAGATATTAGAATGAACAAGAAACTGAAGAAAGCAAGGGTGGTCTAATAATTTTTTCCATGACTGTATATATATATATATATATATATATATATATATATATATATATATATGGGGGAGGGTGTGACTGTAAGAATCATGAATAATGTAAGGTTATGTGATTACTTATTGAAATTCATATTCTGGCAACTTTATATTGAATTTGTCTGCAGGTAAAAAATATTTTATGAGGGCTTCAGCCCCCCGCCCAAAATAGGCCTAATGACGCCACTGGAAGTGGCTTTACTGATGCACCTGTCTCTGGGGAACTAATACAAGTTTGAATTTACTCTTTTTACTCGATGTCATCTGCCAGTATTTGACTTGTTTAAAGAGTGCTCTTATGTTCTTGATCTATTTTCAATGGTAACATGGTGGATGCCCAGTTACAATCACCAAGTAAAACATTAACAGTTCTCTATATGGTAGTCAGAGTCGTAATATAGCAACAAATAAGTATTTCCATGTAAATGTACTGTATAGTGGAATAATGTTTACCTGAGCAGAGAATGAAGTTGCTCTCTGTGTGTGTGTTGTAATCAGAGCTTCTCCATGCTTTTATAGCGATGTCTGGCTTTTAGAGCATGCTTGTCCCATGGTTCCTGAGTTAAGCATAAAAACACAGCACCTAGAAATCCATATGTGTAGGGGACAGAAATATTTAACTTCACTTCAAAACGCATGCAGAAGACATTTCAGTGGTTATCACTGTATCGTCTGGGGGGACTTGACTCCGCACTGCGCTCACAAAACGTCCCAACACTGGAATGACTATGTGCATAACCTCTGCATACCAATAAACTAAAAGATCCTAGTAAAACTCCCCCCATGGCAGCATTAAAAACCCCTGCTAGAGTCATCCCTCCTCTCCTTTATAGCATCTCTGTCACTGTCCATCCTACTCACACACACACACACACACACACACACACTGTCCAGCTACATACAGTGATGGCTGCCTCCCTGCCTGCCTGTCTCTGTTGGCTGACTGGCTGTGGAAGAAGCCATTTAGCATGCTGAATGTCAAGGTCAGTGTGTGCCGTTCTTGTCATCACTCTCTACAGCAGAAGGTCAGAGAAAAGCTCTCCTCAAACTACCAGCTACAGACAAAGAGGATCGCTGGCAGGGCAAAAGAAGGAGAGAAATAAAGAAAGAAAGGACACAAACAAACAAATAGCCCTATTTTCAGCTCCAGTTCACTGATACTCCATCCCCCTTGACTCCAGTTAATGCTGCTATTCAAGGTAGATTTTGTGTGTGCGGTCTTCTAATTGTGCCATTATGAGACCCAAATGTCTCGGCAATAACATAAATATTGGTCACTGTTCCTTAGGGGTTTGTTTAAATTAAAACCCAAGTTTGGATTTAATTTGGAATTACAATTTTTTTTTTGTAAATTAGTTAGTTTGATATGTTATTTCTTTTGCTGTTCTCAAGAGAGCCTTTTTGTCGCCAGGTCATTTCAATAAAAATGTACTTGAGATATTGAATTTTTGTCCAATAATCACCCAAAGTCTTCATGTTACCCTTCATACTGCCCTCTGTCTGAGCTGTACTCTGTACGGTTGCTGTCACATAGAGTAACGACCACTGAAGGAGACGACCGTCAGCCGTTTCAAACGTCACCATTCCCCCTGTGATCCATAACACACGGCGATTTTAATGCAGCGAGTAATTACAATATGCCCCAACCTCAAGACATGCACAGATGCAAACACACTGAAAGGTTGCACAGTAAAGCATAAACTAATTCCATTTAGTAGGAAGTCCTAAATGCTTGTACAGTGTGAGGTTCAATTAACTTTTAGTGCAGTAGAAAATACTGTATGTGCTTTATATCCACGTCTGGCATTTCACGCCCTTTATTATTTGGAATGTAAATGGACAAAATTTACAAAGGAAATAATAAGCAGGTTATGCACAAACTGTGAGGGGGAGTAAAATTACATATAGTATAGTATAGCATACTGTACACAGCATAAATTACAGTACTACAATAACATGCACTGTAATTTATATATAATGCCACATTCACAAGTTTTGAAACAAGTGTTGTTATCTTTTCAGTCCAATAATTATAATAGGTAAAATTATTTCTTGAATACATTTCTGTTGCACTCATATCCCACATTCATAGTTTTCTGTTTTCAGTGGATCATATTAACTTTCCATTGTGTATTTTGTTATATTCCTCCACAAGTATAATCATTTCTAGTAATATTAATGTTTTTTTCTACCATCTATAGTATGACTTTATCATAGTGTGAGTGCATGCAAACAAAGTTTCCATGGGAACTGGAGTTTCACTGCTGTAAATCTCTTTCAGTGCCTTTCTCTTAACTCTGAGTGTTTTTACTGCAGCAGGTCGCTAGTGGCGGTCTCTCACAGACTGTGAGCAATTTAAGGGCTTCTGTTTTTTGAAGTCGGGACATAAAGAGTTAATATACACCATGGAGATCAAAGCAGGAAGTGGAGACGATCGCATTTAGAGATCAAAACAAACGGATTCTGGAAAAAAAGTGGCGATTTTGGTGAAAGTAGCTTCTACTGTCCTCCAGACAAAACAAGAATGAAACACAATTTCATGAAATAGCAAGTCTTTTCTTTCATTTGAGCTTTTCAGTGTGCAAAAACGCTGGCACAAGACACTTTTTGCTTTATAAAATGGCTGGCACTCAAAGAGTTCACTAAGGAATCATTTTAAGGGATTCTGTGCAGCCCAGTCTAAGGATAAATTAAGCCTTAAGTGTTGTGTTTAAGGAAAAAAAAAAGGTGCATTGTGCAACTGGCCTCAGGTCCTCTATTTGAGAATTTGTGGTGTTGGTACCAGCTATTTGTTGCTCTCCATCCTCTCCAGTGCTTCTATCATTGTTTCTCTGTGCTCGTGCCTACTTTCCACAGCTTGAGTAAACACTGCCAACTCTTTCATTAGCCCTCTCACCACAGTCTCTCTTTCACTCTGCGTGTCTTTCATCCCCTCTCACTCTGTCTCTACATGCCTCTGTTTAAACAGATGAATGTGATTAGAGCCAGTTTTAAATGACATTGGAAGTTTGTGTGTTCAATGACTCAAATAAAAGGCACGGTTATTATGTTTAAAGATAGGCCTTAATATGACGTCTGTGAGTGCTGCTGCTCTGTGTACTGTGTGTATGTGTGTGTGTGTGTGTGTGTGTGTGTGTCACTCCACCACCGCTATTGGGCTTATTTTAATGTGCAGATTGTGCAGATGATTGACTGTAATGCCCAGCTTATGGAACGGTGTTCTGTACATCAACACCAGCATGCACCGATGCCACAAAGCACATCTGGGTTCATAATTTACTCTTTTTTTTTGTAGATCCAGCTTGTCAAAAATCATACATATAACTTTTGATGCTTGTAAAAGTGTAATAGTTTGGTTAGCATTAATTTACAGGCGATAGCATCGACTTTTGTGTGGCCTTGTTCTCACCTAATCTTCCACTGAGCTATGGACTCACAAATCATTACCACCATTTTTACCACAGAGGGAGGAAAGCATGCTGTTCGAGGCTATTAGCTAACTAAGCTGGTTATGTAACAGCATATAATTTTATGTTCCTTGAGTCAAAGGTGATTTTCGGATAAAACGGTAAAATATCTCACTTGTAAGTAAACAGCACATGAACCAAATTTAACATTAGTTTTTAATTTTTCCCTTTAAGACATCATTTGTGTGGTACAGAATTTCTTATGTTATTGCTGAAATATCCAAGACAGGTAAAACATTACAATGCTTATTAACTCTTTGAGTGCCATATATGTACGTCTTTTAGTTATTTGCTTTTAAGAAATGTCAGTAGTGGATGCATAATAATAAGCTGAAAGACACTATAGGCTGATATGTAAAATACAGATTATATATAAAACATAAATTGTAGCACGTTCTAAAGGAGAAGTTTCCTGACTATCTAACAATCATTTTGTGCTGCAGGAGAGGAAATATCTTTTTTTCCAATTTCAACTTTGGCAGCAGCTTGACAAAATGTCCTTTTTTTTGCCCAAGATTATTTTGAACTCATTCTAAAATTCCTATTAGGGTTATGACCTATTCAGTGACAATTAGGGCAACTGTCTTTGAACTAAGAGCCGCACCAGTAAACTAGTCATATGTCTGGTTCAAAGACAGTCACAATGCAGAACAAACTCTAAAAACAGAAGTAAATGCTTTCCGCAGATCCCTTCTGGGGGAGATTAATGTATGATAATGATTAATGTATGATCAGTGGTCAATCCCGTGATTATATAAATTTGATAGCGCCAAGAAAGATCAGACATGGATCATAAAACAGTCAAAGTTCAAAGGAATATGCAGCATTTTGCTTTGGGGGCAAACATACTGGACCATGTTCTTAGGAGTAATACACCATGTTGCTGGAACATATTTGGATAATGTGGCATGTTTCCTTTCATTCAGTCACTGGACTAATGTCAAACTGAATCTTGGCTTTTGAGCCCAACAGCAGCTTGTATTGTAAAACATTTTACCTCCTATTTTACATGTCAACAAACTCTACTTTCAACAATGCTGTTATTTTTGGATTCATATTGAGTCATGGTCAAGTCCTGACATGCATTTGTACATTACATCAAGTGAAAGGGGTTTCTGGAGGTTCTAATTAAAAGCTCTTATGCTCACCCACTTAACTTACCGGGGTCCTTACACCACACATTAGAAATAAACTAGTTTGACTTCTTTATGCTCTTGCGTTATTTTGTTATTTTTATAATATTACCATAAACAAATGAGACCAGTTTCAATATAACTGTAGATTCTATCTCACCCAGACTGCATTGTTGTCAACATGAGCACCATTTATATCCTCATTTAGTGCATTTCATGTGTTTGTTTTACAAGTAAAACTGATCATGCCACACAGAGGGAGAATTCTACTTCTATTTCTTCAATATACCTACAGGATTGTGTCGTGTTGGCTTTATGATCATACCTAGTCACTGTCTGACCGACTCTTCGCTGGAGGTCGCCTCACTGTTGTTGAAGCAGACATCATTTGTCATTTGGTTTCTGCAGCCTGATTGTCTTGGACCGCACAAAGGTTTCACACCAGATCCCACAAGCCCTTTTTTCTATGCTGCAGCTTGGCCACTACTAGGCCATGTATAATAATACTTGAAAGATTAAGAAGTCTTGGAGGCCTTTGTGATACCACACACACACACACACACACACACACACGCATGCATGCAAACACATCTGCCTGTACCTGCAACACTCTTTGCACTCTAATCTGCATATCCCTTGCTCTGCACTATAAATTCCACCAGAAACGGGCACTTATACTTTCATAAATCTCCTCCTTGTCACTTTCAAATTACAGAGATTTATTCACAGAAGAACAGGCCTGAACAGAATCAAGAGAACAAGGAAGAGGAGGAGGAAAAAAAACACTTCTAGTCCTGGCACAGCAGTGTGAGGGGATTAGGAGTGTAAATGTGCAGCAATGTATGTTTTCATTGTGCTGCATGTACAGTACATAAATATAATGTCAAGTGGGAGTCACCTTAAGCAGCAAGTATTCATTGTGTGTGTGTATGTGTCAGTATCCTTCAGTGTGCTGACTATTTGTCTATTTAATTTGCACTTTTTCACTACAAATTTTTCACTTTATTTTAAAACTAAACTTTATTTTATATTTTATACTTCAGAATTTATAATTTATATATATAGTCTAAACACTGTATTTAATTTAATTTAGTACAAACTGTAAATATTTATAATTACTATTACTGTGATTGTACTGTATTGCTATTACTATTACTACTATTACTATTAGCCCACTTATTGTTTTATTGTTTTTCTTACTTGTAGCCTTTGTAGCCTTAACCATGGTTTGCATATACATGCCAGAAAAACTCAACTTTGAACCATATTATCTGGCAAGAATAGTCCGATTATAAAAACTCCAGTTTGGTTTGACTACAGTCCGACTAAGGTGTATATATGGCTTTTAAAACTTTGATATTAGCTGGGCTAAGGCAATGAGTCTAATTTCTCTCAGTGCATGTAAACGTACTGAATGTTAAACATGTTGTAATCCAGTCCTGTGTCAAGATACTGAGCAAAAGGCTGTCTGGTGTTTATCCACACAACAAAACATATGATCAAGGGAGGAGATCACATTTACTATTTGTATTGAAGTCAGAAAGCAGTAATTACTAGTTACTAACACGTTGTCATACACTGGATGCTGTTTCTAAACAAAACACAAAATCCACCTTTCACAAAAATTAAATTTAATTCAAATATAGGCTATATATGATGCATAATTTCATCATCTACTTATGCTCGTCTTCCATGCATTGCTATGAGCTCTCTCACCTCCATTTTTCTCCCTCTTCTTCTGTCACTTTGACGGAGGTGTTATGCAGTTTTGGTTAAACGCAGAGACCTTTGAAGTTGTAGTTAGTGAGCTGGCAGCTCTGCTCGCCTCTGTCTGCCATTGTCAAGCTCTCTCTCTCACTATAGGAGAAGACTGTGATTCATGTACTCCTTGTGAAGACCACCATTAATTTCATGTAATACAGCTTTTATCTCTATTCCTGGGTGCGCTATCGCTTCCATTTTCTCCCTCTCTGACTGTCTTACCACATGTTCTTTCTCTCCCTCTCCCTCTCACTCTTCCTTTGCTTATATGGTCGCTTTATCTCTCCACCTTACCTGCCTCCTCACTTCTACCCTTTAGCTCTTCATGGCACTCATGACATGTTCATCCCTTCTATTTGCCACTGTCTATCATGGTCATTGCCATTTTCTATTTAAGTCTGTCTCTATTCATTCATTATCACTGAAAGCATCTTAATGCTTCCCATCATGATGCCTATATTCAGTATCAATGAATGCATCTTCACTCTCATTTTTAATAGTTTCACCTCTACCAAGGAGTGACTTCATTTCGGTTTGTCAGCTGATATTGGAAAACCTGCTCTCACGATTTTTATGACACTTGATGGAAGGTTGTAGCATGGGCCAAACAAGAACCCATTAAATTTTGGAGCAGGTCTAAGTCATGGTGGATAGATGGACATTACCAGATAGGGCATGGCCTTGGCGGAGGTCTGCCTTATTATTATCATCATTGAAATAACTTGAATCTTTCTCATCATCATCATCATCAGAATAATTGAAATCATCTTCTATCTTATCATCACAGTCATCTTAGTCAACACTACCCCTCTGATGTCATTTTAATCATCTAATCAACTGCCATCATTACAGACTTCATAACAATTAGTGTCAACATAATCACAATTTCACTCATTACCATTTAGATAATATACTGTCAGTCATTGTGATCATCAAACATCATCGCCAATATTACGACCATTAATTGGGTTTGTATGTGCAATATACATGATTATCATTGCAATCATCAACAGAATCATTATTATCATCATGGTTCTAATATTGATTTTGTCAGGAGTCCCTTCTACAGTCGTAGGCCTACAATCTCTCCACACACACACACACACACACACACACACACAGTGTCACATCCATTGTTCTTGATTGCTACCACGCCACAAAGCCCAAAGTGGCACTGAGCCGTGGAAATGTCAGGGGTCAAGTTTACGTTGACGCTAAAGCGACGGTCACCCTGGGCCACGGTAAAGGTCGGCGCCATGGCGACAGCTGGTTGATATCGTCGTTGGGGAGGCACTCATGAGTCACTGCTCCAAATCCTCCATGTGGCATTAACATCATTTTCTGATTTTTCTCTCTGTCATTTTTTTTTTCAGATGCCATCTTGACAGATCTGCCCTGTGCTGGATGTGAAGAAAAGGTCAGTTCTTCTAGTTAACACAAGTTTCTGGAGCATGATACAGTGGGAAATTCAAAACAATTAAAAGATAAATTTTGATTCATAGCATCATATTGGTTACCAGTAACCTGAGCATATTCTAAAAAATGACACATGGAGTGAGGGAAATGCTGGTGTATAATACGCTTAATGAAACTTGGACTTGACTCTAAAAATAGCTGATAGTGGGTTTCTCCCTATTTATACAACCATCACAGCCTACATGTATGCATTGATTAGGAATGGAGGTTACGGCTAATGAACAGTGGATAGACAGTTCTGCCAACAGTGATGCCGTGTTCACGTCGTATCGAATTTCCTGTAAATATAAGCTGTCATCTGGGTGAAACCATTCACGTCACTCTGCTAGGGGTAATTATCAGCATGACATGGGCTTTTTTTTTTATAGGCTACAATGTCTTAAACTTGAAATTATGATCGAAACGTGTGACACACAAAGCAAACACAGCTAATGATGATAGGAGAGGAAAATTAAAATCACCAGTTATCACTTCAACAGCCTGAAACTCAAGTGAAAATGAAAAAAAGTGGTATACACTGTTGTTCAATTCAGATAATTTTATTATTTTTTTGTAGCGTGATATTGTTATTTTGCTATTCCACTTTTAATAGTATGTATGTGACATGCAAATAAAATATGTGAAAGTATAAAAACAGTCAACAGCATGGCACATAAGAATAAAAAATAAATTAAATTAAAAGAGAATAAAGCATAAAAAAGTGCAGCAGAGCAGTGAGTGATGGCAATACCTTCCTATATTATACCTACCTATTTTCATTTGAACAAAGCTTTTCTTTAATACACTTAAAAATGCTCAATGTGATCTCATCACTACTTGTCATGTCTTGGCGTTTTTCTAGAATCTTGACAGAGAAAGTTCACCCTTGGTTAATGTTGTGCAAATATCATTATTAGGTTTAAATGGTGATAAATGGTACCACATGCATCAGTATCAAGATGTAGCCTGTTAGTATTTGACGTTGTGAGATTGTGAGATTGAGACCAGGCTGAAATCCTTAACCTGTTTTCAAGTGGCATCTCTTACAGTCCTGGGACTAGTTTGGTTACTGAACTCCTTCTATTTATACATATTTTACTTTATATTTATAGGACATCAGACAGCGCTTGTAAATTCAAGGTAAGATCTAACAAAGGCTTGTTAGATTGTACTATTTAGTTTCATCAACCAAGTATCATACCATGTACTCATGCTATGAAGATCAGCTCGAAGACAAGTTGTGTCAATGTCCTTTGAAATGAATCTACAGATTTTTGTATCATCTGCAAATAAGTATAAACCAGATTGTATCCCACTTGGTAAATCATTTATATATATATGACATAAAAAGAACTGGGCCCAAAATCACCACGCAGTACTTACAAAAGATATAAAAGGAAGGAAAGAGGTGACACTGTAAATGCTCACAACACTGTGTGGTGTATTTACATGCTCTTACATTTGAAAGGATAGGAAAAGCACTTTACATGCAAACAATGCAGAGTTTATTTAAATGGCCACTATATTCCTGCCAGTCCACTTTCTGCTCTCCGGCATTCACCGATTGCCTGGGCCCTTTGTTGTTCCCCCCTCTTTTACTGGCAGAATGAATATCTACATGCTGCAGCACCACGGGGGGTCTAATGTGTGTGTGTGTGTGTGTGTGTGTGTGTGTGTGCTGGAGGAAGGGAGGGAGTGTTTAGACAGCTAACGTATGTAGGAACACCAGAGCAACAACTACTCTCACTCATCACACACACACACATACACACACACACACACACACACACACACACAGAAAGACACAAGGGGTTAATATGGCCACCAGCAGTGTGGCATGGCTGACTGGCCCACCTTCCATCTTGCCCAGCCAGGCCCCATGCTGGGGCTCGACAGTATGCATCCGCCAGGCTACGACGGCTCGCATATGGAGACCTTCCACCACCATCGGGGACAAGGGGAAGGGAGGGCAAGGCGTTGGGGTTAGATAGAGAACCATACTGTAAAAAACAAATACATTTCATACTCCAGAGTGTCAGAAATTGGTCTAAAATATACATCTCCATGTAGGATAGCATTCATTGGAAAACAATTGTAGGCTGCAAGAATGAGTCAAAAGCTACAGTATGTTGACACAGTACTGTGTGTGTGTGTGTGTGTGTGTGTGTGTGTGTGTGTGTGTTGGGGGGACCAGTTGATTGCGGACGGCAACTGGGGACAAAGTCCATGTCCCCCATTGTTCAAAGTTTGATTTGGGGTCAGTGGTTAGGGTTAGGGTTAGGTTGAGGTCAGGGTTAGGTTTAGGCTTAAGCAATTAGTTGTTGTAGTTAGGCTTCAGGTTAGTTTTTAGGAAATCAAAGTTTGTCCCCAAAGGGAGGGTAAAAATCCCTAAATACCCCAAAGGTGACTTAAACACCTGTGTGTGTATGTGTGTGTGTGTGTGTGTTTGAGTGAGTGAGAACAATGCATTCAAATAGAAATGTACAACAAGACAAAGAATTCAAAAATCAAAAGTGCCTTTTCCAATAAAGATTTGTTTGGAGGGAAATCTTTCCATCACAAATGATCACGATTGATCAAAATGCAAAAATATATGAGAATAAAAATGGGAATTTCTGCTTGAATTTATAGCTATAATCATCAAATTTGTCCACACTCTCAGCAAACCAACACAGTGCAACCTACAGAAAGAGACAGATAGCTAGATGCAGAGGTGAGTGACCCAGGTGGTGTGTGTGTGTGTGTGTGTGTGTGTGTGTGTGTGTGTGTGTGTGTGTGCGTGTGCGTGTGTGTGTGTGTGCAGCCATCTGCAGTTCATCACTCCTCCAAGTCTCAATCTTGCTCTCGTCTCTAGCATTTGGAGGCACTAAGGTCCCTGATGCCATCAAAGGTCAGAGCTGGTGATTTATTGGTCCTCTTCTGGGAGGCCGTCTGTGGACCTGAGATGCCTGCCGTGCCCCTGGATCACAGCCAACATCCCTGACACCCTCAACATGCTGCCAGCAGATGAAACGCTTGGGTTTTTGTATTTTGGACATATTTTATATGTATCTGATGAATTAACTTTAACAGCATTAACAGACACCCTGACATTTACGGGTTCAGCATAGTGTGTCTGTATAATGAGTGAGCGCCTGTAGCTTTTCACAGTGGACTTTTGCAGAGCTCAACTTTCATGTTGTCAGCTGAATCGACGTACATATTTTATAATAGGGTTTTACATCATTGGTATTATTTGAAGTCAAAGACAGGAATTTATTCCACTGTCTTTCTTCTTAAATCCCCTTTTAATGATAGAAACAAGCAACATCTTAAAAACATTCATGGCTTTGCCAAAGCATTATTCATTATTTCCCCATGGGACACATTATTATATAACAATTATGAAATACAAGTTGTGTTGTTTCATAAATGGATTTACAACATTATAACTGATTTAAGTGCCAATGAAAATCTTAATTAAGACATCAAGAACAGTACCAACCAAAAAAATGAGACATAAACAAATTTAAAGCAAGCATCCCCTATGATAAAGTACTGTTTTACTCTTGACTTGGATGTAATCAAGAGAAACAACTTGGTAGGTAATGGCAACCAGAGAACAATTTTTTCCTCAATCCATAAAGACTTATTTACCTTAAGGTTAGCTAATTGGCTACACAAGAAGACCTTCAGAACAATGCTAAAGGCAATTATTATATTTCTTGGTGGAGGATCATGTGAGGCAGCTTTCTCTGATAGCATGAGCAAGTCATCTAGTCAGAAATATAATTATCTGGTCGGAAAACTGTCATTAAAAGGGCATCACATTCTTTTACAATAAGAACTGAAGTCAGTCACAGACTTTGTCCACACATACCAAAGAGCTCCAACTAAAATATACCACATGAATGACATCCAGACGTTCAGCCCGTCCATGTGATGTGACTGTTTAATTCAACCTGGCACTTATTTAAAGCATTTTAATTCTCTTGGAAATATAAATGATAAAAGGAAATTGAAGTCTGTAGCTAATTACTATGTAATATTTAATTTTGAATAAGGAAATGGTTAGGGTATGGCCTTGTCATGGCAAAACCTCATCAAGTATGGACAGTACGTTGCCAAGTCAAATCCAGAAATGTATGGAAGTAAATGAACCCTCACTTTGCTGATCAATGATATTGATCAGCTGTTAATGCCAGGGGGAAGCCATAGATTGTACAGTCTGACATGACAAGGTCTCCTATAACACATGGAAATGGAAATGCTGATGAACATTCTAAGTGATTTAGGGATGTCAGTCAATGCTTGTCTGTTGATGATTTACTGTTAACTTAAAAAGTCAAAAAAAAAAAAAAAAAATCATACATGGGTTGTTGGAGGAAGTTTCCCCTCGGAACCCTTTTAATAATAGTGAAATCTTAATAACTATAAGCTATAGCTGTTGAAACTGTTGAAGATGTTTCAGAAACATATTCAGAGCAGATATATTCCCTAAGAATAATTAGATTAAAAGTTAACTATATTTAATCGTGATTAATTGAAATTAATCCACAGCAATGTGTGATTAAGCTGATTAAAAACTTTATTTGTTTGACCATCCTACTATAAAAATATTCTGCATTTAGAATCAGTGACCAATGAGGAAAGATTCTGGTACTGGAAGGTTTTTGCTTGTAGTCAGAATAATATTGACCAGTCACGTCTGAGCAGGCTTCGGCTGAATGCAGGTAAACAGTCCATTTGTGGACAAATGAATGTGTTCATGTATGTGTTTGCATCCAAGACCATTGGTGGAAAATGAAAAATGAAAACATAAAAATCCCATGAGGTTCTGTGTACAGGAGCTCTACGATACTTTGCAACAATATCATAACAATAACAGACATGGTGTAAAAAGTGATAAAGTTAAAAAAAAAAAAATAGGATAAAGAAACTAAAGGAAGAGGTTGGGTTTACCTCACTTTTTTATATAAGTTGCTCACTGAGTTCAAATCCATGTATTCGTTCTTGTACATGGGTTGCTTCGGCCGACTTGTTTTGTTTCTGGATTACAACCTTTTCTTATTGTTTACTTGCAGATTACAGCCATGTGCTGCCTATGGCACCAATGTCTGACCAGTTTGTTTGCTTCAAAACAGCGGATGGCAACATGAATGATTTTTTTTTATTTTTTTATTTTTGCTACAAAAGTCAGTTTAAAATGTTCTTGATAATTGATTGGAAACATGACTACTGATCCCAAACTTAAAGGTTCCTAGTAGAATTTTCTTGGAGACAAGCATACCTGTCTGTAACAGTGTTTTACATGTACAGTAGGTCCAGGTTACGAACCAGCTCACTTTTAAAAGCTCAATAACGCTATTAATGGTGAAAAACTGCACAGTTTACCTCTAATGTTTTGCACTAAAGAACATGTAGAAGCTGTTTCTCTATTAAGCATTATTACTCTCTCTCTAACTGTCCTGTCATGTCTGAATAAAGCTATAACTTAAAACTTCTGTTTGAATGACAAAAAGTTTATAGAAATAAGAAGCCAGCAATTCCATGTCTTAAAAGGTTTATAGATTATAACATATGTAGTCTCACTGTATGGATGTTCATAATGACTAATTCAACTTTATCTTTGTAGCAGTCAATGCATTTTGATTGAATGTTTTTAAAAAAGATTTCTAATTTTTGCTTACTTTTTGAATTTCGCACACATCTACACCAGAGACTTTTAACGTCAATGATATTATATGCTTGTGTTCTTTTTTCTTTCTTTCCTTTGGATATTTTATTCATTGTTACTTTTGAATCTTTTTCAATAGTGACACTTATAATTCTACCTTACCTAGCTCAGCATCAGAGCCTATAGCTGCCTGGCTCTGCAGAAAAGCCTTTGACAAAGTGTCATTTCAGTGAAATACAGCGACTTCTAAGTGAGCTAATAGATGTGTCTCTCATGCCTTTCTACTATTATCTAGCATGGACCACTGACAGTACAAGCTCATTACTGTACAGTTGACACTGCTGCCATTCGATCCGATTATAAGTGCAGTTATTAACGTGAACATTGCAGTGAAATAATGTTTTTTTTTCAGCCCTGCTTTGTGGCACCAATGTAAACCATGTCTAGATAACATCCATACTCTGCATGAAGCACACAACCTCTTGCTAAATGAAGCCATCTTCAGTTTGCACGTTTCTTTTGAGTAAGGCAGCAATAATGTGTAGAGTGCAACCACAAGACCCTTGAAGGTTCTGGTAAAAAAAAAAAGGGAGGAAATGAATAGATCCAGATTTTTGCAGGAGGAGATGTCACAGTGTATGTACACTGACCTCAGTGGAGAAAAACAACCCTTGACCTTCATCAAGGTGGCAGCAATGATTGACTGGAGCTCAAGAGTTCGCTCTCTTTAAAAAGCAATTGTGCTATTGTTAGTAGAGTCTTTCCACTCTTCAATAAAACCATTTCCAAAAGCCTGCTGTACCTGTTAACTACATTAGTGCTGTATCACACAGGAGAGAGTTCTTGTTTTATTTAAATGAGTGAACATTTGAAAGATTTGAAGACCTTTTGGCTTGGTGTGTTTAAGTCAAAAATGATCAAAAATTCAATTCACGTCAAAACCGTGACATGTAGAGCTTTCAAGGACAGGTACAAATATATTTTGTTATAAGTCATCATAGGGTTGTCAATTCGCAAACATATGATGATGTTAGGGTTACAATTCAATATATTGTGATAGGTTGCACTACCGTAAGCAAGGCATTATGGTAGTGCATTGTGATTTTGTTTTGTAATTTTAGAGAACTGTCATAGTACAGGGTTTGATAACCTGTGGTTACATATTTCTGAATAAAATGTCTGACATCTACCACACCTGTCCACGGAGTTCGACATCTGTATGCCTGTCCACAAAAATCACGTTTTCCAAAATACCTTCACGTCAGACACATTTGCCAAGGCCAACTCACTGCCAAAACATGATCCCTTCCTCCAAATTAAAGGCTCTTATTTGACCATAAAACTCTTTCTGGATTAGAGGTGGCACACAACCTTACTCTAAACATTAATCGAATAGAAGGCTTTCAAATCTGGCATTTAGGAAAAGACATACTACTTTGCTGTCATGTGAATGAATGGGAGAGGCATTTAGCGACGAGGTTGCCTTTTCCCTCTGCCGTGTAATTCCAACACGAGAGAGGAAGGTTGTACCTTCATCAAAGTCTCTGAATGGATAAATGTGATGGTTAGAACGCTCTGAAAGAGCTCAACATTAGAGTGTAACGGGGGAAGGAAGTGAGGGAGGACACAAGGAGGCAGGAAAGAAAGAGAAAATTAGAGATGAAAACTGCTGGTGGAATAAATACAACAGGATACTGAGATTTTCCCAACATATCAACATGATAAAATTAAATTGTACTTTAATGAAATAAATAAAAAGATTATTTCCTGCCCTTATTTGTCAACCCTCTCTCCATTCGACAGATGTCTCGGCGGTTGTTAACAACCCCTCCCCTCCTTTGTCTGACGGGGTGAAAGGTACCCGCTGCTCCCCGGGACAGAGGAGACCTCATTTTTATATGTGAACGGCTGTGAACACCGCTGAATGACACACTACAAAGGTTGGATGTGCCGCTGCCCTTTCTCTCTTAAATGGTACGTTGGCATTTAGCTTCACACGTGTCAGCGGAACACATACCTCTCAAGAATTTGCACCCAAAATGTGTGGAAGTGTGTGTGTGCCAGCATCAACACGGAGGGTATTTTATCAGTACCCAGACACAGGAAATAAGGAAGAGAATATGTGTGTGAGGGAGAGAGAGGGGATGATAAGACAGAGAGGAGCAAGAGAGCAGATTCACATGCACATTACATTTCACAGAAAGACAATTTACATTTTGAGTCCATATTATGTTAATTTTGAGTGGCCTCTCAAGATAATTCTATTACACAGATAGCTCTCCCATGTCGTCCGGGGCAGAAACATCATTTCACCCTGGAACACACACCTGCTGACGAGCGCCGCGACATGACGGGAAAACAAGGGCTAAAGGCAGGTGGGTGTGTGCCTGAATTGTGTTTGTGTTGGGGAAAAAAAAGGATGTGTGTTTGTGTGAGGCCTGAGAAGAGCAACTTATCTAAACGACTTGTAATCCACTGAAATAGTTTATCAGTTTCCCTTCAATACACGATGTGCTGCCAGAGAGTGCAGCCGGTACACAGTATTATAGCTTCTTGGAAACCATATCGCTGCTGCAATCCCACAAGCAACCAAACGACTGTAATTCCCTGTCATTCTGTGACAATCCTCTACAGGTTTAGCACTGACGGCTGGGAGGATGTAGCCTGAGATGGCATAAAGCTGAACAGACATTTTATAGGGAAACATTTGCTTTTCATCATGACTCATGAACAAACAAGAATCCAACTTAGCACCATCTAATCAGTTCTAAAACTGCACTTGCCCAGTACCATTGCAGCTTTCCAGTGGGTGCTACCTTAAGTCTTTGAGTGCCGTTTTTTCGGAAGCGGGTCACCGATCATGGTCTCCAGTAGCCTGTGAGTAATATTGGGGCGTCTGGGATTTGTAGTCGAAGCATAAGGAGATGATATATGCCAGATCAAAGCAGGAAGTGGAGACGATCGCGATTAGAGAGCAAAATGGATGGATTCTGGACAAAAAGTGGTGTTTTTGGTGAAAGAGCTTCTACTCTACCTCTGATAAAACAAGAACGAACAAGATAAAAGCAAACTTTTATTTCATGATGAAATCGAGTCTTTTTTCATCATCATCATTTTTGATCCATCACATTTTGGATGAGGTCTTATTTTCCTCAAGTCTGCTTAGATAGAACCAACTGTCCTCTGTGTCCAATACTGGCACTTTTATTTTGACAATTCATTTATATGCACTTGGTGAGGTTTTCCAGAAACCCATATCAGATTAGGGTTAGGGTAAGAAACTTTAAACAACAACATGCAGGAGGATACTGATTTATGTTCTAATCAAAGAGTGCTTTCTTGTGATATCTAGTCATTCAGATAGTTTGGGTGACATTAGTATGGGCTGACATGGTGTAAAATATTTTCTTGGTAACTTTTTTTTTTGGTAGAGTAGTTCAAATAAAATCTCATAAATGTGAAGATTCCAAAAGAAGATTCCATTAGCTTGAATACTGGATTAACTGTAGTTCATTTGCAACCCATAGATCTGCTGTATTTCATATATTCTGCATCAATAGGTCATAGCTCTGACTCGTTTTTGTTGTCATTGGTTACGTTTCTGTCTTTGGCACTTTCTTCTGTGTTCAAGTCACAGTGACTATCACTGCTTAAGGCTGGAATATACTTCTCCGACTGCGTAATCCGTCATCCGACTCCGTAGCTACGGAGACCCCCCGAGCCCTCGCACTTCTCCGTCATGATGCGTGTTGTGCAGCCCTGCGCTGAAATGCACCCCCTCGGAAAGTGAAGCAATTCGCCTTAATATCGCTGATAAAAGCAGGGGAAAATACTATTTTATGATTTAATTATTTGTGAGGGAGATAGAAGAGAACAACATTGGTTGCTTTCAGTCTTTAAAACTCCTCTTCCTCTTTCTTTTCAACACAAAATCGGATAATAGCGACATAAACCAACAACTTTCGGTATGTTCTGTGTAAATATACCCTAGCCATAATTACTAAATGAATTAAATAGATTTTTGAGCAGGTTGAGTGTGTTTGATTTGCCTTTCACAAGGATAATCGATACTTTAGTTCCTGTCCTGTCCGCGCTGCTGCAGAGGATACCTGTCTGTCTGTTTGTGTGTAGGGAAAGGGGCTGCATTTCACAGCAGGGTGCAGCTAGAGGACCAATCACAGCCCTTGTCGTCTCCGTCTTCCCTTGACGGATTGACGGACAGTTAAAAAAAAATTCCTGCGCCCGGAGACGACGGAGAGGCTCTCCGTCAGGCTCTCCGGCGACGGAGAGGGCTCTCCGTCTCTACGTACGGCACTTTACGGAGTACTATAAATTGGCCTTTATGCTAACCACCACTTTTTCTGTTCAACACAACCACACCAGACATGTAAAAGTACCAATGTGTGAACTCTGTAGCAGCTTTTCGACATCATTGTGCATCCGTAGGTTTGTTCATCTTGTGGTTTGCACATGAAGTACTACACCATCCCACATCCTTTTGCACGCCTGATCAATTCCCATTAATTTCTAAAAGACTTACATGTAGACAAAATAATAATTATATCCATGTTGTTATAGCTTTCATATGATTATCTTTTCATCTTTCTCATCTGCCCTTGCTCTTAATATAACCCTGAAATACATTGTCTATGGGATATACCTTCAACTGTCAGTCACTCGATTAACTATTTTGTTGTGTCTTGCTGAAAATAAGTCCAAGCCCTTCCCATTTCTCTGTGGCCTGTCAGAGGCCATTTTCCCTGGCCCCTCCATCTCTTTGAGCAAGTAGGAATCATTAATGAAGTGGCCTTCTCATGGATATTGACTAGCCTGTCAGCTGGCCTGCCACACTCACTAATAGGTGCCATTGGTCTTGGCTTAAGACCTGACAGAGCAGAGGGTGAAAAGGAAGAAAATGAGTGAGCATGTTTCTTCACCTTAAGATGGGTTTTGGCTCTAGCCTTCAGCCAGCAAAGTTTGAGTCTGAGGGATGCAGCCAAGGTTTCTCCCCAGAAGGGCAGGAAACTTCCAACACTAGAGAAGAATGCAGAGTGAGAGGTGGAAATGCTGTTTTATAATGCTAAGATTGCTTGTAGAATGTAAGCAAAGCCACAGTGTGTGTCAACGGCACACAGCAAGCCACGAGAGCTCATTAAAATAGATGTGATAGTAAATTGGCACTCTTTAGAGCCCGAGGGTTCTCTAGGACTTTTTGTGAATTTAAGTAACAATTTGTGACATTTTCTTACAAATAAATGACCATGGTTAACTGGTTGATAAAACAGTGGTTCACTATATTCAGTGTCATTCAGTAAAGTTCATGAAAACTGGGTTGAAAAGAACTGAATATTTGCAGTTCTAAACTCTATATGTGATTACATAGAAAAGTTAGCATCCATTATGCAACTTAAGTAACACGCAGATGCGAACCAATTATTGTTTACCATGTTCTGTTTTAGTTTAGCATAAGTATGCTAACAGTGGCTAATTAGTCAGGGATAGCTCATCAAAAATGTTATGAAATTGGTCCTTATTTGTATATATGTTGAGATATTTCACAAAAGACAGAAAATGTCAGAAGTAAGTAAGTATGTTTTAACCGAAACCTGAAAACACACTGCACTGAGAAATATTCAGAAGAGGTTTTCTTGTTCTCTGTCGAGTTCACTAAACTTTTTATAAGTTAAAAAGAGAAGCAGAGCAGAAAAGTCAATAAAGAGTATGCAGTTGACTTGCACCCTTCCTCTGGGCAACAGATCTACAGGGAATACCTGCCCACAGCTAAAATTAATCCAACACGGACTGTTGGTTTTCTCCTTTAAACACTAAAACATATGAAAAGTCCAATGAGAAAGTGATACATTAGAATATATTTTTAAAAAGGCAACTGCAATGCACAGCCTATGCTAGTTTTATAAAGTACCCTGCTATAAACACTGCAGATGTGGAGGAGCGTGATGAATAAGTAATTTAAAAAAAAAATATTAGCTAAATAAATGTTTACAGACACTGTAGCCTATGTGGATCAGAATTAGTGTGAGGCGTTTTACTATTCATCATTACCAGTGGTTATGTGGACTTCACGAGGCCTTAGGCCCAAAATGAACAGTGTTTTTGCTTTGATGCTGAAGTAGATCAGCTGCTCAGAAGTTCAAGTCAAGGAAAGTGCAAACAGGTTTGCCTGATTATGTCCTCTAATCAGGCCACTATAGGAAAGGTAGACCATTGATGAGATTCACCAGCCAGATCCAGTAGATCTCTCTCACTCACTCATCTAAAATGTCTCAACAAACAAATTTTGCATTGTCTCATTTCCTGATTTCAGAATAGGAATCAACGCTGAAAGCAGCAAAGCCTTAAGAAATGGTTACCAGTTGCTCAGTGCTTACCAGATGCATTGAATGATTGTATGCTAATATATCTACCATTAAAATATATAAAGCTCATTTTAGACAGCTGAAATATCTTGGGGTTTAAATTGTCTGTCTTAATAGCCACCCCCTTTGAGTGTCAGCATGTCTGCATTCAGTAGGCTAATTACATTGCTAAGTATGTAGAGATTTTTGTAAAACAAATAACACACCGGTCATATAATTTCAGGACATCTTAATTTGCATTTGACCTTGAATGCAACTGAAATACAACAGTAAGCCAACAATGGTCATGAAATGGGAAACAAAGTCTGGTATAATGCAAGGAGACATGAACTTTGGGACAAAGCCAGCCAAATAAATAAACAGACTTTTAGGAAGAGCAAGGCTTGGCATGAAGTGAGGATAGTGTGGCAAAGGTTAGTTTGCTGGCTTTCTACAGTAGATCACTGGGTGTCTGTTGATGGGAGGGTCCCTGAGTCTGTGTGTGTGTGTGTGTGTGTGTGTGTGTGTGTGAGTCAGGGGAAGGGAAAGGCTGATGAACTTCACTTTCTATTAGCAGCCGACAGGGTCTCGTCGGCTTGGTCGCCAATCAATAGGCTGAAGGACAAGGGTGTCAAGAAAAAATGAAAGAGGGGGAGGATGGAGATGGAGGGAGCGAAGGCTGTGCAAGAGAGAGAGAGAGATGCCTGGATAAAAGAAATTAAGAATAAAGCAAATGCAGAGAGTTAAGTGTGTGTATGTGTCAGCTGCAGTGCACTTGCGTGGAGAACTTTAGCTCTCCTGAGCTGTTGGTGTCAGCAGGGTGAGGAGGTTATCAGCCGTTATCAGTCTTTACCCCTCTAGCTTCAACTCTTTGTTTGATCACTCACAGCTACATGGATCCCAGGAGGTCCACAGACCACTGTAGACTCAATGGAGAACCCCAGCTGGTCCAAAACCCTCTTTGGGTCACATAATATGACAGGACTTTTCCTATCGCCAATCAGATCATCCTAGAGAGTGAAAAGCATCAAAGACCCTCATGAGCAGCAAGAGCAGAGAGATGAGAGCATGGCACTGTATTTTCCACCGATGTTTGAATTGAATGTGTGTAGACAAAGGATGATACAGTGGAGCTTATGTTGAACATGAATGGATGCTCTCTGGACTGTTTCTAAAAGGTCCTTCTGCAGCAGATCCACAGTGACGCTCCTCCACACTGAAGATATACAGCATGCGATCAGACACAGTGCAAACCATAACAGGACATCAAAAGAAATTTGTGATGCATAGTTGATTAATGCAAAGGCTTAGTGGAGCTTACAACCTGGGCCCTGAGCACCTGTGTTTTCTAAATTTTACATATATACTGTATGATATGTATGATCATACACTGTATGATCAGTGTAATCAGAGGAACGTAAGTGACTGTGTATGAGTTTTTATGGATGGGAAATCAATTTTCTTATTAATAGATTTTTTATTATAATAAATGAAAATCTGCTGACATTTTGAAGTCACACTATCAGACCTTACAGCTCATAAGCACAGTCTGAGGCCTAAAGCAGTTATTCATGCAAAAGTCAAGTCAAGTTTATTTATATAGCCCAATATCACAAATTATGGCTTTGCCCCATTGGGCTTTACAATCTGTACAGGATATAACACCCTCTGTCCTTTGCCAATGACCCTCGCGTCGACTTTTAACGGAAAAAGAAAAGGAAGAAACCTCAGGAAGAGCAACAGAGGAGGGATCCCTCTTCCAGGATGGACAGACGTGCAATAGATGCCATATGTACAGAATAACAACAATGAAAACACATTAACACTACGTATAAAATTGTATGAAAATGTCCAACTCAATATAACATCAGCTAATATACAGTATATATATATATATATATATATATATAATTGTATGAGAGTGTCCAAGGGGATGAAGAGCATCATCAAGCTATCAGCAAAGGATGAGAAGCACGTCTTCCTCTCCACCATACCAACCAGAAGAAGCCTGGGCAGCATGTCCTCCACTCCACCACACCAAACAGGAGAAGCCTCCGCAAGATGACCTCGTCACCACCAAACAAAGTTAACAACTAAAACAACAACACTGCAACAGTTGCGTGATCAGGAACCATGGACAGCATCACACATCCAACAAGCAAGATTACAACTGCGTGCAGCTCTGTTCCTTGATGAAAAATATTCCATATTTTAACCACCTAATAGCTGGAAGACAATTCAGGAAAACAAGTCATAATATGACTATTGTCTATTATTTAAACTTAGTGGATGAAAGTACTTCATTGATGAGGAGAGGACCACATTTACTATTTGTTGCTCTCCATTGAAGGCTTCTGAATCAATGTTGCCAAGGCAAATTGTGAAAGGAGATCTTCAAAATGTCTGTAGCCCCAGGGCCTTTAGTAGTATAAAGTTGTTTTTTTTCTTTTGCATAGGTTCTATTTAATGTCAAGCTATTCAGCTGTCAACCACATGAAAACTGCTTTACTAATTATAATATACTGCAGTCTTTTATACAGATGTATTAAGCTAGAGCTGTTGTACCTGACAACTTGGGAGTGCGTGATCTGACTGGGCAGGTATAGAGTACAGAGATTTTATTAGAGCTTATATAAACATGTTTGATATATAAATCCTTTGTATAACCTGGAAGCATTTAGTTTGAAAGTTGAGGGCATTTTAGGAGGCAGACAAAGTCTTATAGAATATCCTATTGAGATACATCACAGGATTTTGAAGTTTGATCAGTTGACAAGGTATCCCAACCTTTGCCGTACTATAAGTACTATAGTGTATTGTTGGAGTACCTTTAAAAGGAATCTGCCTTGTTCTGAGTTCGGTAACTATGCATTTCTGAGATAACAGTGGGTTTGCGACATCAAAAGGAAACAATATTTTCTTAAGTGTAAAAATTACCAGCCCTGTGGAAACATTTTTTCACTGGACAGCAATAATGTGCACTCTTATTGTTTGTGAATGAGAAGCTAAATTAAAAGAAATTTGAATGCAATGAAATCCCAATATGTTCCACTCCGCATAAATAAGTGAAATTCACTTTTTTATGTGAAATGCACAAAAACACTTTTGTTTTTTCTTTTGTCTTGTAAAGCAAATCCTGACATCAATATTTTACATGCAATATCCGCAACGTGAGTGCACATCAGCCTGTATGAATGTAACACAACTGCCTTTCCTCCGGCCCTGTCCTCCTGACTAAAAGCCTTTTTGACATGAATTAGCATGTCGTCCTTAAAAGGTAGACGGGCCCAATTTTCCTCTGAAAGGTCTGTCTCTAATAGGTACTCCTTCACAAATTCCAGCCCGATCTAACCTTGAATAAAGACCCATATACTTTCTTTTTTTCATCTTTCTCCACACCTCTCTCTCCTCTTTGTTCTGTCCTCTCTGTGTAAAAAAAATACATAAAAACACCAGCAGAGAGAAGTTGTCATATCAAGGCTTATATGAAAAAAAACAAAGATTTAATTTCCATAATGCATTCTAATGGATGGGCGATGCGTTTCAGCAGGTGAGACCAGAGGGCAAAGGCTTCCCAGACAAACACAACAATAAACCTGACAAGCACCATTATGCCGTAGATATTACAGGCTGTTAGGGAATGGAAATGATGATAATTAGCTAATTCAGCTATAATCTCATTTGTTTGGCCTCACCTTTTGCTAATACGACTTTGACCCTGACGCTTGAACATCCCAAACGGCATAAATGAGAGTGCCAGGATGCTAATTTAGCAGGCATATATATATATATATATATATATATATATATATATATATATATATATATATATATATATATATATCCCCTACAACAATGCATTTACAACAATGCATTTATTTATATATATATATATATATATATATATATATATATATATATATATGTATATATATATATATATGATTTTTAAGGAGGAGTCTAAATACAAAACCATGCTGTGTTATTAGATTCATTTGGTACAGTATTATGACTATTTGTTTATTATGTATGTATATAAGTATTAAACGTGGTAGAAAACAATTACCACATTTTTTTGGTGAAATCAGTAAAAACAGATAGTAGCTTTATGTTCCAGCATTAATACACATACACACACGGATAAAAACAATCACACTTGCAAGATGTAAATATGCATACATATGGCCGATGTCCTACAAGAAAGACCTTCATGAATATACGCACACCAACAAATGCACATTTTTACCACCATCATAAACGCATTCACGTACCGTACAAACACGGTACACAGCTTGCACACAAACAAGTACCTTCCTCACAGATAGCTCCGCACTGTAATCTGCTGTTGACCAGGCACATTCCTTCAGCCTTCACCACGCCACATGGCGCTCAGCCTCCTCTCTAATAAACGCTCCATAGGCCCTGGGCTGCGGGCCAGGGTCCATGTAGGGGGCTGGTGGAGGGGTGGTGAGCTACGGTTATGTGTGTGTGGTTAGACCCAGGTTTTCCAGCCGGCCTTTCATCCGATGCCAGCCCCGGCCGGGTGTGAGCAGCTAGGGGCTGAACTTGAGGATTTATTGGTTCCTCTGGTTCCCTGGTTCATATACTGCGAATCCAGGACACTGGGATGTTTACGATCCACTTTCCGCTGCACCACCACCGGATGTGGGTCCCAAAAACTCCCTGTGTCTCTCTTTATCCCTGTTTGAGCAGTACTGGTATTATGTGGCCAGTATGACATTCGCTGAAAATGTTCTCTGGATGCAGCTGAATAAGATTGTTGGATAAAACTGAAAATCTGACTTTGACATGGATGTTTTGTGTTTAGAATTGCCTGATAGAGTCAGCTGCAGGCTCCCCGCTGTGACTTTTTTTTAACTTTTCCCTCTGCCGCTGTTGTCGGTTGCCAGTTCAGTACTGTGTGTTGACTTTCAAGTCGGTGCTGTGGTTGACACTGGTGGCTTCTTACGTTGCTTCTCTGCAATTTTGTGCGTCCTTCTACGCTGGAGAGTCCCTGTTCAGACGTCATTGTAGCAAATGTCCCCACCACTAAGCTACCAGTTTTAACAGCACAAGGATATGCAAGTCCACCATTTTATTCACACAATATAAAAGAGGATTTAAGAACTGCAGTTCTTAGGATTACCTACTGTACTACTACTCAGTAGTACAATGGCCGGAATTAAGGAAACATTCAAACCTTCTCTCCGGTGCCAAGTGGCAATCAATACATGACCACTCAGAACACACTTACCAATTAGTGCAAGACTCCATTTAATCCAATAACCTTCAGAGGTCAGTAACAACAGTGAAGATACAGGAAAGAGGGGTGGTGACATCCAGCAAAGGTCCGTACTGTACTGCATGGACAAACTGGGGACACAGTGGTTATAAGTTATCTTTGAGATGCCCCTAACCTTTTTACATAACAGTTCCCACTAGCAGCCAATAATATTGAAGAATTATGCCCAAAAAACTGCCTGGTTATGGTTAGGTCAAGATTGTGGTTACAGTTGTATTAGTTATATTAGCTTTCTGCTCAAGAGTCCCATAATGCATCTCTCAATGACATTCATTAGCTAACCTCCACTCACTCCTCCATTTACACATGCTGTACCTCTCTTGCGCCCCCCTGAAATAACCTCATCTCCTTTGTGCTGTGATATGAATGCACTTTGATGCCTAATAAGTGGCTCTGTCCTCTTTGACATGAGCAGCCTGTGCCTGCCCCGTTCAGCCAGTAATTAGGCTGCTCTCCTTACTTAGCAGACATGTACAAATTAGGCCGCTCCGCCCTCTCTCTCCCTCCCTGACTTTCATTCATTTATGGGTACTTTCTGTTCCCCTCTCCCTCTCAGTCTTTCTCTCTTTTTTTCTCCTTTGCTTTAACGTCTTCATGAGCTCCATCCATTTCTTGTTCTCTCTTCTTCATTGTTGTCTCTTCTTATCATGTCAGGTCATGTGGAAGATGAGCAAGATGTGTTTAATTAGCGTCAAAATGTCCTCATAAGGATAAAAAGCTGCTAGCCCACACTAGAATACCCATTTGAACCTTTTCAAAGTAGTGTTCACTACCTTTACTGACAGACTTACTGCTTAGATACACATACTCTTCAGTTGGCATACAATATGTACACTAATATTTCAAAATAGGACACTCAGACATGAATTCTTCATCAAGCGTTGTGCTGATTTCAGCAGCAGAAAGCAATTATCTCCTCTCAATATTCAGTGTTAAACCCACTCCAGAACTCACTGGATGGTCACTGAAAACCTCCTGTGTCATGCTGGTTTTTGCTGACCGCAGTGGGCCCCATGCCAAAGTTTTTCAGTGCACAATGCACAGCACGATGCCAGTTTGTTACTGATCTAGTTGACGAGCCCATCCGGTCAGGTGTTTGTCAGTGGAAGAGCAGAGTTTATATCCATCAGTGGTCTTTTGAAAACTAGGTTAATAGTTGATCAGCCTAAAATATGGACCTCTCAATGTCTGACTCAAGGTTTTTAACTTTTACACAATTTAGGCTATGATTCAACAATTTCATTATGTCAAATTTTGGATGAGCACACAGACACACATATGTGTGTGTTTCAGTTTGAATGACTTATTCAAACACTGCTGATTTCAGGGTTCAAATAAAGCCAACGTGACTCAGTGACTCCACTTTCTGTTTGTAGGGTCAAACGGTCCATCATAATTGGAAAATATAGGAGCACATATAAGATATTGTTTACCTATATACAGTATTTGATCCGAGCCACCTTTCAACATAGCTCTCAAACCCCTGGAATACGTACTCTCTCTATTCATACACAGATGTTACACTATGAAAACATATATCCATGCAGCACAAAAACCAAAACTATGCAAATCTTTTTTTTTTCTTTCTATAAAACAATTGCTCTAAATGTGCACTGCCCAACAAAACATTTTGTTGACATTTAGAAGTAACATTTCTGAAAATAATATGATGTATTATATACTGAGGTAAGCCTTATTAAGCACATAAAGGGAACAAAAGGTGCAAAAAAAAAGCCCTCCATCCATCCGTTATCAACTGCTTATCCTATGTAGGGTTGCAGGGGGTGGGAGTGTGTGTGGGGGGGTACTCAAAGGGGGGCTCATTGGGGGAAAGGCAGGGTACACCCTGGACAAGTCGCCAGTTCATCGCAGGGCTCAGTAAGAACAGTATAGGGTTAAAGGTGCAATGTGTAATAACTGCCACATGCAAAGGAGGCAGCATTTCACTTACTACTGCAGCTACTGCATCAGTTATATGAGGAAAAAACAGCTACTAACAAAAATTTGACCAAACTGCTGAAAATCTTTGAGATGTTAAAAAAAGAAAAGAAACATGCTATTTCATAGTCTTCGTGTGTTCATTTTTAAACAGAATTTCTGGACTGATCTCGGGGTACATGCCATATATTGCATAGCTGTAGTCCTCGCAAATATGGCAAATGTTTGAGTGAGTTTGAGGCAAATGAAATGATGAATAGACTGGGTCTTTGAGTGTTTCTCCAGCTGCCCCGACAACCAATCTTTAACAACAGGACAGCTTCATTCAGGTAGACAGCCCGTCTGCCCTCACACCCCACTCCCACAGACTCCTTATGTGTCCCCGAATCAATAGAGATGTAAATAAGTTCATGCACTTAGAGACCTTTGTTTGGGGCACCCACGCTGGAGAGGTTTCCTTTTATGGTAATAAGATGCTTTTTGTGTGTGTTCATGGATGTGTGTGTGCTCGTCTGCTCCCATGAGTCCTGATGATAAAGACAAAAACAAATAAAAAATTAGTAATGGCACACAATGTTGTGGTGGTAGCCAGTGAGCCTTGTAAGCAAGTGTCACCAGTTGCCTTTAAAAACAAGACAAAATCAGATTTCAAGGCCTACTTTAGCTCACTTATCAAGAATAACCAACTGTAACGCATCTGTATTTCAGGCACAATAAATATGGCTGCTTCCAAACCAAAGTGCAGTATCATCTCCAATTACACAGGCGACCAGTCTCAGATCGCTAATTGAAGAGGTTGAATCACTAAACACCAGGAACAATATTATCTGCATTTATTTCAAAGCAATTTAGCCCACTTTAATGGAAACTGCAAAATAACTGGGTGAATTAAAAAAAGGCCATATGAGGGGATTTTATAACTAAAAGCACCCAGCAATCAGATGAAATCATAACAGTTATGAGTTTGGCAGGCATACAACGTCCAAAGCTTTTTGCTGTAATGGCTGCCGCTATTATGAGCATTAGCCCAATTCCCTTACGAATTCAGTACTCTGTGGTGAGGTGGGTCAGAAATGCAAACACACACACACACACACACACACAAATGCATCCCCCATGTGTCAGGTCCAGTTGGGTGCTGGAAGTGTTTGGGTTGGCTATTGAGGAGAGGCAAGAGGGCAAAAGGGACGTGCTGGCATAATGCATTTACTAATAACTATTTATTATTGTTGGTTCCCCAGGGGGAGCACTTTATGGAAATGGCTGTATATGAAGGGCAGAGGTGCGAGAAGGCCACTGGGAAAATTAGCTTTTTAGATTCCCCCACAATGTCCTACCAGCGTCATACCTTGTCTGCCTGTGGTGTGAGAGCTCTGATCATAGACATCAGTTTGTTTATGATAATGCATATGCACAGAATAAAGGTGGATTATGAAAAACAAAACTTGTTTTTACACGCGAGGATAGTTTTGTGTGTGTATGCAGTCTGCCAGATACATCACTTTCCACCCTCAATCAGCTCATATATCTCCAGTTCACACCTTTAGAAGACAGTGGACCTTGCACACACTAATTAACGTGTGCGCACACACACACACGACACACAACTGCACTGTCTCATACTTTGGATAAGGTGTGATCTTGCACTTATTTGCATACATTAATTAAGTGCTTTGCCTCTAATGACACAAAATGACAACTGCACCGCATTAATGAATTGACTGTTCCAGTGACGCACATCCTTACAGTCTCAGCAGCTCTAATTTGAAGACTTTGCATATTTTAACACAGACTCTGAACGGGAACACTCACAACACATAATGCTTAAGTGCCGATATGGCACTTTGCACTGTACAATACATTAAATATTATTTGGCTACATAAATGCAATATTTCAATAGCAAATCTCACATGAAACATGAGCTGATCTCGTAAGATCTGAATGTTGATCAATGAAATTTGCTCTCAAAGGCAGCCCCAGTTGACAATCAGCTGTTACTCATTAAACTTACAAAAATTAAGGTAACGCAATACATTCTCGTCAACTTGTTAACTCTTTGAGTGCCAAAGATGTGTATTTACGTCCTTTAAAATAGAACGTTGACTGCCATAAACGTCAAGTCAAGTCAAGTCAACTTTATTTGTATAGCCCAATATCGCAAATTATGAATTTGCCCCATTGGGCTTTACAATCTGTACAGGATATGACACCCTCTGTCCTTTACAAGTGACCCTCGCATCGACGAAGGAAAAACTCCCCAAAAAAAAACTTTTAACAGGGAAAAAGAAATGGAAGAAACCTCAGGAAGAGCAACAGAGGAGGGATCCCTCTTCCAGGATGGACAGACGTGCAATAGATGCCATGTGTACAGAATAACAACAATGAAAACACATTAACACTAACATACAAAATTGTATGGAAATGTCCAAATCAATATAACAACAGCTAATATACAGTGTGTATATATAGAATTATATGAGAGTGTCCAAGGGGATGAAGAGCATCATCAAGCTATCAGCAAACGTCTTTCCTTTTTTCGGCAGCAGGGACAAAAGTGCACTCTCACACAGCCTGTGAGGAATACTGGGGCTTCTGGGATTTGTAGTGGAGGCATAAAGGTATACGCCACAGAGATCAAAGCAGGAAGTGGAGATGATCGAGATTAAAATGCTGGCACAAGGCACTTTCTGTTTTTTAAAAAGGGCTGGCACTTTGTTGTCAATTTATTTTCTAGCATCAACCGGTACCCATGAAGTCACAAAAACAACATCACCAGAAAAGAAATGCATGGTTGGACTATACCATGTTTGTACAGTAAAGAATTACACTGAACGCTGTGAATATGTGACACAAATGAACAGCTGATTGTCACATGACGCTCATGACTGACCAGTGGCTCCCTGGAAGAAATACTTGTGTTTGTTGAATCTATCCACCTCTGTTGCCATCTGCCCAATACGCCAGCGTACATCAGTACTCAGCATGGAAACCACGCAAGTCTTCATGAGTTCAAGTTCATGAGGTCCCAGGTCATTTGTGAAGAACAAAAAGACAAAAGTTGTTGTTGATGCTGCTGCTGCTGCTTTTCACTGCGACATTTCGCAGCAACCCCGATGTCTGCTCTCATTGACTGTAGCTCTTTTTACGTCAGAGCCACTCAGCTTGATATTTACCATGCTGGATGTTGAGTTTTCGTCGGCGAGCGCCTGACTGGCGTCTTTGAGGTGTTCATACTAAACGACCCAGGCATGCCAAGCGAGACTGCCTCATCCCAATTTGGGGGAGGGGGGCAAAAAAAACAGTTGCTGACCAGCTCATTGGGCTAAAATCGTGTAGTGTGAACAAGGTATTACAGTACTTACGCAATTACTTGAAACCAAACCACGATTTTTTCCAGAACCTAATTTGTTTTATTACCTAAACCAAACTAATTTGTTTCCTGTGATAACGGATGTGTATGTTGGGATTTCCTTTTACCTGAGCTCAAGTGTGAGCTCTATTACATGCATTTTTGTAAGCACATACACATTCAAGGGGTATCTTTAAATTGAAATTAATAGGAGTCACCCAGTGTTGCAAACAACATTACATACATTCAAAATCAGTCGCCATCTACTGATGAAAACAGTGATAAGACTCAGATAAAACACTGCATGTCAAAGCCTAAGCTGCGTATTTACTGTACACATTTTCAAGCACCTCAACATGGAATGTTTTGTTCACTCATGGCAGAAACAGCCTAAAACTCACAGCGAGCCACATTATTCACCTCTGACGACACAGACAGATATAAAAACAGCAGGATATACGAGCACATCCTGGCTCAGACGTACTTCATTATGTAATCTCTTTTGATTTAAGGAACCAGTGAGGAGAGCTTAATGATGTTTGGAAGACTTTGGAAGAGGGGAAACTGTAAACTACACATCTGTAATCTGGAAAAAAAAAAATGCTGACCAAAGTTTTGTGTTTGGTCTCATCTACACATGGCAACAATATTTCATTGCTGGATCTTATTGTTCAGTGTTATTTGGTGATCTATTTAAATAACAGACTACAATCGCTTGCACTCTTGTAATCCTTTGCCAACAAGTCAACTTGTGGTTAAGGTTCAAAAAATTCATACAAAATTTTATCCTCTTAGACTGTTGTCAGAATTAGCATAATCATTTTTGAGTTAGTGCCACTGACATGTTCGTACGTCATTAAAAATCCAACGCTTGAGTGCCATTGACAAATATATACGTCACAGTGTTTTTTCAGCAGCAGGCACAAGAGGGCGCTCTCATACAGCCTGTGGGTAATATTGGGGCTTCTGGGATATGTACTCTGGACATAGAGAGATGGTATACACCAAAGCGAAGTTATAAAAAGGAAGTTATAAAAGGACTGGCATTCAATGAGTTAAAGAAAAACAAATAGAAGTTATAGAAATTGAATTGAAGAGATATCATTTTCAGAGAATCATGTGACCAAACACCACGGAATGGAAAATTGCTTTCTCACTGGAACCATAGTCTCGTTGTTTTATGAAACATGTCTTGAAACAAGCCTTGCTTAGCAGGATCCTAGATAAAACCATTTGTCACGTGTGATCATTTTTGCAGAATGTGTGCTTGTGTGTGAACATTGCGTCGCTGTGACACGGCTGGATGAGTCTGTTGAACTCGCAGTGAAGCATTGGGAGAAACTATTTTTCCTCATCCTTCAGAGGACGTAGGACTCCAAACCCTGCTGGTTTTGGCCAAACGACATGTTTGTCTGCTTTGTTTGTTCTTCAGCCCATCTTCTGGTGCTGCCCAAGCCAGCTATGACCGAGTCTCGAACCAGATGGAGCACATCATGAGGAAACACTAGACGCATGGTTAAACACATCATAACTGTCCTACTCACTGTCTGTCTACATGTGTATGCATGAAACTGAAAAAGACATACAGAAACAGATATGAAGTTAAACTCCAGTTCAGCTTATTCACTGTTTGTACTTATCTACGAAAGCAATGCACTGTAAGTTGTATTAAACTCATATAATCCTGAGTCTGGACATGCAGGGCTCCCTCTATGGAGGTTTGGTAACATGGCAGAAAGAGCAGCAAAAATGGGGAAAAGTTTGTTGTGGATGAACAGGTCACGGAAGTTACTTTTTTAAAACAAACCACAAACTTTTCCTAAACCTAAAGTTTTATTGCCTAAACAGTATAGGTTTGCTGCTTGACAGACATATAAAACTTATCTTAAGACACAATATGAAGTGCTGTCTGATGATTCGTTGCATGAATTTGTAGTTTTTGGCATCTCCCAACCCTAGTGCACATAATTTTCCTGTGGAATGAGAGATTATTACTAACATATCAGGCCTTTTCCATCTGAGTTTTAGCTTTGAATGAAATGTTTTAGATAATCTGCATAAACTGTTTACAACCTGTCTGGTCATCATGACATGTTTTGGCGATGTTACTGTGTCCTCAGACTGCTTTGGTGACTTAAATTCTACCCTAATTAGACTAAAACCAAACAATAAGACCCAACTTCAAATTGAAATATTCAATTTTCTACCAAAATCAGAACTGGCCATTCATGTGAATCAAAATTTGTCAGAATGTCAGATGACTGAACCTTTTGTACACCTCCGCCAGGACATATTTATTTTACCGATGTCAACTCACAGGAATTATGAGCAATGAAGTCAATTTAAAACAATTTAACTAGATATTTTTGGTGCTGCTATAACATTAAATTGCCTCATATATTACATCACGTCCCTTTTGCCCTCTTTGCACTCCTCAGTAACCTACAAATTCTTCTTTTATATCACCCACTTACGTGTATGTGTGTATGTGCATACACTGTCTTACCTGATGTTCTAGCCAACATATTCCTCAATAAAAATGAGGATTGAGTGGTGAAACCAAAATAAAGAAGAAAGGGTAAAAAACAATAGTCCAAACCCAGACTGTAGGAAGACATACTTTAGAATGAGGAAGAAACGGCGAAGCAACCAGACAGTCAGGCAGTCGGCCTGAACTGTAATTAATGAACAAGTTTCTCATGATTAACTTTTATTAAGCAATACTCCTGAGTCCTCCAGCCGGCAGGTAATAGGAGAGGCCTGGGGAGAGGGAGAGAGGGATGGAGTGAGGGAAGGACGAAGGAGGGAGACACTCGACCCCATTATTTCTCCTCAGCTGCTCGTAAAAACAGCATCCCGTAAACTCATAAAATCCTTTCCCACTGTAACTGGGCCCTTAAGCTGCGGCCTGGTGAATTAGAAGGGCACGCAACGCACAAGGATGCTAGCCTACTATAGAAGGAATGTTACACGTCTGCATTTTGACATGCTAGTACTGGTGCAAAAATTCACTGGTATCCTGAGAAACGGTGATGATTCTTATTATTATTGAAATACGGACAGGAAAGAGGGAAAAGTATACCTGACTGATAGTTGTTCTAACAGCAAAACATTTCTTTTAAAGGCCACTACCTGTGGCCAACCACAAGCACCTTAATACCATAATTAACACACAGACATTGTAGTGTTGTCCCTTCATCTAACTCTCAAAATGAAAGTGAATAGGCCTTTTTTCAGTCCTATATTCCAACACTATTGTCACGCTTATGCTCAGCTTTGGCTTGTGATGACACTAAAAACTACCATGGCAACAGACTTGGTTTAGTTTAGGTAGCGGTTCATGATTGGCTCTCCCATTCGGATAATGATGAACATATAAGATATAAATATGGTTTTGATTAATGGGCAAAAGATAACAGGATATTAATAGAAGGTCTGTATATATGCAAGCAAAGAGCTGGATGTAACTCAGGGATGGCAGCTAGGCCACCCCCAAGTTACGGTACCTCTGATATAGGTGCCTTAAGGTCAGTACAAATCACACATCGATATCTCTAAATCTGCAAAACCTCTTTAGGAAAAGCCTCTGTAACATTTTAGACCCAATGAAAATATTGGAAAACTATATTGACCTGGCAATATATGATTTTAACTGAACATCATTCATCCCCACATATCAGACCCTGCTGGGTGGATTTCCTCATGTCTCCACCAGCAAAACTCCACCAGCCGCATCAGGCTTTGTGGAATATATGGAAAATCAAAAACAAAAAAACTCATATTTCCCCATATAATAAACAGAGATCCAGGCTACTAACACCTTGCGAGATCTGTGTCTCAGTCGTTTGAATCACACGGCATAAAGCCACCGTGGTCTTGATGTGAGCGCATTTCATAAGACGAGCATCCTCCTCAGATGCTGGCACTTCATAAAGGAGCATTAGCCATGAGACACGAGGGCTCACGTCTCATCCGCAGCCGCTTTAGGACTGCTGTGTCTCTTAGCATGCCTGCTAGCATGTTATTAAAATAACACCCACTTTACGACAGCTCCGCATGGGGTCACAATGACGGTCGTTATTACCTGCTTGGTGTTTTTGAAGGGATACAGCATGTAGGGTCGGGAGAACAGAAGTGGTTTGAAAGCAACACCACCGTATCTACTTGATCATCTCTTGTCTGTCACATTGTTACGACCATATCATCCATTTGTTTTATGTTCGCATTTTTCTCTTTCCAGTTACCTCTGTACTGCTCCCTCACACTGCAAACAATAAACCCCATTGTGCGTAACAGCGGGCCAAGAGGGATGTCAGTTTTCTTAAATGAATGTATGTGCATATGCACGTTTTTGTGCATGACACAGGAATGTGCGTGGCGAAGGTGAGGGCACACAAAGAGAATGGGTAAAGAATGCGAGTGTTTGAGATGTGTGTGTTTCTGTGCAGAGAAGGACAGGTGCTGTATGTGCAAATGTTATACACCTCTGTATGGTTGCATGTTCACTTGCATGTGCGTCTGACAGTATAACACCTGTGTGAAAATGTTTCTCTATATTTACATGTGCACCATGCTTCATACAGATACTGAAATATCAGGACAAAGGAGCGCATGGGACGAGCTATTGCCCAACAGACAGACACACTCAGGCCAATCAATGCATCCACACTGGCAAATGTTGCACCTATTCACAAGCAGTCCTACTTATCTTTGTTCATGGCAAAGAAAAGTGCTTAGAATATCACATACCATGCCCAGCATAACAGTTAACCTGTTATTTATTGATATAATCAGGGAAATGGCCAATGCTATTGCTACCTGCCAGTGTTAGACCTCAACAATAGCTCTGAATTTACCCTCATATATTTCAGGATATCTGTGTATGAAGTGAAGACATACACAATAGGGCCGGAGGCTCGGCTGATGTATCAGCTTCCAGTCTTCCGCGGGTCAGACTGACACCTCTGGAAATTGAAAACGGCGAGGGCCTTGTTCACCGACGAATGGTCCTACAGTGCGGGATGCACACAAACACATATACGCGTCCAGGCATTTCCCATTCATGGAATATAGATTTCCATGCAGCCCCCATGCAAGAGATATTTTAAAACATGAATGAAATCTAAATGAAATCTTAACATACTAGCACAGCGCCGTGCATCCCTCATACCTCGTGTGGATTGCACACGCTCACTGGAGGGTTCACAGTGGGGCAACCTCGGTAATGGAGGAACTGTTTGCAATGCAACATGGGTTTAATGTGAGCGACTGCAAACTCTTGATACGTACACGCCTTCCCTTTGCTGCTTGCTGTGATACAAGCATAGCTACATTTAAAGTGGGAGACATCACCATCAGTTTATAAGCTGCACTGACACAGAACCAAGTCTATGTGGTTTAAAATTATGTCTGAATTTATGGTGGATGGAAGTGGCTAAAATAGAAAAAATGGATAAATAACTTAAGTAAATCAATAATCCATGGATATAATAATAATGAGTAAGATAATATATTAACATCCAGTTTATTATTTTACTGAGGAACATGTGAGGCATAAAAACATTCCCATCCAAATAATATATAAATCAGTACTGTAATCAATACATTTTTTGGGGAAATGAAATGAAATTGGAAAGTAAATAAATAAATAAGAGAATGATCGCAAATGTAAATAATTGTAAAAAAAATCAATTGATGTGACATTTGCTCAATTTATGAAAACCTACATTTATTTTGAATATTATTCTGAATACATTTACTGACATTTTATTTATTTTTGACTGTGGCATCTTCCATCCTACGTATAAATTAGGTCTACTTTAAGCCTTTACAGACAGAAACCCTGCGGCACTTCCACAGAACATCCTGTACATCACCCAACCTTTACATTCCACTCTCCCATTAGCAGCGTTATTTAAATCAATTTGCTGTTTCTGTAATAAAATCAATGGAGTAAGCCTTCAGTCCTTATTCAAATAACGTAGCATGTATTAATGTCACAAGAGTTCCATCCTGACAAGTCAGAGCAGCTACAGCTTATTGCTTATTGCCTAAGCCATTAATTGATTTTTTTTCCTCCAGATCCTATAATTTAATATGTCCAGTATATGTCAGTGAGTGTTCACTAAGCAAACTGGCTCTTCTAATATGAGAAATAAAGAAAAAAGTCAGTACACCGCATAAAGTCAGACAACTTAATTCCAACAGAGCAAATTCTTTTTCTATTGTTTCAACTAAGTGGTTTCAAATGTGGCTCTGAGCTGTTTCCACTTATGTGCTCTTAAAAGGCATGACTCATCTTAAATACATCCATGAGTGCACTTAGGGACAAAACAGATTGAATTGCTTTTAAATGTGTTAATACTTTCAATTCAGGGCAAAATATGACATATTTATATTGTGTGTAATGTTAATTGCTTTATGCTGTATACCTTCAGCAGCGAGGATGTAGAGGAGAGTACACCTGTTTCACATTTAGTATGGATGGATCAAACTGACGAACGGGACCATAGCTACTGTTGAGGGCCAATGGCGTCATGTTTTTGATGTGAATTTATGGGTTTATTAATGGTGGGATTTTATATCACAATTAAAACACATATATGGTGGTTGTTTTACAATTTCTACATACTCAAATTTGAGTATTGACTACTTTAAGACCAACAGAGGACCATATAAAGGTCTTACTCAGATGTATATACACTACACTTTTTCTGTATATGACAAAATTATATATATGATGGGTGTTTTGTTGAGTTTGGGGTTATTGCTTGCTGCCATAGAAGCTGGAAAATCCCAGTTTGGAATCTAGAATGGGAGGAATACGTGGAATTGAGCAAACATACCCCAAAATTGTTTGGGGGTGTGTATGGATGGGGTATGTGTTTTTGTGTGTGTGTGTGTGTGTGTGTGTGTGTGTGTGTGTGTGTGTGTGTGTGTGTGTGTGTGTGTGTGTGTGTGTGTGTGTGTGTGTGTGTGTGTGTGTATGTGTATTCGGGGTTGGGGGTGGGTTTTTTATTTTACTTTTCCATTGCTGTTTTTAGCCTCTGTGCGGCAATTTGAACTGCATAATGTACGAAAAGTACCATACAAGTAAAGTTTGATTTGATTTGAAAGTTTGAAGATGGTATTAAAAATACATTTTATTGTTTATATTGATATGTAGAATTAACAGAATGTATTGTTGCAAAAAATAAAAAAAACTCAAACAATAAATACTGTAATAGAAGGGTAAAGCTTCCATTGGAGGAACTTGGAGTCGTGATCTCTTTAAATCCTGTCTACGGCACTACTGAAGTTCTAACAATCATAAAATAACAACAATAACTGTAACTTCACCGTCTTTTGATTCCATATATCACAGCTGTTGTGATGTAAATGGACTGAAATCCACGCATCCAACACCTGAGTCGACGTCGGCCCAGCCACATTTCAACTCACACTGTATGAAGTTCCCATCCAGGCTAACAGATTGTGCCTCTCTCTCTCTTTCTCTACCGTTTCCCACCTCTGTTTCACCTTCCTCTTTTTCTTTTTTCTGTTCTTCTGCTGGCTCTTTCTCACTCATCATTCTGAGTGACGAGCCTCAGCCGATGAACCGGAGTTGGGGAGTCAGACGGCGACACTGGCCCGCCAGTGTCGCTCTGCATTGTCGCCCTGCCGTCCACTGTGTTGACGAAAACAAGGATTTACACATATTAATGAATAAGACACCGTGACACCTTGGGAGAGGTCTGGGAGAGAGAAAAGAGAGGAGGAGGAGGAGTGAAAATGCAGAGAAGGAGGGGATGGGTTCATTCGGTATCAATTTAGTTGGTATTCCTTAGGGGATATGCTAATATTTTCTGAGTAGCTGTGTTCCTTCTCTGTCTCTTTATTTCTGTCGTTCCCTCTTTGTGACCGCTCTACCTTGTTAGGGCTGTGGCCTCTTCCGTGGCACCGAGCGGGAAGCAGCGGCGGAGAGTTCGAGATGAAGAAAAGCAGGCAAATAAATAAATAAGTGGAATACAACAATAAAAGACGAGAGAGGAAGAGCGATAGAGGGAGGGAGGGAAGAAGGGAGGGATGGTAGCACCTTGACGCCGATGTACAGCTGCTCTCTCTCAGCGCGCTGGTTTCACCTTTTCCAACCCCCTCCTGTCTGTCGAGTGACGCGTTTGATTTCGCCGCATTCATACATCAGTGCGCCCGTGCAATGCTGACACCTCATCTCAGCCCCCCGACTTTGGCTACCGAGGCCCTGCTTTGCATAGTGCATACCCCCACCTCCTCCTGCCTCCCCCTCTTCTCCTCCTGCTCCTGCTCCTCTCTTCTATGTGACACTCTGCCCATCTTTAAAGAAAGAAAGATAGATCAGGAGTGGAAGCCGGGCTTGGAAGGAGGAGGGAGAGCAAGATTGCAAGTGACAGAGGGGAGAAGAGAGAGAGAGAGAGCACCTGGAAGAAGAAATCAGAAGAGAAAAGAGACATTTCTCATTAATTTATGCTACTGCTATCCCTCATCTTTTTATTGTTGCTCCCTGTCAGTTAAAAAAGGCATTATCACAGCCTTCTTGTTGATATCTTTTTTCAGCCTCATTGTCTTCTGTGACAACTGTATGCTCCAACTTTTACCTTTAATTGACAGCACATGCACACAGTTTAAAACAAAGGGGAGCTATGCTATTGTGACGAATTCAAACAACGCCCATTTGTTCAGGAGCTCAATAATTATGTTTGTCCAATTAGTAAGCAGCTCAAACTGGAAAAGTACTTGGAGAAACATCCTTCAGAGAGCAGTTCTTATTATAATCCTGGACCACATGGTCAGCATGGAGAGTTTGGCACACACTCAGGACAATATGACAGCTCTGGCTTTTTTGATATGCATATTTTCCCAACTACGTGCTTGGTAATTGTGTGCTTATTAGTTTTAATGGGTTTAGTGAAATAAACCGTGTATGCTAATGTGAGGAAATACTTGCAAGGCCCAAACTGGAGGTGTTGGGTTAATAGCTGCACCACTGACAACGAAGCTGCAATTTGAATACACACTGCAGCACAATGCAACAGTGATAAAGCATGGTTTGAAAAGTGATCAGACTGCTACGGCCTTGATTGATTTCATATATCCAGATGCTATAAGAATTTTTTCATGCTTTGCATTCAATTATTACTAAACTGATTCAAGAGAATCTCTGTAAACCACTGACAAAACAGAAGCCTTTCTGCAGCTTTTGGTCATGTCACAAGATCAGCACATTTAGGTTTCCAAGGTCAAGAACACCCTTTGAACCTCAAGTGCGTACATAGATAGCACATTATCCACTGCTAGCGAGGTTCCTCCATGATATAAATTCAAAGGTTTTGAATATCAGTTTCTGACCAGTAAATGCACTGAACTCTTACTGGTAGGCACAGACATGGTGCACGCATGGTGGGAAGTGTGGGGGAGAAAGTCGTGACAGCTGAAGGAAGGGGACAAACAGAAAATGTGGGCAATACTAAAAAGAACAGCAAGTCTCTTATTTTGTAATACTTTGGATATGAACAAATAATTGGTTTGGGAAGAAAATACTGGGTCAATACCGTGGGTTAGTGGTCCTCCAGTACAGAAATGCATCCACCTATCCACCCAAGTTCGTTTGACCTACCAACATACAACAGCACAGACTTAAGTGGTCTTTACACTACGTCTGATGCTCTTTTGATGTTGAACCTCCTCATTCACCATCAACATCATTTTCCAGTGATAGGGTTGTGAATCTCTGTGTCTTCATGATTTGTGGAGTTATCGTAGCGGCCATGGAAAACAGACACACTTGTACATACAGTACTAACGTGCGTGGGCACATATTATGCACACATGCGCTTTCCCTCATGTTAATCACTACCTCTGACCATGTTGCCTCATTATTCTCTGTCATTGTCAAGACAATTTACAAACACATTCCTGACATTAATCCTCCTTTCAAAGAGGCAGCAGTGAAATCTACAAATGGTCATGAAAATAAAGCTGGGTTGACAGGGTTTTAGTGGCAGGTTCTGGGAAAAAAAAGTTACATATATTCATATGGATATAGATAGCCACTTACTAAATCCAGCAAGGGTTTGGCCTAATTTTCGCAAGGTTAAAAACTGAATTTTAGAAGCAGTGGGTAATTGGTACGTTGTAAACGGGCCATATATTATCCCTGGGGGAACGACTCGTTTAGAGACTAAAAAAAGGCTAAAAATGTGCTAAAGGTACAGATTATTTACCGCACTGTGAACATAAAATCATAGGATCGGCCATTTAGTCAGGGGAAAGTAGTGGAAAAGTTGTGTGTGGGATGAGGTATCATCAGCATCGAGACTAATGTCACATATTGACACCTTTTCGTCTCTTTTTGTGTGTGTGTGTGTGAGAAAGTGAGAGGGAGGACAGGAGAAGAAGAAGGGAGTGTGAATGTCACTTTGAACTGTCACACTGTTGCACCCCCCCATAACACACACGCACACACACGCACACACACACACACACACGTTCTAATGAGACAGAGGGGCTTCCGCTGTGCCAACCCAGAGGCCAAGGTGGGAGAGACACTTCTCTTCCTGCACCCATTGTAAACACCCCCCACCCTAGACCCCCCCAACACACACACACACACACACACACACACACACACAAACACCCACTGAGGCCTCACCGGGCCTGACAGGCTCAGATAAATCAGGCTCTCGACACCCCTCCGCCCTCTCCGCCTCTCCATTCCTGCTGCCCCTCCCCTCGCCACCTGGGGTGGGAGGCGAGTGTTAATTTTCTTCAGGGAGAAACGGAGGGGAGGGAACGAGAGATGGGGAGAGGACAAGTGTGTACGGCAGTAGGGGTGTTAACCCAGACTTCTAAACACCTGCTTGAAGGAGTGGGAAGTCACATAACCATTTTAGTTGTTCTGAGTCATTCATATCCATCAGTGCTTTTTTTTCTGGATGTCCTACAAAAGATCACAAGATTTACGACATACAACAGAATAAAAGATGTTAAAACATTTCATATTTACATATTTATATTGATTTATTTGATAATGCAATTTTACTTTCTTTTCCCAAAGCAGCACATCTACCAGTCATTTTCAAATACTGAATCAGTTTTAGACTTTTATTTGTATTGTATATTGTAATTTTAACAGTCCTCCTGTCTTCTTCTGCAGATGTGGTTGAAAGCTCAAGACAAAGGTAAATGCTAGTAAATGGGCCTAAATGGATGCATCTCAGGTTAATCATAGCATTCATGTTTAGTTTCTTGTTTTATTGTTACCCTTCTCTCCCCTTGTTTCAGATCACTTCCTGACTTTATGTGTCTCCAACCAATTCTTGATTAGTTTCACCTGTCCTTCGTTAGTCCTGCTGTCACCTCACCCCCTGCTCACCTGTCCCCATTTCCACAATCGGCCATTTACTTCATAAACCATCACCTTAAAAGTTTTTTTTGGAGAGTTTTTCCTTAGTCAGTGTGAGGGTTGTTTGTAAAGGACAGAGGGTGTCATATCATGTACAGATTGTAAAGCCCTCTGAGGCAAATTGGTAATTTGTGATATTGGGCTATACAAATAAAATTGACTTGACTTGACTTGACTTTAGATCATACATGTCCAACTTTCTCTAGTTTTACTAGGATGTGGTGTATAGTGAACAGGGAAATATATGAAGCAGAATTCATATGGATTTAGAAAAAGACAACTGCAATGGTGGATGTTTTTTTATATTTGGCAACTTTGAGTACAACGACGAAACCAACGCTGTAGAATTCAAGTATGGATTCCTGTCCAAACATAGTCAAAACTCCAAGAAGACATGTTTATACTTGATCCATAATGTGTAATTAAACAGTGTCAGAGGTTGCTATGGACACCTGAATGGTGTCTCTTCAAATGTTGATTAGTTGGCAGTTCAGCCATATAAAATTTAAAAAAAAATCAAATAAATAATATTTGTGAAGATTCTGGATACTTTGCATGAAAGCCATGAGACCCAGAGAAACATGAGGTCCTTTAAAGCTCCTTGCTAAATAAATACCAGACCCTTTAACCTAAAACTAGGGTCCATAATATATTCCAGTCTTCTGTCCGATCTTTCTCTGGGCTCAAAGTCTGATGACCAAAAAGATCATCTTCATGGAGAGTAAAGGTCATTTTTCTGTCAATGCAACAATGAAAATTTGGTTCTAAGAGCTGCCAGGATCTTTGTTGTAAAAGTGCCTTCCAAAGGAATGTTGACCTTTGCTCTCCATTAAAATGATAAGAACTAAAGTTGCATGTTTGGACTCACACAGACAAACTGTAGGGGAAGTAGGTAAGGGGTCAACAAGCAATGTTGATGTCATCACAGCACCACTGCTATTTGGTGCAGAAGACTCACTGAAATGCTGTTTTCCATCCTGCTAAACTGGCCTCTGGGGCTAATTATCCTGTTGGCTGGGTTCAGATGCCACACAGTGTGAGAAGTGGGGGGGTGAAGGGGCAGTGGGCAAGGGCAAAGACTGAGGGGGGTTGAGGGAGCGCTACACCCAGGTGTACCGTCTCACTGCTGGCTTTGCTTTGACCTCAGGGTCGGAGCCACTGCAGACCTGAGGCTTTTCCTCACCTGGATTTACCACAGCTTGCTTTTTTCAGTGCAATAGTGAAAATGCTCTTTTGCAGTCGGCTCTGAGCTGGGAGTCGCCCAGTACAATCAAAGTGTCCATTGGTGGCCAATGAGCGACTTGACTGGGGAAAAAAAACAAAAGGCTCAGACTTACACGGATGCAAACAACACCCATCTGTGTGTTTTTGCACGATGGTTAAGACAATGACTGTTTGGGATTTTTAATTGAAAGGGAGATATGGCCCCTCATGGCAACCCATCTGTTCAAAATTGATATCCGAGCGTCAGTTGCCCTCTCATCTCCATCGACAAACGAGCGTGAGATTTTCAAGTCATATTTCATTTATATCAGGTAACTGAAATGTGAGGCACGCTTGCGGGTCGATAACAACGGAGGGAACTAATAAACAACACACTGCGTTTATTGTTTTAATCGCAGGAAGATTTATTACATTTGCCTTTTTTTTCATGAGTTTAAAAAAATTCAAACTCCTGCCACCAGCATGAAGGAATCAGGTTTTAAATTTGAAGAACAAACAAAAAAAAAAACAGAAGAAGCTCCTTGTGTTGGACAGGTGGAGGACTGACAGGGAATCTGTTCCTGGTCGGCCCAAGTACAGTATGGGATGACGAAGATGAAAGGAAAAAAAAAAGAACCGCAAACAGATGGTGGAGGTGCAGACGAGGAAGAGGAAGAACGAGATAGAGAGACAGTGGGAGGGGATATGAGAGAAAGAGGGGAATAATACACCGTCGAGAGAACCGAGGAATACGACCTGCCTGAGTTAAAGGAGATGGAGGAAAATGCTTGCATTGTTGTTTTCATTATCTGGCTGCTGTCATTCTGCAGGCTTTGTATCTGTGAAATGAAAGAGAGGGATGAACGAGAGAGGAGGAGGAGGAGGACAAGGATGGGGGGGTAGGCAAGAAAAGAGGGAAGAGGAACAGAGGAGAAGAAGAAGAAGAAGAAGAAGAAGAGGGAAAAAAGCTGTGAAATTAATCTTTTGTGCCTAGCCTTACACAGCCACAGACATGCTCAGACAAAAGCCCGGACCTGGAGAAGCTGCCTGGGTGTGATTGATGAATAAAGTAAAGGTGTCAGAAGTGTATTATGTAAATTAGCCCAGGCAGGGACCATTTCGGCGGCGAATGAAAGAGCGGGACATACGTGGGTGTGAGAGAGAGAGAGAGAGAGAGAGAGGCTGTGTATGTGCGTGTCACGGAGGGTGCGATCGTCCCCCGAGCGCCACAGCCGTGCCATCTTTCATCTCACAAGACAACCTCGGACGGCAATCTCTGCCACGGCTGCTGGTTTAAACCTGGGAGAGAGAATGGACAAAGACACACAGAGAGAGAAGGAGATGGACAGATGAAACGTGCCTGAATGAGAAAGCTGTAAGAGAGAGAGAGAGAGGGATGGGAGGGTGTTTTTGCATGAATACAGCACTTGTGATTGACCAGTGTGGGACATCTCTCATCTTACGCGTGCTCTCCCTCCTTCCCTCACTGTAGTAAATGTATACAGTTACATTTCCTACCACCACTCTATCTCCCACCGGGGAATACAGTTATTTCAGTCGGAGTCGTAAAGACCGCCATAAAGAGCCTGTCTGTCTGATTCCCAATGACAGTGTACAGGCTCTGGGAGGGCAGATTGAGCTGTGCGGGGAGGCGGGTGTGTGTATCCGCCAATGATGTTATGGACAGAAGCAAGCTGAAAGTCTTTTGTGGTATAGAGTGTGATTTTCATTAGATATCAAGGTCTGTCATGGGAGAGGAAGCGAGCGAGAGGGACATAAATTGTGAGAATGGGCATATTCTTTCGCTATGCAAACACAAACACATATCCACCACCTCTAGACCCAGCGGGTATGTTCCAACCTTTGCCGTTAGCGCGCCTGCCGTCACTTTTAATAGGCTGACAAAAACAATCTATCACGCACTCACCTACACAGAGCAATATAAAACAGGTTAAGGGAAATTGATGGCATCCTCAGCCCTAATTCTTACCTTGAGTGGCGTCTCACCGTGATTGAAACAGACAAAGACGTATAGGGTTACCCCCACGCTGTGGAAGCGCTAATTGCCGGCACTTGTCGTTCGCTGAAGCATTGTCTCAGAGGCTAACTAGAACGCCAGAACCCACTTTTCCTCCCATCTTCATTGTGTGTTTGTGTTTGCGTGCTGGCCAGACAGGCTGCTGAGAAAGCTGTTTTCATCACGGCAGCCGCACCCGGTTATTAACGGGTTCATAAGTAAGCCCAGGCCCTGGCTATTTCTCTGCGTTAGTATTTATTAGGAGTTCACAAAGAGAAGCCAGGGCCCATGTCCATAATGAATGAAAGAACCTCCATGTAATTGAGCCTTATTAGGCCTCAGTTGAGAGAGAGGGAGAGGAAAATAGGACAGCAGGGCTGAGAAGAAAGGGATGTGACGAGAGTGAGAGGAGAGAGACTCACATTGTCAACTCGTTCCGCTCCCATGGCTCTATTTATTAATTTCGTCACCGAGGTACGAGGTGGAGTAATTTTCAGATCCCTTCCACGACACTGCTTCTCATATTTACAGTGTAAGTATGAATGACAGTCCGAACTGCGCGCCGTGCCGTACCCAGTGGTAAACACTGGCAAACACGTCAGGCTGGCATGCTGTCTCCAGGTGCTCTATTGCCTTGTAAGTGTGAAGCATCAGAGTGTTTCAAAGTTGTAGTCTTATCTTGTAAAGCCTAAACCTCAGTCTGAGTTTCTGTACTGGTGCTAGAAGTTGTAATGACACAGAGACTAGCTGTCACAATTCAGCGAATGGTTATGTCAAATTATGCAACACAGCTAATAACTAATAATGATAATGTAGCAAACTGGGGCAAATTCTACCTATCCATCCACCCTGACCTCCTCACTACAGACTTTTCTTAGTTTTGCTGAAACAAGTGATGATGTTGTTGTTCTTGGAGGGAAAGTCTAAATGCACAGTACTTACTGTAGTAAATAAGACCATGATTTGATCGCCCAGTCATGCACTAAGGTCAACGTTCGGTTTGGAAACATAGCAAATTAATGTCATCCTTTTCATCAGGTCTGGGTCGGATCGTCGTGTTCTCATATGACCTAACAAATCCAGACTAATGTGGAAAACCACTCTTGGGTTTCAAATAGTTGCAATAGACCAACTTGGTGTGATTATACTCTGAGTTAACCATAGAGGTCAGACTGTCCAAACCACACTCAGGACTTTCCTGCTGTTACTTTTTAGACTTAAAATGAATACATTTTATCGTAAATGCGGTATAATGTTGATAAACTGACAGTTTGTTTTGTATTAAGATATTTAATGTGTAGAGGCATATGATAAAGCTTGAATAAAGCATGAATAAAGCTTGCTTTAACTTACTTTCAGTGACAGTATTTTAAAATTCAAATTTTTAAGCGGTTATCCCTATTCGATAGTGACAACTATAAACAAGACCATGAATGACAAAATTGGCTATATCTGTAGTTTGTCTTAATGCTTGAAATCAGGTCTGAAGACCCATATTGGTGTATTATTATATCTGAGGCTGAGGTTTTGGAAAGCGTTGTGTCCATTTTAAAACTAAATTTAAGTTCAAACATAAAGGTTCCCACTGGACCCTGGGAAAATATAAATGTCTACACTGTAATTCCTTTCAATTGAACTGCAATAGCTCTTTTTTTACTGCAGACATTTTGGTCTAGCAAGACCTGCACCGGTGTAATTAATAACAGTAATTAATGATAGCTGTTTCCACTCCAGGGTTCTGCTATTAAGCATGCTGACTCAATGCCAAGGTTTACTGGGACACCTGATTGGAATGGAGTCATCATTAGTTTTACCACTTACACGTGTGCTTTTCCTGCTGTGACAAGTAAAACTGGCAACATGCTTTAGCCCGCTGTGAAAAGTCCTGTTGAAGTTCAAACACTATCATGCACTGAACTGAGTCTTTACTGCGCATGCAACCTGGACTCATGAAATATTCATACAAATCAGTACGAAAAATATTGCACTGAAATTCGTACATAACCCACGTAATTCGGACATCATGTGACATTCAATGCAGGCTGCTCCGTCTGGGAAAACGTGTCGGACGTTCCTTACATTCTCAGCAGACATTCGTTACGTTTTCAGTGGAGAAGTTTAAGAGTTCGGGTGCGTTTTAATCACATTTCTAGAGGGAAATATGCATTTTATTTCCATAAGCCTAACCCTGTAATCCTATCCCTAAACCTAACCATCACTGGAAGTGTTGTCGGGCGTGTTTCAGTGCGTATTGTAATGTTACGGTTCCAGCTGACAGTGAAAGGAATGTCCAGCATTTTTAAGGCTGTCGCTTCCGGGTTCTCTTCGGGGCCCGCGCATGCGCTGATCAGTCATGTTGTCGGTCATTCGTAAGATATACATGAAAATCTGTGCCTTACTTTTCGTATGATATCATAAGAATATGTCATGAGACTGCGTTGGTACATGATGAAGGTGTTCATATTCACCTCTTCCTGTCTTCATTCCCTTTGCATTGTCTCTCTTTTTTCTGTCACTTTTCATACAATGGTGCCAAAAGCATGGCATTTCATACATGTAGAGAAACGCTAATGAGTCATGAGCACTATGTTGCACCACCATGAGCCACAGATTACAAAACCGTGGTGCCTCCAGCCAAAATCTGATTTGCGTTACTCCAAAAGTAGTGTTATTATGGTATGGATGGCCTCTGCGAGCAGCAGCTCACTTTACTGCAGACGGGTGTAATCCATGTAATCGTGAACCAGATAACAGACTTTCACCCATCTGCTCTTTTGTTGCTCCTTAAACCCTGAAGTCAGTGTTGACTGATTTGTCACACACCTTCTGCACACCTTGTTACGTAATATCTGTCACTTCTGCAGTTATTCTAACCCAAACCAAAATACTGTCCTGAACACAAAAATGTAGTTTTGCTGTGCTTCTGGATATAACGCTTTGTGAACAAATCAATTAAAGCACACTGGATATTATAGTAGCCTTTTGCCTTTGAATGTGTGTGTCTGACAGAACCTGAATACAGGACAGAGCCTTTTACCTCTCTCTCACTTTCTCTACAGGATCGTCCAAAAGGCTGAGCTAGTCATATTCACCCACCTAGCTATTTTTCAAAACCAGGCGACGTCTTTCTCTTCATTCAGAATGCACACACGCACAACACACACCACTTGCAGTATGATATATTTGTGTGCTTACACACACACGCACATATTTTTTTTTTCCTTTTTTGTTTCGATGTTGCTATGATATACACCCTTTCCAGTTTTTCCACACCCCTCAGTACATATTCATCTCACATTATATTCTCTTAATTCCTTTGTTCCTTTATTCCTTCATGCTTGATTCCAAAAAATAGTTCAGCACTAATTAGTGTTGTCCACTCCAGTGCAGGCCTCCACACCTTTACAAGTCTGAAATAGGTGGATAATACCTCCAATTTTTAATAAAAATATGTGTTCATCATTAAAAGTTATCAGTTGAGGCCTATTTTTCTTTTTCCACTTTTTCTCATTTTCTGTCCCAGCCTCTCTAACTTCCTTCTTTCTTCCTCTCATCTCTCTCTTCCTCTGTCTCACTATTTCTCTCTAATTCTCCTTCTCATTTGCCTCCCTGTTTCTTCTTCTTCTTCCACATGCGGGAACTGTCATTATATGTTATGGCGTATCGGCTCTCTGCATGCATATGAGCCTCTCTCTTTCTCTCTGTCTCTTTCATGTTTCCCTGGCAGTCATACATTACTTTGGGGAGACAATACCTCCTCCAGATAATGCCATAAATGATGGAATTTACATGCATATGCTCGCATATGCAACCACAGCCTCTCATGTCTGCCGCACTCAACGTTAGGCTGAATGTCAGCGACTCTCTCTGTGTGTGTGTGCGTGTGTGTGTGTGTGTGTGTGTGTGTGTGTGTGTGAAGTGGTGCTCCAGTGGGACCATCATTAGAGTGGATCTAGACTAATGACACAGGAAAGTGATTCACTCTAAGAACTTCTGTAAAGCCGCCACACACACACACACACACAAAATCACACACACTCACACACACAATCACACGCACTCACACACACATACACACTATATACAGTATATATAGCATATATATGTGTATATATATCAATCATTTTAAAGTAGAGAAAAAGTGGGATTACATGTTCTCCACTTAAAAAAATTACAAAATTATAAGTAATTTACCAATTCCAGTGATTCTTATCCTCTTAATCCACTGACCATCATGACTGAAAAGTATTCCACAATGACATTATGCAAACAAAAAGCCTCAAGAAAGCAAGAATTTCTAAATTTCATACATATGGATTAAAGCTACTGTATATTGTCATCATTGTCTGTATATCTGTGTATTTGTCATCTCAGTGTTGCCAGGCTGGAGCTCTGTGCATGTATGTTGGGTGGCTGCACGAGCTGCTGTGTTTGCATTGTTTTTACATTTACACGCTAACTGCATTGGCGTTTTATTTATCCTGCTGTTTGTTTACTGATGAATGAATTCCTGCATGTTTTATCCACCACTGTGACAACAGCCTCGTGGTTCATTTTTTTAATAAATTAATTAATAATAAACTGATTTAATGCTGTGACTTTTAAGTCTATTGAGGAGAGCATGACTTGACACAGTCTTGTTTGACTCTCAGAAAACACTTTAATCCCAATATTTGTGTATTCATTAATGCTTTAGCCTCTTACTGGTGAAATCACTTGTTTGACCACCCTCTCACCACATTTCAAAAATAAAGGGTGAGTTGCAAGAACAATGTAGGTCTTGTTTTGACAATCATTTTGAAATTAATCTTCAGTTTTTCTCATTTCTTGCTAAAAAGTCTATAAAAATAACTTCAACCGGTAACAAAGTCATGTTCCACAGTTTGGCAACCTCAAACAACCAATTTTTTTTTTTTTTTTGTCAGTGACCCTTTCCACTGACTCGTCCCATCTCTCTCTTTCCATCTGATTCATCTCTTTATTGTTTACTTTTTAATTAATCGCGCCGGTTCATTCTAAACATGTCAGAATAAATACATTTTTCATCCCGGTGATATCGGCCCGCCGCTCCATTATTAATGCTGCAGAGAATTCAGCCACTGTTTGCAAATAATATCCTCAAATTGAATCATTGTTGCATGAATATATGCAAAATATTCATTTCAGGCGGCGTGAGGGTTGAGTGCTTTTAAATTGGAGAGATCATTCATGGCTTCACCTTTTCAGGCGAGATAAAGTCGTGTGCAGTAACATTACAATGTCAGTGGAGGGGAGGATGGGGGAGAAAGGGATGAAAGAGAGAGGGATGAGAGAAGGAAAAGGTAGAAATAATGACATGAGTAAAGCAATGTGAGTCAATAAAAACAACTAACAGAGGAATGTAAGACAAAGAAATCAGAACAAGGACAGAGTGAAATAAAAGGTGATTCTCTCTGTCTTTGTAAGCATTGCACAGCAGGGATCGGTGTTTGTCTGTGTGTGTTGTTCTGATATTACAGCTTGGTGTTATTAATAAGTCAGGTAAGTGACAGAAACGAGTTAAGACTCAAAAGTGCACACCTGTAAGGCTGCAAAATGTTTAATATTTGTAATTTTAATAATAGAAATTTGCATGTAGTACCAAATCAACAGTCAAATATGGAATATGCTTCATCCCAGTAAGTGCAGTAGTTCATGAGAAAATGGCAAAAAAAAATACTGAAATTCCAATGGTGAGTAAGTAACCACACAAAACCGCGAATCATTCGTTCCAGAGCTCACTGTCTAATTTCCACCAAATTTGATTGAAAGGGTTGTGATATGCCGCTAAGTGACAGACTGACAAACAAAGAGACAAACAAAGAAATAAGGCTGGAAACAAAACCTCAGAAATGTGGAGAGTGAGACAATGGATGTAAATGAAAGGATATTACATCAGTGCATGTTCAAAAATGAAAGAAGAGTCAAGAGTCGGTCACCAAACCCAGTGCAAGACTGTCACGAGTTTCCTTTCACATTTTGCTATGTGTATATTGAAGTATATTAGAAAAGCTGTATGGAAACTGTAAAAGTCAATACAACTTCCTCAATACAGCTTTTTGGCCCATTTTCTCATTATAGAAAATTCAATGACCAAGTCAACTTGTCAACTTCTGTGGTTGAGAAACCCCAAACCAAAACTCTTTACAGCCTTGTTTATTGTTCGTATTAACTCTTTAAGTGCCAGCCATTTTATAAAACAGAAAGTGTCTTGTTACAGCGTTTTTGCCCATTTTGAGTCATATTTCAAGACCCACAGAATATTTTGTACTATGTCTCTGAAAACACTGAATAGCTCAAATGAAAGAAGAGACTCTCTATTTCATCATGAAAAAAGTTTTTTTTTTTATCTTGTTCCATTCTTGTTTTATCAGAGGTAGAGCAGAGGACACTTTCATCAAAATCACCACTTTTTTCCAGAATCTGTCTCTCTAATCATGATCATCTCCACTTCCTGCTTTGATCTCTGTGGCGTATACCGTCTCTCTATGCTCCGACTACATCTCCCAGAAGCCCCAAAATTACACTTTGCCGAAAAACCACTAAGCCTTGGGTTTTTTAAAGGACATTGAAATACATCAATGGCACTCAAATGGTTAATAAACAAGAATTCTGGTTTCGTTGCAGATTTTCAACCACGTCTCCATTGTTTCATCTGTTCATTATTCATTGTTCAAGAGCAGAAACCAGGAAGCCAACTGTAACAACTCACCCAAACCTACCAAACCAAAACAGCCATTTTTTACCCAGTGGACAATCAGATAACCATGTCAACCATTTGCATGTTAAGAGATTATTCTCTGTGCTCTTCACTCAGTGGGTTTCACCATTTAAAAGTTTGTCCTGTATTTAATGAAGGGCGGGCGATATCCAAAGCAAATATTATTCTCCCCTCCACCTCTGCCCCTGCTTTCTTCTCACTCATGCAGCTGCAGATTAACAAGTCTAAACGCGGCATAATCACCACCAGAATCAAATTCCTCAGATATGAATGCCGATGCTGTGCTCCTACCAATATTTTATGGTAATACAATAAAAATGTAAAGTTGAAAATAAGAGCTTGTCTTCTTCATCTTTTTTTTGTAATGTAAAAGGTAAGCTGAAGAGCAGCAGAGGGAGGTGTGTATGGGGGGGTGAGTTAGTGATGGAGGGGGGATTCATCACATGGCCCGGCCTCGCCGAGGGATAGGCTGTCGCTAGGAGACAGAGGCAGGGAACGGACCAGTGGCAATGATGTATTAACTGGCGAAGGTGGCTGACAGTAATCTTTGTCACTAGATGCAGTGGCTGTCTAAGTCCTGTCATTTTATGCATCTCATGCAAAACAGATGTACCCGGATACTACAGGCTCAGGGAGAGAGAGCCAGGGTGGAGGATGGAAGGGGTGGAGGGCGGCGGGTGGAGGGGGTGGGGGGGTATAAAAATCATTATACAGCTAGAGGTTGGAAGGGCTGTCACAAAGAATTTCATTATTTTTCATCCAGTATTGAGAAGGTGGATTGTGCATATTGTAATTTTTTCCCGCCACCATAAGCCTCTAAATAATTTGGGAAGTTTCCAGGGCAGAAGTTTTCCCTTTTCTCTCCGCTCATTACCCAGAGTTCAGGGCAGAGGTGCTCAATCACCCCGGCTGAAGGAAACGCTTACACATAGAAACACGCCCTGCTGCCGCTGCCACCTCCTTCTCCTTCTCCTCCTCCCTCCTGTCCTCCCCTCCACTCTCTATCCACACTCCATCCTTTACCACTCCATCTCCCATCCCTCCTCCTCTTCCTCCCCTCACAACCATTGTCCTTGCCACTTGCTTGGTTCTTCCTTTATTTCTGTGCCTTTCTTCCACTTTCACGTGCTTCAACGACGCCGTCCTCGTTCTCTCTTTTTTCTTCACCTCATTCTTTGGTTAAATCTTTTTTCCTCTCTCCTCCTCATCACCATTGCCCTTCGTAACCTCTGTTGATTTTTTGACTTCCTGCCTCCCGTAGCTTCTCTTGATAGCTCTATTATCTCTTTTCCTCCATCATGTATTCTTCCTCTACTTTTCTCAACCATTATCTCATGCCAATGAGCAAAGTCTCCACTATCTACATGTGGTTCTTTTTTTTTCTTAATCACCACTAAACCTGTAAAGATTAAGAGCTCACTATTCCAAATCGATAAAAGATACCTTCAACCACACATATCCTCATTGTCTGAAATAACAGAGTGTAAATAACAGGATTGAATGACAGTTCGCCTTGTGGCCTTTTTCCAGCATCCTTTCTCATACAGTGGCACAGATGACAAGCATTAAGAATATGGAAGTAACCATCTTCTCGTTGATGGTCGTGTTTGCTTATGTAGGTCATAAAGAGGGATCAGTATTAAATTGAGGCTGTTTCATAATTATTTAAAGTAGGTCAACTGGTTCAACATTGGAGTATATCTTCTTCCTAGTAGCAGAGAATTGGCCTAGACCTGGTTTAAGCCGGGATCAGGTCAGGTCTCACCTTGCTGCAGCTCTTGTATCTTTGTGACTTCATCCAAAGGAAAAAAAGTGTCTTCTATAACTTGTTGTGTTTTCTGAAGTAAAGGAAAAGGAAAGCACCATCCTATCAAAATACTACTCCTTTCAGGCCATATTTATGATCATTAAAGGTGCTTCTGTGCTTCACAATCATTAGGGTCATATTTAAAAAGAATCAGCTGTTATATGGAAAAAAGACAAAAGAAATGTGAAACAATTCTCTTTTTGACTGCATTACAAAGCGGCTGATAGCACATATGATGCTGTACTGACAGGTTAGACTTATACTTTTTATGGAGAAGATCTCCATAAAAACATCTCGGTTCCAGTCGTTCACTACAAAACTGTAATAATGTTTGAAATCTTTCTGTTAAAATTTATCACAAGAGTTGAAAGTGTAAAAATCAAGTATATTTAAATGTAGGTTGACCATCAACAGAAGGGTGGGTACTTAAGCTGCAATCAAACTTAAAGTACATTGAGTCAGTCAAAACCATTTCCTTTCATCATATCAGAGAAACACAGAATATATTGTAGTAGTTTGCGCACACACTGGCTGCATAGAGGCCATTGAAACTGTACCACATAAAGTACACTACTTATATTTTACTCTTTTTCTTCACGCTAAAGCGACACAGTATCTTAATTGCACATCTATTTGCTGCAGAGAAGCACATCACATATTAACGACAGTGTACATAGTGCATGTAGACAGCAGCAGAAGGACGATATCTTTTTATCTACCTGCAATAAAACTCACCCTCTGTCCAAGCCATGAATAACACTTATACTGCCAGCTCGTTCTTTTACCCAGGAGAGAGAGAGAAGGGACAGATTAGGGAGGAGGAGACAGCAAGGAAATTAAGAAAAACTGCATGTTTAGATGCAGAAAAGGAGAACAGAGAGTAATTCTGTGGGGGAAGGTAATGTACTCAAATGTGTTTGAGCCTACACTGTTACTTAAAAAATCATACTGATTAATATTTTGTGCACATCGGTCGCTTCCCCAAATTGCTGATGTAAAGTTGGTAGAATATTTTTGTATGATTCAGCATGAAGTGTCGCATCTATGAGATCTGAGGTCACTTTAGCCTCATTTGGGTTGGCCATGTGCCAGTTTTGGCACCTCTATTGTTTTCATTTTATTCTGTGGCTCAGTGGGTAGAGCGGGTCGTTTAGTGATCGGAAGGTCACTGGTTCAGATCCCCGCTCCCCCTAGGTGCATGTTGAAGTGTCCTTGAACAAGATACTGAACCCCAAATTGCTCCTGATGAGCAGTTGAGGCCTTGCATGGCAGCCCCTGACATCAGTGTATGAATGTATGTGAATGGGTGAATGTGCCATGTAGTGTAAAGTGCTTTGAGCTGTGAGTAGACTGGAAAAGTGCTATAGAAATGCAACACCAGTGAGCATTTCTGAATCCAAACAGTATTTAATATTTTTTTTCTGAATCAAACTAACCCACAACAAACTCTGAGGCCAAATGGTGTCAATCCAGCATTATGAACAGGGAAAGGAGGATGTGGTGGTCAGTAGATGGCCAACAGCAATCGAGCATTGTGAGTGTCCACATACTTATGACCACATATGTGAGTTCATCCACATCCAGTTTTACCTCCACATAACTGTAGAAGAGGTAGAGAGAGGCAAGAGGGAGTTTGGTGAGGGAAAATATATATATGTAGTCAAGTGAGAAAAACTCACAGCAGTGAAGAAAAAGGGAGGAAGAAGCACAAGAGAGAAGGAGATGGGAGAAGAGAGGGTCAAAGAATAAAGGGATGATAGAGAGATAGAGAAAGAGAGCGAGGGAGACAGAGATGTAAGTGGGCTCTGCGGAGGCCCCAGTCGGTGGCAGTCTGTCTCTGATTTCCATTCATTGTTAAGATGGATGAGATCCCAGCCGGACCAAGAGCAGACCGCCGCATTTCTTCTTCGACTCGTTCTCTTTTTTTGGGGGGATAGGGGGGCATTATTCAAAACAGAGCTTATTTTTGGCGGCCATTATGCATGCACACCTGATCAGCATGTCAGCCTGGCCTCCCCGCATCGCATGATGGAACGGCCCAATTTACCTCTTTCACCTGCCTTGCATAAAGGCACACTGAGTGCACACCGGCAGGCACTCGCTGTACTGTACAGCGCGCGCACACACACACACAGAGTGGAGTGGAGGTGGGAGGATGGAGTTGAGCAAAAGTGTGCGTGATCATACACAGAAGCACACACACTGCTGTTTATTTGCAAAGTGTGTATGAAAGTGTGTGCTTATGTTCCATACAGCCATCGGAAGAGTGTGTGTGACACATGCTCATATGCTATGGATACACACACACACACAGGTCTCCAAACTGTGCCAGTTGTTACTGAGTCAAAACTGAAGTCATTATCTTCTCTCTGTATATAGCGTTCATGCCATTATAAGGTTAATCTTAGCATTACCAAATAACAGCTTCGTCAATAAAATGTTATTTAAATGGTCAGTCCCTTGTAATTAATCAACTGATCAAATTGCTAACATGCTCTTTAATGCAGACACTCTTTACACACATACGAGACAGGGCTTGCTTTTAAAATTACACACCATTGAACTGCATGTGTCTTTTTGCAGCATGTATCAAGTAAAGAATGTGGTTTTGGTCAAGTGTGATACTCCGTTTGACCCGAAAGTATTAGTCTGGGATTTGATACTTCTTCCCATGGCTTTTCATTTTAATTTGGTCACAATGTGGCTTGGCCAAATTAGCTGGAGCTTTCCTAAAGCTCCAAGCCTGTATTTATGTTCTTACTCATCTCATCAACACTGACAGGCCTACAGTAAGAAGGCCGTGATGTACAGTATGTGTGTAGCTCACTGAGAATGTCATGGTCCTTACTTTTCCATAGAAATACATTTCTTTTTTTCACTACTGTGTACAATCATTGGCCAGCTTCACGACTCACACAACTTTTAGCTATTCCAAAGCTAAAAACACAAGGCGATATATGAAGAATTCATTAAACACTACTATGTTGCTACCTAAAGTTACATCTAATGTGTAACTTTAGCCTAAAAGCTGCTTTACACGGTGCAAAAATGCAGGGTGAGCATGAAGCGTAATGGGTCTGGTGTGATTTATAATCATTGCTGTGTTCTATTTTTTATTAAAACCAATCTAACCAAAATCGTGCCTTTGGATTTCACTGGTCAAATGTATTTCTTGAATACTGTGTGGAGTGTAGTGGAGTATTTATAGTGTGGAATGGAGTTCAAGCATTCATAGAAATCCATACAATCTTTTTTTTAAACATTTCTGTGTGAGTTTTTTTTTTTTTCAGATAGAACCAAGACATGACATAATTAAGACAATTTTACATGGTTCTTCTCTCTAGAAATGAGCAGTTTATTTTGTTTACTTCAGTCCGAAATGAAGTCATGGTAAATCTGTTACTGTTATCTTTGAACACAGGGGACTGGGTTAATTACCATGACTTAATAATGACTCTTCCAACATTCAACAATAACAAGGATTTCAAAGAGTATAAGAGTTTCAGTTTGTTAGTGCTGGAGGGAAAACTGTAAAACAAAGTTTCAAGAAATAAGAAAAAAACACTAATATGCCAAAAAATACACACTGTCACTATTTTTTCTAAATTTAAAATGACTGAAGAATGTCAGCCTTTCAAAGTGTTATTGCTGAATGGTTAATACAATAATAAAATGTCACTGCTAAGATGTTCTTAAAATGACAGCTTCAAATTGTCACTTGATTACCTGACAAGCCTGATTTTCCCATCACCAAAAAGAGAAAATTTTTCATTAAACGATGAGAATATCTTCATCTGGAGATGGTATTTGTGGTCACATAACCTCTCATTTTAATAATTCGTAACTGAAAATTGAAGTTATTGTAATAACAGCCAGTGAAGAGCTCTATTTCTGTTCTTTTTGTTCTTCATCAACAACTTTACAGTTTTACTTTTGTAGTGATGGAGCTGATATATGGTTAAATGTTATATTAGAAACAGTACACAATATATATTTAATACTTCCTCCATCCTCCATCCTAACTTTATTGCTCTATAAACTACATAACATCACTTCCTGCTCTACTCCCACCATAAATACAGCTATGTAAATCATCATATTTGATGCCTGGTAGTGACCCTGACCTAGCTGCCATATTTGACATGACGTGAGAATGGCCTCTTATGGAATACAGGACCAGGATCTGGATAATAAAGTGACTGTTTTAAAATTTAGATGGCAAATGTTGACTGTTACATTTAGGATATTTTAAATGTTTGGGTTTTGAGCAAGAATAATTGCGGTTTTATAGATGATTGTCCCCTGATAAACAGGATCGAGTGGTTGACAAAAATACGGACTGAATCAAAACAGAAGTCTAAATATTAAGTTACTCTTTGGATCAGTGGAAAACTGTCCTTAACACAGGGAAGTTCAAGGAAGTCCTCAAAGTGAAGTGTGAACATGGACAGAACACACTACTTGTTTATCTGTCCTATTAGTATCCAAACTCTTCATCAGTAAAGCAAGTCCAAATGACAAGGGAAGGGAAAGAAGACAGCAAAGGAATATAGCGATGAGATGTGAAGGTGAAAGGACAGCAGGGCAGATAAAGGAAAGTAACCTATAGAAAGAAGGAAAGGAACTAGGAGGAGTGAATTAGGGAAAAAAGATAGCACAAGAGATGTGAGGGCAAAAGCAGAACGAGGGGAAGAGATAAAGGAGGTGATAAGGGAAGCTGAGGGGTTGACAAGATAGAGAAGATAGAGGGAAGGATGGAGGTGAAGTGAGACGAGAGGGCAGAGCTGGAGGGTGAAGGAGAGAGGGATGAGGATGACGGAGGTGAAGCAAAGCCCAACGGAGCCTCCTCCAGATATTTACGGCATCCGACTCCATCTCAGCCCGGCCAGCTGGGGAGAGCAGGTGGACCAAACAGGTCAGCTCATTAACACGCACACATACACACACACACGCACACACACACAAACACACACAGTCACCATTGTCCTGTTTTAGCTAATGTTTAAGCGGGGCATCGATGTGGCCGCCAGGTTACTGCTCCCCTCCCCTATGTAATAAAACAGCTTGGCTGCTCCATACAGGCTGGCCCAGGTGTGTGTGTGTGTGTGTGTGTGTGTGTGTGTGTGTGTGTGTGTGCCATTGCATTACAGGGGTTAAAAAGACATGACCCAAGTATGGGACAGAGAGGAGGGATGACGGTGTGTTTGTGTGTGTGTGTGTCCATTAATCAAAGCTGTGCTCCAGGCCAGGCCCTCTGTCCCAGCCGTTCACACAGTGGACCACACTCACCTCTGTGCAGCACCTCTTCACACATACAAACACACACACACACACACACACACACACACACACACACAAACACTCAGCGTAGCAGTTTGAAGCTACAAAGAACCATTTTAGAGAAATAATTTTCACAAATGTACCTTAAGTCCAAAAGGGAAGAAGGCCTTTACTTCATTTAAAACAGGCACCTGAGCCTCAAAATGTCTGTCTGGACTTTTTTAATTACCCAGAAGATTTGGAAATTACACTATCTGGCAATATTTATAATTTCCTGCATGTTATATGAGTGTAATAACAGTTTAAAAATTAAGAAAAACACAAAATAACATATTTTGCATGTTAAAGTTTTGAAACTTTAAAGAAATTTGAAAAGCATTTATATTACAATTTTGTGAGTCTTTGTCTCTAAATGTTCACAAATTGGCCATAAAATGGAAATATAACAAAAGGGGCTGATTAGCAGGCTTCCAGAATAGGTTTGAGTTCATTTACCATCATGGCACCATATTGGCTGTAAAGTGCAACGTTTCAGCTTTCTGAAACTGTTGGATTTTTTCCGACAGCACAAACCGTTACGTAATTACGATATCCCAAAGTGCATTGTGTTGGTGTTGGTGTGTTAGGTGTTAAAGGCTTAAGTGCTTTCAATACAACCTCAAAACTTCCTTATTGTAACTTTCAAATTGTCTCGATGATTATACAACGTGAATTGCAGCACGTTGTCCTGTCATTCCCAACACTCTGTTAACCAAGGAAGGAATCTCTCTTTTTACACAATTGCCGTTCTCACTCGATAATCAATTGCAGTCCTCAGTTCTACCTCGCTGTTTTTGTTAATTTGGTGTGAAGCTGCTATCTGAGTGAAACTCAACACTTCCTGCACAGATGGTTCACATTAAAAGTCATCCTTTCCTGGTACGCTTTTAATGTGCAGCATAATCCTGTGTCTCAATGAGAGTGGCTTATCTACTAAATAAGGAACAAAAAAGCAGCAAAGTTCTGTGTTTTTTTTTTTTCCCCTTATTTATTTATTATGGATTGTAGCTAACTGCCATGTGTTATTGCCAGTTGTACACTGTAATATTTTATGCATATTTAACTCATTGAGTACCAAATGGTTTATAAAACAGAAAGTGCCTTGTGTCAGTGTTTTTGCCCATTTTGAGTCATATTTCATGACCCACAGAATATTTTGTACTATGACTCGGAAAATACGGAAAAGATCGAATGAAAAAACAGACTCTCATTCATCATGAAAAAAAATTTTGTTTTTACCTTGTTCCATTCTTGTTTTATCAGAGGTAGAGTAGAGGACACTTTCACCAGATCACCACTTTTTGTGCAGAATCTGTCCGTTTTACTCTCTAATCTCGATTGTCTCCACCTCCTGCTTTGATCTCTGTGACGCATACTGTCTGTTTATCCTCCAACTACATCTCCCAGAAGCCCCAACTTTGCTCACAGGCTGCAGGAGACCACAATCAGCGACCTGCTGCCGAAAAAACACTTTGACGAATTATTACGTCGATGGCACTTAAAGGGTTAAAGTTACCAAATTGTAAATACACAGCAGATCTATGATTGCCTCTCATGGCTCTCATCATGGTGACTGCTGACCCAGCACTAACAGTGCAGATCCAGATGCAATGAAAGAAACATTGTTCTAGTCTTGTTGTAATAAAAATTAGCTTTCATGTATGAGTATGTACAGTATGTGTGTGTTTTCCCCGCTCAGCCCTGTCGCAGATCTATTCACAGGTAAGGCTGTGACAGTGTGGCCAAGGGTGTGAAGCTGCCCCCCGCCCCTCCCCCGGGGTGACAGCTTGGGTGTCAAAGCCTGGTAATTGGTGGCGGGTAAGGTGCAAACAGGGTGGCGAGGCTATAATCGCCCTGCTGGTGGTGTGAGCGGAAGGGAGGAAGAGGAGCTGCTGTGACAGGGTGTGAGGCCGTCACAGAGTCCCCTGTCCAAATTAAAGTGCATGGACACACACACACATTCATGTACATGTGCAAATTAACAGCTACAGAAACAGAAACACAGGTATCACACACACAAAAATAGACATTTATAATAAAATACATGCACACACGCACATAATTAGTGTGTGCGTGCACGCTCAAAGACTCACAGGTACTCTCACACACTCCACACATACGTACAGATGAAGTGAATGAAAAGTGTTCATGTAAAAGCAGCCCTTAGGGCCTTCAAATCACACGCGCCATGTCCACCATGTGAGCGCATGCGGCGGGCCGCTGAGAGGCTGCGATGTACGACAGGAAGTAGCCCGGCTTCTGTGAACCGTCCACTTCCATTTAGATAACATTGGAAAAAGTGTGTGAGTGTGTGTGAGAGACATTTTTCTCACCGAGAGCACGGATCCTCGGCCCTGCATTAGTGCCAGACCAAATTACCCTCCTGCCCGTCTGGTGCCCTCAGCCCAAACCACACACACACACACACACACACACACACAGATACACACACTCCTATGTATTTGTGAGGAACAGAACAACGCTGCAAGTAACATCTTGTGTTGGGCAGTCTCTCTCTCTTTCACACACACACACACACACACGTTGACTATGACACAGTATGACAGCAGCAGTAGCCTCGCCTGCCCTCTTCATTCTCCCTCTGCTGTTTCTCCTCATCCTCTCCACCCTCTCCAGTCTTCTCTCGCTGGATTTCCCTTTGTCTTTTTTATTGAACTGACTAAACCTCAGAGCCGTTAACAGGAGAGAAACGACAGTGTTTCTGATACAGTTTATGGCACTGCACACAGGATTACAGACGTACTACACTCTGCACTTCTAAACTTAGACAATATATATTTTTTCAGTTATTTTTATGATGTCTTGTTTTTTTTTTAACATGAGTTTAAAACTTCTAAATTCTATTGAATACTTATATACTTGCAGATTGCAGTTAGTTTGAAACAAAACCGTATTTTTGTTTTGTTCATACTCTTCTTATGAATAAATGTTGTCAGAAAGAACACTTTGCATGATGCCAGAGTGCAGTTACAGTAATGATGTTACTTTTTTTACTTTCTATTCTAAAATCAACCTGTTCTTTTTTTTTTTTACTTTTTATTTCATCGACTCAAAATGGACTTGTGTCTCTTGTTACAACATCATCCAATCCTCACCTCTCCTGTTACTTTCTTCTCCTCCATATTTCATCCTCTTCCCCCAAACTGCTTCCTTTTCCTCCTCACTTTGCTTCTTTCCTCCACTGCTTCTTAAATTTCTCTCTAAATGTCTTGCCTTTCTCTAATTTCTCAGCTCTCCTCCTCTTTCTTGTCACTCTCCCAGTTCCTCCCATTAGTTTTTTTGGATTTCTCTTCTTCCTGTCCTTCCTTCTCCTCCTCTTTCATCTCTCCCCTCCTTACGCTGGCATTTCGTGTCAGGCCTCTGCTGCTGAACTCTTTGAGTCTTGTCCTGTCCTTGCAGAAAGCACAGTTTTCCCTCAGTGGGACTGTACAGGGTGACTCTACAGCTAACCCAGATGGACTATCTCTGTTCTACCAGAGACTAAAATAACACAGAAGCATGTTCGCATCATGGGAGGCGGCGTCATGTGCCCCCCATAACATCATCTACTGTATTATTCAACACACTGAGGCCTCCATCTGTGCAAAACTGGTCCCTGACCTTTTCATATGAGCCTCTTACAGCCACATCCACACCGAGACACAGAGAGCTGGATTTACTAATTTTATGATGAGGAGAGGGGAACAAAAATGGCAGAGGAGGTTAAGACATTTTATGTGGGGTGGAAATATGCACATTACTAATTTTGTGTGAAAGGACAAGAATGTGACAGAAAAGTGTAAAACAGTACTGTAGCCTTGTTGTTTGGACTGATGTTCACTGATGATGCTTTGTAATATTAAGGAGCAGAAAGGACAGATCTTGTGTGTCCTCCTTTTTTTAGAATGAGGCGGAAGGAGGTTTCATTTTAATTATCTGTCAGTGGAGTTATCGTGCATCTCAGGTGATGTTACAGAGTAAACTACTAAAACTAATCTAACTAGTAGTGTATTCAGCAGTAAAGTAAGGCATTACTTCTAATGAGTAACTGGGATAAATCCAAGCCAAACAAGAGTTTATTCCCACAATAGAAAACTTCAGGAAAAAAATGCATCTTGAAAACACTGTTCAACAAAACAAATATATCTGCATGATTTTCAGGATAAAACAACAACCAAAGAACGTAGTGATTTGCATGGATTAGACAGAGAGCTACACAGATAAATATGTGGCCCCTGGCCTGTATGAAGTCGTCCCTGACACCCAAAGGCCTCATCATCCACCATGATCCAGACTCTGATGCATCGACCCGACCCAGAGCCTCGCGTCAATAAATCCATCGCTCCTCCTCCGACTCCACTTCATTCTTCTTTTTCCTCTCACTCTCCTGTGACCGGGGAGGTGAGAGGTGTTCTGAAAAAGAGGAATGAACACAGCAACAGTCTATCACAGCAAGGTCGAACCGTGTCCAAAACTGTGGGACACACAGATCAAGGGATGTGGAGGGCAAGTAAAAAACGGGAGGAAGAAATAAAGACAAAGATAGTGAGACTGAGTCAATCTACACTCACTTTGTTTTGTGTTGTTATTCAGTCTATCAGTGTGGGGATGTGAATGCTTTTGTCCAGACAGTAATATCGCAATGACATTGGATAGATTGCCATGATATTTTCAACAGATGTTCAAGATACCCAAACAATATTTACAACAGCATTTATCATCCCTGTACAATAATACTTCAAAGTAAAATGTCATAACAACTATTAGTTGGATTGCAACACATTTTACCAGGGAATTCAAATTTTCTGATCATTTTGTCAGTTATTGTTGTTTTTGTGTTTGGCCCAAATAAATAATATTTCTACATGAGCGGCACATATTAGCATGATAACACATTTAAGATGAGGATGCCTAAAATACATTTTAGCAAGTGGGCATCATTTAGCTCAAGACACCACTGTGCCTTACTCACACTCTCAGTAAGAAAGGTTTTGTGATGTGAGGATGCAGCTTTTGCACCATTAAACCTGCTCAAATAAGAAACATATGCAGCATCATTCTCAAATCACTCTTAAAGAGTTATATGTACCACTAGCTCTGCTTCTGGGCTTCTGGGCTTTTCCCTATGTTTTCATATTAGGAAATATGCAAACATTGGGCACAATATTGACCCCTTTCTGAGTAAATGAGCCATATAGCAAAAACAGATCAATTCACCAAGATCAGCACTCATAACCTCACTCAGTTACAGTAAGATTATGAGCGTCTTGTTGGACCAGGATATTAAATCATAATTGTAATTTCTTTTTGTCACTGTTCAGCCTACTGTGTTCTTGGTGCAAAGGCAACATTTACTTTGCCAGGTGGATAATTGAAATCAGACATAAATTGCACTCAACCAAAGATCGTTATGAACATGTTTGCGCTACAATATCACATTTTGTGAATTCGACTTTCAGATGGAGCAGATACAGTAGCAAGTGATATATGGCATGCTCATTGTGTTCCACAGGCATCAGTTGATGTGTGATTGCCATACCCAGTATGTATCACAATTAAGTCATGATTTTTTTCCAGATACTTATAGTGGATTGAGCAGCAATGACTCTGTTGCCCTCATCAGGCTCCACCAAACAAAGAGTGAGCTGTGTTTAGGCTTAGGTTAGATGATTGAGTGAAAGATGACAGCCATGTATGCATCTACCAATGCAAGTGAAGGGGGTGGAATTAGTACTCAGTCTGAGAGTCATGTGTCAGGGCAAAATGAAATGAATATCCCCAATGAAGCTTTCAGTGTGAGAGGATGATGAGCAGTTGGATTTATGTCAACTCGACACATATTCTTATCTGGATTATGACGGGGCAGCTGCAAGAGCAGCTTGCTCAGCATGATTTTAGACATTTACCTGGAGTCCAAGTGTGAAATAGAGGGAACCAACTGGACTTTGAAAAGGGAGATGGAATGATGTGCTCGGTCCTACATCACATGCAGTGGTTCTCTACCTGGAGTCCCGGCAGTCCTTAAGGCGGTTCAAGGGATCCTTGAGGGTTGTTTGGGCATCTCTGCTACATGAAGAAAAGTTGAATGTAATTCACATTTAAGTCACTGCAATGATCCTAATTATGGTGTGTTTTAAAAGGACACCTGTGTCTCCCCACTGATAGTGCAGAACTCCACAGTTTAAACCTAAATCAGACATGTTTGGATAGAAACAAAAGAAATGTGGTGTCTGCAGCCTCAATTCTGTTGAAATATTTCTGGGGTTTGATATAACCACACAATGCAGTTTATCATCTGCTGCATAAACTGTATCATTCAAATCAATAACCGCACCTCACAGATAAGAAATGAGGAATTGTGTCTTGAAAGACAACACACACAATATCACACACTGGGCATAAGGATGGGGGCTTAGCCAACTTCTGCGAGTCGTCCTGACTTAACTTGAGCTCCAGACCGGGTCTTAATATTCCGTCGGAGTGGCAGAGCCGTTCTTCTGCACGACCAATCCCATCGTCAAGTCAAATTTGCATTAGCAAATGGGAAAGCAGCGACGGCCTATTTGTTAATCTGATCTTTGTTTACCCAACACTCTTGTAATCCACTTTTAATTAAATAGCCGCCCAAATATGTGCGAGCAGCAGTTTGACTTTGTCTGTGCCCACATAACCAGACTGAGAGAGAGCAAAAAAAAGAAAGAAAGAAAAGGAGAAGAGACATTGGCTTTCTGTTGTTATGCTCCCTGCTGAGCTTGCTTGAAAGATGCAGTTTCCAGTCTCCTTTTAATGCAAAGAAACTTAAATTGCACTATGAATTATTTTCAGCCCTTCCAGTGACACACACACACAGTACCTATACACTGTCCGTATACTCCCAGGGTTTATGTGGGTCACTTCTGGAGATGCAGCTTATCCCATTGTCTGGTCAAATATCTAATTCTAAACTCACAATGGATTTGTATATCCTATCTGTCATAAACCACAGGCTGTGTAGTTTGAATAAATCAAATAACACACAGGCAAACACACTTTCAAAAACCCTCACTGGCCCTATCACCCACCCACCCACAAACCCACACCCCTCCCACACATATACACACACAATATGGCTGCATAATGTCCTTTATCTATTTATAGTTAATGCCATCCTAGGCCTGATAATGCAAGCAGATACCTGGTAGGCAATTACATCTTCCCGATTCTGTGTGCAATAAAAATGCACTGGTAATAGAAAAAGGGGTAAATAACACAGCGACGTGAATGAAGCTGTCCTGGCCTGCACTATACATCCCCAATAAGTCAGCCTGCACTGACACAAGCCGCATTGTCATTCATATGTGCCTCCTCTCCTGTTTTTTACATGTAAAGGGAAGGCACTGGCGAGGACATTGTGTCTCTACCTGGGTATTAGAGGTGAAATCACATTATCCTCATTCCTTACACATATCTAAATAACTTACTTCTTGGATATTTCTGTGCTTTTCTGTGTGGGGTTTGTATTCATGCATTCGTACGTGCGAGTTTGAAAGAGACTGAAAGTGTGCGAATATGCGGACGGGTTTTTCAATGCTAAAGAATTGGTCACATCAGACAAAAGCCACATTGCCCATCCAAGGTGTTGAGAATGACAATTCCTTAACTGAAATTTGTGTGTCTGTATGACTTAAGATTCACAAAATCCAGAGATTGGACAAGAAGAATCCGTCATGTATTATTATACGTCTCACACAACAGAACTATGTCAATAGAGGTGTACATGTGCGGTTCAAGGTTATTTTTTGTTTGCTGTTTTTTTATGACTTGATTGGTGCATGTTTATGAGTGAAGCTTCATTATCACCTGATGTAAAACACTAAAAAGAGCACTTCCAGGTTTTGCATGATTTGCTTTTCTTCATTTTTGAAAAACAAAACTAAACTTGTTTATAATGCATCATTCTCACTTTTACTCTTTTGAAATGCTCAATCTACTGTATATAAGGTATATAACTTAAACAAGGAAATTACATAATTAAATCAGATATAGTCGCTGTGGTTGACTATCAAGTCATGAATGCTTATTTTTTCACTGACATTATTTGTGAATATTTGAGTTGATTACTTCAACCTTCAACAACACATTGCCATTGTATTTTTCATTGTGTTGTTGTGTTTGTCCAGATTCTGCAGGTGGGTTAGTTTTTACCTTGTGGGCCAGTATTTCTACAGCTCTGCCTTGGAAACACCATAAACAGAGAGTGTTTGGAAGAAAGTATTTAGCTCCGTTGGACCATGAATATTCATTGACGGTTCACTTTTCTCATAACACTGCAGTCATAAAGGAAGAGCGGCCCCTAATACACCCGCTGTTCCAGGGAGAGAGTATTAAGGAGAGATTTAATAGAGGCATGAGTATGGACGGACTCATTATCTTTCTATTAGCCGTGCTGCTGCACGCTCTCCGCCAGCAGGGTTATACCGACTTCTATTGGGTTAGCGGTCAGATACACACAGTCACACACGCATACATTTACAAAAAAAGACCTGCTAATAAAGGCTAATTTAGTAGACAGTACTGCCCAACAGTAATGGTTCAAGCAAATGAGTGTCCTCCTTGGGACTTGATTTACGAGGCCGGAAACTGGAAAAAGATACGGGAACAAGCACAATGCTGATTTTTTTTTATCACTTACATACTATCTTTCCAATATTCATGTTTTATTTTTCCCCAAAAATGATAAATGTTGGATCATTCTGTCAGATGTGTGTCTGTCTATTGTCTATTATGCCATGAAAGTGAGGTTAGACTAAAGGGATGGGGTTTTGGCTTTATTTTTTTTATTTTTTTTGTAAAATATCTTGCACCTTTTCACCTGTAGCAAATCATTTCAAGTAACTGATCCCAACCTCTGATCATAATTAACCATCACAATTATTTTGAAATAAAATTATATTATCAAAATTTGGAATAAACCACAAAATAAGCCCAAATAACCCAAAAATGAACCCAAAATAATATGATTAAATTATATATACAATATGTAGAGGTAACCAAAAACATGAGTAAACATATTATATACACAATATTGTTGTAGTTATTTTAAGAGAATAAAGTAAGTAATAATGAAAATGAACCTATAATTAAACCCCAAATCCAATATGTCATTCAATCCTCTTTTAACTCATAGACCAATTAAAACAATTAACTGTGGAGTGAGTGAGAAATTGAGCCCACATGCTGTTCACACACTTTCTAAACAACTCAGCATTCAAAGTATTATCTAGACACCAGTGGCACCTTGTAACACCTTCAGTCCAGCATAAAGTCACATTTTGCTGCGCTCTACATTTATAGCTAAAGTCTAATACTACCTGATGTAACAATACACCTTGCAGTGTAGAGTAAGCTAGCTTAGTGACTAACAAACATATTCACAGGACTTCATACTATCTGTATACAAGTAGTCTACTGCTGACAACTCATCCCAACCCTAACAATTCCAGGTCATTTGCCTGACCTTAACTATTCAAGGTCAATGTCTAAACCTAGTTCAATACCAAGTTCAATACCCGACCTTAACAATCCAGGGTTAATGCTTGACCTTAACTATGTCATGAAAGATTGTTAAATTGTGAGTTACCTTGCAGGCACAACCAGGTGTAATCTATATATTTGAATTAAGCCTAGCTATTTCCCTTTGTTATTATTGACAAGTATCTATTCATCTATTTGAGTCATTTACCTAATAGTTTACATATTACTTCATTTAATTTTCCTAAAATCCAGTCCCCCATTTAACCCCATTTAACCAGATTTGTTATGAACAAAATTATTTTTAGTTATAATTACTCACGTCTGCCATAGCAGGTAGACATGTTAAACATTTTACACAGCACTCCTTACTGCACAGTGCTATCAGGTCTTCCATGACAAGAGGAGCAATGCCCCAATGCAGATACATTACCAAGCACTTACATCTTCAACCTTACACAGTAAATTCCCTCTTATGGATCCCGACTGCAGTTCCATTGCTGCCCTAATTGAATCATAAATACATGTATATGTATATTACCCATTAATAAATAAAGACACCATTTTTTATTAATGAAGTGGAAAATGTGGTATGGTGAGACATCAATCATTTAGCATTAAAACCGTGTGTATTAGTGGGGCGGGTGATACGGAGCAGGGGGATAAAATTAGACCCGTTAAATAGGGAGCTCTGTGTGCATTAGTGTGAGTTTTTACATAAGCAATTATGGAAGCCTTCAATGTTAATTTATGTGTGATCAGTGAACAAGAAGAGGGAGGGAGGGAGAGAGGGGGGGTCATGTAAGCGGGTGAAATAAATAGAGGGAAATGGAAGAAAAGAGAGGAAAAGGGATGGAAAGATAAAAAGGGAAGTGAGGAGATGGAGAGAGGAGTAGTACAGGACGGAAAGGATACATTAGTGTGGAGACAAGAGGGAAGATTGTGTGAACAACAGGCATATTAATGAGGCAATATGAATCACACTGATTACAGCAACAATTAAGGATCGGTCGTCTAGCAGCATGTGGCAGAAGGAAGGATGAAGGAAGGAAGCAAAGCAAGACAGGAGCTTGTCAGAGAAAGGGCTATGTGTTGAACTGGACAGTAAAATCTCCTGCTGCTCTTCATCCACTGTTCTACCTAAACAAAGGATGATTATATCCACTGAAAAGTTTCCCCTTATATTCCAACCATAGAGGTACGCATGAGTTGATCCGCCGAGATAAGAAATAACCAAGACAAGGTGATTATTGTCCATTTTAGAGTTGCACATATCAACTGAATGTGACACTGCATCAGTGTGTACAGATATATTCTTGTCAAGCTGAATGATAGTGATCACACTGTGCATGTCAACACACGCAGATAAGCACACTGTGCTAGGTTTATGCAGGGATGCTTGTCCGATGCATTCAGCAATTTTGAAAGGGTAGACTTTTCCAGCTGACAAAATCGACATCAAGCACATCAAGGATACATAGAATATCAGAATCAAATGAATACAAAGAAGGTTAATTTATGAATTTATTAATTTTAAAATCCAAAGGAAAGCAATGAGCCACCCATCTGATTATCCTGAAGTACTTTGTTGATATTTTAATTGTTTTTTAATGAATAAACCATTTAGAAAGAACACTATTAAAAAATAATAACACCTTATACTTTGACTTAAATCTAATTGCGATTAACGCTACCGGCCCTAGTTATATCATTACCATCATCTCAAGTAACCAGGGCATGATTTCTGAAAAGAGAGTTGAGTTCACATGTATTTTTGCCACATTATATTGGACAGACATCTCTATGGTCGTTTTATCTCCAACTTTCCTCAATTTACACCACAATCTAGATGGATAAATTGCACTACAGGTGAGAGGCGTTGTGTAGTTTTGATTTTAGGTGAATTGTTCCTTTATGGCTTAAAATCTCAAAAGTTAATAGAATATTGCTGGCTGCACTTTGGCCTCTATCCATGTGACAGATTGTTCATCCTTTCGTCTTTGTCAGAACAAAACCAACCATCTTTTATCAGAGTTTTCAGGGGAGGGGGGGTGGAACGGCCATCTTTAAGTCCTGCTCTCCTTGGGTAACTTGAACACTCACGGATCACATTAACAGATAGAAGTGAAGCTACAACAAAAAAAAAAAACTAACACTTATTAATAAGGCTCAGCTTGTCAGATGGTCGAACAGCGCCTGAATGAATTCTCTTTTAACTGGTTGGTGTCCTGTAATGCTAATATCATAGAAACGGCTCTGCCACTTCTCAGCCATTTCAGCCCTTCCAGATGGTGTCCATGTGAAAAAAGCAACATTGGTTGCCACTGTGTTCTTGAGCAGGTGTCGTCTGCCTCATGTTAATGTACTTTCACTTTTTGTCTTTTCTTATATTACTGCTGCTGTACTTCAGTTGCTCTGTCGTCTCACACTGTTCTTCCCAGTATCTTTATTCATTATTATAAAGTTTTTTTTTTTTGTTTATCTGTGTGTTGTACTGAGTAGTGATAGAAGAACAATACTGTGGGTTGACAAGCTATCACAAAAGAAGCATTTTAGTATCAAAAGCCACGCTCTGTGTGGAGGAAAAGCAGAGAAAACAAGAATGAATGAATGTACAGTATAAAAAGATCAAGGCTTGTGTAGAGTCTCTTTCTAATATGAACAGGAAATGCCCTATGTATGTGTGACCTGTAGATGTTCCTGAACTATACGCTGGCCGAAGCTTTTAAAGGGTCAGCTGCAGTCTGGCCCTCTCTCTTCCTGTCCTCACACACACGGCTAGATAAAGGCAAAAATGTGTGCATGTGTGTGTGTGTGCGTGTGGTTGTATCATTGACTGTGTGTGCATGTGTGAATTTGCCTGCATGCATGTGTGTATTTGTGTAGCCTCTAAGCAGGATGTGTGCAGTAATCTAATTAGGCAGTTACTTGGCTTGCCGTGACCCTACTAACCAGAGGGAGACCCTGACTGGCCCCAGAACACACAGAGAGTCCCCTGTCTGGATGACACACACACACACACACACACACACACACAAAGATGGACATACAATAACTAGTGTGTGATACAGAGAGAATAGTGTCAATTACTAGAAATTTGAAGTTTATACAGATATTGTGTTATTCTTATCTTGTTTCTGTGCTTTTATGAAATCATTTGGAGCAGAATGAAATGTACCTTTTTCAACTTTTTGTGTGTGTATATATATATATATATATATATATATATATAAAATGCTCGTTTAACTCTTTGAGTGCCAAAGACGAATATGTATGTCTTTTAAAATAGAATGCTTGAGTGGCATAAACATGTATATACATCTTTCCTTTTTTCTGCAGTAGGCAATCTCATACAACCTGTGAGTAATTTGGGGGCTTCTGGGATTTGTAGTCGGGACATAAAGAGATGGTATACGTCACAGAGATCAAAGCAGGAAGTGGAGACGATCGAGATTAGAAAGCAAAACAAACAGATTCTGGACAAATTGGTCATTTTAGTGAAAGTGGCATCTACTCTACCCCTGAAAAAACAAGAATGGAAGAAGGTAGAAACTTTTTTACATGATGTAATAGAGAGTTGTGCCCTGCGTTGAACTGGCAGCTTGTCCAGAGTGTACCCTGCCTTTCACCCTAAAACAGCTGGGATAGGCTCCAGACCCTATGAGGATAAGCGGTAGAAAATGGATGGATGAAATAGAGAGTCTCTTCTTTCATTTGAGCTATTCAGTGATTTCAGAGTCATAGTACAAAATATTCTGTCATAAAAGATGACTCAAAATGGACAGAAACACTAGCACAAGGCACTTTCCTTCGGCCTGGCACTCAAAGGTTTAATATCAAGGTTCAAGGTCAAAAAGTTCATTTATGTGCCAATTTACGACACGGGGTTACACAATAAAATATTAGTTTAAGCCTCTTAAACTACCAACACAGATATGCAAATATGTAAATTAAAAAAATGGAGTACATCAACTCATCAACATAGTGACACACAGCTTGAATGGTTTCATCTTTTTTTTCAATACATTTGAAAATGGTGATTGACTGCAAAGAGTGATCAGCGATCTTGTATCACTCTAGCACACATTGCTTCATCTTGTTGTGTCTAAAAAGGCCCTTTAATGCAGAAATGTGCGGTACGTTTTGTCCAACAAAAGAAGCCACAGAGGTTGCTATTATTTGGCTACATCACACATGTCAGAATTTAAGTCTGTCAATTTCATTTTGAAAATGTGTGTGTGTCTGTGTGCACGTGTGTGTGTCTCCAGGGCAGAGGAAGTAAGGGACACAGCTGTCTAAAATCACCATTGGGACAGAGAATAACCTGACACACACACACACACACACACACACACCACGGAGGAAGCGTGGTGTACAGTAGAGCCTTGGGGTCAGAACTCACTGGCCTTAAATTACATTTCTCAACATGACAGAACAGAAGTAGAGTGGAATTATTGTTTCACTTTGGATTTGGCCTTGGCGTTAAGGTGCCCTGTAGCACTACGTTACACCACTTTCCTGTGTTCTCTTTCCATCACATAAACACAGTGAAAAGGTTTCCTCTATACACTTTTCATGTGTCCAGATTGCCTACATTTCCTCAGCACTCACTGTGAGTCAGGCCACCTGTGGCTGTTTAGGCACAAGGCGGGGCCACTACTTAGTTGATTTATCGCTTAATCAGTAATGAAATAAGTTTTTCTTAAGTAGATTTATGTGCTTGTCCGTGCAGTGGGTACTGGTGATATTTTCTAATGGTGATTTTTGTAGCCATCTGGGTCTGGAAGACGAGGGACCAGTAGCCCGTTCCTCTTCTTTTGTGTTACCAGACACTTTTGAGCAGTTAACTCTCAGTGCCATTAAGGTATTTCGACATCAAAGTGGCAGCAGGTCACCGATCGCAGTCTCCCGCACCCTATGAGTAATTTTGGTGCATCTGGGAGATGTAGTCGGAGCATAAAGAGACGGTATACGCGACAGAGATCAATGTAGAAAGTGGAGACGATCACGATTAGAAAGCAAAGTGGACGGATTCTGGACACAAAGTGGTGTTAAGGGTACTCTACTGCCGATAAAACGAGAACAGAACAAGGAAAAAACAAGTGTTTTTTTTCATGATGAAATAGAGAGTCTCTTCTTTCATTTGAGCTATTCAGTGTTTTCAGAGACATATTACTAAATATGCTGTGGGTCTTGAAATATAACTCCAAATTAGTTAATTAGTTAAAAGATGCAAAAAAAAAATCCATCCCGGGGGAAGAGTGCATTGAGAGTTGCTCACCTTTTAAATGTTATTGATATTAAAATGTTTACTGTGTTCCTATTCAGGTTGGGGAATTTCCTCCACTAATCTACCTAACTCAATGCAGTGGTTCAGTCTAAATAGGTAACCCCCATGGAGTGGTTCAGTCCAATTAAGGTGGGGCCAAGAAGAGTATATAAAGCCACTTTGCAATTGACTGTGGGAGAGTTTCTTTTGGCAGCAGCTTACAGGGAGGATGTATTCCAATTTTTTTGTGTTTTTCAGCCTTTTTCCAATTTGCTCTAGTTGTTTTTCTGTGAATCCAGACTCCTCTGTTTCATTGTGATTTTTGGTCAACAGAATCGTCGTATTTGTTTCCACTTCTGTTCTTTTCCTTAATTCACCATATATTTTCTACTCACCTCTAATAACATCCACATTGTCTATGCAAGTGTATAATAATATGAAAGTGTTTACCTACACACTTTCAGTCTACTTTATTTTTGCTCCTTTTCAAATAATTCTTATCAAAATAAGGAGTTTAAAAAAAAAATCAAATTCAAACCCACAGAAAAATGCATATATGCACCAGTACCCGTCCCTTGCTAGCATGGGAATTTTTTGGTGAACAATAATTAAATTCCATGTTTCCATTTACCATCCACAGTTTGAAATGTAATTGGTGGTGTAAGAGAACATTGATTATTTTTTTCATTATTCTCTCATTTTAAAACTTCATTGAGCATTAAATGAAATACATTATGAACGAATAAATAAATGAAGAACAGTCTAATTCCTCAAGTCCACTGTAGTGTACTGTGGAAGTGTAGTTTTATTATGGAATACGTAAACTGAAGAAATCTCCTATAATAATATACTGGTTATTAATTGCTGTGTTAGTGCACCATTTTTTTTCTCGTATTTTGAGTTTCTTACTTGGGTAGTTTTCATTACAGTGTCCTCAAGGCTTATGGCTCCAAATATATTTTTACAGCCATCTGCGCCAGTTGGCTATTCTTAATCGCTGTACTGTGTGTGTGTATGTGTGATTTTACCAACCCTACATACTGCAATGGATAAAGAGAGTCATCAGCAACACTTGGCTCACACACTGTGCCTCTGTGGTATACACTGTGATGCCAACATAAATGGCAATGGAGGAGTCTAAATGTCACTCATGCACACACAGACACACATACAGAGTTTTGAGGGATAAGTCTTAATGCAGTAGCATGGGCTCCTTGGCACAGACTGCTAGCCAGACTGGTATGTGGTCTGGGGTAAGTGGGGAGGCGTTGGCTAGGCTGCCACACTACCAGACGTGACATACTGCACTCTATTCTCTCCTTTTCTGACTGTTGTTCTGTCTCTGAGCTGTGCAATCATCTTTGTCCTCAGCCTGTGTTATAATAATCACAATAAGTGCATTAGATGAAGACTAAAAACATTCGCAAAAACTAGATAAATGGGATCCAGAAAAGGTTTCTAAACAATGTGATCTGATAGGAAGGTGTATAAATAACACATTCGGTATGTGAAGATGCACATTTTGAGGCTTGTGTTTGATTGTAGTGGGTCTTGCGGGGTATTTTATGACACGCTGTTAACACAAAATGGTTGTGGTTATGTTTAGTTTACAAAACTAATCCATGCAGTTAAAGGAAGAAAATCATGGTTACTGCAAACAACAACACACTAAATGGCATGAATTTACATGGCAAAAGTGCAGTTTTGTGATAGTATGCCAAATTACTAAAGAGTGTCCTTCATACATCATTTGGTGATATGCATGAGAAATGCAATCTCTCCCTGGCTTGTATAATAACTCAAAAAAATACCTGCAAAAAGGAAATGATCTGTGGAATGTATAATTAAAAGTTGTATGAGTTCTAAAAGTGGATTTCTACATGTTTCCTTTGACACAGATTTGGGTATTATTTGTAGTTCTTTGTGGCTAGTTTGACATATTTTGGAAGAGGTTATTTGGTTGATGCAAACCAAACAAACATATTACTGTTTCTTTTTTGAAGATGAAATAAAGATAGGTTCAGCCTCAGGACAGGTGTCAACTCTCAGATTCAGAAAAATGTTGATTTGAAAAGATAACTTGCTCTTTGTAGAAGTACCGAAGGCCATTGGACATCAACACTGTTCGGTCCTCTGATCAGAGAAGATAGAGTAGTTGAAAAGATGCTGTGGTGGCCAATTTGGGAGGCATAACAGCGAATGAATATAAGATATTATAAATAATCTACTAATGCTCCCTGCTGACAGAACCATTTGGGGGTCCAATGAATGTTGATCTAAGAGCTTGTCTTTCTATTATTGTCTCCCTTGCTTTCTCTCTGCCCCCCTTTTCTCAGATGAATCAGTCATATTAGAGGGATGTAGTGTTTGGCATAAGGGAGCCCTGTGATGCATGTGCCAGTTTAGCCAAGGTCCTTTCTGCCTCTCCATTCAAGCCCAGGCTGGCGGGCCATGCAGGATGCCGACTCAGCCAGCCTGGCTTCACTCCCAGCTTGGCCAATGGATGACAGAGGGCTACCAGGGATGACTGGAGACAGACATAGAGAGGAGAGCTATAAATGTTCAGAATGAGAGAAGACGGAGAGGAAGCCAGGGATAGAGTTAAAGACGACGGAAAGATTGCAGTTGGGTAAAATCTTGATCAAACTCCTCACTTAAATATAAATTAAGTGTACTTCAAATACAACTACAGAGTAAATATTAAGTGGCAACTTAGGCCAGTGCTTCTGACGTATTCTTCGACTCTGGTCTCAGAGTTAAGGTTGAGGGTTGGCTCTGGCATTGTGCAGTATATCTTTCAAATGGAGGCTCGTCTGCCCAGAACAAATGACAGCATCAGTCATTTATTTAAATGCCTGAAACAACTTAGTGCCGAAAAACATATTACAGCCTTTCAAAGCCGCTAACATAGCTGTCGTCTGGTTCAGAGACATAAATCTGACTTTTGTGAGTGTTCCAAAATTATGGAAGTTGCAGTGTAAATCACGATGGTATGTGTTTAACATACATACTTAGGACCTGAATCCACCTGGCTCCAAAAAGACTACCCAATAGGCTCAGTCAGATTTGGACAAATATTTGCAATGGTGTCAAATCTGGGTCAGGTTGCTTCAGTTGTTGGTTAATGGATTGTCTGTGTTGAGCTACACACTGGAAGGCATGTAAATAGCACGACATTACACATGAGTGTCATGAGTATGCATTTTTGCCTTTTCGATCGCCATTTATAGGCCATGCGATCAGTTAGGTTTAGGCAAAGAAATCTCTAACTTAGTTTAAGAGGAAACCTCATGACTGAGCTTAAAATAATAAAGTCAGTACAGAAATTAACATCATGGCAGTTGAATTTTTTTATTTGAATTTCTGCTTATGTCTTTTTGAAAGGGCAGTGTACATACTAATATATTGCATTTTTATTTTCCCTTTCACACTGTCTTATCAACAGCCCTGAGCATTTTCTGTCACTGTAGACAAATGTTCTACACCCATCACTGTTCAAACGTCTCAAAGTACAGCCATATGCACACTGCCATTGTTGAGAAATCAGAATTATTTGGCCAGTTGTGTTGGAGGGCATAACATTTCAGCATACAGGAGCAGTAAAAAGGCGCTAACATGTTCTGACACCAAAGAAGCAATGGGTTAGAAGCTGCCCTTCTGACGTGGAGGGCTTCAGACCCTGTGGCACAGGGAGGCATTAATGCCATCGCTTTCAACTTTCACCTCTTGCCAGCTGAATTGAATTCTAGCCAAGAATGTAAATATCTTCACATACTAAAGCAGAGACTATGCACTGTGAATATTAGTGCTATTTTTTTGTAAGTGAGCTCAGGAGTATTTGAGTTTAAAGCAGGAGCTGCAAAGACGGGTTTACAAGAGGGACTGTTTGTTTTTCTGTTTTTGTTGCTCCAAATGGTCAGCATCTGCCAGTCTGGGAAAGCAAAAAAGTTGTTGGAGACTTCTGACCATATTTTCAGAGAGTGGTTCATCCAAGAGTTAGAAAGACAAACAGTGTTAGTGATTAATGAGAGGCGGGAGGGGGCACTGCGACGGAAAAAGAGTCCAAGTTAATTATCGTGCCATAAGTGGTGCTTTCAACTTTACACACAGTCTAGAGATGCAGAGACTGTAATTTTTGATGTGTGTGCGTGTGCTTAGCCTCTATCACGCTACTCGCCTGGCAATGGGTAGCACCAGGGCCTGGGTAGTTCACAGTAAAAGAAATCAGTGTCAATCAGTGTTGTATCAGTGTTAAAATAGTATTTTATTTCCATCCATATCGGCTAGAGATCTCTTGGAAATTGCCAATTGGAAATTGAAAAAGCAAAATACTCTGTGACAGATCATTCACCTAATAAATACCGGGAACATTAAATCATATTGGCTTTGGGCTAAAGTAAGAAAACAGAAAATTCCTCACTGCTATTAAAGTGCCATTGTGCATGCATGTGTATAAGAAGGTGTGTAAAAGGAAAGGTGTGTTACCATGGAAAGGTGTGGTCATGGCAGAAAGCCTTCCAGTTCAGTCAAACTGGAAAACCAACAGGTCCTTTTTAGCAATGAAAACTGGACTTTCGACAAGGATGGAACTTTGTATAACAGAACATTTTGAATGTTAGCTCACCTAAGCGGCACAAAAGGTCACCAAAACACTGCCAAATGGTTTTCATTGAAAGATGTTTCAATATGCAGTGGTAAACTTGACTTTCAGATGGCATTCTGTGCCAATACATTGAAAATCCAAGCTGAATGACATGAGAAGTTGCTGAAATAAGGATTTGACTCTGCACACTTACTTTTCCTGAATTGTTACTGAATGGCAACTGCCATCAAACTCATGACCAACTGTGTTCCTGTGGACATCAGTGTTCTGTCTGCCTTAACAACCATATACCAATATCCTCTGTGCATTCAGTGATTCCAGCTGTCTGGTGATGGGACTTCCACTCAAAGCTGTTGAGACAGCTTTTTTTTAGAGTTTTGTAGAAACAACTTTGCCATCTCTGACCACAGTGTGTATGGAAATAAAAAAAAACAGGAAATCAAATGTGTTTCAAACAGGTAAACTTGACTTTAGCATCTTTATGTAATCAAACGCTGAAAGAGACATTTTTAAGCAATCAAAATGTTACTTTAATGATCTAAAAACACACTCTGAAAGGGTTAAAGTTCTGAAATGACGTCTCTCTAGGTCTACTGATCACCACATGAAATTATCTTCAATACATTTGTAAGAAATGAATGCACACACAAGTATCATCTAAGATGTGTGATTATTGTCTGCTTTAAACCACATCTAAATGCTTGAAAACTTCATCCATGACCTGCATTACAGTGGGAAAAAAAGAAGTACCTTGCTATGCATCATTTCATGTGGTCGCATTCATTCGGGGACAGCTTTGATACCATTACTTTCAATGGGGTCTCAAGGAGCCCTGGCTTTCTCCTCGTGCATGTGTGCATGCATCCACATCTTTCTTTAATTCTCCCCTCACTTCATTGAAGATAAATGTCTTGATTTGGTGTGTGTGTGTGTGTGTGTGTGTGTATGTGTGCCACGAGACGTCCTCAGTACTCAGCAGGGAACCTTTCCATTAAAGTTGGCAAGAGGATTTCATGGGGCTCCTGTTCACCCCGCACTCGTTTGGCTCTTGATCTCACCGTGCGACGAATGCTTGTGCCACATTAAATGAATGGCCTGGGTCCTCTCTGCCTATGGAGCACACAGAGATGACTAGGTAGACAAAAAAAATTAAAACACAGATTCCCCAAGCTGCCACATAAAGCAGACTTCAGAGGGTAAAGTTTTTTAACTGCGTGGTGTAAAATCAGAGCAATGATTAAAGGAAATTGAATTGTTTAAAGGAGAGCGTGATGAAGAAATTACTGAAGCGTATGTATGGGACTGCTGATATATATATATATATATGTGTATATATACTGTAAATGTTCTGCCAATCTTCAATAGAAATGTGTCAGGTTTAATGCATTTAAAAAATGCCAACAGCGCCGAGCTCAATCACTTGCACAGTGCTGTATGAGGAGGACTGATTCACTGGTGTGTTCGTACAAATATGACTCGGTGGCCTGTTAGTCCAATTAATATCAGCTTATGTGTCGTTGCCCTGCTCTGTGATGAGCTGTGGGCTGTATTTGAGCCTGAGGAGGTGGCGACGGTCAGTTACCGACCTGACACCATGAGCTTTTTGTACACGCTGGTGTCTGCCACAAATCATTGTCATGAATTTGCTAGTGAAGTGACAGACATCTCTTTGAGGTGATGTCACCTCCGCTAGAATAGGTTTGGATATGCCGGTGTATGTGTGAAAGTGGACAGGTGTGTTTGTTTTCAAAATGCCCACACTTTTTTATTTTAAAATTGTACTTAACCCCGTGAATGTCATTGACTGGTAGGAATTGTATATGTTTTTGAGCACATATGGTGTCGTATTTGAGTGCTCACTCCAGGCTTGTTTGTGTGTGTGTGTGTGTGTGTGTGTATGTGTTGAAGGTGCGTTGACACTGCTCCCTGTCAAAGGCGATTTGAGGCCAGTTCAGTCACTGTCAGGGCCAAGGCCAACCTGGGTTGTGGGGCGTCTGTGTTTATCAGCTCTGTTAGATCCTGTCATCCAACAGGCTCAGAGTAGAGCACAGGGGACCGATCATCATCTCCTCCAGCAGGTAAAGAACATTGAAGTGACAGGAAAGGACCTCCAACCACACACACACACACACACACACTTAAAGAAGAGGAGAGGCGGGAAGGTGGAGGAAAGGGGTGTGTTTGTGTGTGTGTGTGTGTGTGTGTGTGTGTGGTTTCATAAGTAATAGAGGCACTTCCAAGTCCCATCAAGGGACTGATGTTCTTCAAGATGTTTAACATCAGAACATTTTTGTCTAGATGTAGATATTAACTACACTGGACTCTTCACTATTTCATGTATTTATTGTATTATATGACAACATACATTTAACATTTTAACAACATATACTGTATATGTGGAAAAATACTTCAGATGAGTGGAATATGATGTCTCTGGTTCTGCTGCATCAATTCTGATACTTCTTTTTGCATTGATGCTACTTCTCTGCAATATACAAGTCTATAGGAAAGTAGCAGTTTTGCCCACTTACTCCCAATTAAAATACAATATTACTGTTGTAAAATGTAAAATGTAAAAAACATATTATAAATTATATTATGAATTAAACTATAAATATAATATTAATATTATATATACACACAAACTAATGGGGCACCAACACATACATTTTTTTAACCTGTTTTAAAGTTGTTTTATACCCATTTTATTTATAGTAAATGGTCTTTGGACTGTTTTTTTTTTTTTGTTTTTTTTGTGATGACCCTGGTGAAAATCACAGGCCTACATTTGTAAAGATGTTCTGTATACCACAAGGAGATAGAATAGTTTTCTTGTCTCCTCCATAGAGAGTGTCAGAGTGCCCTTGAATAAGACACTGAACCCAGTGTGCTAAAAAAAATGCAGTCCATTTACCATTTCCAAGCGTGCTGGAGTTTTGACCTCTCCACATCTACAGTAATTGTAAAACCATATACATCTCAATTTCCTGACATGTCTCTGAAGTTCTCCTTTTAATCTCCTTGTATGTCACCTTGAGCAGTTTACTCAAATTATGCAATATTGTATAATTGTCAATCATGATTCTGTTGTAGAGATGATTCTGTTGTGATCAGCCCTTTGATGACTGTTTTTACTCTCAATGTACACAAAAAGTACACAAGGAAGCATGCAACAGTGTTAATTTCATTGACGAATAATTTTTAGAGACAGTGTAGATGCTGACTTTACCCACTCTGCCTGCATCGATGTGCAGTGTCAGCTGTTGCAGCAGTTACCAAGCATAAACATTTTTTTTCTGAATCCACCTCATTAATTACTCAATTGTATAATATATATATATATTGTAAAAAAAAATAGTTAATGATCCATAAATTGTGACATAAATGTTGGCCAAGTGCATATCACCCTACATAATGAGGAAATATAAGACACTAAAATAAGGGTTATGTAGCTATTTGGACAGGATAACCTCCACTCAGTCAGTGCTTCAGCATATTTCCATTTATTTTGTAGACAGAGAGGAACAGAAATGTCTTGTGCGTATAAGTCTGTTTCGTTATGTAAATTTCACTTCACCTCCTCTGTGTAAATATCTGTAGGCGGAAAAAAAAATATGTTGCTAGATGTCTCCAATTGCCAATAATTTACTCCAGAAAGCTCTGTTTTTTTCCCATACTGCAGTACGAGACATGTTTTCTGCATGACTGCCTGTGCTCTATTAGGTAAGTAAATAAAAAGCTGGTTTAGTTATGTTTGAACAGATCTAAAGGATTATAATTCGACTCTCAGACGGCAAGAGTAGTCTAAGATTCTAAAATTGAAAATACAGAACATTGCCAACTATTTTCTAAAGAAAGTAACTATCAGCTCTAGCTCCAGCAATCCCTAAATTTAGTCAGCAAGTCAACAACACTGATTGTCTGTCACTTCAGACTCAGCTCCAAAGCCACTCCCCCAAAATGATCATTATGAACATAATCAACGAAAGCACGCAGGCAGCATGAAATGACTGAAATGGGACGATCCTTTTGACAGTCATATATGCCATTTTTTGCAATGAGAACAAATTCAAAAATGTGTTTTTGAAGATGATAATTAGTACAATATCACATATTTGGTGTTGAGTTCTGTGCTGCCCTTCCAAGGCTGATCCAGTAGGAAATGACCCTGTAATATATACCATGTGTACGGCTACATCACTGAAGTCCAAGGACAGACTTTAAATAAGTGTTTCTAATACCCTCTGGGATTTCACAAAAAAAAAAAAAAATACAACTTGTCAGCAGGTACTATTACTTTTCTGCTTTTCCTAGTTTTATCGTGAAACCTAGTAAACTCATGAATTGTTGATGACAGAGTTTTGTAGACACAGCCCTGGTGCACTGGTGATTTTTAGATTAGCTGCACCTCAAACACCGTCGTTTGAATCAACATGATCAACATTTAAAAATAATTGGTGAAACCCTGGCAGGGATTAAACAAACTCAGAAACAGCGTAAATACTAAAACACTGGCACAATTAGTCTGCGTACTAATTCGCAGGTTCTGCCCTGTTACATGTGTGGCAGTGGCTGAGGGACCTGGGGATTTAAGCCTTTCCACAAGTGAGTGTTTTATGTTAAAACAAACATCTGTTCAATGTTTTCTCATGGTGAGCTCACCCACCGGACAAAATTATCCAGGAAAAACATGCCCATCAAGTACATTTTTTTTCACTGAGTATTAGCCTTCACCAACGTTCACAAAGAATCTCTCAAACTTTACTCTTTTGATATTTCAAATACGGTACAACAAAAAAACAGTGAATGAGTAGATAAAGGTGTGACAAAAAAGGAAGGACAAAATGAGGTGGAGATGAAGCAGTGGATTTTTAAATGTAGAAGGGATGGAGATGCTGCGGAGCAGAGGTCAGGATAATGACTGTGGACAGGTCCAGAGGAGTAGAGCGCCAAGCCTTGAGTTCAACCTCTAATAGGATTAAGAAGGATGGGATTCCCCCTGGAGGACTGGACACACTCACACCAGAGAGAGATGGAAGGGGCGACATCTCTGCCTCGCCTGGCAATACACCCGCAGGACTGGGTTTAAGTGTGTGTGTGTGTGCGTGTGTGTGTGCACACGTGCACGCGTCTTATGTCCACATTTTGGTCACACACTTGACTTAAAACCAGTTGACTGGGAACGGCATGTGCAATTTGGGACAAAATCCCTAATTGTTCAAACCTTGATTTTGGGTCAGCGGTTAGGGTTAGGTTGAGGTTCGGGTTAGGAGGTTAGTTGTTGTAGTTAGGCTTAGGGTAAGTTTTTAGGAAATCAAAGTTTGTTCCCAAAGGGGGGGGATAAAAATGCCTAAATACCCCAAAGGTGACTTAAACCACCAGGACAAAAATGTCCTCACAAGGATAGAAAGATGGGATAGAAAGAGCTCTAAAGTAAGAATATTCGCCTGGCTGAAAGGGGTTGCTTTTCACGGTGGACTTTGGACACTGTAAGGGACAGAATTAGTGAAAAAAATACTGGGATATTAACTGAGATTTAAAGAATATACATGAGGAGAAAGTACTGTATGATGTCTATTGCTGCCAGCATTGTGTTTTACCTACAATGGGCTAAATATGCTATTGCACGATAAAGATTAATCAAAATAAAGGTTTTTCAACATTCATGGTCCTCAGAGGATGAACAGTCTTACTGTCATCTGTTCTGTCCACTGAGCCCTGTGTTTATCAAAACAAGATCATGATTAGAGAAATACTACTTACTGCTTAGCAGACTGATTTCTGTTAAAAACGCACCACAAACAAAAATAATGACATGGATACCCACATCATATATGTGTAAAGAATATAACCCAAGGTGTCTTGAAACGTGTACCAAAATAACAAGATTGCTACAACTTTATCAAATAACTTGTTTCGTGTTATTCCTCTTTGAAAGACTTATTTGTGAGGTTGGGTTGGATTATTGTGATTATGTCAAGCCCATTTTCCAGGAAACAAAATATGAGTACACTTCCTTCAGATTTATTTGTAATATATCGTTTTTTAATGTAAGTCTCAGGTTTACGTTTCTTTTTCCAGAAAATATTTTGTGTATTTTCTTTTTTTTTTACTGACTTAACTTTTACTTGTAGAGGACATCCTACTTTTTTATTCCTGCAATTGTGACAACAACACAATAATGCACACAAATCTCTTTCTTTTTTTCTCCACTTGTTGTTCACCTCCTTAAACCAAAGGGAAGCGAAGGGAAAGAAAGGCCTCTGTGTGATGATGGCGAGTGATGGTGACACTGAGCGCTGCCCAGGAGCCTCTTCACAACTCTGTCCACATCAGCAGAGAGCCAGAGCATCACATAGCCTGCAACACTGTCCCTTCTAACACACACTTTCCTCTTACAACACTTCATAGTCTTCACATATGTTTATTCTTTTACGGCTAACTACTTTCTGCGATGAGGTGGCGACTTGTCCAAGGTGTGTACATTATATATATATATATATATATATATATATATATATATATATATATATATAACAAAACAACAAAACAAAATTACTGTTGTAGATTATACTTTATTGTAGATATTATGGATAACTTGGGAGTTTATTTCCAACCTGTGTCATCATATTCTCACTTCTACCCCACTGGATCTCTGCAGCAACCTCAAATGAAAACTGAAATAATAAAATCTGAGCATACTCAAAAGGAATGATTGGCAAAACTATCAAACTAGGACCTGAAATGAAGAAAGAAAAGTGTTTTCTTCACTAGCTTCCAGCTTCTTAGTAACTGTATATGTTAATGAGCCGTTCTCCCAGTGGACCCCTTTCACCTGTAGTCTTTACCTTCACTCCTGCTCCTAAACTCACTCCACATAGGAGGTAGCACCTGCAAAATATCCTCTTGCTCCTTATCCTTGTATGGCCACTCGGTCCTCATAAGTATAGCACTTGAAGCAGCCATCCACATCTGAACACACTCATTCCCATGGGTGCCCTGTTTGAAAACTCCCCCCACCCTCCAGCTCAGTACTTAGGGAGCATATGCTGGGTGCTGTGTCTCTCTGTCCTCAGGGGCCTGTGGGACCGAGGCCCCTGCCGTGTCTGCCTATTTATGACCAGAGCCAACAGGACAGGGCTGACGGATGGGCCCCTGAAGCTGGGGACAGGCAAGGGAGAGGGGATGGGGAGAGCTGAGAGGCGGGAGGTTGTGGTCGCACTCCGTCCTGAGCAATTAGAGGGAAAGAGTGTGTGTGAGCGTTTGTGTGTCGGAGGGCAAACATACTGTGAGCTGGAGTTTTCTAATCCATTATCACCGGGCCTCGCTCCAGGTGGCATTATGTCGACACACTGAACGGCGAGTGTGTCTTGATGTGACAGGTCGTGTGTGCACGAGACATGTTTCCGCATGCGTGTGTGTTGGAGAGCAGACGCATGTGATGTGCGGTAATTGCTGCCCTTTCTGTTAACTGTTACAGATTGTCTTGAGAGGGGAAACTCAGTTCAGTCTGCCCACACTTTGTCTCTGCCTCTGCCAAACTTAACTTGTTTCTTCAGGGGAGATTGAGACTCTGAGGGAAAACGGTAGGAAAGAGCAACATTCCTGCTTTGTTTTGGGCGCTTTGAGCGTGTTGCAGCATGCTGGGCAGAATGTATTTTTGACTCGCTTGACTTCCTGCAGTGAACACATTCGCTGCATGTTTCTGTAATCGACACCTTCACACCAGCGATGTGTCTCGCTTTTGGAGATATTCTCCTCCTCCTTAATGGTGCTTTGTGGAGCATTTTTGAATGTTTATCTAATATTGCCAAATTAATTGTGACTGTTTAATACAATTAGTGTACAAAGTAAGACCACAGTGGAGAAAAGTTTGATGAAAACATATTCTTTCTTATGAAAATATCTCAATAAACAGCAGTTTCTCGCCAAAGTTTTATTGTGATGTTATAATTTAGCCTCAGCCAATACTTCATATTTTGCTGAATAGAGCTTGAATGCATCACAATGTAAGTCAATTCAATCTCTGCTAACATTTACTAACTCCATTATTTATCCAAGCAGGGTGGTGCTACGTTACCAACCGGCTGCTAACAATAGCCATTAACATGCTCTCCACCTTTCAGTTTCAACACAGATTTGTTGTTCAACATTATATCGTTTTATCTTGGAAAAAAAAATCACCTTTAGTTGTAACACATTGAACATTATCTGCCTTGTTATTACAAGGGCATGGTTTGAAATACAAACAGAAATCAATGAAAACATCTCGCCAACAAAACTTAATGTAAATGTGAGTTGTAGTGTATTTAATTATTCAGTCATTCAGTCCACACATAATTCGCATTATGTCACCTGAGGCAAAACATTGGCAAGAATGTCAAGTATATTGCTTGTTATTGTACAGTAATAACAAGAAACATATATAATTAAACTTGATGTGTTTTAGATGTGTGGTTTTTCAGCATGTGGACTGATTTTAATATTAAATTGAAAATCAAATGGCCTTACTCTCAGGATGTGTGTACAGTTCCATCCAGAAAGCGTTCAGTTTCACATGATGTACTTTACAACACGTTCAATGTTGATTTTAATCATTATAAAACCCCATTTACCTAATGTTGCTTATAAAAGTGCCATTTGAAAAAGTGTACGCCTTTGTGTATCTATGTTTATAGTTGTAGACTTGTAAATGGAGTATAGTAATTACATGTTCATGTAATTAGGTCAATAATTCAAAGGAATAAGCTTGTGGGTTTCCCATTAGTAATAAAGTAGCCCTTTGTGGCCTATATCTGTCACAGGGAGGGTTGTTCTTTCATTAGTTAACACACAAATAGAATCTCTTTACTAGTAGTGCTTAACACACTTTCACACACACCACTTGTATCTAGGGACACCTGCAGTTATGCAATAGACACATTTAGTGATCACATGTGAGGGCTCATGCCAACAACTAAATATACAACTAAAATGAACATGGTCCCACTTTCTCCCTCCGCTGGCAAAAGCAAAAACACACCTTGCAATCTAACATACACACAATGCATTTTTCCACACACACATTTCTCATTCTTAAAAACACACTAAATGCTGCATTCAAAATGCACAAATATATACACACATCCCCATATATTCATACAAATAATCATATACTTGCAAATGTATACTTTGTAAAACTTGCATACTCATATCATAAAACCCAAAAATTCCTTCCACACACTTACTATGGCCTGACTCACACATGCCCACAACATGCTCACACTTTCGCCCTCCATCGGCAAACCGTGAAACACACTCAAAGAGGCACAACTTCCTCTACTTCTAGGCCTCCAGAAGGTATTTTCTCTCTCTCTCTCTCTGCCTCATCAGGCCTTGTAGCAGAGGGCAGGCAGTAGCTAATAATAGGTATTGACTGGTTCAACGTGGGATGAGCAAGGTTCAAGCATTGGATCTCCAAATGCGCCCGGGGGTCACTCGCACAGCGAACACGTCTCCCCGGACCCGGCTGAAAGAGAAGGCATTTTAAACTTTCATGACTTCTCTGAAATCGCGGCTGTTTCGCCTTTCAGGCCTTAACTCTTTGTACTCAAAGCGCTAGGCCCGATCAATATCCGAGAAGGAGAGAGGAGAGGAGGGAGGAGAGGAGAGGAGAGAGGAGGGGATGAAATCCAGACGTCTTTATTTCAGTGGCTAAAACTGGTGTGTGCAACACACACAGCCCTGAGTTGGTTCAGTCACTGCTACTGTGAACTTTATGTGCACACGTGCTGTGTTGGAGACACATGCACACTCACACAAACTAGCCAGGAAAGCACACATGCAAGCATTTAAACATTTTAAGTAGATGAACTATGAAAACATCTGTGCGAATTTGTGAAATGTAAGTTGAAAGAATCATGATGAATATTCTTCTTGTCCATACTGGCTATAAAGCAACACTTTGTAGAGTGACAAGAGGAAGGAGGAGGGGATGGAAGCCAAAGACAAATCTCCACAATTTAAAGTCACATTTTGCAAATCTAAAAGAATATGTAACACAAAAATACAGTAAATGATGAATCAATGAAACTGTTTTAGCAAACTGTTGCATTCAGGGGTTTTACAGCTTTCCTTAGTTTGACATGAACTGTGAGCTCGTTCTCACTCCCGAGTCATCAAACATGACACATCGGTCAGTGGCCCTACACATCATACTGTGACAGTCTAGGAAGGAAGTGGAGGGGGACAGATGAGTCAAAAACACCTGACAGGACATGTTATTTAACACAAAACCACAAGGTTTTCCTAAACATAATCAAGTAGATTTGTTGCCTGAACCCAACCAAGATGAGAAATTGTTTTGTCAAATAAAACTAAGTCAATAAAAGTACCATAAAATGGAAATATCTGGCACAGCGCAGAAATAAATGTACTGTTTAACAAAAAATGCACTGTGGGAAACACATACTCACTGTGTGCACATGCACAAGCTTAATCATATAATAAAGGCAACAAAAACATATAAAATCTATGTGCACAGGCTAAGGATCACATAGGGACTGGATTCGCAAATACCTTATTAACCCCTGGCTTTGCGTCTCTTGTGAACGGTATCGTATCGTATTCAGGTCCTGCGCATACTCGAGAATTTCCACTGGGGATTTCACTCAGAAGTGGAAGGAGGCACCGACACCGTCATAAATAGTAATGTTATTGCCGGAAATGTCTGACAATACCATGGCTTCGAAGAAATCAACAACTCACTTTTAGACAGACAAGGAGACGAGTTTATTATTTATTGTTATTGTTAATTAGCCATCAACCAGAAGTAGTTTTAACACCACTTGTTGAAAGGGCTACAGCACCACCTGGCGTAGTGGAGTCAGCCAGGTCGCTGACCATTATCTGAAATAACGAATTCCATGTGTACTTTGATTTTGGGACAGACCACCCGCCGAGTTGCAACATCGAATTTTGCGAAATCCAGTACGATCCTACCATGTGACCGCACTGACTGACTCACGTGTGTGTGTGCAGTATAATTTAGTCCCCAGGAGTCTGCATACAGAGTCAAAATACACAGTACATACATGCAGTGATTGTGTAGAAAATGTTAAAAGGACACCCTGACAGATTTATACAGAGCAGCAGGCACACACAGCAGAAACAGAATGTGAACCAACCAGCAGAGCCCTTGTGATCGGCCTCAGGCTGCAATGGACATGAACAACCTCTGTGTTAACAGCGAAGAGGCCTGTTTTGATTTCTGACACATTTAGAACAGAGAGAAGCTTTCTCTGTTTTAAAAATGGTTCCCAGTGAGCTGACTCATACTGGTTCTGGAACAGATCCTTTAGTTTCATAGAATATGAAAGTGTACTGTAGGAATTTGATGAGATGAAAACATAATAAACAGTGCTGTACCGGATGTGTGTGTGTGTGTGTGTGTGTGTGTGTGTGTGTGTGTGTGTGTGTGTGTGTGTGTGTGATGCCTTCAGGTACAGAAGTTTCACCGCAGTGTGGCTCCAGCTGCTACAGCGACGGGAGTTAATACCCAGGGCAGGGGGCACAGGGGAGTGTGTGTGTGTGTGTGTGTGTGGGTGTGTGTGTGTGTGTGTGCGTGTGTGTGTGCGTGTGTGTGTATGGGCACTACAGCTGTGTCTCCTGCTGATCTATGGAGTAGAGGTGAGTGGGACTCGCTCAGAGAGAGAAATATGTAAGTCAGCTATCAAATATACAAAATCTGTAAGGTGTAAATTGTTGTTCGTGAAGCATAGTGTGATTATCTGTGATAGCATTCTTTACAGGTGCATTTGATTCCTGATCATCAAGGACCTCACTGGATTAAAGGATTCAAGGTCTTTATTGCCATATGAACAGTAAGGAAAGTTTCCCTGGACAACGAAGTACTTCCTTTGCTATCCACAATGAATACTGAGCAAAAAATGGTAAAAAAAAATAGATAAAAAGATTAAAAATTAAGATAAATAAATGCAGCTTAAAGACATTAAAGACAAATAAGGCAGCAATGTGATAAAAAGATATAATATGTACAGTAAAAAAATACAGGCTGCAGAAAGAGGTAATGCAATGTGCAATATTGGGCATGTGCAATTTAGCGGATATAAAAATAATAAAAAATAATGTGCAATATTGACTTTTATGCCAACAATCTATTTGATAAACTAACAATTTTAAACTCATCTGTGGAGATATTAGACGCTCAGAGAAACTGCTCCAGCTCCACCCACTGTGTATGGATGGGTCACATAAAACACAGGAGACTGCTATTTGTGTCTCATCTGTAACCGAAACTCAACTGGACTTATTTTAAGTTGCATACTCAAGTTAACTTATGTCACATGCCTGACATACTCAACTTACGTACAGTATGTAACTCAAGATTTGCCTCTCCATCTACATATCTTTATCAGTGAAAAGTGAAAACATGTGGCAAAAGAAACAAGACAAAATACGAACACGGAAAGAGAATCAGATGAAAAATCAGTGTTTTTATGTTTCGAGCTGGGTGGGCCAGCCAGGCTGTTAAGACGCAGTGTCATGTGTTGTGCGACGGTGGCGGTTGACTTCACCATGTGTGTTTGGCATTAGTCTACCAGGGCACCACTGTAAATTAGAGCCTGCTTGTCTTGGATCCAGTCCATCCAGATACACCACTATTCCCCACTGGCAGCTCCACCGCAGACAGTAGAGTGTTTGTCAAAAGTTAGTCGAAAAGAAGAAAATGCCCAGACGTTGAAAAAAAAAAAAAAAACTCAGCATCTTGGTAATCGTAAGAAAAGCAAGTGCATTGCTGGAGTGGTTTTAATGAGTCGTTTTCAAGATCTTTCTCAGAGGAGAGTCTGAGAGCTTCTTTTTTTTGTTTTTTTTTTTAACAAAAAATCAAGTGAATAAAGACAAAAGCTTTTCTTTCATCTGTTCCTCCATCTGATTCTGGGCATTGTGTCTGTACACCATCCTTAGCAAACACCAATTTACTGCAACTCTTATATCTACTGTGGAAATTACAGTAATTTGACAGTAAGGTGGAAAGTATGATCATCCATGTTTGGTCCATTAAAATGTGAAGGCCTCACTTGTGTGGTATCAGTGAGGTGATATGCCTGCTTCAGGTATTTTTAAGCTGCAAATGCAAATTTTCACTGTGAAGTGTTTGACTCTTTTTAAAAAGTAGTGTGTGATCCATTACTTTTTTGAGTAACTATACCCCAACACTGTACATTATAAATGCCAACATGCATGACAAACATCAGATATATCCATATTTACATTATAAAATCAATAAAAAGTTGTATTTATATATCTACTATACAGTATTTTCAAATTAACCAATCTTAGTGAGGACTTTGTCAGTAAAATCACCTGCTGTACTGTTTGGTTTTGATTCATTAGAGCTCTCGGGTGGCCTACAGTAGAAGTGATAAATGTATGAATAAAGAAAGTCATTATTCGACCCAGACAGAACAACCAGAATCTCATAGACAGATTTCACAATCTTGAAGGTTTATTCCAGATTTCAGACATATTCCTGCTGTCTGTTCGTCTTTTCTTCGCTCACTTTATGCCCCTAACCGCTAACCCCCTCCAGACATGCTGCCTTTCGCTCCCGCTTTCCGCCTCAAACACACATATACACGGCATGGGCGCTGACAGTCCCTTGAACTGTTGACAATAAGTTGATGGGCTAAAGCCTCCAGTAAACATCTCTGGTGCCACCTCGATCCAGATGGAGCTACTTAGACACACACACACACACACACACACACACACTCTATGTCTTTCTCTCTCACACACACTTTCCAGGCCTGAGTTTCATTAGTCAGTGTGTTTATGTCTGCGTTCATGCGGCCTGGCGGAGAAACCTCCCCGTTTCACTGCCCTCTTTGGTTTTACCCTGAGCAGAAAGAGAGCGAGAAAGAGAGAGAGAGAGAGAGAAAGAGAAGGAGAGAGAGAGTGACCACCGTGTGGACAGCTTGTGTGTGTGTATGTGTGGGTGTGTGAGTGTGTGTGTGAGGGCACCCAGTCACCTTTGATGTTAAAACACATAGTACATGCTGTTCTCATTTCTGATCCCACCCTTCTTACCACGCTGACATCGCCGGCCAGCCGCCCCGGGCAGATGGCACCAGGATCTGCGTGTGTGTGTGTGTGTGTTTCAATATAGCCAGGAAACAGTTGACCCACAGGTCATCGGCCCTAGACAGGCTTAATTTTTTAACAATTAATCTCCTTCAGCCAGGAGAGTCAGAATGAATCTAAAAACTCTTTCACACACCATCTCTCTCTCTCTCACACACACACACACGCAGGCATAAAACTGCTATGCCTGTCTGTTTGTGTGTGTGTGTGTTAATCTCAGATGTGAATATGAGGAGATTAGATGGACCCAGGGATTAAAATCTGGCCTTTACCTCAGAGGATCTGATCCAGCAGGGACAGCCTGATGGACACACCAAAAAAAGAGAAATGTTTGAATCAAAGCGCACAAACGAGTAACCAGAGAAAGCATATTATATGTATTTCTAAGAGAATGAAAGACAGATGGAAGTGTAGGAATGATACACACACACACACAGTGTAGAAGCACACTGGTGGAGCAGAGGCGGGCATGTAGAGTGTTTAAAAACCTCTTCACTGGGTCGGAAAATTAGCCCTGGTCTTCTGTTTATCGATGAGACGTTAAAAACTACAAGGCAACCTGGAGATACACAGCAACCAGGCATTTCTCTGTTTCACAAAAGATGCAGTGTATAAATACCCAGTCCAGCTGAAATCACACACATAATCTCTTATTACCTCCGCCTTGGAGGTTATGTTTTCACCAGGGTTTATTTGTTTGTTGGTTTGCAAAATAAGTCAAAAAGTTGTGGATGGATTTTGACGAAATTTTCAGGATTGGTCAGAAGTGGCCTAACTTAAAACTGATGGTTTGGTGGTGATCGGATCCGATTCAAGGTCAAATTACTATGGTGTGACCCCGAATCGGATCCGATCACCACCAAAAACTAATCAGTTTTAAGTTAGGCCACTTCTGACCAATCATGAAAATTTTGTCAAAATCCGTACATGATTACATCATTTTGCAAACAAACGGACCCTGGTGAAAACATAACCTCAATGGTGGTGGGTAACTTTAAATGATAAAAAAAAAAAAAAGTTGTGTATACGCTCTCTCAGAATGCCGCCTTGGCAGAGGTCTGCGCTCTCTGAGTACTTTTCTAGAAGAAGAAGAAATATTGTAATATGTTAGTCATAATGTTTTATTCAAAGTTGGCAGCTCTGTTTGTGTTTCTCTGTACAGTGATAGAACAGTTGATGCTTTATGCAAATTTCAAATCTTTTGGTTCGATTTTTCAAAGAATTTCTAGGTAGAGAGAGAAGCGTTGTGATGTTAAGACAGACGGCACCGTCAGAATTTCAAAGCATATAGAATATTATTTATTATTTGTGATTCACAGAGAGGATTTTCTTTGTAGAAGTAAAACATTCAGTTTAATTTTAATTTGGGGTGAAAATCTCAGTTATGTTCACGTCTTTCTACTGTATTTATTTATTTATTTAACTATTTACTTATGTATTTAGAAGAGGAAATATTTTTTGCAATAAGTTGTAAACTGAACTTGTAACATTTTCCAAAATAAAAACCTCTACCTGAAAAAGACAGGGAGTGTCACTTGTACACACTTGGAATACTGCAATAATCGAATGTGTTATCAAGTGCACTTTTTTGTTTGTGCATGGTGTGTGTGTGTGTGTGTGTGTGTGTGTGTCCACTCAGTGTCGTGCTGGGCTACATGAGGAGACAGGGAGCATGTTGGAGCTGACAAGGCCTGTAGGGTCAACATCAAGCCAAATCAACTGCACTAGGGATCAACCACAGCTCCGGCTCTGTCAAATTAGGGCACCGCGCCAACACACACACACACACACACACACACACACACACACACACACGGACACATGGACATGCACACAAACAGCTGTCAGGCACACACACACACTCGTGACTGCCCACTGCCCCGGAAACATCAGAGCACATCTCTGCCCTGAGGTGAGAATTGCAATGTGTGTGTGTTTGTGTGTGTGTGTGTGTGTGTGTGTGTGTGTGTGTGTGTGTGTATGTGTGGGTGTGTGTGGGCAGTCACAGGGTCTGTGTGGTGATTGCTGGAACATACTGGCTGAGCAGCATGAGATTTGTGTCGGTTTGTGCATGTGTGTGTGGGGGGACATATTTTTGTGGAAATTATGCGTTTAGCGATGTTTGGACTTGAGTGAGTCATTTCTCTACTATATTTGTGTGTTTGTGTGTGCTTCCAGTGAAACACTGTGTGTGTGTGTGTGTGTGTGTGTGTGTGTTTGAGCGCGCAACTGCAAGAATATAAAATTAAAGAGCCACAGCTGGCTTTGCGTGTGTGTGTGTGTGTGTGCGTCTGCATGTGCAATATATCAAAATGTTGCCCAGGTTTGGTTTTATCTATGTCTTGGTGTGTAATATGAGTGTTCATATACATTACTTTTACAAATGTATGTGTGTGTGTGTGTGGGTGTGTGTGTGTGTGTTGTGTGTGTGTGTTATGCCTCAAGGGTGTCATCAGCGGGGCAGTTAATGGGCATCTGTGCGTGGTCCAGTGGAAGCCAGCCGGCTAACTGGGCCACCTCTGCCAGCTGTGCCATCGGATGCCCGTTCTGCACTTTATCAGCATCATCATTATTTCAGCTTCACACACTCTGCCCTGACCGGCCACCATCATCACTTTAACCCCACCCATCCACCTCCATCTCGTTTCTCCATACAATACAAGAAATCCAAACACCAAAGACAAGAGGGATCTCAGGTCTCATGTCTGCATGCCAGTGCTTCGTGCCAGTCGTCCACAGCACCAAAGAAAAGGTAAAATAAAAACTAAATCTCACCTATTGGTAAAACTACAAAAGTGGGAAAATAATAATGCTGAAACATTGCAAAGGTTAGAAAATGACTGCAATGATGAGTCATAAAAGCACATACCTCACGAGGGTAACCTTGCACTCCTGCAACAATGTCAGACTGAAGATGGTAGACATAGTATATTTTTATGCCACCCATCACAATGCTACCAGACAGCTGACAGTTTGGTCAGAGATTCAGGCGTGTTACGCTAGCTTTAGCTTGTGTAGCCTCAAGCCATTGGCCTCAAGCAGAGATGAGGAGCAGGCTACAGAGGTCTGGTGAGCTCACTTCTGGAATGTAACCTGTAGTTTGACTCAAGCGACATTAAGGACAGTGCCCTCTGAAGCCACAAAATGCTTTTTCCAAACCTTTTCACACATGCAGTAATACTCCCCCATCACCTGCAAGCAGACTTTGATGACTTTCCCCTTTAACTCAGCCACAAACTGGGCATATAGTTAAGGAGCTTGGCACCAAACACACACAGCTATAACTCTGTCTTTCGTTTCTCCCTCTCTCTCAGGGGCTGGTGACAGCCAGGTCACAGTGAATGCTTGAGTTGTTCAGGGTGAAGCTGCAGGTCAGTTGGTCTCCAGAGGTGCTGCCTCTGTCCACTGAGGTGTTCATAACTCACCCGTTTGAATCATAATGGGCATTCCTCCTGTTTGACTCCTGCTCATCCACTGCTGTAACCAACTGCCATTCGACCACTTGACGGAGAGGTGGCTGGATCTCAGGTGGGAGAAAAAATATTTTCCGTTGCCTTGTTTTAGAATTAAGGCGTTTCTGTCCGGGTGTTGAAATATTGAAGAAAAGCAACATATTCCCATTACATAAATGTCAAAATAGATAATTTGCTTTTCCAATGCCTATTTCTTAAACATATATAAGAGTCTTGGGAGAAAAACAAATAAGATGCAATACATATCGACACATCATCATATGATTAGCATATGTCCTTATTCTATATTTCAGATTTTGATTTTGCCGCCATCATTATTGACTTTGACATCCTCTGTCTCCTACACCAATCTGACACCCATACAATAAGTGTATACAGAGATGTGTATGTTCTGTATGTTCATGTATGAGCTAATTGGTCTTTTTAACTTAAATACTTACAGTGTGAGCTCTACACAAAGGTCAAAGGTTATGAACAATGTCATGTGCCAAAATAACTAACTTCCCTGCAAGCGTTTTTCACTCAAGGTTTTTCTCAGGTCCAATCTGCAGTGTGCAGGACCATTAAATATCTTATTCACAGACAGTTGGCTAATGGGAATCAAACCGACAACCTCTAGGGGTACTAAGATGGTCTCTTTAAGCCAATAGGCCACCATGCTGCATACAGTGTCTGTCACTGTGTGTGTCACTGTGTATAGAGTGGTGTGGCAGCCAGGGACTCATGACAGATCAGGGCATTCAGGCCAGTGACATTCCTCCAGAGCCCCAGATGCATCATGGGCCAGCGGTGTGAAAAATGCTGGTCGGCCTGATCCACTCAGCCGCAGATGAATGGAGCGCTCGGTGCACTCACCCATAGATGAATGGAGCGATCTGTCTTGTCAGCGGAGGTCGACCGAGAGGTTACAGTATCCAGCGTATACCTGTGTGTGTGTGTGTGTGTGTGTGTGTCGGTGTGTTTGCTGACTCTGGAAACTGGCTATAGTTCACGACACACACACACACACACACACACACAAAGTGAGAAACAAAGACAAACACAGATGATCACAAATAAAGCACACACAGTACAAGTCCACAGTACAAACATGTTTCTCTTACTATGGATTTTTTAACATACACAGCATATTCATACATGCGACCACCCGTGATTATTATTTTTACATTAATAGTAATTTAATTTTTTAAGTACTGAAAGAACTAAGTTGGAATCTAGTAGCCTCATAGTGTTGTATTAAACATAGGGCTTGCCTATCTAGTCATATCTAATTAAGTTTACTGCTGGAAAAGAACAGCAGACATGCTGCTTTTGCACTGAAAAGTGGTACAGTGAGATTAATTTGTGCTTCTTTATGAAATCCTTAGTAGACGTAGTGACTGTGCTAAGGACCTGGCCACACTATTGTCAGTGTGGCCAGTCATTGTGGTCTCAGTCATTGTCGACTGAGACAATTGCTAGAAAGGCATCACTGTTTCATGACGGTATGGCATGCCTGGATCAAAAGATAGCAAAATCTTAATCCAAAATCCAGAACCTTAACTTGTTTCTAGTCCTTACTTTTGATAAAAAATAAACATGACACACACATTGGACCCCATCAAACACTGCCCTGGTGTCCCTGAGTTTGTCTCACACACACACACACACACACACACACACACACACACACACACACAAACAGCAAGCCCATCTCCTCAGCCATCAGCCCAGAGCTCCAGCGCCCCGAGCAGTGGCTCTGACACGTCTATATGTTTTTCCACCTGACCTTTTGCCGTCCTTTCTGCCACAGCCCGTAAACCATAAGCTGATATATGAAGGCAATTTTTAGCGGTGCCACTTGTATCTGAGTGATTGCGTACGCTTTACTTTTGGGGCGCCTGCCACCTTGCCACCCCTCCTCCTGCAGATCTCTCTATTTGGATAGCGGGTGGTGTGGGATGGTGGGGCCAAGGGAAAAGGAGGGGGACAGAGAGGATGAAAGGATGGGTGGACGTGATGCCAAATACACACATCTATCTACTCCTATGGCAAGGAGTCTGCTGTGTGATAGCCCTTCACTCGGCCAGGCAGAACTTAAGAGGCTTTATCAGAAAGGACAAGTCTGACTGCAGCTATGTTGCAAGAGCATCTGTGACATAGAATAGATACCGTACTTTACATTTTTTTACATACAGTTTTTTTTGTGTAATTTTGGGTGTTTATTTTGATGGAGCATTTTTTAAGCACAGTTCTTTGGGGGAAATAAATGTGTTTTACAGTTTAACAGTGGAAACATAGGCCTGTGTGTGTTCAATATATTTTTTCGATATATTGTCAAAATGGCTCATTATAAAGCCTCTTATTTATATAATGTCAATGGTTTTAATGTCCATGTGTGACTATTGTTAAGGTTTTCCTGTCAATATGAATCTAAAAAGAAATAACACTATATTTTTTTCATTTTGTGTCGTGATGAAAATTGTTGGCTGATGGTCTTAAAAAGCCTTTATCTATTTACCCCTGGCTTTATTGTCGGTGACGGGGTCGGTTTGATTAGCATTAGTTTATGTTCCAGTAATGGACTGAGGCTTGAGCTCGTTAGCATTTTAACTTGTGTTTGAATAGGCGGCAATGTGCCCCTTTAGGCCCTTATCACAGTGGCAGATTGAGCTTGTTAGCTTGTTAGCATTAACTTATGCTATGGGAGCTATATGGCATTAGGCCATGTTACATTACCACAATGCGATGACACTTGTTAGCGTATTAGCATAACCCCCTATTAGATGGACAAGGGGTGTGTGGTGCATTAGCCCGTGTTACAGTAATGGAAAGGCTTTGTTAGCTTGTTAGCATGCTAAACAGGTAGGGGTCTGTGAGTGGCATTATAGCCTGTTTAAGAGCACTGGAACGAGCCAGCCGCCACAGTGTTAGCTAGTTACCATAATCTCAAGAAGGGTTTGTGTGTGTGTGTGTGTGTGTGTGTATCTTTCCTCCAACACTTTTCAATTACAGCTGCTCATTGTCAGCTTGTAAATGGCTGGGTCAGCTGGCTGGAGATCTGCCTTTGAACACGGTGCTGACGTCCATACAAAGGCATCATTAGAGTGGCTCAGCCCAGCAAGAGACACCCTCATTTCTCTATCACCCCCGAGGAAACAACTCAATAATGTGCCAAAGATGAAAAAAATTAACAATGTGTAAAAAAAAAAAAAAAAAAAAAATCCCCCTGCAAGAAGAAATAAAAAAAACTTCAATCTAATCCCCCCTTTTATTTTCCCTGCTCTGTTCTGTGCCCTTGCATAATCTCTCATTTGATAGTTCTTTTCTTTTATCACTAATGTTGAGACATAAATATGTTGGAGCAACTTCGAAAAGACATTTCTCATTTTCTCTTGATCTAAATATTCAGTGACACCCCCACCCCTACCTGCGCCCCAAGTAAAAAAAAAGAAAGGCTTTTTCTTCACGAGGTTAGAGGGAATGCAAACAGTACTGGTGTTGCTAATTACAAGGAGAGATTGAGAAATAGAGAAAAAATATAATAAAGAGAACACTCATGCATTTTCAGTGTGATTTGCATTTTGATTCCAAGTTGTATTCCAAGTTGTATTTATGCAACATGTCTTTTTTGCCTTTCCTTTTCTCTTTGGTTCTTGTTAATATCTTCCAGGATCAAAGGCTTCTGTTGGGTTTCTCTCATCTCGTTTTCCTCCTCCAAGCATTGTTTGCCTCCCAGGACCACAGCCGCACAAGTTTTGCACTCATGCCAAATTTGTAGGGAAGGGTGAATTTGCTATTCCAGGACTAATTTGACATCAAAAAAGGGACGATCCACAGAGGGCCCACTGTAACCGACCTGCATGCCTGTTTTCATTCTGCATACAAAAGCCTGCAGCCTGGGTTGATAGTGCCCTGATAGTTCATAATGGGATTACACCAACTGAATTAACATTAGTGTACTAACTCTAAACTCAAAACTAAATTTGAACGTAAATACTAACCCCACGACAAAAAAAAAAAAAAAAAAATTGGGTTGCATCCTCGATCAACCTTTCAACCCAAGAATTATTGATGAGTGGAGATGTTTAGTGTCCCAGGGTGAAAATCAGAAGGTTCGCCACGTCTGCAAGAAATATAAATCATCTGCCCAGTTTCCATGAAGCTTCTTGCTGTTGTTCATATTGCCGTAAATCTAGGCAATTACTCCTTTGAATATAATATTATTGTAAATGATCACAACGACAGAAAAAATAACATCCAAATCATAATAAACAGTAATTGTCCCTCACTTTAATGAAGTATCCATTTGTACTTTCTGTGTTATCATCACAACTGAAACATCTAGTTAGCTGATGAATTTTAGGACATACCAGCCCCTGAAGGAATGAGTGAAATCTATCATCATAATTCCCCTTTCCTGTTATGTCAACTTCTAAATGAACAACGTTCACCCACTAAGAAACACTTAAGAGTGAATAGCAGTGAAATCAAACTCGCCTTGGGTCTCAAAACCTCACTTTGTCAGCCTCTGATTAAAAGTGCACCTTTTCACAAGTTCACGGTGCTTTTTCTATTATAAATGACTGGAGCATTGGCATTACCTGTCTACAGTGGGAATATTAAATCTCTGTGGAGACAGATAGCATAATGCAGATGTCTTAATGAAAACTTCATTAAGATGGAGGATAATTACTGTGTCCTTAACGATGCACTCGCTGTGCTTTTAAATAATTGAGGTGCTCAACTTTTGATGTGTTTATACCGGAATAATTTCTTTCATGCAGACTTCATCTGAGATAGATTGGCTTCAGTACGCCACGGGTGTATACGTAAATGAATGTCTGCATAGATTTTTAAGTTGGGTGAATTTGGAGTGGAGACTATTACATTTTTTCAGAAAAAATGTGGGCAGTATTTAAACTGAGTTATTTACATTATAAAACGTTTGTCAGCTACGTCTGTAGGCTCTGTTGCTTCGCCGTGAACCCTTAATGCACAACTATAACTATATTTATTCTTGTTTTAAAATACTCTGTACTTGCATTTGCGTGTATGTGTAAATCATGCTTCTCAGCTGTGTTTTTTCTTCATATAATGTTTGTGTGTGTGGAGGGGGTGGAGGGGCATCTAGGTCACAGCTGTTGGAGATGGGCCAATGTCATGTGGATCTTAACTAGCCTTCAGGTTACTGTGCCTCTAACACTACCAGGTCGAAGCTCAGCATTCGCTCAAAGCTTTCACCTGGCTCCACACAAATAAGCACACACACACACACACACACACACGCTCACGCAAATACACTCTCTAACAAGTCTAGTTGTTTTTCTTCCCTTTCTCTCTTTTTCCTGCTATTAGTGTTTGTCTTCACTCTCTTTTTCACTTCCCAGACAAATAAATTGACTGAAAGGCAAGATTGTGCAAATCCTTTTTTCTTCTCACCTTCACACACACACACACACACACGTGTCAAACACATGCCAAAACATTGTGTGTTGCCACAGTCAAAATGCAAATCTGCACACTTCTCAACTCCTCACCGTACGTTATTTTCTTTTTTTTCCGGTGACTTCATTAGAGAGGAAGCGGAACCTGGGTGACAGCATTAATTACAGGTGTGTGCATACACACTGGGAGCTATTTTCTACTGACTCGACCTAATCATCATCATCATCAATAGCCTCGTTATCGCTGCCGTCATCCACCTCCACAAGGCCACCATGCTGGGAGCAGATGAGGGGCTTTGAGCAACATGCATGTATGAGTCAACACCCAGACAGATGTAACATTGAGGGAGGAAAGACACTCCAAGGTGTAACTCTTCGAGATGTGAAATGGTTAAATCGAGGTGGGGTGAGAGGACGAAGGAGTGGGTGATGTGTTTGAGGTGAGGGAGTGAGTGAATGTGTGTGTGGATGGGGTTGTGGGGTGGGGAGGGGGGGATTGTCGGGGAATAATTGCCTGGAGACGGTACAGAAATAAGCCCTAATGGTCAGTAATCCAAGCCTGGAGAGGGCCTCTCCACAGTGCTCCACTGAATGCCAGTAATGGGCTTCCAGCTCTGTCACTTACATATGCATAGATCTTTCTCCATTAAAGCTGGTTTGAATGACAAATATGGGTGGGTGTAAAAAAAAATAATAAAAAAGAAGTGGAGGGAAAGAGAGAGAGAGCGGGGAGAAGATTTTCTCTTGGCTTGCAGTAATTTGGCAGCCGCTCAGGCCCCTATCCTTAAATCTCATTAGCCCATTGTTCGCATGATGCCGTCTGGGTGAAGAACAGGGGCAGGAGGTGCTGCTTGAAGTGGGCTAGATGATGATTTGGACCCAACACTTTTTTTATCTGTGTGTAACTGTGGAATACTTTGATGCTAATACTGCTAATGTTATGAGAATGGCTGCTAGTTTGGTTACTCGTGTGTCTAGGGCAAGTTCATCCCCTTCACCAAGCTGTCCAAAGAGAAGACTGGCTGTCTGGGAATGTGGGCTGACCTCCAGTCAGCAACAACGGCTAGCTCCAACCTGAGAACACCACAGGAACGGTTCATCCAGGTGGCATCGAAAGATGGTTCCTGTGCAAGTTTTTGTTGTTGTTGGTCCAAAACAATAGAAAGCTGGAGGCTTACAAGGAGGAAAAAGTGTTGTCTATCACTCTGTTGGGTAGAAAAATATCTTCTGGACGCTGCTACCCAGAAGCCTTACCACCTTACCTGAGCCATGGGCATGATCGTTAAGCCTTGCCAGCCAAAACAATAGTACTGATTGATTACTACTGATACTTCTGCCTAGATTTTTGTCTCCAGCTTTGCTGTTGGGGCTGTTTCTGGTTTTGAGATCAGTGTTTTACACTCAATTTTAACTTTACAAGCTCAATTCGGAAAATAGCCCTCAGCCATTCTGAGAAACAAATCACCAAACGTGGATTTTATGGTGTAAATAGAAGTGTTTTTGTCATCATTTAAAGTTTTTTTTTTAATTTTTTTCTCTTTCAAACACAACCTATAAATGTTTTTAGTATGCAATTACAAAGGGGCTATATCTACCATAAAATTGACATTTAAAAAAATCTGGATAGCTTTCAGTAAAAATCTGTAATAACCAAAATATTTTGACACATTTCATCACGCATATTAATCAAATTGGTATTAATCATATGTGCCATGTTCTAATGTCAGTTGTGCCATTGAGCCTTTTTTTGTGGAGCCAACTCCAAAGTTTTGAGTCGGGCCAAGAAAAAAAAAACATTCAACACAGAAGTTCACACTCTTGAAGCCAACAGCAAAAGTTGGAGATGGGCAGGAAGAAGGTGAAAAAAATGCAGGCTGTGTGTGTGTTTGTCTGTATGGGGGAGTTGAATGAGGGGTCTGTTGGGGCCACAGAGGGGAGGGCACAGGGGGCGGAGGAGCCATCATAACGGGAAGCACCCCCCAGCCTCCTCATCCTCCTGAGCTGCCAGATGGCACACACTCAAACCCCCAGTGGGGGAAACAGCACATATGCACTTATGCATATTTGAGCACGAGCATTGTCAACCACAAACACACACTTAGATGATGAGCTGTTTGAATTCAACCAGCTAACTCACCTACTTTGTGTATCTAAAACAAAATCATTTTCATTAAAGAAGTCGCTCTTCTTCAAAGCGCTCCGCAGATCGTACGGCTGCTTATCGCCTCCCTGATATCAGTGGGCCCCATGCTGTCATTGAAACATGTCACCATGTGGGAGCAGGGACACTTAGGAAATGCATCACTTTGTGACGTTTTTGTCGCTTGCTGTCTTAACTCTATTTCCAGACCAAATGTGTCACTCTTTGAGATCATAAAAAGGGAATCTGCACGAAGCTCGGGTTGTGAGCGCATACTGTACCAAGTGCAGAAGTTCAAGGGCGTACACGCTCTGACATGCAGGAATGAATGTACCTGGATCACAAGATAAAATGCTTCATATTTCACCATTGCTTCTCTAAGTGCTGGGACTCTAATAGGAAAGATGGGTTTATGTGATATGAATATGAGGATGTGAGTGGCGTGGCTTTGTTTTCCTTTTGTGTGCGCATGTGTGTGTGTTTGTGTTGTGTCCGCCTGAACTTGCATGTAACTGTAGATGTGTGGCTCGATGCATGTGACAGATTTGTTCATAAAGATATTTGTGTGCTGCCTTTATTTGGACAGCACACACACACACACACACACACACACACGCAGCAGTAATAGATATCCAATAGCTGGGAGCTGTGGAAGGGTCCTGCTACATCTGTCAGCGCTGCCTGGCAAAGGCGCGGCGAGTTCAGATGCTATCGCCACAAACGGCTGCATCAAAAGATTTAGTGTCGCCACCATCCCTCCCACCCTGAGGTGGGCTGTGTGGCGTAGTCCGCCGGGCAACACAACAAGAAGGAGGGGGCGCGGAAGAAAGACGGCAGGCGGGGGACAGATAAGAGGCAAGCGACAGCAATATCAGCCAGGGGGGTTTGAGGTGGAGGACAAGGAAGGGAGGAGGGTCAGAATGAGAAGAGGTAGCGGAGGGAGGAAAGAGGAGGTGCAGTGGCTCCTCTTTTTCCCCTCTTCATAAGCTCCAAAAAGGCTCCGGCTTTTAAAGTCTCAGTGGTGTGTAAGGCTAAGACAGTTTTTTTGGGGGGAAAAGGAGTGTTTGACTGCATTTTAAGAAAATAGATGCAAAAAATACATTTTATTTTCAGTTGTAATCCAGCCAAATAAAACCTCACAACTATTCAGTGAGGATATAAATGGTAATGGCATGTGTAAATTGAACCTTTAAATAAGCTGCCAACCCAAATTAGTGTGCATTGACCTCTGCGTTATGCCTATTCACGAGTGAGCAAGAAAAGAGACATGGACGGCCAAAGACAAGAGGAAAATGTATCCCAAAGGGAAGACAACCTCTTCCTTTTTGACCCTCCGTTAAATTGACCTCAGCTTCTTTGGTGTTTGGACGTCACCTCCCTCCTCTGTCAGACGCAGCAAGTGGTGCTCTGATCCAGCTTTGGCACAGATGTGAATTTAAATTTATCCACCACTCCATGTTTGAATGTAGATTTACATTAGTCTGGCATGGGCATGGGGGAAGAGTAGATGTCAGGAAGCGTTCTTATTTCTCTCTCCCCGTGGGTCAGCTGCTAATCACAACTCTCCCGAGACCCTACTTCCACACCCAAAAAACCCCCTAAAACCCTCCTACACACACACACACACACACACACACACACATTCGAAACACTGATTTCTCTGCTCTTGAATAACCTCACCGGGGGCGAATGACGAGGCAGTGGGGAGCAAAATCACCCTCCTTAGTTTAAAGCGGGGGAGAGTCTGTATCTTCTGAAGCCCTCCTCGCTTAACCGCCACACAGCTACAGGGCTGTCGACTTGTCGAGGATTTCTCCTGGATGTGTGTGTAAAAAGACCCTCCCGTGGAGGGAGGGAGAGAGAGAGAGAGAGAGAGAGAGAGAGAGGTAGCCCTGATTAAATGCTGGAGCCATCATGCCTGCGAGCCAGTCAGGAGATTAATATCGGCGTAACCTGTTACTTAATTCATTATGGGGATACAGGCTAATTTGATTTGATATTATTTTAATAAAGTTCTGTGATATCCAAGATTGTTTCAGGCTATCAAAATAATTTTCCAGTTATTACAGTTCGCCAGGCAGGTCTCTTTGATAGCAGTGGTTGGCCAGGCCTGTCCTGAATACATTACAACCCCTCTTCATACACACACACACACACACGAGCACACACAAACACACACGGTTCCCCTTTTTCCTGAATCTCACTCATGTCAAATTCCTTTTCCTCTCTTAAATCGGTGAATTCCTCATTTTGTCTCTTCAGCTCTCTAGATCTTTTTTCACCAATCACATAAAACAGTTATAGAACTAAATAAACAGGGATTGATACCAGATATTTAGTGTACCATTAAAGAACTGGTTTGATCCCAGGACCAGCAGGAGTTTGATGTGAAAAATGCATCCATCCATATGTCTGCTCGTTCATATAAAAGGTGTTGCATTAGTAGGGGGTGTCGTGTGGCTTCAGGTGCCTGTGAGACAATGAAATACAATCCAGGAAGTCCAGTTTGTGTCATAGCTCCATGAGTTTGATGGGCATTCAAGATGCCAAAACACTGAAACGCAACTTCTCTCTGGGGCCAGTTACACCTAATATGCACTGAGAGATCACTCTATTCTGTTTTATTCCATTCATTTTCACCAATCATAATAGATGCAGTACTTGTAAGCCATGAATGAACATGCTAGGGCACTACAGGCCTGCATATGTATCTGAAATTTGAGAGCTCGATATTTTTTGAAACATGACACCTGCATGTCAGCAAATCAGTTCCTGAAAGTTTGTCATTTTACTGACAACTACAGAAACTTATTGACTTAGCGATCATAGCATCATTGCAGCGACCACACAGGCCTTCTCTGATAAGGAATATAGTGCTGTGTCAATAGGGCATCCACATAGGAAGGATATTATCATGGAATTAAATATTGAGGTAGTACTTTTTGTGCAGGAGGTATTTTATAGTTTTACTGCGGTGATGATTTTTGTTACGTCTCAGGAAATTAATTAACACCAAACCTTGAGGCTATACCAGCTACTTAGAGGCCACAGCATACACACACCACCTGTCGCTGACAGTGGAGAGAGGATCCCAGTTTTTATCTGAGCATCACCTCACATGCCAAGCATCCTCTTATGTATCAGCAACCAATCAATACAGGAATCCTAACCATTAATTATTCATAATCCACTCACTGCTATAAAGAATCCCACCATATTCCCTGTTAAATTTCTTTGTGCCCTTAATTTAATCTGTTAACCTTATTGTTTCTGGTGTGTTAATAACACAACATGTTTCAACATACATTTTGCACAGTTGTATTGCTCCTTTAATCAAAGCTCTCTCTTTTCTCCAGCTTTTTTTTTTTTTTTTTTTTTTTAATTTTTGCTTCTCTTTCTTCCATCACCAGTGTCATCCATTCATTATTAAAGCTCCCCTCGCCTCGTCTCTCCTGCGCTCTGCTCTATTAGAAACCCTTGTATCAGCTGCTCCGGGCCATAGAAGGACAGAGGAAAGAGGGGAAAAAAATAAAATGAAGACATGTTCGGCTCTTTGCAGGGGGGCGTGTAAGTCGCCTGTCAGCCTGTAATCACTGTGTCCGCGACTCTGTATGCTAATTCATCTCTCCATACTGCTGACTAGGACATGCAATATAAATGAAGTTTGTTGGACTGCATAAGGGCTGACTTGAATAAAAGATCAGGGTCCTGAGGAGATTCAGGGCTTTTATTAGCCATGTGGAACTTCCACAACCCCCCTACCTAATGTTGTAATGAGGACCTTTTTTACATGGAAATTGGCATCTTTATCCCTGTCAGCGAGGGATAAGTATGTATATGTGTATGACTGTGGCAGCATTGTACATTAGTGAGTTGAATGAATGCACGTTTAGGATATAAAATAGGAGCTGATGCATTGGGAATGTGTCAAAGATTCACTAAACATTTTTGCCTAAATGCATATTCATTTCTGTGTGATGAGGTTGAAAACTGCCTGAAGCCTGAAGACGATTATAAATACGAAGCAAAAAATGATTTTTATCATATGGGGCATGTTTGTTCACACATACATTGTTAGTAGAGCTGACAGAGGCTGAGGATGTTTTCCAGGAAGCCAGTTCTTCATTTGTCCTGCAGCTATTATGCCCAATAACACTGGCTTCAGCTGATTAATCTAATCATGTAGAGACAAGGTTGTACACCCGATACAGAGTGACTGGCATAATGTTTATGTCTGTACATATCAAGTAATGCTGCTCCATCCTCCACCTTCAGTATGGAGGTAGTTGATACTTGTTACATCTGACTTGTTTCCAGTTGTTATTTCCAGTTTTATTTTGGTATTTTTGCCTTTGTGTCTTATTTCAGTTACTTCACTTCCTGCCCTTGTGTGTTTCCCACCTGTGTGATTAACTGCCCTGTCCTGATGATTTTCACCTGCCCCTAACCACCCTTCCTCCGTTCCTCCCTTGTGTATTTAGTCTGTTTTCCCTTTTCTGTGCCAGTATGTCTTGGCTGTTTCAGTGCAAATTCCAGCAATATTATTCCCAGTTGATCCAGAGTGTCAAAGACCTTGATTCTATGAATTAAATCAAGTGTATCAAAGCCACATTTCAAAGCTGCACTAATCAAAATACTTCTATTAACTCTTTGAGTGCCAGCCGTTTTCATATTCTGTGGTTCTTGAAATATGACTGAAAAATGGGCACAAGACACTTTCGATTTTATTCTATGTCTCTGAAAATACGGAATAGCTCAAATCAAAGAAGAGACTCTCTATTTCATGATGATAAAAGAAATTGTTTTTACCTTGTTCCATTCTTGTTTTATCAGAGGTAGAGTAGAGGCCACTTTCACCATAAACACCACTTTTTGTCCACAATCTGTTCGTTTTGCTCTCTAATCTTGATCGTCTCCACTTCCTGCTTTGATCTCTGTCTCTTTATACTCCGACTACAACATTACTCACAGGCTGCAGGTGACCTGCTGCCAAAAAAACACTTTGATGTATTATTAAGTCGATAGCACTCAAGTGTCAGATTTTAAATGCCGTTGAAATACATCAGTGGCACTCAAAGAGTTAACAATGGATCAAGTCTCGTAGAAAACTAGGGACACTCAGAGAGTGACATCCACCTAGACTGTTTTTCTGTAAAAATAATGTGATGAGGTGCTAAAATTTCATCAGCTCTTGCATGGCCAGTACTACACCCTTCAACCAAGTTTAATTAAAAAAAATCAGGTCTGTAATTTTTTCCTTCATCCGGCTGACAAAAAGACAAATAAACCGAACCAAAAACATAACCTCCCTGTCAGAGGTAGCTATCATTCAACTATTATTCATTTCAGCTCATTGTTTTTGTTGTATAGCACTCATGACCCCTGTTTCCAGCAGCAATAGGCAGCAGTTTTCACCATAAAGTCCTCCAAGTTAACTAACAAGATTGTTTGTCCATGCCCTCTAGGATGACACTTAAAATCATTTCTGACCTAGCTTCGCTGTCAGCATCATGTCACATTATAAATAGCTTCAAAATAGCTATCACTAACAGAAAACACAGTACCTGAGTCTAAACAAAGGAAACTTATGAAAGTTTCCTTGCAAACTGATACATATGAATGTAGAAACCCACAGAAACAACAAGTATTAAATGTTTGATGCCAGGAGGTGTGTTAAAGATTAAGTCTGGTTAAAAACAGACTTGGGGTCAGTGGTTCTCTCTGTCCTTTAAGGCCTGCTATGAAAACATACATGCCCCTGTGTGGATATTTGGAAATGTGGAAGCATTTTGCTCTACACTGAGTCAGGGGGTTCGAGGTCAAGGCCTTCAGTCCCCCAGAGCGTCTCAGAGGAGGCAGGTGTGTTTTTTTGTGTGCTCACTTTAACATGAACAGAGTGTATGAATACACATCTGCTTAAGTTTTCTATAAGCATGTGTACTGTGGTGTATAGTGTGTGTATTCACATGGGGTTATTAAAACGGTGTGTACTTGGTGTGTGTCTATATAAAATGGGAATGAAACTCTCTTTACTCATGAAAGTGAAACAAGAGACAGCAGGTACCAGCAGACTTCCACCTCTTATTTCTTATTTCCTTGTCCTTCCTCCCCTTCTTTCCACCTTTGTTGTTGTTTGACGTAGCATGGATTATAGGAATGAGAAGAGAGGAAGGAAGCAACTGCAGAAAAAACACAAACTGTTAATAACTGAAATCAGCTGTCGCTTCACCTCCATATATTTTGTCTTTTCCTATACTGAGTGTCTGGATGCTCAGGAATCATAAGGTTAGATGATGTTTGGACAGCAAGATGTAAAAATGCATTTTTAACTGAAGCAGTTTTGAAATAGTGTGTAAAAAACACATTCTCACCCCAGTGTGTCAAAAACCGATGCTTGGTCAGGACCCCTGAACGTTGCATATTGACGGATCACTCCGCATCAGTTTCTGACACATTGAAATTGATACACATCCATTCATTTCAGTATTAATTCAGACTTATCAAAATGATGAACAAAGCAGCATTATTCACTACAGTGAGACCATCACATTAGCTGATTTTAGGGACCATCATTATTAGTGTTTTCCTGTTTTAAGAAGAAGAAAATTCCTTTATTAATCCCTCTGGACTGGACATTATGGTGTTGTTGATTTTTGAAAGCTGACATCTTCTATAATCAATGATTTTAAATACAGTTTGTTAGTGCACAGCAGGTCAAAAGGTTCAAATGATCCCAAACGGCAGCGTAAGGTCACTTCATTCATTTAAACGTATCACTGCTTTAGCTGCATGTCTTCTTCACTGTGTGTATAAAGGAGGTGCGGAAAAAGTCCCACCATGGTTCATTCAGTTCATTATTTCCAATGTCTTTTCTGTGAGGTTCAATAGCCCTGTTGATCAAGTTTTCTCATGTTCTCAATCAAACAAATGCAAATAAAATCAAGAGGAAAGACCAAAGGACATAAAGTGGCCCTATTAAAAATGACCCAAGCTAAAATGTGATAACTTCCAGTATGTTCTTCTCTTTTCCCCTGTTCTCTGTGTCTGTATCCGTCATCTTTTTTCTCTCTCTCTCTCTCTGTTGTTGATTTTGCCCTGAAGCTCCAGCCTGGAATAAGACCTGAAGGTTACCAGGTCAACAAATACAGCTATTACTGGATCCTATCCGATTTCCAAAGTTCCGGACCAGAGGAGGGGCCTCTGCTGGACCCCTGTAAATACTACATATACTCACTCCCCGTTATTGAATGGATATGCTTGGCAATGCAACTGCAAATGTAATTCTATATAAGCTATAAGTATAAGTAAAAACAACAACAACATGTTCAAAACAAATGGACAATTAGCAGAATATTTTTTGTATTGGTTACAGTGATAATAATTCAAACTTGTCCTGTGAAGTGGTGATCTGTTGGGAGCATGGAGTGATGAAAAGAAAAATCCTCATTTGCATACCTTGATGAAGGGATAAGAGAAGCACAAACAATTTTGTTTTTCAATGGTTCTCATTATTTAGACCATATTAGAGACTATCCTTTTATTTGAATTGCAGATATTATATAAAAAATTATGTATATTTATACTGACAGACTCTGGAACGTGGCAGATTAGGAGCATTTTTCAGAGGACAAATTTTTAAATCCACTGAAGTTCATTGTGCTCTTCAAATGGAGCGTTTTTGGAAACATCATAACAGACTTGCATCTATGTAATAAATATAAAAACTACGGACTCAACGGCACCCCTGTATATAATATGTTGGTGAGAAAGACAGACTGTAAATCTGTTTTTCACGTGGCTCTTATACTTTCCCAGGGTCTGGGAAAGTGCCAGCATTTGTATTACTGTACTTTTTTTTTAGCATTTGTATTTATTGTTGTTTCTTTTGTTGTCCTTCAGCGTGTGTGGCAGGGCAGTGCTGGGGAAGGGCATAAGAATGGCACAGCAATAAGCGTTGAGATTGAGTTGTAAAATACATTGACTGTTTGGCTCTGGGGAGCATGATGACTGTCACTGTGTGGTGGGACAAAGAGCACAAAGACTCGACTGGCAGATTCAGGCTCCCTGCGCTCTTAAATAACTTCCTCTTTCTCCTCTGAGATATCCATGATTTATTTTCTACATCATTCTTTAAAAATGTTTGTGTGATAATGAAGACCAGTGTCATGGAAATAAAATGCTTATAGCCTTGATTAGTTTTTCAAGAGTTGTCCATTGATTTGTCTTTCACCACTTTTAGAATGACTGAATGAACAGTGGCTGTCTTACTAACCAGTCCTATTTTAACACAAGTAAGGATGAAATGTCCTGACGACCCCTCTGTTTGGTTTCTATCTACACGGCTGCAGACCTGACGAGTGTAATCAGCAGCATGGGACACTCCTGTGCTCCATGCATAAAAGCCTGAGCAGCAGCAGCAGTCCTTTGTTGGCAGCTCTCCTCTCAGTCCATATCTCTTGTGTTGTGGCTTTTGGTTTCTTCCCTTTATTTGACACAACAACAACGTCCCTGCAGAACATTTTCATGCATTCACTCCCAATAATACCGATTTTACAGTCTCCTCGCAACCATAAACTTTACTTATTTTTACTTATTTTTTTAAGATTAGGAAAATATTGTGGTTGGGGTAGTATTTTTCTTCCATAACACTACTATGCTTGTTACATAATTAAGTATAAAAGTTAATATAAGATAACTATGATAAACCCTAAAGTTATAAATATAATACAGATAATTTTATGCCTGAATTTCAAAAGTATGTCATTTAAACACTCTCTCTGACCAGTGTGGCCCTGTGTGGCCAAATCAACCATGAAGCATCTTAAGACTAAACTGATCATAAAAGTGGGGTTGCAGCAGAAGATGGTCAAAGGCACTAGAATATGCAAAATGATTTTAGAGTGTATTCACCATCATCCTCAACACCACGGACAGCCCACATTAAGAAGTGCTTAAATTTGGTGTCTATAGAAATGCTCATAAATAATTCTCCAAACTACCAAAACTAATACAGCTATGTAATACATAATAAAATACTATCAAATACTATAATACTAATAAAGAGGACCTAATGTGATAAAATGTGTATAACCCAACAATCATTATTATAAACCACTATAAAATGTAATGATCTTCTAGGCTCTTTTGTTCTTTTGTAGCAGGATTAATGCAGATGAAATCTTGACTGTAGCTCTATCTGTGAAGTTTCTTCTGGCAGCGAACGTCGTTTCCACCAAGCCACATGGGGTTGTGAGCGAATTTGTTTCCTTAGCTGCCACTCTATGAGTTCACGCTTCTATGAAAGAATCATCAGACGTTGGTAAGTCATGCTCTCAATCAATAATTATGCAAACACAGGCCTAATCAATACGTGAAATATAAAATAAGGACAAATGAGATTATGGAAATGGAACACATCTCATGTCTTCCTCAGTTAAATGAATATATTTGAGTAGCAAACATTAGAATAGCAAAGCATCCATTTGGCTTTTATGTGATGGGGTCTTGCATCTTGGTTGGCACACTGTTCAATATTTGAACAGAGAAAAAAAGTTTTTAACTCTAAAATGATATTGCTCGAAGTGATAGTGGTAGTAATAAAGAAGTTATTGACCAAATGATATTGATCGACAGCTCCTCGGGCAAAACGAGCCGACCTTGGTCTCCCTCTGTGCCTTGCCCTCCCTCCGCTTGCCTCCCCTCTACTCTCCTCCCCCGGAATTCAATAATATATTATTTTACACAGTTTAAAGCCGGACAACAAATAGCTGCACAGCACAAGGTGAAGAATTACTGGTAAATTTTTCATGGTTATTTGCCTGTAGGAATTTGGAGAGGGTGTGTGAGGGTGATTAAAATCAAGACTCCAGTCAAGGCTTGATTAAGGGTTGCCATTCAACAGAAAGCATGGCACAGAAAGAATGAGAGGGAGAGAAAGGGAATTAAAAAAAGGTTAGTCGGAAGAAAAGGAAAAACCAGAGGCTATGTGCTCCCTCCTCTGCTCGGCATAAATCAGATAATGACCTTGAAGTCTTTGCTGGAGAGAGGCAGTGGTAACTACATCCAAGATCTGTCCCCCAGTTTATTCACAAGGTCAGAGGAGGGAAACAATGGCCATTGATTTGGCCCTGAAGAGGAAGGGAGAAAATGCCTAGATGATTGTCACATTACACACAAAAACACAGCTGTTTGTGTTTAGAAATGCTTTTAAAATGAGTAGGGTTTGGTTGTGTGGTGCCTGGAAGCCCTTTGCGGTCTCAATAAATGACACTTTGTTGTTTCAACAAAGATACGTTTTTTAACAGAGTGAACACAATGGCTAGCAGCAGAGACAAGGCTGAAAATACAGATGATTGCTGGGGGGTAACTAGCAGATTGATTTTCTCTTGGGACAGCGAAATACTGAACAGGTGACTAAAGGTCACCCATGATGCTCACCTTGACTGTAAGTCAATCATCAAGGTACTTCTTTTTTCAACAATATTGTGTCACGAACTTCCCTACCTTTGCTACAATGGATCTGATCATTGTGTAGAGTTATATTAATTGAATTAACTCCTAATCTAAGAAAACTGTAGAGCTTTCAGGTTCTCTTTTGGTGCTGTATTAATTTTTAATAATGAAATACATTCTGTTTATTAACTTAATCCTTTATGTCTCCTGTGTACAGCACTTTGATCGACTGTTGTGCTCCATAAATAAACTTGACTTGCAGGGATGACATATTTTTGAAGGCCAACATTAAAGAATTGCATGGGTTTGCTTTTGTGATACTTACAGATTTTGTTTAGAGCAATGATCACCACACCTCTTTTATCATTTTTGCAATGGCCAGATGTAAAAACTGTTTTCTCATTTAGCCACTCGTTAGCAACCACCTTTTTAAGATGTGGAAAAACTTCAAAATTCTCAAGTGGGGAAAACTCTTGTGCTTGTGTTGACCACAAATATTATTTGTTCTAAAACGTTTAAAAAAAGAGTTTAAGGACTCATTCCTGCAACAGAGTTCAACATGTAATCTTAAATTGTTGTACCATGTCTCTGAAAACACTGAATTACTTAAATGAAAGAAGAGACTCTATTTCATCATGAAAAAAAATACCTTGTATATTGTATATATAACGTCTATGGCACTGAAAGAGTTAATTTTCATGTTGCAATTTCACTTTCACACAAGGTCAAAGGGTTAAAATCAGATCAAATAAGATCAAAACACAGACAACAACCCCAAGGTAGCCATACCATAAAGCATACCAGCTGCTTTATGGTCTATTTGAATCTAAATGGGACCATAATTTACCAAATGATCATCTTGTTGTATTGAAGAAGACTTGAAACTAGTGATTGAGAGCATAAATGCATGTTTTCATTGTTTACAACACGCCTCTATACAATCAGACTTCTCTTTGAATCTAGATGAGTCACCCCCTGCTGGTCATTCAAAAAGAATACAAATTTAAGGCACTTCTTGGCTAAATAGCTTTTCACCCGATTATTACACACAAACTTATTTTCTAGGACATGGGCTTATTAGGGCCCGAGTGGACTGAAAGGTCTGCAAGGGACCTATTGAAACTGTAGTTTTTATTTATTATTCCTGAACATCTGTTTTCCCAAATTTCGCCCTTTTCCCAATGTGGAAAAGTTGTATAACTTTGCACATTCCTGCGGCCCGATCCAAAATTGATACTTTTGGGTCCTCGCACACGGCGCATGTGAAATGGCTGAGTAGCACCTCCTACAAAGTTGAAAATTTCCAGGGGAAAGTCGCCAACTTTGTCGTACCTGAATGAAAATCGCTAGGGGGCATGATGCGGGCTCGGCCCTGAACGTTCCGTTGTATTAATATCACACCTAACTCATGGTGCCCCCCGGTGGTAACAGGAAGTGGCCAGTTCTTGGCTTTTTGATGGCTTTAATAAACTCCTATGATCATGACAATTGATACACAGGTCAAGGGTGGCGACCTCTAACATCTGATGGGGGTCATGCCCATGGGTGGGGCAAGATGGCTCCATAGCGCCCCCTTGAGATAAAAAAAAAACCCCTTCCCATCGGGGTTTTTATGGAGCTGGAACATGAAAATCTGTACACGTGTTGACCAGATGCACAAAAATTCTCTTGAACCAACTGTCTACTCCAAAGAGAAATTCAGCCATTTTGTTTCCAAAAATTCTCATAGGCAATGCCAATGACTTGGTCGTACCTGAACTAAAATCGGCACACGTTAATCATACCCAGAAGAACAAACTTGTCTCTTGGCAGGAAGCTGAAATTCCAAAAGGAAATCGGCCATTTTGAATTTTTTATTTTCTGATAAAAACAAACTTGTCGTAGGGATTTTGTCTTACAAATTTGTCGACTTCAAATTTGGTACCGATCACCTCCACACGTAGCTGATCTAAAGTTGTGCTCTGTGTGTGATCAGGTCAAAGGGCTTGTCTATTGTCTATTGCAAACAGGAAGTCGGCCATTTTGCTTCAACTCTTTATTTTGGCGTGATTTCCACATTGAACCATCATCGTCATAACACCTTTGTGTATTGTGCAAATTGCTTGATGTGTATTGGCCCCTGCTCGCAGCACCGTCCCCATCTAATGCCCGACATACCACGAGGACCTTTCATAACCACTTGCGGTTTTCTAGTTTCCGCTTGTTTCCGTAAGACTTTATCACAGAAAGTAGCTGTGTTCAACATCATCATCATCTAACCTCATGATATTTCAGTATCTACACACACGGGAAGAGCTGTGATCATCAGCCACACTAAGTTGTTGCCAATTGGTGGGACTCAACACAACATTTTCATAAAAAAGTCATTCCATTTGTCACGTCTTGTTTCCCTTTTTGGGAATAAAGTAACGGTGGTCTGTGAGGTCACCAAGCCCAGTGTTAGCATCAGTTTGAGTTGTTGTGCAAATCCTCTCTCTCCACTCTTGGACACAATCTTTGAAAAAGAAGACAAAGGTGAAATGTTTCCATGCATTCCCTGAATATCTACCTGTCCTGCTGTCTACGGACTCTACTTTCCTACACAGATATATGCTGCATGCTCACTAAATACCTTACTGCTTGTTAAACTACAGTGTTGGTTTCCTATTTCCATGTGTTTAATATGTGAGCACATTAAATATGTGGACTTCATCACACCACCCGAGTGTTGAAAAAGGGTCAAGTGGTTATATGGAGAGAATGCAACCCTTGTCTCTGTTATCATGCATCCATCGACTGATGAAAGCCATGAAATGAGATGAGAGCTTCAAAAAATGTAAGAGGGAGACCTTGTAGTTACACTTCTTTTGTCAAGGTTGAAAATGAATTTCCATGTTCAAAGGTTATTTTGTCTGCTTCTGTTGTAAAATCAGTGTATTAATTTGTCAGTTACTAATAAGTAATGGGTAATTAACACTATTTTTAAAATAACACCGAATAGAACATATACACAGTATAAAAAAAGCAGCAGGGCCTCCTCTGAGCAGCTGAAGTGAAGCTTGATTACCACTGGCAGAGAGAATAAGTGAGGAATCAAAAAAGGGAGGGAGCGTCAGCTCATCGGTAAAGCGTGCTATCACCCTCACCTCACTTATCCTGTGTGAACACGATCATCTTGTTCGTTTGCATGTCAGAGATGCTGATGGAGAAAGAGATGGCGGTTATGCTCAGTAAAATATTCATTCTGCTTGCAGGCCAGCCAAGTGAAACATCCAGCTACTTGGCAGACATGGGAACTGAAAAAAAAAGAGGTGGGAGCGATGGGGGTGCATCCATTATTGAAGTGCCAGGATGTTATCAATTCATACAAGGTCAATATGGAAGATTTCAATTTGTGCTTGTGTCAAGACAAAGAATTCACCGTGTTTGGCTCGCACTCTCTTCTTCTCTTCCCTTCTACCTTTCTCTCGCTCTGTCACAGTTCTTAATATACTCTACTGCACACTGTGTGTCACATTGTCATGGTTTTGTTCTCAGCTGCATTGCAAGTCTTCTGAAGCTTCGGTGCATGATGGTACGAGCTATGACCTCTAGCAACTTAAAATTCAGCCCATTGGTCTATTTCCCCTGCAACACACACACACACACACACACACACACACACACACAGAAGGACAGATTTGCTCAGTGTTTGCCGTGGGAGAGCTCCTCATTTACATCAATTATGGATAGTCAACTTCCATCCTCATGGCCCGGCACTGCATATTTCATGGAGGGGGGAGGTATTTTATGAGTTAATGTGTCCAGTTGACATGCCTCTGAAAGCACTGGCCTGTCCCTTACACTGTGTGCAGGGCTGGGGAGAGCACGCAAACACAAATCTTGGGAGCCTTTACGTGTGTGTGTGTGCGTACCCACTCAACCTTTTCCCGAGCTACATCATGCATCCAGTGCAAATATGTCTTTCAACTTCAGTTTCTACTACAGGGAAGGAGCAAGTTGTTTGCAAGTTGGTGATTTCATGAAATTATATATAGCAGTAATATATAACTGTTTCTCAAAGTGTGTGGGAGACTGAAATGTGGAATTAGAACACTTAACACCTGATGAAACTTTTCAACCCTTCTCCAGAAAGGCCTGTAAACAAATCTGAGAACAGCTCTCATTATGCCCGCTCTCACTCCTTCTCACTTTTTCATCACCCTCCACCCCTCCAGCCCACCCACCCAACCATGATCCCCCCACCACCACCACCCGCTCCACCACCATTTCTCTCCTCGCCCTCTTGCCAGCCTGTTGGGGAGGTGTTACCAGCAGCTGGTGCCTTTGCATAATGTGCAGGGTGTTTATGTGCGGTTTTCATCTTTCTCTGTGTGTGTGTGTGTGTGTGTGTGTGTCTCGGAGAGACACGAAGAGCGAATGTGGGAAAGAACGGAGGCTGTTCTCGGATGGTACAAATTGCTTTTTTGACCCGGTAATTAGTGGCAGAAGACACTCTGAAGGAGCCGGTGATGAAGCTCCCGTGGCCAGATTTCAACATGGACGCATAAATTATCATTTATGGAGCACTAATGGCCTGTTGAGTTGTCCTCTCAGACCTCACTCTGCCACACCGGCTCTGCGCTCGTCTGCAGCCTAGTCTGGTCATCCTTTATGCGTTATCTCCATGGTGTGAACGCTAACTATGACATGAAAGAATGCCATCTCTCCTCCCATCCCCTCTGCTTTCTCCTTTCTTCTGTTCTTCTGTCGTCTCCTTTTTCTTCCTGTCTCCATAGTGCTGTCTCCTCTTCTGTCCTTTCTTGGGTTCACTTCTTGCTCCATTTTATCCTTTATTTTATCCTTTTACCATGCCTGTTTTTTTCATCAATACTGTCACCAAATATTTTTTATCTTACTTGTCACCTCACTATTTTATTTTCTCCTCCCAAATTTGTTTCCCTCCTCATATCCTCATTCATACCTTTTGTTTGTTTTTGGATTAATTGCACAACTCTTCGGGTTAAATCTCATGCTGCTGCACAGCGCTTTGCATAAATATCAACCTTTTAGCTTTTTACAAAGCAACCTCTACTGCATTACATGCACACATATTTGGCTTAACATAGAGAATGTGTGTGTTGACTTTTAATGTTAAGTGTGGGTATGTTTCTTGTATGCCATACAGTGGGTGAGGTTTGCCCTTAAAACAGCTGTCATTACAGAGCAGAGTAGAAAGGAATGCAATTAGACATGTCAGCTCTGTGATCCATCACTGGCTATTATGGCTTCCACAAGGTGAGGAAAGGAGAGAATGGCCCATACATAACTGCAAGGATCTCACACACACACACACACACACACATAAGTGGGCCTCTGTGTCCGACAGCTTTGTGACCAAAAATGAAAACACAGATGTGCTCATCAGCAGGAAAATAGTAAGTCAGCTTAATACTCACCATCACTGAGAAACCTTCTTCCCTCTCTTTGGCCAGCATGAAGTCTCAGACCAGCTTGTGTCAGTGGAGGATATAGACATTATTGCTCAAGGACACTTGGAAGATATGGTTGCATGACAAATCGAATCATACTATTGAGTGGCATTATGTCTAAATTGTTTCTTTTTTTAATAAGGTGATTTGGGTAGGTCAAAGGGTGTGTCTCTGTCAGATCCACTAGACATTCAGAACAGTTTGCAGAAAGTCAAACACCTTTCTTTCTTTCTAAATAACGACACTGTCACACATGCACTGCTGTCTCCATGAAGAAGGAAATACATATACCCTTTTGGTGTAAAGTTTACAACATCCATCCATTCATTTTCTACCGCTTATTCTCACATAGGGTTGTAGGGGGCTGAAGCCTATCCCAGCTGTCTTAGATTGAAAGGCAGGGACAAGTCTCCCTGGACAAGTCTCCAGGTCATCGTAGGACACATAGAGACAGTCAACCACTCACATTCACATTCACTCCTACGGTCAATTTAAATAAGTCAATTAACCTAACCGCAGACACGGGGAGAACATGCAAACTCCACACAGAAAGGCCCTGGGCTGGGAATCGAATCCTGTACCTTCTTGTTTTCTTGTGAGGCAACAGTGCTAACCACTGCACCATCATGCTGCCCAAGTTTAATTCATTCAAATGATAAACATTTGGTTGTTCCCTTAGTATCCCTGTATTCCCACCAGGACTGAATAATCACAAAGAAGCCAAATCAAGACATCCATTCTAAATATCTGGAAGGCCAAACTTGGTCTGAGTGACCCAATAATTTTAACAATTGAAGAAGGAAAATAAGGAAACAAGGGGTTCAGAGAGGCCCAGAAGGCTGCAGTCCTTCCTGGACTGTTATAAACCATCAGTTAGTGGAGCCCACCACATCTTCAAACACATTGCCTTAGTGTGATGTCTTCCCTGAAGAGGTCTGCGGCGTCTCTGCCTTGAAAGCACCCAGATTTTTGCCAGTGTGTGCACTTTTAATTGCACTCCCATCGCTTGCCCCCCAGCCCACTGAAATCTCACTCTCTCTCACACACAAACTGCCCCTCGCTCACCCTTTTTCCACAAGGCCCCCGACTGCTCACTCCTCCCCCTTGTCTCTTCCCCATTCTGTCGTTTTAGCCCTTTCTCTCTATCTGTCCATTCTTCAAAGGGGAACTTCGTTCACTTTATTTTAATTTCATAGACGACCCCCTCAGGGGAGGAATGAGCGATGGCAGTGTGAGAGGCATGTAGAAATAAGAAACTCTGCTTTATTTTAGTGATGGCTGTGTGGTATTGGGGCAAAGCCTTTGATGACTAGTTACTGGCCAGCCATGGGCACTGCCTAATATCCAAATGGATAACCCGTAACAAAATGGTGTTACTAGCTGGTGTTACCATGAAATGATATCTGTGGTTTATGACAGTTAGTCATAATTTTGGCTTTGTTTGCATAGTTCTCATCACAATAACAATTGCTAAGATCTGGTAACATGGCTATTACGATAAAACAGTTGCATGAAGTGAAAATAGATCATCCAGGTTATGAGAAAAGGTCATATGAAGTTTGCTAAGTTACATATGTTTGCCTATAGTTGACATTCTTATTTTAAGCCCATCTATATTTTTTTCCTAAATCTAACTAGATAATTTTTTGCCTGTGGCTGTTACCATAGTTTTGATGCATGATGCATGGCTAATTACATAAGTAACACGCTGTAGACATAGATGCTATGATGAACAAGATCTAGCCATGGGTAGAGAACCCACTGAAGTTTGAGAAATTGAATTTTACTCTTTGCACAGGTACAGAGTAGAAGCTCATTAGAATATTTTACGCAACAAAAAAAACAAGAAACAAAAAAGGGGAGCAGATCATATGAAGCCGTTTGAGTTCAGATGTGGGCTGTGGCCCTGCATCCTCTCTAGTCTTTATGTCCTTGGCAATTAGCCTTATCACACATAGGATGAAGCACTGTCACCTCACAGCAAGAAGGTACTGGGTTCGAATCCCAGGCCCGGGGCCTTTCTGTGTGGAGTTTGCATGTTCCCCCGTGTCTGCGTAGGTTCTCTCCAGGTACTCCGGCTTCCTCCCACCATCCAAAAACATGCATGGGGATTAGGTTAATTGGCTAATTTAAATTGACCGTAGGTGTGAATGTGAGTGTGAGTGGTTGTCTGTCTCTATGTGCCCTGCGATGAGGTGGCGACTTGTCCAGGGTGTACCCTGCCTTCTGCCCTAAGACATCTGGGATAGGCTCCAGCCCCCCCACGACCCTATGAGGATAAGCGGTAGATAATGGATGGACACATAAGATGAAAGTGAGCTTGCAAGCATGCATCTGTGTGTGTAAATCCATTACACTGCTTACACAAGAAAACCTCATACCTCCAAAAAGGTCATCATTTCAGGATGTACAGAAACAGCTTTGTTTTTCACTTGACCTCAGTGTATTTTGAGCTTATCCAATGTAGTTTGAAAGGTTCTCATGAGCCTCAAGGGTTACAGATTTCTCTCAGCTCATACCCTTTCAACAAAGTTTCAACTTGTTCATGAGGTTCCTACACATGACAACGGCTGCTGTTTTATGTGCATGTGAATACTGTAAATGTATGTCCCCATGAGGGCTTACAAGCTTGTCTGTGATGCATCTCTGTGTGTGTGTTTGTGCATGCATGTGTGTCGGCATGCAGGTGTACACTCTGTGTGAAAGATGAGCCCTGACGATGGGCTGTCCACCTTGCCCTTTGGCTATTTCTGTACCGTGCCTTCCCTGGTGTCGGTTGCGTAATGATCTGGGAGATAGAGATCACTCTTTGTTTGTTGTCTCTATCAGCCATAACTGGGCCTTGGTGCCAGAAGGTCAAGTGTACAGAATAAGAACAGGCTTACACAACACAGAAAACACAGACACACCTTTGATGTGAAACAAGGGATGTGTGTGTGTCTCAGATTGAGGGTGGTGATTGATTTGATGAAAACAGAACTCTAGCTGTGCAGAAGTGGACCAGCAGTATACCATTTCAGTAGCAATCACCTCACTGTATGTAGAGATGTTGAACAAGAGCCAGTGCTTTATCAAGATCCAGAGCTGACGTGGTAATTCTGTCCTGAAAAAGCATGCTAGGGAAGATTGCTGTAGTAATGGTAGATATAATAAGAGAATCAGGACCAATTAATGAGAGCAGGGCACATAAACTTTGATGCAACAGCCAAATACCCCTCAAATTTGCTGTTTTGATTCACGCTTACCACTCTTGTCGATTTAATTTTTAGCAGAAGGATGTAACTGTTCTCACAAATAACACAAATAATATATCTCTATGTCACCTACCCAGCACTAAACAGCACACAGCAAAGTTAGCAACTATCTGGTGAACATATTGGTGACAGTACGATAGCTTTCTTAGGAGCTGGTGGAGAACAAAAAAGAGCTACAAGAAGCATACATATTAGACATACTTTCATTCAGTATGTTTACATGCACTTAGAGAAATTTCACTTATTGCCTTCGTCCAGCTAATATTGAAGCTTTAAAAGCCATATATCCTGTCGTCGAAACGAACCAGAGTTTATATAATCGGACTGTTAGTGGCAGATAATCGGTTCTAAATTGAGCTTTTCCGCCGTGTATATGTAAACCACGGTTAGCCGACTCGCGGAGCTCCTCCTCGTGGGATGACAACACAGTAGCAGAAGAACAAGAAGAATGCCAACGCCAAAGGATGTGTAGCGCCACCTAGTGTTTCGGAGGCGAACACACCTTACTCAATATTTCAATTCTCTTGCTGTGCATGTACACTCGGATTTCTCAGACACTTCAGTTAAATCCTTAGCTCGGTTATTGCCAATAGCTTGGCTTAGGTGTGCATGTAAACATACTGATTGACTAACCAGAAACACATCTCCAAAAAACTGATAGTGTTGCTCCACATTTGATGGTTTTGTAAATGGGCAACTGCTAACAAGTTCATCATATCAACATTATATGATGTTAACATGTCAGTGCTGTGTTGACAAGAGGGTGAAACATCTGTTTATGCACTTTTTAAAGTCATTTTTAGAGTAAGTTTTATTTGTCCTTGATATAGTTCAATCTTAGCATTGTTGTATAAGTATTCACACCTGTTAAGAAGTTCCACAGTGGTACATTTTGGCACTTAAAACAAGAGAAAGAACAAACCTGTGTGGGGTCTTGAGTATAATGCTGCAGGGATCGAGAAAAGACATAAATAAACATCAAACAAAAATGAGATTTACCTGTTTGATCATTAACTTTCTCCAAGTCCTTACCTTCCAACGAGAGCCGGCGCTGGAGAGGAGGAAGAGCGGGAGATAAAGAGGGGAACAAGAGCAAGAGGAACGAGAGCTGAAGGCAGAATGTCCGCTAGGAATACAAGCAGTGCCTTGCCAAATACAAAAACAGGCCTCTCTCTCGTCTTTCTTTATCCTCCTATTTTATTCCCTTTGTTAAAGGAACTCGGCGTACAGGACTTCAGAGGAGGCTGCAATGAGCACATCAAAGCGTGCCGACAGATTGTGGCCCAACGGACACACTCGAAGTGGGCATTAATTTCTTTGTTGAAAATGTAGAAAAGGCGACCACAAAGTAGGGAAATGAAAGCAGCTTCTTATCTCTCGTTATTTTTTGCCTCCTTGCTCTCGATTCGCTGTTGTTTCAGCATCTTTTTCCTCTAAGAGTTCCAACATGTCGAAGGTGGTGAGGGTCAGGGCGCCACCTTGTTTTTGTCAGATGCTTGTTTGGGGAGGTTTCCATCTTCCCTTCTGTCTTTCTTTCTTACTTTCTTTCTCTCTCTTGCTCTCCCCTCTCGCAGACTCTTCTGACAAGCTCTCTTTGAGTTCAGCCCACATGGCTCTGGGCGAAAATCAATGCCCATATGTGTCTTCAGTTGCTCTACACTGTGCTGATGAAGGTTAGAAGAGAGAAAGACAGATGAGCAAAACCCAGATACTCTATGATAGAGTCCGCTTATTACAGACAAAATATTCATCAAACTGTGCAGCTGTTTACCAAAATAATGAATGAATAATTAAATGAGAAATGCTCTCTTGACCCTTTTTTGTTTTTCATTCCCATCTGCCCCAGGTGCCTTTTTTGGGCCAGTGATGGATGGGGCAGAATGAGGATGAGGGCAGACTAATTGTGGAAATTGTCAGCGCAGGAATTAAAGATTATTACCGGAGGATTCAGCCAGGGATTCATTCAGACCAGCATTCAATGACCATTAGCCTACATAGTCTGCTGCTAAGTTCACTGACCCCGAGTGGTGAATCGCAGACTCGCTATTGATCGCCATCACAGTGCTTCATTGTTTCGTGTCACGGCTGAGGCCACTCACTTGTTTAATTGTTTCTTGTTGAATTGTAAAGTAGCGAGTGGGAGGCAATTGAAAGAGGTTTTATAACAGCTTGTGCTTTCAACAAGATACTTCAAGAAGACACCAAGGCAAAGATAGGGACGTAGTCTTACTTCTGTCACACCTTGCATAAAGAACCAGACAATAAATAGAGGAAACAAACATAGCTTCTCAATACAAATGATCTAATTCAAATGTTTCTGGTTCATGACAACCAAAGGTTCACAATTCAGGAATTCAACTGGCATCTGAAAACATTTAGAATGTGATATCTTTCAGAGCATCACAGGAATTAGGTGCCATTGGGCCTGGCAAAGCCCCTCAGGGCGATGTTTCATCCCATTCTTCTTCTGGAGGAGCATTTCAGCAGCATACTCCTCCTGGTTTTGATGCCTTTTTTGCTCACTGCACTGACCCTTTTAGAAATTCTGCAGAGACCACAGATACTTCCTTGGACTGTAGATGCTCCCCGGATCTTTCGCTTCACGTCGACCTCTTGGCCTCGTCTCTCCGGTTTTGATCTCCCTTCTCCAGCTCCTCTGCCCCTGGAGGGTGTCAGCATTGGCTGAAGGGGCTTCCAGGGGGCTTCAAGGGGCCTTTCAATCCTTCATCCAGGTCTTAGTGTTCAAAGACCTTGGCCAGTCATCCAGCTACACACACGCACTTAAACACTCACGCATAAGCTTGCACTCACACACACATTAGTGTAGAAATGCACATGGGCTGTACTGATAATAAAGGAAGAAGGAAAGGCAAAAAAGAGCTCTAAGAGAGAGAATGAAGTGGTAAAGAGAGAGAGAAAGAGCTGCTCTGAATTTCAGAATAAGATCAAAAAGTACCCCTGTGAGATATGGCCTTAGCACCATCAAAATGAGATTAACAATGTCAAGTGAGTCCAATGTACAGTGTGCGAGTGGAATATAATCGATACTCTCCCCTCTATAAACAGAAACAGTCATTCATATTCTCTGCCCACCCATTTTTCTATCTTTCTCTACAGGGTCTCAGGGTCACATCAGAGCCAGATTAAAACCGGTCCATATCATTGTATAATGCCGCACTGTTCCCTAATTTAACACTGCCTTCTGGGACCCAAAGGCTGGAGTCTGGATGGAGAAAGCAGATGTGCTCTCCACCAGAGGAAATAGTCGCTGGCCGATCAAGCGTAAAACGTCATAGTTTACCGACAAATTTCATGGAGAAGTGACGTCCAGGGCGGGAGGAGATGTAGAGGTTGCTCGTCTGAGATCTATCAGAAATGTGTATCTCGACCTGTTGACTGCTGGGAGGGTGATTTAGGAGGCAACAGATTAGAGGGAAGAGTGGATGCAGCTTTATGAAACTCTGTGTGTGTGTGTGTGTGTGTGTGTCAGAATGTTCTGCATGAATTGTATATTTGTATATGAAGCCCTGTGTGTGTGTGTGTGTGTGTGTGTCCCTCAGTGGGATAACTGTGTGCACAAGGCTTGTGAGGCCTTATCTAGATGTCCTAGTTATCGATTGGGTGACACGGCAGATAAGAAAGGATGAGTACCCCCTCCCACCAAACTTCCCCCATCCACCACTTCTCCTCCCAGCGCTCTGTGCGATACAGATGGACCAATTGAAAGCACTTTCCTCTAACCTGTATACATCAGTCCAACCTCATTTTCAAAACAACAGCAAATTCTAGATTTGAAACTCACTTTAAGCTGATAATGCGGTATTCTCTTTTTTTCACAAATTTCGTTTTGAGTTTCTACACAACCAATACTTTTATGAACGATGCAAAAAGCAGTCAAATTTGAGTAAAATCTCATTTCTCAACCCGTTAAAATAAAACTTTATCATGTCCCAATAAAACCTGATCATTCACACAATTACATTCCACTATGTAATATTGACTCCACTGAATCAGATGTCCATGTTCTTTTACACTGTGACATATTCAGTACACTTTCCAAGTATGTCATTAGTTTTAATGATCTAGATGATACCAATAAATTGTGCGTAATTTTAGCTGGTAAACATTGCATTAATGAATGTGCCAAAGCCTTACTTGCATCTATTCCCTCTGTACTCTTATGTAAATTTAATGTGTGGAGTGACACTGAAATAAAGTTTATCTATCTAGCTTCCATTACAATTGAAATGCATTATGAGAATTAAGAGAAACATATTATTGATATGTAATATTTTCTCTTGGCTCACAGTTGCTTTTTTAAACATTGAAACTCAACAAAACTACTTGGTTAAGTTTCAGCAATAAAACAACAAGGTTAGGTTTAGAAACGTAAGTAAAATGACAGGGAAAGTTCTGTATTTATTGGACCGATCCACCTCCCTCTCCGTTCACCAATAGCTGACTATCTCCTTTGTTATGTTGGGTACTATACCATGCAACTTTGCTTATTGTACAATGTCACTGGGTCAGCATACTACCAGCTCAGTACCAAAAAGCAGACAAATAATAAGGCAAAGTTGCACATTATAATTAGCGCACAGTACTCTGATGCCTCTTTTCCAGCGCATGTTTGGCTTGACTCACTTTGGCTTCCAGGTCCTTTTCTCTATTTCATTTACCACCTGTAAACAGTACCAGCTGAAGTAATGAGACATCCAGCAGTCTCAAACTCAGACGAGCATCTCATCATCATAACAGTGTGATGTCAGTAAGTTATGTGGCATCCAGATGTGCCTTCTAAGTATAGTGAAATGTTATCTGTTATGAATTCCGTTATTAAAAAATAAATGTTTGACTACCCCACTTTTTATCCATGAAAATACAGTAAATCACAGTTCACTATAGGGCAGTTTTTAAAGTAACAATTTATAATAAGGGCTGTCAAAATTAGAGCGATAACACAGATTAATTGCATTAAGGCATTAATTTCAACAGCAAGTATAATATAATTGAACATTAACTCTCTGAGTGCCATTGACATATTTATACATCTTTTAAAATATAACACTTGATTGCCATTGACGTATATATACTTGAAAGTGTTTTTTCAGCAGCAAGCACAAGAGGGAGCACTCACACAGCCTGTGACTAATATTGGGGCTTCTGGGAAATGTAGTGTGGACATAAAGAGACGGTATACACCACAGAGATCACAGCAGGAAGTGGAGTAGCTCACAATTAGAGAGCAAAACAGAATCTGCACAAAAAGTGGTTATTTTGGTGAAAGTGTCCTCTACTCTACCTCTGATAAAACAAGAATGGAACAAGGTAAAAACAAACATTTTTTTTCATGATGAATTGGAGAGTCTCTTCTTTCATTTGAGCTATTCAGTGTTTTCAGAGACATAGTACAAGATATTCTGTGGGTCTTGAAATATGACTCAAAATGGGCAAAAACCCTGGCACAAGGCACTTTTGGTTTTATAAAATGGCTGGCATTGAAACAACTTTGGAAATTAGCCACTGCATTTTAACAAATATTTAAATCCTTTTTTTAATTCATGATAGTAGCATGAGAGTTTCACTCTCATCCTTTCCTCATGCAAAAACATTGGGGGTGTAAATTTAACTTTTAGTGCCATGGACAGCGCCACTCGGCCAGGCATGCTAAAGCACTTATTATTAACCGTCAGACTAAGAAAATTGTTATTTATGATGACAGACATCTCTTCTTTTTCTGCTTTCGGGTCATTTGTGTGAGTCTGCAGCTACCTGGCCCTATTCTTCCAAAATCTCTGCAAATCTGCAGATAACAAAACAGCACTGAGCTGAACAGCAGGCTGTTGACATCATTTCTACTGTAGCACAAGTCATCAGTATGAGCCAGTTTTTAAACTTTATTCAATTGTCACAGCACACATACAACAGCAACACTCAACAACATTATTCCCACCTACATATTATTACCTATTCTTACTATTCATACAATAACTGCTGTGAACAACAACTGTAACTGTATATTTCATCATTTTTATCTAGACCCGTTATTTTGGGCCTGCTGTCATTGTTATCTTTCATTTTATCATATCATGCATTTCACACCTTGCTACGAATATCAGTAGTATAAAGTCAATACTGTTAATGTAAAAAGTTCCATCCATCCATCCATTTTCTACCGCTTATCCTCACATAGGGTCGCAGAGGGGCTGGAGCCTATCCCAGCTGTATTAGGGAGAAAATGTAAAAAATTGCTTCAGATAAAAAAAAAAGAATCCTCATTCTGGGCATTTATTTTCTCCTACCTGAAGAACAAATGTTTCACAAACAGTCTCTTTGCTCCAGACTGCTTCACTTTGGCAGTTCAAAAGGTCAAAAGATGAGTTTGATTAATTTATTCATTCTTCACATCCAGCATACATGGGGGGTTGTAATTCCCTATTATTTGTTTTTTTCTTCCTTTTTCACGCCTGCTCGGGCTCATAACAGGAAAACCTGTTTATGTTTTGTAGCCTCATGCTCGATTTCACCCTCCTCCTCCTCCTCATCTTCACTAACTGCTGTCTTGTTGCTTCTGCCTGAGTGGCCGCCTCTGAATACACCACTTGGTTGAACAATTAATTATTCCAATGATAGGCTGCTACTCAGTGGTGTTTTAAACAGGGATGCAGAGAAAGAGAGAGAATAGAATGACACAGACAAGTAGTAAAAACCGCTGGTGTTTTAAAAGTAGGTGAAGGAGTGTAAATTCCCATGTTACTGTGCAGTGATAAGGGTTAGAAAGTCAATAGCCCTGAGCAGAATCGAGTCCGCAGAAGCCTTGACCACTTGACCAGACATCAGTTGATCTTTGCTGCCCCAGGCCTCTCACACACACACACACACACACACACACAAGTCTGTGTCTGACATAAAGCACCCCTTAACCTTCACCATCACAGCTGAATGCCTGACCCCTGAACCAAGTCTGAACCTTTAAAAAGGCCACTGAAGGTCTGTCCCAAAGAGTCCTCAAATGTCACTCTGAAGGTCTGAAACTCAAATCGGTCCTCATAAAGATAGCTGTACGTGTAGAAACACACACACAATGTACAGTATATAGGCATGCCAACACGCAAACATCTAAACACATCAAATACACCTTTTCTTATTTTATATATTGTAACATGAGCTCAGGTCAAATACAACATTGTCCTGTACACACACATCGACATACACACTCCTTCAAAGCCCTTTCAGATGTGTCGGGCATTTGCTCCCAACCACACCCTCCAAAAAAACACTATACCAACCTGTCCTCCCCCCTACAAACACACATACCTCTCCAGTTTGCTCTCCAGCTTCATGTAAACATGACTGCTGCACAAGTAGTTGTTTGGTTTTTACTGACCTTGTGAGCCCCACTGTACCTGCTTCCTCCTGAACCTTCCTCACCTAAATCCTTATAAAAATAGATACCCTCTCTCCATCTTTCTTAGCATCCTCCTCACTTATTCCAAAGTAAAGAGGGGAATAATCTGCATTCCTTCTAATTCCCCCTTTCTTCTTCCTCTTCCTTGCTGACTGTTGCTATACAAGAACCAATACCCTCTGCGAATGCCTCAGGGGGCCAAAGGGGAAAAGGTAAAGAGGGAGAAAGGAGGATGAGAGTGGGGATGGCAGAAGGAAAGGAGGAAAGGTGGTATAGGGGGAACGAGACTACAAACAAAGGACAAAGGAAGAAAGGGGAAAAGACAGAGGCCAGAAATAGCAAGAAAAAAGGTGTCGCCTTGGAGCGCGTTGTCATTGTGAAGGCTGTGCCAGTGTGCCAGGCAGGCAGCAGGCAGTCAGTCAGTCATTCAGTCCCCCTGGCTTCAACAAGATAGATGCCCAGGGTTCCATTTGCATATGCTATTCAGGGCATGGCCGCACCATCTCTCCCTCTCCCTCTCTTTTTTTATTGTTTTTAATCAGAGGCGAATGTCAACAGAATAAATGAAGTTGCGCGGCGAAGTGAAATTTTTATCACATCAGTGGTGGTTGGGTGGGTGTGGAGGGAGGTTTGGGGGGGGGCATGATGATGATGATGACTCCACACATACCTCACACTCCTCACCCCTTCAAACACTACCCACCCACCCCCTCCACACATACCCTCCACCTCCATTCATCACAGGCCATATTGAGGGAGTGAAATTCAGCGGCGGTGCTGGTAATCAATGGAAGGGCTCCATATGGTGGGGATCAAAGGTGTCACATAGTGTGTGGTTCTGCTTTATTGCCAGCCAGCACTGTTAATTGGACAACAAGATCAGAGGCAATATTAAAATCCAATTAAATTGATATGAACAGATTGCCAAGTGATGTACACTAATGTATAATTGAGTATCAAGCAAATGCGAGTGGCCCGTCTCGAGCGCCGAGCTGCTGAATAAATGATGGGAGAGCCGTAGAGGACGGAAACAAGTTTGCACATTAGCCCCCCCCTCCTCTTCCCCTTCCCTCCCTTCGCTCTCTGGGCCTTCAGATGTGGAGGGACATAGGATTTTTTTTTTTGGAACTGGCTGACATTCTTAAAGGGACATTTTTGTCCTGCATAATAAGGGCGGAGGAGTTTGGCGTTTGTGTGCTCGCTTGATGAGGGCAGAGGAGGAGGAGAAGGTGTAGGCTGATGTGTGTGTCGCCATAGGGAGAGGCGGGGTTGTAACATTTTAAATGGCGTAATTCCATCACACGCACACGGCTTTAATTTGAGTTTAATAAAATCTAAATGATTTATTGCCTTTTTTTTTTTGCTGGAGCAAAAAGCAAGTGCGTGTTGTGGTGCTTTGGCTAATCAGGCATAAACATGGACAGCCCCCGTCTCAGCGGAGAGGCGCTACGATATGGAGTGCTCTTTAAGAAAAAGAAATAAATAAGCAGATAAAGAAGGATGCTCCGACACTATTTAACAGACCAACGAGGCCTAGTCCAAGGTGACATTGCCTGATAAGATACACTTGGACTGTCGCCCAAAATAATCAAAAGTTCATCACCACTCATTCATTTATTAATTGAATATTTTTAGCCTTGATTTAATGCGTTGAGCTGTAGTGCTAATTCGTGACACTGGGAGGCCGATAAGGAGATTTACATTTCAAATTTTAATGATATTTTGGCTCTAGCGATCACTCCCTTTTTCGGGGGACTAATTATTTATTTCTGTTGTTTTGGTTGCGGTCCAGCATATGCTGTGTTTTTATGTCCCTGCCCGCCTCCCCTCTTTCTTGCATTAAGCTGGTTTCCTTAATTAAGCGGGCACGGGACTCATTAGCTGCCATGGCGATGGGGTGGCATGATGTGCCCGTCTCAGTTCCCGCCGGCAATGCCCGGACAAAGTGCCTGGGGAGCAGGTGCTGACAAGGTCGTGGTGGCAGCGTGCCATCTGGACCGAGGCTCGGGCCCCATCGCCGCCTGGCTCTTTGTAGCTATAGCTGTGGCTAATGCCATCCACCAACAACCCTGACTCAAAGACATCAATACAGCGCTCCGGCTCTTAGGAGATCTGTGGACTTAACAACCGCTAAAACAAAGGCACAATAATTGGTTTTGGCGCAATCTGTCCTTCGTTTGCCACTCAAGGAGCTTTTGTGGTTAAGTGAGCTCGGAACAGAAGGCACATTGAAGGTTTTCTTCATTTAAGCGTGATGCACCTCAATTTGCATAACATAGATGTCCATGGAAAACATTGTGAGCATCCATTCATGCATAGATTACAGCAATACATAGCTCTCCAGAAATATTAAACATTGCTTAGGAAATGTATGAAAATTCTAAATTAAAATTGTGAAGTCTCATTTTTGGGGGGTGATCACAAAATTACATGTTTTTTATGTTGGTTTTAAATTTCCCTGTTCCATGTTTCCATTCTTGTCTTTTTTGGGTGAAATTACAAAATAAATAACATACTTTTAAATATCAACCATGTTCATCTGGAGGAAACTGCTTTGCAAATGTGCCACACAGGACTGTCTGACCACAAACTCTAATCACAAATGACCAAAGCCGGGGACTTGGATGTCATTCAAAAAACCCCTCCTAGAAATTAAGGGAATGTCAGAGAGCAAATGTTTCCCCGCTGTGGGATGAAGAGCTTGTAATTTGTCATTTGCTTTAACCTGCTGTACAATTTGTCATGAATGTTGGTTAGGGTGGTTTTAGAAATACAGAAGAGGATTCCTGTTTCCTCTCTGACACCGGTGTGGTATCACCTCCCTTCCCACTGAGCGGCAGACACGGTTCTCAGGCTTTGACTTATGAAGCTGCTTGTCGCACTCTATTTGAGGCGACCGTTCCACTCCGAGGCTCGCTGATCACAAGGACTGCTCACACATAAAGACATGTATAACCCAGAAGGAAACCCATACTTAAGCACTGGTCATCCCCCACTCCCTCCCCACATTATTTTACAACCTCTGCGGCCTCTTTGCCATAAGCCTTGGCTGTCATTATGCGGTCCAGTGTTTGGGTTTGCAAGCGTTCACCCTCTGATTTGGTAGACGGATGCTTTCTTTAAAAGAATAAAGGTATAAAACATGATTTAATGCTTTTTGCTTAAACATAAGATGTCAAGATCTTTAAGGCCCAGACCTTTAGGCAAAATAGCCCCACATATGGATGTTGTGAAATTCTCAAAGAGAGTGCAGATGTTTATTTTAGAGATTTCTTGGAGGCTGGTTTGTGGTCAGCCATGTGGTGCAAGGCCATAGATGAAAGGAAATGTTGGATTTGAATGCAGGCCTGTCGCACACAAACTCTCTGAGTAGACGGATGTGTACTGTGAAAGCCTGACACATGCAGCGAGTGCAAATATGATATGAATCATGTTGTTGTGGTTGTGTAATGACGCTCCTACTGTAGTAGCAAAATTACATGGAAAAGCCCAAGATACAACTATAGTTCTGTATTTATTTATTTTTTATTTTCATGTTTTTCTCTTACAGTGTTACAAGCACTGTGTTAGCATTACAATGTATACAAGCCCCTTATCAATGTTTAAATATCGTCATATCCAGAAGTGATTAGTTATTGATTTTAGAAAGTTAATAGATCAAGCCCAGAGAAGATGCAAGACTTTTTTAATTTGTAATCTTCAAAAATGAATTTAAATTTACCTTTATCTTTTCTTCTTTTTGAATGCCATTTGATCAAAAATACGCTTTCAGCTAATTAAAAGAGCATAAATACTTAATGTACTTTGACCACTGATACACACAGTAGTATTTATGGTTTAGTTAAACTGGTGTTTGCCTACACAGGGATAAACACAACAGAGTCTGAGGGATTTTCTTGAAGTCTCCTAATTTAATCCTCCACTCCCTAATCTGGTGTGAACCCTTAAACCCTTCTGTACACAAAAGCTGACCGACATAATCCCTGAAGTACAGACATGGCCACTCATTCCCTCACTTTTAGGACCACAAGCAGATAAAATGACTGTAGCGATCCTTATAATGTGCACATTTTACATATTTATCCTCCACTCTTTCTCATTTTGTTGTCAGCCATCTCTCCATCCGCTGTCTATCTTCCTCACAAATGTCTCAACATGTGAGCAGAAGGAATGCAGAACTACGAAACTTTACGCACACAGAACAGAGGCACAATGGAAACGGCTAAACTGTGCAAAAGACAGAAATTGAAGAGAGACACTAAGTTATTAGCACTTGCTCTGAGACATGTATTTTCCTGTCACATCATTTCTCTGCAGCTCATACAGTAAGAATTCAAATGGCAGAAATGGACAGCCATGACGAGCTTGACTCCTACCCCTTCACTAAAATAAACACATTATTTGGAGAAAATCCATGATTAGGGCCAAAGGAAAATAAGGCCCCTCACTTAGGGGGCGAACGGGTGAAAGAATGAGTGGTGGAGGGAGAGAAGGGTGGTAGGTGGAGATGGACGGGTGGGTTGTGGGGGGCACAGTAGGGGGCTAATTCTCCCCATGCCCTGCTGCAGCTGTGCCCCTGAAACTGACTGACAGATCCCCGTGCGTAGGGGGGTTCTGCATATGTCAGAACAGTAAGGGGCCTGCCAACTTCCTGTTACAGTTTTCACACACTCGATCTTAAACTTTCTCTCTGGGGAGCGGCATTTTTGCAAACATCCCCTCCTGGTGACTAAGCCTGGTGACTTAGGGGTTAATACGCCAACCATGGACCACAACTTCCTTGTTTGAATCCGGCCTTGGATCTCTCTAATGAAGACATAAAATGCGCTACATTAAGACCACACTGTTATACATAATTTTTTGTTCATGTTATTTCTACACCTGCTGCTTGTGCACACTTAGTACTGCCTTCTGCAGACATGCACTGTAGAAAGAGAGGTTAAAGCTAGCCTTAGCAAACAACCAGACAAGGCCAAAACTCACATTAAGAGCTAGTCGTGTGATTTTAGTATTAATTCCAGTCAAAAGGTGAAAAAAAATATAGGGAAACACATTTTTGTCAACATCAATGCATAAATACAGAAAAATAAATTACTAAATACAAAAAAGTAATAAACAAGAAGATAGGGACTTAATCTCTCAAAGTCACATTAACTTTAGTTTCTTGCAGTGCTTTTGACTGTTATTATTTAGATTTCTTTTCTTGTTCCCTAACTTCTAACTTCTCTACTCTCACAACAAATGGTGCTTTTTCATAGAACATTGCACACTCTTATCATTCTGAGCTGACATGATGACTAAGGTTTGGCTGTCAAACTGTTTAATATCAACCGTCTTCATGGCTGCAGCCCACTAACGACTCTACGGCTAATGATACAGTCACTTTCTTCATGTTTTGTCTCTAACTTCCTCTCAAGTAAACTCAGATGGCATCCCCCCAGAAGTGCGCACCATTTGAACCAACTCTCAGAGAAAATACCATTCCAATTATGTCTGGAGAAAATCATAACGTTGGAGAAATGTTGACTAAATAGAAAAAAAAATGAGAGCTGTGACCTTGATCAGAAACCTGCTCCAAAAAGGGCACCTAGGAGCTGAACTGGAGAGGAGTCTGTATGGGCATTTAAACTGGGAAGACATGAAACACAGGGCTGTTAGAGCAGCCCTGTCCTCCTGTGGCGGGACCTTAAGCGCAGTAACCTTATATCAAAGCCTGGCATGTAGCAGAGCAGCCAGGGAGGAGCACATTAATTATTTAGGAGCATACGGTAACAAGCTGTGAGCGCCAGCAACGGCCTTTTGTAAGGAAGACTAGCACCCCATGTCCGAGTATTTATTGTTAACCTCATCCTTTCCCATCTCTGCAAGTACAAGAGAGCGAAGTCCACTGCCATCCTCTCTCTCTTAACACACATTCAAACGCACACGTCAGAGCACAACTGGGAGGGGAATGTGTTCTTTGGCTTTCAATTATACTGTAACACAAATATCCAACACACTCTGTTATTGGCTCAAACAGGGGAATAGCATGTCAGCCTCAGGGGATTTTGAACGTTAGTGCAAAGAGGCTGTTTGCAGCCACCCTCCGTACGCCTCCGTGCTTCACTTTACCTTCGGCTTTGAAAGCTGACATGCTGCTGGCTGCTGTTCACTTCCTTTATTGGAAACCTGAAGGGGAGAAGGCAACAAGAGTTCAGTCCAAGACCCAGCCCCTTATATGGGTGAAAAAACAAATGTTTGTTGTGTAACTAGAGGGTACCTAGATGGACATCAAACTGGCTGCACCAAGTGGCCAATTAGACGTGTTTAATCCTTGAGACTTACATTTATGAGACGAGATGAGATGTGAGATTCTGCTAAATTTAAGTTTAAAAAAATAACTGGATACTTTTTTCTCATTTCATACATCATCCCGATTGTGATCAGAGCCAATGTCCTGTTTTCACTGAAAGTGTGTGGTCCAGCCAAGCCCTTTGAGATGACACACAGTGTTGACCAGTGTTAACTTTCTGCTAACCGTCGCAATATTGTCAGCAAATAACAACATATTCTGCAGGATGTTTCTCTGTTGAATCAGGATTTCACCATCTGAATGGATGTGCATGAACATCTGCATTTGTAGTTTTCTCTCAGACATTTGAATCACTATGTGGTGAAATGTTATTATGATTTTTTTTTTTTTTTTTTTGCCCCACCTTTAAGTCTAAATTTGTTGACTCATGGTTAGTATTCACCTGATTGATTCCAGTCTGAAAGCTATTGAAAATTGACCACAAAATTAAAAGGTGGCATCATTAGGCAAAACACTTTTTCAGAAATGCAAAATAGAGTCTGTTCTCTGAAGTAATTCAAGTAAATTATTCCAGACATGAACAAACATGTTTTGATTAGCATATTTTTATTTTGTACTAAGTATACTACCAGAACATGAGGGGTAGCCCTGAGAAGCTGTAAAATAAACAGTACAAGGGTAACAAGAACTAAAGGAAATAAAAAGACAGCGACCAACACCAACAGTGATTTTTACATAAACTCTTTTGTATTTTCATAAAGCTGTAATTTAGCTCACTTTAAGCATGTTTGATGCTTTCCTTTCTATAGTGATCAAAATAATGTCAAGATCCCCCCCAAATCTCTATTTTTTCTTCAGTCCTATATTGCTCTCATGTCTTTTTCCATCACATTCTCACTGGATTCATAAACTAAACTAGTAAAGCACTCAGAGAGTGCAGACCTCCACCACGGCGGCAGCAACTTTTTTATTTAAAGTTACCCTCACCGCCAAGGAGGTTATGTTTTCACCGGGGCTTGTTTATTTGTTGGTTTGTTGGTTTGCAAAGTAACTCAACAAGTTATGGACGGTTTTTAATGAAATTTTCAGGATTGGCCAGAAGTGGCCTAATTTAAAACTAATTAATTTTTAGTGGTGCCGCTGAATTGGATCAGATCACAACCAAAAATTAATCATTAAATTAAGCCACTTCTGACCAACCCCGAAAATTTCATCAAAATCTGTCCACAACTTTTTGATTATTTTGCAAACCAACAAATAAACAAACCCTGGTTAAAACATAACCTCCTTGGTGGAGGTAATTAACACCATAATTGGGTGCCATCAACTCCTGACCCAAGACACCAAATCCCTGTTAGTGCCTTGCTCACTGAGCTCTTACTGCATGAAACCATGAAACCCATCGCAGGCAGATATTTCAAATCCAAATGTAAGTTTAGAGAATGGCTCTCGTGGTCACACAGCCTCAGTGCAACAACAATGTGACTCCTGATAGTCATTAGTATCAAGGCTGAGAAGTGAGTCATTTGCTGAATATGGTGCTTTGCTGTTGATAATGAGAATTTTAAGCATTCGCCATCACTGTTCAGTGTTCATGGTCAAACAGAATAATTTGATTTTGATTTGTGTCTTGGAGGCACGGCAGCCACAGCACAGAGATACAAAGTGGGTCAAACAGAGAGCGAAACAATATATGATACTATTCTCATACGTGAATATTTAACTTTTTATTTATTATTACTGACCATAATTAACAATGGTAAGTTAGCACCATTTTGAGTTCATGCAAAGAGACAGAATAAATGCTGAGGGAGGTTTAGAAAAGGAGAAAAAAAAGGAAAACTCAAGAATGTATAAGTCAGAGTTTGATCGTGAGTTAATCATTCTGGCTATAAAGCCTGTTGTCTTCTCTGAACAAACACACACACACACACACAGCTGATGTCAGCTTATAAAGGTGGATGAACTCAGACACCCTGACCAGCGTTGACCACCCTTTGATTGCAGAGTGGTTTTCCTCAGGCCTGTGACCTCTGACCCCTGCTGGAGAAAGGTTGAGTGCCTCTTCAGCTCAGTGCTAATGATCCGTTTAACACCCTTTAGCTGTGTTAGTCTATGGCATGCCCTGTGTGTGTGTGTGTGTGTGTGTGTGTGTGTGTGAGTGAGAGAGAGGCCGAGCGTGCTGTTAAGTACTTCAAGCAACACTTCAGCAACATGTAACCTGCGACTTACCAGCACAAAAATGACAGCTGACACGGGCCGAACTCTAACTTTTATGAATTTTTCAGTCATATATGACAGCTGCTTAATATGAGCGTGAAAAGTGTCACACGCCGCACGACAAAACTAAAAACCACAACTTTTCCAAGGTATTCAACTTTTGCAAGTTATGCCCCCTCCATCACATATATTTAATAACACATTAAAAGGGATTTTACTAATTAGATAGATGAAACCAGAGCCCCACACATTCAGCATGGGCTTGCATTTGATGTGATTTCTGTTAAAAACAGGGAGCATTCCCACATGTCACAAATCCCCGCTGCCATTATTGCAAAAAACAATGGAGAACAACAAAACAACAGAAACAGTGACTGTGTCAAAGTGGATCCCTCTCAGTAGGGGCCGGGGCCACAGTCCCCTTTCAACTACAGTTACAACAATTATCTTAAAAGCTGCGCTGAGCGGGAACCTTTGTTTTCCTCCCAAATCCGCATGGCTTGAACCTGACCCTGTTTCTTCAAGCCTGGTGGAGGATAACACGTTCCTACAGTTTGATAGCATGAGTACATTTTCTAATGACTTATTCATCTTTTTTTCCTCTCTCCCTCTCCTTAATTTATAATTCATTTGATCTAAAATTTCATTAATTTTCTAAAATGTACCAATTGGGGCCTTGCTGGGCTGAGGAAAAGGTTTTTTTTTTTTCTTTGTCCAACCCTCTTTTGTAGTCGGCTATTATTCTTTTATGTAGCAGCCTTGTAGAGGTTATCGTCTTCTGAGGGAAAACAGCGCTCTCTGGAAAAGTTTTAATCAGCTTTAATGAGTGGGGTCAGTGCTGGAACCAGAGAGGAAGAGAAACTCGCACAGAAGCTGGAAGAGAAAGTGAGAGGGAAAGATAGCTAGCCTCTGAAACATATGGACATTTTTATCTTTTTTACATTTCCTTTCGCTCATTTGCACTTCCTACTTTTTTTTTTAGCCTGTCCTTCTTCTGATAGCCAGACTTAGCTCAAATTGCACTGGCACTGTGTTATGCATGGGAATAGATAATAGATAATGAAGGAGGAGTTCATTTTGGGTCCTTTATCTTCAAAGTATCATGGCAATCAGACACTCTGAGACTGCAATTAGAAGGTGAAAGTTAATTTGTAAAGTCGTCCGTCAATAGCCATCAAAATATTTGCATCATGACTCTGCAGAGAGACAATTGCGTGACAAATCCTCAACCTCATCTGCTTTAAATTCCTCCACAATGATAAAGCTAGTTTAGTCTTTCTACTTATACAATCCCTGGTGTTTTATCATTCCCTGAAATCCTAAGATAGCCCTCTTTTACCTTCTCCTCATTAAGTTACCTTGCCTTTCTCCATTCAGTCTTTATCAAATGTTAGCGTCCATTCTTTTGGCTTTAGCCTTGGACTCTAATCTTCTTCCAGGCGATAGTCTAAACCATTCCATTATTAGCATTTTACAGCCAAGGCCGGATGGCTCATTGTGACATGGTCTGTGTCTCCTTTTAGTCCGCAAGGCAGAGATATGACATACCTCAGTTAGATGTGAGGCCACTGCAAAGGATTTACTGTTTCTGAAAGAATTTACACATGGACGTAGACATGACTTCATGGAAAAGTTGGGATTCTTCATGTCTTTCAAAATCTCTGATCTGAGTTCTTTACCTGTTTTATTTCACATCATAAGATTTGTGACTAATAACTCACTGCTGCAGCCCACAGAAAAACTACATAGATGTTATGATGCAAACTCAGAACAGGAATAAATTTCCATAAACTGTTATATACATGGCATAATTCAAGTAATTTAAAACATTATTAGTGTTGTTGTGCTTACAAGAAGCAATGAAATGACGGATGGCTCTCAATAACTTGTCACTTTAAATGTTGACTTTTCCTTCTGATTATTTCCATTATTTTTCTGTATTAATTGCTCTCTCTTTGTTGTAGTATCATGGTCTTATTATGAATAAATTATTAAAATATGACCCTGTTGAAGGTCTAGTGACCAAAGACTTGTCTTTTTGATTTCAAAATGTGACGCTCTTGGCTTTCCTGCACCTTGGCACCGTGTCGTGATGACCATAAACTGATGAAGAGTTAACTGAATGAAAACTTTTCTTTGGTTGAAGGAGGCTTCAGCAGGTTGCGGTTAACAGCCACAGCAGGGAAATGTTTTCCATGTCTACACTGAATCTGAGTTTCAGACTGAAGCAGTGGTCTATTCTTCACAATAGATGTTAGATCCCAATATGAAATTCCACCTTCCTCAGCTCACCTCTTTCACACCATGAGGCCACAAAGCCCCATTGATCTTCCTCTTGCTAGCATTTCTATGTTTTCCTCTCTTGTATGCCAAGGGAAAAGGTTAGTGTGTGTGTGTGTGTGTATATATGTGTGTGTGTGTGTGAGAGAGAGAGGGTGTGTGCATATACTTGTGCCCATATCTCCATCATCCCCATTATCTCTTTCCCCACTCATCCAAATGTCACTACATCTTTCTTGCAAATGTCTTCCTGTGTGCATGATTTGTGAATGCACGTGTGTCTTCTATACATGCTGCTTGCTTTTCATTCTTGGTGTGTTCGTATGTACGTGTGTTAATGTATTACAGTTGAGTGTGTGGAGTGTATGTGTGTGTGTGTGTGTGTGTGTGTGAGACCAGATGGTGATGTAGGCTAGCCTCTGAGCTCGCGCTCCCAGCGGTGCTGGAACCCGAGCTCAGAGGGCCGGCGCTTAGCCCTGGTCTCGATAAGCGGCCGCTCTTCAAAGGGCGCTGAGGAAAACCGACTCGGCCCTGTCAAAGCCGGACAAATTCCCTGCTAACACCCTGAGCCTCGCTGCTCCCACAGTTTAAAGAGTGAGAGGGAGCCAGGCGTTAAAGGGAAAAGAATATACCTTTGAGATATATACAGTATATAAATACATATATATGAAGCAGGTCATCTTAGATTGTTCTTATTAAGTCATTGTGATGGCCCTTAAGTATTTCAAAGCTCCTTCTGGTCGCAGATATGACACACCAACATTACATAAAGGGATATGATATAATTAAGTATGTGATTGTCTGACAGCACACCAAATGACATTTTAAGCCCTATAAGGTCTATATGGCTAGAAGTGGACAGTGATGGAAAGTATTATCCCTAATTTTCAGTGGATGCAGAATGATGCCAACATCCATCGTCCGTCAGTACTCGCCAGATCTGCCTGGTGCAGTTTCGCCGGACAGCTGGAATCACGACAACTGATGTTTTCTTTTGTGTACACGACTTCCTGTCCCACATGATCTGCTCTGTGCTGAATTCATGCACCGTGTGGCGACAAAAATAGAAGCTCTGTCGATTTGTTTCGGCAGGCGTCGGCGTCATTCCGCCTCCGGTGGAAATTAGAGGTTAGAGATGAGAGGTGAGTGCAAGTCATTGTCTAGCTGAACTACCAACGGCGGCTTCATACAAGTGCAACGCAATTATTGGACAAAAGAGATGTGAACTGATCAGGGACATGGTGACTTCAGAGTCAACCTCAAACATTAGTTATCTTTACTGCAGAAGACCAAAGATGAAGACAAGTGATGAAATTAAGCCATGTTTACAATAAAGGAAGTGTACAGTAAATTATTTCAGTTTTAACTCGCCTGATTTATTACTGTGGGGCCCCAGCACCACAGGTCACAGCAGGAGCTTCTATACATAGAAAAGTCTCTGCATGCATTTTCTCTAACGTAGGCAATACCCTGCATGTGTCTTCCATATCTGGGATCATTACACGAAAAGATGTCCCATTAGTAAAAACCAACCGCTTATCACCCCCGACTTATCAAACACTGACATTCAGTCAGTGGCCCTTGAGGTCTGATACCAGCACAGGAGGCACCTAAAAGTTGATTTTAAAAAGATACCATCTGCATATAATGAGAGGAAACGGAGGTTTATTTTGAAAAGAAAACTGACATGCTGTCCCTGTCGCAAAAGCCATAGCTTGAAGCGTAAATGGCTGACTGACCAAACATCTGTATGTGACCAGTTGAAAGTGATGATGTGTTCAAATAGTGGAACATGAACTGCTCTTTATCACTGTCTTTGTAATTGGTGGAGTTAGGCTATATGTTAGCATCAGGCTGCCTCTGATTGGCATCCAGCAAATTAGCAGTAAGAGCCCTATCACAGTAGCTCCAGCCTCATCTCACGCTTTTCCTCCCAGAGGTGCAAACAGCAGCCGGCAGTCTGCAGCCCGGTCGCCTCCGGGACTTCACTTTACTCCAGAAAAACACCAAAATGACCAGCAAAGTTTTGCCTGTGGAACAAAGGAACATAAGATGTGGGAAAGCTGTTCAAAAAGAAAAGCGGGTGAAAAAGCTTGGCCTCAGCAGCTCCACTTTTTTTTTTTTTTTTTTTTTTTTTAATCGTTGGCATTAAATTTTTCTTGAGAACAACAAATGATTCTCAGCCACTCTTGTAAAAATGGTATTTTTTTTTTCTTTTATGCCTCTCAGACATTAATTATATATTTATATATAGAATATGCAAAAAAGAGCTGAGGAATGTTGGGGGTGATTAAAAATTAAACAATGCAGAAAATCACTCTGTTACCTAAAGGGATGCTATAGTACAGCTCGCTAGGTTTTTTTTTTATCTTTGTCTTTATCTTGACTCCCTCTCTCCCTCGCCGCTTTCATTTGTTGTTTTTTTTCTTCTTCTTTTTTGGGTTGGAGATTTCTTTAAAGCTGCCTTCTCTGGAGGCACACATGCTTCCTGGCCCACAGACAGCAGCAGAGTGTGTGTTCTGCATATGCCTGTCTTCTCTATGTTCATGTTTGTGTGTGTGTGCAGCATCCAGGCTATTTGTCATGGCATGGGCTGTTTGCTGGGTCACTCCAGATAAACTAATGTGTCAGTGCAGCGGGGCTCCGCCGCTGACCAGAGCGCCTGCAATATGCAAAGACTTTGAATTATTTCTCTGCCCCATGGCTCCACCGCCGAACGCTATGCAAAAAGTCGAGAAAAGAAGAGGGGGTGAGAGAACACGACTGGGAATAAGGAGGGACAGAGAGAAAAAGCAGAATGATATCAGAGAGTAGTGAGGAAAAAAGAAAAAGAGGATTTGGGAATTGTAAAGACGGAGGGAGCAAGCGGATGAGAGGAAACACACAAACGAAGAAAGAAACAGATTGAGTGAAGGAGAAAGAAAAGTGGAGGTGGGGCAGTTTGTGCCAGTGTTTGCCCTCAGGGAAAGCATTAGCCAGCCTCAGAAGAAAGACAGAGCAGCTTAAGTGCCAGAAACTGAAACTAAGGTGGCCACTGGTTAAAGTGATGGCCTGAACACGTGTGTGTGTGTGTGTGTGTGTGTGTGTGTGTGTGTGTGCGCCCCCCCTGCTGATGACCTAAAACACTTCCTGTAAGTCCAGAGTCCCAAAAAAATCAGCCTTGTTTCAGTTATTTTGATCATAAATATGAGTTAATACTGAGTAGCAGAATGAGGATGAAATGTGACTGACTTGAAATATAGCACTTACTTCACTTCACTTACTTTCCCAGGGTTGTTTGACACTTTACCGTCCACTCATTTATGCACTTAGCTCCTAATTATGATGTTTCCAGTCGCACTTGAAGGCAGCGTCTGTTTCGTCTTATTGGGGATGCGGCTGCAAGTGCAGAGCATGTGTTGACGTGTGCTGTCGGACTCACAGTCAAACGTGGTGTGCTTGTGTTTAATGTGAGGAATCATCACTCCACATTTAAACACATTGTTTTAGTGTGACATGGACATATGATCTGACTTTGTACATTTTCCAAACACCAAGAAACAAAACAAAAGCAACATTTTTAACCAGGTGACATCGAGTGTCATAACCTACGCATAGTATTTTATCATCATCATCCGCTACAACGGGGACTATTTCTTTGGAAGAAAGTGGTTCCAAAGAAAATCCATAGTATTGGAGTGGAGTAAATTCAGACACGAATTTGGACACTTTAATCTAGGTTTAATGTTAAAAATAATGTTGTTTTAAAAGCATTTCCACCCTGAAAACACAGGGAAGTACTGATTACTTGTTGTCATGAAATAGTCCAAGGAAGGGAATGTGGTGTAACAGAAAGAGAATATCAACTCTAAACCAAAAATGTTGGTTCAGGCCTTCAAAAACCCACATTAGTCAAAGAGAACTGGTAATTTACCCCAAACTTACTGTAGCTTTGTAATCAAAATGACCTTGAAGGCACATGTTTGCGTGTGCGTGTCTATACCCCCACCCCTCTGCCATCACACATGCATACACAACCATACAAATACTAGCAATCATTACAGTCTTCTGTTTCGTCAAACCTCAGATTCGGCCTTTTTGCCTCTAGCTGACAACTGTGTGAGGGGAGGGGGGTTTTTTTGCTTCATTTTTGGCAAAGGATCAGACAAGCTGCACAGTGGTGTATTAAAATGTCAGCTTAAAATGAAAATAAACAACTTAGGGGTGGAAAAAGGCGATACCGCTAATATCAACCCCACCCCCGGACAGACTTGGTATGGCCCTGGGGCAGAGAGGAGATTGACAGGTGGGGAGGCTGGATCTCAAAGCCGCAGGGAGGTTTCCCTGTTTGAACGGCAGGAGCTTTAGGTCTTAGTTTGGGAATCTAAGAATAAACAACGATAAGGCTCAAACTTCATTCTGCTGCACACATATTGCACATACACGAATATATACCAATACAAACACCAGTGTGTCGCTATATAGAGAAACATGTACCTATCTCAATATGGTGAATGGAATGATTAAAATGTCCAAAGATTTAAAGTGACACTTCCTGTGTGCTTTTCTTTGTGACTGCGTTGGTGTGCTGTGTGTTGTACTTCCTCCTCAGACCTCGTGTGCTATGGTTTGACACCAAACCGCTGTGTTATCAGTGCAGCAGTTTCTGTTGCCATAACGTGCTACACCACTGCTCTTTATTACCAAGTAACATTGACATTATTGCACTTCCTGTAGCTGGTTCACAATAAAAGCCTGCCAGCAAGAGAAGTGATTCTGGCTTTTACGCTGAAGAAGCTGCAGGAATGGCTTGCAGGAGTTGCATGGAGTTTAGTGATTAAGTCTTTGGGTGCCATTAACGTATTTAAACGTAACGTATTTTAACGTTATTGAAAATCCGACGCTTGAGTGCCATTGACATAATAATACGTCAAAGTGTTTTTTTTCAGCAGGGGGGCAATCACAGTCTCCCGCAGCCTGTGAGTAATTTTGGGGCTTCTGGGAGATGTAGTCAAAGAATAAAAAGCAGGAGCAGGAAGCAGGGAGTGAAGACGATTGCATTTAGAGAGCAAAACGGATGGATCCTGGACAAAAAAGTGGTGAAAGCATTTTTGGTGAGAGTGGCCTCAACTCTACCTCTTATAAAACAAGAATAAAACAAGATAAAAACAAACCTTTTTTCTTGAAGAAATAGAGAGTCACTTCTTTCATTTGAGCTATTCAGTGTTTTCAGAGTTATAGTACAAAATATTCTGTGGGTCGAAAAATATGACTCAAAATGGACAAAAATGCTGGCACAAGACACTTTCTGTGTTATAAAAGGGCTGGCACTCAATGAGAAGCTCAACACAAGTTATGATGGGTCAAAAGCAATACATTTATCCTGCATATTTTTTTAAAGCAGGTTTGAAGCAGTTGAACAAGAACTGAAGGCAACTTTAGACATTCAAAATAGAAATAATCAAATTAAGTGACACTTTTCCACAGTGTGCCACCCCCAGGAATACTCCTCTATATGCTTGTTTCTGTCTCTGTTTGGTCTCAAAATCTGCCACCTTTTGCTTTCATTCTAAAAAAGTTCAAATGTAGACTTGACTCCTGACGGACTGACAGACATTAACGGGGACTGTTATTGACTAAACACACTTTAATCACCTCCATACCTTCATTTTACCAAAACCCCTCCTCTCTGAAACATCCTCTCCTCACTCATTTCCTAATTTCACATCCTAACCTGTTAATGAATGCGATGCCTGCTCGCTCTCCACTGTTTCCCTCCTTCCTCCTATTGTATAAATATACTATTAACTAAAAAAAGACATCATTTGTTTGGCTTGGTGCGGTCCCAGAGCGTGTTGTTTTGGCCCCGTGTACAACACAGAGAGTGTTTGCTGGCGTTAACTAGCACACGTGTCGAAAATAAACACCTCGCTCGACAAAGCTCCATTAATAACACGCCCTCGCTTTGTTTCTGCTGCTGCTGCGTTTTGTTACTTCACCGTCTTACTTTCCCTGTCTTTTGTAGTGCTTGTGAGTGTGTGTATATGTGTGCGTGTGTGTGTGTGTGTTCAGGACGCTTTAGTGTCTGTGCCATACCTTGCTTGTTGTGTGTATATACAGATGTAAACAGATATGGAAACACACAAAGTAATCAGTAGATGAGCAGATTGTAAGTGTGTGTGTGTGTGTGTGTGTGTGTGTGTAACAACCATCAAATCAACAAATGGCACCATGGACATTTTGTGGCACTTGTGCACATGCATCCTTGCAATAAAATGTGCATGTGTGAGCGTGCGTGTGAGTGTTATACCCTATTGCTAGACTATTTTGGGTGGCTGGCATTCAGGAAACACACACACACACACTTCACCCCCCGCAAACAACAGAGATACAAAAAAAGAAGTTTTCCTCTCATGAATATGCAAATATATCACAGAGGAGTCAGCACTTGTTTGAAGAACTGCTGCTTTTGTTTCCAGCAATTAATAGTGCAAACAACTGCTCTCTCTCTCCCTCTCTCTCTCTCTTTCTGTCTATCTTTCTCACTCTATGAATATGGTTAACAAAGTTGATGCAGCTCTCCTCATCGGCTCCCTGGATGGATTGAGATTAGCAATGGAAATGAAAAATACATAATATAAGAATAACAATGTGAGTCAGATGGATGGATTTGGAACAATTTAAAAATGAAATGGTCAGCTTCTGAATTGTTTAGAACTATTGTGCCTCTTTCAAAGTTTCAGAGTAAAGAAACTTTATTTAGTAAATTAGAGTTAAAACACGGAAGACAAAAGCACTTTCATACACTGGTTAATTTGGAGAGTTTGGGCCATTTTACTTCCATAACATGTCATTTTTTGCAGACTAGTGGATAGAGAATGCCTAAAATACACATTAACGTGTTTATTTTATTACTTTTTATAAATTTGTATGTCTAGATTCATCCTAAAATCAATCATCTGATCAATATATCTCTGAAAGTGCATTTTGACCATTAATTGGCTCTAAATGAGGGCACATTGATGCCACCTGGGTTAAAGAGCTCATCACTGATTGGCCACATGCAACAGGTGACTGGAAAATGGAGGAATGCTGTTGTTTCGGGTTCCTGGTGTTTTTTTTTCTTCATGAATTGTGTGCAGAGGACCCAACATGATATACCTTATAAAACACTTTATGTTGCTCCTCTTTGTTGCCAGTCTAAAAAACAAAGTTTGCTTTTCTGGAAAATCAACATGTTTTTTATCCTTACTACTCATGAGTGGCTTTATCTATTATGATAAATTTAAGGCTTTTATGCCTATTTCGTCTGAAATCATGTTTGGGATTGTCGATGTACAAATCCTAAATCCCGAAGAGCTTGGTCTGTCCAAACAGCACTTTTTGCTCTTTTTCTTTGACCGTTAAGCCAAGGACAGACTAAAATGTCAGACACTAAGGGCCATGCTGTGCACCTGTATGAATATATGATTGGATGTATAGTTGAGTTTGGGAGGTGGTGCACCTCAACTTAAAATAACCTCTGTGAATAGATGCAGTTTTTTTTTTCTCTGTGGTCTACTTAGGAGCCTGTGCAGGATAAACCTGGACAGAACAGACAGTCCTCTGGTCAAATGCATGAGTAAAGAGGGCCGAAGTGTCTCTTTGTGTGGGATCTGAATGCACCATTGCACCATTATCCAATCAAAATTCAAACTTCAGCGTCACAGTGGTGTTGTTTCTGATCTTGGTCGTTAACTGTCAAAAACAAAAATCCAAACCTCAGTTCCCCCCAGTTTTGACACCTCAATCCTCAGTCTTCATATTTTGATAAACAGCAGAGGGGGGTGAGGATGTGCCCTGTCACATTTCATGAGTAGCTGAGTGCTGAGAGAAGAGGGCATCCATCCGCCCTGCACAGGCTACTCCTCAAATATTAATAATCATAACGAGCAAAGGGCTGACCAGGGCCCGGGGCCCACAACTAGCATCCCCTTATTAGAATAACCCCTGCAACTCTCTGTGGCACACGCACACACACACACACACACACACATATATATATGCACTTGAGTGAATATGGACATGACAATATGACAGGCAATATGCACATATATGCACACGCAAATGCATGCAAGCCAACAAAGGCATATTATTCAGAAGATGGATAACGTGAGAGTATGCAAACACACACACAAATGGGACAGACATGCAAATGGGCACCCATTGGGACTGAGAGGAGGAGGATTCCCCTCTGGCCAGAAAGCCCATACTCTCCATCACCACTACCCCCCATACCCTCCTGACCCATGTCACACACAATCAGTCACCTAGTCCACCACACACACCTAAACTCTCAGTGTCTGTTTCCAACACACCACCACATCACCCTCTACACCCACACTGTCTGTACACACACACATACACACACACACAGCGACATGGCGGGTGCCCTGCCTCACCCCTGGACCTCGTCGGTCATTAGTATGGAGGCCTGTCTGTGTTTGTTTGGCTTCTAATGGACCATTTAAATGCAGAATATTCACAGCAGACAGGGCCATCCTCTGGGACAGCACACACAGAGGCCTGAATATGCTTCGGCTCCATTATCCTGGAGGAAGTTATCCTTATTATCATCACACAATGCCACGCTGACTGGCAATGAGTTAGTGTGCTCTGGCCCTCGGCTGACTCTCTCTCTGCTCTTCGTGTGCCACAGTGAACGGAGCAGGTTTGACCGTCAGAGCTCACAGCATGGCAACACTGACTTCTTCTTCTCATCTGATTTTCTATTTTGTATTTCAACATGAGTCTTTCCTTGATAAATACAGAATAAATTCACAACCTATCTACCTACTCAACTCGCATTATGTGAAAGGATACAGTCTTATGTTGAAGGGTTTGGCTTTGTTTTGTCATTCAGGATAATGTTACTCAATAGACCTCGGTACATCACGTGACTCTGTTTACACCTCCATATTGGCGGGAAAATCCACTTCAAAGTGAGTGGCACTGGCAGTGAATTAACGCCGTCCCAGTTTTAAATCACAACATATAACTGTATGCACAAGTAAACCAGAGAGACTAAATATCCCTGACCCGTATTCCTGCCCCCAGAATATTTTTCACAAATCTTGAAAAGGTTTAGTAGTTGTAGATGTTTCAAAATCTCTTCTCTCATAAATCATATTATGAGAAATTACACAATGCTTTGTTCATTGCTTTTCCACGTTTTGCAGAAACATACAATCCCAACATTTCTCTTTGTGACTGGATTGCTTGCCCACCAAATACTACCACTTTTCACTCCTTTAAATTTATTGACACCTTTTTATTTTGTCGGGTTTTGAGAAATTTTAGTGCTTTAATGAGCCCTCAGTGTTTTTAAATGAAGAACTTGTTAAGAAATTTTAATTTACAAAATTTAATTTCGCATAATTCAAGTGTAGCAAATGCCCTTATTTTTTCTTGTTTCAAGGCACAAATTCATCTCTTGAGCATCTCATTTTTAAAAAAGCAAGTTACTCTCCTTCATACACTTATTTACACAATACGTGTTCAAAACTCACACAGAATTAGTTGCATGAAATTGTGAGGAATCACCTAATAATGCCAGTGAATTATAGCTTTCTGCAGATTGTTAAACATATTTTCATGAATAAAAACAGTAACTTTTGAGAACTTCAGGGATTATGGAAGGTCTTCTGCTAAAAAAAAAAAAAAAAAAGATTGATTGATTAACACTGAGAGACTGAAAGGTAAAAAAGAGAAAATTAGATTAAGCACAAAATCCGACTATGATCACAATAAAGTAGAGTACTTCATTCATCAAGTATTTCCCCCCTGGGTATTTAATGACTATACTGCTATATTTTGGTTATGGCTTTCAAAAATCCATATCAGTCAAACCAAAAACATGAAATAAATACTGTTGCTACAGGCAAGTATGTGGAGCGATGCAGGACATAAAGCCCAGACTGGTTGTTTAACTCTACTGTCAAATGGTGTTGTCATTTGTGTTTAAATTAGTGGATGTGTCAAAGTGTTAGAAGTGAAGCATTAGAGTGAGAGAGTAGGTGTTGATGTCCAGTCAACTTCTCTCAGAGCAGAATGAGTCTAGCTTTCTCTCTCTGTCCTTCCTCACGGTTAATCTTATAAAAATGAAAGGGACTTTGGCATGGGGCCGAGCAGAGTGCCATCCTCTGCCGCCGGCTGCAGATTAGCATAATGTTTTAGAGTTTAATGTGTGTGTATGTGTGAGTGGGCGTTTGTGTGTGCGTTCCTGTGTGTGATGCATGCATGCCTGTATGTGTGTATTGTGGGTTTAATTGAAGGTGTCTATGTGTAGGCATGTCACAAAATGTATGTGTGAGTGTAAGTTAGGTGTTGAAGTGTGCAAGAGTGCATGTGTATTGTGTGTGTGTGTGTGTGTGTATGTGTGTGTGTGCGTGCGTGCGTGCGTGCGGTATGTATGCTCAGTGCTCTCGGGGGAGCAGTGGTGGTGGTGGTGGTGAAGGAGGGGTGGAAGGAGGCTGCTGGCCCAGCGGGAGCCTCCAGATGTGGGGCTACTGAGCTGACAGGCCTGGGCCCCTCTGGGCGTATGTGTGCCAACCACAACCTCTCTCACTCTGCAGCAGCCCCTGGTTATGATGTATGGACATTTTGGGTTATGAAAAATGAGAAAAATAAAAAGGAGGAAAAAAGAAAGAGGGGAGGTAGAGAGAGAGAGAGAAAGAGAGCAAGTGTATTTTAACATGCATACGCTCTTTTTTTGGATTGTGTTATGTAGAAAGAAAAGAATTATGTTCAAATCTTTATCTTAAATCCTCCAGCACATTCCTGTCAAAGGTGACTTATAACAAATAGGTCAACATTTTAGGAAATTCGCTTTCTTACTGAGAGCTATATAACATGATCCATGCTCAGAGCTGGTCCTGACCTCTCTGGAGCCCTTAGCAAAATTCTGCTAAGGGGCCCTGAGCCCTGTACTGTAAGCTGTTTGCCATTGTAACAGTGCCTTGCCCCCCCTACAATCGTCCATCTTTTAAACGTTTATTCCATCTGTCTCTGATGGCGCTTTTCCACTACACAGACATGGCACGGTACAGTACTACACGGTACGACCCAGTTTTGGTGATTTTCCATTCCAACTGAGCACCTCATAGTACCTCGTCATACGGCAGCATGAAACTAAAGTCATTTACATGCGACACAGAAAACCGGGAAGAGGAAGAACAACACAACTATCACAAACAATGGAAGACACTGGAGCGATCATGTTTTTGTTGCTCGCTTCGTGGCTTTTTGTCACACAGAGCGAAAGAAGAGAGACAGAGAAGACTCCAGGGAGTGGAACAATAGCGAAGCAGTTGCCAGTTTTAAAAATGGTGGGGTCGAGTTGTGTTTGGCATGTAAAGTCTAGTTGAACGTTGCGCATCCAACGACACTCCCAATGACGACACTCGTTGGCCAATCAGTGGAAGGCAGTCGGCTGATCTTTGGCTCTCTTGGAACCAGGGTTGAGGAGGTACGAAAAACTACCTACTACCAGGAAAAAGTGGAAAAGCGCCACAACTGCATAGAGCCGTACCATACTGTACCATACCCGCCTGTGGAAAAGCGCCATTATTTACCTCTATATCTTTAAACTTTCAATGCATCCAAAAATGCTCAGGAAAATTTCCCTGAAAAAAAGCTTAAAAAAATGAAAGAAAGATACACGTTAACAAAGTAATTCATGGGCTGAAGCCTCCTTAGCAGCAGCAGTGAGCAGACTTATTAGATTGGTGGAACAGTGTAGCAGAGTGCACACACAAAGACTTTCTTGAAAACTTTTTTTTACAGTAATAACCCCTCATAATCTTCTGGAGGGAGGCGCGCTCACAAACCCATGTGCTAAAGATTGCTCCCAGACACACAGATGTACACTGTTTATAGGCCTGTATGTCTACACACTCACACAAATACAACTGCTGCAAAACACACACAGTATTGTGCGTTGTATACGGCGCTGTGTCGAGCCTGCAGCAGTTCTGCCAGTGAATGTTATCTACTCTTATCTGTATGTGTGACTGGCCGGGTAACACTAGGCCTGCTCCGTTCGCCTTATCACTAGGACAGGCAGCAACCCCCCGGACACTCACACACACACACACACACACACATATATGCACACATACCATACCCAGGCAAAGTCAGTGGTTGAAAACCTGCAAACTATCAAGGAAATGGCCACTTTGAGTTCACACAATAAGGAAGGTGCAGCAGTCAAGATGGTGTCTTGACTGAAAAGGTTAGTCACACTTCACTGGTGCAGGAATAAAAAGGGTCCATATATCACATCTTGTTGGAAGTGGTCATGTTAGCACAAAGAAAAAGGTGGTGTCCCTGCAACACTATAGGCAATGTAGTTGAAAGTGAAAATAGGGGAAATGTGCGCTGAAGGTGGTGATCACAAGGCAGATAATCAGTCAGTTACATTTTCACACAGAACCAGGCACCAGATCTGGAGCTGTCTCCCAACACTGAGGTAATGTGCCCATTGCAAAGTATCTTTGACTTCTTAGTTTGGAAAATAAATTATATAACTGGATTTCACAAACCACTCCACAACATGATGATTCTTTCCCTTGGACCTAAACTGGATGCATTTCATTAACAATGGTTTCATTTTGGAAAAAAAGAAACATTTACCCTTTGTAGTTTCTCATCATCATAAATATGTGACAGACAAACCCCGTTGTCCAGCATTTAACAGCATGAGTACTGCTACAGCTGAAGAGCTTATTGGATGGTCAAACTGGTCTGAAAACTCTCTCTCAACATGTTTTTTTTTCATTGGAATTGGGACTGTAACTTTTTGAACCTGACGATCCAGCTTTAATATTTCACACAGCTACTGACCAGTTGAAATTCACTCTTTTTCATTCTTTGCACTACTACTTCTGCCACTATGAACGGCTCCCAGGAGAGATTGTCCTAAGATGTGCACCATTATCCTCATATTTAATCAATTATTGTGTCTTGGCCTTGTCGGAGCAACTAAAGCCACTTTTGCTTTCTCACATGGGCAGGTCTATAAGAGTACACCTCTACCTCAGTTCTTTGGTAGAACTAAATTTGAGTGAAAACAGTTATTCAGTTTGTCAAATTTTCATTCATCTTGAAAACGTAATACCAGAACTATGTGCATGGTAAAATCTCACCTATGCTCCAACTATTTTTACTGTAATTTACATGCATTTATTAGGTTAATATGTAAAAAAGGACAATCCTCATTCACACATGAGCAAATTCTGCTTTTTCAATAGCTACTTTTACTACTCGCTCAGTTTGTAATATAAGGTTCATTTCAGCCAAGAACGGTGAAATTTGAGTAGTATCCTGTCAACGACTTATTAGACTAGATCCATCCATTATCTACCGCTTATCCTCATAGGGTCGCGGGGGGGTTGGAGCCTATCTCAGCTGTCTTAGGGCGGAAGGCAGGGTACACCCTGGACAAGTCGCCACCTCATCGCAGGGCACATAGAGACAGACAACCACTCACACTCACATTCTGTTAGACTATAGATATATATATATATATATATATATATATATATATATATATAGCAGGCAAAAAACACATCTAGTTTAAAATAAAACAATGAAGCAGCTCATATTTTTATTGTATATATCAACCCAGGTCAACGCAGGTTTTTCATGCAGTGTGAAAGGGTCGACGTGGCATTTTGACGCTCCAATCGACCCGGGAGTTTATCGGCTTGGCTCAGCTGCAGTGTGAAGATGCCTCTACCCGCAAGTTTACCCAGTAATGTTCATGTATCTGCCTGTCGCATCCTGCTTTAGTCACTGAGCAGCCTGTCAGGCCGTCACTGTGAAGCTCCAGAGCTGCAGAGCTGCTCACTCATGAGATCACTATATCCGTTGATCTCCAGAGACCGATCTCTGAAGGACAGAGATTTTCTTTAATCAAACAAATCAAATTTGTAGTGACATTATATACAGCTTTTATAGCGATCTGGCACACCTTGTTTATTGATCATGGCAGCATGCATGATCAAAATTGCAACACACAAAACAACGTTAACATGCGCCTCGCTAATGTCCATGCAGTCCATTGTTTACCTCACTGTGTTCTGGCGCACTTAAATCTGTAATGATGACGTTGTCAATGCGGTGACATATAGGAGGGAGGAAAAAACAGACACGCAGCTCTCACAGCAGGAGGTTCAGACCCGGGTCAGTCGACAGTGTGAAAGCTCCCTAATGCCAAGCCGAGGCGTGTCGACCCGGGTTAGAAAATCCTGTCGGTGTGAAAGCGGTATATGAATTGAATCCTGAAAAGAAATGGAAAGCAAAGGTGAACTTCATAAGCAGACTTTGAGAAACTTAGTCCATGTTTGGTCAGCCCACCATCACTTTGTTCACTCTCCTTCACTTTCACACACAATGTGTACAGACACACTAACACACCTGCCCACACACGTATGGGGCGCACTTGGTCACCCCTGGTGCGCTGGAGGTGGGCGGGGTGGGGGCGGGGGGCAGCGCCTGGGGCCATATGGCAGAGACACAGACATTTACATAATGTCATATTTTATTTAATTAGCCATTCTAAATGCAATCAAAAGCTGATGAGGGCTCTGAGCTGCCTTGCTGATTGGCAACATGATAGCGCTTTGACCCCAAACACAGCCGCTCCGCATCCCAATGATGCAATATTGAAACCATCCTGGCGCTCCTACACAAACCCAATTCACAACTCAGAGTGTGGGTCTGGGAAAGAGGGAGAGAGAGGCAGAGTGTGTGTTGCTTTGTTATTGTGACTGCATGAGAGACGGAAGTAACTTCATCATTCAGTAACTGAGACGGAGAGATGGAAAAAACATTTCTGGTAAACTGACACAGAAAGAAAACAAGAAAAAAAAAAAACGAAAGAGAAAGAAAGGGGGCGGAAGGACAGGTGTGGAAGAGAGAGTGGGTCAGCCAGTGTGTATCACATGGTTTGGGTTATATATTGGGGCCGCTTGGCTGGTGTGATGGTGCAGGTGTGTGTGTGTTTCTGAGAATCAGGAACTAGACCGATAGACTAGTCCTTTAGGACCACCCTGTTCAGCCAAGTGTCAAGCACACACACACACACACACACACACACACACACTGAAACTGCCATCCCAGAGGAGAGAAGCGTTGGTGGGTAAAGAGACCAGGTCCCCTTGAACAGGAAGGAAGGAAGGAAGCGAGGCCTAATGCCACTGTGAACACACAAACACACACATACATGCATCAGATGACTTCACAAGCTTGAATGCACATGTACTATATAAACCTATCAAAGTCAGTGTTCGTGCACACACACACACACGCACACAGCAGTGCCCTCAGCAGCAAGTCAAATAAACAGTTTGAGCAGGGCGGTCAGGTACTGCATGGTTTAACAGGGCCAAAGTGTTTTAAAGAGGCTGCTGAAAGGTGCTCAATATGGAATGGGCTTTTTTTCCTGCTGGAATAAATCACTCTTTGTAGTCCTCAGCTCACAGAACCCACATCAGTAAAAACAAGCTCCAGTACAAAGTATGGAAAATTAGACCTGATGCAGTAACTGCAGTCAGGTTTGATATAATTAGATTAGCATGTTCTGTATAGTTAAATTAATGGATTTCAATCAACAGTGCTGACAGATGTGTTTTTTTCCTTTATGGCCACATGCATTGGACTAATACTGTATATAGATTTGCTTGTATGCTCGCTGTACACTTTACTGATAGAAGATCTCAACTGTGCTCGCAGATGATTGAAATACAATATGGAAGCAGAAACAGGAGGAGACAACGGACAGGTGACACTTCCAACAGGATTATTTCTACAAATCGCAGTACCAGCAAACCAATATCTAATGTACAGTATAACCAGAAAAAAAATATGTAGAGGAAAATCAAAGGGATTAATTTAGCATTTAATTTTCAGTTATTCAGAATGATGTTCTTTCTCACTAGGAATAAAGAGACAAAAGGAAACAATGCTTACGGCTGAGGACACCTGGGATCAGACTAAAGATGTAATGTTTCCAATCCATCTCTACCTCTAATTATGTCAGCATACTGGATTTTCACCAGTATCAGTGTTCAAGTAAATATTGCTTGAACAAAGATTGTTAAATATGTAGTATATGAAACCACTGAAACATTTTGACTCTCCTCTATGCTGCTTTGTGCACCATGCTACTGTTTACTCTGAACGTGACACACTAAAAAAAAATGAAAAAAGAAAGTATACATATATGTAATGCTGCTCGGGTATCCATTGGTCCAGTTTACCTGGTGGAGTAGTGGTTGGGCAGACCAGTCTTCATCTTTTGGTACTGTTTGACATGGTGGTGATGAGGACATCTTGCTGAGGCTCCATCTGGTTGGTGTGGTGGAGAGGAGGATGTACTGCTATGCTCCATCTTTTTGGCATGGTGGCAAGGAAGATGTGTTGCTCATCCATTGCTGACACCTTGATGATGCTCTTCATCCCCTTGGACACTTTCACACATCTCTGTATGTATTAACTGTTGTTATATGGAGTGTTAAAGTGTTTTTTTATTGTTGTTATTCTGTACACATGGCATCCTGGAAGAGGGATCCCTCCTCTGTTGCTCTTCCTGAGGTTTCTTCCATTTCTTTTTCCCTGTTAAAAGTTGTTTTGGGGGGCAGTATTTCCTTAGTCAATGTGAGGGTCATTTGTAAAGGTCAGAGGGAGTCATATTCTGTATCGATTGTAAAGCCCTCTGAGGCAAATTCGTAATTTGTGATATTGGGTTTTACAAATATAATTGACTCGACGTACAGAGTTGGAGGAAAAGGGGTACAAGACGCAAACACACATTGTTTTTCATGTGCTGGTGGTCCCTATTATTCGCAGGACCAGCAGGACTCTGGTCATTGTGTTTAGAGAGGGGGTGGTGGGGGTGAGGGGCATCTGTCTGATTAGGAATTGATTCAGTCTGGGACTGAGACAGGGGTGGAAGGTCGCAGCCTTGACAGTGACCCCCCCTGCCGAGACAGTGATTATGTGTGTGAATGTGTGTGTGTGTGTGTGGACAGCTTCTATACAATCATTTCTAAGAATATGAAGATGGATCATTTCTGCTTATATTTGCATTCATAGTATTTTTATGCATGTGTAGTTATTATGTATGTGTGTACGTTTTATTTGTGTGTGTGTGTGTTGGTCTCATGATAAGGAGTGTCTCATTAGGCCCAAGAGGAGGCACAGGAGGAGGTGCAGGGTCACTCCAAAGGGAAAGAGGAGATCGATCAGGAAGGTTATCACCCCACCGCCATCACCACCATGCCCGTCACCTGCTACACACACATTCAGATAACACACAGATACACACTCCGTTAGACTACAGCACCCTTAAAAGTCCTGTAATTTCACACAATTTGAACATTTTTTAAGGTAGTCCCTGAAACTCTCACAGATACACACAAGCAGTTAGCATCCACTCTGTTGACTGCACTATTTGTGGCGATACCTCAGGTTCCTCCGCATTGACACGTGATAGACAGGCACATTAACAAGTAAATGAATACAAAGGAGATGTAGGCACACAGTGAAGGACAAACAAAGTGCAAAATGACCTCAACGTACACACATTATGTGCACACACACAAACACACTCCAATCTAAATTACGGGTGCAAATTGGGTGAAGGGGGAGACGCAGGAGGGGGTTGGAGGCGACTGAAATGGAAGAGCCGGACTGATCAATACTGCTGGAGATTTTCCTCCCTCTACTCTCTTCTCAATTGTCATGCTCCCTCCAAGCAATTAAAGGCTCTCTGTCTCTCCTGTTCACTCTGCCCCCATCCTCCTCTTTTCTTTCTTTCTTTCAGCTCATCTATCCTGCCTCTGGAGTTCTGTGTCCACGGTTTTTTGAGCCAGCTCTCCCCGCCAGTTCTGTCTTGACCGTTTTCTACAGTTTCTGTGCATTGCATTGTGTGCAGGCAAGTGCTGACTGTGTATAATGAGGGAGCTGAAAAGTTTCAGTATGATCCCAGAGCATTTTTGAATTTCATTTAGAAGTAGAGAGATTTCCCTTTACTGTATCTTGGATACTAATTAATTGTAAGTTTTAAGGAAAAAATAAAGCATTTTATAAAGAAATCATCAGTGTGTGCACTCATGTGGCCTGTGGATTTCCACCAACCATTGAGTTTCCACTCTCAGTGTGACGATCCCCATTTTGCTGTGAGCGCCACACACCAAACTGTGGTTGGGCTTTGATCAGCTGCTCCACCAGTTACCCACGTATCCATTTGAGCCCTTCTAAACTGCTCTGTGAATGGAGGAAATGGGAAATGTGTGAAACGCTTTGTGTGCATGCATGAGTGTGAGTGAGTGTGTGTCAAAGAGAGAGACAGTTGCACTGTGTTTGTGTTCCTATTTGCACCTGCATGTCTGTTTTTTGTATTTCGTATGTTCGTGTGTTTTTAAGTCCATGCTTCAGTAATAAACTTGTGTGTGTCCCTCTTCCATCTGTGGGTGACCTTGCTGTAAAACAGAGATACTGCCCATCAGGTCTGTGCTTGAAACACACACACACACACATATTTCCTCACCCGCCCACACACACACACAAACACACACACACACACACACACACACACACATGCAAACACAGCGGGTGGCCACAAACACAAGCATACAGATGCTAGGGCAGGTTGTACACAGCAGGTCAGTGTTGGCTTTGTGTAACTCAGCATGGCACCAACATAGATTAGCACCAGTGTGTTGAGGTAACACTTTGTTAAAGAGCTGCTGCAGCATTGTGATTACTCATTGACCCTAACACCCACAGGCACATGTAGTGAAACCAAAGCACATCATGATTTAAGGTGGAAATAAATGTGTTTGGCCAAAATAACATATTTATTTTGTCTGTTCTTGTTGTGATTTGAGTCTTTTTTTGGGCTAGTTCCACCTCTATAAACACTCTACTACTTTTTATCTCAATGTACCAAAATAGTTGCTATTATTAACTTCCCACTTGTACAAAATTGGAGATCATATCCAATATGATGATATTGGATATTGGTCAAAACCTGGCATATTGCTGGTAACAAGCTGTTTCCTGTGAAACTTTGCACTCTGGTTAGCTTTAGCTGCATGCTAGACATTGTAATGTTTACAAGCTTGAAGTCTATAAAAATGGGCTGGTGTGCTAGCGAACGTCACCATTTCCCTTTAACTCCGCAAACATCTCTGCACACAGAAATCCAGGCAAGAAGAGTCATCCTGCAGTTGGCAGCATAATCATACATTTATCTAAGCAAATCCCATTTCATTGGATAAGTGTATTAGCTTTTGAGTCATAGTAGCAAACACATTTATATCCTCGACAGCTGAAGGTTGTTTCACTCCTACTATCTGTCAGCCATGAGCTCGCCCTGTGCTATATTTATGTCCAAATGACATAGCTATGTAAACAAAGCACAGAGAAGTTGGATTACAACACACAAAGAGGGAGAGCGACTTTTCATTCATTAGTCCCCATGTCTGCTGCTATATTGATGCTCTGAATCTTGCATCTCGCTGGATGCAGAATTATTTCACCTGGAAATATGAAACATCACAGGCGTTAAAGATACTCAACAGCAGTTTGACTGCATCTTTACAGCATCAACATTGTTGTCGTGGTCATAGTAGTAACATTGTCTGCGTTATTTGTAATAACACTACTATCGGTGTTACATTGTTGTTGTTGTTGTTGGATTGAAGCGTCCTCCCATTCTTTATCCCAGCAGAGGAGTCTTTCAGCGCCACTCAGGCTCCTTTAGGTGTTCGGGGTGGGGGCGCAATGTCACTAAGAGAGAGAGAATTGCATTGTGGTACTCTGAGTGTGACGCTTCGCCTTCACAGACAAATCGATTAGAGACAGTTCAGCACCGTGGATGCTCCAGGCGTTTCACATAGAGAAAGAAAGAGATGGAGGGAGGGAGAGAGGCCCTCCCCCAGCTCATTTTGAGGGGAGAGAGCAGCCAAAAGCATGCAGACTGAATACACAGACACTTAAACAGCGATGCACTGGCTCAAATTAATACTGCTTTTGATGATATGGTGACATCAGCATTATGCTTAAAAAGTACCATATTGCTCATTTATGTTGCTTTTGAGAATAACTCCAACATAAAGACAGACATTAAGTAAAAAATATCTTTAAGTCATGTGCCAAATTAACTCAATTCAACATCATATTTTTTCACATTTTTATGACAGTTGATGTATCCTATAAGTTAAAGTTAAGTAAGTTAAGCTGTTGTGGAGCTTCAGATCATTTTGCACTAATCCAACATCTACATTTCTATGGACCTTGTTGTGAGATGTGAGTGTTTTTTCAATTACTCCGTCCAAGGTCAGTCGCAACTTTTAAATTAACATGAGCCAGAAGTCCTTGACATGCTCGGAGGAATGGAAAGTTGAACATCTCAGATCCAATCACAACTCAGGGAAACTCCAAACCAAACCCTAACCACAAAGCTGCCAGCTTCTGATGAAACTCTGCTTTATGTACCCAAGTCCATTCACTCCAAACCAGAATTTGAATATTGATAATGATTGTCCTGAAGGGTATAGAGTATAAGGTTGGTGGGGCCTGATGACATCACACCACATACTGGGGAGACATCGCTGTCCATCTCAGATATACAGTATGAGCTTTTGCACCATTTTACAGTGCATCATATCATTCTTCGTACATATTTAATACAACTTTTTAAAGGCATTTGTTGTTGTATATTCTGACATTTTACGAATTAAATAACTGTAAACACATCTAGACACAAATCTTTTCCATCTTACCCTCTCTTTAACACACACACACACACACACACCTCCTCGTTGCCCTGTCTGGGCTGAAAGGTCAGTGTGTGTCTGGGATCCCCTCAACTCATTAAAGGTCACTTATATTCAGACCAGACACATGTAAGACGTACCTACACTCCCACATACACATTCAAACATGGATGCACAGCATATTCATTGCCTGCTTGTGAAATGAAAAACAGCGGCGCAGTCCCGTGTGTAAATTAAAGGGCGACACACTTTCAAATGAACCTGTCAACGTGCTCTATAATAAGCCTGAATTCAGACAATCATGGTGAAGGATGTTCTTGCATGATGTTGGTTTTGTTGACATACGCTGAGAGGTTCAAGTACTGATGAATGGGAACATGGTTGTTGCTATGTTTAGCTTGTCCTTAAAATAAGTCATTTCAAATCAGCATGATTGACATGGCAGGTGAGAAACTTCTGTTGCCAAGGTAATACACAATGCATACAGTATGAACTGTTGAGTAGTTGTGACAGTGGCAGATGACTTAGTAATTAAGCAGAAATATGAAAAAGCAGTGTTAGCAGAAGTAATATGACAGACAATTATTAACGTCAATCAATTGACAAACTTTTTATATAAATGTAGAAAGAGGTAGAGGGAGCACTACTGTGTCTCTGTGTACCACTATTAAAGTTCACAGTGCTTACACTTAATACACGTAATAACTTAAAATGGTAAAAAAAAAAAAAAAACGTTATGAGCATGAAATCATAGAAACTAAATGTAGTCCAGTATTGTAAAGCTCCAGTCTCCCTCTTGTAAAGAGTCCTTGATGTAGCTGATTGCAGACCAGAGGCTAGAGCTGTGTGAGTTGATTATGATAATGACAGACGGTGTTAACGAGGGGCCAGATCTGAGATCAGAGACAAAGCTGTGGTTATCCAAAAACTGACCCCAGTTTAGCATAACAATAATCTTGCTAGACTTTCTCTCTTTCTGTCCATTCATCATGTATATATATATATGTATATATATATATACATATATATATATATATATACATATATATATATATTATATTAACATCTGAGTGATGAGAACAAATCATGACCCCAGCAGGTCAGTGGTATTTCAGTTCTCAGTGCAAATACATTAGCATAAATAATGTGTGATATGGTCATTCAAACAAGGGAACATTTGACAACCTTTATGTGGTTGTCCAATTAGTAATGAGGGTAAGATGTGCCCTGCTAAATTGTAGATGTTTGTTTGATTATGCTGCAGCAGCCTGGTGTCAACTTCAAGCAGTACAAAGTCACCAGTCACCATAAAAACAAACAAGACGTATAAGTACTAAGAAAATCTGGAGCAGGTTTTTCAAACCAAACAGCAAAATGCAGATAGAGTACCTTGTCCCTCCATGGATGGTAATGAGCTCCACACTGTGATAAAATAGCATACAGATACATTCTTCTGGCTGTATCTGCTCTATAAACACAACTCCAGGTTGTTCTGACATCTAACATCCCAGTGCAGAGAGGCGGTGGCCCAACTGATCATCCATCTTTTATTTATTTATTTTTTTTTTTTTACCTTAAATCACTGTCACACGCATACATGAGTACTCACACAGACCATCACACTCCACTGTCTGGGGATTATTTGAATAATTATGAATAATACATGAGTGTCTCCCCTCCCCCGGCTCCCACCGCTACCTCTTATTGGCTTTGGCACACCGCCACTCATTCACCAGTTTCGGCCCGTCGGTCTGCCTGTCTATCTAGCTGTGGGACCTCGACACAAGACGCGCTTCCAACAATCAGACCTCATTTTCCTTCTTAAAAAGGAGATCAGTGCAGGCCCATGACCACAGCAATCACATTAGCAAAGCCCTTTCTTATGGAAACTGGCCATGTTTAGAGAGAAGAGAAATTCGGGGGGTGCAATCACCAAAACAGAAATATATTGTTCCTACACTTTGGAATGAGTCAGTCTATCTAATCTGGTAACCATGCAATGGTTTATGATTTTAGACAACTAATATTTGGTGTATATTGTATATTTTCTTTGGAATGTGGGTTTTGATTCAGTACAGAATGTCAATGAACTTTTTTTTTTCATATAAATTAAGTTACTTCAACATGAAATCTGTTCCCATCTGTACATGCACCCTCACATCGTCACCATTTTATATCCTGTAGATATAGAAATGATCCTTAATGATTATGCCAGTGGAATAACTTGCCTGGTATAACAATTACTTGTAAAGATGAAGAAGAATGAAAAGAGAACGTCTGGACAAAAAGCCATCAACACCTTCACTTCTCCAGCAAGAACCATGAAAAGCTCTTTGCTGTTGATTTCTGTTCATCTTTCGACCATATTCATTATCATCTGTTGGTGGAGAAACACATGTTATGGGGAAAAGACGGTGGTTATGGCAAATGAACTGTAATTAAAGTGTCAATAGAGAAGTAATTTGTCTTTAATTTATCATTAGAAGTAAATGCTGACTTCCAAATGTAATGATTATAGAATAATGACAACATCTGTGTTTGGATCGGTTCCCTATAAGCGTCACTTTCACTATGCAATTCTCTGGGTTGTGTTTTGTGTTACATTTGCAGTCACTTCAGTTGTGTCTTACTTCTCAACATAGCTCTAGAGAACATTAAAAATTTGAAACTTTTATTTGAAGTTGTATTTATTATTTCACATCTGTGAAGACAAAAATGAATAGTGTAATGCAGCAAGGAGTGGTCATATACAGCATGGTGACTCAATGGGAAAAAAGACTCATAAATTTAGATTTGTTTGGCAATATGCCATTCATCAAGTCACTGGTATTATTTTTTACTTTATTGTTGACAACATTTTCAGTGTTTTAGTAAATTTTACCATATTTGATCATCCAATTTGTCTCAATTAAGAAAAGACAGCTTTATGTTGTTTTGTAGTCTGTCGTTTGTCATAGTTTACATTGCCTCAAGACAAAATTGGAAAAGCAGATTTAAATTGATATTACACTCAAAAACAAAGTTGTAGTAAACAAATATTTACCAAGCAAACGCTACACACTAAGAATCAAATGCGTCACCATCCTGATTTATTGCTGATTTCTTCATGCAATTGTTATTTTTACCCCCTCAGGCCAGATTTTCATTTCCAATAACATCAGAATTTGTCATTTCCATTCATATTTAGTTTTAAATGTTAAATGAACACAACTATATGACAGAATACCATTTGATAAGTGTTTCAATCCATCAGACAGAGACTTTGTGATTGTGTGTCTGTGTGATCCTTTGCTTATGTTGCAAACATGCAGGGAGGAGAGGTTGGAGGGGAAATCAATGGCTCTTCTGAGCTTGTTGCTTGACATAACCTTGACAGACATGGCCAAGGGTACATTCGGATGCTTTTGAAGTGGGAAACAGGTCATCTTTCAACCACTACTGATGAACTGATGAAAATAGCAACAAAACTACTTGTTTACATTTCATAAAACATCATGGTTTGGTTTAAAATAGGCACATTAATTACATTAATTAAATTAACTATTTGAGTGCAATGTCATTTAAGATCCGATGCTTGAGTGCCATCGACGTAATAACACGTCAAAGTGTTTTTTCGGCAGCGGGTCACCGATCACGGTCTCCCGCATCCTGTGAGTAATTTTGGGGCTTCTGGGAGATGTAGTCAGAGCATAAACAGACAGTATAAACAGAGAAGTGGAGACGTGGATCGTGATTAGAGAGCAAAACGGACAGATTTTGGACAAAAAGTGGCATTTTTGGTGAAACTGGCCTCTACTCTACCTCTGATAAAACAAGAATGGAACAAGGTAAAAACATGTTTGTGATAAATCAAAAACAAATCCAAACCAGGAGAAAATGGGTTTTACTTGAGATATAATCTGTTAAAACATTTTTTACACGTCTGTCTTGGTCATACGAAATGTGATCGAGATATGTGTGTGTGTATCAAGGAACCAATAAGCTGTGAACCCTGAGACCTATTAACTAATTATCACTTGAACGTCACTGTACCGCCCACATCCTCGTCACGCAGTAACACACCCAGTAATATTCTCCAACACTCACATCACTGGCTCAGATGGTGCCACATGGAGGATTTGGGCCCAAAGTCTCCACTGAGGTGAGAGGTGAGTTGGTGTCACCACACTGTTTGTGCCATGCAGTGTGTTGGGGATAATGCATTACAAGCTTGTGAACAAGTGTACGTTCCCTCTGCTGGGTCGCTGGAGGCTTTATAAGTCAAACCAGGTCAGTCGTGTGACCAGAGGACAGGCAACAGTCTGGTGTCTGACATACATAAACACACACACACACACACACACACACACGCACCATTCTTTCTTTGTCTTTATTTCAACCTATAGTAGCTTATAAGAGAACATCATTATGCCACAGGATCCATCTTGTGTGTTGACAGGACCATGTAAAATACATGGAGCTTGTCTTGGCTGAATGTATTGCTATGGAAGCAGAGGAGACCAGCCTAATGACCACACGGCTTCATTATTTCAAATATTAATGCAATTTCCCTCCTTTTTGGCTTCAGCGCATTAGAGAGCAAACCACCATCACTGCTCTGCTGTGGGAAGAAAAAACTGGGTAAACTTTGACTAACTTCTGTTGGTGATTATCATAATTTAATAACCATTAAAATGCAAAAAATAATAATACCACCAAAAAAGCATTAGTTACCTCATTTACCCACAACAAGTTGATACTCACAATAATTTATGATGCATCTGTCACAGCATAGCCACATATTCCTGCAATTCAAAATCAAACTCAGATAAATGTCTGTGAATCTGGTCTCTAGATTGCGTCGTTTCTTCCTGTAAACTGTCGGGGAAATGATGGACCTGCAAAATAAAACATTTTATTCCCCAACATGATGGTCTAAATTCTGTTTCTAAGCTTTTCGCCACGCTGATAGGATCAAAGTTCTTTCCTGTCTTTTTTCCTCCTCCTCCATATCCATGTAGATCCTGCTTCATCTTTATTCCACCTCAACCTCTGCTCCCTGTTTCTCCTCCCTGACACTTCCTCTCCTTGCAACACTCTCCCTTCTTTTTCATCTACATTTTCTCATTCTTCCATTATCTCCTTCTTTTCTTCATTCATGCCTCTTTTCCTTCCTTTTCTCCATCTTGTCGTCCTCCTCCTTCCACTTCCCTTTCTTTCTTCCTGCTCTCCTCAAACCCTCCGACCTTCTACCATTTTCTTCCCCGTCCTCATTTCCTCTCCTTTGTCAGGGAATCAATTTCTGCCCCGGGCCTGGCCGACACCCCCTTCTCCACCACACACACACTGAAATAAGAATATGGAACATACAAACACACATTGTCATGCACTAAATACACATACAGTACAAACACACACACACACACACACACCATCCTCTCAGTGTGGTCAGGCGACTGGGGCTGACCTTTTCACCGATTCCCGTTATTAGAGAAACTGACATTCAAACCTCCCCCAGCCCCCAGGACACTGAGACCACTTCTGAACCACACACACACACACACACACACATCTCTCTCACTTTTTTTAGTCTCAGCATCTCACCCTTCTGTGCCTCAAAATTCGTCCAGGAGACATTCAAAAAGCCATCTGAGGCTGCTGGTTTTTTGTTACTTTGTTTAAATCAGAAAGAGTTAAAAAGTGTGTGTGTGGGTGTGTGGGTGTGTGTGTGTGTGTGTGAGTCCAGGACAGGGATTCAGCACAAGTCTTTGGCTATTGATAGAGATTGCAAATGCAGTAAAAACACACTCCATTATAAAAGTCAATAAACATTTTTTGGAGCTTGATCAATGTTTTGGGTTTGGAAAAAAATAATGTTTTCCCTATTTCTACATTCCATTGTCATGATTGCTGAGAGTGTGAAAATAAACACTACAAGATCAATTTATCAACACTTTAAACTCCACTGTTACTAAAAATCAACACGCTGACAGTGGAAAATATTCTGTGATTACAGCCATGTTTGGGCTGCACCACGGTGCAGATTGTCCAGTATTGATGTGTGTTTATAGCAGCATTGTGATGAATGTGATGTGATGTTTTCTTTCTGCTGTAATGTTTCCAAGGAAGGGAAGGTTCGCTTACAATATGTATGTTCTGCTTATGCCTCCTGAGGCTTGCATTTCACTACCATTTGGCTCTAAATGAGAGGAGATTGATGCCACCTGGGCTTAAGTGGCACTGCCTCCACAGCTCCTCCCTGATTGGCTTCAGGCAGCAGGTGATTGGCTATAAAATGTCATGGAAGACAACAAAGTGGTTGGCTTGTGTTTTTCCTTTTTGTGAAGTTAGTTTAGTTTTTTTGGAGAGTGAATGTATGCATGCTGATCCATGCTTCCCATTCACACTACACTCAAAAAAGCCAAACTGGGTGTCTGCTACATTAATTCAAGTATAACATGTTGCTTCTACCATATATAGTCATGTTTTGTGGTTGAACATTATTAAGCAATGTTATTCTAGCATGATGTGCAATAGCTTAACATTGTATAAATTATGTTGACAGAACCCAATGCATTTTGGGTAAATTAGCAAATTGTGTATATAACTCCAGAGCAGAAGGTGGCAATAGTGAGCGAGCTGGGAGTTTTAGAAACTTTACTTCCTGATGTTGGGCACACAGTTCAAAACATGCTGAGAGTTGGCAGTGTTTGTTGTGGAAGACAGTAAGCTAAGTCCTTTACTTGCCTTAAAATAACTTAGACTTTAAAAATAAACCACTGCACAGAAATGTCACTTAACTTGTTGTTGTCCACTCTATTAATTTCATCACTGAATGTTTTTGTAGTGTGCTCACTAATCATAGCAGCATTAGCAGCTAATCATAGCGGCATTAGTAGCTATGGTTAGCTACTTAGCATTTGCATCGCTTATCCATATTATTTTTCATTGTTCACCCAACAAATGACTATTTTGAGTGTACCAACTGCAGTAGTCTTTTGCTTAGTTTAGCAATCCAAACTGGACAGGAAGCATCTAACAATATGTTGCATTGTGGGAAATACTGAGCCATACTCAGGGCTAGTTTTTCCAGTTTCAATTTCCATCTTCCTACCTCCAAGCATTCCAGATGAACAGAGCAATACAAAAACAATGTCTGACCATGACCCATTTTTTTTTTTTGTCAAGTGTACATTTAATAGAATTTTCATCTAACGTTTTCCTGAATAAGTTTGTGCAGATAGGATAACGTTCAGAGATATATTAGGTACACCTTGCTAGCACCGGTTCAACCCATTGTTCCTTAAGAGCTGCTTTAATTCTTCATGGCATAGATTCAGAAAGGTGTTGGAAACATTTCCCAGAGATTTTGGTCCATATTAGACACTTTTTTACATCAACTTGCCTACAGAAAACTGCTACTTTGAGAGGTCAGGGGAGATGGATTTGCCCAGAGTTCACAAGTTGGAACTCTAGTATGACTTTGAGTGTCATTTCATTGTACTTTTTTCTGGTAGCACACTGGAAAATTAGTTCCAAGTTTGTCTTAAACACAGCAATAAAGTCAGAATATCTTGTTCTTTTTTTAATCAGTCTCTGAGTCTCCTAGCTTTACAGAAGCGCTAAAATAAATGCCTGGGGAACCATTCTAATTTTTTATGGACTTTTATTAAAGTTCACACCCGCCTGCACCTCGCTATGTGTCTGTGAATTAAAACAGTGGCAACACGTTCCCCTTAGTAGCCTAACATTTTGTTGCATAAGTATCAAACTAATGTTACTATGAAGGTAGAGCATGTGTTTTTGGGAAAATATGTTGTTTCTCTCCCTCTCTTGGTTAAACACTATGGGTCACAGAGTACCCACCTTTATTATTTATAATTTCATTGATAGTTACCATTGTTCTTTTGCTTTTAGTGAATAAAAACAAGCAGCCATCTGCCATAATCCTAACAATCATTTAGCTGGGCAGGCCAAAAGCATAAATATAGTGATGGAATTAACATATACACATGTATGTATTTATTTGCACACAACCTTACCACAAACAGTAATTGAGCATAGCAATACACTCACTTTGGTCTCATTTAGAATGGGCCAAACTGATTACTGTTATTACAGTGAAATGGTGCCTAGTTTAGTGGAACTCATTTGAAGTTACACACAGACAGAAAGAGGGAGAAATGAAAATAAACACAATCAGCTCGGGCTGCCGTCAATCTATCATTACTTTGTGACTGTGTTTTAATAGGTCGAATGGGTGGATGAATGGAATAAAGAGATAAAATCAGGGATACACAGAGAGAAGAGCAGTGAGTGTGCACATATCTGGCTGTAGTTGATAATCCTAATTTCCAGCATGGGTTGCATAGCAGCATAATAGTGTTAGACTGAAGCTGTCAATCATCTAAAACATGATGGCAACTGATGCCTTTATGCACACAAACAGGTCTTGGAATGACTATAATGCACAAATGCACTCAGTGACCCTGTGCTGCAGGACACGTTTGAGTGCTTCTTTAGACTGTGTGTGTGTGTTTACTGTACAAAGAGCCTTCCAGCATCCCTGTGATGTCACTCAACACCTTGGGTGTGGCTGGTGGTAACTGCTGTGTGTACCCTACGTGCATGATCTTGTGTGTTTTGTACAAAGGTGCAGATGGGCCAGTAGAACAGGTCAATCATATGACCAGTGCTGTGTGTCACAGGGTGTGTGTGTGTGTGTATCTTGTGACAGTTTCTATGGATAGAAAGCCAAGTGTGTGTGTGTGTGTGTGTGTGTGCATGAGTGAATGAAACTAGCCTGAGGGAATGGGACAGGTAGCATACCTTGCATGTACATGTCTTGTTTGTCTTATCTCTCACTATCACTTTCTCTTTTGTATAAAACATGTCCATCTTAAAGAGACACTACACTTTTTGCACCAATAATCTTAGGTGTGGTTGGATTATGTTTATGCAGAGTGATAACAGTATGTTTACTGACTTCCCACCAGCAAACAAAGTAATTTGTGTTTGCTGCACAACCAAACTACAGAATGGAGGAAATACAAACTCAGTTGTCTATCAGCTGCTTGGAGGCAGGACTTGTGTCTGATTAAGTAAAAACATTGCCACCAATTTATCACACCAAAGTCCAACAGCTTGTTGTGTTTGCTGTCAGCATGGAAGCTTTGTATGTTAGGATGTCAGATTCAGTATGTCTAAATGTTTTAATGAGTTTGACCTTCTTTACCGTGCATCTCTGTCTCTCTCGCTCTTTCTTTTTGTTACTCTTCCATGACCCAGAAAGAGAAAAAGCCACCTCATCAGGTTCACCCTCCACCTGTAAGTCAAAAATAGAGCTTGTTGAAAAGACAAATACTCACACTGCTTTTGGGAAAAAAAGAAAGGTAAGTATACTGTACGCTACTTTAATGAAAGCACTCTAGCCAACATCTACAACTAACTTTTGTAAACCAGCCATCGAGGTCAGTGGATTTAGAGTTTCACAAGCCAGTTTGTCCTCATTTCTTAACAGCGTAAGCAGTGCAAAGGATAGAATATACTCTTGACTTCTTGACTAAATCACATACCTGCTCATAGCATCAGGAGCAGAAACTGACATTAACCTTTGAGCCACTTCACTTTTTGATTTGTGATCCTTTTAAGTGGCTCAACAGCATTCTATGGGGATGTATAAGCTTCAGCAACTTGAACGGTTAAAACAACACAAGTAAAATTTAAATTCTAAAGGCTTATAATACCTAGCTCCAACTACGTCCACCATGTGTTTTAAAGTTTAATGGTTTAAATTAGAGTTTAGTGAATGGTGAAAGGTGTAATGTGTATTATCTGGGCAGAATTCAAATTTAAAACATTCAAAACTGAACTTGTTGTATGTATTATGTTGCAAAGATTCCTGCTGAATTAGCATGCTAACCAGCTAGCCTTGGATCATCCTGTCCTGTAATACCACTTGTACCTCAAGGGGCGATAGTGAGTCACTGTCACGTCAAGTCTTGAGCTGTTATTTTGATCGGTTTTCAGAGTTTCAGCAGGTTGGTTGAATGTTGTGTATTTTGTCCTGGTGTTTGTCAGTAGCTGATGACAGAAAATTTAGATAGGATGGACCCAGTAGTAGAGGTGAAAACCTGCCATCTATTTGTTTGGAGGCTCTCCTAAAGGACAAACTGTAATGATTCCAGTACTTTCATATAGTATTTAGACAGTCATGAGACGCTACCTAAACAGTTTCAGGTGACGCAGCAGCTCCTGAAGGCAAGGTGAGGCCAGGTTCACTCCAGGTTTCACCAACTGTCTACCCCTGCAGCTGTTGTTTACCATGTGACACATTCACATGTTTGCGTGGGATCACAGTGGCAGACATCAAAACCTGGACCTGAATGACGGGGGGGCGGGGCTGCTGTGATTCTGAACTAGAGCCAACACACCAAATACACTCCCACTTCACCGTGTGCACACACACATGTTTAGTCTTCCCCCTGCGGTGAGCAACAAAGGTGTTCAGTCATGTGAAACCCAAGCCTCAAACCCACAGGTTGACCTTTGACCTTTCACACAAACACACACATTTGAACCTACGGGAGGGAAAAGGAGTGGAAGAGATTAAAAGAGAGGATGTGTGTGTGTGCTGTATCAGACTTGTAGACATGCGAGAGGGTCATAGTCACATATACACAGTGGTTCCAGACAAAACAGTCTCACACACAATGTCCCCTTTTTGACGTGTGTGTATGTGTGTGCGTATCTCTTTGCTGCACATACATTAGTATCTTATGATTTATATGGTGTCCCAGCTCTCTCTCTCACACTTTTCCAGCAAAGGTGACACAACTCCCTCATCTGTGTAGCTGCAATTAACCTCCATAACCCTGGTGTATGTGTGTGTGTGTGTGTTGGAGAGTGTGTGTCCTGAACTTGGTTACACAAGGCATACATGAGTCTCTGAGGTATGTCGTCACACACACACATACACACACCCTTAGACATGCACACTGATAATCCACGGCTTTCCTGGACATCCTTTTATCCAGATCAGGCCCCAGGGATTTTCCGTTGGCCCGGCCAGAGCAAGAGGCCTCTTTCTGGGGTCAGAGATCACAGTGATGCCCCTCATGACCCTGGAGGATCCAAGCACAGCATAGCCTGAAATGTTGTTGCTGTGCTATGAGATCAGAGGGTCAGAACGCAGTCAGGGAGGATGATACAACACAGAACATAATCACACATAGTTGACGAGTGAGATTTTCTTTTTCATCATTCTGCCACAGCGTAAAAAGGGCAGGTTATTTGGCTATATTTGGTTTAACGGCCTCTTTGGTTTACCACGTTACAGCAATAGAACCAGACAGATAGCACTGTCCTTGGAGTGGCACACAAGACATCATAAACTGTTTATAAGAATGCAGCAGTTGCCTGATAATTGCTGTAATTGGAGTGGGAGGTCATAAATTTGTCTAAAGATTACATTGCATGATTCCTTTAATCTTGGCTCTGAACCTTAAAACTGCATGTAAAAACCTTAGCTTGATCGATTCTGTCGAGTAAAAGGCTTAACAATTGTCCAGTTATTATTACATTCTGAGAGCAAAGATTTAAATAACACAGTGAAAGATGCCAATCTATTAACAACCCCATACACAGAGCATGCACATTTGACACATGTTGTACTGCTCCCTCCCTGACCCTCCCCCACCCCCATTCATTCAAGCTTTCATTCATTCACATTCACTTTAACAATGAATGTGAACTTCAGACTAAAAGAATGAAAAGAGAAGAAAAGCAAGAGAGGGCGCTTTCTTTTCTTCCTCTAAGCCTACTCCCTGACCTTATGACCCCTCACAGGGCCAGACAGCCCTCCCCTCCCTCGGCTTCCTCAACCCATGACATTCTCAGTTACAAAACCCTCAGAATATTCAGTTTGTAACAAACATGAATATGGAAAAGTTGGCAGGGCAGATGAGAAAGGGACACATGGACAGAAATACCTTAAAGAAGTTTGATTTACCTTTTTTTCCACCTTGCATTCTAGCACTGATGGTCTATCGATAGATTTTAACTTCTTCTATCTCAGTTTAACTCTGTGTGTGTGTGTGAGTGAGAGAGAGAGAAAGCATGCATGCTAGTGTGGGGTTAGGGTTTTATAACTGCTTCTCTTAACACTGATTCAAGTAGCACTGGTCTGGTGATTGTGACAATATTATCAGTATCAGCAGTGATTGAGCCACAGGTGGTTTTGAATATATATATATATATATATATATATATACACACACACACAGTATATAAAAGTAACACAATTCAACATTTCAGAAAGGTGCTGCCTCAGTCGTGGCAGAAAAACAGACAAAGCACTGGCAAAAGACTCAAAACAAGATTATATAACTTGTTAAGGCAGATATGTTTTGTGGTGCGATCTTTGAGTAGTCTAAACAGTCTGTGTGGCCACACCATGACACAACAATTAGCAAGGTCAGAAAAAGAAAGGAGTCAATAAACACATGAACTCTGACCTTTTACCTCCTGATATCTCTTTCACAACTTCTGACTTTAACGTACACCCACTGAATGCACAGTGCAACTAATACATTCAGCAGTATTTAAACAGTTTTCTTATGAAACACTCCTGGTAAAATCCATACTGGTGTAAAAACAAAGTATGTCAGTGTTACTTACTTAACCTACATGTGAAGAAAGGGACATGATGTAAGCTTAAAGGGATATTTCAGGTATGCTTAACTTCAGTGTAGTACTTACAGTAGACAGCGATCAACACATCCCCGGTTTGGAGAAACAGACATAAGTATAGTCACAAATTCAACGAAATGTTTCTGTGTATGGGGTCTGGCAGTAAAACATATTTTATCCACCTAAAAAAAAATCAGCCACATGGTTCTGCCAAAGCTGCACTTTGCTTATTTCAATACAGGACAGAGAAAATGAATTCAAATGGTGAAATCACAGTTTGACCAACCTTATTTGCCATATTTGGGTGCATACAGCACAATGAATAAAAAACGGCTAAACTCTTTCTTGTCTCATGAATCTTCACTGTAGCAATGTTCCTACCAGATCTCAGCTTTTACTGTGGTTGGGTGTTGTCATATCCACCCAAAATTCAAATGAAAACTATATGACTCTCATAAACATGAAGTTTCCATGAAGGAACATGTTCCAAGAAGTTCTTCTGTGTGTCTTAGGTCTACGTGTTTCTACCAATCATATTTTTGCTCGCTCTGTAGCCCTTCTTAGTGTGCAAACAGAGAGCTTATTCAACTTGATCAAATAGCCTCGCCACAATGAATCGATATCAGGTCAGGGATTAACTTTATTTTCACCTGCAGTGATTGGAGAGTTTCACTGCGCAGTTCTTCGCTCCTACACAGGGGTGTTAAGTGTGTTGTGGTCAAAAGCAGTCAATGTCCATCCATTATTCCTTTACTGGCTTTGACTGCAAATTTTTTACATGCTGGACCGGCCTTGTGGCCATTATATGTGCTAAGTAATGTTCAATGATTGTCCATTACAGTAAGAGCCATTTACTTTGCAGCCAGTTCCTATAGACCGCAGTGGTCAGCATGTATTAAATGGCTCAATATGTATAGATGTAGCTACTCTGTATGGCAGACAGAGGCTGGCCAAGACCAAATGCACTTCTGTGGCATAGCACAGTATGTACACAGATACCAAAGTACACTCAGTAGGAAGAAAGACAGACAAAACACACATATTCGCACACACATACATTCCTTTCCTTTATCTAGATTCCATTGGAACAGTGTTGTACCAAGGCCAAACAGTGACAAAAGCAGTGTGAAAACATGCTTTCTCTTTGGAGAAGCTTTGATTGTTAAAACCCTACAGGCCAAAGAGAAATCTATGGGAGTTTATGGGGGACTGCAAGCCATGGTTGTATAGATTTTATAACGGTGACAAATGCATTATGCTTTTCACATAAACCAGCACAGTAGAGCCCCAGTAAAGCAGAAAAGGCCTGAATGCTTCACGGGTTTATAACACAATGAATTTATCACAGAGAGAGAGAGAGGGGAGGCAGAGAAAGAAAGAGGAAGTGGAAAAAAATATGGTGCTGATTTGTTTTATTTGCCCAGGCACTGCTGCTGGTGGCTGGTCGCTTTGTTTAACAGGGAGTAAAAAGGAAGCTGCTGCCACTTGTGGGTCCTGAGGTGGGAAATAAAGTCTTACAGACAGTCCCTCCATGTCCAACGCACCAAAGCCTCTTGCGACATGAATCTCCTCGAAGTCAGTGGCTCTCGGGGCATCGAGGTAGCTTGGCAGACTAAGTTGCGTAAAATGAAAAGTCATTGCTTTGAATTTGAGTTATTTGAGATCTTTGTGACCTTTAAAATATGATCCCACAGTGTGTCAGTCATGTTTACACAATGACTCTGTCAGTAAAGTTTACAGAACAAGTTAGATTTTCTGGGATTTCTCACTTCCCTCTGAGTGCTTTTACCACCTTAAATGCAAACTGAATTGTCCAGTCTGATAAGCCGATTCACTTTGTTCAAAACTGTTATATGTGAATTTGTATTTTTTTTTTTTTATTCCAGGTATTACATTCAAGATGAGAACAGGAACACCTTAAAATTACTTTGTATTAAGAGTCAGTCTGTGCATTCTTGGACTGCAACTTGTGAAAACGGCAGCAGCAAGATAACCGGTCATTTCAAGTACTGGATTACTGTTCGTGTACATGCATGAAAATGAATGCATCTCCAGAGAAATGTGGATCAAAGATTTTGCCCATTGGTCATTTTCCATAGTCTAACATACCGTACATCTATTTTTGTTGTTGATGCTGTATTCTCAAACACACTTACCATACACAGGCCAGGGGTTACAGGGGCCCTTTAGATTTCTGTTTATTGTGTTCTATTATTTATTCTTTACAGATATCTATACAGATGCAGATATTCAACTTAGTCAGCTCAACCCAGACTTGAAAAATGTTTTTTTTTTTTTTAATGACTGCATCCTCATGCTACATTACATCCAAATCTTATATTTGCTCAGGCATATTGTTTCTTTCTGAGGAGACTTGACGTGTGTGAGAGCTGAACAAAAGGAGTTCGGACAACAAAGTGCTGATTGATCCTGACAGCCTGATGAGGCTTTGTGATACTGAGCAAACAGGAGGGACATAATGATATTTACCTAAGTACATTCTCTGAGACTGTGTGTATGTGTGTGTGAAAGACACACAGGGAACACTATTATCAGCAGCATATACAGTACATACTGCACTTTGAGGAGTGACATAGTGACATGCATTGCATACATACATTATGTGCTTTGAGATAGCATGCCAACTAAGTGAACATGGTGTGATGCACGTGCACACACACACACACACACACACACACACTCATATGTGCACTAAAACTACCTGGGCTGTCCCAGCAAACTGATAGGATGACACTGCCTCAGATGTACAGGTGTCATGAGTTTTACAGGTTTTTAGGAATTTGCATATTAACCTGTTCACCCCTCCAAAGACTGCTCAGACACACACACACACACACAGACTCACAGAAAGTCATAAAGTACACATTGCAAAGGGCGAAGGCTATAGGTTGAGGTTGAGGGTGGAGGGCTGAGTTCATTGGGTCCAAGCAAAGAGTACAAGACACTGTGGCCTCATTAGAGAAAGCATGTTAAGAATACGCCCTGTGCAGCTCACCACGAACACCTAAAACACACACACGCATACAGTATATACTGTATGTACACTTAAAGGGGACTATGACCTGACCTGTATGTGTCTTCCATTTGAAGTGATTTATAAGAAATAAAGAATTTTACATTAAAAACTTAAAAGGTGAGAATGTGAGTGCAGTTGCTGGTGAAAAATACCAATGAGCTCTTGGATGGGGGTTAATTACATACACATGCACACACACATACACACACTTGATTTAACACAGTGGAGATAAGCGACAAGTGCCGTTATACTTTCATTTTTTTATTAATTGTTTTTCGATAAAGGGACAAAATGGGTGTGTGAACAGGATTATGCAGACATCTGCCAGAAAACACAGACAGTGGTTTTCCCAATACAACTGAACAGAGACCCCAAAAGTACAACAGAAATGAAAGAGCTAGGTTTGTCCAATGACCATGGGCCACCATTACAAAAGAAAAATAAATCAAAAATAAGATTAGAACCAAAAATAAAAAGAAACCAAAATAAGGATCCATTCCATGTCTCTGTTTTGAACAGAGCATAAAGGTAATAATAAATAGTAACTCCCATAGTAAAAGATAAAGTTCAAGTTCAAGTTACAACAAACAGCTCTCAGAATAGGAATAGAAAAGGCTGATAACAAAATATTCTGCATTGCCATTTACAAAAAAGTCTCAACTCAAGCAGGCTTCTCCACATCCCCCGGGTCATTTTTAAATATGCTTTGCATATGAAAGTATACCCAATCTAAATATAAAGCACCATTTAGTGTTTGGCAATGAAAAGAAAACTGCAAAACATTTAATTTCTTTTTAAATGTATTTATTTTGACGCTTTTTCGTAATCCATGTACTGCATATGAAGGTTTTTTTTTTTCGTTTTTTTTCCTCTCTTCTTGATGTTGGAATGTAGTCAGGTAGGAGGGGTGAGAGAGACAGAAGCACACAACAGAACAGGCCGACGTCAGCTTGCATTACTGCATACAGAATGGCAGCGGGGGGGAGGAGGTCCGAACCAAAAACCAAAGAAGATATGTACAACCACCTCTGTGGACAGGAAACAGAGAGGCGGCCATCTGATGGCCTGTGATGCCTCCCAAAGCCACAAACTTTAGCTGCTTTTTTATGGGGTTTTTCCTTTTATTTCTTTAAACATACAAATAATTCGCACTATATTATCCTGCCAAATTAAAAAAATATACCGTGGCAGCTTGGGATTTTTTTTTTCCACTACCAAAAAAAGGTATGGTAAATACCTTTTAGAGAGAACAAGCAACAGTTAAAAATACAAGCCTCAATATAAATACTATAGTGCCTACTCTAAGTGAACATTGAATTCAAATACAATTCTAGAAATACAGAAAAAGTAGACCATAAATGTGTTTAAGCATAGGAACTGACATGAGTGTGCATTTTCCTATATTTTAAGTTCTTTATTATATATTCATATATAATCTTAATCCTTTCCCCAATGCAAATTGTATTTCAACCTGAAGAGCTGTGTAGAGCCAAGGCAAAATAAAATACAAAACCATCACAGATTTTTTTTGTTTGTTTTTTTCATTTCGTATATACTGTGATCGGAGTCTTGAACACCACCAAGACGCTGAGGAAAAGAGAAACGACAACAAAACTTAAATACAGTTTCCCCTAAAAGATAGTGAAGTGTTATTTGCAAAAACGTTTATTTTCATATCTATAATTAAAGGAAGATTTTTACAAAAACAGATTCTCGCAGTGTGAGCAACAACATTTGAGTGTCTCGTCAGCAAGGTCTATAGATTATTCAGGTGTAGATGACAACAAAGTTACAGCTCCTAAAAGATGTTTGCTTTTTCTGTGGCCAAATAGAGCTGGATCCATCCAGTGACCATGCAGGAGTGCTGCTTATGCATATAACTTGCATCAAACCATTTCATTTACAGACCTTGCCGACAGGGTGAATCCAGCCCAGGCCTTAGCGCTGGGGTTTCTAGGGGTAACAAATTGACAAATGGTCAAAGGTGAAGTGGCAAGGGTACAAAGGTCAAGGTTCATGAGGGTGGAGTTGCTGGCAACAGATTGTGTCTCATCTTTTACTGCTTTTAAGAATGGGACCCTCATCATCTGACAGCAATTTAACAGTGTTTTTTCCCTTCAGCATAAACTTGTAAACTGGGAAAATTGAAACAGTGCACTTTATGTCCTATAAATGACAATCTAGCTTTTAGATTCAATCCATGTACCGACATTGCATCAGTGTGGGAAAATGCAAGAGAGATATCAGCACTTACTCTCAGGCAGAGTGACAAGTGCTATACTATGAACAGCTTGAATAAAACTCAACCAGGAAAAAAAAAGTCTCCTTTTGGGTTGAAAAGCAACAGCAAACGAAAAAATGCGCCCTGCATTAGCCTAGCATACTGATTAAAATCATCACATTCACTCTTTTCAAGAGCCCTGGAGTACAGATATTTTTTTGCAATTCTTTTTCCTCTGCAATTCATGGTTAATGACCCTGCGTTGATACTAGAAATGTAAAGTGAAAGAGATTGCCTCTGATCCCCATAATATGTATGTAGCTTCCAGTTCTGTGTAGCTTTCTGTCTGTCTAGCTTGCAGTTATTTCAATGCTCTCGAATAAAATTATTCTAACTTGGAGCTCATATATTACTTTATGCATTGTTCCACACACTGATATATCGAAACAGCGTTGAAAGGTTTGTGCTAACGCAGATACATGACACTTCTCAGGCGCTGTATCCCTCAAGTTCAGGATTGTACATTACAGATTACCTTTATCTCAAAAGTACCTCCTTACCAGAAACAAAACTACAAATAATTCAGATATACACAATACTGCTTGTACCATGCTTGCCATGAAATCCACATATTAAAGATAGCCTATTGAACATGTAATAGGTAGCTAAATGATGATTAACAAGAACTCTCTGATCTTCCATCATGAGTTGTCACAGTCCATTTGAGCAGTCAGGTGCTTGATGCAAGGACCTTTCCTGGGTGGCTTAAACATTTTATCTGTATCTAATGTGACCCCAAACTTATACCAGATAAGATTATGGCCAATGCAGTCTTGAGATATCAAAGGCACTCTTTCTTATTCTACCAAATGATAGTATAAATTGAATTCTTAGCACACCCTTGTCTTTTTGAAAGAAATTTGAAGGCTGTCGTTACTTTCAGTTTAATCATCGAGCCAATGCATGATTTCTTTTTCTATTTTTAACCCTGTGTGAACATGCCGTCTTTTATAAAGATCAGGATAAGTGCATTTCCAGGGTTGTAAGAGGAGGGTCAAGTCACAGACTGTTCACTTTCCATGTTACAAAACAAAACTGTACATGATATGTGTTACAGAATGTATGCAGCATGGATGTATCTTTCTTGTCTTTTCTCTTTTTGAAGAATAAAAAGAAAAAACAGAACAAGAGAAAAACAGCAACACATTTACTCAACAACTAACCAACCAGGGACAAGTTCTTTTCTTTTTTTGATTAGCAAAAACATACTATGCATGCTGACTAATTCTTAAAAATGGAAAAGGAAAACTCAAAAAGAAAATAGTACACAACATGTAAATTATTGCACAAGAGAAAGGCTCGAAGTTTTGCGTCAATGCAAGAGTATTGCCCCGATACAGATCATGCATTCAATGGGTAATGGATACGGGGTGTGCTGGTGCAGAGCACATGGTCTTAAGCTTCCACCAGACTGGTGAAAGTGGAGTGTAAGGGTTGGGGCAAATCTACAAGGGGCTGGGAATAAACAGGGGACTAATGGCGGACAGCTGCGGGGAAAAGGTCCCATAGTTCGGCCTTCTACTCTGACTTTATTTCGGTACTCAAAGGACGGTCACTGTGCCATTTTTTCATGTGTTTCTCCAAGGTACTGTAGACACTGAAGGGCATCTTACAAATTTCACACTTGTACACGTCTTTGCCCACCTGACCATGGGTCTTCATGTGGCGAGTAAGTTTGGAGCTCTGGGCACAAGCATAATTGCACAGCTCACATTTGTATGGTCTCTCTCCTGTGTGGCTGCGCCGGTGCACTGTCAGGTTACTGCAGTTCTTGAACACCTTGCCACAATACTCACAAGTATCACTCCTGCGGCCGTCCTTGGAGTTGGGCCGCCCATGAACCCCAATGTGTGGTGTGCTGCCCCCACTGCCTGTTCCACTGCGGCCTGACATCCCGCCGTCCAGTTCCCCCGGAGGGGTTGAGAAACGCAGACTGCCATTCTCGGAAGAATGCTCAGACGAAGAGGCGAAGGGCGATTGTCTGGAATCCCCAAAGTTCAGAAAAGGGTCCTTGAGTTGTCGGGAGGCGGCATAGCCAGCCAGCCACTGGGAGTAGACGTTTTCTGTGTTAGGGATTGTGGGAGTGGGCAGGTCAAATTCTTTTTCCAGCTTGATGCGTTTGGAGAAAGGACTGAGTGGACTGGGGCTACCCAGAAGCAGTTTTTTTGAGAGGCCAACAGAGGCAGATTCATTTGGGGATGCCCCCCGCCCGTTGACTGTTGAGACAGAGCCCTCCTCCCCACGATCTGTTTCCAACGCCGAGACCCCATCACACATCTCGCGATTGTGGTGATGGTCTTGTCTGAGGTGGTGGTGCAGGTGGTTCTCCTTGGCCATGGCATTTCGCTTGTGTGCGCTGAGGGCTTCACTGAAGTGATGCATGCTAGCAGCGAGGCCCATCCCCTGCATCACCTCAGGCAGTGAACGAGGGATGGACCCCTCGTCGGCAACTCCTCCCAGTCGGCTTCCAATACCACCATTATTTTCATGCTGACGGGGTGCTTCAAGGTTTAAACCAAAGTGATAGCTATTATTGTTTCTTCTGACTGCCCTTTCTCCATTCTGCTCCTCTTCTTCCTCTCCTTCCTCTTCCTCCTCTTCCTCCTCCTCTTCTTCCTCCTCTTCCTCTTCTTCTTCCTCCTCTTCCTCCTCTTCTTCCTCCCCATTCTCACGTAACATGCGGTTATTTTCACTTTTCAGCTTGGCCACCACTGACTTAAGGGCATTGCTTGCGCTGCCCAAGTGCTCGCTGGTGCCAGGCTCTGGAGAGGAGGCTGTTGAGAGACCATCTTCTGACTTGCCTGTGTTTGGTGAGGAGGATTTGTGCATATGTGTCTTCATGTGGCGTTTCAGTTTGCTAGCCTGTGTACAAGCATGATCACACAGGTGACATTTGTACGGCTTCTCTCCTGTGTGGCTGCGCCGGTGCACTATTAGATTACTCTGAAACTTGAAGGCCTTGCCACAGAACTCACAACACTTTGATTTCAAGGGGGTGGTGGAGGACGGGGGTGCAACTGCTGAGGGGAGAGGGGTAGTAGGAGTGGTCTGAGAACCCACTGGTGACTGCATGGATCCTGGAAGAGGGGGTGGGGTGGCAAGAAATGGGGGTTTGCTGGCCCCTGCACCGCCACCACTTCCATTTCCTCCTCCTGACTGGAATGGCTGGAGCAAGCGCTGCATGGGGCTGGGCCGGCTGGGAGATAGCGGAGGAGTGGACCCTGAATTGTTGCCTGCCAGCTCCCGTAGCCGCCGTGAGAAGTCCATTGTCGGAGGAGGGTCCAGGGGCAGAGGGGGATTGAGGCGCAGCACCCTGTCAAAGGCACTCGGATGGTGGGCTGCCAGCGCCAGCTCCTCTGGGCTCAGGTGGTGGGGATCCAGGTGGTTCCTTGGAGGGGGGCTGAAGAGGGGTGGCGTGGGAGGGAAGCGCTGATGATGGCTCCCACCAGCAGCGCCGATGGCACCAATTCCACCCCCTATTCCAACGCTGTCCCTTCCACCTGAGCCCGAGCTAGGGATGCGGAGAAGGTTGAAGGGGCTTGCGTCAGGAGGCAGATGGAGGCCGTGCAGAGGAGGCTGAGAAGGGCAGTCTGCGCCTCCACCCAGGGAGGATGGCCCACCCATGCGCGGAGTGAGGGGGCTACCGTGTTCACTTTCCAGGTAGATGCGGAAGCCATGGGTGTTCTGAGCATGCTGCAGCAAAAACCAGGCGCTCCCGTACGCCTGCTTACATGTAGTGCAGGTATAAGTGGTCGGCTCCTCCTTTCCTGTTGTGGGAAGAGAAGAAAGAATCAGGTTAGGAGAAATGTAACTGAAAAATACATTAAACAGTTTTGAAATTAAACATTATTGTATGAGCAGCCAATAGCAGAGCCTGTTTCAAAATTTCAGTTTTGTTAAAGAAATATTAAGGATTTTCCAGTTCTGCAATGCCGTTCATTTCGGAAACATTGCATAGTTGCACATAAACATCTCAAATCTCTTCAACTTGGCTGAACCAGTTTTTTTATTTGAACCTTAGGCCTAACTGTTACAGCTTTAAAAGTGGTCGGCACATGGTGTTAAGGGCTTTCCAAATACAACAGTAGCTGTTATTGAGGTCATGCCCCACATGAGTAGCATGTGAGAAGTAGTGTGTGTTAGTGTGTATGTGTGTGCATTTGTTCTTCTCCCAGACTGCTCTGGGACATAATTTCTCCCTTTAGACTGACTGTGAGTCCTCCATTGTCAGCAGGAGAACAAAGAAACATGGCTATCCCGGTGGACTACCACTTCCCACTGATCTACCAAAACAGAGGCTCGCTGACAAACACACATACACACACATGCAAGAGAGGCAACATGGAAGACCCTGTTAGACCTTTTAACAAGATTTTTTTTCTGCTAAAGCTAAGAAATGTTTGAGACTAGTTGTCAGACTGGTTATTGTAAAGTGATTATTTTATCAACAAGAGAATGAAAATTGAATGTTGGCACTGTTATTCGTGTGTAGTCATATTTCCTTATGTATAGTGTTTGTACTCCCACAGACAAAGTCACAAATGCACACTCCCCATTCACATGAAAAGGACAACCGCCTGAGGAAAGCAAAATGAAAGGAGTGGAAAAACTTCTTCCCCCAGTGAAGCATGCAGAGTCACTTTCAGACGGTGAAGAGAGGAACATTTAAAACAATAATTGCCTTTGAACGGCCTCGGCGATGATGACCCGTGGTGGGACCCGCAGCGCATGTGTAATCTCATTAGGGGAACGAACGGACGGCCATCAGCTCGTTTACAAGATTAGATGACAGACAAACCCTCCTGTTGATGCCATTCAGAGCTGTCCACTCTTAAGCATGGTGCAATTTGGTTCCATTTGTTTAAGTGCAGAAAAGCACATTCATACATTAAGACACAAGGTAAAATATACTCATATATTTAGTTATAGTTTAGCTATGTGCATTTAGGTATCACCATCAACAATACAAAAGAACTAAGTCAAAGCTAAGGCTTAAACCATGCTTGTGACCATATATGGCCATATACAGTATCTTCCTGAATCAGGTTTGTAGTAATTTCTGATTAAAGCTGGGTGGAAATACAGTTATATATGGGATATCATCCACAACAATTCAAAGTTGCAATACCTAAAAAAAAAAAAAAAGAAACATGCTGCAATATTATTACAAAATGAGAATATATAAACAGGTGTCATTCCTGGGGTCGTAATATTGATGCTAATTATCTCAGATGAGTTTTTGGATAAAAAGCTATTTTGCTATAATATGTCATGAACGATAAATTACAAAATACCCCATGAATATGTAAACACGTAAGGCTGGTTATAAAAAAAATACTCAAAAACTATGATGGATCACTTGATAATTACTGGCAGAACGAATATGACAAATTAGCAGTGGTGCTAAAGGATGTCATGGAAGCTTTTACATATGTGCACACTGTGATTTACCTCTAATAGTCAGAAAGAGAGAGTTAAAGAGGTTGTAGTCCAAAAAAAAAAAAAAAACAACGCTAAGGGAACATATACTGGATGTATGTGCTTGTGTAAATGCTTGGGTGTGCGTATTTAAAATCTCCTCTCAGATTATGTACTATAAAATACTATGCACTTCACAATATATAGACACAAATTTAACCTGACAAAGATAAAATTTTATTCACAAAGATAATTGAAAGTTTGTCGTCAACTGGAGATGTGAATGTGTTCAAGCGCCTGTGTCATTAATTTTCCTTCATCTTATCCTTCTTATTTTTGACCATCCCTCCAGTTCTCCCCATTTCTCTCTCTGCACACACACACACACACACACACACACACACACAAACACACACACACACACACACACTTATCCCACATGACCAACAGTTTGGAAAGGCAGCTAAATTATGGATCATTAAAATCGGCACAAATTACCACTAATTGTGGCCACCTGCATTGGATCTAACCTGTGAATATCATTTGCATTATCAGGACCAGGGAGGCTTCATTTATTTATTCAAATTGTTTTTCCTCTAGTTAAACCACTCTAATCCTGGACACTGGCAGTATATAGTGACAATAACACTGCACCACTTTTTTCCACTTTAGTTGAATCAGAAGATGGGTTATCCTTTCGGTACACATTACATGTCATAGGGGAACCATCATTTATCCAGCATGGCGGCAAACATGTAGTGTGGGGTCTGTCTTTTTGTCAGCTTCAGCAATCACAAAGGGAAGAACAGTTTGTCTCCAAAAGCATGACTGTGCTGATTCAAAACACTGGACTCCAAGAAAACTTCCTGGAAACTGAATCCTAATATATTATAAATACCTGAAGTAATTCAATTACATGCATGAAAATGGACATATTATTGAAAAAGTTGGGCTGAGGCTGCATTATTTCTGTGCTACATCTCTAATTCAACCCAGAAAGATACTGTCAATTGATGAGAGTAAGACCCATAAGACATTGACAACATGATAATAATTCAGAGTTAAAGAAGGACTGTGACAGAGATGTGTGCAAATTATGGAGAAAATCAAGTGCAAGGCACAATAGTGTAACTCTTGAGCTAATACACTCCTTTTTGACTCGTAGCTCCGACTTGTCTGCACACTGATTGAAACTGTAAGGTTAATGGATTTTAGAGTAGGCGACCGCTCCACTCTGTCTCTCTGTAATATACTCCCATCAGCCACTTCATTAGGCAAACTCTCCACCACTGGGAGGTAGAAAAATGAAGTGAGAAAGCGGAATGGAGGACGGTAGATGAAGATAGATAGAGTCCGAGAAAGGGAAAGGGAGAGATGAGATAGGAGAAGTAATCCCTGTGGTTTAGATGGAGGAGACAAATACCTGCTGCAACTTTTTAAGTTTTGGATACAGCGGGAATGTGAAGAGGAGGAAGAGAAGGGAGGGATCCGGTTCTTTAACAGAGGTAAATGTCAAAGCCATACGGGCACTAGCACTATTAAGCCAAGGGCATCGCCTGGACACTTATGTGGTGCGAGATGGGAGAGGGAGGCAGTAAGGCAGCTTGGCTCATGTTTCACGACACCTTTCTGTGTGTGTGTGTGTGTGTGTGTGTGTGTGTGTGTGCGCAGCAACTTCCCCTGGCTCTATCCATCCCTCTCAAAAGACACTGTAGCGCTCTGATCCAATGGCTGTCAAAAGAACTGAAATAAAGCCTGCAAAAACTGACGAAACACACTGTGCATCCAAAAAAGTGAGGTTATTCAGACCGAGATGTGCCGGAAGCATCAAAGACACTTTTAATTGAATTGTATCAATGACCAAATGCATGCTTAGGTATCTTGCGTGAGTGTTATAATGCCTTAAACAAAAACTTTTCATTACTTTTATTGTTTTGCTGCAGTGAACGATGTCCCTTTCTACACATTACTGACTTTACAATATCTTATGTCAGCTGTGTTGTTATGCTTGTCGCGCTAACTGGTGGTAAACAGCAGCTACAACAGAAGTTGCAGAATTCATGTCACAATGAAATATATCGCGGCAATGCCTGCAGCTCATAAAAGCGCAACTGTATAAAATCATATACGCCGCAAATGTCACTTTTTAAATGTTCAATGATAAAGATCCCCTCTCCTTCACATAGTCCAAAAGAGTGCCTCTGTGGTGGAAGCTGATAGAAGTACTTGAGGCAAATTTATATTTGCTGCTGCAAGAGCACATGACTGTCCACAAATGACTGCATGACATGAATTTTATCAAATGCTTGTGTCCATATACGCAAGTCATCTTATCACAAGGCCGGCACGAAAAGCAAAATCAAAAGGTTGCCATTTTGTGTCTCATGTTTGGAACACAGAGACACAAAATGTGGGATGTATACTGAAACAGTTGCCTTTTCTGCTTTTTGGAATATATAACATTAGTTAGTGTTACTATATGAAACATGAGTGCACTTTTAAGACAGCAGTACATGTGGCCAATTTCCTCATTTACATCGAAGGAATTAATGAATCCACCTCATAACGTCAGCCTGCTCTTCAGCCAGTCATTCTGTCCTGTGAATTCTCTGGACTGCCACCATTACATTCCTCTCCGACCAGCTGGGAAACAAAAATGGATGCCAGGGCTTGGCTACCAGCTAGGACAGACCTATCTCTACATGTTGCTCTCCTTGTATTGTCCATCCTTTGTGATAATTTATCTCTATCACTTCTTTCCTTCTATCTCTCTGTGCTCCGCCACAATATTTCCTGTCCCTCAGTTTCTTTGTACTATATAGGACACTCTCCGCCTCTCTTTCCACCCATCGGTGGCTCTCCGGTTGTGTCCTTGGCTGGGTCCACCTCTGGGTGAGATGATAGTAATTGAGGTAATGGAACATCGCTGAAACAGGATTAGGTACGCATACTGGGAGTGAGGGACAATGTCCCTTAATACAATTTGGGATTTCTGTCTGAGCCTCAGGCTTTCAGGATCTGCTGCTTGTATTTACATCTGGGTATCGCCGCTCACCTCCTGATCACCCCCCGCTTTATCTTAAAGGGGTATCTGGACATTTCACAGGAGTTTCATCCTTTTATTAACATGCGTTTTTGTGTTTTTTGGTGAACATTTTCTTTTCAGTAATCTGACCTCTGACCTCCCTGCAAAAATACTTTTTTCCAAATAAAATGTAAGTCAGTTAGCAACAGTAATAGAGAAATGATAACAGTTAAGATCAGAAAATGTCCTTATTCGTGACATGTTTGGCCATAAAAATGAACAAAATTTCTCTGAAATTGTTGCAAGTTCCTTTAAAATAAGACACTTTAACCAGAACTGAGCAAAACGTTATATGGACGACAGTATCAAAACCACATCTGATATTTTCACTCTCACCATCCCTCTTTCATAATCCATATTTATTTTCAGTACCACATATAAATGCTTGCTGATCAGATACTCGTATCTCATGACTCACAATATATTTGTCCTGTAACTGATATACTATAAAACTCTTTCATGATTCAGGAAACAAACCATATAATGCTTTTCAAATGGTCTCTGCAGGACACAGACATTATTGGACAACCTCTGAAAGCGCAACAGTTGTGGCTTTCTGCTTCAATCCCAACAGTCAGTCATACTGCCCCAAAGCGCTTCTCCATACCCTTGTTGTCATGTGAAAATCTTGTTACCCTAATTATGGCTATTTTCATGTTTTAATTTCAGAACTGTGTGTTCTTGTTTGAGCTGGGGGAATTCAATGACCCTTGGGCATATATATGAAACCATTTCAAAACCCTTCTGGTTAAACCCAAAAACGCATGGTGGTCAAGTTCAAAAACAGGGCTGTTATGAAATTCAGGATACCAACAAAATAAGAACATTGCTTCATACTTGAGTGGCATCCTATTAAATTGTCACAAAATTCCTGTAATTGCTATTTTGACACCATAAACTGTCATGCCAATGCACTGGGCTAAATTATACCACAACTTCCAGTTCAGTCCAGACAGAAGGGATCTGCACTATCCTCCTCTCCCCCAATTATTTTCCCCTCTACGCTCAGGCTTTCTTACTAACTGGACAGCAAACAATTGGAATGCAAACAGTGGCAGCTGGTGTCCTGTCTGCTCACCGAGGGGAGCGATGCAGTCAAATAACAGCGTGGCTGCTCAAAAAAGACGATGCCCTGCTTGGAAAGAATCAGCTTCTATTACTGGCTACGAGTTGCCCACTAGATCAAAGACGACTAGCCCAATCCTGATGCAAAGAATGGTTGTGTGATAATAAGGGGGTGGACAAACAGAGAACACCTTACAATATATGAATAAGAACTGGGTATCAGTAGTCCTTGTCCTGCATGTACACCATATTCTGTACTGTCTGTGGACGGCTCAGCTTATTGGACAAATGATCATTTGTGCATCTCAAAGACGTACCTGCTAGCTGGGCAGGCCTCTGACATCGACATGCATCTGAAACCTGCTTTTCAGCGGTAAAGTCATAAGGAGCTAACAATGCAGAGAAGTGATAGTATCCAGGGATACTGCCAGTATGCCAGGGTATTTATCAAAGTACTTTTTGTTGAGGGGATTTCCGTCATGCATGATGGACAGACTATAGCTTATGAAAGCATCTTTCTGTGTCTGGGAACGTCTTAACATGCTCAATACAACCACTGGAGTGTTAGCTATTCTTTGTAACAAAACTACATTCTGCAAAGTACTCTGGAAACTTGAAAACACCTTTTTTTGTCTTTAAAAGCAAGCACTTTAATGTGGAAAGAAAGAAATACTGTTACTAAGTTTAACCCACATTACATGAACTCAAAATAGTTCCAAACAACTTTTGTAACAAAAATAAGAAATAAAGATGTCTCCAGGCCTGACAATAATGACCTGGTTGTATTTTTATGGAAGGAAGGACTATGAATGGAGTTGAATTACCAAAAACAACAATGGATTATTGAGCCTGTCTGATTACATGCTGTGTGTACATGAGTGTCCACGAGAATGTGTGTGTCTCTCTGAGCAAAAATATCGATACTGTCTGTCCCTGTGTGTGTGTATAAATGTGTGTGTGTGTGTGTGTGGGTGCATGCATTTGTGCATGTGTGTGTGTGTGTCGAGGGGATATATCAATACCTTCTGTCTCTGTGTTTGGAACCCCTGCTGAGCTGCAGACTGTGCTATCTGCAACTCTCGCACCAGTAATCTACTGGTGTGTTTGTGTGTGTGTGTGTGTGTGTGTGTGTCCAACCACCCATTATAGCTGCCATGTGACAAAGTTTCCTTTTCTTTCCCTTTGTTTCTCTCTCTCACACACACACATTAATGCATCTCATAAATTCTGTTCTAATGACACAGGGCCCTTAAACTGTGTTTATAAATGTAATTAAATGGACCGGCCTTTGTAGAAGCATCCAAGCGCAGTGTAACAATGATCCAGAGTGTGTGTGTGTACGTGTGTGTGTGTGTGTGTGTGTGTGTATCCATTTGGAAGAGCAGTACTGGCGATGGCAGGGACAGCCTCCACTTAACCCTCAACCACCATGGTGAAATTACAGAGCATCCAAATTACAACACTTATGCGAGCAAAGAGAGAGAATGGGGTTTGAAAGAGGAAACTTGGTCAGCAAACACACACACACACACACATACACACAGTCCTGAGTGACTGACTCAGTTTGTGGACTTCTACTTGGAACCCAGAAGCCTTTCTTTCAACTCCTAATCTGTTGCAGATTGGTGACCCTGAATCAGATTGGATGTGGTCATCGCATGCAGCATTTCACTGTCTGCAGCCTTAATCAGCTCACAGTTTATTTACTAGATGTTGTATCCTTTGCTATGAGCTCATTGACAACTGCCTTCGTCTTCACCTTGACCATGAAGATACGATGAAATGTATGCTGGTAAGCAGATGTGCAACAGTTAAATATGTCATCGTCCATGTTCAGGCAGACATTGTCACTGTCTGCATGCTATCCCCTCATTCATCACAATGAGTTGATGCAGTAAAGCTCTGGTAAAATAAAAACAGCAACACAACGCAGCAGATGCATGTGGTTTTAGTTGTGACGACCCCTCCACTACACTTAGGTGTCCCTGTGTTTTTTGTTCTTCACCTGGGCCAGAGTGATTTAGAGAATATAAAGCTCACCATCCTCTCAATAAATGACCATTTATTACTTTTATACTTGTCTGTTTTTCCCATTTTAGTTGCTACCTAGCATTGGAGGTATCCACTACGTTAAACAACACATTAATATTGTATTAACAATTTCAGATAGGTGGCCTCTTTGGACTTTAAACCAACCACAGACCAAAAGAAACAGTGAAAACAGACCAAAGCAGTTCCATGACGTCAGAGCATTTTGAACACTGATGTGGTCTCAGCATGAGTCAGCATGAGTCAGCTTTAAAAAATTATCAAATGCCATAGTTGGTTGAATTTGAAAGTTAAATTTTGATGTTGGAAATATCAATTTGACATCAAAATCGTAACCATTAACCATTTTTGGTCACAACATCACAGATAGTTTTAAAGTACTGAAGAAGCTCAAAGGTGGACATAATGTCCACATGTTGTTAGTGCAATTTAATTAATTAATGTCATAGATATGATGCCAATTTTTATTTATCAACAATGAAGATTTCAATGACAGTTTGAGTATTTTGGGGAGTTTTTATGCTCCATAGGTGCTGGTAAAAACTTAAATCATGTAGACCAAAAAAATGTGTGAATGAAGATGTTTCAAACATGAATTTTCTTGGAAAAACACACTTGAAACAAGAGCGCATGCTGAGAGGTAGCAGATTTTCTTTAGTGCCACAAGCAAGAGGTTGGTGGTCAGTCAACACACACACACACACACACACACACACACACACACACACACACTTATCCACAAAGCCAGTCTGGTATTGAGTGATCTGTAGGGACCTGCAACAGCTGCCAAGCAGGACAATTCAGTCATCAGTCTCTGTGTGTGTGTGTGTGTGTGTGTGTGTGTGTGTGTATGAGCCTTGCAGTGACCACAGTGGGAGATCACTCTGAGCCGAGCAAACACCTCAGCTGGCCGGAGGCCCGCCCACCCACACACACACACACACAGCTCTTTGCTTCCTCTCTTCTTCTAATCCCTCCTCCGCCCAGTTGGTTTCATCCTTCCATCTGTCCATCAACATTGCATACAGGTGGCTCTCCTCTTTCGCTCTGTCTCCTTTCTATCGTTCCATCCCTCTTTTTTCTTCTCCACGTTCCATCTTCTTTTCTTTCACTGCCTCTTTTCTTCCCAATGATTCGGCACCGCGGCCTCGCCAAGTGGTGCATGTGTAACACTGCGATTTGTAAGTCATTTAGCATGCGGATAACAGCGGCGTGCTTGCGTTTGGCGTCCCATTTCACGCCGAGTGACTGCAGTGTAAACACAGCCATGTGACTATGCTGCGCTCAGAGCTAGTGACGTAGAGTGGAATGTAAGAAAAAACGCTTACGGTGCTGCGCAAACTAGTGTTCGAAACCACTGCTGACATGTTTATTCGTACTTATGTTGTTTACTTTTTTACTTATCATGTTTTTCTTAAACCTAATTAAATGGTCTGTGCGGCAAAAGCGCAAAATGCGTTATCTACTGTGCCCTTAAAAGTTCTTGCTGTTCATACGCTTTCCTATGAGATCAGGCCGGCCATTAAAACAGAAAGTAGAGTAGAAACAAAGGAAGGGGAAAAGGAAAGAAGACAAATCACCAAAATAACAAAACAGCCACACACACACACACACACACACACACACACACAGGTACACCAACACGTGGACAAGCTGCAACTCGACCGAAGATGCCATGCTGCTGCCAAATACTCTTTAGCCCATCTATTCTTTCACTCCCTCCTACCTTCCCTCCCTGTTCTCCTCCCTCTATTCCTCATCCATCCCTCCCCTCTTTTAATCCCTCCATCTTCCCCTCCCAGGTGGGAAGCACTCAGCGGCGTCTCTTTAATTGTATTCATCCGACAAGGCCAATCGATAGAGGACATATTTAATACAAATTTATGACTATTAGCCATCAGCGATAAAAAGCCTCTCTTTTCCTAGATAGCTCTTGCTTGTGGTGAAAGAGAGGAGGAAGAAGGAGAGGAAATACAAGCCATCGTGCTTTTAACACAAACAGCCTCCCACAGTCTCACTGTCCGACCTTGGAGAGATACAGTTTAAGCTGCAAGAAAAACACGACAATTCAAGATTTTATTTTTTATTTGGGACAAGGTTTTAACTTCAAGTGGGTCTCACATGTATTTAGGAGGTATTTTTTTTCAGGCATTTGGATTCCATGCACAGTTCACAAGAGGATTTCAGGATGGACTCCAGCACAGCGGCACTTTTTGGCAGGCAAAATAAATAATTATATTAATGAATTGCCTTTCGACAAATAATATTCAGAAAGCAACGTGAAATATTTAACATAATGTACATAAACGGGGTTTGAATAATCTGCATTCTGAGGTGCTTTCATAAATACTTTTCTGTGCTAAAAGGAAAAGACGCTAAATATTAAATGTCAAAGTTCCCAGATTTGGTCAAGGCTCTGTTCCATTCAGAGACAAACAGCAAAGGGAGTGTTACGATGAGATAAAGCACGAAGACAAACTCCCCTCCAGCGCTCCTTCACAACCTTGTCTACTTAACAAACACATAGGCTTGATTCATTAGAGCTGCAGTCACTACACCCAGAGAGCCCTATCGATCCCCCAGACGTTTTCTACAGGCCGGGAGGGAAAAACTAAGAGCAGAGAGAAAAGAGAGGGATGGAGAAACAGAGAAATGGAGGAAGGGGAGGAGAGGGAAAAAGCCAGAGAGGACAGCCTGAATATATGACTCTGTTAATACGAAGCGAGCAGCAGTTTACCTGCCTCTTTAAATTCATTCTAGTGTGCAAGGCGACTGTGACGGCTCCCGGAGAGAAAAGCCCCCCGCTCATCGCCAAAGGAAATCTGTCGCACTCCAAAAGAAACAAGGTGTGCATGAGCTGGAACCGAAGTCAGATGATGGAGAGATTTTGGTTTGTGTGAAACCACCAGTCAAATGTACTGGAAAGACAGCAAGGGTTGGCATTTGGAGGGGTTTGACTCATCCTGAGTGTGAGATAGATTTCACCACATTAACCCAGTTTTTGGGTCAACTTTATGGAGTGATAAAACATTAAATCACTAAAAAAAAAATGTCAGATGCTATGTTAAGATGAGAAAAACTTTAAAATATCAGAAAATTATACAGAAAACTCCCTCCAAATTTGTGCAAAATGAAAAGTATCCATGTGGTTGGGAAGAAGACGGGTCAGCGCCTGCGCCTATGCATGGGCATATGGTATGGACAATGTTTCTGAATGCTCCTCGTGATGCATGTGAAAGGCTCTTCTGTTTGTGTGTGAAGCAGTATTCATTTCTGCATACACAAACACACACACACACACACACACGCTGACATATGCTTGGGGCCTGGCTACCGGCAGAGGACAAAAAGGCCAGTAAATAATTAAGAAGTGTGAAAAGCAATGGAGGGAGTAAAAAAAAGAGAGAGGGCAGTGGGTGGTGCCACAATGCATGCAGCCATTTTTCATTTTTTTATTTTATGTTTTGGAGCATTTATGAACTTGTATACAACTCCTTTGTTGTTCAGATTGTCAACATACATGTAACAAGCTATGTGGGTGTCTTTATGTGTGTGTGTGTGTGTGTGTGTGAGCCCAAAGATGTTCCATTAGTGATTTGGAAAGTGGTGTGGGGGTCTGGCATTCCCATCAGGCCCAGTATGGCCTAAGTGCTGCACCACACACACTCCCAAACCCTAACCAACCCCACCCTTATGGGCACAGCCTGGATGCCCGCTCCCCCCCCCCGCCCTCCACCAACCCTTATCCCACCTAGGACGCCCTCGTAGCGCCTCTCAGCCTGGTCCAAAACACCGCACACACATAAGCACACACGCACACACTCATGGTCCACTAATGACCAAACCCAAACAGCTCCCAAACAACTCTGAAAAGCTATTAGGAGAGGGCATTTTGATGGGGAAGTGATTTTTTTATATGCCATTAAAAGCCATGGATAAAATGGGCGTTCGCGTAAATACAGCCACAGGTCGGAAGGGGAAAGCCAAACAAGGATAATTGAGAAACCATACTTCCCCCCTGAGATAAAGGTAGAGTGTCCACATGTTGCTCTCTGTCGAAGTGAAGAGTACGTAGAGTAAATAACAAAAAAGGACTTTCTTTGTTTTGAAGTGCTGTTGGAATGCTATCTGTTTTCTGTGTAAAAAGTTTGTGGACTTTGCTATCACACGTGACAGGATTGACTTTTTTATATTCACTGACTTGACTACAAATGTTTTTAAATACTTCATAGCCCAGTTTGAATGAGATTAATATTAGTGCGCCCTGGTGGTCTGGTGACTACGTCTCATGTTCGTCTCTGGCTGAAGATTCTTGTTGCGTCTATCTTCCCTCATTTCCTGTCTACTCTCTAACTGTCCAAGAAAGGCAGAAAACAACTTGGAAATACTTAAAACAAGCAACCCAGTCGCTAGAAATAATGTAGGCATTGTACGTTTCCACACACCACAGGATAAGTTGAATGTCTATGTTTCTGAACAAAAAAAGGATTTATATCAGCTTTAAAAGTGTGGCTGAAGTGGTTAAATGATTGCTTCAGTTCAGGCAACAACACTTAAGGTTAGAAAAAGATCACGGTTTGTGTTAAAATAATAATATAATAACATAACAACCCTAACAAAATAAACTAGCGCACTTTTTGAGTGCAGGTTAACTACATGCTGTGAATGCAAGGTGTCTCTAAATCAGTTAAATCAGTGAACAAGTGCATGGCTGGGGCTGTAATTATTACGGGGGTTGAGAGTGAAAAATCAAACATGTTTGCTCCGGATGGGATTAAAGTCACTGACCAGCACATATAATATTAAACTCAAACCACCTCCACTAATCCCATCCGAATGGGGGCGTAAATATTGACAGTGCAGGCTGTGCAGTTGTGCTGGGACCTGTGGGATGAAAGAGCGTAGATAGCAGTAGCCGTCGTAGCTGAGTTACTGATTCGACGTTAAAATCCAACACAATGTTTGTAAAATAAATACTATATGTCTGATTGTGTGCTTTATAATCAGTCCTTTGGAGCATTTTTTGACATACTTATTTGAAACGATGTCTTTCATAACTTGGACATACAGATCGAGGACTGTCAGCCACAGTCACTAATGTAAAATTGAAACTTTCAACACTCTCCTGAGTACTTTAAGCTCTGCTGTGAATTTTAAACCCTCAGATTTCAATGCAGGCAGTGAGACTGTAGAGGCTCCTGACAGGGAGAAAATAGCTCTGGTTCCAGGATAAACCAGGTCCATTCCTTGCGAGCTGAGAGCGCTGAGAATCACGTCAGGTCAGGTTCAGACACGATTTAAAGCCCAACGCACACTGAGGCAACTTTTTCCTAGAAGGAGATGGTGGACTTGGCACACCTGTTTATTACCAGCCCTCCTCCTTGGCTTTCCCTGCCTCCACCCTCTCTGTTTTTCTTCTTTTTTTTCCATTTACAATTTTGTCTCTTTGTCTCCTTCAGAGAAGAAGAGGCTGAGTGAAAGACAAAACATAAGCATCACTCATCGTGGTGCAAATACACCTACACATGCACACAGTTACTGACTCAACCTTATTCAGCATTAACAGAAAATCATTCAGCACTTCAGCTGCATTTCTAAGCCCTCGTGATAAAAACAGAGTGAAAGAAGTCAAGTAACAAAGAGGAAACACTGAGGCACCCTCAGGGCCTGACACACACAGCTCACATTTAGGGTATCTTTCTCCTCTTTATTAGCTCTTAATAACCCAGAAGGCCATCAGATTCATAACAGCTGTTAAATCTTTTTTTAAAAAATACTTCCTCATGAGAAGGTCACTCAGCCTATTAGAAAAATTGGTCAATGTTTGTGAGTCTAAATCCTGTTGAACATGGGAGTTGCCACACAGGTAAAATTATCTTATAGCTTCAAGTTGGTACATGAAATTGAGTTTGGACTGTGTCAAAACTTTTGGTTTTCCTGCTATGAATCCTCATTTATCAGCATTTGTGTGAACTGCTGCGGCCTGACGATACAGGCGCTTTAGTCTTGCTGCATGATTAAACAAGACTATGAAGAAAGCAAACATATTCCATATCAGTCAGCATGTGCCAGACCAGGCTGGAAGTTCAGGACAGTAATTAAAGAGAGAGCACATCAACCATTTGACTGCAGACGTTAAGGGAAACCGCCCAAGCAGGCTGAGGAAGTTCTAGGTACCTCATATGACCCCACTTGAATAAAACTATGCCTTGGAGGTGTGCAGGTCTGTGCATCTGACTTTCAGGTGGGACGCTAGAATTTTCCTCCCATCCCTGCCAGTTAACCAGTCACAACGTTTCCCCAACCTGAACTGTACTGTAGTTGTCACGAACAGTTAATGGAGAACGTCATAAAACACTCGTCACTCAGGCTGTAAAGTTGCTTGATCACCTTATTGATTAAGTGATGAAAGCATATAGAGAGCTGTGTCTCCTCTGTGTCACATGAACATCATCGGCTTTATGATTTATGATGAAAGGGCCAGTTCACCAAATTAATTTAAAAAAACACACAGTTCCTGTCTTAAAAGGTGTATATGTAGATTTAGTGTTAGTTTTTACGGTTTTCAAATATCCATCCCTGACATATTGAGATTTATGTCTCCATCCTAATGCGGTAAAGATTAATGGAATTTGTGCTGAAAAATTACATTTTAAAAACATTTACGGCAACATCTCTCTCGGAAATCAGTATTCCTACAGTCATTTATCACAGTAGACTTTTCTGACTGTAGGTGTTACTAATGATATTAACAATGGCTCTATTCCATTAAGTGTCCCAGTAAGCTTGTTAGCCATCGTGCACAACCCCAAGACCCTGAAACGGACTCACCTAAGTGGAATGCAGTCTTTACTGTATTAATGTGATTAATTCCACCTGTTTTTCCTCCTATGATGTGTGATCCACAGACCTCACTGTGACCTGACTTTGTTTTAGCAAGGAGATACAGCAGTCTCAGGAAACTTTTGTGTAGATCGTCACACAAAGTTTATGCAAAAGTTTCTTAAAAAACTTTAAATATACAAACATTACAATAGAATTCACCTCAAAAGGCTCAAAATCTGAACATGTCAAAACTATCTGCAATGCTGGATGCAACCAAAATATGTATTTTAATGTTTGGGTGAACATTTTGTACTTAGAATCTACTTTTTCATATAATCCACATTAGTTTTGTATATGGAGGACATATAATAGTATGTCATGTCCACAAATTCCTAATTTCCTAAGGACAAACTATAGTTTTCCTACAGAATAGCCGCTCCCTGACCCTGTAAAACCCGGCACCACTTCTGTTTAAAACACTTATACAATCGCTATATGTCTTCTTTTCCCAGACGTGCTACCTGTAAGCTATACTCCACCATGTCTCGCTCTGTGTCTATGTCCCCCCACCCTCTTTCCCTGTCTCCCACTCCCTGCAGCTGAGCACTGTAAATCAAGTTGAAACATAGCTCTGCATGTGTGTGTGTGTGCACACATACTGTATGTTGCCGACTAACCGCTGCCAAAAAATGTGTCCCAACCGCCCCCTTACCTTCCTATACGTCTGCCTATAGGAGGAGGAAGAGCCAGAGGGTACGACGGCATGTGTGAGAGTGAGTGCAGGATTAAGTTCGCCGCTATCTGTCAGGGTCATACGGGTTGAAGGAACATATCCTGGACGCTTATCTCAAGTGGTGCAGAGAGAAGAAAACTAACCACACTGTGACTGCTGCCTGAACTGACTGAGAGAATTACCAAATCTTTGACAGTTGACTAATATATATCTCCTAGCCCTAACCTGCTGTGTGTTGCACTGCTGGTGCAGTTTTAAAAGAAATAATATACCATTAATTTGAAAACCATGCGTCATGGAGTATCAAGCAGATTACTTAAGCGGCATTAAGAAAGATGAAGGAAAAGTATTTGACATCAAGTTGTGCTAAACAACAGAAATTATTCAGATTATCAGGAACAGGTTATGAGACAGCAGGCTCTTGGGCACAGGGACGTAAAAAAGGCCCTCCCTCTCTTGTAGCAAATTAAATTGCTTTACTAATTTTAATGTAGGCTTAGTGCAGCCTAATTATGCATCATTCTAGTTATAGCGTGGCTCTTAAGGTTGGCAGATGCTCAATATTAAAGGACTCAAGAACAAAAGCATGATCGACTCTTGACTAAGCCTTTTATGTTGTTAGCAGTCCAAACACAGGGCCTGGTTTAAGGAGCTCCCAATCCGGGGCCCATTAGGCCCATTCGGTAATGATTAGCATTTTATCATTTACTGAATAAAAAAAAAATCCAAGGCTGCGAATAAAAGTATCTCTGTAAAAGTGTCGATGTTGTTGATTTACTCCTCTGACGTGACGATGTGCTTGTGTTGAAATAACTTGTGTTTCTGAGTTTTTGCAGACGGAGTGTGTGAGAGAAAGCGAGAGAGAATGTGTCAAAAGCATGCCATATTTAGACCAGACTGGCACACAGCAAAGACACAGGCTAACTGTCTCTTTTCACCATCTGCCCTCTCTTTGTCTGTATGTTGCTCTTTTTCTCAGTCCTTCTTTCCTAAACTGTCGCTCTCTGCTCGGCTGATACAGGCTCATGTATAACCTCAACCGACAACCGCCTTTCTTCCTCTTCTCTCCATTAAAAGCGCCTCAAGGTCTCAACAAAGCAGCAGCCAGCGTGTCTTCACATATCTCACCCTGACGGCCATCTGTAAATGCAGTTTCTGGCCTTAAAATGGCTCCTATTTAAATACTCAGCAAATGGTGTAATATCAAGAGTTGAAGGCGGCGACAAAGTGGCGATATGAGTCAGAAGGCTGGTGGCCACAGAGAAAAGAAACAGGGAGAATCTTTCTCATGGTCCGTTGGTATATTTAGACTAGATGACTGGAGCACACAACACAAACCGCCATGACTCACACAAGTAGAGGAGATTACAGACAAAATCAATCCCATCACAGACGGACACATTTCGTCTCAACAGCCATTCACGTTTCTCACTACCTGTTTTTGTCAGGCGTGCAGCCAGATGTGAGCGTGTGGATGTGAAAGAGGAACTGAGTGACCAGTATGTGTGATAATACTGGATGGGCAGGTGTTTGCAGTCAACCCTGTCACTGGTTTTAGCCTGGTAAGTTCGAGTGACACGGTGAAAATGGGAATAAAAAGTTCCCACCTTTCTTCAAATTCAGGTTGCAGGAAAGTTAACATAAGGAAATGATATGGATTTAGTTATGAGGTCATATATTGCTGAGTGCAGAGAAGCAGCTGGTATACAGTTCATATACTGCTATATATAGTACATGCTGTATGCAACTATTTCTCTTAAGAAACACCAACAGAAATTCTGTTCACACAAATTCAGTTCTTGGCTGGATGTGCTCTTAATGCCTCAGAAGCAAAAATAGTTACTTAAACACATAATATAAATTGGCATGTTTGATAAGGAAAACTTAAATGTGGTTGTTGAAGAATTGTGACCAAAAAAAACACAGACATCACAAAAAGGAAAATAGTGCTCCACTGACAATAACTTCCATAAAGTTGGAGGACATCTGAAAGTCCGTAGTATGGACTGTAAAACAATTGATTCTACGATTCCAATTAAACGTCATTTCAAAATAAATAGCGTCACTATTTTCTCAACATTAACAAAGTATAGTAGACACTGGTTTTTCACAGGTTCAGTCGTAATCCCTATGAAGCACTAAACCCTGACCTGCATATGTATGAAATCAGTATAAAGACTGACAAACTATTAAAAAAAAAAAAAACAACAAAAAAAAAAAACTCTTAATTCTTGGCCTTATCTGGTGCAATCAATCTTCATTCTTCATCTGAGATGCATTGGAAATAACAGCTGCACTTTGAGTTAAGATTATTCAACTGTACTTAATTCAAGATAAGAAAATCAAATATGTTCTTAAAAATACACTGTAAACGATGCTTCGTCTACCCACTGATTAAATCCTGCACTGTAACTTTTTTGCTGAATCCCAATCTGTCTGTCGTATCCAACTGTACTTATAGTATATTAACCTGCACCTTTGGAGCCTGAAAGTGTGTACATGGCTCGTTTGCTCTGCAGAATTCAATTCAACACCAATTTGAGCCGTGGCTAAAAACATTAGCATTCCACAAGCAAACATCAAGAACTCCTGTAACTCTGGCCTGAGACCGACGCCACTGTGCTGTGGCCAGGGTTGGAGGCTGTGTTGAGCTAATTAACCCTGTTAATCTGAGTGGCCACTGGGTCAGTGTGTGTGTGTGTGTGTGTGTGTGTGTGGCTATAACTAACCCCAGCAGATGAGCCTTCACCCCAATCACAGCCCCCTTTTTTTTTTTGTTTGGCAGCCTGCCGTCCGACTTGGCAGATGCACACTCACAAGGGGTCTGGCGTGCATGTGTGCGTTTGTGGCTGTGTGTGCATGCACGCATGTGCGTTTGAGCATGTGTGTGATTGCACAAGGGAGGCAGGATTATAGATGTTGAACATACGCACGCAAATGAGCACAGGGCCTGACTGGTCTGCTTGGTGTGTGTGTGTGTGTGTGTGTGTTGTAATAAAGCCAGCAATGTTTTACTGGCCCGCTGACACAGTGCATAAAAAGATCAGTGGGCCAAATCCATTAGTGGTATAATTGCATTACATGGTAAATATTCCTAAAAGGTCAATATCGCCATTTGAAACATCACCATCATTACAGAGCGCTGCAATAGAAACAGGAATTCTGTGATTTTACAGGAGCTGAGGGCACAGAATACCATTTCTAGGCATCTATTATAGCAACTGATTTTTCACCTTAGTATTGTGGCAGTCCAACACATCATTGTACAATATTTTAGTTTGACGTTACTGCCCTGAAACACAAGCTTTCTTGAGCGTGTCCTCTCATTTTTTTTTTCAACCAAAATACAGCCTCTTATCTTCAAAAAGGGAACTAATAAAGAAGCATATATTTGACAAAACTGTTTGAGAAAGAGCCAGAACTAAACACAGTGAGACAATGAGAGTGCACTCTGTGGGTAAGAGTGTGAGGAGAACTGAAAACAAAACTAACTTTATTTAGTACTTATGTAAAGTATAATAATAGGGAAGTGTAATAATAATTCCAGAGTGGAGCAGTGAAGCATATCGAACACACTTAAGTCGCTATGTGCAACGATGACAAGGGATTAAAACGCTGCTGAACGTGATCACATCTCGTGATCACTCTGACAATGTGAGGAGCTCATATCTGTACAAACATGTTTGGCACCTTAACGCTTCATTTTGTGCTAACAGTGTCTGTAAAACTATTTCAGTGAAAAGTGAGGAGAAGAATTTCAAAGGTGTCCTTCTTATCCCCCCTTATTTGTGGTGGAAAACTGTGTGTGAAACTAGATTATCCAGAGTCTCTGGAAAGCTGTTGAATGTTTTACTGAGAGCAGCTTTGTTGTATTGACGTGGAGGCAGAAATCTCAGAGACAGATATCGCCAAAACCTAAACAAATAAAACCAAAGCAATCTGCAGGGTTAGATGTCACAAGAGGGAAGTGAGGAGAATATGTTGCTTTTCAAATCATCTCGACGAACCCACCCTTTAAACTCTGATAGGACTCGCTCTGCATTACGAAAGTTAAAAAAGTCAATATGTGACACAGTTGCATCACCGACTAAAGAAAAGATCGAGGCTGAAGAAAAAAGCGTGGAGGCAGAAGAAACCAAAAAAAAAAAAAAAAAACGGGAACACACAAACACAAAGAGGACAACACATACTATACAGCATGTACACAAAAACACACACACACAGCCTCCAGGCTATTGTCCTCCACATTTAGGTCAGGCTGATACTAACAGCTTCACACACACACACACACACACACACACTCCCCAGGAGGCTCTCCTCACCTGCAAAGAGGCCAGTTTGGACACAGTGTCAAAGATTAAACCTGTGTTTTATCTCAGAGAAAGGGGGCTGCTTGGGGGAGAGTGTGTGTGTGTGTGTGTGTGTGTGTGTGTGTGTGTGTGTGTGTGTGTTCACCCAGTCCTTTAAACCAGAGGGCAGAGGGTCACTGGAGAATACACTCACACACACACAGCTGCCCTTCTCTGTGTGCGCGGTCAAGTAGAAAGGTGGATCTGTGTCAGGTAGCAAGGGTATTTACTGTTACTGAGACAAGCAGGCCGAGAAAACACAAACACAGCAGAGAGAGAGAGAGAGAGAGAGACTGAAAGGGAAAACAAGGAGACAGAAACCAAAAGGCGGAGGAGGAAAGAGGTCGAGCAGCGATGCTTCGAAGGCCTCTGTGGTCAAGAGAACGCAGCCATGTGCGACTTTAGACGTGCAAAGACACAAACACTGAGGAGGAGAGCAAGTGTTAAAAGGGCAGAAACAGAGGTGACAAGTTATTTCTGCAAAACAGACGTCAGTACACTGTTGATATCTCAATAAAATATAAAATAATAAAGGATTATCTTATCTTGTAAAGATCCAAAGCTTTATGAGTGCAAACATACATGTAAACATGGGTATCAATTAGGGCTGTCAAACTATTTTTTGGGATATTTAAAACAGTTTTTAAGATCATATTATGAATACAAATCATTATTAATTATTAAGTAATGAATTAATTACACATAACTTAACTCACTGATGACTTATTAGTTTTAAATCCAGAGGAGTTCATTGAGCCGTCAGTCTGATTAGCCGCACTAGCATACTTAGCTCACAGGTGGTCACTCCGTTTTCCACAAGGTGCATATTAAGTTTGATGTCTCCACTGAGCCGTCTGTGAGATTTTAAAATAAAACGGTCTATTCAGAAGCATATTGCTGTTGTTCATGATTGTAGTAAGAAGCAGGAATCTGCTACAATAACTCTGACAGACTGTGTATCAATAGAAAATGAGCTGGAGATGAAAAAGAGTGTGAGAAAAGGGTGAGTGTGTGAGAGTTCTTCACTTGGCTACATGCACACTTGTTTCTCATCTAATATGGCTTCATAACATCCACACCGAGAAACCAAAAAACACATCTTCTGACCAGCAGAGCTGCAGTTATACAACTTCTTTCTTACAATAGTTCTGCTTTATTCCAGTTCATTTGATCCTCACAATAATCACTTTTATTTCCAGGCGGCAGGTAGCGTTCACCTTAAACCTGAATCCACATGCTTCTGATCTTAAATAAATTATAGTTTACTTTAAACAAAGTGTCTGTTTCTTGACTATTTGTCCTCTCCCCTTTCAATACTTAAACTCAAAACCTGGTGATCTGAATCAGTGTCCATAATGTCTCTTTAGGAGTCAGACAAAGATCAGTGCTTCATAAGCAACTGATAAGAGCAGTTAGAAGATAAACTGATGACCGAGTGTCCAATTGAGCTTTCATATGTGATTATAGATTAACAGGAGACTGAGAGAGAAAGAGGGAGAGAGGAGGAAAGCAATGGGAAAAGGAAAGGTTGTTTTTGTTCTAGTCAATAGTCTGCTGATCAATTTGACTGAGCAAAACATTCCCAAATCTGCTATTTGTAAACATGTGTTTCCTTTATTGATTCTATATTCATAGACTAATAAAAACACTAAACTACAGTATCCTTTCCCAGACCGTGACACTAAGAACCTCCACTAAAAGTTAGAGTCATTTCAAATGTGAGGAGTCAAAAAAGAAGAACTTGTCTCAGGTCAGAGGTGGACGATGGTGACTGACTGATTCCACAAAACATTTACAGTAAAAACAGGAGTAAAGTGGAAGGAAACAATCCTGCATCCTGAACAAGCCCTGGAGGAGAAAAAAAAACCCTAAGAGGCCTTTTTTTGTGTTTATCTCTCACTTTGCTTATTTATTTATTTATTATTTCTGCTCTCCTGCCACACGGCCGGGGGAGCGAGGGACCACAGGTGCTCGGGTGAATCCGATGGACATCCGCAATTTATCATTCATACGCCAGTGACGGCAGGCCAGGCCGAAATATGGCACGGTAAACACAAACCATAGATCATTCACAGACACAGATACACACAGACAGCCGCAGACAAAGATAAACACACACACACACACACACACATAAAATATGTCTTTGAAGACAGATGCTTTTATGCGTACACAGAGCCGGACATGGGTCACATCACAACGTGCTTCTTTCAGCGTGGTGAAGATATCGTTTTCTTTCTGTCTCTTTATTCCACTTTATCTTTGTCTCTCTTTTTGGGCTGCTTGTCTCCCTCCTTTACTTTCTCTCTTTTTCATGTGCATTTCTGGCATCTTCCCATTAATGAAAAAATAGATTTGGCTCTCTCATTTGTACTATAACCCTGTGCATTTGAACAATTATAGTTTTCTTTATACTTGCCCCTGACCACATTATTATAAACCACCTGGAATCCAACCAACTTCAGACCTCAGTGCAATCTTTCTTCTTTTTCTCTCAGGTATAAATACACTGAAGAGATGACAGCCCCCTCCCATAAATGCCCCTTGCCTCCAAACTTTTAATCCAGGCTTTAGAGGGATGTATTACAGTGGGACATCACTGCTGGCCTGCATCTGCCAGAGCGAGCTGGGAGCTGATTTCTATGTTTACATAAGATTAGAGCGCAGGGAGAAAAGAAGGTAGCCGATATGGTAGCTCCAAGCCAAGCAGTGCTCATTTTTAATGCAGCAAACGCTGCCACAAACAGCCTGCAGGAGATGGGCTGAGGAGAGATATAGCCAAAGGTAGGAACAGTAAGTTACACCACTTGCAGGCCTTATGGGTGCGTGTGTGTGTGTTATAATTATGGATGCACTGCCCTGTCTATACAGGCTTTGCAGTGTTGGTAGGGTAAACCGTCAACAGCTGATATTTCTAATTTGGCTAATACCTCAAAATTCAAATAATGGAAAGCACATTTATGTATAACCTCCTTTTCTGGTGATTTCTTTGTCATGTCAGCTGCAAATTTCATCCATCTCCACACAAGCAGTACTCGAACATTGTTCCAAATTAGTCTGCACTGAGTTTCAATTAAGATAAATAACCAGATTAACATTTTCACTGGTCTCCATGCTGCTTTCTACTGTTTGCTAACTCAGTTTTCTAGTCCGTTTGCGACATAACACACCAGGAAAACACATTAGCCTATTTTTAGTGTGCTAATTTTGGGTATATGTGATGTAAAAAGTGTCAGTCATACTGATGAATCCACACACCCTGCTGGTTTCAGCAAAAAAAGGCTTTGACAAAGTAACTGTATGCTACTTGCAAATCACCAAACCAAGGTTAGAGACCAGCTGGAGGTGGAGACCAAAACAGAGTGAAAAGGAAAGTGAATATTAGACAAACATGGCACAAATAAATGCTAATGTTACTAAGTGTATTTTCTACCTGTGTTTCAGTCTGCACTTGGAGGTCATGGTGTCCAGTTCACAGTTCATGTTGCATGTACTGACCTACACTGCAAACATAAAGTGCACATACCACCTGCCCTATCATATGGCACACACCCTCACACATACAGTACATACAGTATACACCCATTGACCCTTGGTAAATGACATGTGACGTCAATCTACTGATATACAGCAAAACTGCTGCACTCACAAATACACAGGGTAATAAAAAAAAAGCTATGAAACACAAATATGTGATATATGTATATCTGTGTTGTGAAGCTTGTATGAAAGCTCTGACTTGTTTTTGTACTGACCACAAGGTTTAACATGAAGGTTGTACAATCTGCCACAGATATGTGCAAAGACACACCAGGACACAACCTTCACATGCACAACATCTATACTGCACCTCTGATAACAATTTAACGATGTAAAGATGGCTTATCAGAAGCAGTAGTGAGAGCCTGGATTCTTGTGTTCATCAAGCAAGTTCAACCACATGCAATTTTCTGAGTTACTTTTATATTTAAAAAAAATTGCAATTTGGAAAAATGCCACTTTTCTCATTAAAGTTAATTTTCAGCTGGTTGGGAAACAGTCTTAATTTAATACTGAAGCCTTTATATGATCCAATGATGTAAACAAGACTATCAGCGAGAAGATTTGCTGTTTCTATATTGCTATTTTTAATGGCTGTTTGTGGTTACATCACACTGCTGCAGGTCGGATGGAAGGGAGACACAGGAGAACCAGAACCAAGACTGAGTGGGACAGACTGTCAGACCCTGCTGCAGTAAAATGAGACATTTTCTAAAGGGACTCTGGTGCTTTTGTCCTCGGGGATTGCCAAAATTAACACAAAATAAAAGTTTGTCATAGTAGCTTTAATCATCCACTGAAATGAATGAAAAGTCATCGCTGAAGAGCACATTATGCTCTTTGTATACAGAAATAACACAACTTTTGGACCATCTTCGATGATTTGCATGTGTGAAAAATCCAAAAATTCTTTTGAATTGAAATACTGTCGAGATTTAACCATTTTACAATATGCCATGCATGCAGTTTTAATACTTTATGAGCCATTTATTACTTCACTTGTATGCTTTTGTGGTTAACTTATGAGGTTTCTATATTCTATATTTTTCTTCTTAAATGTGTGAGTAGGCTGTAATATGTGTGTGAGCTCCTAACTAACTGTAACTGTTCATTTTATGGCCTGTCATGTTTTAGTCATGCAACGCTCACTCTCTGCATGTCACCTTTGATCTTTATTACTAGTGTTGAGGACATTGTGTCTTGTACAACAGATGAAGAGCATGTGCTTTATCATTATGGGCAGAGAGAATCATGCAAAGGTAAAGTACAGTATGTTCATGGCAATGCTAAAGGTCCAAATCAACAATAAAGGCCGAACAGGAGCAAGATGAAACCACTTTCCCACAGCGCTCCGACCAGACAGCCAACTGATACGCAAGTGCCCTTAAGCAAGGCATCAAACCCACTGAACCTGCTCGGCAGCCAGCAGCATCTCTGCAGTGTACATTTCCAGAAAGTGTGTAACCCTCCCTCCTTCCTGCTGCACCTCCTGACCCCAGCTGTTGCTGTAAATATAAATGTGCTCCTGCACAGTCAACTCGCACTTCGGTTACACAAGCAGCAGTTCCACAAAGGTTAAAAATATGTATATTCTACTTCCTCCTGTGGTCTTTCCGCCTTATCTATCTGTCTTTCTAAGTGTGTGATTTTTTATTTTTTTTTTTGCTATCTTTCTGTCTCTTGAAGTGCTGGGCTCGGCAGGTCAGGGGTATTAGTGGAAATCTGCAGTTATTTTTTTCCTTCTTCTTTTTCCATGTGTGTTTGAACTTTTTTGTTGTTTTTTTTTTCATTTTTCTAGTTTACTTCTTTAACCCTCCGTGGCACCGTTTCCATGCCAGCAAACTGGTCTTAACTGGTCCCGTTGAACTTGAGGAAGAGAGAGAGAGAGGGAGAGAGAGAGGTGTGTATGCATGCAGATAAAAATGGGAATGAGAGCTTACACTGCGCACTAACAGTGGGTTAATATGCAGAGCAGAGCCAAAGTGAGGGAAGTGTGTATCCCCTCCACCCCTGACAAACACACACACACACACACACACACACACACGACACTAGTCTCATCAAACAGTTGGAAGTCGGCCAAGTTCATCTGTTAATGGACAGCCACCGCCTGGACCCAGCCTTTTCTACCTCGCGCTATCTCTCCCTCTCTCACACATCCCCTATCCCCCCCAGGGCGCTCTACCCCTATGCCCTCTCCGACTCATCTCCCTGCCTCTTTTTGTCGTCCCATCCCACCCCTCTCCCAGCGTTGCAGATTGGAGCCTGCATGTCCCTCGTGCTGCAAAGATAAACAGTATTCGTCTTAAGAGGGTACCTTTGAACATCCGCCTTTCAACAAGCTCAGAACGACAAAGTCTGAAATCAAACAAAGGCCAAAAGACGGGTTAGGTTCCATTAAATTAAGGGAGACAGAAAGTATGTGTGTGTGTGAGAGAGAGAGAGCAGCATTAACTACAGTCCAGAGCATGTTGAAACACATCTGGCTTCCAACGGAAAACTGCAGCACAGGAGGGGGGAAAAAGAGAGATCAACAAAGAAAGAGAAGGAAGGGGAAGATAGACTGGCAGAAAGGGAGTGAAAAATGAAGGGAAATTCATAAAGAGCAGGTGAAGGTATTTAAAAAAAACAAACAAAAGGCGGGATTTCATCCTGGCTTATTTTTCTTGGGGCAAGAGTTCAAGAAATAACAGTCTATTTAACGTGATAGGTGTCTTTGTTTCTAAGTACATGTTTTGGGGTTTCGAGGGCAGGTTGAGGTGAGATGAAGTGAGCTCTAAATATTGCTGCTGTTGGTTTGTCATTTTCGCTTCAGTAAAATTATTGTGTGATTCTACTACAGGTTGGGACAAACTTTTAGGGGTTTTGGACTGTAAAAAATAGCATTTATTTTCCCCTTTAAACACCATTTATATATATATATATATATATATATATATATATATATTTTTTTTTTTTTTACCAGCCTGACCACACAGCTGATATATTTGTGTATATAAGTGTACTACTAAACGCACAAAAAAAATGCCAATAAAGTACATTTTAGCGGTTCTTTATCCGTTTTGTGGGGGATAAATTATCCATTAGATTTCATCATATCTTACCAGGGCAATTACATCAAGAAAATGATAGCGGGCACGGGATCAATTATGCATGCCCTTGGCCAAAGACCAAGCATCGGGCAGAAGGAGAGGGCATGTACACACACACACACACACACACACACACACACGTGAGGAAGAGGAGGAGGATCTCATAGATGTGGCCCATCAGTTCATCTTACTGCCTAAAAAGTTCATACGCTTAATAATTTAGCTGCGCTCTGGATACAGTTTCCCAGCTGAATATTAACAACTTTGAAGTGAGTAACAGCAGCCAGAGGTAGGGTGGGTGTGTGTGTGTGTGTGTGTGTATATGTGTGTGTGTGTGTGTGTGTATGTGTGTGTGTGTGTGTGTGTGTAGGGGGGCTAAAAGAGACCTCAGGAAACAGGCCTCGTGAGTCCCACCGGAGACAACCCCTCGAAAACACACACACACACACACACACACACACACACACGCGCAATCCTTCCCCTCGGCTGCGTCCATTACGCCGCCGTTTGTAACATTGCTCATTTCTGGGCAATTAAGAATTCTTTTTCATCGCTATGTAGGTTCATATATCTCCCTCACAGCACTTGTACACAAACTGGGAAGGCATGAGGAAAAAGAGTGTGTGTTGGGGTGGGTAGAAGGGGAGGGTGAAAAGATGAGGGGGGGAAAGAGAGCAACAAAGGAAACCAGAGAAGAAAACAGAAAGATTAGCGCCTGTGCACCAGTTGTTCCTGTTTGTTGCTGCTGCTTTTCCATCTTTGTTCTCATTTTCTTAATTGTCCGACCTCATTATTAGATGAAAATTGATTTATTTTCTTGACTTTTTTTTTCTTTTGTCTTCCTCTCACCTAAAAACACTTTGAGAAACCTCTTTCCGAGCACAAAGGAAGCTTTAGGTGTGAGGGTTTGCACGCAGGTGCCTATTTTCTTGGGCGTATGCACGAAAACGGCGTGACACACAAGAAAGAGTGGCTTTCTGCTGAGGACAGAACAATGGAATTATTTCTCTTTCTGTTTTCATCCATGTTTACAGAGAAACTCACTTTGGAAGACAAATCACTGTCTTCCACAATGGCAGCTTTAGATGGAGTAAGGGAGGGATGTGGAGAGTGAAAAGAGAGGTATCTGACATCTGTTTGTTCAAGGAGAAAGAGAAAGGAGGGGGCGACACTAGAAATGAATAGGCTGACAGAGAGAGAGAGAGAGAGAGATGGGCATTGAGAAATCATTTTACCATGTCAAGACGGACACATACAGGAGAGAGCCAGATGGTTTGCATTGGGTATACTGTGTGTGTGTGTGTGTGTGTGTTTGAGACAAGCAGTGTAATGAGGGAACAGACGAGACATCATGTAAATTAAATATGTCCAATCTCTGGCTCGGCTCTCAATCTCCTCACAATTAAAAAAAATGCAACTTTCATTTATATTAGCCTAAAAAACACACCCAGCTCTACGTTCACACACACACACACACACACACAAACACCCCCTGACAGGCCGGCTCTGACAAGCGTAGCTGATGTGCACCACGAATGCGCATGGTAATAGGCCAATCAAAAATGCAAAACAATTGGCAATTACTGTGAGGACCTAATGGTCATTAGAATTTACAACTAGGTAATGAACTAAAGTCTGCCCACTGCATGCATATTCATAAAGCTATTTGAGCTTTTGAAGATTAAAGTAGCGCTTAAAATTCAAATGAGCCTCCGCAAATTATGGGAAAAGTCGGTGCTGCTGCTGCTCGTGGCGATGGGGGAGTTCCTTATACATATTTTGTGTGCGATTTTGTAAGCATTATCAAATAATATGGTAAGATGCATGACACTAAAGAGAAAAAGAAACTGAACTAAAATCTAACAATTCACGTATGTTTTGTGTCATAAAACATCAGCATCTAATGTGGAGCTCTATTTGAGGGGTGTCACTATTAGTTCTGTTTTTCTTTCTTTATCTCTATTTGATTTGCTGATTTGTTATATAATTTTATGTTAAGAATTATTAATGCATATCTTAATCTTAACTATATCTTGAAAATCTGTAGAAAAATATCAAATGGTGTAGTCTTTGACACGTGTAATTTAGATTTTTGGTGTTTAACTACAGCTAGTCTCTGTGACGTCATAACAGAGCTGATTTCTTTTTATCCGACACTTGTTGTATGTTTTACTGGAAATATTGTATAAGAATTTAATCTTGACTTTTGTGTCTTATTTTTATGATTATTTTTATTTCTCACTCATCTACAGAGGTAGGGAGGGTTTGAGGATTGAAGTGGTTTAGATGTACAGTATGATGTAACAAAATGTTAATATATCATGTTAACTGTGCACACTATCAACAGACTAAAACCCAAATATTCAGTTTACAACAATAAAAAAATTCTTATACTTTATCACATTTCTGTCAATCAACTAATGCATTAATATTTTATCTTTTGCATATTTAATCCTTCATGCTTGTGTTCCTCCTGAGACACAAGCAGGAAGACTTTCCCTGAAAAGAACATGCATTGGTTGTTTTGTCTTGAACATTTGCAGTGTAAAAAAAACATATATATATATCTACATCAAGTGAGCTGCCTGAGATGGTGAGAATTACATATGTTCCGCTGCTTTGAGGATCACTTTGTTTTGGCACTAAACACCTTTTTGAATTGCTGAGGAGAAGGATGTGAACGTGTCGAAAAGGTGGTGGGAGTAAAAGAAAGAAGCGGACTCACAATGCCAGAATAAAAGATTAGACCCACTCATACACTGTGTGTGTGTGTGTGTGTGTGTGTGTGTGTGTGTTGCAGTTGTAGTAGAAGTTCAGCCAAACGGGGAACATGAAACCAGAGCAAGGAGCCAGGCCCCTCCACACACACACACACACACACACACACAGAGCCAGCTCAACCCTGGCACACTTTACCAGGGAATGTCCTGCATCCACACTGCCAGCACGCGCACACACACACACACACACACACACACACACTTTCATGTACACACAGGCGAGTAGCTCGCTGTATAAGTAATAACAGGTACATCCAGAGAGAAGCACTGGCGAATGAACACATATCTCTGCAGTGAGATCTGAATGTGTGTGTGTGTGTGTGTGTGTGTGTGTAGAGCCAGTCTGTAATCCAGTGGCCTATATAAATAAAGCTTTGTAGTGTATAAACAGTTTTATGAACAGGCCTTCAACTGCCTTCAACATAATAAGAGAGCTGAGTTGCCTGCGCACCCCCTGAGCAGACCGAGCAGTGTGTGTGTGTGTGTGTGTGTGTGTGTGTGTGTGTGTGTGTGTGGAATAAACACACACAGCGAGCAGCGAGTGAGCCAAAAACAGCAGCTTTCCCTCTCACCACGAAGGAGTAGATGTAGCGTGGATGTCGAATCACTCGCATAAACACAAAGGGCCAGATCAATAAACAGCGCTCCATCACAGGGCGCGTACAGTAGCCCGCTTGACGTCACGACTCGCTGTCAGACGCTGCATACTGGAGAAATAACGCCAGCCTTTTTAACGCCTTATTCTTCTCTGCTGTCGCCACTGTTTTTAGAGCAGCTCACCGGCCACGTTAATCTGAGAGATCTTTTTTGTCTCCTACCAATTCGTCTTTGTCTTTTGGTCGCCGTCACTGCGGTGTGTCTGCGCCGCACCTCCCAAGGATCAGCCTTCAGTCAAAGTCCGTGGGCGTCATGACGTCTTTCTCTTGGGTTTTTTTTTGCCCTTTGATGTTGTTGTTGTCTGTCTCAGCCGCGGTGGCGGTGATTGCAGTGCGTGCTCTGCTCTTCTTCATTTATTCTAAACCCGCCGCCGCACATGTACGACGCATCGTTTCCTGTTCAACTGGACGGATTTTGTGATGGAGGACTGGTGTCTTTCAATTGTTCACTGTTCAATAATGATGAATCTAATCTGCGCTGTTAAAAACAGAAAACAACTTTCATCTGTTATCAGGCTGGTGCCTGTACAGCATCCATCTTTAAACCACTAATGTGACAGTCTATTGATCACCGCTGGGAAACTCTCTTTCCTCTCTTCTGCCCCGCTCCACAGGTCAAAGGTCACATTTAGAGCAGTAGGAAGAGTCTTGCTCAAAGGCACGAATTCTGGGTTAACCTCGTCAATAACAGGGGAACTCCGAAGATTCACAGGGAGTTTTTTTGTCTGAGTTCGTACTCTTCAAACTGAGAAAACAGTTGCACTGTGTCTGTGTATATGACCCCTGATGATGTCATCGTGATGTCATCGAGGTTATCTCATCGTGGTCCTGGGAACCACAAATTTAGAACAATAACCAGTTTCACAAATTGGAGCTATAGAGTAAATGTAGACAGTGCTCACTGGCACAGGAAAGGTTTTAAAAAGTTGCATTATGGGAAATGTAGGATCTATCATGCTTAGGGCTAAAAGTGAGGATATCTCAGCTTCTGCTGCCTTGATTTGGATCATTCTTTTTTTTTTAAACATGTCTCTCATTAGTCCCCCAACTTTTTAAAGAGCAATTTTAAATTGCTGGAGTTTTCCTTTAAATAAAGAGCCAGGAGACAGAAGACTAGATTTAGTTCGCCAATTCAATGCTGCTGCCCTAAAACTATATTATGTAACGAAATATGGGTGTGTATGTGTGTGTGCTCTATTACAGGATAAAGGATAATTCAACAGACTCACCGGTCTGGATTTTCCAGGCACATAGCTGGAGAAAAGCAACTTTAAATTCATGTTCAAGTGCCTCATGTTCTATTTTGGGCAACACAAAGCACTTCTTTTCCGCTCCTTGTTTTATTACTACATCCAAAAATTTGTCAGCAGTGAATTCCAAGTTTTTTTGGTTCCGTCTGGATTGCAGACCCGCTCTGCAAACACACACCTACACATTTTACAGCAAGACAATGATCAACAGTTCACTTCAGTCAATATGGAGTTTTTGTGAGTGCTAAATGTAAAACAGAAAAGCCTGTTGGCCTTTGGTGGCACATTATTAGCTTTTTTTTCCAGTCATTCCAGTGGCCTGCTATCCTGCTGCTGATAATTTTCCGCACACACAAACATGTTGACGTGCAGTAAGCTCATTCAAAACGCCGACACAGTCAGATTCTCGCTGTGCCGGGAGAGAAATGCTGGAGTTCAAACGCGCTGCACTTGAGTCCACTAAATAAAATCTTATGTTGAGAAAGAATGAGAGAGCAACAATAGATTAGTAACGGCAGCCAGTGTGTGAAATCTCGTTTTAGGCTCGCTGGGATGTGCTACAGCATGACACACACACACACACACCAAACATACTGTAATTGATTCAGTATCAATTGGCTGTCCTGGATTTGCATTGACTGCTAATGTTGCAGAGAGACATGAGCCAAAAGGGGAAAAAAATGAAAAAAAGAGGAGGGAGAGAACAGACATGACATAGTGAGAGATCTGACACAGAGCCAGACAATGATTGGGTGTTAAAAATGCACTAATGTGTATTGAGGTGGGTAGCATTAGCCAGTGATGATAAGCTAATTGCTAATCACTAGATCATTGGCTAACAATGCTCATGTTACAAGGCTTCATGCCAGGATGACTCCTCAGTGGGCTGACCACAATGAACCGGATATTTTGGGGCTAAAAATATCAGTATGACTGATAAATTAGTCTCTAGAAATTTTGGCATTCATCACCATGCACCATGTATTGATACTATCTCTATTAACAAGCTAATGTTGCTAGACTAACACAGTTTATCAGCCAATATTGCTCAATAAAATCAGTCGTCAATAAGATGGAAAAAAAAAAATCTTTGTGCTGGCCGCATATCAATTTCAGCTCATTAACACACATTTTTATGATTTTACACAGAGGAAAGGATTACATTCCTGATGCCGATTATGAGAAATCAATTGGCAAACTGGACAGCAGAAATTGTATTTACTGTAGGAATAATCCACAAAGAATTTCAATTTTCTTTCTCTTTTTTTTTTTCTCAATCACAACCACTTTCAGTTAAAAGAAGAGAGACCATCCACGCATAAATGTTCACACACACACACGCAAACCTCTCTTTTGAGACATTAGTAATGCAGTTTCTGAATGAGGGGCGCCTCAGGGATTATAATCAGAATTTTCATCTCAGTCAGGGATTAATAGAATAAATGGGCAAGAGAGAGTGAGAGCCCTAACCGTGTGTGTGTGTGTGTGTGTGTGTGTGTGTGTGATGTGGGTAGACGGGTATGCTGCCTTTTTGCATCAGTGATCGGCATTTTAGCCTGTGCTGTGCTCTCTCGCTCTCACACACAGAGACAGGTAATGTCTCGGCTCTCCTCGGTCGGAGCTGTTTGATATGTAAATAGCAGCAAGTCGGACGCTTTGTGTTCCTCTTGAGCCTCTGTAGCGCTCCGACCATACACATTTTACAACAACCGGTCACGTTACATGCATCCAGATGCATCCAGAAAATATGCAGACAAAGGGTGCATCTGATTTCCTGCAACATATCATATAAATCATAATGACATATTATTCCCATTAGATGAGAAAATCTCCAAAAAACGACAAGAAGATAAATTGAAAATGATGCACTATGGACAGATGCTAAAATCTAAATAGTGCAGAATTTAAAATATTGATGTGTTAAATGTGTGATGTAAAAACTGAGGTGTGATTAGATTTCTTACTGACTGAGTGGAGGCCTCACATACTGTAAGGAAAACCTACGAGACACAGTGGAACACCAAGTCAGCATTTACAAATAAGAAACACACACGCATTCTTCCCTTGCCTCCTTTTTTAGTCATTAGGAATGCTTTTGGACGCCATAATCGCTGCTGAAATTCCAGCAGATTTCTTTTTTTTCTCTGCCTTACACATATTTACTTCACCGTGACAGTTTGGGGTCAATTAGGATGAAAGCCGGGGGTCAAGCAGAAAAAAATACTGGCTTTAATTATCGCCTATCAGAATGGAGTGTGTTGTGTAAATTCAGCACATGAGGTTGTGTTTGCGCAGTCCATCGATTGAAGAGCATAGATCTAAAAATAAAATGACGAATTCCCTGTGCAGATGGATATTATAAATGCTGAGTTTTTTTTGTTTCTTTTTAGTTTAAAATTCCAACTGGTTTAATAATACTGTCTGTCTGCTGTTGAGCTTGACGTCAGCATCAGACAAGATATATAACGCTGCTGTCCTGTTTTCTCCTCCTGTCTGAGTGTACAGCTGTTCCTACCAAGACGTTCCCACACACAACGCTATTGAAGCAACCAGACGCCTGCATTATGATGTAAATCGCTCTAATAACCCAGTTTAGCTGGTGAGTGTCTGTGAGAGTGTGTGTGTGTGTGCGTGGGAGTGGGTGAAATGTATAGTAACTGCAGAGACACAAGCAGACTTGACAAAAAAAAAATGTTGCATCAACTAACAGCTGACATACAGCACGTAGATTTGTCTCAAGCTGACAAAGGTCAAAGGTCAAATGCATTTTGATAACAATTTCAGCAAATTTCATCACTTCCTGTACGTGTAAAAATTGTGGGATTACCAGTTACGAAAAACGACGCGCAGAGCTTCGACCGGTGTATTTTCTCAAACACACACTAACTCCAGAAATAGAAAAACTGCAACATTTAGGATTCCTGAGCAAAGTGATAAAGTGTATATTTTGCTTGTGTGTTTCCGCTGCTCTATTTCATCTTCACCCCCTCCCCCCCCCACCCTCTCTCTTTTTGTAACGGCTAATTTAGTACAGGCAGCCCGCCACTAAAACTACTGCTAATTAAAATGCACAAGGAAGGAAAAAAAATGGCACTGCAACAAATAATTAGTGGTGTTAAGATGCTTTAAATAAACGACTTTCCCTCTAAGAGCAAAAGTAAAACTGGCTTTTCCCTCTCTCCGTTCGCCTCTCATTTGATTCGTGTCCTGCGGAAAAGAGAGATAAACTGGAGGGAAAATCGTACGTTTTACCTATGAAGTTTGGTACAGAGGTATAGTCGGGGAGAGCGGAGGAGAATGAAAGAGATGGAGAGCTGGGCTGCATTTAGTCGGGTAAGATGTGGCGGTGGAAGTGGGGAAACCACACTGAGAGCAGGACACATCTGCTAGGGTCACATGAGAGACACACACACACACAAACTGACGCACACGTTATGCAAGAACACACATTCTGCGCACCCAATCCCAGAGAGAGGCTGCAGCTACTCCCCAGACTGGAAATCACACACAAACACACAGTTTCCCTTACATCTAGTTGAGCCACTGATCCTCCATCTGCACACACACACACACACACACACACACGGTCTGGCACTAACACACTGACCAGTGATACCACAAAGTCAAGGTCACCCATGTGTCTTTGCTACTGGCCTGTGGGATTTGATCACCAGGGCCAAACTGGGTAAACTGGGAAAACACACATGAACCCACACACTTTCTGAATTGGATTAGATGTGCTACTTTGTCTCACTGCCCTTTACTAGTCAGTAAAGACAGAAGACTATTCACACACACAGACAGAAAGAGAAAGCCATCCTAAATCAAACCAGTGTGTGTGCTTTTTGTGCCAGCTGTAAAAAATGAACAGAGGCGTATTCTCTCGGGTTTCCTCCCCACCTGTGACGACCCTCTGTTATTGTTTGTCACCCCCAACCGTCCACCTCATCCCACCCCCCCTCAAAAAGTCTCAGCCAATAAGATTTTTTCATCTAAACAAGGATTGGCATGTGTGCGTGTCCCCTTGTGTTCAGACTACGGCCCCCACAAGGTTTGGATGGAGATCACGGGGCATTATGTAGGCTAGACTACTCTGTTTTGTCGTACCACAACACGCCCACATTTTGTCTGTTGACGATGGAAAAACAAAACCTGACGTTGCAGAGAACACACCAAATGTGTTCACCCATCCAGGCCAACACACACACAAATGCTGCTGGTTTAAAAAAAAAAGTGCAGCTTCTGAGTTGGAGGAGTTCATTTATCCTTCCCTGAGTGATGCTTCGGAAAACGTTTAGAGGAAAGAGAACTCTTATCGTCTATTTTTAATATTCTGTCAGATGTGACCTCCTTTTCACACAAAAGCCGATACATAGACATGATCACATCCTCTGCAACCTCAAAAGATCACCGGTGCTAGGGCAAGTGCACAGCAGAACAACAAGTAATATGTTAATTATCTAAGCACAGAAAGGATAAAAACTCAATTTGAGCACCAAGTGGAACTCTGATGAAATGTATGTCTGTTGGTGTGAAAGGAGGTTTGGTTACCTGGGAGGGGCTCCTGTTTGGGGCAAATCCCCCGGGGCAATGAGAACCGGTCATCGTCATCATCTGCCAGCGTAGCCTGGACACCCACTTCCACAGGCCTCCGACTGCGCAGGGAGCCAAATGCAGGTGACGGGGTGAGGGCCAGGCCAGGGGAGGGCGAGGGGGGCTTGTCCAGCCCCCGGCCCACGGCCAGGCAGGGCGGCCCGTGGCATCGCTTCCTCTTGTGTTCAATGAAGAGCAGGATGTCCGCCAGGGGGAAGGTGGCTTGGCACTGGCCACAGGTCAGCAGGTCCTGCTCCAGAGAGGAGTGAGCATCATGACCCAGCCGGGCCAACCGGCCCACGGTCGAGCCCGGGTGGTGCCCGTTGAGGCTGCCGCTTTCCTCTGAGTGCTCCGAGCAACGTTCCGACAGCTCCTCCGACGAGACGACGGCCGTGGAGAGGGGCTCGGCTGCTGGCGGAGGCAAAGTGGGGGGAACAAGCACAGAGGAAGAGGGAGAAGAAGAAGGGGTGGGAGGAAAGAGGGAGAGCAAAAAAAGAGGAAATTAGAAGGTGACGCTTACTCTCAGCACAAACACTAACAGCCACATATTTATATTTTCCTTTTTGTCTCTTGTAATTTATATTGATACAACTATTAGTGGGAATGGATGACAAGAGAAGAGCACACACTGTCTGTCACAGAGGATCAGAGTAAAAGAGGCAAAGCTAAGCAAAAGCCTGACATGTGGTTCACACAATAAGGGGGTGAGAAAATGTGCCTTGTAATGATAGAAATGCTTGTAATGCAGGATAAATGATTACAATGCAAGCTGATCTGGATCACACATCATAAGAATAAATGGTGGGAAAGAATATCCTGAATCGCTGCAAAGCTCAAATCAGATTCCTCAAAGACAACAATTCCACAGCCAATGACAGGGGAGGCTTCAAAATTATGGTTAAACACAGCTTTCACCAAAAAACTAAATATGTGGATGATGTTTGACTTGCCTAACCTTGTTTGTACAGGTTTTGATCCTGTAATCAGGAGAAGGGAAAACTGTCACAAATGTGTCCAACATCTGTGCCGGGGAAAAGAAGGAGTGTGTGTCTTCCCTCGGCCTCGATTACATGTGCCTCACTCATGGTTCTTAGATAGCAGTCGCTTGTACGGAGGGAATTCTTCCCAAAATGAGCCGTTCAACCCGATTCTTCACCCCTCCGAGGCCAGATTAACTCCTGACTACTTTCTTAAGACTCCTTTTGTCAAGCTCTGACCATCCTGCAGTGGAGGGAGAGGAGTGTGAGCACAGCGGCCCACTGAATTAGAGGAGCGAAGCCGGAGAACATAATTCACTGTCCCTCTTTTAAAGAAAATCTTCCAGTCCAAGGTGAAGAGTCTGACTCTGCGCTCACCGCCTAATGCATGTTGACCTTCTTTACTCAGCCGCCAATTTCACATTTTTAATGAACTTAAGACCACTGAGAATCAAAAAATAGATTTTAATTTTCACTGTCTGGGTGATCGGTGCAGATTTTGTCTGATAAAAGGGATAGGGTTCCTGTGCGTGTGTGTGTGTGTGTGTGTGTGTGTGTGTGTGTGACCGAGCGAGAGAGAGAGAGAGAGAGAGAGAGAGAGAGGGGTTGAATGTGGACTACATCCCCTCAAGGAAATATCATTTGAACGATGCAATCCTGTGCGACATCTGTGTGCAAACTGGGACATGGAGATAACATGATAAATTCTCAGCTTGCACCAACACCACCACCCTACCGCTCTCCAACACCCCCTCCCCGTCCTCTTCCTCCTCCCCATCCTTCTCCTCTTTGATTTAACTTCAGGTCAACACAACGCCACCACGCAAGTTACACAACAGTTACACAACAGGAGGAGGGGGCTTTCAATTCACGGGATAAAACAACAAAAAAAAATATCTAATGAAAGCCACATAAGCTCCTCACCTCTTAAGTTGAACTCAAGAGTGGATATCTCGGTTTTGAAAAAAAAAAACATTTCTTGGATTTAATGGTGCACGAGGAGGAAGGGTTAGAGACCTAAATAAGATAGAAAGCAGGTCTCCACTCACAGGGCTCAATTTCAGTTTAGTAGAAACATGCACTTATTTTTATCTATTTTTAGGGCTGTGAAATAAACAGCATTAAAAGTGGACAGTGTGTCTTTACACCATGTTAATATATCAAAACATGCATGAGAATATACCATGTTTCCTGAAGGAGAAAAAGTAGCGCAGAAAAATAAATGAAGGTGTAAAAACTGGAAATCATTTTACAAAGCTTTAGGTTAAAAGTTCCACCTGTCTCATAAATCTACACCACTCAAACTCATGTGGGAGAAAGGCACTGTGCCATGAATAAACTATTAAAATACAGTTCCCTCTTGGCATAATGTGGAAAATACTATTAATGCAATTTAATCTGGAGGACATGCAGAGTTGAAAAACACACTGTTGAGTCTTTTTACATTGTACTATTAAATTCAGCCTGTCCGTGCTGATACAAAGCAAACACTGGACATGTGGGAAATGACGAAAAATACAATACAAATATAGAATTGTAAGGAATATGTCAAATGTAATGCAGGCAGTAAAAGCAAGAAATAATCAAAGATGGGTGTCTGCTTAAGAGTGACAGGCCACAGTCTGTGCTCCATTTGTAACAAATGTGAGCTCAATGAAAAGTGTGTGTGCTGTAAGGTTTGAGGGGTCTGCAGGTATCCTACAGTGAAGCTGCTGATTGCTGCCTGCATGTATGTATGTAAAAAAAAATGTGATGCACAAAAAAGGAGATGCAGAGAGAGAAGGTGTGTTTGAGGTAATGAAGAGGCATTACAGATTTGGAGATGGGGGGTGGAGGGAGGAGGCCCCCCCCCACACCTCCCTCCCCATGTCTTGTACACTCTCCTTTTATTCTAAAGAGATCGCCAAATAGTAGCCCGTGTAGATGGGGTGGCGATGAAACTGATCATGTTCAGGTTCAGCGCTGGATTTTCTGATCGAGCTCTGCCTCCTAGCGACGGTACATGGCCATGGTGACTGCGCTGTCACCCAGCCGGGCCACACACACACACACACAAAACCAAACACAGGCGACAGCCAGTCAACATACCGAAACATAATCAAGCACTGGTGCGTAAAGATGCCCAAATATCTTCTTGTTTTATGTTTGCGGGCCACTTGGAGAGACGCTAAAGCGCTGCGAGGTGGTGCACAGTGCTGCACATGGTGCCGTGATAAGCACCACTTTGCCGATCGCTCCGCAGTTTCCAAACACACGTATCTGCTTACTCGTCACATATCGCGCTTGTGCGTCTAATAAACTCAAAGAAATAAAGATTTGGTGATGATTACGCGCCGTGCGTAAAGACTGCCGACTCAACTAAACATTATTGGAATTTTGCTGCTTTTCCCTCACACGCTGCAGCTGTAGCACCAGTGAGCTGATATGATATATATATCTTACCTGAACTGTACATGAAGCTTTAAAATTCATTTTTTCACTGATCCAAATTTTATCAAAAGAAAATAACAATAAACGGCACTTTATATGTCGTTGTCCTGTTGCTGTGTTTCGGCTCTTTAACTCTGGGCAGTCTGTTTCGAAAGAAAGCTTCTCGTCTAAACTAAACATCAATAAACAGCCTTTGCATAAGAGGCATGAGGAATTTTGTGTCTGAAAATTAATCGATTTGTGTTGTCTGTAATGCGGAGCTGCTGATAAAGGGAGGCAGTTGTAAACAGCCGAACACGAGATTTCCCCCCTCGATCCAAACATCCACCTCCAAGTTTTTTTTCCTGAAAATAATCCAGAAATAGAACGAGAGAGAGCGGATGAAAAACCTGCCCGCAGAGCTATCAGAAAGCGATATTCCGGTGGGGGAATTTCTCCACGAAGCTCCGCGGAGAGGACGCGCTCTACTGCCGGAGCCCTGCGCGTTTCCACTGACCGGAGAGATCGAGGGGGTACCGGAGCCACAGCGAGTGCATTTAACAGCCTATGAATGCACATTCTTCCCGTGTAACAGAGAAGCAGTAACGGGTGTACACAGACACAAAACTTTTTTCTCTCTTTCAGGGCTTTTGGGTTCCTGAGCGGCTTTTACGCACGGAGGCACTTTCTCTCCACACTGTTAAGTCCAGTTGACCGCGGGTCCGAGCGGTAGGTCCGGTGTCCAAAAACTCCTGCTTTGCAGCCTTTACCACCTCTTTGCTGAATGATATGAAAGGGGGTCAGAAGTGACATTTTCTTTCTTTTTTCATCTTTACTTACGCGAAAAATCCCGTTTGCTTAAGTGCTGGGGTTTGCCTTGCTTGCGGCGAGACATGGTGGCTGGCGGCGGCGTTCAGCGCGGTTCACATCGGGGAGAGCCGGGGTTAGAGAGGAGACTCCAGTGGGGCAAAGAACGTCTTCATCCAACGCCGCTGACATCCACAAGAAAAAAAGAAAATAAATTAGAAATAATACAAAGATGGCGCGGAGGCGAAGATGGATCGCGGGATCGCCGTCATGGCTTTTTTGAGAAAGGAGAGCAGAGAAAAAAGAGAGAGAGTGAGAGAGAGGTAGATGGAGAGAGAGAGAGAAGGGGAGAGAGATGGAAAAAATGGCAAAAGCCCCCCTCCCCCCCACCACCCCTCCCCTCAACCCCCCCTGAGCTGTGCAAGTTCAAGTGCACGGACGTGACGTTCCCGGCGAACTTGAAGGTCAGGCGATGGATGGACACCCGACATACAAAAACATGGGCAGGGCCGAGGCACCCGGGTGGGAGTGGGAGTGGGAGGAGGGACGGACGGGACGCGCAATAACAACACCAATGGATGGTCATTAGAGAGCGAGAGAGAAGGGGGGGGAGAGAGAGAGAGAGAGGAGGAGGGAGGGAGGGGGGCTGGACATGAGGAAGAGACCCAGTGGAAGCCAATGGACACAGAGATCAGGGGGGCCGGACAAGAGGCTCTTGGAGGGAGGGAGGAGTATATGCGCGAGTGTGTGTGTATGTGCAAGAGAGAGAGAGAGAGCGAGAGAGATGTATAATGAAAGCAATATGCAGAGAGAGAGAGAGAGAGAGAGAGAGAGGTGGACGCAAAACAGGGCAAGGGAAGCCGCGGACAGGAGCTCACTGGAGGGGGGCGGCTATGATGCTGCTGCCACGGACCGGAGTACTGTGTGTGTGTGTGTGTGTGTGTGTGTGTGTGTGTGTGTGTGTGTGTGTGTGTGTGTGAACAAAGTCTGTCGCATGTGTGGTGGCCACTGTTTCAGTCTGAGGAAAAGCGCGCAATGCTGCTGTCCATGAGCTCACCTGGACCCGCACGACCGTGCGTGTGTGTGTGTGGGCTGCATATGTCTGTTTCCTGAAAGCGCGCACATAAAAGCTCTGTTATGCAGATGCAGAGAAAGAGACGCTTGTGTGAAAATGACAAGGAGCGCAGCCAACTATCCGGCCGCAGCGAACAGGACGAACAGGTTGAACGAGCAACAGAAATACAGACACAGGCTGTAACCTGGGTGCTCCTTCATCCGCTTTACATACACACAGTGGTCTGTTACTGCTCTGCTTACAGATAATAATCACATCCCGGCCCAGCAGAGCACAGGAAGAATGAAAACATCACCCGGATCTACAATATTGGACGTGTTTTCAAATCTAAAACAGTTTCATAACAGTGTTCATACGTTTATTATCATTCATATCCAACATTGCATTGCATTTATGGTAACTTAGACTAATCATAGAAAGGGCTGGAAATGGATTGGCAGAAAAAAATATATTTGCACCTTATTCCTTTGAAGACTCAATGAATGGTGTATTATTTTTATTCTAAGAGGAATTCATATCTAATCTCGAGGTCTGGGTCAATTCTGAATATCTGTGTCATAAATTCTTAGCCAGCCATTCCACTGTGAATAACACCCACTGTCTGTACCATTGGATAAGTACAGTAGGAGTGTGTGTCTGTATTGAGGGCGGAGGGGGGCAGTTTAGACGGGGCACTATAGGGTCCGAAGCCCCTCTGCCTGTTTGTCTCTGTATCTGTCTGCGTGAAATCCATACTGCAGCCCTGTGCAGACCGTGGGAGTGCGAGCGGGCACATCAGCGCCCCGTGTAATAACTTTCAGATGTGCCTCAGGTTCGAGCTGCATACGGTACAGGGGAGGGAGTGCTGGTGGTGGGGGGGTGAGAGAGAGGAGGAGAAGGAGGAGGAAGAAAAAGAAGAAGAGGAGGAGGAGGAGGGGGAAGAGATTGTAAATACTCTTGTAATAAAGGGGGTTTGGTAATATAAGACGCGGGGCTTTAAACGCGCAAAAGCATCGCGCAGCCAGACGCGGTTCCGGGTTTCAGAACACAGAAGCGAGGAAACGCGGTGCCGAATGGGAAGAAGAGAGCCACCGGTGCTGTGCGGACGGTAGAAAGAGGGGAAAGGGATGTTACGGGAGGAGAAGACGGAGAGATTCGCCCGGAAAAAGCGACACCGGCAGCAGCAGGAAGCAGCGGCGGCTCCAAAGTGGGAGCAGCCCGGAGTAGGAGCTGAGGTGGAGGCAGCGGCGACTCCGGTGGTGCTTCGGAGACCTGGAGCTACGCGCACTGACCGAAGGGGACGGGCACTTAATACCGAGGGGGTGGGGGTGGGGTGGAGGGAGCCAAGACAGAAAAGAGGAGGAGGAGGAGGAGAAGGAGGAGGGAGGTGATGGGAGAGAGACAGAAAGAGAAAGAGAAGGAGAGAGAGGAGCCGGAGGAGGAGGAGGAGGTTCAACGTCAAGGGGGAAAAATGCATGACCAGTGAGTGAAATATTTTGCAGGTTGCAACTCGCTGCGTGGCTTATTAGACGGACCTATGTGTGTGTGTGTGTGTGTGTGTGTGTGTGTGTGCGCGTGTGCGTGTGTGCGCGTGTGCGTGTGTGCGTACGTGAGGCGATTATCCAGTACAGGCTGATTATCCGATGTGTCAAAGTGCAGGCAGGTTTAAACCTTGCAGATTTTTCTATATATATTTAATGATGATAACAGTTTCATTTTAACAAAACCGCGTGTGATCTAATGTCAAAGGCGGCTCACATTCATCTGTCAGCCACTTTAATACTTCAGTCAGTCGTTGTATCATGAAGTCAATTCAAAATGATTTTTCACACAGATGATTTTTCATCATCTGTAGATGAGCTGACTATCGTAATTATATTGCGATTACAAACATATAATTGATTATAATTTAAATGAATGACGGACGTGAGATTACTGGGAGTAATATATTAACTGAATTATTGTAGTGGTTGTGATGGGTTTTAGACTATTTTTTAAAGTGGCTCAAAAAGGCACATATGGTGAACGACACGTGGAAGTTTGGATTTCCATATTTCTTTTTCTGTATTTGCCTCATTTTCTGACTCTTTTCAGGGATTGGTAAAGAAAGAAGTTATCATGATACGATTATGTGCTGATTTCAAGATTTACCGTTTTCACCAGGTGGATGTTACTCCATCCTCCTCTTGGTTTTACTAACAAAAAAACGGAGTAATGGAGAGGCTATGCTCCTTTCACATCAGTGTGTGTGTGATAAGGATTACATGTGTTAAAGATGAACACTCAGCCACAGTAACCCAAAGAGTGTAGAGACAAAATCAGTACTTGTTGGGAAATGAAGCGTCCCTTTAAGATGCGTAATTGGGGACAATTGGGAGGATTTCAGCTCTCTCTGCCGGGCATCGAGTGTCCTGGGTGGCCTGTTGCTGTAAGGACGACGACAGGCGGCCACCGCGCCCACTAAACCTGATCCAGTAACACTAGAAGCCTTTACAGGCTGGCTGACACGGCGGAGTGTTCAGAGTTAAACACAAACAGGATTAAGCAGAGACTGCGTCATATTATTGATATTTATGATCCCGGTTTTACGACTTATTGGCAGTACGTAAAACTGGCGCTGCATCCTTTTGGCACCAAACCTCCCAAACCGTTACCTTCCCAGAAGCCTTTACGCACAAAGTGGCGCAACAACTGACAAAGATTTTGTGCTGCGATAGACTACGAGTCCCACAGCTCATCTGTCACGGCAAACTCGCTCTCCTGTTTTTTATTAGAGTCCAAGTCATGCCCAACTGGTACCCATACTTTTATACACACACACACACACACACGCATCCGAGAGCGCTAACCTTGACCTCTCTATACACCCTGCTCCATCTGTTGGCAACAAAGAGTGTTTTTCCTTTTTCTCTTCCTCCCTTCTCCTCCCCTCTTTCTCCATCCTCCTCCTCTATCACACACACACACACACACACACACACACACACACTTAAAGTCATTGATCAAAGCCCGCAGGGCTGTTCGGACTCAGGGAGTGTGCGGGGAATCTCTATATGTAAATGGCAGCGCGTCGCCTGTTCCGTCATACATCAAGTCAGGCTGCTTAATGCTGCAGAGGTACAGCAGCACTCTGCATGCTTGGAAGATGCAGGGCCTGGGTGAATGTTATCCATATGTGTGCACAGTTATATCTCATCGAGTCATGATTATTTCTTAATTAAAAAAAAAACACATACTCAGGGTTATAAGCAAGAATCACCTGGAGTTAATTTGCGAACCACATGCCTCATGCAGGTGTGTGTTAAGATAAAAAGTGGTATAGCAGTATATTTTCTGCGCCATATGTAGGCTACGCTCTGTCGTCTTTAACTTTATTTCTCCTATTCAGCACTTTTATTCGCTTGTTAAGGCGGCTGCAACTTTCATCAGCCTATATATTCAGTAGGTGTGAGTGAATGGACAACGGTGTGCTTTGATGAGGGTTCATAAAACGGGGAGGGGGAGAATTTCGGTTCTGTAAGGAGCGTGAAAAGAGCGCAGAGACTACATGGCTTCAGACCGGCGGTGGTCACATGCACGCCTTCCAGCTGCACGCACGACGGCTCCGGGGAAATTGAGTGACTGGGGGCGCATTTCAATATATGGAAATGACCGGGGGGCTCCTGAGATAAATCAGCTCCAATCCCCCCCACACCACCCCGCACACACTCCCCCCCTCCCTCCCTGTCTCCTTTTTCATGCTCTTCTTCATACCTTCCCTCTCTCTCCCTCCCTCTCTATCTCTCTCCAGCCGCTGCTTATGTTGCTTTTGTCATAATTTCCCAAACCGTGCGTAAAGACGCGCAGCGTAAACTGACATTACCAGCGTTATACACAAAGTCAGAATTAAAAGGCTACATCAAATACATTCAGCCTGCGGTGGATCGTGGGGCCTAACAGTTATCTTTCTCCCTCTTTTCAATTAAAGGATCTCATCTCCAGTCTGTGATCAGCGTAAGCAAAACATGCACCGACTAAATTCAACCCCACATCAATTTTAATTTACATTCATTTGGCATTTGTAAGTTGTATTCATATGCATTAAAAGGTAACGTTTTAAATTATATTAGGTGCTATGAACCAAAGTGATTACTTTTAAACTATTAAACTAGTAAATGTTCAGTGGAGTCCAGCGAGGTCCCACTCTCATGCCACCAAATGTTTGATTAACTGTTTGGGTTTTGTTTTTATTTTTCATTTTGTGGCTACTAATTTCTCTGCACGTTATCCGACTTATTACAAAACTAATAGTTTATATTTTACGATTAAAACACACAAAATAAGATACAAAAATGACACGTGTGATCTTTGGTAGGACGTGGCCAGCGCTGTGACCAAAAATATATCGTTTTCTAGGTTTTCGGCTTTCGTGTGTTTATTTCCAGCGCGAATTAGACCAAAATCCCTGTTAAATCTAGTCCCTGGCTTTTTGCGGAGGAATGTCAGGCTCTGGTAGTGCCCCTCATAGCCTCATATATACCCTGAACACTACCACCACCCTCCCATCCCAAAAGCTTTACAATAAAGGGAGCGGGATGGATTTCACAATGTGCTATTATCACACAGGGGGATGTGTGCGCACGCCGTTGCGTCGGGCCGGTGGTATTAGATGAAATCAAGCGGGATTACACGGCTATAGACCAAATTATCAGACCCCTCCTCACACCCTCCCACCGTCCTCTGAGTATAATGTCTGACTTCTGCTGTGACGGTGAGTTTAAAGTCAGTCACAGATCACTTCAGTCAATCTAAGTAGAAATGAGGGGCATCCAAACTTTGTGGAGCCGGATGTGTGATCATGTTTACACTGTATGCATGTCATCTTTACATTAAATGTCTGACACGACTGAAAAATATCTCATTCAACCTGCAAAGGACCCCTGGAGGGTCCTAGACCACAACGCCCACCTGCAGCAGACTGCACAGGGTCCTGCGTCTTTACAGAGAGTCATGCACCGTGCACATTCTCCTCTGCACCCTCCACCACCACACAATCCACATCCATCCATCCATCTGCCTGTAATGCACGGACGTGTTTATAGCCGCTGTAGTTAAGTCGTTGTTAATTTTACACTAAACGGGTTGTTATGAAGATGAATGACGGGAGGGGAATAGTACACTTGGGACAGTGGAGCGGTTCTTTTCCATAAGAGAAGCCTATAGCTGTAAGGACGCACGAGGTCTGCAGGGGCCTGTTTGTGTGAGTGGTGTTCAGTCTAAAGTTAGACTGATAGGAGGTTTGATGCTGAAAGCTGCAGATTAAAGTCGATTATCGGTCTTTACTACCAATAAAAAAAATAATAGCAGGCGCTTTTAAATTAGGATTAAATTAAATGTTAACAGTATAAAATGCAACACAAAAAGAAGGCAAACATTTATACATGAACAAAAAGGTGCAAACTTGTGTGCGTTTAACAGTTAAATGCATTTATCACAGAAACTACAGTTAATTTACCGCCATCAATACGAGTATTTCTGACACTCTCCCCATAGGGAACATCAGCTGATTGTTGCCTTTTCAAGTGAATGGACTCATCTAACAGCCCTACAATCTATTTCTATAGGAATCTTTAAAATAAAATCAAATTTAAGCACCTCCAGTCCCAGTCGAGGGCACGTTGGCCTCTCCAAACACGGACTCCAGCTCCCCCTAGTGTCCAAATGGTGCCAGTGTTAGAGCGCAGGGACGTGGAGGCTGGAGGGGCCCTGCAGGCTGCAGGCTGGAACCGCCGCGGAGGGCCGGGAGCCTCAAACTGAGCTCCAGGGTGGATGTAAAGGATCTAATTTTGTAATGAATTCAAAATGCAATAAGTAAGAAATATTCATTAGATTCAAGCAAATGAACATCAGCGAGGAAAAGAGGTGTTTTATGTTGAAGGATGACCAAGAAGCTGAAGTCAATGAGAAAAAAAACAGAACTGAAAATATTTAGCATTTTGACCGTTTTTTTTTTTTTTAATCAAGACTGTAGCTGACTAATTCTCACTGTGTTTATGGTTTAGCATTAATTATACCCTACTGTAGAATAAAGCAGATCATTTAAATGTCACAAAACTATCACAAGGCAAAAAATGATGTCTTTACAGGCGCTTAAAGGTCAAATCATTCGGTTTTTATTTCTGTATTTATTTATATTTAAATCTCGGAGACAATTCTGTTTAAAAAAAAAAACTATGAGCTGATTAATTCTTATAACACTCCTTACAATATTTCACGTCTAATTGTTTTATTATTATGGGGCTTTTCACGTCTATAATAACGCCCAATAAGGGCAGTAACAATTTCCCCACCCGTGCTATAATTGGAGTAATATTAAACATCGTCCCGGTTGATTGAGGATTATTAATCCAGTCCAATAAGTCCGCAGATCAGCGGCTCTAAATGAAGTCGGATCCGGTAAATCTTCGCCGCGGTGCTGTTTCTGTACAGCGGGCCGCACCTCAGAGAGCTTAGTGATAAATCATGTATTTTTAATGAATATCAATAGAAGAAGTCCCCCTCCCCTCTAAAGCCAGTACAGGAGCGCGGCTATCTAATTAGATTAAGCGGCGGTGCGGGGCGGTGCGGGCCGGACGGGGAATACTGCGGTAATGACTGCTATCACCGCAGCGGCTTCTAATGGGCTCTGAAGCGCTGCCACACAGCCGAACCAGGGGGCCTTTCAAACCATTAACACCGAGGGTGGAGGCTGCTGGTGGGGAGCATAACAAATCTAATGTGACATGACACCCTTCTGTTTAAGCAGCAGCGTCAGCTCAACGCAAAGTTACCGGTGGAGTCTAACATCATGTGACTCCTGGACTGGGACAGTATTTCATAGTGAGGAGGACAGAGTGTTATTATCATAAGTGATCAATAATACAGATCACACAACATGAATTCATTAGACTTTTTTCATTATTTCTGTTTTTTTTTTTCTTTTGAGCTCTCTGCAGAAAGACTAAAACAACTCATATGAAGCACTCATCCTAAAAAAAATATATAACACAGAAGTGGTTACACGTGTTATGCAATTATTTGCAGGAATAACAGGGTTTTCATAGTTTGGGATCAGAGCAAATCACCTGTCACCTTTTTAAACTTTCACACTTTTCAAAAATAAAGTTATGAAGTGCTTTACAGGAGAAAAAAAGAAAACATAATAAATGCACTGAAATGCAAAAACAGTTTTGAAATGTACTGAATCTTGAGGTATTTGTACTATTTAAGGGAAATATTAAATATTGTTTGTTATTTTACTGCATATATATCTTTTGTAACTTTGCAGATTAATAAAACTATATGTTGTCAACAAAAACATCTGGATGTATTATTATGAGACAATACTTTGTTTTACAGCAGTATGTTCCACTATATGTCCCACTCTCACGAGCTGCCAAACACATGAATGTATCAATAATTGTGATGCAATAATAAATATTTTTCTGAAATGGGCCATTCTGCATAAGAGATAGTCTGCAGAGTATTTCATTGTGGTATTGATGCCATCTTTACAGTCCTACAGTTACATGACATTTTTCTGTAGCTTGGTGGTTTTTTTGGTAATAGAAGAAGGTTGATAAGATCACAACGCTAAATGATGGAATAGGAATAATTATGGCTGTGGTGTTGAACCGAAAAGAGCATTTGGTCAGAGAAACGTGTCAAACTGTGGGTCTATTAGTCAAAAATGACAATACAACTATATATGGACATTTAAAAATGGATTTTCTGTGGATTCCTGTACAAATTTGAATTATTTCATCATTATATTTGGGGTATAGACATTAATATCAAGGTAGATGTTAAAATCAAGGCCTCTTCATCTGACAAAATCATTGATTTGGGAATTGTTTTGTACTTTGTACATGTATCTAAAATCACTGGTTTGATTTTACTGCAGTACATGACTATATGTCATGTGTTGCCCATGACTTTATTCACCAGGGACAAAAATCACTGTGAAACTTCATGAGGGAAAACTACAGAGTCATGTCATTTCAGGATTTTTTTAGACCATTTTGGAGGTATCTTCATCATTTCAGAGCTGGTTGGTATCTCATATTCAGTACAATAGTCTACACAATAGCCCTGAGTCATTTCTTGATAATATAATAAAAACAACTGATGATCATTTTGGTGTGTAAATAACCCCATGTTTATAATGACTCAGCTCTGCTTGCTTGCATGCAATGTCCAACCTTCCTGCTTTTATTTTGAAGGAAGTTTTATTTATTACCATGAATTTAACTTTATAAAAACAACACACACTGTACATGCGTGACATAATACGGTATACACACAGTGCTGCATTGTAGAAAATGTGTTTTTATAATTATGCAATTCAATGTTCAGTTATTAGATGTTACTAAACTGTCACTTTCTTTATTTCTTTATCTATTATTTTACTCTCTCAGTGTCAGAATTTACCTCATATGCCTGTAAATTAAGCTGAAACTGAGAGGGGTGGTATTTAATGTCCCTATTACCAAATAATGCAGTTCATACAACTCAGCAGGAGATGGCACTAAAGAGCTTGAAATGTGCCTTATTCATGTAATGTATGAAACATGATATGTGAGATGTTGTATGTGAGTGTGAGGTGGGTTTTGCCTCAAGTCTGACATATTTTCGTTGTAAGTTTTATTTATATTGTTTTTATATTAATTTTTGAGGCATCTTATGTTCATGTCAGAATGATTTTCCCCTCACGGACAGTAAAGTTAAAGTTCATACCATTTCACTGATGAAAACAAAAGACTGTCGCCTAGACAAACACTTGGTGTTTAGTATAAATTTTTTTGAATCTTATAATAAACACTACAAGAGAAAATGCTGCTCAGCATGATGACAAATATTATTATGCATCCCTTGATGGTAATAAAACACTTCAGTGACAGTGTTGCGTACTGTAGTCTACATTTTATACTTAAACCAAGAATGCCCAATAAAACATATTTCACTGACATCTTCCAGTGGATTTTACCTGCAGGAAGATGGAGTCAATCACTTTCCAATCCCTGCTTCTGTTGAACAGTTAATGAATTAGGAGGCCCAGATGAAAAAACTCCAGATGTGAAACTTTAAATATGTTAAAATTCATGAGCCGGAGGAGATATTCTAGTAATATGCTGATTAATTACACAATGTGCCTGTTAGAAGCATTTGTCCTTGAATCATGCATAGAACAAAAATAATCACCATATCTATATAAATAAAGTTACATGAAAATCTGTCTAAAGACTGTCAGTCCTCTCATAGGTCGCGTCACCACTTTACTACATCATTTCCTGGCGTAGTGACCCACAAACAAGGCGACAAAAGCACTTGACCTCTGAACCGCCTGTCCTTCATGATCACTAAGTGTGGCAGATAACGTTCATGTGTTCAGACATTTATATACAGTCTATACAGATTCTGTAATTTTAGCTTTACACTGAAGTGATGTTGATGTGTGTTAATAACTTACCATATAAGTTCAATAAAGCAATAAAAATATTTAAATATATAAAAATAAAGAAGTCCATTTGTATTGAAGTCTACGGGAAAATTACCATTGAAAAAAAGGAAAAAAAATATTTGGGAATTTTGTGGGAAAAGTGATTGAAATGACAAATTTTACAGTGATGAAGGAAATTGTGGAACACTTTTCTTGGAAAAAAAATCTTAAAAATGGCATGTTGAAAAACGTTATAAAAATGTCATAATACAGTATGTCCACAAAAAGTAGAAAAACTATTTTCAAATGTTGAAAAAATGATTGAAAAGACAAAGTTTCACATTCGTCCCAAAAAGTCATAAAAAGCCATAATATGGCATGTTGGAAAAAAGTTACAAAAATGTTGATACTTTTTTTTTTTTTTAGAATGTTAAGAAAACTGAGAAAAATTATAGTATGAAAGTAGTCTTCGTCAAAAAAATATAAAAACCTGTCATGTTTAAAATCATTGTAAAATATCAAAGTGTAGTATGTGCAAAACAAATGGAACAAATATATTAAACTATATTAAACATAGTGAAGGAGGGCCCACAGAGTGAAGAAAAACACTGTATCAGGGTGGATTATAAAAAATAATAACAGTAATCCCTCATCTCACCACAGGGTGGCAGTCAAAGTCTGGGATGAGGACTGATAGACAATCCACAAGAAGTACAAAAAAACCTCAATCATTGTAATATTACTCACCATGATGTGTAGCATGTCAATACTCTAATCCAAAATGTCTATAATATATACACACACACACAGTATATATCCTTATTAATAGTGTATCTATGATCTTGCTGCTGTCTCTCTGCCTTTAGTGAGTTCATACTGCTGTTACCTCCTTCAGACCCGTCAGCCTCCTCCTCCTCTAGTGTCTGGACTTCACTGTTGAATCTATTGGTGGGAAAACAAGAATCTGTAAATATTTTTCTACTTCCAGTAAAAAAGGAAGATGGAATACATATATTTCTTTTTTCATGAAAAAGAAAAATGTTTCACCTTGCATTGTCACAGCTTTCTCTGTGTGTTCACCAGTGGAAAAATAAACTGTCACATGTTAAATGAGGCTGTGAAGTCACCTTCTTCACAATAACTGGAGGCCACTCTGTTGAAAAAAGCCATGATCTTCTTCCACACAGTCTTTTATTTGTAAATAATAAAAATGAACTCTTGAATATAAAACATACACATCAGTAGAGCCACATCTGTTATACAAACAAGAACTGTTGCAGTGAATACTTAGTCTTTCGTCTAAAATCGTGGTTTGGAAGTGGGGGGTGGGGAGCCATGGGCTGTAAACAATCAGTATTCCTAGAGTAATACTGACAAAGGAAAGGGCAGTCGACCACACCGCCAGGGGTTTCAACAGAAACATCTGCAAAATATGTCTGCAAAATCAGATTTCTCATCTGCTTTAGAAGTCCAATAGCAGTAACCAGAGGGGGGGGGGGTTTAAGGAGAAGAAAGTAAACTTTGCTCCAATTTTGTTCTGCGTGTTTTTCTGCAACTAGGACAAAAATAAAGGCTTATTTAGCGCCCCCTTGCAGCTCAGTGCCGCTCAGCGGCTCAAGCACATCCACAGGACGCAAATTCCCTTCAACAAGACCAGGAATGTTTGTGTGTCAGCGATGGTTGTTTGTTCATAACAATTAAGATAAAGCTGCTCATCCTGGTTTGTATGTACAATGTGTGCATGTGTGTGTGTGACGGGTGTGCAGTCAGATACACTCTTTTTATATTCATATATCTATATCTTTATAACTTCTGTCAAACTCATAATTATACTTCATATACATTTAGCTGTTATACACACATTCTCTATCTGTGTCTCCAGCCCGACTGTCTTAAACTACAGTTCAGAGACGTACACCCTCGACGGGCTCGAGTATGTTCAGTACTACAGCACTGTTGTCCAGAGGGTTCAAAGAAAAAAAACGAAACGAGGAGGATTATCTTCCAGAGACTCCCTAATATGGATATTTAGACCCAGAGTGGAAGGCGTGGCCTGGGCGGAGTTTGAATCCCCCTCTATTGGTCCGCTCCTGTCAGGGGGCGGGGATGGCTTGGCTTTTCTCGGTTTGTATTCATATTCAGTACGAGCAAACTGTACAAGAACATGCAACATACAAGCTGGCCTAAAAGTATGTGGAACTAACACACATAGTCTAGTCTTTTTTTCTGTTTATGTTTTTTTTGAGAATCGTTCGTTAATTCGTCTCATCTTCTATTTTACAAAAAAAGTAGAGAACAAACAAAAACAAGAAAAATAAAAAAAACGAAACAAAGGAAACAAAAGTAACATGCATGCAGCTTGGGGCTGGGCCGGGGCGTCCCCGGGTCATGCTGCTCCCTCCTGCAGGGGGAGGTAGAGGGTCGGGGAGGAGGGCGGGGTGAGGGCCGGGCAAAGGGTGTTCGGGCGAAAGTGACCTGACCTTCATCGACGGCCTTTTGGCGCACCATCGCTCGAAAACCAAACACACACATAGACAGAGGGAGTCTGCACCTAATGGCACCGTTCTGAACTCTAAACAAAGACAGAAAAAATGATTCCCAATGAAAAATATCAAAAGCTAATTTTGGCCTCTATTTTCTCTCTGTCCGGATAAAGAACAAGCTTTCCTTGTGCTTGCTGTCGTTCATCACAACAAGGCCGAGAGCGTGCACGTGAGATCACCAAACCACTGCCCCTCGTGCTCATTTTATGACCGCATTGTTACCACGGTAACCACAGCCAACCGTTCCAGTGAACGAAGTCGCCTCAGTTTGCTATTTGATACCTCACGCACATCGTTTGCGCCGCTCACCCTGTTGCCTAGCAGCGAGCTCCACTCTGATTGGCTAGAAGGTTTCTAGGTGGAGGGCTCCACTAGGTGATCGGGGCCAGGTAAGAAGGAGAGGAGGAGAAAAGAAGGAGAGAATATGGAGAAGAGAGTAAGAAAAGAAAGAAGGACGGAAGTGAAGAATGCTGGACATCAACCTCCCCTGCTGCAGCTCAGAGAAGAAAACAAAGAAAGCTTTGAAAACCAAACAAACTGCGGAGGAGGAAGAAGGAAGGTGTGAGACGTGATTGTCAGACTCCAGCTAAGTTTTGATTGGCTAGTTCTGTCTCTCCCTCTCTGTCTTTCTCGCTCTCGTTCCCTGTTTCTCCGTCTGGCTTTTCATTGGTTGACCGAGGGCTCGTCATCGTCGTCCTCGGGGCGCCCTCTGCTCAGTTCTGGTCCAGCAGCTGTGGTCCATTATTTTTTCATTTAAGTGATATGGGGATGGGGGGGGAGGTTTGCGGTCGCCTCTCGGTTACTAGGACCGAACCCCCGGTGGCGGTCCTGAGCTGTCCAATGACGTCTGAGACGCCAGCCGCGTGAGCGGTGCTAATGTAGGGTCCACCAATGAGGATGGCGGAAACAGTTTGTACCAGCCAATCACCGTGCTTGAGAGGTCCAGCTCCTCCAATAAGATCTGTGCTACACCCATGAAACATTTGTGGTCCAATCGTCCATAGTCACCCCATACTATCACCTAGAGGAGAGAGGAGTACAGAGGAGGTCAGCTGGGAAGCAGTGAGCTGGAAGAGCACATAGTGTGACTGTTCATGAATAATTTCAACATAATAAAAAGTAATTTAAGGCATAATGGCAGCCATGTGGACTCCCAAGTCTTCAGAGCAAAACTTAATGCTTCATGCTTTAGTATTTTGTGGCAAGTCAAGTTCTAGTCCAGACCAGTCCAAGCCAAGTCTGACATCAACTGAGAAGTCTCAAGACAATTCAAGTCAAGAGAGATCCAGGTCAAGTCTCCAAGTTCAGGTCAATCTGAGGTAATCTGAAAAAAGTTTCACATTTCAAGTCATGTCAAAAGTCTTTCATGACTCCATGTCAAGTCTGATGTCATTTCAGGAAAGTCAAATAAATCAGAATAACTCAGAGTCAAGTTTCAGGTCATTACAAGTACAAATATGAAATAAAAGTCCTAGACAGTGTCAAGAAACTTCTAGTCATGTCTCAAGTACTTTTGAAACAAGGGAAAATCTGATATAAGACCAGTCTCAAGTGATTCAAGACAACTCCACACACTAAAGTTTCAGGTCATTTGTCCAAATCAAGACAAAGAATTAATTCAGTACATGTGAGGATGTTAAGTTATAAACCACGATAACATGATACTGTCCTTTTAAAGCTGTGTTAAAGGACTAGTGTGTAGAATTTAGGGAGATCCATTAGCAGAAATTTAATATGATGTCCATGTTTTGTGTATAATCATCTGACACTAAGAACCACAAGTAGAATGAACCAATCACTGCTGCTTTAAATGTAATTCTCACAGCAATGAAGTTTAATCAAGCAGTAATTTCCTGTTAAACCATGACCTAACAGCTTCCTCTACTGCATGATGTCATTAATCTGGACATTGTCATGACAAAGTGAGCAGGAGATTACCTGAAGCACCTTGCCCTGGGGACTCTCCTCAAACAGCAGGTGCTGTTGGTAGAGCGGCTCCAGGGTCTTTCGTGCAATCTTGGTTTTCTTTTTGGCTTTACAAGTTCCATTATCCAGCAGGTACACCTTGACATAGGGAGCTGGGATGGAGCGGACAAAAAGACAGACAGGGAGAAGCTTTGTTGGTTTGTTCCTGTGTTTGAGTTCATCAGTGCTGTATCTGAGCTGTGTTACCTGGGAGGGATTTGGAGCCTGGTTTGGGGGTAAGGCCTCGTGCCCTGATCACCTCCACCTCCAGCTGACCTTTCTTATCCATCAAACCGATCTGAACGTCACCTGTATGCAGAGGAGACGTGTTACACAAACACATGCAGAGCACATTCACATTGTAATTTTTTACTTTTTTTAATTTGATAAAGTGATCAAAAATGACTACTTTTTGACCCTGAACTTCGCTTTCTATTTTTACACGATTAATGAACTTCATAGTTGTGGTTTTGTTTTTGCATTGGGATATTAAAGGATATTTGATGTTTTGCCACCACTTACCCATGGCAGGTGTGGCCAGTGTTTGCCGGCCAACCAGCTGACCGGGGCCTAAACCATCCAGGAAGTCACTGAACTGACTGTCGGCACCCAAACGCATACCTGAGAAGATCAGACTGACACACACACACACATTATTCAACAATCCCTACACCACCACTCCAAATACAAACCAGAAGATGCAACAAAGTGCACAGTTATCAAAAGTTAATAAAATTTAAACTCATATACGTTATACCACAGTCACCTGTATGGGTTTCTATTAGGGATGTAACGATACACTGAACTCACCATTCAATACGATGTCCGATATGACTTTCTCAAGATTTTTGTTTTTAACAGAGTGAGACAATTTATGACTGAAAAAGATTCCTTAAATCATTTGTCTTACAAAAAAACTACATTTCTGAGGTAGAGTGTAACGTCAAGCTATATATACACTATATATACAGTACATAACCTTGTGATTTCTAAAATCTAGGGTAAACTGTGCAATACAATGCATGTCCTCTTCTAAAAAGTGCAACTGAAATTATATTTTATCTTGAAACAAAAATAAATAAATAAAAAAACAGATTCTTAAAACAATTCTCTTTCCATTTTGGCATACAGTGAAGCCAAAACATTACCACACCTCCGATTTGAACTGTTCTGTGCATCCTCGATTTCAAAATCACTAGCGACTGCCGCCATGTCTCTGGTTCCTTCTGAACGCCTGACAGTGACATACAATGTCGATCACGAGTACTCAAAAGTAGATTACGCCCCCCCCCGTTTAAAAAGGGTGTCGCGATTCATTTTTTATCTCAGCTGATTTGAACTGTCACACATACTCTCCTGATGAATTGTTACATCTCTAGTTTCTATAGTAACAGCAAAAGAAAAGGCACTTTTCTTAGTAAAGTCAACACAATACGCGTATGTGTGTTACGTACTTCCCCTCAGAGCTGTAGCTGTTCATGCTGCCATCAGTCGACTCTCTGCTGGCCTGCCGGTTCATGGCCGACCCTCCTCTAGGATACTCTACTGCCATGCCGGTCTCCACGCTCCGCTGGATGCTGCTGCTGGCTCCTTTACCCACCTTCTTACCCACTGAAGCTTCTGTCGCAGAAAAGAGGTGTTAAGCAGTTAACACTATGCATGTGTCATTTTAACCGTCACATATCAGGCTTATACCAACCAAAACTCTGCACCTGTATGAGTACATGACACTAGTGCATCAAGTCCAGGTAATAAATCTGACAAGCCTGATAAGTGTCGGCTGGGGTTCATCGATATGCTCGCCATCCCATGCAGATTTATATCCCGTTGTGACCTCATCAACATCTCAAAAGCATATATATATATATATATATATATAGCAATGGAGGTTTTGTGTCACATCATTTTTGGAAAACATGAATGAATGTGTGTGGTTATTTAGGTGATGAGGTCACAGCAGGAGGATAAGAGGTAAAACTCAAAACTCAGAGGGTCGGAGAAATCCCACATCCACACGTAAAAGAGGGGAGTTCAGATCTTTTTAAAAAGCCTGCTGTGGAAGACCAGATTCAGTTTCTGTCTGTCAGTGAAAATCTGACTGATTGAGAAGATGATTTTTTTTTTTTAAAAAGCCTGGCTTCTTGAAGACCTGAACCCACTGGTGGCAGGAGAGGGTGGAGTAAGGAAGCGTGCTGGAGACAGAGGAAGGGCTGCAGGTGCCGACTAACAAAGCTTATTCTACAACTCTCCCTTGCTATCATCAGCATCATCTCTATGGCTATGTCTGCCTTTTCTCTATTAAGTGTCTTAAATCTATTCAAAAGTGTCTTGTGATGCTTTATTAATTAACATATTCATTAACATCTCTCAATGCAATTACAAAAACTGTTATTTAACAGCGGCTACATAATGTTTTCAGTGCTACTGTATAACATAGCCACCATGCTTGGTTTATCATGCACCAACAATACACATCTGTTGCAACTATAAATCCTTAGAAGCATCACCTGATGTAAAGTACTGCTTCTACAGCCTCAGGCTGTCTGTCTATCTAACTATTGCTTTACCTTTCTGTCTGTCCGCCGCCTTACCCGCCGCCTCTGAAATAACACACAACAACAACAACAACAACAAAGCCAATAAACATCATCATCAGAAACAACAGCAACACTGGACGCACTGGTAAAATGCTCTAAATGTGTTCCAGTATTGCTCACCTACAGGTTCTGCTTTCTACTTTACAGAAAGAGCGACTCAGCTTGTTTCTGTGTCTATAAAACTTACTTTAAGCATGGAAGTTATGACACTAATACGATAATATCGACTTCTGGTTTCAGTCTCCATGGTGACAGTCTGGTGTCCTCCCTGTCTGAACTTTATCACTCTTTATACTCTGTCTCCTCTTGTGGCTCATGATTTACATGGATTATATACTTAAAAACACTATTTGTACAGAAAATGTCTGCCTTTGGTGCCCCTGAGGGTAGCATTAAAACACCCACATACAGTATAGCCAATGGAATTGTCTTGTTTTTTCTACAAATAAACTCAAATGCCATCAGAATAATTTGAAAGATGCTGTAATCAAGTTAAAAAAATCTTACGTAAAGTGGCTTTCAGAAAAAAACAGCTTACAAGTTAAATTTGCTGCTTCAGGTTGACTGATAACATTTTTTATACCAGCCTTTTTATTTCATCCAACGATGATTTAGCACATAATATAAAGCATTTTAGATGCCACTAAGAGGTTGCCAATCTTTTTGGCAACTGTATAATGTATTTAGAGTAATTACACTAATGTCTTAAAATGATTGTGGTGGAGATTCTTTTTTTTTTGATGAAATGATAAAGGCCTTCAGTGAGGGTTGGTGGTGCCATGTAGTTTTAAGCAGGATAAACAGGACTGCTACTGCTGTGTGATATCGTGTTTGTTTCTGTGTGATGATTCATTCTCAGACTGCCAGTCGGGCTGATCTCGGACCTGTCTGGCTGAGTTGCGAAGTGCTCCGGCTGCGTCTTGATGGCAGGATGGCGACAACCCGTTGGCTGAGGCTTGAGCGACGCTTCTTGATCCCACTTCCCAGGCTGCCGAGCGCTGTGTCCGATTGGCTGCCGTCTGTGTGCTCCATGCCGTAGATCTCACCACTGACGCTGGTGCTCTTCATCATGTGGCGGCCCGTTGCGCGCATCGCCCTGCTGATCGTCACAAGTTTATCTGTTAATAACTGACTGAAAAGTAAACATGAAAAACATACCAAAAAAGCAAAAGGTTGGCTCCCAAGTGAGTGTTTGTGTGCACCTGAAGGGTCCGCGGGGTCTCTCCGACTGGATGGACATGTAGCTGGTGCTACTGATGCGAGAGGCACTGCTGGTTCGAGAGATGGCTGACACGTCGCTGACATCACTGTCTGAGGACTTATGGGAAACATTCTCACTGCTCCTTCTCTGGTCCTTATAGAGCTGTAGGAAACACATCACACAAAATGCTGCTAGTGGATGCCAGCGCCAGACACCAATACACAGAGAATTGATAAACTTAACACTATAACCTTAAATCAAGCACAATCTTTTCTTTTTTGTCTCAAATAGACAGGAAATCTTAAAATGAGGTATATAACTGTTAAGATATATTCTCTCCCCCAAAGTCTCATCTAATAAATCGTGTTTTTAGATTCAGAAACAAACTCAAGCTGCTTGATTCAAGAGTCAGAAAAACATCTGAAAGCATTTTATGCTTATATTTAGTATATTTCATGTACATTGGGTCTGTGAAAAGCTAAAATTTAAGTAATCTCATCTTAAAACCAGCATTTTCAGCGTATTTTATGGGTATATTTAGTACATATCGCTTACTTTGGGTCTAGTAAAAGTTACATTTTAAGTGATCTCATCTTAAAATCAGCATTTTCAGCTTATTTTCTGTGTATATTTACTCTATTTGCCTACTTTGGGTCCGTAAAAAGTTACATTTTTTAATCTTTTCTGCTTACATTAAGTATATTTCACTGAGGAATGTTTAAATGCCGACGACAAATTTTAGGAGTATGGCAAATAAAGCTGATCAGCATTTTCTGCTTATTTTAATCCTGCTAAATACATCTCATTTCTAGATCTCACATCTTAATTTGAGAAATCTTGTCCAGTGAATGGACAGATAATTTCCCTTTTTTTGAGGATCTTTTTCCTCAGATTTAGTATTTTTATCATGTTTTTAGGCACCGTTTTTTTGCAGTGTACAGAGTATTTTAGCGTCTTTTAGCTCATTGTGTGATTGATTTTATAACAGAATATATAAGCTGTTGTAAATCTCTGGTCAAGTCTGCTGCTGTTCACACTTTCATTCATGTCATATTTACATGTTTTAGTCACTTTGTGCTCATGATCTATACGTCAGATGGGGATGATGTGATGCATCACAAAGACAGCACTGACACAATGCATACAAAGTGAAACTGGTGCCATGTGAAAGTCAGGACATCACCATTAAACTGTCAGTTAGGGATAGAAAAACCAGCCAGTGTGGATTATACACTTTGTGCATTCTTCAGTGACTGCCCACCTGGAACCAACTCATTTTATTAAGCACGGTCTTCACCATTACTGTAAGATAATTTATTACTTCCTTCGACAGTAAATGCAATTCACTGTGATGCACTTCAGCAACATTATGGCTGACGCTCTCTGACTGGAACCCTTATCATCCATCCTCCATTCTCCTGATAAGTTGATTTTAAAGTGAACTGTCAGGCTAAATGAAGCCTAGAAAATAAATAGAAGAGTTGTGACCCACCTCCCGTTTGTTCTTCAGGGCTCGGTCCAGGTCGTGTTGGCTGGAGGTGGCAGCTGATACCCGGTTGGAATGAACCCTCATCTGGAGCTGACGAACACACTCCTCTGCTACCAGGGCTACACACACACACACACACACACACACACACACACACACACACACACACACACATACACACACACAAACAAACAAAATACAGCAATTAACCTCACAGTGTCAGCTCAACTTTGGAAATAACCCCTCATTTGTGCAGCCAATGTGTTCACAGAACATCATAATTTTACTGATGTGGTGGTGTGTCCAGCACATAAGCCCATCAAACTGTTTTCTTCCTGGATCCCTCGACAGATCCATAAATTGTAGGAACTGAAGGAAAAAATGCCCAGCTGACTTTCAGCATGGCTTCTATGATGGATTCATTAAAGGTGCAATGTGGAAGATTTGGCCCGAATTTTAGTTTAAAACATTAGAAAATGACCAAAAATTATCAACAGAATGTGAAGAAGGTTACAGTGCTGAGATACAGAGCAGACATATCCACTGATATGAGACGTGCTAACCAGCTAGCCCCAGCCCTTCCTGTCTTGTAAAACCATCTGCGCCTCATGAGGTGATAGTGAGTCACTGTAGCGTCAGTCTGCCCTCAATCCAACATGAGAGGATGAAGAAACAGAGCTGCTCTGAGAACTTGTCATTCACGTTTAAGGTGCAGGGTGTGTATATGTTTCAATTATTATTAATCCAAAGTGGCAAAAACAAGAAAACAAGGTTGCATTCAGCAGCACAAACCCTGGTGAAGCTGTCTTCTGGTGACAGGGAGGATGAAAAATGATGCTCTCTTGTTTGTAGCAACGGTTAGCGACAGTACACACAATACTGGGCAACGCCACAAGCAAAAATGATAAGATATAAGTGATGACCTTCTGTGAAGTTAGCAGTTGTCTGTTATTATTTTTATAACTTGAAATTTAGACTGTATTGACCCAGTAATGGAGGTGAAATGCTGCTCCCAGGAACATGTGGCTAAATTTTACATATTGCATCTTCATCTATGTTATTTACAAAGACGAATACTCCGGCCTTACACAATAAAAAACAACAATGCATGCTCAATCTTAAAATGTGTGTGTGACTCTGAACAATTTAAATTGTACAAGTTGATGCTAAATCATCCCTCACTTACAGACTTACACCTGATTCAGTTTCAAACACAAAGTCATCAACATGTACCTTGTTCTACAGTGCTGCTCTTGGGGGGAAGCTGTGGGAGCTGCCTCACTCTGCGGGCTGAAGAGGACGTCACTGAGGAGGAAAGAGACGCACCACCTTGGAGGTGGCCCCTGACACAAAATAATACGATAGTGAAGCAAAGAGAGAGGGGTAGATGGAGAGGATGAATAAACAAAAGCAAGGATGAAAAGAATGGGGATTAAAAAAAAGAGAGAAAATGAAATTAAAGTCAGTATATCTGTGATCCAGCGTGTGCACAGCCAGTCGCTGGTTGGAGTTAGCCTTCAGACAGTATCATGTTGACATTACAAGAGGCTGAAATTCACCTAAAGGAACAATAAAACCTGCTGTCATTTCATATATTTTTCTTATCCTTACATCAAATATTTTCATTACAAAAATGAAGTAAAAAGCGTCGGTCGTGGAAAGAACAGCAACAAGTTTAGTGAAAAATCAGCGGCGACAACATTGTCACAAGTAAGCTTGTTAAGGGGCTGATATAGTGAGGGATCCTGTAGCAGAAAGAGCAGCAAATAAAGATTTAGACAGTAGAAGAACACACAGAGAATGTGAAGGTGAAAGCCTGTGGGCACAAATCCCACTGTATCTGCAGACATCCATTCACTATAAACCATCCTCACTGTGGCCCAAGACCAGCAGTTACTCAGCAAAACTATTTCACAGCGAATTAACCATAATTAGTTACTCCTGTGAGATCAATTGCATGTTCTTAAAATATAATAGTTTCTTTATTCTGTTAAGTATAAAATGTGGGTATCATAGCTTTCTTTTCCACATGGATACCAGTTCCAAAATGACACATTATAATTTTACTCAAGGCTAAGGCGAGATAATTAGTGCAGCTATGAATCTATTACATTTTTTCAGATGTTACTTGAGGAAATTTAAAAATAGACCAAAATATGCAAAACAGCATTTGACACAAAAGCCTTAAACCAATACTTACACACCATTCAGAGGAATAACTAAACAATGGCCTTCGAGTGTCCACACAAAAACACATATACAATACATACAAACACACCACAGCAGCAGCACAGTAAAAAACACACAAACATAAGCAGGTAAATATATGAAGGAATGAGAGTTCCTCTCCAACAGAGCATCTATCAACTGCCTCTGGGTCACTGGGTTAGACTGGGGGCACTTATTGGGGGTGATCCCCTTACCAAGGGGCCACAGTGGGGCCTTCTTTCCTCTGGAGCCCCTTAGGATGGAGGTGGGCTTGATTCTGCTGCACACACACACACACACACACACACACACACACAGTCACACGAGTGCCATACAAACCCAAAGCCCCACAACACAGTGTGGAAGCAGCAGCATGCAGGAACGAAAACATGAAGAAACATAACGTTGAGAAAAAAAAATAAAGAAGAGGAAAAAAGTAACAGAATACAAACAAATAAGTCATTCAAATCATGTGACGTTTAAGTGAAATGTTTGGATAACTGTTGGATGGACTGCTATGGACGATCATTATTTCTTTAAAACCAACAAGTCAACATTTTAATTGACCCAATACTCTGCTTCATCATCATAAATAAATACATCTAATGACATTGCCGTCATCCTAATACGCACTTTGTGTTTAGTGCTACTGCTATTCGTCAGTGTTAGCATGCTAACATGCTAAGAAGAAACACCAGCATGTTAGCACTGACGTTAGCATTTAGCTCCACTGTATTCAAGCAGCCTCACAGAGTTGCCAGAGAAATTCAAGATGATCAAGATGCTATTTATCTGAATATGAAGTAAATCCTTCAAGACGCATGAACTTATTCAAAATCATATATAAAATCTGCAAGTTAAATAGTGATAAATATTTACAACCATCAAACAAGTTTTGTTGTGAAAGAAGCTATGTGAACAGCCAATATTCTGACTCTCTGCTTTATACTACTACTACCTGCGTTAAGCAGTGATTTTAATGTCTGGAGTGAATGTGGGTCATTTTTCATCCTCAGTAATCATTACAGACAAACTAGCCTGTAATTCAAAACCAGTCCAGGGTAATGTATTGAATGAGCATATGTCATTTTTTTTCCAAGTGAAATACAGCTTACTCCTTCCATTTTATTTACAGATTATTCAGCGAGTTGACTTTGGTGCAAAACAGAGGAAGTCAAAAATATATTTTTCATAACCTCACAGGTTGAAATAAGCACCAATTTAATGCTTATTTGGGAACTAATATGACAACAGAAAAAAAACTTGACCTATATTTACAATTAGGCAAATTGCAAACAAAATCCTATTAGCAGTTTTGTTTGCAAATGCACAGACAGCTATCACTGAAGAAACCGTGATGATTCTTGGTTGAGCTCTGAACAATGTTTGTTTTATCATTTCTCGGTGGATTTATGGACGTTTATTTGCAGTGAACAGTGTAAGTCATGCTGAGTTATATTAAGATTTGTTTCATGCTGGATGTTTGACTCAAATTCGCCTCACGTCTCTGTGACTCCACTTAAACTCAGGCTCTGGGGAGGCTTTTGTCTTTCTTTCTCTCGTCTGTCGTTGTCTTGTGGGATGTCCGTCTCTGTTACAATTATATCCTGCTTACTTTTCTGATGGTTAAATAGCTGTCCAGAAAGATAAGTTAAACTACAGAGGAGAATTTTCAATCCTCTCTCTGTAATGTTAATCCTGCACAAAAGGGGCTTGAGACTAGAGAAGTTGGTCAGTGTATTTAACAACCTATACGGTCTATTTTTTTAATCATTCTGAAGTTGCGGAACTTCAAGCTCCCATCCGCAATATTATAGTCTACGGTTTGACATGTGCTGAGCCTGCAGTACATGCCTTACCTGCCACTGTCAGGGAGTTTCCTGCCAAGAGTCTGACACTCAGGTGTCTCCAGGGTCCGAGGCTGCCTGGAGAATGGCGGATGAGCGAAGGGAACAATACACAAAAGAAAAAGAAATATATGGATGGATGAGAGGATGGAAGAGAGCATGATGGAGGGGACATCATTTAGATTTCGAGGAGTCTGACTCAGGCTGTTATAGGCCTTATAGGTTTATGATCTGGAAAACAGGAAATGGGAGGCATGCTGTGATGGATGACGTGATTGTGATATGAATTAGGGGTTTCACACACTCATGCTTCATCTGTAACTGTGTGTGTGTGTGTGTGTACCTCTTCTTTGTACTGAGGTGAATAAAAGTCTCTTGAGTAGGAAGTAGCATCCATATTCTCCATTCATGGACATGAAGATGACAACGATGATACATGCACCGCCCCACACACACGCACATTCACACGTGCACACACACACACACACACACACCTCTGATATGAATTATGGACATCATGAATTCTCAGTCATTGCTGAGCACTAAGCCTTGAAAACAGAGAGACATTTTAAAGACTGAGAGGAGGAGGCCAGCACACAGAAGCTGCAGATGCAATTCGCAGAACAAAAAGTGCACTGGGAAAGACTGCAGGAAGCAAATTCAACAGGGCAGGATTTCAGACCATGACCAGTACAAACTACTGAGTTCAAAAGAGAACAAACTGGGAACTGAAAAACCGTGAAGGAAAGGACAGAAAAGCAACAGGACAAAACTTCAGCAACAACAACCACAACTAGGGCAGAAAACTATCACTGCAAATCTGCAACAAACTAGAAAAACACCAGACGAACATCCCTTTACACAATGGGAGTGACACAGTATGAAACAAAGCAGAACTTGTCTATGCCTGCGGGACACTGAGTTTTAGTTTGACAAGTTCAACGTTGTGGGTCATGTTCACTCTCACTGTGTCCAGCTCATTGACCACAAACCAGAAGTTTAGGTTTAGCGATAGAAAGCTAAATTGCAACAAGTCAAGAGTAGCTTGTGATTTTATCTTGCATTGGTTGAAAAAAAAAATAAAATAAAATAATAAAAATGTAAAAAAAGTGAAACCCTACAGTTTCAACTTCAGCTATTATGAGAAAATTAAATAAAGTGATAGTTTGACATTTTGGGATATACAGTGATTTTATGTTTTATTGAGCATTAGATGAATAGATTTAACATTTGCATTAAATATGAAGCTAAGGCCAAAAGATACTGGCAAAGCGCTGACATAAAAACTCATACACCTATTTCCCAAAATGGTCAACTGCTTCTTTAAAGCCATTTGAAAATCAGTCACTGTCCTACTGTACTAACTTTGGCAAAAAAGAAAAAAGTTCAAATCTACTTATTTTATATAATACAAGATAAAGTCACTCACTATTATCAGAGAAGAAGGACAGTTTAGGTTACAAATTTACTACCAGCTAATCAGAAATATCACAACTCAGCAAAGAGATTGTTGGCAGCAGTGAAGATGAGGTAGAGCTTGACATCTGCCTGAACCCAGAGGATTTCTTAATATATTTTGTGACATAAGTGACATACTGGGTGGTGATTTGCCTTGTAAAAAAAAACTATCACCTTACATCATTACTCAACAAAACACTTTGAGAGTTTGGTTCATAATGGCATCAGATTTTAAGGCATTAGTCAAGCTCTAAGACGAAGCAGTCGGGGGTCCACAAAAGGGTACCTGTCATCTTCAGGGGAAGCATGTTGGATAAGAATCCTGGGACTTGCCGGACGTCTCCGGGGCAGGGAATGGGACAAAGTTTTTCTATGTGTACACATACAAAATATATCACCCATATGACCAAATCAGCATTACAAAGTAAAAAGCCATGCTATTCCATTACTGGGTAAGTACCAAGAGGAGAGCTGCCTGAGTCTCATACAAAGCCACTCATTAATACCTCCGTCAAGGAGGACATGTTTTTGGTTCAGTTTGTGTGTTGGTCAGCAGTATTACAGAAAAATTGCCAAAAAAACTTTTATGATACTTGGTGGAAGGGTGTAGCATGGGCCCAGGGAGGATGTGTTCAAAGTTGGAGCAAATAAAATAAACTACTTTTCACTTTCGTTAACACTACTTAGCGCCCTTCTAGTTATTTTGATTTTGAACAGCAACAGTAAACCCATGTGTGACTTCCATGATGAAGATGAATGGAAGGAGGACTGAGTGTTCTGACCCTCATCTTTGCACCGTAGCCACACTATGAAGGTATCACTTCACGGCCAGCATGGACAGGATGAAAGATTACAGCTCTTTCAACATAAATGCAGCATGTGAATACCACAATAATTTGAATGAATTCAAACCTATCCTTCACGGTATTATTGATTGTGACACTATGGATGATGGTTGAACAAGAAAGCAGCACTGGCACCAGAAACCTCTGGATCAAGCATGACAGTTGGTCTCAATAATAAAAAAAAAAAAAACACTAAGAGTGGAGAGGTTTATGCTGGTTACTATTAGGGAGTGAAGCTAACAAATAAGATGTGTGAGTGGTTTAAGGGTTGATTCCACTTTAGCCTGGATGGTGGGAAGCTAAGCAGGGTTGATGAAGTGATTCATCTTTAAATTAGGGCTGCGATGGCACCGCTACTTGGACAAACTGCCCAAAATGCATTGCCAGAGATGTGCTTATTTTGACAGCCCTAATGTATGTATACGTATGTATATGTATATATACAGTATACATACATATACATTAGCTCTAATAAGCACTGTCTTTTCCTTTTCATCCATTTCATGTTACAAATTAATACTTTAACAAAGCTCTTTATTTGCCGAATCACAGGAGGCGCTTGGACAGATTCAAAAAAGATGGTTAATGTAATTTTATCAGCATGTTTGATCGTTAGTTACAACTGCGTTGTTAGTTTCCTTGATAATTTTGACTGGAGTTCTGCTTCATGACCTGACAGCACATCGCTGGCAATGCATTTCAAACAGTTCAAGTCCAAGTAGAGTTACTGTCACCGAAGTTAACAAGTTAACGCTGATTAATGATGTTACCGCACTAATTTCGACAGCCCTAGTTTAAATGCAATTAAGTATTTAGGTAAAGTGTACATGAGGAGGTGCATCGATAATGTTGTCAAGGTACCAGTCTTTGAAGGATGTGTCTGGATGATGATATTCCAATAAGATGAAATTTCAAAATTGACAAACGTAAACAAATGATCTGTGCTAGTATCATTGCACCTTCGTACACACTTTAAGGGAGCTGCGGGGTGAAACAGCTGATTGGAATATTAGGGGGGTGTACAGCAATGGAGTCTGGGTAGAGTGAGGCTTAATCTTCAGCTAGTGGAGGACCATTCGGAGGGGAAAGAACTTCAAAGACCAGGAAAGGTAGAGGGTAAGGGACTGTTGGAGCACTACAGGAGGGTTGGCGGGGACAGAGGCTGGTACCTTTCAGTCTCTGATGAGGGGGCATGATTGTCAGACAGTGGAGTCAGACAGTTGGCGCTAGCGCTCCTAACTCTGTCCAGAGAAGGCTGCAGATCACTAGAGGCACCACAGCACAACATGCCATCCAATGGAGGAAGAGGAGGAGACAGGAGGAGAGGACAGAAACAAACACAAAGAGAAAAAAAAAACAATGGACAAACAGAAAAAAATGTTTTAAAAGAAAGTCCGGTTACATTCCCAAAATTATATCGCTAAAACTAAACCATAACTGGCTGGCTGACGTAAGGATGGGAGTGTCTGTATGTTATCATGAAGATGAGGTACAGTGGAAATGTTTTGTTTTGTTTTTTTTGAAGGAGGGATGAAATGCTCCCTACACTTTCCTCCCAACCTGACACGGCTTAAGCTCATGTTTAACCAATAATAATAATCATAATCTGTGTATGTGTCTTACCTAACAGTTACCTCATCTGTGAACATTACAACACGGTGTGTGATGGAGCTGCGTGCTGAAGTGACCATGTGTGATCCCATGACAGAGTTTGTCTTTCCACATGCAGGCAGCGTGGAACTAGTCACAAGATGAAAATAAAAAAAAAAAAAAAGAAAAACAGCAAGCATTTGCAAATGAAACAAAACAAAGCAAAGAAAGCTCAGACTGGAAAATGAATCAGTGGTGCCCCTGAAAAAACTCATATAAAAAGGAAGACATGCTAAGTCTAATATTTGAGATGAGCAACATTTGCTATAATAAAAAGGTTTATGTGCTTCTCTACAGGGGGAGTAAAACTCACGCTGGCACCACAAAATGTGAAAAGGCCTCAGTATGCTTCAAACAAAGTGCTTTTCAAATTATCTAACAGTGTCTGGGAAACCCTTTCAAACATCTGAATCCGCACCACTTTTAACTTTCTAAAACGGCACACTGGCTTGACGTCAGTAGTGTTTCAGCATCCGGGTTGCCAGCTCTGCTCTAGTTACCACAGCTGCAGCTACGAACGTGTCAGATAAATAATGTCTAACTTTAAAAAACCAAAAAGACCTCGTTATGAATCTGAAATACGTCATGACAAAGTCCGAAATAATACAAGGATTTGTGAAGGAGATGCCTTTGAAAGATGGAGACCGTTAAAGCAGACGGGCAGCAGCACTCCCCATCAGTCACTCTCACCGCGGACCCCTGGCCACCGCTACCTCGGCCCCCATATCTGTCTTCCGGCACATTTCACTCCTTCTAAGTGTCCATGGTGATGCCCAAGGTGGCTGCTTTTCATTCACTATAACTCTTTCCGTTCCTGTTCCTGAAGTACCAGTTTTGGCCACAATCCTACATACGGTTCCTTTAACTACTATACTTCCATCATTTAGTGTTCTTAGAGATCCTGTCCAAAATGGGACCATAACTTATTAAATGAACATTGCACCATAAGAAGATCTGAAACTACACACAGAGTGTAAACTCATGTTTTCAATGATTACTTAAGTAATGAATCCAGTAAAAAGTAGGCTCATTTTTTCATTGACTCGCCCCCCCTGCTGGTTGATAGAAATAATGCAAGTTTAAAGCGCATTAAGCATGCGCTAGTTTCCAACTGCTCTGAATGAATTTATCCCGGTAGCAACGGCTGCCAAGGCTTATGGTATTGTAGTATCAATAGATGTCTGACATCTATTGATCAAACTGACAAAAAAAATTATGGTGCTCAGAAATTAAGTTGAAATAATTGAGCCTATAGGGTCGGTACATCATGTGTTTATACACTATCAGGCATGAATACTTTGTGTTTGTTTGAAGCATACTGAACCCTTACCTGTAGACTTACCTGTTTGTGCGTTTGTGGATACCGTTGAACAAAAGGGGCATCTTAGGTGGCAGTGTGTTATTGTGCCTAGTGGATCTCCTGATGTTAGCATGCATGCAGCAAGAGGTTGGAAAATGGGAAGAATGGGTGGAGGAGCAGAAAAAAAAAATCATAGTCTGTGGGACTGTTTGCACAAGAGACAGGTTTTTTTTTAGGTGGAAAAGGTGCTTATCCAGTGATTTTATGTACTGTGGTATATATTATAAACTTACTTAAATAAATATATTGAATTGACTTTAGCTCATCTGCTGATTTATTAAACCATTTACTGTACTACGTTTCAGGACTGTCAGTTAAACAGTCATATTGTCATCAGCTATGTTTCTAAACAGTGCATTCCTATCAAAATCACTGGCTAAGCTTGTAGGTACTTGCTGCGTAAGCGAGCAGAACTACAACACTGCATGACAGGAATACAAGCATCAGGAGGCAGCTCTCATCTCTACTGACACACAAAAAAACACATCTGTATGTATAGAGTGCCAATGGAAAATGTTACCAGCTTATTATGTCACACAGATGTGTGTAACTTACCTCTGTAGTGTGACTGTGTGTTGAAATAACAATCTAAGAAACCATGTCAGGTGAAGAACAGTACTTATGTGGTGTGTGGTATGTGATTAGCAAATGCTAAATGACACGTGTGGCTGTATCAAACTTTATTAGGATATATGGATATATGGGAACAGAGTGCAGAGACAGTAACTGCAGAGAGACATGGTTTGAGATCATGAGACGTCTGAACGTAAGCATGGTCCTGCAGTGTCCTCTTGTGGATCTGAGACAGCAGTACAACTAACCAATCAGCTCTCAACCTGATCTCCCCCTATTTCAGGTTCCCTCACCTACACCTACATTATTTTAAAACGACAGTACACACGTCTGCTTGCTATATTACTTTCCTAACTGTCCTCACCAAACAAACCTAAGGGAAAAATGACAAATTATTGTCAAAGAAAAGTCAATGATCATAGTCTGTCCTCCACTTTGCTGCTGTAACACTGTAAATTTCCCCATTTGTAGGACAAATAAAGGATTATCTTATTTTTTTTTATCATTAACAAACTACACAAAAAAACTTGAATGTATTCTTTATTCAAGTATTGTCTGCGTGTCCAAAGCCTGACATTCACGTCCAAGCAATGCTCTCAAAATACTAATTATATCAGCACATCTCACAATTGAAAAACGCTATGTTGGGAATAAGGCCTAATACAGGACACTGAAATATAATATTATATAAATATTTAATTGAGATTCAGATTGATTAATAATAGTCAAATATTAGTGTGCATGTATAAATAGTGAGACATATTTATTCATCATCATGAACACAATTTTGTCTCAAAGCCACGTGTTCAATGTGTATTAATCCACAGCTGAAAACAGTCCCCCTACTTCTTTGAGTAATGTACTGAGAGATGATGACATCGTTAGTATTTTTTTCATGGGATTTGTTGACTCTAACTAAACTATAAAAAAGTCTTTTCTGTTCATTTAAACTGTGTGACTTCTGTTTGCATTACATTACATTACAGAGAAGAGCCTTGATTTCAGTCATATATTTTCCCCCTTTTCATTCTCACTGACGGATTTTCATTTTTGATAAAAACACAACGCACATACAACTGGAGAGAGTCTGAATGTAAATAATATGTCATGATTGGCCAGTTTACCTGGTGTGGAGGCACTCTGCACTTTTGCCTCGCATTGACTGGTGGATCATGATGACCTCACTGTGGTTACCATGGGGATGGATGACACATTAGGAAATCAACAACAGTCAAAAAACCAGAAGAGCAGAAGAGGGTGAATAGGAAAGAGAAGCTGCTGCTGATTGCAATACACATGACGCGCACGCACGCACAAAAAGCTGCAGATTTTTGCAACCAAAGCTGTTTTGTGTAAATTAAAAAAAAAAACACTTTCAAGTCACTTTATACAGAATGACAAACAACGGAGAGCACCAAGGCTAAAAGATGAGGCCATGAAAAGGGAAATTTTATGAAAGATCAGAAAAACTTAATCCAGAAGTAATTTTAAAATGTAAATAAAAGATGTTAAGCTATTTAAATAAAGTTTTAGCACATCTCATGAAAGGCGTTTACAAAATTGTTATTCCACCAGTGCACACAAACAAGCAGTCAATGTTACAGTAACATACAAAAAAGCACACTGTCAGAGCATCTTTTTGTTTTGCCGACCAAACAAATCTGGCAACATGTAGTCTATTTAGATATATAACAAGTGGTGCTCACAGACACTCACCTGTCGTCCAGGTACTCCTCCTCCTGGTGACGACCTCTGGCAGCGTCGTAGTAGCGCGTCGGAGAACGAGAACGACGAGTGTGAGGAAGCTCGTCATCCAGACTCCTGGAAGACAGAAAATAAAGTCAGAAGAAGGGAAGGTAAGACGCAAGGACAGGAAGGAAGGTAAGAGGCAAGAATAGAAGGAGGGAAGGTAAGAAGGAAGGATAGAAGGAGGGGAGACTCATGTCAGGTTAGTGGTGAGGTGGTATTGCAGCAGACTCTTGGCGGGGCTCATTTGGCTCGGCCAGTAAAAGCAGAGCTGGCAGCACTGTGTGTTCTGCATCAGACAGACATTTCATTAGTAGATGGACTCTGTTTGCTAGCTTCCATTCCAACAAACTCCCTTATCCCTCCTCTCCATGTTGCTTTTACCTCTCATGAGTGACCAATGTGCTCCCAGGCTGACAGCGGTCCTTCATCAGTATCCATCATTAGAACTCAGGCTAATGGTGTACAACATGTATTGTGTTTGGCTAAAATATGACAATGTGGAGCATGCTAAAGATATGAAGTGGACTATGTATGCATAAACTTGTCACTGTTGGAATTCACTGCATGACCACTTTCCATGAAGTGTAAATCTACAAAAGTCTTGCAATTTTTTAACCTCACAGCTCTGTTCTTCAAACTGATTAATATCAAAGTAAAATAGTACAACTGTCACAATTCTGCATGTCTCTAAAATATGATCTCATCCGTTAACACTCACCTCTGAGCAGGAACGTTGGGTGGCCGTGACCGGTTTCGTCCCTGCTCCTCGCGATGCGGGGAGACCGAGCGGGAACGTATGTGATGGACAGGCGTTCTCTGCTGGTCAGGCACCTCCAGAGTAGACGTGGATTCCCGCTGCCTCTCCCTGCCACGCCCATCCGCTGCTGGGTGGGAATAAAGCACATAAACACACATAAATAAACGTAAGTATATGTAAATGCTCATAGAAAGAGCTCATCAGTAGCACTCTGACACAGCTGATTGAACAACCTCTATGACTACACATCAGCTTTAGCAAAACTGCAGAATATGAATTATCATTATACCAGAAAGTAGAAAACTATAAAGTGGTTAAATTATATTCTTCAATCTACTTTTTGTCATTACTTTTCCTAAATTCTTTTATGGTCGCTGTCTCAAGGATACAGACTATTTAAAGATTAGCCTAATAATAGAATTATTGTGTCCTGTATTTTTTTAAATGTAGTGGACAGAATAAAAGAAGCTTTCTCTCTTTAGTGGTGGAGCAGAACTATCTGTGAAGATAAAAATATAAACAGAGTGATCAGCCTTGAAGGGATCTGTGGGACTGTGTCAGGCTTTGTTGTGGTCCCATGGTCACTGGTTTCATTTCCAAAAGAACAGCACCTCACAGTTCACAGTGGGCCATTATTTTTCCTTTGGAAAGTGCTACCAAGGATTTTCTTTTGTTCCTACCATGCATAGAAACTAAAAGAAAAAGTTGGTGCTTTTTTTTCCCCATCCCCTGTCTTTCATTTTAACTTGGGTACTCATTAACAAGAACACATACATGGTAGGGTTTGACTGACACCATGACTTGATACTCTATATATTTGTATTTGTTAAAGGGATAGTTTGGACTAGTAGGACGAACAGTTCGGTACTTATCAGTGTAGGTCCGTACATCCCGCTATATTTGGAATATTTTTACCGCTTTAGTTTACCATCAGACAGCCCTTTCAAATGGGGAACTGAAGCCGTACTCTATGATCTATTCTGAGCCACCAGACTCTATTGACAAAAACAGTAAATTATTATTGTCACACAGTAACACATGCTGCTTTTGTCAAAGGAGTTTGGTGGCTTTGGTGGCTTCAGTATCCCATCAGTGGCAAAAATATTCTAAATATAGCGTAGCGTACGCATGTCTTTTTCTCCAAACCCTCATCGTCTGCAGGTAACAGTAATAATCGGTAATCGTCTGACCATGGATAAGTACCACAATCAACCTCACTTCAACACACCCAAACAATTGCTTTAATGTTGTTTAATGTAAAGAAATCCATTTTTTAAATGTTCAGTATTTTAATCTTACTGTCAGGGTACAAAGTGTCTGAAAGCTTAAACACTATTATTACAAAGTCCATGATGATTATGTTGAGGAATTTGGTTAAATATACAGGTAGTCACATCACATCTTACTTTAAGATTGGTGCTATATACTGGAAATAATTACAATTATAGAACTTATTTTCCTCCAATACTAGGAGTGTGGTCAAATCATTGATATTAACGTCATCATCAGAGAGATACTGATGATACTGATAAATCTGATTCTTGTAATAACCCATATCAACAAATCTACACATCAGTCCAACCCTAACATACAGAGACAAACACCCAGACACTTACAGTATGCAGCTGTACACTAATACATACACAAACAGACGGCTTACATGGTATTTCTGTAATTTATCCTTTAGATCTATTGCAGAACTGAAAAATGAGTGTTGCTTGGAGCCTGGATGGTTTCTCCCCATGTTAACATGTCGTCACATGACAGTGTTTAACATGCGCTTGATTTATTTGTGGTGGCCTGTCAAACATTTATTGTTATGAGTTTTCAATTTTAATTTTTATTTCAATGAATTTGCTGAGAATGTGTTGAAATGACTGTCAGGCAGATAGCAGGTAAATATGACGTCAAAGGCTCCAGGGTCAGTTTATATTCAAAGTCCTCATTAATAACAGTTTATAGATTCAATAAAATAATGTGCAATGCTACATTTTAGGTTTCTGTCGTGCATGAAAAACATTTTGGGACAAAACTTATTTCACACCAAATGGAAAGTAATGCAAACACGTGTTCCTGCCAAGCGACCCCCAAAATGACAACCACAAATAAAATAGAGTTTATGGGAAACAAATACTAGGTAATACTAGGAAACGATCCCCACCCACCTTTAGACACTGTACCTTCATCAAACTCAGGCTCTGTTACACGCTGAGAACCTAAACATCACACACACACACACAGATATGTATATACACCACACACACATGCAGTGTTAGGGAAGGGGAGGGAGAACATAGACACTTTGCTCTCTGATAGTAAACCAACATGATCCTCTCTCAAAGTGAAGGATGGAGGCACACTCACACACAGAGGTTATGAATGAGCAAATACATATAGTAATCATAAATAGAGTTACAGACTCAGACTTACGCTGCAGCTTTTTGCCAGGAGTGTCTGTGTGTCGGCGGGGCAGGTATGGGGAGGGACGGGGCAGCGGTATGGATGAGACATCATGTGTTTGGAGTGGATACCAGTGAGGCTTGTCGTCCAGTAAGGCCGTCTCCAGCTCTATCAGGATCTACTCAAGTCATAAATCCACATAGTGATGCCTTTGATGACTGCTGATTGATACATAATAGTAACAGACAGGAGATAAATAAAATGAAGATACACCAGAAAAGCTATTACACGTGCTGCTCTAAAGAACGGATTTTTGATGTGGTGCTTCCAGCACAGAAGAAGTGATGCAATTCATGTTTGGCATCAAATGGACACCAATATGCTTCTACATAAAACAACATAAGTTAAAGCTACATTCATTATTTTGAAGCACCATTGTGTGTGACTTTGTGTGTTTGTCTAGTTTATTCACCGTGAGCCGGAGTCACAATCAACACCAAGATAACATAACAAGTGGAAAGGACAATATTACAGTGCTGGAAATTAATAAAGAGAAATGTGTGTGTAGTACCTCTCCCATAAAGGTGCTGTCCTCGCTCGGTGACCTGGGTTGGTCCCATATAGTCAGCTCCAGCATATGGTTGCGGAAATCCCTGCGATGGACATGAGAGTAGACGAACGTCTGGTTCCACTTGGGCTCACACGTCTTCTTCATTGTTTTTGTCCGTCGTTTGCTCTTATCACTGCGTGAAACCATACAGACACTCAGTCAAACCACGATCCCTGTTCAGTGGACTCACATCCATTTGTTTGTCCAAATTTGTAGACACAAGCTGGAAAGCATTTACAAGTCACAAGTGGCTGACGTTGTTTACCAAGATGGCTCCCATCACCGACGGGCTGCCACACAACATGTTGGGTCTGCTTTGTTAATTTAATTTTTAAGAGTATTTTAACAGCAAGTCTGCAACTTTGAGGTGGGAACTGTGTGAAGTACTTATCCTCAGTCAGTCAGCGTATTATCATAGATTATGGTTGACATACCCAGAGTTTGGAGACACTGCTGTGGACAGGGCCAGGAGGAAAATATATTTTTGACACCTAAAAAGTGAGGAAATGTGTGATATATTTAGAATATTTTCACCGCTTTACAAGCAACTCCCATGTTCTGTGAGGTAAAATTACTTGTTTTGACAAAGGGTGAGATGGCTCTGAAGAGAGCATAGATAACAGCTTCTGTTCACAATTGTAAAGGGATGTCAGGTCAAGGAAAAGCAGTGAAAATATTCTAAATATGGTGTTCACTTCAACTGGTATTGACTGATTATGGATAAGTCCTTCATACAAGCCCACTTGTCCCTTTAAGGAGCATTCTGACAACTGTGATTCTTCCAATTTGCCGTCTTCCTGTTTGTCCAAATTTTGATTTAATGGCTCCAGTCAACTGAAAAATAAGGCAGCCAACTTTAAATCCAGGCTTCAAAGACCAGCTAGACTCCCTGTGACCGGACGGTATACCTGCGGTCAGGGAGGAAGTACATCTTGACGTAGGGACTTCTGGGCCGCCCATCAGGCCGAAGAGGAAGTTCTGCAGCCTGCAGCACGTTGACTATTAGTTGATGACCCACTTTGTCATACCACAGTTTCACCTGGGTGAGAAACAGACGCACAAACAAATGGTGACAACAGGTCTTCATTTTTACGCATCCCAACAAACTCAAAAGTGGAAAAACGCTCACTGAGAGTTGTCCCGGCATTAACTGTGGAGCATCTTGGAGCATCCCAGGACTGGAGGGAGACAGGACATTTAAGGATGGTCTCTCCATCTTCTGGGACTCAAAAGAACTGGAACCTGCTACAAATACAAGGAGGAAGAAAGTGCTTTCAAACTTCAAGAAGGGAATGTCAACTCTATTTCTGATAAAAAAAACTAAAGTCTAGGTATGAGTCAGTGGAAAAATATGAGAGAATTAGTTTGTGGAGTGAAAACATGATGTGACCGGAGTGCTCATATCTACATAATATCCAGCATCTACTCCTTTTCTCAGTGAACTTCACATAAAAAGAGCACAGACCATCCACAGCTAACCTGTCAGGATGATAAATTACCAAGCTTCTGTCCTACTTTGCATCCAACAGGCTTTTGTTTAGAAGTATGGGGCCTCATACGCCTTATAAACCAGTCTTAGATCATCAAGTATTACTTAAACTCCAGACTAAAGAACAAACCAATTTTTGACATACATCATAAGACAAAATTCATTCCCTACACTGTTAGCAGTTAGCTACCTTACTAGTAAAGTCACAAATTGTCAAGTGAGTGTGTGAATAAATTCACAGAAAGTGTGGGATATGCTGTAAATTATTTCACTTTCGTTCTGAGAAATTATATGAGAGGATTGATACCACTATCTGGAGGAGACTGGCAGTGATTAGCCTAGATTAGCATATGGCATCATACTGCAGCTGGATTAGCTCAAAAGTTAAAAACAATTCACCTCTAAATCTCACTAATTAACCACTGTTATCTTTAATAAAATATTTTTTTATTGGTTGCCAGATAGAGGTGCTGAGCACAGGTTTTAGTATCTATAACCCTAACCCTGTAACCATTGCTAGAAATGTTGTCAAAGCGTATTTCAATGCATAAACTTCATAAAATATTGTAGTTTCCACTGAGAATGAAAGGAATATCTGGCATTTTTAAGGCTCACGCTTCAGGGCTCACACATGTGCGCTGATCGCTCATGTTGCTGGTCATTCGTAGAGATATGCACAAAAATCTGTGCCTTACTTTTCATATAATATCATACGAGCCCTTTCATGAGACTACGTTGCACCACACAGACATCTGCCTTCTCAAAAAAAGGGAAAAAAAAATTTAAATGAATTAACGTACAATCAAAAAAAAAAAACTCCTCTCGACTTTATTTCTAGGCAGTTTTATGCACCAAGTGTGTTATTATGTTTATCTATGAACATGAACAGACCACATGCTCTACAGCAATTAAAAACTGCCAGTATAAATAACACAGATAATTAGCCAGACTGACAGAGATACAACAGATGTCCCAACATCCCACAGAAGATACCTACTAGATTCTAATGGAGGGTGGGACGTGTCGGGGATTCTTGGGATATCACTGGAAAAGAAGCAGAACAGACTGTGTCACCTATTCACATACTGGCTTACTGGGTAAAACACAGTTAGTCTTGATACACAGGCACACATGCATATAAATGTAGTAGCAGTTTAGTGGAAGAAAAGTAGCACCGTCATTAAAATGTCATGTAGTTAAAAAAAAAAAAAAAAAAGAAAAAAGAAGATGAGGGAGGATGTGAGTAGAGCCAAGTTCTTCTCACGAATGAAGTGAAGACTCATTCAGACATTTTGTCTGGCCAATGAAACAATAATGGATGGGAACCAGTAGCTCAATTCTTTCCTCACCTCCACCACCACCACTAAGGGTCTGATGGGAAATACCAGAATCAATTGCACCAGCTTCATGTAATATAAAGAAAGCATGTGTGTAACAATTATCAGTGTAATTTGAAAATAAAAATCTAAAAAATGATTTTGAATAGGGAGCCTCACCAGTGATGTTTAGGCAGGGTTTTGTCAATGCTTGTTTGGTATCACATAAGGAATTCTTTCATCACCCGGGCTGTTGTTTTCTAGCTAATGGTACATCATTTGGTAATTTACATTTATTTTCTTTCTGAGAGTTGAGTTGAGTTGAGATGAGAAGATGAATACCACTCTCATGTCTGTGTTTTAAGTACAAAGCTGGAGTTAGCCAGTGGTTAGCCTAGCTTAGCATAAAGCCTGGAAGCAGCTCAATGAATGGCCTCCCAGCTTCAGTACTGTACTTAACAGAAAAAAACATTAGCTATTCATCTTTTCATTTTGCTCTCAGAAACAAATCAATTCTCATTCCCTGGTTGCCAAATACTGACATTTTAAACCTATCCAAGTACATCTGTTTGAATTTACAACATAAACTATAAACCAAAGGTGACGTCAATAGGTCCTGATCAAGCCCTCGTATGTGACGAGTTGGGACTGAGAACTGTTTCAATTTTCTAAATTTCAACTTTTGATTTTACAAATATTAAACTGATAAGTGTTTTGTGGACCCTTGGTTGCCGTGGAGCCCATTCCAAAATCAAAAAATGTAAACACGTAAATGAAATGAAATAAATATTGCTTGCTTTATGAATCCCAGTGCCCCAAATTTCAAACCAAGGGATTAAGAATAAAAATATATAAGCATTTCATATTTGACACTGTAAATGTTTCACTTTGGGATCTGAAGACTTAATCAGGAATGAAAAAGAAGAACTTCAGATGCTGCACAAACAGTTTAAAAAGCTTGCAAAAGCAATGCTGCATTGATGGGCCATTTTGCATCCCTTCAGGTGAACTTTCAGTTGAAATTCAATAAAAGCTAACATTTACATAAAGTCCCTATTAAAAGGATTTAATTCCAGTTCATTCAGGGATGCAAAATGGCACCAGCAAAATCAAAATTGTTTCCATAAGCGTGACAAAGTTAAGGGGTCCTAATAAAATGGGCAAATTACTTACTGATATTTTCTATACACCCTTCGCGAGTGTTTGGAGAGAAATTAATACATTCAACTATTTTCCCCATCAAAGAGCAAATTAGGTTAAATATTAAGAAAGACTGGGAGAGTTCGAAGAAACAGTGAGTACTTTACTGTGAAATAAACTGTATATAAACAAATACAACAGAATATCACTCAAAACAATGAAAACACAACTTCTACTGAATATTTGTGATTTAAGTCAGGCGACTGAAGTATCTCCAGTAATGACAACATATATTTGAGGGAAAGTTAAGCTACATAATTTCGTTGTATGCACTGTCATATAATGACATATAATGACATATAATGAAAATAAAGGCATTTGATTTGATTTGATAAGCAGCTAGTCAATAAACTATTAGGTTATTATTTGGAAATTAACAACCTGAAAAATAAAGCTCTAATTATCCTTGTCAAGACACATCATATTTGTGTGATTTGTTTAATGTCTCTTTGTCCTACAGTTTAAAAAAAAAAAAGGACCCTCAGCACATAACACACATTAGATCAATCCCACAGTACATGAAACCTACTCAAAAAAAAAACTAAATATATTTGAACAAATTATCACAAATAGAAAACACTTAAGTTTTAATTTTAAACATTTAACTTTTAAGTCAGCATAGAAAATCATTACTTAAGTTATGAGGCTGTTAATTTCCACATAATTATTTCGTCTGCATGGTATAATGAAATATGCTCCTAATACAGCATACACCACCATATACCACAAACAAAATCTCTACATTATAAATTCAATAATAACAAGCTAGCAAAGACCTGTACATTTACATATTTCTAAAAGAGCCCCGTGCCTAAATATAATGGATTATGTAAATATTATCTGTCGAAATCTGTCTGTAAACGTTGAATTCATAAATGTCTTCAGGTTTGCATTTGTTGAATTTTAAAACCAACAAAAAAATATCTAATGCATCCACTTACAGCCGATCAGTAATAACTCACCTTAAATCATCCTAAAAATAAATACAAGTGCTTTTTTAAAGGGGACATATGAGACAAAAGATAAATCTCCTGTTCCAAAACTTGGCAAATCACACAGCAGGTAATTTTTTATGTTTTTAAAGTAGTTGCGGTCAGAATACAAATAAACGTTCCTGTCTCCTGTCTTATTAGAGGTCAGCCAACTAAGTGTCAGAGTCAGTCAAAAATAAAAAGTCATTTTATGCCACAAAAAGTATAGAAAAAGTGTGTTTTATTCCTGACTTACCCAATAGGCCTGGATACCACCAGCTCCACTTGAGGCTCAGCTTGAGATTCCAGGATGATGTTGTAAACTTCCTTCATGGTTGCCCCTGGTAACAGCTTCCCGTTCCACTGCAAAACTTCATCTCCTGGAATTGGTGCATTTGAAATTGTTTTTGATATTTACCAAGTTGAGTGTGAGGGTATCAGTTGGTTTTAAGGATAATTCATCTTTAATCCATTTTTGTGCTTTGGTCAATAAATATTTACAGCCTGAAGTCCATATCTGCAAACCTTAAAACAGGTCACCAGTCAAAAATTTATGTTTTAAAAAATAATTTCCTTTAAAAAAAAAAAAAACCTGAAGGCATTGTTGTTTTTAGGAAAGGTTACTCCAACAGGACAGAATTTTGCATTTGTTGGAGACTGATTTTTGGCCGTGGACTGATAAACATTTGATTTTTTGGTGAGAATTTGAAGCAATAAAAGTGGGACTGAGTCAACAGTGTGGCAACAATGGCTCTCTACGGCACAGAGGATCAGGATATGTCAGACTTGTCAGTAGGATCAATAGATTAGTAATTTTGGCCTTTTTTATGAGATTTGAAGACAATTACCAACATAGAATAATGCCTTATACCTACTTGATATTGCATTTAGTAAAACAGCCCTGTTTATTTAAAATTTCCCTGAGGGAGTCATCCCAAAGGGATCAATAAAAATAAAGTTAAATCTAAGTCTAAGTATCAATTTAATAGTTAACAAGCAACAAACCTGTCAATAGTTGATGCTTATAAAGGTCTAATGTTTGAATTGTAATGATTTTTTTTCAGTCTTCTGGTGTAACACCTGTGATGGTTTCTGGGTGGACTACCTGCTCTGAGATGTCCCACCACGTCAGCCAGGCTTCCCTTCTTGACTTTAGTGATGAAGGCACCTAATCTCCCTGACTCTGTTATTCTGCCTCCCACCACCTAGAGACAGAGAGAAAGAAAGAGATTAGTGTCATATCTGTCATATGAGTGGCACACAAAGGTAAGTGAACATCATCGCAATAATAACATCACAACCATAAATAAGCAACGCTTTGACCTTTAACCCCAGCAGAGCTCCAGCTTCTTTAGGCATGGTGGCACTCCTCTTGCTGAGCGTGATTCGTCCAATTAGATGGTCTCCCTCTTTGGACGGCTGCCAGGTTACGGGATGCTGCAACAGAAGACGACAATGATGACTCAGAGGACACACAGGAATACAAAAACAGCTACTACTGGGGAAATATTGGTGTTGTATAGTTTTAAAAACTTATGAAGCATCATTATGCTGCTGTAGGCACCTTTGTTGGATGTTTTATATGAATGTGGATCAAAGGTAAAAAGCATTTAATTTTTATTATTGAGTCTCGTGTTTTACATGAATTGATTCTTTAGAATAAAGAGAAAAAAACTGGGAAAGTTATCACAGACAGTGAAAGCTACCATCACTACTGAAAAAGCAGAAAGAGAGCTAACCTTTAAGCTTTATGAGTTACAGTACAGGACAGCTCTCACCACGGCAACAAGCACCTTACAGTGCCAAAGACATACATACATACTTACAGACTTAGACACTTAACATACACACAACCTTTGACATCTTTTTCATCTCCTTTGACAGACAAACCCATGATCTGGCTTCACTTCATACTGATCTGAACACTTTGCAGCTGAATATGAAAAACATAAAATAAAAACACCTACATGCCATACAGTGGGGTCATGTGGATAACACTCCCAGTCGCCTGCAAGAGAAAACAGAGCTCGGTTACTGTGGAAGAAGCAGAGAGGATGACCTCTATCATATCCCCATCATACATTCACTCACACTCACACACATACAGGACACTGTATACAGAACACATACCAGTCTGAGTCCTCTCATACACAGCCCAGCCAAATTTGGAAGGGATTTGTTTAGAGTGGAGAGGGTCAAGTTTATTGAATATTCAGGCTGTGGCTAGAATTAGAAAAATTTATCACCACAGTGGATCTGATGAGGCAGTGACGATAGCAAAGGACAGCTAAGCCTTTTAAAAAAAACACTCATCCCTCTCAGATACTTTATAGATTAGATGTTGTGGAATTACTCCAGAGTGTTGAAAGCAATGGGAAAAAAAACATTGCTAAATGATAACCATGTGTTGATAGTCAATATGAAGCAAAATAACCAAAACAGAGTTGAGGGATTCATTTAATGCATCTTTTTTGTTTTCTTATATTATGTTTTTCAGTAATAATCACGTACTTTAACCATGCTTAAATAATTAATCTCCAAAAGAAATATGTAAAAGTATTTAAACTTGCATTTGAATGGTACATTTTACAACAAATAAATCCATAAAATAAAAAGAAAATTAAAATTTTAATTATTCTAATTATTATTTTTAGTATTTTGTCTATTCTGTCTGAAAGATTTTTTAATAATGCCTTAATTTTAAAATGTATTCTTTAGCAATTTAAAAACATGTAGATCAATAAATAAAAAGTTTACTTTTTTATGAGATTTACCTCTTTAAATGACAGTTCTCTCCCCGAACATAAGAGAATGCTGAATGTTTGTGTGACTAAATCAGGTTAATTCCAAAATAAACATGAAATACATTCAATACAACATTGAAATAATCTGACAAAACAATCACTCAATATTTCTCAATGAATTCCATTCATTTGGTAGAAGGCACAGTTTCAGTTCTTGTAGTAATAATACAGGATATGGTGCATTTTCCTCACGTTCTGTGAGATATTTCAAACCATTAAATAAAATTTTAAAAATCTTAAGTGGTTCAGGTGGTTCCATCTCCTGCTTTAGTCCGACAATGCAGCCTCCACTGTGCACATGGGCCAAGGGGCGGCATTTAAGATGAAACTGTTATGACACAGTAAAACCGAGCCAAGCGTTCCTAGGAGCCAGGAGGCTATGAGCTTAATGAGCTGTGACAACTTATAGTGACATTATGTAATCTTAAAGCAAACGCTCTGACGACAGACAACTGAGTTCTCAGTTTCAGAAGTCGAGCGTGCAGTGGGTTGGCCACATGTGTGAGTGTGAGTTATTGTGTTTCTAGGAGAAAGGCTACCAGTCAGTCACTGTGAGGTCAGGACCCCATCCTCTGCACAAGTGCAGCTGTATGACACTGATATCTTTAAAGTATGGTCCATTTGGAGCTTTATGTTATTGACTATGGAATGTCTAATGGTAACAAGTAATGTTATATATATTATCATTCATTCATTACTACTACTTCTTTTTATCACTTCTGGTTGGATACAATCTGCATTTTGTGACCTTGTATTGTGACATGTGTAATGACAATAAAGATTAATCTAATCTTATCTAAGCACATAAAATCAATTAATATCTGCATTTCATAATGTAAATTGACAGTGTGCTAAACCCTTCCCTGAACAGCTATTTCACTGACATAATGAGTTTTTTTTTGACTGGTTGTTCCAAAAATCAAAAACAGAAAGTACAAGGAACTGATTGTTGGTCTGCTCAAACAAAAGCAGCAAACAACATGAAAATAGCGAGCTAAGGAGCCAAGGAGCAAATCTTTAACTCTATCAGTTTGTGTGGTTAGGGATTTTAAAAAATAAATAAAAAAAAAAAAGGTTAGCGCACTGTCCTGTTCTAACATTACTTAACGGAACAGTTACTCTGGACCCTAAAAGCCTTTTTTCTAGTAACGCTACATGTAAAACACAGTTTGAAGATACAAATTATGTCGGAATGACGTAAGCAGCTACAAAGCCAAAGAGTGTCATAGACCAAAATAACTGAAGGAGCGTTTGTGCTGTAATATTAGCACTAACTAGACCTACACTGCATTACAGAAACAATGCTGTCTCTTTCTTTATGTTCTACAAGGAGCATCACATCAACTGGTGACAATGTCACATTTTGTTTCAGCATAGCATCATGTAGCCATGAAGTGCCTATTTAACACCATTTTGCCACGTTTAATAATAAAAATATTTTAAAAATTAAAATGTATATTATTTTATACAGTATGTAAAAATATTTTATTATTTTAGAAATAATAAAAATATAAAAATATATTTAAAGATGTATATTATTCTTATACAGTTTGTAAAATAAATTTATTTGTAACTGCTACCTGGAAACAAACATTGCTGTATCATTGTATAATGCATGTGCAGCATCAATTCTTGAAATGAAATATGAGTTGAATAAAGAGAACACTTATAAATCTATTTGACATGTTAAGCAATAAAAATATTTACAGGCAGAAAAAGTTGGCAAATGCTGAGATGAGGAGTCAAAAATTGCTGTTGTATTATAATGTGTTATCATATTTGTTGAGCTTTTTCCGTCCTGCCTTCCTATCAGAGGATGAGCTGGTAGCATGTAGGAGGCCACTTACACAGATCATAATAGGATCTACTATACTGTGACTGACTGCATAGTTTGAGTGTGTGTGTGTGTGTGTGTGTGTGTGTGTTCCTGCGCTGATCCTTCAATGATTTACATGCCTGGACGTTTCCCGGCTGCCAGCAACCACATCTCAGAGCTGACCTGGCTTCAGTCTCGAGCTAAAAAAGGAAGCAGCGTTTCGCTGCCACGCCGGTGTGTTTAAAAGCTGGCCTGACAGAACACACTCATCCTAAAACCTCCACTTGATCGATGTCACAGCTCCCGGTCTGTCCAGGCTGGTGTGCGTGTGTGGACACAACACACTTTACTGATCATAGAACAGCCTTAATGTAGCATGAGCATGGCTACAGTCGCATACAATGAGCACAGAAAATGTTGTCATCATTTATGCTCATAATGTTATTCTTTATGAGAGTGCTTGAGGTTGTCACAGTGACATCATCAAGGGAAAGTTCTACAAGTTAAAATACTGTTGTAAGAAGGTGTGTAAATCTCTGAATGTTTGAAAAAGAATATTCTGACAACCACTCATATGATGAGCAATCACAAGTTTTTCTTTGGGAGTATCACTTCAAAAAATGACGTTAGTCTCTGCTAATAGTGACACAAGTGTTCCGTAAAAGACTCAAGTTTCAAGTCTCTTTTAAAAGATGTTATTAGTTAAATGCTAAAAACATGATGGAATTACTAGTTTGACAGAAGGAAGGTTCACTCACTATTTCTCTCCAGCTTTCCACTACATCTCAGAGGGAGATATTTGGCTTACTTTGCAAAGCTGATGAATTCATCCCTGGGTCACAATTTGTCTGTATTTCTCCTGATTTACGACAAATTTCCAACCAGTTTCTGGCACTACACAGCCTGCGTAAGCCCTGCTGTTTCCATCCGGACAACAATATATCTACACTTAATGCTGTTTCCCATCAGAAGAGAGCCGGTCGCGACACACTGGTTTGAGACAGACTGCAGGGTGCATTGTACTGTACTGTAGATAGAAGTTAGAAAATGTTGAGGGAGGTGTATTGATTCTGCAAACACAACCGGACATTGCACATCATTTAGAAAGCTTGAGAAAGTAATTTAGAGTGTAATGCTTTAGATTTTAAAGAAACAATAATAAAACTGAATAAAAAGGGAAACAAACATTATTAGTCAGTGCAGACTTACCTGACCTGTTGACTAAATCCAGAGAGTTAAAGCAGAGATGCGTCTGACTGAAGACACACTGTGGCACAACAGCTCTTCACCTCCTTATATTCACCCTCACACAGTGGGAGTGTTCAAGCACACCAAAATACAGCTCTTCATACCTCATGTTACAACAATTTAACACAAATAGAGAGCAAGCGCATGAAATAACTTGCATTATATAAATATATAGATATAGATCCTCTAAATGAATATTATTGCAGCACATAGTCTTGTAAATCGTTTCAGAGCTGTAAATGCTGTTTGCAACAAGTGTTTTTTTTTTTTACGTGTATTAGTCTATAGTGGAAGAAACTGCCATAAATGTGTGGTGAGGCGGATGGTTCCCTAAAATTTCCTCAAAATCAAAATGCCTCACATACAGTATGTCATGTGATGGATGGATAAACAAGTGAATGATTGGACAGATGTCAAAACTTTCCATACCCTCTCTGGCAGGTTTTTTCATGGACCAGAAGTGATGATTGTTATCGACTCTCACCTCTCTCGCTGACACTTTCAATCTCGGCGTCCTCACAGCTGCTGTACTCCGGCGTCGTCCCTCCCTCCTCCTCTGAACTGCTAACGCTGGTCTGCCTCTTCCCTCCAGCCCCCAGCCCTCGTTTAGACTTGTAGGGCCTCGGTGGCGGCGGACGCAGAGATTCTGATTGGTCAGAGCTCAGCGAATCGTTGCGCAGCATGCTCTCAGCCTTCTCCCGTTTGGTCCGTTTCACCACGGGTCCCTGGCCGGGGGTTGAGCCAGGGCAAGACCCGGGAGGCTCTCTGAGTTCAGGGGGAGGGGGTTGCTGAGCAAGGGTGTGTTCGTGCGGCCCGCCAACCCCACCCACCGTCCTCTGACCAGGCCGCACACCGTCCCCTACCTCCCCTACTATTCCGCAACCTTGCATGGGCACAGGGTGGCCCCGGCCTCCAGGAGGGACCAGCCCTGCTTGGCGAGGGGTGGCACCGCTGTGGTCCATGTGGTGGTAGCCCCCCTCTTCTGTTCGTCTTACTCCACCACCTCCCACGGGGTCATGATCCAGAGAGCGTCCCTTTGTCAGCCGCCGGCTCTCCCTGCGCTCCCTGGACTCCCCCCGGAGGTCCCGGTCCATGGAGACCTGGGTCTGTAGTCGAGGCTGACCTGGTCGGCGTTCTCCTCGACCTGCTCCTCCTCCTCCCCTTCCATTTCTCCTGGAGAGCAATCAGTCAGAAAGGAAGTAACAGGTGAAAGCTGACAGACAACATATCATATCTCAATGGATACTGTGTTTGCATGTTTACAGAATTATTATTGTGTGAGATCAACACCACTGTCTGCTGTCGAAGACAGGTTAGTTTTATGATCTGCAGGTGACATACAGCAGTGTCAATCATCTAATCTGAGCTTTCACTGGCCACAACATCACAGTTCTGATTGTTCAGTTTGGTGTCTATTTGACACTGGTGTGATTTTACATCCCCTATCACTTCATTGTTAACATCAGCGTCTACTAATAGAGTCACGAGTGACAACACATCCTACTGTCCAGTGTTTTGGAAATGACTGCATTCTTCCATTAGGCTCAGAATAAAAGCCATAGGAAACAGCAACAGAGGCCGTCTGCCTAAGAGACATAATGCACCACTGTATAAAAGAAGCAAATGATGAATGCAGGAGATAATGCTCAATAACACAAATATTAACATATTCTACAAGGACTGCTTTCCTTCTAGTGGCAGAGAGGAAGAGCAATTTAAAGGGGCACTCCACCAATATCACATATCATAATGCCTTCACTGGAAACGGTTGTATAATCGTACCTTCTGAGGCTATGAAGAAGCTTTCTAAAGTCTGAAGGTTGGACGTTTTACTTTGTGTGATCCCAAAGATGTACAAGGTGGAAAGAAAATTGCTGACTGTGACAAGTGTACACACAGCTGAACTTTCATGTTAATATGAAATTAATACGTTAACATAGATTAATCCATCATCAAAATTAATCTGATTAAAAAAATTTTAATGCAATTAACCCATCTGGAGCACAGAATGACTCTGACTGTCTCCACCTCATTTCAGACAGTTGGTCCAAGTAGACTTAGCAGCTCAAATGGTCAGTTGATCCGGTAGTGACAGGAAGCAGAAATAACCAGAGTAGTTTCTACTTCTGCGTCTCGTCTCATTGGAGGCTACAGAGCCTCTAAGTCTCTGCAGACCTCTAACAGACCAGTTGACGCTCCTCACTGGTTCGTCCACACTGAAACACTGTCTGTCTGTGAGCGACGATGGAGCTTTTGGATTAAAAACATTCAATGTTTGACTGATATCCACTAAGGGTGGGCCTTAAGTATTAGCCTAATGTAGTATTATGAGATTTGTATTGTTTTTTTTGTGTTGTTGCCAAATGAGGGAATGTCTTTCAGAAAAATACCACCCCTCCATTATAGCTCCATTAAACATGAATTTCCCTCCCATCTATCTATCTATCTGGTTAGTTTTTCCTTTAATTTCTCAATATGTTACAAATCTCCAGATAAAAAGTTACAAAAAAAATTTCAAATAGACTTCCTGTATCAGATTGAAAGGTTATATAGCATGTTGGTACAGGGTGTGATCAGGTTCCTGCATCACTGTAGTAAAACAGGAAGGTTTTACATCAACATTGCTTCTTCGGCTTACGTGTCTCGTGGTGGTTCGCTACGTGACCTAGTGTCGGTGCCAGGTGTGGTTCCAGGTGCGCCAAGTCTGTTGGGGTCTTGGATTGCAGTGTTGGAGCCCGGGGGTGCCTGGGAGCGAGACCGGAGCTTCTTGTCGCCAAGCGTTTGGCACATGGATGGCTCGCTTACGGCTGAACCGAGGCCAGCAGGTTTCCCAGCCGGACCAGTAAACCACTCGCCTGGCTTGGTCAGGAGCTCCTGCTGCTTCCGGCAGTTATTACACACCCAGATCACCTGGTTTAGAAAAAAAACACATCAGTATAGATTACAATCACAGCGACAAGATACAGGTTTAGACTAGATAATCACACAGCGTAGGGTATACATTTCAATAAACAGTACTGAAGCTGTCCGAGGTATTTAAAGCAGATGAGATCAATAACACAACGTTTCCACCAGGAATCAGTGAAAACCATCTCAGCCCCACTTTGCCAGCTTCCATCAAACAGGAAATGGAACAATGCACTTCCTAAAGAGCTGCATTGCTGCCAATGAGAAGTCCAGAAAAAAGGCTTTTTTTCAGTTAAACATCATGGCAGGTCTACCAGGGAGCAGCTTGGCTTCCACTGTGGGCTGCTTCTGGCCTCCAAATGACGCACACAAAGCCAACTGGATGATGAAAGGATATTCAACTCGCTGCCAAAAATAATATTTCCCATCTTCTTGCTTTCTATTTGTCCCATCACACATATGCAAAACGACTATACATTGGCTGCGTTCACACACTACAGCTCAGTGTCTATATTCACATTTTGTTCTTGGTCTACAGTCTTTATCTGTTCCATTCACACTGCACGCATGTCGTAGCTCTCCATTTTGGATTTCTGCTCATATTTCAGGATGTCAACACATTTTACAAGAGTCAGTACAACAGATATTCAGTTCAGATGCAACAAAAAAAAAATAACAAAAACAACAGAACAAGCAGAATTTGGAGCTCAAACAACAAATTAATAAAATAGCTAGAATAGCTAAATGTAAATATGTTATTTGCTGTTTTTCTTCTGATAGTAAACTGATTGTTTTTAGGCTTTAGACTGCTGGTCGAGCTATATAATTTGTTTTTCATTTGTGTGTGTTACAGATTGCTTTTTTGGTTAATGAAAACAAATGATTACATCATTAATACATGTGATCGTTAGTTACAGTCCTAACATTGTACAGAATATTTTACCAAACTTAAGCATTAATATTTTGGTAAATAAAGGTGTTTTGATGTTTTTTGCTCATTATTAAGAAGGAAGTATGTAATCCTCTCCATAAGGTTAGGAAACTATCTACTGAGAGGGACTGTGAGATGCATTTGAAAGCTCCAGAAATAGCCTAACTCCAGAAACTATCACGGGCCACATTGTTTGCATTTCCAGTGACAACAAAAGCAATGATTTAGAGGGGACACAACAGTGAACCACTTTTGCAAATACATATTCTTGTTTTTGTGGGATCCCAAATCCCAAATGACCCACATGTGAACACTCAAATCAGTACACTATATTAACATTAAGATGGAGCTTAATATTGTACTTTTCTGTTACTGAACTGCAACTATTCTGCACCTAAATTAAGTGATATCACAGACAACAATATCGCACCATATTTGAGAGAAAGCCTATGATACCAACTGCATTAAAAACAAATGTGACTCATTGGATGACTGCTCCTCTGTGCACTCGTCTTGTCAACACTGCTGTCGGTTCTTAAGGATGAGGGATGCGGGTTACATCCTGGTATAGATAAGAGGATTCATCCAGCAGCATGGAGCAGAGCACGAGGGCCTGCAGTGTGAAAGCAGCCGTACAGTCATGGTCCTGTGTTGACATCAGAGCCAGAGTGAGGAAGAGAGGCTGACAGGGGAAGTGAGGCAGGGCGAGAAGAAAAGATAGAGGAGGAGAGCAAGGAGAGGTTAGAATCAGTCCCTCTCCTCCAGCCACCAGGGTTCTCATTACTCCTGAACACTCCCCAATGACTCTTTAAAGAGAGCTAAAATAAAACACTCTGGCGTTGGCCACCACCACCCCCTCTTTCCTCCCTCCCTCATCCTGCTCTCCCCCCTTTTTCCCCTTCCTTTTCTACCTCCTCCAGATTGCTTTTGATTAAAGCTACAAAAGACGAGGAGAAAACAGCTTTACACCAACGCAGCTATATTTATCCTGCCAAACACGCCAGCACCACCAGGGAGAAAGGGAAAACGTGTGCTCAAACACACACACATGCACACAAACGCATATACTGCAAAGAAAGCAAATCTGATGCGGGACGTCATACCTTTGGTGAAAACATCCTGCAATCTGTGATATTTTTGCAGCCAGACCGTCGTGGATGGCTGCCAGCTCGACCCTGCAGCGCTTGTCTACATGGCCGTATATTTTAATGTTAATTAATAATTACTACTGATTTAAATCCTGCACTCCATCTAAGCATTGATGACAAAAAAAATGTAAATAAGCAAGTGTTATACCATAATACAAATCAACCTTAAGAGGCGTAAATAATTAAAAGAGAGATCCATGCTTCAGTTTCAGGGTCCTGATGGCTCCTGGAAGTTTACTGGGACAACTGACTATAACAGAGCTAATTGTTCTAACGCCTTTGCTTTCATTATATCTTAAGTCAAAATTTGTTCTGGTGTTCCTCACCTTCTACTACTGCATCTGATATACAGTGAATCCCTACACCATGTTGAATGCTTAGCGCCTCCTTCTGTCAGATTTAGAGCTGTGATAGTAAATAACACAGAACCCATGGTCTTCAGAAGAAAAGCTCTGACTAGCGACTTGTTACCGTTATTTCTCAAGATGCAGGTACTATCTGTAATGCGAAGAAAGTTCCATTGAAAACATATCAAAATCAACAAGACACAAGCAGCATTAATATAAAACGTTTTTGATGAAAAAATGTCTAAACTAGAGCTACTGCAGTTACACAGTTCAGTCAATAGGACTGTCTTTGTTTTGAACTGAGCAACAACGAAAAACCTCAGACAGCTAAGTAGCACAAACAACTGCATAACAGCACTGAAAAGAGAGCAGAATCATGTGGGTGATTTGTTAATAAACTGTGTTGATTGATAGTTTTGATCGAAGGTGAAGCATCCTATCAAAAATAAGAAAATTTCACTCACAAAATGAAAAGTTGTTGGTAAGTCTCATCCATATTAAACCTTAATGCTGCCATCTTGCACCTGGGAAATGTGCAGAGGGTGTATGTATCTTACTACCATACAAATACAGTAAACGACTTCTGAAAATGTATGTTCGGTTTCCCTTTTTAAAGAAAACAAGCCAAAAGCCACATACAACTTCTTTTATATTTAATAAGAACCAAACATTTACAACAGCCGTTAAAACTCAGTAGAAATTATATTTCCTGAACTATCTAGCCACATTGGCTGGGAATATATGAATCTATAAATGGAGTGCACACCAGTTGACCACTCCAAACTTTTTTATATTTAACAACCTTTAAGGTACCACTCAGAGAGAGTTAAGTGTTGCATGATAGTGCAATATATAAGATTTTGCAAATTAACAACATAACTATAAAAGAGAAAAAGAACTCCATGTTAACTAAGGATGCACTAACACAACACACATGAACTTGTCCCATCATGGGAGCTTGAACTTTCACTGACTTTTCTCCCTGGAAGACAACTTCCACCCTGTGAGCTCAACATCTCTGACCGTGCCACTTGGCGTAACAGTTCCTGTATGGCATCAGGCACAGCGGCACCTCACAGGTCTGGCACATCCAAGAGGTCTTCTGGTGCCTCGCCTTGGCTTTACAGTAGCTGCATTGCATACTCCCAACTACCTGGTACCACTTGGTCGGCTGAATGACCATGGGAAGATGCTCCCATGTTGTTTCTCTCTGCCTGCTCCTTGAACTCCATCTTCTTGGCGAGTAACTCCTTTGGTAACGATGGCAGCAGCAGCCATGCCTGCGTCGCATGGAAAGAGGTGCTGTAGAGTTATTGTATCTTCTACTCTTGTAGGGGTGTGATGAAGTAACTTCCCTGACTCTCCGCTGACTAGACCTGGGCCATGGAGTGCTGTCATGTGGTGTCCAAGATGGTGCAGAGGATGGTGGAGACAGATCAAAAGCCTTTGGCTTTACAAGATCATTCTCCTTTGGGCTGAAACTACACACAGAGTGAGACAGGCAGTGATTAATCAGTTTTAAAACCTATAGAGAACGTGAAGGGTCGTGTACGTCAACTTTCCCTGCCGGGCCACTGCACAAAAGTAGGATAAGGGATTAAGCCGGGCTATCTTGGTTATTCTGGCTCAATTTATCCGTTACCCAGTTGCACAAAAGCAGGATAGAGGAGAGAGGTATATGTTATGGTATAAATTACCATGGAGGAGCTAGCCTTCTTCAGACCAGGCTATGTTCCAGGACTTATTTAATCTCAATCTTCATCTCAGTCAACAGTCAGTTATTCCACTGCCCACTACACAATGTTATCAAATTCAAACTACGGGGTTTTTAATCCGACTCGCCGAACATAATCCAAATTATATTATTAAATTCAATTATTATTATTATTAACATAATCATATTTACTGCTGTTTCTGAAATGCGAAACAACTAAACACGATTAAAGTGGGTCATGAAAAACTCTGTTCAAAAAAAATCAAGGCATCTAAAAATGCAGTCGTACCTGTCGATCAAAAACGCTGATAGAATTAGAAGAACCATTTTTTTTTATCTGTCTGAGCTTCTACTGTAATTCGGCAAACAAATAATCCACCAAAGAGCATTGTTAAAGTGTTAAATTGTAATGTGAAACGGACGAAAATGAGGCGTGAAAGAGACGTTCTTCATAAACACAGCGCTTACACACATAATAGTTACAGTTACATACTTACCTTCACACAATTCACTGACATCTGCAGTTTCACTTACAATTTCAACTGATTCATAATCAGAGTACAACTTGATTTTTGGAGATCTTAATGACCTATTTGAATTGTAATTGTGATGTTTTATGGAGCATTGAGTGTGTATTCACGCACTAGTTACATATTCAGGTGGTCTGCGGTACTTTGCTTCACTTTCTCTTAAGTATCTCAGTGAAGAAACTTTAAAGCAGCCATGGTCGGGCAGCATTACTGTGTTAAAAGCTGTAACAGCCGATCGCATGATCTCTTTAGTTTACGTTCAGGTTCCTTCAAAGATGACGCTTACACCCAAAATTGACAGTGACGTGACGTCATGTTCACCTTCTCTATTAAGAAGTGAAACAGGACTCTTTAAGTCTTACTCATCCTCATTTAACAACTAAACAATAATATTGTTCAACTACATCAAAAGGTGCCAAATCAGATCAATACAGGTAGGTAAATGTACTTGTGATAAAATACACCTTATACAGTCATGCACATTTGGCACATTACTTACAGTAACACTAATTCTGCAAGTCATTAACTAAGTAGTCTTTATTCGCTTAATCTAGATGAAAATAGAGAATTTTTGTTAACTATACCTATCCCAAATTATGAGACTGACAAAAAAGAGGTAGGTTAGCCCCCCAATAAACGCTGCTTTGCTAGCCAATTAGATAATGCTGTCTTATAAACCGAGATATATGCAAATGAAAGGAGCGCAAATCACACATTAATGTTGCATGACTAACTAAAAGCCTGTAACAACATAGCCAGATACTGGACAGAGGCAGTTTGCCTGTCTGATATTACTTTTCGAAAATAATAAAGCCGACGATTAGCATCTAAACTAGCAAGCTAGCGAATATCTACAGTAGCTAGCCAGTTGACGTGAATTAGCATAAAAGCCTCTACTCTTACAAACATTTTAATTCAGACACAAAGTAGGCTATATATAACACACTGGAAACGTGTAGCGAGACAGTGAATGCCCTGGATGTTGAATGAAAGCGTGTAATTTCAAACTGGGGCCGCACCTCCCCACCATAGTCAGCGAAAAACGATGCTAGCTAACGGCAGCTAAGGCTAGCTTAGACTTACTCATCCGCCGTGAACTTGCCGGTGGAAACAGATGCGTCGGCGTCGTCTGCAAGCTGCCAGTCATTGGCGAAGGCGGCGTAATAGTTTGCCCATATGGGTTGCTCGTATTTTTCACGTTGTACGAGCAAAGAGTCGTTCAAATACCTGCTCGACATCGTTTCGCTGATAGAAGCTCAAGTGAAGGTGTAAACCGTTGGCTACAATACCGCTGCTGCTGAAAAACATGGCGCTTAACCTCTGACCCGATGATGTCACCAGCTCGCCGTCGTTTTCTTTATCTTCATTTATTTCTTATTATTTTTTTGTTGTTTATTCCCTCATTTTGTGTATGTATGTATTTACCTATAACTTTTTGAAAACTGATGATCAGGACTATCTTTTCAGCTGTTTTTACTGGCAGCTACCACAAAAAATATTTTCCGACTGACATGTTTTAATAAATGCTTTATTTATTTAGGAACTCTATGGTTAGGACTATAGAAAATTATTGTAGTGGCATTCAGTAATAATTTTATGGTAATCATAACAGGACTCCCCTCCTCATTAACCTTTTTAATCAACCAACATTTATTTTTATTCTTATTTTTTTCCTCTCATTTTTGCTGAGACTTTGTACATTTAACATACACACATACATCCATAAAGTTTGTATCCTAAGGTTTTTTGTGTTTCCATATTATTATGCTTCACCTTTGTGAGACGTTGTCATAGTGGGTTGATACCGCAGAACAAATGGCCAGTGTTTGGAGATACAGAGCCGTGAGCTGTTATTTTATAAGAGACTCACTTAATCCCATTGTAATCCCTGTATTAGATCACACCCTGATGGTGAAACAAGTGGCGGAGAGGAGGAACCGTAGGCAGGAAGAGAACAGCCTGACAGTGAGCTCAAACACAAAGGACGGACACATTCGCACAAAACCACTCGTACAGTCAAATATATGCACATGAGCAGCGATGCACACACACGCCTGCTCTTTTCCAAACACGCTCATGTGTAATGTGTCACATGACCACAGTAAGACCACCCCCCAGAGATGAGTTAGTGAGTGAAGGAGCGCACCAGAGACAGAATAGCTTCTCCACAGATGGAAACTAGGACACCAAACCCCTGTGTGTGTTTGTTTTGCGTCCTGCTGCATCTTCTTGTGCGTGTGCGTCCATCTGTGCATGTGTCTGTCGAGGAGTTGGTATCTGCATCATGGCTCATGTGTATATGGTGCGTTTAAAGACAGTGGTGATATCCTGGACTTTGTGTCACTCCTGGAGAGAGAGTGTAAATGTGTTAAAGTACCAGAGGGTGAACTTTTCCTTGTTTCCTCCCTGACATCTAGTGGTCAAAAGAGCAGAGCAGAAGGCAATCCTGGAAACTGACAGCTCAAGATGAAACAGCGCTACAGTCCAAAATAGAGATGTTATCAAACTCATTACCAGCTTCTGTGTTAGGCTAATTAACAACCTACCACAGCCTCTGGGGAGAGAGGAGGGGTGTGTTAGTCATATCCATCTTAGGAAAACCAGTAAGAAATCACACAGTCATCAGCATTTCTACTTTTTGTACTGTACGTTACTCCAAGTAGCAGCATCTGAAACAAGCAGTTCTGAAGGCTTTAAAAAAAAAAGTTGGAAATGTGAACTCTTCCAAGTTATTTTTGTCATTCTGACAGTCTGTCGCTGCCTCGCCAAACACGATATACTGTCATGTAACATCACCACAGATAAGGATAAAACACGTCTTCCACTTAACATTTGAAACCACATGTACCCTAAAAGGGATGGGAGGAGGGGTGGGACCAGGAAGTAGTCTCAGCCAATGACAGCTTGACGTATGGCACCGGCAACACCGGCGAGGCGGGCGGCGTCAATGAGGGCGTCTATAAATCCTGCGCTAAGGATGAAGGACTGCCACAAAGGAGGTCAGTGACCACATCAGCTAATGAGGTACTATATCAGCACGCACGGCAGTAAACATACACATACACACATACAGGTACTGTACAGAGAGCTCATACACAAAGAAGTGTATTGTCTGTACACAATAAAGTCACACAGGTAAGCACAATGTATGATGGGCTACACACACATACAGTAAAAATACATGAACAGGGGCATTAAATTAAATATAGCAGTTAGATAGCTGACCAATATTATCAATAATTTACTTTATAGATGTTTTGGGTTAGGGCCTCTGTCACCAGACCAGCTGTTTCCCTGACACAAACACACACTAATATATTTAGACAGTGGGAGGACACTTTTAGCTCAAGATCTCATCTCTATACTAACAAACACATGCTGCCTTATCCCTGCATCAAGACAAACAGAAAGACTTCAAGAACATGTGGTTGTGGTGAGTGTTTGAGTGAGAGAGTGAGAGACACTCTTTCTACTCTGATCTGAGGCCAGTCACGATGCTGCACTTCCCCTTTTCCACCACTAAATGTCTCTAGTTAGCAAACATAGCACCTGGTGATGTGAAGGTCTGTCTGAGCGTGTGAGTAGCTGAGTGAGGGCTTCAAGTGTGCATGATCAGGGGAGCACTGTATATGGTGGAGTATACAGTATCACTCTCACTGTTACTGAGACACAAAATGTGTTCATCATTAGAGAATCCCTTTAAATCATTATGGTGTTTCCACATCAGTCTGTCAGACTGAACTATGTGTAGCTACACATATACACACGTTATGTTATACATAACTAGAATGTCCAGTTAAGCAGCGGTGAAATTATAAAACCAGTGTATAGTCAGTGTTTTATAGCTTCAAGGCATCAGGCAGAAAAACACCTGCACACATGTCACACAGAGGTACAGTGAGGAAGAAACATTTTATACATTTAAAGCTTTAATTCTCGACATTAAAGCATTTAAATCACCAACACTGTGTTTGAAAAAAAACATAAAACATACAATACAACACGATAATTTGAAATTTGTGGTAACTCTAAAATGAAACTTTACATATTAATGCAAATTACAGCAGCTTTTTGTTACTTTTAGTGATCAGTTTTCGCAGTTTTAGCTCATCACATGCATGGTGTCTTTTCAAAATAAAGTTCCATGTTCGCAGGGGAGGTGGGATTAAGTAGGATTGCAGCATTTTCTGACAAACGGAAATATCTTCATGACACTGATGGAAGCCACAGACACTCAAACTCTGTCTGTGCAAACAAAGTGAATTTGTACGTGTTAGTGTATCGTCTTTATTTGTGTGTAACAGCACTGCACATACTGCATTACATTTTGTCACACAGTGAGAATGTATTTGTATGTGTACGAGCCTGCTATCATAAGGGAGTGTACAACGAGGAGAGGGATGGCCCCCTTAAGACCAGTCAGTGAGAGATGGACGTGGAGACGGACGCAGCTAGCGAGACTGCCGATCAATAGTAATCATGAGGCGCTGTGGCGTTAACAGCAGATGACACATCGTTCAGGCTTTTCTAGCGCGCTGCAACCCGACACAAAGCAGCACAAAGCCATAATTCCTTGTAGGCGTAGATCAATTTATACATTTGCACAACTATCAGGCGCATGGTGAGATTATTTTTCAGGTATTTTTGCCTTTATTTGATAGCTCATTCCTCTCACGGTGCAAGACTAACTTTTTCTGGTCACAACGGCTGGCAGTCTTGTCAGCTTACATCATGGCCGTTCCTTTACCCAGCAATACTGTGTTCATAGCATTTTGACCCAGACTAAAATAAATGAGCGTGGCACTCTGTGATGCAGAGTGACCAGTTCAGTGACCAGTGAGGCATGTGTCAAATTTTACTCCACTCTTTTCTACATAAATGTGTGTCCTCACTGGAAACTACTTGATTAGGTTGAGGAAAAGATTGTGGTTTGGTCCATAAGTGGGGTAACCTAACAAACAAACTAACAAACAAATCAACTTTGATTGGTTTCTTGACCCACTTCTTCCTTCTTCTCAAGCACTCTTGTTTATTGTTCCTAAATTAACCTCATATTCACAGCTGACATTTTGACTCGTCATAGCAGAAAAAAAACAGATATCAACAGTAATGGCTCTGTTCTAGTAATTAGAGTGCAATATAATAATTCATTCAGTTACTAGTAAAGTCCCTTCCAAGTCTATAAAGATTTAGTTTCACTCTGCATTTCTCCCCTTGTTCACTTCAGTTTATAAATTATGGTAAATTAAAGATAATATTACACTGATAAAACAACAGTTATTTGCAAGAAAACTGACATTTAATTGATAATGAAAGTAACAACTAGCTGCAGCCCTTTATGATCAAACAATCTGAAAATATACAAAATGTCCGCATGCTTTTCATCCACCCATACAACTTCTGACAACATTTCAATCAGGCTATTACCGGCATCCTCTGTGCCTCATCCTTAACAGGAAAATGCTCTTTATAGAGTACATTTATAAAACCAACATTACATCTATGGTTAACAGCACCAGTGGGCTGGAAACACTAGTGATGCCAGTAAATTCTGATCTAAAAACAGCTATCTACCAGTACTGAGCAGACTGAGTTATAGCCACATAAAAGCACAGATCCCCCACAGAAACAGCCCTGGACTTTACAATTAGAGGGAGGAGAGGTGTTAGTATGTGTGTGAAAAAGAAACACACAACGCTCTTCTCTAGTCCCCCATGAGAGGAGGAATCAAGACTTCAAAAATGGCCCTTTCTGAGAGAAACACTTGTGCAACAACACACACTGCTCAGCCATCGCTGCAGATAATGAGCCCTGAATATCATTAGCACAACACACCAGGCTGCATGCAGCACACACTGTGTAGCAGTGTGCTTATTAAGACTTTATTTATCTCTCTATCGTCCACTTCCAGCATCACAGTTCACAGTACACAGAGTGAAAACACTGAGAGGACAAGATGGTGTTCGTGAAACATTTTCACTTTTATGAAAATAATTAAAAACCAAGCCTTAGGACATAACCTTGTTGTGTGGTTAACTCCTTATGTCTTAATAAGGATTCATTTTCTTTTAAATAAATCTATTATTATTTAGCTGTAACAGCAAGACAGGAAGGCTCAAGGAAATAGAAACTACATGATTAGATTAGATAGCATTAGAATAGAGCACTGTTGGATATAATCTATTGTTACATACATAAGGGAGGAATCCCTCTTCTCTATTGGGGTTTTTGGACCAAATAGTAAAATGCTAACTAAAATACAAATTCTATAGGCTTGAAAAAGAGTGACCTCACATTAATTGCAACAAAAGCTGTTTTACTTGTATTAAATCTCCTAAACTTATCCACTTTGACGTACAAAAACTATGAAAAAATAAGGGAAATCCTGATAATAATATACGTATAATTTTTTTTCCGTGTACCTGAAAAGTTACTACCTGTGACACAAATTACTACAAATGAAACAGCTGTAAAACATTCTGAAACATTTTCTGAATGAAACCGACACAAAGCGACTCTTTAGCGACTCTCATCACAAACATAAAGTGAGCAGGAAGTCCAAAGGAAAATTCCTGGGCACACAGTTTCACAGACAAGCTACTATGTACAGTCATTTTTAGCTGTCAAATGTGTCCAGTTACAACAAAGGAAAGGGCAAAATATACAGTATCATTTATTTCAAGGGCTCTCAAATAACTTTGCTTCAGATTATGGATCTCCATGTAAAACCTGAATTAAAAGTGAACTTACACTATTCCTTAACCTTTGTGTGCCACACACTGATGCTGCATATCATTCAAGATCACAAATATCCTTGCCAACACTTTAACTTTGAGCATTTAGTTTGAGTAGAGTGGAAAGAGCGGGAGGAGTAACTTTGCACTTTTGGACTGCCGTGCCAGGCGAGATTCATCAATCCTAAAGTAATTAAATGAATCCATGTCCTGCTATACAGCCAGTGCTACATAAGGCCTCCATTCTGCCAACAGTTTCCTCTTTAGAGCCAGTGATTGTTGTACGGAGCTTTTGCAAGGGAGGGATATGGCCATGTACAGCACACCAAAGCACTCTTGGACAGCCGCGACGTTCAAGCCCAGCCAAGTATCATCAAAGTGCCGGTTTGGCAGCTGCCCTGAGAGAAGGCAGCCAAGGCCAAGTAAGGTTCAAAACCTGACACAACTACACAAGCAGAGGAAGGTGTTAAAGGCATGTCCACCGGGAACGTTTCTCCAGCACTTTCATATCAGATGATTCTGTTTAGTTTACCCAGGCCACACACAGTCTTCTTCTGGCCAATGCACTAAAGTGTCCAAACCCCAAGAAATAGGTTAGGTTCATCTAACGCCCCATCCTCCATCTGCATATGCAAAGCTACTGTCCACACTATCACACCCAAACTATGTCCACCTACCTTTGTCCCCCTGTGGTTTACTTGGTTGCACAGTTCAGCCTACTAGCTCATTCACTTTCTTGCAGAGAGTTATCACAGTAACTTCCTGGACTCTCTGCTGGTTGCTTGGCAACCTCAGGTAATCAGCATGCCTGGCCAAAAAAAATAGCGTGACACATAAACTCCGGTAAAGCACAACAAAAGACGTCTTTTTGTGCACTGAAACAACTGAGATACAACGTGTTAGTGCTGGTAGGTTGATTATGTTACATTTGGATAAAGCCAGGCTCACTGATTCCCTCTGATTCCAGTCTTTGTGCTAAGCTAAGCTGTGTCGTTATGAGTGTGGTATGAACCCTCTCATCCAACTCTAACAAGAAAGCAAACAAGCATGTTTTTACTAGTTTATGTCAAGGTCTGCAGGACTAACTTGAAAAATAATTATACATTATGTATTTAAATATAAATTTCTGGAATGCAAGACATAGCTGGATCCCACAGTGAAAATAATATCTGTTAATTGATTAACTCAAATGTCAGTATTCCCAATCTGTGCCTTCCTACAGTGCATTGAGTTCATACTTTCGCCCCATGTTTGCATGCACTTGCAGCCACATCCTCCCACACGGTAAATGTTCACTTGCAAAAATCTAAAATTGTTCATAGTGTATTGATTTGTCTTTGTGATCTACCTCTGAGGTTGTTTCCCTGTACCAGATGCATGCTGGGTGATGCTACAGGAATATCAGCAGATACGGAAAAACAATGGCTGGATGAGTCTTTTTAATGTAGTTCAGTCCAGGGGATTATTTAAGTATCTTCATGCCGCGTAACATTTTCAACTATTGTACTACTCACTGTTGTACTACTACTACTATTACTGCTTCAACTGATGTAACAGACACATGGACACAGGCAGAAAGACTGATAGGTGCACACACACACACATACACACTGTCTGAACCCATTAAGATGGATTGTCTTGAAGGTTGCAGGCAGTAGTCCAGGAAAGGAAAAAAAAAAAAACTCAGCACTCACCACTTTGTCCTCCTGCAGCCCAGTCAGCCATCCATGTATAATGAAAAGAAAGACAGAGAGAATGTGAGTAAAGATGATATCTGAAAGCATGGCAATGATCCTGCAGCTCGACCACTAACAAACACTGTAATTCATTTCAATTTCTAATAACCTAGGCTACTGAACAGAAAAGAATTTGATACCAGATTTAATGTTCCAACAAGTCCTTATGCCTAAACAGCCAAATAAATTGTTAACTGTTGGGAGGAGACAGGATACGATTCACAGTCTTACGCCAGCGTTTCCATCCATGGCTGCTGCTCGATGAATATATAAACTGCAGAATTATGAGTAACGCTAAAATATTATGACATCATTAATACCCTCTGCTCACACACACAGAGCAGAGGATAGACAGGTGGAGAGAGGTTAATGGTAGGAAAAAATACTGATAAATATAATAAAGTAAGAAAACTTTAAATTGTTAAATTTGTGAATGGAATTTGGTGTGGTGGGAGTGTGTCTGCAGTCAAATCAAATCAATTCAAATACTTTTATTTTCACTGTAATACAGATAATACAGCAAAACTAGTCAAGACTACATGAAGTGAGTCATGACCAAGACTGTGAGGGGTTGAGACCATGTCAAGACCAGACCAGTGCTAGTCTGGCACACACAATGTGGAACATAATGCCAACTCCTGATCTGAAAGAGCCACATTCCCATAAAAACACCCACAGATTTCTAAAAAGGCATCGCAAAGGTAGCTTTAATGTGTTATTTGTTTTCTGTGAGCAAATAAATACAAACAATAAGGTGCTAAAATCAGCAAGGTGTGACAGCTGTTAACGGCAATATACATTTTAGATTAGAAATGAGTGCAGTTATTGGTTGCATTTGAAGAAGGAAGTTTTACATCTAACTAGAGTAATGATGTGAACAAAACTATCAGACAACACACAGACATCCCCACAGTTTCATCATCCTTCTTATCTGAATCCAAGACAAGACTGAGTAGTTTAGGTTTTCTTCCTTGTAGTTATTTATTCCTGTTTTTTTCTGTGATTTTCTGTTGTTACTTTTAGTTTGCTATTTCTGTGGTGTTTTCCATGCCTTGTCAATCATTTTGTTTTGCTATTTTTGATAATAGAGATTCTTTACTCTGTCATTTTGTCTCCAGAATCGTTAATTTGGGTTCACACTGTCACCAGTCTTAACAAACCATATTACAGCATCTAATCTTATTCAACTGTAAAAAAATGTTTCTCACTACTCTACACAAGGACAGAAAAGATCACAGAATACACACGACCATTAAGCACTAACAAAAGAATCACATTAAGCAAAATATACCAAGCAACAAGTCGACCACTGTGTGTGAAGATTCTGTTCAAGATAACTTCTGCTTGTGTGTGTGTGCGTGTGTGTGTGTGTGTGTGTGTGTGTGTGTGTACACATGTATACAATCTACCTTTCGGAGACCTTCTCCCATTGAATGCAGCTGCCACCCACACCAACACACCACCCAGGACCCTACAGCTGAACTCTCCCTGTGTCAGGCAGCGACTAATTAGGATGTACTTTTGTGTGTGTGAGGTCATTAAATGCCACACCAGCGACGTAAGGGAGGGGAAGAGGTGGGCGAGGGGACGTCACTTATTTCAGAGGAATACTGGCCTCCTGACGCCAACACACACACATACAAACACACCTACACCCTGCTGAGTGTGTATAGGGCACCTCCGGACCCCTGTGAGACAGAGACAGAGTGGGAGACCACCCCCTCCATCCACAGCTCAGTGTAAAGCCCAATTAACCTTTACCAGCTCCTGCCTGGGTCACACACATACTGTACACACATGCAGGCATGGATCACATTCACACCCACAGGTGGAAGCACACATAACTACACATCAAGACACACAGAGTGTATGTGTGGATGCAGTATCAACACACATCCAAAGCATACTATACACACATAAAGACACACATATGCCACAGCTCATCACCTCCACCTGAGCTGTAACACCTGAGGCCCTGGTGTAGCCTAAGTGGACACAGCTGCGAGTGCTGTAAGTGTATTAAGAGCAGTTTTGGTTTCCATGATGGATATGAACTGTCCTGCAGGACTGTATCATATAATCTTTACATTAAGACCAAATTGTGTTTCACACCACTTGACGGTTACAAATGTGTATAAATGAACAATTTAGATTTAGAACAATTTAGGCTCACACATAAAATAACACAAATAATCCTCCAAATTAAAAAAAAGATAAATGTAGCTACATATCACTACCTTGCAAACCTTTTTATTTTTATTTATATATTATTTATTTGTTGTTTATTTTTAATTCTTCCTAAACTTAACTATTTAACAGACAATTAATAAATAATCCATTCAGTGCTCATCTGGCAAACTTTTGCTGTCTTTTTGTCAGCTCTGCAGCTCCATGTTATTTTAGTGGGAAGAGCAAAATAACTCACTGAATGATTTGATGAGTATGAAAATAACAAGTGGTTTTCACAGTCATCACATCTCCACCCAGTAGAATACCAGTGGGAGATTTCTCCACCAGCATCATCAGACACAGGATTGCTCATAAACACATTCTGGGTCTTACCGTGTTGGATCGCAGTGACACTCGCCCCCCACATCGGGCGCAGAACTTGGTCTGGCAGTACGAGCACAGGTTCCCACAGCCATCTGCGAACTTGGTCTTGTGGCAGATGCCGCAGGTTGGTGCGTCGTCACGGTGAACGGCCGAGCCCGCCGCCACCGTGGCCTGCCGGATCACCGTCTCCCTGTAGCTGGACAACTGCTGCTGGATACCTCTGGAGGAAACGACACAGGATGGAAACATGAATACACAGACAGGACCATTTGACAACCACTTGATCCGTATAGATAAAGAATATTGAATATATGTATAATAAAAATGTGCCATGGTACAGAGATGTGTGGCAGCCCATCTGCTAACATTACTGACATCTATCCATCCATTATCTGCCGCTTAGGGTCACATGGGGGCTGGAGCCTATCCCAGCTGTCATAGGGCGAAAGGACAAGTCACCATTTCATCACAGGCCACAAAGACAGGGTTCCCACGCATCCTGGAAAACGCTGAAAAAAAACTGGAAAATGATTGACCAATTTTCCAGTCATGGAAAACACATGGAAAATGAGAAAAAGCCTGGAAAATCATTCATGTTCACAAGGCATGGGGTGGATAAATATTTTTCCAGGATAACTTAACCTTTTCCAGGACATTGGTCTGTTTTTTCATCATTTTCCATATGTTTTGTATGACTGGAAAATTGGTCAATCATTTTCCAGGTTTAGCAGGTTTTCCAGAATGCCCTGAAAGAGACAGACAGCCATTCAGATGTACGGGCAATTTAGATGAGCCAATTGATCTTCCCCGTGTTTTTGGATGGTGGGAGGAAGCCGGAGTACCAACGCAGACACAGGGAGAACGTGCAAACTGCCCGGGACGGGAATCAAACCTGGTACCTTCTTGCTGTGAGGCTACAGTCCTAACCACTGCACCACCGTGCCACACCAATCACTGCTGTCAACACTTGAAAATAGGGAGTGTGGGTAATTTGTGATGTTATCTACAGATTGTCTTCAGTATATAGGACTGTGCGTAGCACAAGACCATCACAATAACAATGTTGATATCTGACGTACTGGTAACAACCTTGGTTTAAGTTGTTAGCATGCTATTTCTTCTGTAATTAGGACCAAGTAGAGCTGAGGCTCTTTCCTTTTTCGACAAATAAAAAGACTGAACTGATGATGACACTAAATAAAAAACACAGGGAATATGAACGCCAAACTTCATGATAATACATCCAGAAGTTGTTGAGACAATTCAGTCTGATCCAAAGTGGAGGAACAACTGATCAACCAACAAACTTTTCCTTTCCTATAGCCGGTGTGGTTAAAAAATAAACATCTTCCTGCATCTTTTGTATATAAATGGGATAAAAAAAATCCCATGCTGCTGTTTTGATCCAATTAGTTTCAACTACTAAATCCCTAATTGTGATTACTTAACTGTAAGTTAAGGGGTAAGTATCAGAAACAATAAAAACTAGAAAAGAATGGTAGGCGTTTTATTGGATAAATAATAAATAACTAAAGGGGAGGAGAAGTGAACAGAAACCAGAGATAGTGAAGGAGACAAGCGTTGCATTAAGTCCAGTCGATACCACCGTTTTCTGCACTGTTTGTGTGTTTTTTTGTGCAGTCAACTTTGGTGTGTCTGCTATTGTTTCAGGCCGCTTTGCAGAGCAAAGAAATCTTCAGATCGATACGAGAAAGAGAAGCGAGGAGTATTGGTTTTATCTAAGGCGTTACAGTATGTTGATTAATTGGATTTCACACTGTGGAGATTGAGGGGAGAGCAAACAGAGGAGGAACAGACCAAAGAGGAGATATTGCACATACTGCACATTTTTTTTTATTTTTATGTTGTCACAGTTAATTAGTTATTTTTATCTCAGCAGGTAGATCAGTGAAGATCACATGTGAAAATAAAGAAAGGTCCCGAGCCTCAATGTCGCACATGAGCAAAAAAAAAAACCTATCTCAACCAAATTGTACACAAAAAAAACTGAGGAAGACCCCTCTACAGTGCTCCCATTTATGCCCCGACAGCCTCATTTCAGTGCTGTATGGAAAATAATACACAGATTTTACAGTTTTTATTCATTTGCATTCATATCACTAAACTCTGCTCAACGTTATGGTCGATACAAACACAAAATTGATTCGAGGTATGTAGCTTCTGTAAGGTGACCACATTTCTGAATGAAATCTGGGGACATTTCCAGCTCAGAGATAATAAGGTATGACGGTAGCAATACTTTCTGCTTCCTACTCGGCTACCATAACAACCATTTTTTCATAACGCAACATTTTTTTCTAAAAAAAAAAGTAAGTAAGGTGTTAGAGTATTATTTACTGTCAGTGGTAACGGCATTACTGCCCAACACTGACCACCACCACACATTGTTGTTATCCAGGAATTTTTACATTTTACTGTTTTACAAAACAGTTGACAGGAGATGCTAAATTCCAGTTATTCCCTGTCATTCCTGAACAAAAATGTTTTAGTGGTTGTTTGTTATTCTGGATTAACTTCTCATTCTCATTCCAGTGTTCTGGTTCAAATTTGAGTCTAAGAAGGTGAATTCAGTTTAAATTCCTCACTCCTGTTCAAAATGGTGAAGAGTAGTGAACTCAGTGAGAAAGAAAGAGTCTGAATTAAAGCTCTGAAATGATGCTGGAGGCTCTTTGACACAAACAGGACAGGTGGTCTAATACATTAGTTAAGCACTGTATAGTATAACAGTTCAATCTTGTTAAATTTAGCTTAGGCAATAACGGAACATTAACATTCATGCTAACAAAGAGTGCAAGTGTGGAAGAATAAGGAAGAGGTGAGGAGAAGTTAAAAAGGTGAGGGGGGAAAGTGGAGAACAAATGTACAAAGAAGCTAGAGGAGGGATGAGAGGAGGAATAAGAGAACAGAGGAATGGAGTAGGAGGGGGGAGAGAAGAGGAGATGAAATGAGAAAGAAGGAGGGCGGAAAACAAGGAAGAGAAATTATAGACGAGGAGAGATGAAAGGAAAGAGAAGGACGGAAAGAAGAGGAAAAGAAATTAAAAGAGAAAAGGAGAAATGGAACCAGGTAGGAAGAAGTGGAGGAGAGGTGAAGGGAAAGAGAGAGAGGACAAAAAGAAGAAAAGGAAAGAAAAGAAGAGAGAGAAGGGTGGATAAAAAGGAGAGGAGATGATAAAAGAGGAGAGTAGACAGGGTTTATATGATGGTAAATGTTTAATTGTCGCAAAAATTAAACTCAATCTCGTCAAGTTAAACTGTTTGCCATTTTATCAAAAAATAGAAAACGTCTGATGCATTCAAACCTTTTAAAGATAACAAGCGTGATCGAATTATTAGATTATTCATGTGAGTCAGACACTGTACGTAACTCTGAACATGTATTTGGCAATCCTTTATAATGCACATACAAGTATGAAATCACACACAGAAAAAAGACACATAATAGAATAACAATCAATACTCTTGATCTCCATCTGTCAAATAATCTGCAGATCACTAAAGAAAACCCAGATTTTATTAAGATGAGCAAGACCACGAGTTCAAAATGACACCCTCACATTCAGTCACTGCTCAAAACCACAATGAGCATTTAACCTGATATCACAGCTAAAGCATTCCATATCATTTGCTTTGGCTGCAGTGCATTACTCACAGACTGGGAGTCAGCGGTGAAGCTTCCTCCCCCATAAGCCCAGCCATGAAAAACTACAAATCCCAGCAGTGGAGGCCTGAAAAAAGAAAGTCCAACACCCAGTCATTTGATAGAGAAGTCAACGTTGCTCCTTTGTGTGTAACAGGACAAACTGTTTCTCTAAATACACCCTGAAGAAAACCGTTCAGAGACTCCATGACCCAGTGGTGAAACCCTACCTGCCCTTGGAAATGTTAACACACACACACACACAGTACTCTCTTGTAATCTCTACACAAAAACAACATCCACACACTCATGCAACCCAACCACTGATGATGTTAAGGTCACAGAGAGGTCACCTGCTGTTGCAGCACCACAGGATTTACTTCCTGATCCGTGGCCCTGCTGTGGCTGCCCCGACCCCTGGCTCCGTCCACATCCAAATAGAGTTACACCAACACACAGTATGGGCTGATAAATAGAGTCACTATGATTGATTACATGTTAATTGATCAATGCAACATTGGTTGTTTGCATTGTGATTTTTGGTCAGATTCAACATGAATATTAAGGGTTATGTTTTGTTTTAATCATTGGTGTCTTATTTGTTATTTCAGATGCATCTCTGTTGATGATAGGTGGCTTAATCCAAAATAGCTTTTACTGGTATTAGGCTTAATAAATCCATGTCGGCTAAAAGTAACTTCACTTAAATTTAAAGCCATAGAGGGGATAGTTGCATTGCTTCACGTGAAGCAAGGAACGTGAACATAAACAAAAGCGATAATGCGATCGGCTGTAACAGCTTTTAACACAGCAACTGAATAATGGAACTAAATAATGGAATAACTGACTGCTGACTGGAACATAGCCTGGTCTGGGGAAGGCTAGCTCCTCAGAATAAATCTCCATGGTAAATTATACCATAACATATCCCTCTCTCTTCCATCCTAGTTTTGTGCAACTGCCCAAGAGGGATTGTTTACGTACATGATCCTCAAAAAATGGCGCCCATGGTCCCATAATGCATAGGTATGACGTACCTTCACATTCTCTATAGGCTATGCTAGCACTCACCAGAGTTTCAACACAAAGTAAAACAGTTAGGCTAGCATGTAGGCTAACCTCAGTATAAAACCTTCATTCAATATAGCGTATGCTAAACAGTTAGCAGGGTGTCTACAATCACTCAACAAAGTATACAGTACCGCAACATACTCCACTGGCAGCAAAAACTGTCACTCACCAAAGTTTATTAATTGCCCAATTATTCTTTCAAACTATGCTAATCGGTTAGCATGTAGCCAAATACCCATAAACATGAGGTTTTCATTCTTTAAAGCTAAATGCTAAAGAATTAGCATGAATGTTTACTTACATCCTGTTAGCACATTTACTAGCACTCATCAATGTTTATGTAGTTTAATTCTTGCTAACGTCTATGCTAATCATCAATACACCAAATTTCATTCACAGCCTAATTATCTTTCACCACATGCTAAACAGTTAGCATGTAGCCAACTATCTCTCAACAACCATAAGCATGCTAAATTGGTAGCATATATTCACCCACATTCATTCATTTTTTTCAACACATGCTAAACAGTTATAATGTAGCCCTCTATCCTTAAAAATAAAGTTTTCATTCAATATAGCCTATGTTAAACAGTTGGTATGTAGCTATTCAACATTAAGTTTTCAGCGTAGTTAAAAGAGTTAGCATGGCGTATTATTCCACAATATAATAGAAAATCAGTCATATGCTAAACATATTCCTCAGCACATGCTAACTGTTAGCTTATAAGGACCCAACAGCAATAACTGAGTAGCCGACCAGAGGCAACAATGGATCAAATGTTTCATTTGGTGTCTACAGTCTCCTCAGTGAACAGCAACCAGGTAGGAGACGGACACTGCAACACAATGTGGTCTGTCTTGCATTGACTGTGGTAAAGTAGGACATACTGTAGATGCAAACAATGAGAACAGGAGCAGGAAATACATCCGAGTGCATCTCCACAAATCAGTCAACTACAACAAGCCATCAAATTTTCTCTTGCAGGTGAGAAAAAAAAAACTCTTTATCACATCAAATAAGAGTGTTGAGAAATGCACGGAGGGGGCTGGAAGATCATTATGAGAAGGAGACAGGAGGAGGAGAAGGAGAGGCAGAACGACAGAGAGAGAGATCAGAGAAACAGAGAGCGAGCTCATTAAGAAAATTCAGGGAAATATCCATATTCAAATGGAGGAAGACACAAGGTTGAAGCAAAGTGAGCATAAAAGCTGCAGTTTACTATGCAAACAGAAACTCAAAACCACTTTTCCATCAAAATCTTCAATGGCTTTACTCTCGAACATACACTCACACATATGTGTGTGTATATATATATATATATATATATATATATATATATATATATATATATATACAGTATATATAGTATACAGTAGGAAACAACATTAACATAAAGTGTCTCATAACTAAGCCTTGCAGCACTAACAAGCTCCTCATACACAGAGAAAAGTAGGCTTTGTGTATGAGAATGGAAATTAAATTGAATTATATACTGGCCTGGTACTGAGACATAAACATCATAGTTTTCCAAATGAAGGTGGGAAAATTGTGCCCGACTCAACCTGTTATTAGGATTTTACTGATATGAAGTATTATGTATGTATGCTGATCAAATTACACCAGAGAGTTGAAAGACATCCATCTCAACAAGCTTTATTTAAAATGTCAAAAAAAAAAAGTAAACAAATCTGTCAATAAAATAACTTAATCTTCTGAACTTACTTTTCAAATTTTACTTTACTTACTTTATTTTGTTAATTTTTAGAGCAGTGATGTTTCTGTGTTGAGATATTGACAACTATGTGTGTGTTAGTCTTGAAGGTTGCACTGTGCTTTGGTTATAAAGGCTGCACCTATAAAAAAAATAATAATGGGTCACAGTGTCTATTTTCTGTTTTTGTGTGTTTGCTCTTTATTTCATAACTTCCAACAACAGCTGGACACTACAGTTTTTTAGCAAACATTACTGGAAATAATGCATGTGTAGGGGACTACTTTCTGCTGCAGATTGACACACATTTGATGCTCCAGTGGGCCACACAGGCAGCTCCAGAGTTTTGTTTGTGCTAGTTAACAGTGTAAAGATTTAGGCCTGAATGAAAATGTTACTACAGAGCAACAGATCGTAGCATCTCTAGGGTAAAAATTATTTCTCTTTCACTGATGATTACAGTCCAGTGGAGGCTGACCTTTGTACCTGGTCTCCTGAACTAAGCATGAGCACGTGTGTGTTATTGGAAGTAAAAAAATGAAAGTATCATCTGTGTAGCCTCTCATATCTTACTTATCTTTAGTGCCATAGAGCTCCACTACAGCTACGCTAAATGAAGCACAGCACTGCATTAGGTGATGTGTGCCTTTATTACCATGAACACACACTGCAGTTTATTATGAGATAATTGCACATACAACATCCTCCTGCCTTAAATATTCACCAGGGCCAGATTAATCTACTGCTGTGGTCCCCTAATACCCATCAGGTGAACTGGTGTTCAATCTGTCCCTTGTTTGCAGTGCAATGTCCACTGAGCATTAAGATATTCAAATAATATCCAAATGTGATGGGAAAAGAGTTCATATTGTGCTAAAGTTTATTACCAAACAGACCATTAATTCCTTAAGTTACCACCTTCAGGGCCTCTAAGAGACTCTAGCAGGCCAAATATGTATTAATATACAGCTGAAAGTACAGTTACCAAGAAACTACTTTTTGTTTCCTTTTGTTATATTATGAAACTATAGCCATTTTTAGATCTTATTGGTTCTGATTAACACCAGCATTATCATCAATACATCTCACAAATTGACATCTCTGTTTGCCTGGTTGTTAATCACATCTTGAACTAACCGACATTCAGGAAATATTCCATTGAAATGACAAAAAAAAAATCTCAAGTTTGAAGCGGACCTGATCATCGTGTCTGCAGTCATTCTCGCCAAAACAGTTTTTGGACTGCTCCGAGTGCTTGATCAAAGCCTTAAGTTCCAGTTAAACAACTCCAACAAGTTTCAGACCCCCTGCTTGACACTCAGTAGATGTGTCTAAAAATAAGTCAGATAAAATAGCTGAGTCCTTCAGTCCTTGAGCGTCATTACTGCTGCTGAGCCAAACGTTGGCTCGGCCTTCCCCCGGACCTGGGCTTACATAAACCAGGGTGGCATCGGGATGCGTTTGGGAGCCAGCTTTGACTCTTTTTCTGTAGAATGAGTCACTCCCTTAGTTCCTGGATCGATATTCAAAAAGCAGGCAGACATGAATCAATTAACAATGAGTCAGTGTCAGAAAGAATCACCCCGTGGCCATTTAGAAATTAAGCACTCCGTCTCGTTCTCATTTGCTTGTGCAACACTTATTTTTAAAGTAACTTTGTTACCTGGTGCTGTTGTTTAAGTAAAAGACCTTCAAAAGTTTCAGTCTCTCAAACTGTCTCCATCTCCGCTCCCCCACTCCTGTCTTTTAATCTCGTATGTATGTTTTGTGTATTTTTTAACACAGTGTTGGTGATTTAATTGCATTAAAATATTTCTTCCTCACTGTACCTCAGAGTGACATACCATATGCCTTTTTTCTGCCTGATGAATTGAAGCTATAAAACACTGACTATACACTGGTTTTATAACTTCACCGCTGCTTAACTGGACATTCTAGTTATGTATAATATAACGTGTGTATATGTATAGCTGTACACACATAGTTCAGTCTGACAGACTGGTTGGAAACACCATAATGCTTTAAAGGGATTCTCCAGTGATGAACACATTTTATACATTTTTAAACTCTACAAAAACAAACATTTGTGCTATGTTTGCTAACTAGAGACATTTAGTGGTGGAAAAGGGGAAGTGCAGCATTGTGACTGGCCTCAGATCAGAGTAGAAAGACTGTCTCTCACTCTCTCACTCAAACACTCACCACAACCACATGTTCTTGAAGTCTTTCTGTTTGTCTTGATGCAGCGATAAGGCAGCATGTGTTTGTTAGTATAGAGATGAGATCTTGAGCTAAAAGTGTCCTCCCACTGTCTAAAAATATTAGTGTGTGTTTGTGTCAGGGAAACAGCTGGTCTGGTGACAGAGGCCCTAACCCAAAACATCTGTAAAGTAAATTATTGATCATATTGATCAGTTATCTAACTGCTATATTTAATTTAATGCCCCTGTTCATGTATTTTTACTGTATGTGTGTGTAGCCCATCATACATTGTGCTTACATGTGTGACTTTATTGTGCACAGACCATACACTTCTTTGTGTATGAGCTCTCTGTACAGTACCTGTATGTGTGTATGTGTGTGTGTTTACTGCCGTGCGTGCTGATATAGTACCTCATTAGCTGATGTGGACACTAATCTCCTTTGTGGCAGTCATCACAGTCATCCTTAGCGCAAGATTTATCGACGCCCTCGGTTACAGCAAGGTGTCATACGTCAAGCTGTCATTGGCTGAGACTACTTCCTGGTTCTGCCCCTCCTCCCATCCCTTTTAGGGTACATGTGGTCTCACCTGTTAGGCAGAAGATGTGTTTTATCCTTATCTGTGGTGATGTTACATGACAGTATATCGTGTTTGGCGAGGCAGCGACAGACTGTTAGAATGACAAAAATAACTTGGAAGAGTTCACATTTCCAACTTTTTTTTTTTTTAAAGCCTTCAGAACTGCTTGTTTCAGATGCTGCTACTTGGAGTAACGTACAGTACAAAAAGTAGAAATGCTGATGACTGTGTGATTTCTTACTGGTTTTCCTAAGATGGATATGACTAACACACCCCTCCTCTCTCCCCAGAGGCTGTGGTAGGTTGTTAATTAGCCTAACACAGAAGCTGGTAATGAGTTTGATAACATCTCTATTTTGGACTGTAGCGCTGTTTCATCTTGAGCTGTCAGTTTCCAGGATTGTCTTCTGCTCTGCTCTTTTGACCACTAGATGTCAGGGAGGAAACAAGGAAAAGTTCACCCTCTGGTACTTTAACACATTTACACTCTCTCTCCAGGAGTGACACAAAGTCCAGGATATCACCACTGCCTTTAAACGCACCATATACACATGAGCCATGATGCAGATACCAACTCCTCGACAGACACATGCACAGATGGACGCACACGCACAAGAAGATGCAGCAGGACGCAAAACAAACACACACAGGGGTTTGGTGTCCTAGTTTCCATCTGTGGAGAAGCTATTCTCTCTCTGGTGCGCTCCTTCACTCACTAACTCATCTCTGGGGGGTGGTCTTACTGTGGTCATGTGACACATTACACATGAGCGTGTTTGGAAAAGAGCAGGCGTGTGTGTGTGCATCGCTGCTCATGTGCATATATTTGATTGTACGAGTGGTTTTGTGCGAATGTGTCCGTCCTTTGTGTTTGAGCTCACTGTCAGGCTGTTCTCTTCCTGCCTACGGTTCCTCCTCTCCGCCACTTGTTTCACCATCAGGGTGTGATCTAATACAGGGATTACGATGGGATTAAGTGAGTCTCTTATAAAATAACAGCTCACGGCTCTGTATCTCCAAACACTGGCCATTTGTTCTGCGGTATCAACCCACTATGACAACGTCTCACAAAGGTGAAGCATAATAACTGCTCCAGCAGGGAATGAAATGCACTCAGAAAGGAGTACACCAACAGGAAAATCACCCAAAACACAGTGTCATCCTTGAAGTCAACCAGGATGTTTAACTCACCAGTTTCATTTTTTACACCTCGTCACATTTAATTAATATTAATTGGGGTTTGTTTGTTGTTAATTATGCGGCAAGTGAATTCTACTGGTGTTGAGTAGTAGTACAGTAGTGCAGTAGATGCAAGTGCATGGCACATGTCAGCACAATTTCTGCTTTATTTAAAGCTGCTTAATCAATGTTTTTATGTTCACTATGCATCAAATGACTGTGTAATATGAGAAGTGTGAGAAGTGAATGTACAGATGCATGACTAATCCTGCCCTCCCCTCAAGAAGATGCAGTTCAAGGAGCAGGCCGAGAGAAACAACATGGGAGCACCTTCCCATGGTCATTCAGCCGACCAAGTGGTACCAGGTAGTTGGGAGTTTGCAGTATAGCTACTGTAAAGCCAAGGCGAGGCACCAGAAGACCTCTTGGATGTGCCAGACCTGTGAGGTGCCGCTGTGCCTGATGCCATACAGGAACTGTTACGCCAAGTGGCACGGTCAGCGATGTTGAGCTCACAGGGTGGAAGTTGTCTTTCAGGGAGAAAAGTCAGTGAAAGTTCAAGCTCCCATGATGGGACAAGTTCATGTGTGTTGTGTTAGTGCATCCTTTTTCACATTTTCAGAAGTCGTAGACTGTAATTGAATGGTAGTAAGTTACATACACCTTCTACACGTTTAACAGGTGCAAGATGGCAGCATTAAGGTTTAATATGGACGAGACTTAACAACAACTTTTCATTTTGGGAGTGAAATTTTCATATTTTTGACAGGATGCTTCACCTTAGATCAAAACTATCAATCAACACTGTTTATTAACACCCACGTGATTTTCCTGTGCTACCTAACTTTTTGAGGTTATTCTTTGTTGCTCAGTCCAAAACAAAGACAGTCCCATTGACTGAACTGTGTGACTCAAGTATCGCGATACATACCCACCCCTATCACACACAGACACACATTTTAAGAATTTATAGATGCAAAATCAAGAAACTCTAACAATTCAAATGTTTCTTCTGCTTAAAAGAGAAATCCACATCTTTTCATGAAAAGTAGACCAAGATGATGTTTCTCTACGTTGTAATGAGTCTGTTTGGTGCATATACGCTCCCATATGGCAGCAGGGACATGGAGAATCTCTCGCCCTCTAGTTTTCTCTCTCTGTGCCAAGCTCTGCTGTTCCTCCTCCATCCCTTCCCCTCCCTCACTTCCGTCAGAGAAGTCGACATGCTGAGCTGCTCGGATGTGCTCTCACCTCCCCCACTCCCTCCATCCATCCTCCCTTCCTTTCCTTATATCACATGCTCTCTTATTCTCTTCTACTTTATCGGAACAGAGAGACAAGCATTTAGTCTCATTTGTCTCCAGTAATATGGTGTAATTTTTTTTTAATGCTGGCACTGAAAGTTTTGCAATTTAATGCAGTTTGAATAGATGTGATGGTTTTATCTCCTCTCATCAAACCAACTCTCCTTTGGTTTTCTCCTTCCTCCTTCTTCCCTAGATATACTTCACTCCTCCTCAACCTCGTTGTCACTGTTTCTCACTTTCTCCTCCCATATTCCTCTGAAATCATCTTTTTTATTTTCTCTATGTCCTTCTTAAACAACTAATAACATTCAGCGTACCGCTGGTACAATAAGGCTGTGTTTTCTGTACTGCATGAGTAAATTACAAACTCTCAAAATACAAAATACACAAGGTCAAAAAATATATTATTGCTTTGTCTTTTAAGTCAAGTAAAAGGAGTACAGAAAATAAAGATACAATAAATAATAATCATAACAATAAATATAAAAGAAATAAAATAAGAATAACAAGAATAAAAAACAACAATAGAAAAAATCATGATTAAAATCAAAATTATAATTCTCATATCTGGCAGTTGTTCCTATTGTCCAGTGTCTTTTGGCTTCTGTTGAAAATAAAATTTTTTTAAAAATTCTCAGACCTAACACCATCATTGTTCCAGTAAAACCTGAAGAACACCAGAACCTGAAAACCTGAACCTGAGCCACAGAACCTGAAAAGCCAAAAGAAACATTTTCATATCCAGGTTTACTCAGAGTCTGAGGTGTGGTTGTTAAAACCACTGAGAAAGGTGCACGTTTTTGGCTGCTGTACTGTATAATGAAGAGACAACGATGCTGGTGATCCGTGTTCAACAACATAACAAAACCCGTCTGTGTCGATTGTGTCAGGCTGGTCCTTATGACACCGTCATAAGGTGTGTTCAGACCAAAATTACAGCAGATTTACTCCTTGTGAACACAGCTGCTGTTTTTTAGTATTCACAGCTTGCGAATATTCACCCCTAACAGCCATCTGGAGTACTCTTTCCAGACAGGAAGAGGGGCTAACACCTACCATAGCAATGTTTATTTCTGTCTATCAACCATGACTGAAATGAACACCCCTTAAGTCTTGGTCCTGAGAACAAGAGTCTGTGTTGGTGTTTTACTTTCAATCGACTAAAACTCTGGACATTTTAGTCAAATAAAACCACTAACACTTCAGTTTTAATATATAAAAATAGATATAAGTGGACAAATGTCATTTTAATGTAGTTTTAATCAAAATAAGCTAAAATGGTGCTGACACTAAGCCACGAAATGACATAAAGTTTGACTGATAACGTAGCTTTGCAGAGAGCGTGTTAATTTAAGCAAAACATCCAAAATGACTGAAACATGACTAGGGCATACTGTACATACCTATAGTAAAAACAATGACAACAACAACAGAGATATTACATAGTCATATTTAAGGTCTCAGTATCTAACGTGTGTCATAATCATTAGTGTTTCTAATAGTCTGAACCTTCTTTGGCGTCTCATTACTTCATATAGTTCATATCAGACCTTCTCCAGGCAGGACGTGGTGCCTCTCCAAGTGTTTTATTTATGTTTGCCCTACAGTATGAGGCTCACCATCACCAGCTCACAGTGCTTATAATCCCCTTATAATTGATCCCATTGCACTCCAGGTAAATGTTAATGAGCACACCGTGTGCCACTGCATGCGCAATGTCTTATAAATCCTTATAAACACTTCTTCAGATTAAGTGTAACATAAATAATGATGCCAGAAATATAATGAGCTTTATGCTATTAAAGACTTTTCCAGGACTTTTCCACGCCCGGCGTGTCAGGTAGGATGAGGGGAGGCCAGCCGGGGTGCATTAGGAAGGGAGCTCAAAACATGCACAACAACAAACCTCCTACTGGGTATTTCATCGATTATTGGTTCCAGGATCCCAACCTGCCCTTTCAATAAATGGACCAGCAACAGTCTGAGGCCAGGAAGTGAGGCCAGTTCACCAGCTCTGAAGGTGCCGGTCGAGCTCTGAACCTCATCAACATTCTCGCCTGAGTGAACGCCCCAATGACATCCACCAGCAAATGAAAAGAATCCAAATGACTGCAGCATAGAGCTGCAACAATTAATTGATTAATCAATAAGTTGTCAACTACTAAACTAATTGCAAACTATTTCGATAACTGAGTCAAGTCAAAGTTTCATTATATAGCACAGTTACAACAACTTTAACCAGCAAGCTGTACAATTATTAGATAAAATCAGCAATCCCTGAGTGCATATAGTAAATAAAATACGAGCTAAGATAATGCATATAAAAAAATAATGGATGAAAACAATAAACCATGCAATGAAGAAAGTAAAAAGTAAAAAAAAAAAGATGTGAATAATTTCTGGTTTCCTTGACAGCAAACTGAATATGGATTTCCTGACATTTTTTGGGCCAAACAACTTATTGATTGATCGTGAAAATAAAAAGATAACAATAGAAAGAAGAAAAGATAAAAGGATAAAAAAGAGATGAAGAGAAAGCGAGAGAGAGAGAGAGAGAGAGAGAGGGAGGAGGGACAGATGGAGAGAGCACCAGAGCCAACAGCAGAGCTAAGTGGGTAGTGTGCTCCCCAGACAGAGCTCCATATGGCCTGGCAACACCATACACAGCCAGGCAGCACAAACACACACATATACACAGCATGTATACACACACCGAATACTCCTCGACACAAACAATCACACATATTCACACGTTGCCGTGTACCCACACATATACAGGGCTCAGTCTAAGGGGGATGCCACCCCCACTCTTTAAATAAAAAGACAAACACATCCACACACACATACAGTATATATACGTATATATATATACGTATATATATACGTATATATATATATATATATATATATATATATATATATATATATATATATATATATATACATTATATATATATATATATATACATATATATATATATACATATATATATATATACATGTATATATATATATATATATATATATATATATATATATATATATATATATACACGTATATATATATATACACACAACATTCTTTTTCACTTTACAAATTTCCTGATTTTCAAGCCCAACTGTGTACTTTTCCCTTAAACTAATGGTGCTTTTCCACAGGCAGGGTACGGTACGGCATGGCTCTGTTTTGGTGCTTTTGCATTACAACTATAGGGATGATCTGATATCACCAAGTACCTAACAGGATTAGGGTTAGTGGTCCAGGACTATTATAGTAGTTGGCCAGGACTGTTAATTACTTGGTGATATCAGATCGTGCGTACTTATAGTACGTCCTCGGCGTGGGCAGGGTCGTCATACGGCAGAGCGAACCTGAATTTACATGAGACACAGAAAACCGGGAAGAAGAAGAAGAACGACAACTCTACTATCACAAAGAATGGAGGACACCAAACCAATCATGTAAGCAATCAAAAGCAATCCCATTTTCTCGTGTAACAACAGCGAAGCGGTTGTCGGTTTTAAAAACGGCAGGGTCGTGGAAGTGGAAGGTAGTCAGCTGACGTCACGTTTAGTATCGCTTCAGCTCGCTTGGAACCAGGGCTGAGGAACGAAAAAAGTACCTGGAAAAACACCACAACTGTGTCGAGCCGTGCCATACCGTACCGTACCGCACCTGTGGAAAAGCGCCATTAGTTTAGGAGAAAAGTACGCAGTTGGGCTTGAAAATCAGGAGGTTTGTAGAGTGAAAAAGAATGTCATGAACACAGGTCTGTTGTGTCTCGACAGATTTGTTAAGATTCTGTTTTTAGTGTTTATTGTTGACCTGTGTTTTGGTGATGTCACTTCCTGTTTTGTTATGTTAGCGTTTCAGATACCTTGACTTCCTGCCATTCTCTCGCCGAAGTTGTTTTTTTTTGTTTCATGCCATGTTCAAGTCTTTGCTGAGTAACACAGTGATTTTGTGTTCCTTGTTTTTCAGTTGAATTTTAGTCAAAAGTTAGTATTTTTTGGAGAACCTGCCTTGTGATTTTCTGTTTGTTCTTTGTTAGTTTTTGTTGAGTTCTTCTCTTCTTGTATTTTGTGAAACTATTTTTGTGATTAAAGAGCTTTTTTTTTTACACCTCAAACTTGGAATTGTGTATTTGAGTCCTGTTTTTTTCCTGTGTTGGTCTCTTGGATGAAAGCTTTATATTATTCATTTAATCATAATTACTGACACACTGATGTGTGTCAAATATCAATGTAATCTTTATCCATAACAATACATGATGATGTATTTACTGACTATAATTTGTATTAATCTGAAAGTAACTAGTCACTAAAGGTTTTGAAAACATATAATGGGGTAGAAAAAACAATATTTGCATACGTGTGGAATGGGGTAGTATAAAGTATCAGAAAATGGAAATACTCAAGTAAAGTAAAAGTAACTATACTGTATTTAAGTACAGTATGTACTTATTTACATTCCACTACTGAGCAAACTAAACCCGTAATGAATGTTTAAAAACTGCTCATGTTTTCACACAATATCAAGGTATCCAAAAATCCCCCAGTTAACTTGGTGAGTACAACATTATTATTACTATTGGAAGTATTTTTGTCAAAATAAAAGTTAAACATTACACGTTTTTCCAGAATACAAAAAAAGATTCTGTTATAAGTAAATAAAAAAATGCAGAGACTCATGGGAAGACCCGGATAACAGCTAATCCCTGAAGGAAGTAAGGAAGTGACTCCTCGCCTATCCCAGGGGTCAGTGGGGTTACTACGGGGCTGCTGGGCCATCGCCATGGTACCCTGTCATCAGGGGAAAACCTGGCCAATCACATTAGTGATTTCAGTGATGAGAGGTGTAAACATCCTCACACATGATCCATGTCACCTTCACAGAAGAATGGACTTTACAACATACATACTATTTATATATATATCCTTATTCCATTGTTGAGAAGTCAGGTTTTAAACGTATGAGGGCAATTAAAATTAATATAATTAAATTAAATTAATTCTGTGAAATCACTTCATTGAGTAGAAAATTGTGTCAAAATAAGTAGGTAACAAAGCTAAGTCGGTAAATGAACCGAACAGTCACATTAAACCCTACTGGCAGGGCTGAAAGAATCATTTTCATTGTTGATTAATCAGATTTTCATAAGATGTAAATGGTGAAAAATGGAGATCAGTATTTCCCACGGCCAAATATGATACTCTCAGGTGTCTTGTTTTGTCGTTAACTTAAATATATACAGTTTACTGTCATAAAGGGGGAAGGAAACCAGAAAATATTCACATATAAGAAGCTGGAATGAGAACAAAAATCACTGAAACTGATTAATCGACTACCAAAACTAACTGCTTAGTCACTGCAGCTTTAAACTCTAGTATGTGAAACTACTGCACTACTAACATGTGGAACAGTTGACCTTCAAGATAATATAAAAGTGTTGAATGACTAACAAAGATGGGATATTACATAGAAAAAAACACTATTTCACTAGCACAAGGTCATTAATAATACTCACTGTAACAAAAGTCTCTAGCTGAAGGATTACAGACTAAGAAATGTCTGCAACTCCTGGGCTTATTAAAAGTTTAAACCCCTCAAGAGATGAACTCTGAAGTACACAGTGGTCAAGTTTAGCCCAAGCCATTTCCTCTTACGGTGCAGCTCAATCAGCAGCTCGCCAGAAGTCCATTCTGCCTCCACTGAGCCGATCAACCTGACAAACATTTGGCAGGAGCCGACCATCAGCCGCCAGGTTTCCCTGCCCACTTTATTTCCTACAGACAGGATCATTCTGTGAATAAACATTATGCCTCGAGAAACACACGACAATGAACAGTCTGCCATCCAGGGTTTCCCTGAGCTGCGTTTTGTATTTTTACATCCTGTGACGAGTACAGCATTTCTCATTATACTGTTAATAAAAGGAGAATTCACAACATTAAATGTGGTTGTCTGATCAATGTTGATGGTAAATGTAATCTGACTGAGACAGCAGAGGTCTTTTGCTTACAGGGTCATGCCATGTACATGTAGTAGAGTGCATTGCACACAAGCTTCTAACTGCGTTTCTTTGACCTACACTCAAAAAAACTGAATATCGAGTGAGCCAAACCATTGTAGATCATCCAAATAAACCATGCAAAAAGCCGCCGGACTGCATCTTTCTCAGCAAATACAGGAATTTATTCCATCAATCGACCATATTTATGACAAAGTGCAGTTTGTGCACAGATGCATATGTACTGGGAATGTGAGGGGTTATCTGGGGTGAGGATTGTGCTGCTCTTTCTGATCATACTCCCCCACTTAGACTAAAATGTCTGATTGAACGTGTTCCCCTATCGGGCATTACTACTGCCGAAAAGACCCTAGCTTACACGATCCCCAAAACTCAATGGATTAACATGACTCTCAGTGGCGAGGGTGCACGGTGCTGGTTCTATTTCAGCATGGCAAGCGAGGGCAGATCAAATTATGGAACTGCTATAATTAAAATTTCAATTTTGGATGCCTTTTCTATGTATGTTATTGTACATGGAGACCATGGGAGGAGGGAGGTGTTGCCACGTGTTTTGCTTGATTTATTTCCTGTAACTGTTGAACCATTTCTGGTTTTGTTTTCTTTTGCCTGCAACAAAATGGACATCCACATAAGAGGTTAGCGTTGGAAAGGGAGGGGTGATCGCTCTACTAGATGCCACTAATTCCCACGCACTGTCAATTTCCTTTATAAAGCCCAACATCAGGGATCATAAATGTGCTCTCAAGGAGCTCAACAGTCTTCCTGGTTTGGTGTGGGTTTGCATTAACTTCACTTTACAGAGATAGTATTATCTCTGTCCTGCTTGAACGGCCCCTCCTCCACTGCTGTTGGAAGTCTGACTGTAACGTCTGGTGAATGACGTGGGGAATACTGACCGGAGAGCCACAGATTGTATAATGTTATAAACAGGGGCCATATTGTGGGATTCCTCAGAGAAGCAGATGTGCTCCAGCTGACTTATTCTGTAATCCCACCTCACTCTCTGATCCTACAACACACACACACACACACACACACACACACATATACGGTGCACACAGAGAGAACATAAACAAGCTTTATCCTTTGATCATTGTGCAGCAGAAAAAAAAAAAGACATTACTGGCTGCGGAGGTCATCGTGAACAGGAATGCATAAAACTCGCATCTTCGACGTGCAAATAAGCCAGCAGCTCATTTAACATCAAAAGGCAGCGTGTTTCAAATAAAGTTTGCAATTCAAGTCCGTATTAACAACCACTGATCAAATAACCAGACTTTGAACGCGCACACACGCAATGAGCGGTGAAGGAAAGATGATAACTGAGCTGAGCCATTATAAACCAGCCCATCAAGCGTCCAATCCCCACTAATTGGAGACAGGATGGGAGGCGATGTTTCAGTGGAAGCTAACCTCTAACCGCCTGCTTTCTTCTCAGTATGATGTTCACCGGCAAGCTCGCCGAGGGATTTGCAGGTTTAGAGAATGAAGCGAATGGCGGCACGACTGAAGCTGAAACTCTACTTTAAATATGTGATTTTGCATCTGAGAGTGTGCTTTTAACAATATGCTTAAAGTCATGGGAGTCTCCTCAATGATTGTGTGGTGCTTCAGCGATAAACATATAATCACCTGGAATAAATATTTAGATATTATTTTTTATATTTAAGATAGCACTAAATACTGCATAACCCATGATTCTCTGCAGCCACTGCTGTAAAGGTGATGTAAATGTGACCAGATTCAGAGCTCTGTACTTGTAATTGACTTTTCCACCCACTATGCAGCACAGTTTACTATTTTAAAGCCTGTTATTGTAGTCCGATATGAAGCATAGAAAAGATTGCACATTTTGTGGGTATGCCATGGAAACATTTAGGTCCCTAAACGCACAAATACTTCAAGACAAGTTCAACTTTAGTGAACTTGTGCCGTTGATCCATTGTTTTCCACTCTGAACTTTGAGGTCAGAAAAGCTGTACAGTTTGTAGAAACAGGGTACATCTCTTGAATAAGCTTAATGATGCTGCTAACTAGCTTGGAGAGCTACAATGACTGACTGGAATAACAGGGACAGCATGGTCTAGCGCCCCTAAAATCACACAAACCAAATCAGTCCTATGAGATAATAATATAGAACTTAATTAATATCGAAGGAATTATTTTGCCAGAGATTGCTCAAAATTTACAACACAAGAATAAAAAACTACGGCTGTCAGTACTGACACATTAATCATTATTAGCTTAAAGTTGAAGCATAACATGTTGATTTTTTTAAACTGAATATAATATTGAAGACAATTCTAGATCGGGTATCAGTGACAAAGGGCCCGATCCATAGGGGCACATCTATTAAATATAATTCTATGTGTGACATCATGCACTAGCCGCACCACACAGAGGCTCACATTTGTTTTCAAAATGGAGCCACAAAGCTCGTTAACGTGGATTAATCTCATTAATGTGCTAATTTTGAACCCAAACAGTTACACCGCACATACAACTCTATAAGTGTTACTTATGGACGGACAAATGAGTCCCCTTTTTAGTTGGGGAAGCCCTGGAATGTCATCAAGGGCCCCTGGAGGTCCTCGGATCCCATACTGAAAACTAGAAAACTGTCTTAGCATGTTCTCAGCTCTCCTGCCTCTGTTTTTTTTATTTACAATGAGAAAATAGAGCTTTGTTAGTCAGTCCACTCATAGCATACAGCGGTCATTCAAGTGTTTTCCAAAGCTCAATGTGAAACTGCAGAGAGGTGAGAAGGAGTTGAACTGAAACATGTCTGAAACACTCACTCACATGATGGAAGTCATTCCTCCAGATGGGCAGCTTGGCAGGAAAGCTGAGCCAACTGTGAGACACCCATCTGAATCCAGCCTCAGCCAATCCTACGACAGCATTATCTAGTCTGACTAAATGACTTAACAGGATCTGGACTGGACTTTTCACACTGGCCATGTCCATCTTTTATACAACAGATGACGTAAAAAAAGTAACTCACACGACGCACATAACCTTATTCTCTAATATAAGAGGCTCCTGTGCAATGCCATTCAACTTCCATACAAAGGCTATAATAATGGCTTGACTCACGCTTTGCAAAAGATAGCCACCAGAGCATGAATTTATCTTTCATACTGTTGACTCATCCAAGGTGTAAAATACATTTCACAACAAAACATGAATGTGAGGCAAAAGAACAGACCACCAGCTCTTGAGTGGAGGCTCTTTTGGTTCATTTGGGGTGAAATGACGTTAAAGTGACGCAAATATTAACACCCAATTTGCACTCTTTTTCAATGCTTTTGCGCAATCATATGGGTATCTGGAGTGGCTGCCAGCCAATAAACTGTGAAGTAAGACTGTTTTTTGTGGGTTATCTATATCAGAAAACATGACTCAACAAGACATTCAGAGTTGTCTTTTTCCGCCTTAAAGAGACAGACACAAGGTAAAAAAAACAGGTAAACTGATGCACAATGTGAGAAAAAAATAATGTGTTTTTTCAGCATTAAAGCATTTAAAATAGAAAACCCAAACACAGGTATAAAACCGAAAATGAGAATGATATGTCCCCTTTAAATTCCACAACGATGAGGCGACATATACAGTAGAGCTGGTAGTGGAAAAACAACTGCTGCCACTCACCGGACGTCATTTTGCTGTGGAGGTTTCTTCTGCCCAACCAGGTTCACCGTTCTTGCTTGGATAGGCTTCTCTTCTCTGAAACACACAGTTAAGAAAACTTTAAACACTCATAAGATCTTTGGGCATCATTCAGCAGTCTGCATCTCTCATGTTCCCATGAATTAAAATAGCTGAATACTGTATGAGCGCCAGTCCAGACTTTATCATTTTGTTGCCCTAAATTAACAGTATTTTTTTTATGTTTCTGTAATGGTTAATCCTCCAGTATGTGAACACTCTTTAATTAAAATCATATCTTAAATGCTAAAATATAATTATTGTTATTATCCAAATTTAAATTTAAATTTAGCAAAGCACCATCATTTTTTGATTAAGATGCAAAATTCCAGTTATTTCCTATCATTCCTTAACAGAAGCATGTGTTTTAGTGGTTTTATGTTATTCTGACTTATCAAAGAATTCTCAAATTCAGTTTTAATTCCTCACACCTGTTCAAAATGGTGAAGCGTAGTGAACTCAATGAAAAGAAAGAGTCTGAATTAAAGCTCTGAAATGATGCTGAGGGTATTTGAGACAAACAGGACAGCTGCTCCAAAACATTTGTTAAGGACTGTACCTTCTTCTTCTAGTAAACCCTTGTGTTTTTGGTTCTGATATATTCTCACACTTAATGAATGGAAGAAGAGTTGCTGAGTGCTACTGGACTCACTTAACCAAACTAAAAAAGCTCCAAATACAAAGCGAAGTGCTCATTTAGGCTCTCTTTGCCGAGGATACCTTTGAGCTGTCAACGACATGCGTTGACGGTGTGATTGGAAACCATCTCCTCCTTAAACATGAACAGTGGGCTCTGATCAGTCAGATCACAGAGGAAACTCAACAGAGAGAAATCCCTGCAACTCAACACCCACGCTCCCTATAACAGACATGTCTTTTTCTCGTCAACACTGTGGGTACCCCTCTCATTAAGAGACATCTGCGCATGGTGACGTCTCTTTGTTCCTCATGGATCCACTGACTGTTTAAAGGAAGTAGTGCTTGAGGTAGATAATGCGTTACTTACTTTCCCAATGATGTCACCTTTAATAACTGACTTTGTTGTCTATGTTTTAACTTAATTTGAATACTTTTTTGCTGACATTTTCAAATGCATGCGACACATTTTTGCCAACATTTCAAGTGTCCATTGGTTTCCATGTACGTCTGTATGGCATGAAAATCAATTAGCAGTCAAGTGAAAAGTCTGCACTGTTAGCTTGAAATAATGCTGCTGATACAAAACTACATGCACATGAATTCTTTGTGATGCACTACACATTTCCAGCAGTTTAAGAGTTTGCCATATAAATGGTAACAAGTATGTGTTTTCATTTAAGGCTGATAGGAGTTCAGTACATGTTTCTACCTTTAAGATGAGGGCCCTTTTCATAAACTAACTCTATCCCATTACTTCCAAGGAGTAAATCTCACCCTGACATTAAAGGCACAGATCATCAAAAAAAGATCTAGATTATTTTGGTGTGTGTTGCAGAGAGCTGGAGGTATCAGCGGAAAAACATTGACAAAAAATATTTGATCCACAAGGATTCTTCAGTTCTAACTGACTGGTAGAGAGTCCATTTGAGTCTTTTTGATTTACCTCAACCTGGATGACAGAACCTACACAGTCAACTGCAACACTTCTTTGACTACAACAAATTCGCAAGACAATCCACAAAATTTCATGTAGGACCTACTTTTTTTCTAATGAACTACACCTGACAACCGCCTCACCAGAAGCAGAAGGAAGCTGACTGCTAGCCCACCCCGCAGTTCAACTGAGGAGGACACCATTGATGTTCTTAGCCTGTCTCATGCAGTCTGGTCCTTAGGGTGGATGCATCCCACTGGGGGTGTATTTTTTGCAGATTTAAACACCTCAAGCTGAGCGTCAAATCTCCAACACTCAAGTCAAACTATCTAAACTGATGAATAGCACTACAGGTAAGAGGGAAATATGTATTTAGGGGTGAACTATCCCTTTAACGGATTGCAATGAAATGCAAAAACCTGCAAATTGCAAAATCTGATCGCAAATCTGCAAAATAATTTGTCCATGACCACAACTATTCAAGCTCAATACCTAACCTTAGCTATCTTTCCCAGTATGTGAGTTACCTTTTAGACACAGCCTCAGCTCAGTGCAGTGAGGAGGACCATCCTTCCTGCTAATCCATCATGTTTGAATCACTTGTGTGTGATTGTATCAATAATATATACATGTATTATGTTGATAAACTCATTGCTGCTTTGTTACAGGGCTGTAGGAAGGAGCTTTACTGTATTACGGTCCTGTACTTCTCATTTATATGACTGGGATTTAGGCTTTTAAAGAAGGATCGAAGCGGAGGTCGGTCACTGTTTATTCATCATTATTTCTGTAAATCGTACACCAGTTTATCTTGTGATAAACCTGCCTGTTTGTTTGCCACTGCTTTACAACAGAGAGCTGCATATACTGTGATCATACACACTTTAAAAGCAAGGCGACTGAGGGCCAAAACGCCTTAAAATCCTCATCAGAGTAGTATATGCTCTGTCTCTCTGCATTACAACCCACACTGCCCTACTGCTAGTACACTCACCATGCATGTATTAGTCAACCAGTGCAGCTTTTCAGTGCAGATCATAAAAGACACACAGGCATGCACACACATCTCCATCCAAACAGTGATGAGAGGAGCCAATATAGGTTAAGTCATGTATGTGCAGCCAGATATACGAGCGAATCCACAGCTGCTAGCACATCCCTGAAAATGATGCATCGCCACTTAGCGCCGGAGCTCCAGCATATATTGGACATTTCCTTCTTTAGATGCAATGAATCGATCTTCCGTTCCAGTGCTGGACTATCAGTCCGCACAAAGGGCTTAAAATAGAACAGGGACGTAAAGCTGGAGGAGCGCCTCGCTTAGGTGGGTCTTTCTATCTATCTGCCCATCTATGCATGCAGCTCCATGCAGAAAACATTTTCACTTGACGGTCCTGGAGAGAAAGGGGGTGGATGTGGGTTCGTTTCTGCACCGATCACTGTGACAAATATCCGGAGGAGACTCTATAGAGGAGGAGGAGGATGCACACAGTGATTATAAGTCACTACTGATTCAAAATGACATTACACACAGAGGCACCTTTTCTCCCCCCCATAGGCCTACTGGTTCTATAACAGCCTGTGCGATGTCTGTTGTAAGAGCACTGGCCTACATACAGTGAACAAGGCTGAGAGAGGCTCAACCGTACCCCAGAGCTGAGAACAGCAGCTGTTGAGATGGATGCTGCACAGAAAAAGCCAACAGGGAGGGTGTGTGTTTTTTAATACTTTTACTACTCTGAGCGCCAACCTTCCTGCAGCATCTATAGATGAATTACCCAAACACACTTGGTGTGAATGATATTAGTGGGGGGAGTGCAAGATGAGGAATCAGTTCTAGTTTGTCATGTGAGTGTGATGCTGCTGATGATGATGATGATGGGGCATGGCGACACGCCCCTTCATCCTCTCACCATCCTCTTCTTCCTCAAGTTACACCTGACCCTCCTCACTCATTAAGTCTCTGACAGAAGCAGCGAGGATCTGCTGGTCTACGCGCCGGCTCTTGCATGCTGTGGATCTTGCACTCCCGAGCCTGTATGAGCCTGAGTCTGCAGGATGTGAACACACACACACACACACACACACTATACATGTGCTACACACATGCATGTTGAGACACAGTGGAGTGAAACATGTTATCCATAAGAGGTGGATGGACTCCTTCAGAACGGAAATAGCCCAGGCCCAGTCTCTTTCTGACACACACTCACACACACTTCTCCCCTCTCTCCTCCTTACTTTGTCATGGCCTCCTCCTTCGCCTCCTCCTCCCGTTGTCGAGCCAGTACAGCCATGATGATCTTCCTCTCCTCCTCCGTCAGATGGCTCAGGTCCGGCTCCGGGATGGCCGGGGCGACGGGTGGGCGCGGGCCGCCCCGAGGGCCCACCGAGGCGAACATCTTCCCCACCACCACCACCTTCCCTCCCTCCTCCTCCTCTTCCTCCTCCTCTTCTTCGCCTCGGTCGGGATCACGGATAGAAAACCCGCTGGCGGATCCCACGGATCACGACATGACCCACGGACAAAGCGGCGGTTGGAGCGACTGATGCGGGGTTCCCATGGTGGCGGGGGGCACCCAGGGCGGCGGCGATGCTAGCTGTGGTAGTAGCAGCAGGATGCAGCGGTGACGGCGGCGGCGGTGGTGGAGGTAGCGCTTCGGTTCCCGGTATCCGTTTTCAGCCTCTCCTTCTCCCTCTTGCTGCTCCGCTGTCTTCTCCCCCCACCCCCCTCCCACCGCCCGCCCGTCCTCCTCTCCCCTCCACCACCTCCGTTTTACGGGGAGCCCATGTCTCCGGCGGTCGGTCGGGATGATGGCACACGGGAGGGGGATCTCGCTTCCTTCCTTCAAGCCAGCCACAGAGAGAGGTGGAGGGGGGAGGGAAGGGGGTCCCCTGAAGGCGGCTCGGGTCTCCTCTCGGTCCGGTGGGCTGGCCGTGTGGCTGCGGGGCGAGGCGGCGACTTCTTGTTTTGCAGCGCCGCCGCTGATGCCGCTGATGCTGCTGTCAGGGAGACAGAACCGTCAATGGGACCGCAGCCCCTCAAGCGCGTTCACTTCTCTTGCGGCGGGAGCGCGCAGCTCTCATTTGAGAATGGGGGCTCCACTCACCGTCAGAAGGCGCGCTCACGAAAGCTGCACACTCAGGAAATAAAGGGTTCCTCGAGGGTGCATTGTGGGTTTTGTAGGACCATAACCACTTCCAAAAGCGTAAAACACCTCTTCTAACATAACAATAAATGTGTGGATGGATGGATTAAAAAGATTTAAGGGATTACTCTCCTTCAAATTGACCAAATAACATCAAATCAGGAGAGAAAAAATCACTATAATTGAATGTAAAAAATGCAACTTCAGGACTTCATTCAAAAATTGTGGTTAACAGGTAAATGGTTGTCGTGGTAAACTGTGTAATATGAATTGAAAAAGTGAAATGTAGACCTGGTATGCAGTACGAGAAGTAGGTCAAAATAAAGTGGTCTCAGCAATATAAAAAAAATAAATAAATAATGAATGTAAGTGTGAAGAACCATTTTCTAGTATTGTATGAAACCCTTCACAGTGAGAGTGTTTGTACCCTCCTCCTCTCCACCACCAATCATTGCATGTTAGAATGACGCGCATCCCCCTTTTTTCTCCTTTCTCCCTCCCTCCCTCTCTCTCTCTCCCTCTCTCTCTCACTCTCTCTCCTTCTTCCTTATCCATCCTTCCAGCGGTTCCCAGCACACACACTCACATCCTTATGCTGAAAAAAAACAATCTGACTGGAGCCTGAGGTTTACCACATAGCCATGCACGTGTATGGCTAAAGCGTGACATTTACAGTATGTCAGAGTAGGCATACAACATTTTATTTATAGGCTGTGTGGGGGTTTCCCAAACATTACCATTTAGATACACAAGAATGTGACAAGATGATTAATTGTGTTGTATTAATGTAAAATTAGGAACAACTGCACTTTACTGGCCTAAGAATCAGCATAGACTGTGATTTGGTTTAAAAACTGATAACATTTTATACAGTTAATATGAAATCTGTATACTAAAGACTCCTGCAGGTTCTTGTGTTGCAGAGGTCCCCCTGAAGGCAGAAAAGGTCTCTTCTCAGCCCGGTGGGCTGATTTCAGCACCATGGTCAGCTCACTGAACAGCAACACAACATAAATATACTGAGAGGGGAAACATGTATGGAGCTGCAGGTCTGGACCCAGGAGCATGTTGGGAGACAAGGCATAAAGCTCATGGAGTTTTTTAGGGAAGAGTGCCAAATACTTTACCAAATGCAACTGTGTCACTTTTCTCTCAGACGTCTCACTTTTCAAGATGACACAGAATGTCCCCTCAGCAGCACTGCAACATTAAAGGTACACTTCATTCATAAATAGATCCTCTTTGGTGTAAAATAATTTATGCCAGCAATCTGATGTATCCTCCTGGGTGAAGAATCAGTTATCTGTGACACTCACACGGAGGCTTCCATGTCTTTCCGGTCTGTAAAAAACTACAAACTGCCGAGAGGGACATAAACCCTACCTGCTAGTACCGATAGGGCAAAAAGCCGTTTTTTACGTTTTGCAATTCACATTTCATGGAGAAGCAGCGTGGAGACGACAGTCTTACTTATGCCACGCCAAAGAAAAAAAAGCGTCAAAAAGCCCAAAAAAAACATTAAAGGGCCATAAAATGACCAGAGCCAGGGGGCCAGGGAGCCGTGGTGATAGTGGCTGCCCGGGAGTCGACCCATTCTGCCTACCATAGTTTCAATGTTGCAATGCACAGTTGAAAACGTGTGATGCTAGACTGCGAATGCAAAATCAAATTTCACCACTAGATGGGAGGAAAGTGTACATTTAAAGCAAAGAAGATGGAAATGTCCACAGCATTTGCTAAAATGTCATGTACTAACAAGGCCTTAGTTAACGGTTGTGTGATAGTTAGTTACACACTGAAGGTGTTCAGTATAATTCAGTATTTCCTTTGTAGTTGGAAAAGTCTGATGATACTTGCAGCTGGCTGCAGTCACATAATCCCAGACTTTTTCCAATCTAATTATTGACTGCTTGTGTGTTATGTTGAAATTGGTAATTTTAGGTCACTTTGTTAAAAAAAAAGAGATGAAAAACACCCTGCCTACTACTACTATTACTATTACTATAACTAATAATAATAACAATCTTACATCATCGAATGATAAAATATTTGACCTTTTCCTTTTATATAAAATGTTCATATAACATTCATTGTGTCACTCCTCAGTGAAAATAACTGTATTAACCGTGAAATGATGCTTATGTTACAAACATATCACGCATGCATGTTTTTTAATTTCTTGTTCACTTCTACAAATGAGACAAGTTACATGTAACCTGATGCATGTCAAGCATCTGATGCACATTATTTTGAAAGTTCATCCCGGAAGAGGTGTTTGTTTACGACTCAACGCTGACGTCTTGCCTCGAGCTAATGTTTGCTGTCACGCGTTTCCTGCATAATCACTACAAGCAGGCGCGACTGTGGTTTTAAATAAATGTTCTCTGTGTCTCGATAGGTTGAAATCTACGAGCCCGACGTTAGCACACCTCTAAACTGCAAGGAAATAGCTCTGTCTGCCCGGTAAGTAGTCGCCTCAGTCAGTTTTAGCTCACTGAGCCATTAAGATAACGGTTATTTAAATTCGGAAAAGTTAGAAAGATACTGGCAGATTCAAACTACAAATACAGTATTTAAAGATGCAAACGATGTATTGCTGATGTATTCCTGCAGTATTGGTGAGGTACATGATGAGCTACAACCGTATTTTTACCGAAAGGGTGCTCTACGGAAATCATTGCTCCTAATCAGCACCAGCCGTTAAGGAGACAGCGTCTATGAAGTGCGAAAAATATTCAATAACTTCTACATTATAAACTGCAGTATCACCACATTCATGCTGCTGATACTGCAATGCTGATTCTGATTTTTATGGAATCATATCACATACAAATCAAATAATAATTTATAGAGTCCACTACTTCATTGTAACAGGAAAGCTTTATTGTATGTGTATTCACTCCACTTACTAATTATGCTGTTGGTGTTGTAGCCAAAGTGGTGTATTTGAGACCAAAGGTTGGTTGAGACAACAGCACTGTAATCTACTAAATAATCCAGGGAAGAAGCCAGGGGAAAGCTATTGCAGATGTCATTTCATTGATGTCATAAATGAGATAAAGAACAATGAACAATAACTATAACCTGCATTTACTCAAGTACTAGGCCCACATTTGAGGTATTTGCTTTGCTACTTTACACCATTTCAGAGGTTGAGCTACTCTCCAAAACTGGTCATTTTTAGAGTCATAGTTTGTAATGTAATGTTTCTGGTAAACAGAAATATTTTTTTCTGAGCAGTAGCAGGCTAGTTAAAGTTAAAACACTCTTACCGTAAAGTGTACAGTATATAAAAATGGACGACAGGTCTCCATTTCCTTCTGTTGTACGAAAGTGAAGCTAAAAAATACGAAAGATATCCAGGCTATTGGAGCCGCCATCTTGAAAATTTGTTAAGGATGGAACCTCGAGCTGTGGTCTCCAGGCCACGCCCCCATACCCGTCTGAGCCAATCAAAAGCCGAACTGCTCCACGGCTCGTTAGCATTAGCCATCTAGCTGCTACGTTAGCACCATGGTAGCTAATTGGCTCGAAACACACAACTGCAAACCATAATATCCATTAAATGACATTCGTAATCAAATAAACACTATTACACACACAGTTATGGAAGGTTACAGAAATGCCTCCTTTCTAAGTCTCAGTAAAAGCAGTGAAATACAACATAAAAAATGACAGGAATCATTACATTGCACAATGAGCACTTCAGTTACAATTTGCTGATTAGTACATTCATACTTTTGCTTAAGTAAGGCTTTGGATACCTGGCAATTACTTACTGCGGCGTATAGCAAGTGTGGTATTATTATATTTTTTTTTCTTTCTTGATTAATTTTATTTGTCACAAAATTACAAATAAATGAATGAAATGGAAACAGCTAATGCAAGGCAATGTTATTTCCAGAACACATTTTAAAGTACATTAAATCAGTTTTAATCTATACATTAAAACTGGAACTGGCCAAAATGCAAATATTATAAAGTACTCAGGTAAAGATGCAAGTGCAACATGGACAGATATTATTTAAGGTTTTATTAAGAGCATAAATAGTGTGTAATATTCAAAAATGTTTAAACTATTTTAAATAATGTACTTTATTTTGGAAGTGTGTTGCAGTTCTGTGAGAATTAAATCCATGTTTAAATAGGACTGTTATCAGACAGACACCAGATGACCTGAGAGGTATCTATTGTTAAAAGACATGGACCTAACGACTTTACCTGAGCTATTGTTTGTGATTATCTGGAGTTTATCAAGAGCCATACAACCAGACAGCATGATTCATTTTGTAAACAGACCTTTGAGCGGACTTACAGTAGAGCAAAGCAGAGGCAGTAATGCAGGAACTGGCATCATGTTAGAAGTGTCCTTGATATTGCATGTAGCTTATTTAAAACTTATATCTCTCCACATTTCCTTCTCAGGTGGTCGGCATGTTTCCTGTGGTGGTGGTCCATGGAGGGGCGGGTCATATCCCAAAGGAGCGGTCAGAAAAGTCCACTCGAGGGGTGTGCACGGCAGCCCAAGCAGGATACACCATCCTCCAGGGAGGGGGCAGCAGCCTGGACGCTGTGGTGGAGGCTGTGACCCTGATGGAGAATAACCCCCACTTCAATGCAGGTAAAGTATGAACACACACATGCTGTACATAGCGATGCTTCATAGTAAATTCAGTGACAGTAGAAAAGGAGGAGTAAAAAAAATATACATATGTTTCAGGATGTGGGTCGGTGCTGAACGTCAATGGAGAGGTGGAGATGGATGCCATTGTGATGGATGGGAAAACGCTGGGCTGTGGTGCCGTGATTTCTGTACGCAACATAGCCAACCCAACCCAGCTAGCCAGACTGGTTATGGACAAGGTAGGTACATTTGAAGGAGTGTCATATAAACCAAAATAACATGATGAAACAAGTTAGTGGTTTCAAAAGTGAGCTCAAAGCGTACAGTGCTATCCACATACGAACAGGTTCTGTAATAGTTCAAAGGTAGTGATCTGTATTTCAGACGAGTCATGCGTGTCTGACAGCGGAGGGGGCCAATCAGTTCGCCCGGTCCATGGGTGTCCCTGAGGTTCCACCTGAGTCCCTCATCACTGAGTACTCCCGCATGCGCTGGAAAAAAAACCTGGAACCTGGTGCCAACCCTGTGGAGTGCCAAATGTGAGATGAAACATTTGTGACTTGACGTCTCAAGACGTTCAAAAACCCAACCTACTCCTGCTGCATGAGCCGCTTCTCTGCCGTAGATCTGAACTGTGTGTCATTTTGAGGAGACAAAGCAGTCTGTCCTTTTGTGTCTCATCCGATCAGTAAGCAGATTGTGATTGAGGGGTGTTGGCATCCAGTAAAAAAACATCCATACACCTGGGGTTCTTTCCTCCAAACTCCTCTTCAAGCTTCCTCTCTCCTCACATTTAAATGAATGGAATATCCTCAATTAAGGCAAGTTTCCCATTTTGTGACAGGAGGAAGCATAATTAGCTGAATGAAAACCTGTCCACAGATCCTCCTGGACGCATTTAAATAGTCAAGCAGTGAAGTAGAGCTTTATTGGGAAACACTGAGCACATGAATGCACAGTGGCTGCTTGGGTCACACAGCAGGAGCAGTTTGAGAAGCTTCTATGGATGTTTGCTCAGCTTGTTTTTTCCTGCTTTGACTCAGAGTCATCATTGGAATTCATTGTTATTGCTGTAACTCTCAGCTGACTGACAGCCTCTTTCCCCACAAAAGAGACCTGGTTTGTTTTCAAGCCTGCAATCAATGAGATTGTTGGGTTTTAGCCAGTTATAACTTAAAGAACTGATAATCCCTTTGCTTTAAGGCTGCACTAATGATTATTTTTATTGTTAATTAATTTAGCAATTTCTTAATAAATCCATCAGTTGTTTGGTATATAAAGTGTCAGAAAATGGTTAAAATATCTCCCCAAGACAGCTATTCAGAGATATTCAGTTTGCTATCACAGAGGAGTAAAGGTCACATTTAACAAACTGGAATCAAGAAATTTTACCTTTTTTTTTTTCTTAAAAAGTTACTCAAAGTAAACATATTTGTGCTGTTGCTGTATGTGTTGTGCAGAGGGAAGATGGGCACGGTTGGAGCTGTGGCAGTCGATAGTGAGGGCAACGTAGCCTGTGCAACCTCCACTGGTGGGATCCTGAACAAGATGGAGGGACGGGTGGGCGACACGCCCTGCATAGGTCAGTCCTCACACTTATAGTTTGGAACCATATACCTTTGAGAGATGACATAATGTGACACAGACTATCGGAAGACGTTTTTTTGTCTGATAGATCTTTGACAAGGAAAACATGCAGTTAGTAAAAAACAATATCTGCTTGGTTAATATTTAATTATGAGGTCTGTGTTTGAAGAAAATTATACACATTCTTATTTATATAACAATAAGTTATATAAATGAGGTCAGAGCCACTGATGAGCTTGTACTAAAATCCTGATTATGTTGCCATAAATCAAAGCGTCGTTTCTGAAGACAGTATTGATGATGATCGGTGTGAAAGATTTTAGCTGCTTCAGGTCAGGATGATTGGTCACTATCAGTAAATGAGTGATGAAACTCTTGGTCACAGGTCAGTGTCCAGGTTACAGCTTCACTCTGAGACAGCTGTAAAGAGCTTAGTCTGGTGACAGTGTGTTTTTGTTTTGGAAGTGAGTGAAGGAATAAATTATTTTTAATACAGTTTTTCTTTTTTAAACACACCTGTTTGCAGGGTGGATAGCGGTGGTTCTCCAACTAAAAGTATTATCTTTCCTCCTGGCTAACATTGGCAGAAAAGCCAACCTCAGTGACAGGATTTAAGAAAAACCATAAGCAAATCATCATCGGCATCTCCTCCCTGATGGCCTCATTGGCTTTTGATGGTCATATAGAGGCATCAGTATTAATAACATTTAAAAACTCTTCACAATGACTTTAACGACAGTGGATATCTGCTAAAAGATGCATCAGTGAAAGAAAACAAAAACATTAAAAACACAGGAAAGAAAAAAAGAAAAAAAGACTGGATCCTTTCCAGTGAAACTTTTTTAATAAATCATGTTTTGCCTGTTGAGTAAAATATATGATAATAACAGCAACAGTGTGGACTAATGTGGTGAAATTGAATTAAAATATATTAAATCTAAATATAAATTCAATATAAATTTTACATTTCATTAAGTTAAGCAATACTTTAAGCAGAAAACCATACACAAACTAGTCGGTTAATATCCTTTTCTAAAGCTGATGTTGTCATTTGAATTTCCATTTGCAGTTACACGGTCTATTAAATTTGTAATCATTTCTTCCCCATGTTGGGATTTAAATATTAAACAAAATGAATTCAATGAGCTCTTTAAATCTAAAACAAGAACAGTATCTTCTCACAAATTGGGGTCAATAAAGTGTTAAAGTTTGTTCACGCCTCTCCAGTGTATTTAAGCAGAAGAGCAGCTAAAGCATTACTCTCCCCTCTAGTGAAATGGATGTGTAATTGCATCCTGATGCCAACTGCTGCTCCGTCATCCTCTGCAAACAAGTAAGCACTGAAACGTGGCTTCAGGTATTTTATTCTTCACTTCACTTCCTAACCAGAGGTGCAAAGATACTGAACAACAGTGTCAACCATTGTGATTGTCTCTACCTACCAGAGTATGTGTCAAGCTCTAGCTCACTCCGTATTGTCACACATTAAAGTAAAATTAAAGTGTCACTGCAGGTTGTGGAGGTTACGCTGACAACCAGGTGGGAGCTGTGTCGACTACAGGCCACGGGGAAGCTATCATGAAGGTCACTCTGGCCAGACTCATCCTGTTCCACATGGAGCAAGGTAACACATGGAGAGATGTAGTTCACTTACTTTTGGACTACTGGCCACTTTATTAGCCTTAGCCTATTAGCAACACCTTGTACTGAATTGGACCCAGTGGGACCCATCATCTTTCTTCTCCGTTCTGATGCTCTGGTTGAACTTCAGCAGGTCGTCCTGACCATGTCCATATGCCTAAATGCACATACAGTGCTTAACAAACGAATTATTCCACCACCCAGGGTGAGGTGTTTGCCACCACTGCTCTGATCATCAAAATATATATCTGTAATGGTTAAGCCGCCTGTATGTACAAACTCTTTAATCAAAATATCCCCAATGCTAAATTATAATTATTGTTGTTTTCATGAACTTTAAAATGTACAAAAAAAACCCTTAAAATAGCTATTGTTAAATTCCAGTTATTTCCTGTCATTCATCAACAGAAAAATATGTTTTAGTGGCTGGATGTCATGGCTGTATGTCATTAATTTCTGACTTCTCAGAGAATGCCAGTGTTCTGGCTCAAATTTGGTTATAACAAGTCAAGAAGAAGAAGAAGAATTCCTTTATTAATCCCTCAATGAGGGAAATTACATTTTTTTCACTCTGTTAGTATATATATATTTTTCAATTGCACATTACACACACAAGTCATGAAACACATGCACATGCATGAGAGGTGTCAGAGTGAGGGAGCTGCCCCTTATCCAGGCGCCCCGAGCAGTTGGGGGTTCGGTGCCTTGCTCAAGGGCACCTCGGCAGTGCCCAGGAGGAGGAACTGGCACCTCTCCAGCTACCAGTCCACTCTCCACATTTTGGTCCGACCTGGACTTGAACTGGCGACCCTCCGATTCCCAGCCCAAGTCACTACAGACTGAGCTACTGCCGCCCCAAGTCAAGTCAACTTGACTTGACTTGAAGTCAACTTCATTTTAAATTACAAATTTGCCTCGTAGGGCTTAACCATCTGTACAGGGAAAGGTGAATTCAGTTAAAATTCCTCATTCCTGTTCAAAATGGTGAAGCATAGGGAACTCAGTGAGGAAGAAAGAGTCGAATTAAAGCTCTTCATAGAGTTGTTATGCACTGTACCTAATGAAGTGGCCAGTCAGTGTGAGTGTGGCAGTAGACCAAACAAAGTGATTTCTAACCTTGTTGTTTCTTCTCTGGTCTCAGGTCAGTCGGTGGAGGCTGCCAGTGATTTGGGCCTGGCTTACATGAAGTCCAGGGTGGACGGGCTGGGGGGGGTGGTGACCGTGGACCCACAGGGCCACTGGGCCGCTCGCTTCTCCAGCAGGCAGATGAGCTGGGCAGCAGTCCAGAAAGACATGCTGCACTATGGCCTGTACGCTGGAGAAAACCTGACCCGAAGCATCGATGAAACACTCCACTGACCACAAGTTTCACATCTTCAAGCTGAAAATTTTGCACAGAATCAAGAGGATTAATTGTTCTTAACACAAAGGTATTCTGATGGATAATCATTGTCAAAAATGATTATTATTGACCTCTGTTAATATATTGTTTTATTGATTGTGTTATAAAACAAAAGTTTGATTCATAAAGTTTGGTGAAGAGATATAGCTGTCTCAAAAAGTATTCAACAAATTAAAACTCAACGTTTAAATTGCACTAACATTGTTACAGAAGCAGTGAAATTGCCATATGTTATTAGAACATTGCTAAATATTTTCACCTAATTTCCTTTTATATTTCCAATTGTATTGACCTGAAGTGCAGAAGAGGATGTTTGGTACATGAAGTAGTTAATTTCACCTTTTTACGATGAGATGTTCAGGAGTATATAGTATTTGGTCGTAATTTTAAAAACTATATGAAAAGGAAATTGATCTTGCATTTCTTTTTTCTTTTTTTTTTTTAATCAGAAATATTTTCAAATCAAATTTAATAGTAGTATTTTTTGCTAGAGATGTTCAAATGACGGGGGCACGGTGGTGTAGTGGTTAGCACTGTCACCTCACAGCAAGAAGGCACCGGGTTCAATTCCTCGGGCCTTTCTGTGTGGAGTTTGCATGTTCTCCCCGTGTCTGCGTGGGTTCTCTCCGGGTACTCCGGCATCCTCCCACCATCTAAATTAGCTTAATTGGCTAATTTAAAATTGCCCGTAGGTGTGAATGTGAGTGGTTGTCTGTCTCTATGTGTCCTGTGATGAACTGGAGACTTGTCCAGGGTGTACCCTGCCTTTCACCCTAAGACAGCCGGGATAGACTCCAGCCCCCTCGTGACCCTGTGTGAGGATAAGTGGTAGAAAATAGATGGAGGTACAAATGACTTCATAAGACAAGAATATGCACTCTATGAATGAAGAGCTGAAAAATCTGAACAGTGTTTCTCATCTTATCATGTATTATCTTTTCTGTGGCATTGTAAGCTGAAACGCTGCTACCACTCCAGTATACGTATATGAAGTGCAGCTGATCTGACATGTTGTAAAAACAGAGATTCTTGACAATAAATGCCTCTAATCTCTGACCATTGTGAGTTTCATGCTTCATTTACCCATTGTGTGTGTGTGCGTGTGTGTAGTTCTGACTGCATGTGTTTATCTCTTGGCTCCACTAGATGGTGCTGTTGAAATACACTCAAACAAAAAGTGTGTGACTATGATATTCTATAATAATTATTATTATTTAGACAATTCTTTATGCTGCAATTTCATAAATAAACTTGTGGTGGTATTTCTATTCATGTCCTTGTTGGGAGACTTTAGGTCCTGGTTATGTCTGGAGCAGGAAGTCTCAGCATCATGTGATGACCCACATTATGGCCATACTTTAAACAATCAGTGCATCTGTGAGATTTGATAAGAATGAAGACCACGTCAGGTGGTTGACTTTTAAATATGTCAAAGCAGAGAGCGCACAGTTGACAGCTTGACATTTAAAAGAATATTCTGCAGGATTCCCCCAGAAACAGGGCAGCCCATAGGCTCATACAACAGTATTTCATCTCAGTCATGGATAATGATGAAGTGTGTGGTGGTGTCTATGTCTGCAGAAGCCTTGCCCTCTGCCTGTAATGTTGTAGACACAATATTTTTATCTTAAATATTTGTTTTAAACTAATATTTGTAGTAGCACTTACAGTGTATTATAACAGCTTTTGATTTGATTTGATTTTTTTATGATTTGTTACTTTTCATATTATTATGCGAAAACCTCCAAAGCTTGACTCACAATTTCCCCCAAGATGGTGACGGGTCAACCATCATCTCAATATGTGAAATGAAATAAAAAGAAATGGCAATTTTGCACCTTCCTCTTCTGGGAATCAATGTTTGTTTGCATTTTTATGATGTTTTGATTCGGTGCCTCAAATAAGGTCAGTGGTTAAGAAATGTTTGCTGCAGAGCTTACTTCTGCAATCATCCAAAAGCCAAAAAAATAACTTTTTAGCAATGCAAACTTCCTTACAGAAATATGTCATCCCTTATTGTTGCTTAGTTATGAATGAGATTCAACCTGTTTGCTTCCTTGCTGAGGAGTGGAAATAAACCTGCTTTAGTTCTGCGAGGGGACGGAAATTCACTTGTTGCTGCATAACCTGGTCGACCTTTGAGATCACAATCAAAATGCCATCTTGTTTTGTGACATTATTTCTGCTCTGACTTCCCTGTGCTCCAGTCTGTGCTTTCTCATCTATTCTCCGCTGCTTCTAACAGATCAGTGAAATTCGACCTACAGCTCCTCTGCTCGCCCTCCTTTGTGTCTCCTCTGCCGTTTGCATTCTCATGTATACGAAACACACATTTGCTTAGACGTGCAAACACTGCCTCTCCAAACTCCCATGGCCTCCTTCAGTCATATGCTACATAAACTGTCTGGCTTACAGAGCATCAGCTATACTGAAATTGTGTTGTTTTCACAATTGACAGATCTGATCTTGTTCTGTCGGAGTCTTGTACTGTTTTCTGCTGTTTATCACTGAGCGTTAAAGTGCACTGATGTGGCACTAAGACCTGATTGTTTTTTTAACCTGCTAGATTGACTGTCTGAAGCTGTTTCAGGAAACATTAAATACTTAAAACACAAATGCTCCATGACTTTTTTGACTAAGTGCAGTTCAAAAAAATGGATATATGTGTAGATTTAATATGGATATTTTTTGATGCATACTGACTTCCTCTCTATGTGGCCTTTCTTTGCACTTCTTAGTTCACGATTATATGAATTACGCACAAACTGATTTAGTGAGAAATATATGAATTACAGCTTATTTCTTTTGTAGGTAGGTATAGTTTCATACTGTGGCTGTTTTGATCTGTCAGCTACAATGAAGCCTACCAGTCTATTTTACAGTAAACTGTGATGGTAGGTAACGGTCGGTCACACATGACACCTCTGCTTTGAGTGTCAACTCTTTCTCTTAATTCACAAGTCCTTCTGGTGCTTTGAGTATAAACACTTATCCTTCAACCTCGAGACATTTCATCAGCACCATAATACCAGTACATTTCTGCTCTAGTTTGTACCCAAAACAAAGCAATAATGAGGGTAGTGGAAAAAACAAATGTGCACTGTCATTTTAGTTTAAAAGAATATGGTGTGTGTGTGTGTGTGTGTCCATGATCTGCAGTATATGTGAGAGAGCAGTTTGAGTTTTCATCCTTCAGAGTGAGGAGTGAAGTGAGGACATTGGGGTCGGCTCTCCCTCCTCCAAGGGGCCAGTTCAGGGTGGAGATTTGTGCCTGCAGGGTTACCCAGACAGCACACAGGGCTCGGACAAAAGCTGTCCAACCTTGAATGGTCCAAGTGGGACATGGCAAGTGTCACATGGGCCAACGTGACCTTTGTTTACTTACATTACATGCAACAGTTTATTCTGGACTGCTTTGCTATAATGTGGCTACATTATTCCTCATGGTATTGTGTTGTTTTTTCTCCAGTTGTTATGTAACAACAATATTACACAGTCTACAGTCTAGAGTCAGTGACAGAAGAAATATGCAAGGTGCACCAGGAAGCTTAAGTATGTAGATTCACCTTGAAACATTTAAGTATCTAGAGTTTAGATAGTTAAATATTTCCTGGTGCACCTTGCATAGTTCTTCTATCACTGACTCTAGATTGTAGAGCCATTCAGAACAGACTCATAGCGCAGGCACAAATTTCTACAGGTGTGTAGTTGAGATCAAGCCCATTGCTTGCCACACCCAAATCATCACAAGATGGTCTGTATTTCATGGAAGAAGAGCTACTGTCATCTGGTTGCTAACTTGACAGTGCAACGCATTAGTAATACAATGGCGGGTGCAGTACAGTTGCTCACTGTAACTTATGTGTAGGCTGTTATCCACTGACATCCGAGGAATAAACTGCTACCATTTTAATTTGTAAGTAAGCAGCACAGTAGCTTAAAGGAGGTTGAGATAAACCCTTGCAGAGTGAAGCAAGAGCCTGACTGACATGACAACCCCTCACGAACATCACACACAATTTAACAATTTCCTATAACTTTTTAGGGAACATTATTTGAGATTTAGGTGCATAAAATGGTCTCATATATCTAAGGTCAAGGTTTTGGTTAGTGTTATGTTTCAGAATTAAATGTGGTCAAAAGCCGGCTTTGTGGGTATATCAAAAATGAGCACCCCTTTACATAACCAGCACACCACCAGCTGGAGAATGTGTGCACATAAAAGGAGACATGCTACTGAGACATTGTCAGGTGGTCTGAGTGGAATGAAAAGGACATCAGCATACAGTTGACCTCCCAACAGTCAGCAGTGTGGAGGTTGATGCAGCATCTGCAAGGTGAGATTAGGCCCAGCTAGCCTTTCCACACTGGTGGGCATTTAGGATATGTACAGGCTTACTTGTACAAGTCTGTGCACTGTAGATGTCCTCACATAGGCTTATACAGAAAGTAGGAAACATACATTATGAGGTTTGTTCGGGGATGCATGTTTACAGAATGAATTAGCTTAGAAAGGTTAACTTATAGTACAAACAATTTGTGGAAAGTATGTACACATGCATGTATTGTCAGTCTGTGACTGTGTGCAAGGTGAGATTTGGTCCGCTGTCCTACAGCTTCCTGCTGGGTCAAACAGCACATAAGTAGATGACATAGTACCGGAGGTTAAATTATTGCTTTCGTAATAAAAGCATAGAGTTTTCTATAAAAATGAACACAAGCACTTTTTAAGGAGTATTATCAAATGATTAGAAATTAATTGTACTGTAAAAACACTTTAAAGCAAAAATATTAATATCTTACATTTTTACGTAATATTTTACTAATGTTGGCTTTTATTGTGAAACTGTTTACCGGAAACAGACTATTATTGTGGCTAATCATGTTGAGCTAACTGCACTGGTCATTGAAAAGGGGGCCGGACTCTGTCCAGTTTTCTTCCTACAAAAACCTCCAGAGTTAGCGACGGACAGTATTAAGACAGACAGAAGAAAGTAGGCTTCAGAAATCCCAAGTTAAGTTTTTTTTAAAAAAAGGTATGAACTTGTCCCATTTCTTGAACTTTAAATATGTTTCTCATCATGAAGTTCACCCCTGGAGTCGCTGAGGACAAGTGACCGGCTGCATCGACGCAAGACTGCGTTTATTTTTTGTTAATTATTTAAGCTCTTAAGGAATGGTCGCTGGTATTTAAAATCATCCTGAAATATAAATAAAGCAACAAAACTGATCCGCTGTCTACAACAGCTGTCCGCAGGGAAGTGCACTTGGTGAGTAAACTTACCTCCGTACTGGTTCCGTTGTCTGCTACAGGGGCGTACTGTTATGCCGAACTCCTATCAGAATTGAATGAAGCCTAAATTAAATATATATTTTAGCACAGTTGCTTACATAAAAGAACAAATATTAAGGTATTGCTTGTGATAAAATACATCACTCTTAAATTCGGCACAGATACAATATCAAAAAGAACCACTAATGTTGACAAAATATAAGAAAATTAAGGACGGGTTCATCTGTCTCACAGTTTAAATCATCCACAAACTAACGTTCCGCTAACCAAGGCGGTCAAGCGATGTCAGAACCAGAGAGGGAGGTTTTAATGGTGAAAGTGCTGTTTAGTGAGTACCTATAAGCCGAATATGCAAGAAGACTCATTATAGCTTTTAAACACTCTTTCTTCCGCTTTATCTGGTATAGAAGGACACTTACAATCAATAAAACCTAAATTGATAGATTTCTGTATTAAATTCAAGTAATGCATTTGAATTCAGGCTGCTTTTATTAACTGTGCTGATTGTCAGGTGTTCTGCATGATAAAGAATAACTGTAAGCCCATAGAGCATTTCAGAATATAAAAAAACTATAGGGCTATCAGTACTTTTAATCATAGCAACTCACTGTAAATAATACAACGCCTGACTAATTTCATAGGAACAGCCATGTTGGTCGAGACACTAGCAGTAACTACAGGAGCAAGAAGTGTTCAGATTAAACAGAGCCATTTTTGAGACAATAGTTCATTTTTTATATAACAGAGACAAGAATATATAGGCTAGTGTCTGTGTGTAGCATTAAGTTTTGAATTGCAGTTCTTAGTTGCACCATTTTTGAAATTCAAATAGGCTACTCGAAAAAGAATGTGAAGTAATTGGGGCATACACTAATTGAATATGTCTTTAAATTTGAGAAGTCAGTATAACAGCAGAATAACGGGGAGCAGAGGAAGATAAACTCATCTAAGGTGAGGCTCGACTGTAGAATATACCAGTAAGTAGCTTAGGATCCTCTAAGAGTTAAAAAGCCATAGTAATATTTTTTAGCATATTGTTGGTTGTTTTTCTTGTGATAATCACCAACCAGATGTCAGAGTTCAACCGTGTCTTGTCGGTTGCCCCTAGATCACTGAATAGTCAACTTTTAAGTTTTGAGTACATTTTGAGGAGGTAATCAGTAATTTGTCGTGGGTTGTATATGAATGTGACCCCCTCAGCCCTGCCTATTCATCCGTCTGTTTCCTCCCTTGGGAAGATGGTCTGTTTGTTTCCCAGGCAGAATGAGTGGAAGACTGGGGCAAAGGCTTTTCACAGAGAGACAAGTAATACTCCAACAGAACCAACCCTCAAAGAAGGACATCAGCTTGTCGGCCAATGAACCTGCTAGGTGGGGTGTACATGGATGCCAAAATCATGCAGGCGATCATTGCTCAGGATGTGGATGTTAGGTGGAAATAGTTGGAAGGCGTTATTTCTGTGTCATGCTTCAGTCACCCTGCTAAAATTAGGCCTACTTTTGTTGTTTAACTTTTCATTAAAAGCTATTTTGCCGGTACTGTGCTTTTCAATTTAATGTAAAGGTTTAGCATTTAGCAGCAGAGCTAATTATCATCTGGGTTCATTCAGATGTCATCAGTTTGTTAACTCAAAAAAATGAATATGCATCATCTCAATCCGGTGCTGCATCTACACCAGTGATTTACAGCAGTTTTAATACCCTGCAGTGTGTTGTTACACAGGAAGTCCTTTAGGTTGTGTGTGTACAGTAAGTGTGTGTGTGTGTGTGGTTGTTTGTGTTGATCCAGGCCTCTGAGCTCTTTGTGTTTGAGGAGGGGTCTCCGGCCTCGCATGGCTGACCTCAGGGTTGCCATGGAGACAACGGGAACGACTTCCTGAATTCTCGGCCCATCCCGCAGTACATTATAGAGCAGAGATCTGGAGTCCGACTCAAAATGGGAGTAAGGGGGAAGAAAGGGAGGGAAAGCAAAGTTTCTGCTTTGGTGGAATTATTCGTTCTATAAACATGCACAAGTTAATAAATAATGCAACAATGAGCGGGATATGTCAGAAATGCAGTAGAGCCATATGGAGCCAGATTTAAACAAAAAAAAACTTCTGACTGTCTTGGTTTTTTTTGTCTATCTTCCATTGTTTTTTTTCTGTTCAAGCCACATTATTCTAATTCACTGGGCTGCTTTCCTTTAGTTATCAAACCATAGTAATGTAAAGCAGGTTCAAAGTTAAACTTAACCACAAGTAGTTTGTGTAGTCTGTTAATGTATGTTGTATTTTTCATTAATAGTTTACGTGCAACAGTGGCTCAGATTGCACAAAAATTAGTGCTATGATGTTGGGTTTCAAAAACTGTGTTAGGAACTGTGGTTAAAAACAGACCCCACTGTTCTGATGACATAAAAAAATAGTTTTTACTGCTTTTTACTCATACGGTGGTGTGTTCTCCTACTTATCATGGTAGGTATCCTATCATCAGATTCTTGCCAATACTCAGCCCTATCAATCATCTTAATTACTGCAGCTGTCTTCATAATCTATAAAGTTATCTATAACATTATTAAAGTAATAATTGGACATATTTGGGGGAAATGTTTTTCCTTATATGATTTATATCCCTCTTGTGTATGTACTGTATATAAGATTGGATCTGGACAGGGTTAGCCTAGCTTAGCTTAAAGACTGGAAGGAGAAAAAACTGCATGTTTGGCTCCTTCCAAAGTTTAAAAATCAGTCTATCAGCACTTGACTGATGCTCAGTTATTAACACATTGTCAAATTTGTTACTAGCTGTTTTAGCTTTAGCTAAGCTAGCAAGGCTAATCCTCCCTCAGCTCTGTAAGACAGGCGTCAATCTTCTTATCTCACTCTCTGTATAACAAAAAAGTATTTTCATAAATGTTGAATTTATGTAAACATAAAACATTTGATGGTAGAATGAACTAATACGTGAAATCTGCTCAGAAGCATGCCTGTTGGTAACCCATTCACTGAGAAACACCAGAGGTTTATTATCAACTTTTCCAGCAGCATTGCTGAACATAGTTTCCAGCGAGCACCTGGTACTCTGCACCCGAGGGTGTTGAGGGACATTAACTCACTGGGTTTTTGTCCTTTAGGAGTCAACGGTGTTAATAATCAGTTCTGGTTTCACGGGCCACCAGCTCAGTTAGTATTTGGGACCCTGATTGGAATATCCACCGGTCCGTTAAACTGCTGACAGAGACTGATACACAAGGTCAACCCACCAGTGGAGGAAGGGAAACTGCAGGATCTGTGCTATCAGATAAAGAATGGAAACTTGTTGAAAAACTCCAGCTACACACACACACACACACACACACACACACACAAACACACACACACACACACACACACACACACCAGTTAACCCACTAATGCAGAGGTCGTACTCACTGGCGAATGTTAGTGAAGATTAGAAGTAATCTAATTATGAAGTCAAGGGCACAGATTACACTTGTTTGACTTGGATTTGTGTATCACCGAATGGTTTATCAGTGTCAGTCTGGTAATTTGAGGATGGTTGTTGAGGGAAAAGTGACCTGACTTGTCTGAGAAATGTTGTGGAAAATCACAGAACATGTAAATGTGAAGTCTACTAAGATGAGGAGTGACTAGTGGAGCGGAGGTTCAGATCAGGACTCTATGAACCGGAGAACTGACTCACCTGTCACACTGCAGTAGTCAGCAGCGTTAACAAGTTCCCGGTGGAGGTCAAGGAGTGAGCAGATGTTTATGTTGAGCTCTGAAGGAATGCTTGTACTGTACGTTGCATTTATCAGATAACATGCTCATTCTCCTCTGCTGAGTCCCTTTAGCTTTGTGACTACAGGATTTGGTTTATCATTTATGATTTTTTTTTTAATTTACAGGGACACACTTTTTAGAAATTTATTAGGAACCCAGGATGTTTTTGCCCCAAGATAATAGCAGAAACTATAAAACAACACAAGCTTCAAAAGTGCCAAAATCTGTTCAACAACATCGACATTAGTTTGGGATCTGAGGCCTTGCAGCAGTTGCATGTTGCATGAGTCTCCTTTGCAGAAAGGATCAGGCAAAAGGCTCATTAACACAATTTATTAACTAAGGAAATCTTGATTAATTAGCCATTATTTTTGCTCTTTTTTATGCCAAATGACTTGTTTCTTAATTTTATGAGCACACAATATATAAAGTGTGTGATTCGTGGAACAACTCAGTTTCACAGATCCTCCTTATAGCTAAGAGCCTCTTTGGTCGAGGACAGCCCTGTTTTTAATGCGACATATCCAGTCTTGTTGCTGTTTTCTGGTAACGTCAAAGTAAGTTTACAGTTTGGATTGGGTTAGAAAACCAATGAGAAGAAATGGATCATTGGCACTGAAAACAACACCACACGTGGAGACTCTCCCAAAAAAAACATGATTGTAATCCAAAAGAACAATGTATGAAGTATTGTGCTTTAAGCTCTTGGGTGATGAAAGAGAAAGAAAAGAGAGTGGACTTCAAAGGTTCAGTTTGGCACAAAACACAGCTGGAGGTCATCTGCAGTGCCAGAACTCTTGATATACTGTACGTTTAATGGTGTTTAACCTGGCACACTGTGGCTCTCTCATTGTGCTGCTGTCTAAGTGCCTCTTGAGTGGATGAAAGAACACACAGACATGGTGCTCGCCGTACTTTAAAGGTTTCCTCTGGAGCAGTTTTAAACATGGATCCATCACCATTGAATCCACCGTCGCCTTGGTGTGTTTACTGTACACAGATCAGACCATGATAGCCTTGGTCTTGCAACAGTGACAGTGGTAGTAGTGGTAGTAGTTGTGGTGGTTCTTTAAAAGTTTCTTTTCTCCACAACACCTCTTTGAACGGGACAGCTGAGAGCATCAGCAGGAAGCAGGGATTAAGAAAAAATTACACTTACCAGTGCTGACAAAGATCACCAGTTAACTTCTCATTTTAGATTAGATTCATGTTGTCACACATCACAAGTACAACGTAACAAACACAATTTGTTTAATCTGGATTCAATGCAACAGCAATACACATTTGTCAGATGGATAAACTTTAAGGCACACGAGGTAAGTTTTGCACAGATTAGCTGTCTCACCCCATTTATAGCCCTTTATTCTAAATTAAGCTATGCTGATCCATAGACATGGCCGATAGCGATTCTCTCACAGAATTAAAGGAAATGCATGTATGTCCAAAAATGTTGAATGATTCCTTTACTTGCAGTTCTTTTCATGTACATCAGGGCTGCACGATATTAGGAAAACGCGATAACGTTGTTGAATACTGCAATGACAATATTATATTTATTGATTTCATTAACTCTTTGAGTGCCATTGACATATTTCAACGTCAAAGTGGTTTTTCAGCAGCAGGTCACCGATCTCCCGCAGCCCGTGAGTAATTTTAGGGCTTCTGGGATTTGTAGTCGGAGCATAAAGAGACGGTATACACCACAGAGATCAAAGCAGGAAGTGGAAACGATCGAGATTAGAGAGCAAAACAAACAATCTGGAGAAAGTGGCATTTTTGGTGAATGTGGCCTCTACTCTACAGCTGATAAAACAAGAATGGAACAAGATAAAAACAAACATTTTTTTTCATGATGAAATAGAGAGTCTCTTCTTTCATTTGAGCTGTTCAGTGTTTTCAGAGACATGGCACAAAATATTCTGTGGGTCTTGAAATATGACTCAAAATGGGCAAAAACGCTGGCACTCAATGAGTTAATGGAGTTCTGTTGGACTGTTTTTTGACGAAGTTAGCAGGTTAGCTTTTGTTAACATTAGCTTTTAGAAAGTCTTTGTATGGATCTTTGAAGTTGTGTTGCAGGTTGCGATGGAAATAAGTGTTCAGCATGACTTGCATAGCACCTGTGCTTACAACATGTCATCTCCATTGTATCCAAAGTATTACAAAATAAGAGACTTGCTGTTCTTTTTAGTATTGCCCACATTTTCTGTTTGTCCCCTTCCTTCAGCTGTCACGACTGCTAACTTCGCTTCGTTTCCTTGCACTCCACCGTCTCAGTTACTAGCATGCATGGGGGGGGTTAAATCTAGAGCGCTAGCGCTGCCTCTGATGGGCCAGTTATATTACATATAAATGTGGAGCGTCAGTGCCTGTCACACAGAACACATTCATCTCAGTTCAAACTGTTTTTTTGTAATATGCATATCAAAATGGCAGTGAATTTTTGCTATATTGTGCAGCCCTAACAAACATGAGATTTCCACAGGGCCTGAAAAAGTCCGCTTACTATATGTATACGTAATAGTTTAGCAGAACTAAAATTTAACTTGTGTTGGAAATTAACTTTTTTGTCCACCTGCCTTTGTTGTTGGTGGATTTCAGCCACTCAATAGATCACCAATCATATGTTTGTTTGGTTGGTTGGTTGGTTGGTTGGTTGAAAAAAATCCAGCAGCCTCTTGCATATTTTTTTGGCGACTGGTGCTATTATCCAACCTTGAGTTTAAACCCTGACATGCTGAATGTCATGCTAAACTCAGTTCAAAAATAGGACGCTGGTCATTTTGTTCTCAGCTTTTGAGAAGAAAAAATCATCGCAGATAATTGGTTATTCACTCGCTATTTGTCCAAACCAAAATGCCACCTTCGTTCTGGCAGCGAGCGGTGTCAAGAGTTGAGATTTTATCGAGCCGCAAGCTGGATCGCAACGGAAGCAAAATGGAAAAAGTGTCCCTTAGTCATGCACTGCCAGGTATGTACTTTAGCTGATAAGAGTGGCCTGATTTTTGAATCACATTCAGCTTTGGCATTCACAGTGTATAGCAGGGAACAGCACCATTTATATTCTTAATAATAACATACTGTACAAAGTACTTTAAGTTTTAGAAATAAAATGTCCATGCGTATAGCTCCAGATACTTTAAGACTATCGTTTTACTGATTTATCGCACCTTTTATTTCCAAAAATTTGGTTCAATTCAGACACTTTCTTTCTCACTGAGTTCACTACGCTTCACCATTTTGAACAGGAGTGAGGAATTTAAACTGAATTCACTTTTTTTTTCTTTTTTTTTTAATTTGAGCTGAGAAGTCAGAAATTAATCAAGAATAACATACAACCACTGTTGTCTACTTTTTTTGTAAAACAGAGAATTTGAAAATTTGTGGAAAACAACAATAATTATATTTAGCATTCAATCATTCTGACTAAAGAGTTTGCACATACTGTCGGATTACATTGTGTGTCAGTACATTTGAAGGTTTTGCATTTAAATCATTTTTTTAAGTGTAGGAAAGTGGTCAACACACAAATAAATCAATTTAATTGTTCTTTATTTAAGTCTGTGAAGTAATGTTGTAGATTCAGACCTGTAGCAGGACTAGAAGTTAAAGAGTACACCTGCTTTTATTTCTGCTGCCATCGTCTTCTTTTTTTCCCTTTGCCTCTCTCTCTCTCTATCTTTCTCTTCGCTCTGTGTGTTCGCCTGTTGCCAAGCGTTAAGAATCTGGGGAATGCAGGATTGCAATGTTCTGATAAAGTTTGCTTTGTTCCCCGAGTGACCTGAGAGAGAGAGAGAGAGAGAATATCTTATTCTCAGACAGTAATGGAGACATACATTGAACACAGTCAAAAGTACAATTCTCGAACCATTTCCGCATCATCCCACCATCCATTAGGAGTACTGACAATAGACCGCCTGGAGTTAAGAGCGTTCGTACAACACAGGACCACGAGTCAAGATCTCTCAAGGCTTCAGGGATTACCTCAAAGGCATAGCAGAGATTTGTGATTTCTTTCAACTCTGTGATTTTCTGCCACTTTGTTCTGGAGTGGAACATTTTAGACACAGAGGGGAAGTAAATACTCGAGTATGTTGACAACAGTTGAGCAAAACTTTTGCCAAGACTAGATAGATAGATATTATCAACACTGTTGAGGTTCAGGTTGTTCTTTGTGAAGATGAAAGCCTGTTAGCTTAGCTTAGCACAAAGTATGGAAACAGGGAAAGGACAAGATTGACTCAGTCCTTGTTGGTTATTTACAAGGACATTGTTGTATGAAAATAAAGACTCTTTCCTGTTCCTGAAGTTCTCCTTTTTCCACTGAACCCTCTGATGATGAAACCAAACTCATACTGTTGCCTCGCCCTTATTCTCATTAAAAACATCAGCAGAATTTCAAGCATCTCATTTCCTGTCTGGTTATGATATCCCTGGGTCACCTTCACCTGCGATAGGTAGACAAAAAAAAACAAAACAGAGGAGTAATTAACCTCTTAAAACCCAAGCTCTATTGTTTAATAAGTATAAAAAAAAAGCAAATATCATTTATTGACATGATGCAGGTTTTGGGAAAATATTTGTAAATCAATTTTATAGTGTATAAAACCCAAAATGTGATGTTCAGGCACCTGGATGCTAAGTCTTAAAGAGGAGGTTAAAGAAATATTCTGATCTTTCTTGAAGAATATGTAGTTTTTGTGCTAATATGATACTTAGGATCACCTTGGGAATTAATACTAATGTATTTTGCAGGGAAGATAGTCACCAAATATAGAGCAGTTAAAGCCAAACCTGCAAGTGTCAGGAGCTCCAAGTGACTTTGAGATTCTAGTTTCATTCAGTTTCAGTACATGTTGGTTGAATAGCGCTGCTGGCTTTACATTAGCTTGTCACTTCAGTCCTTTGTTAGTGAAGGAGAGGGAGGGAACGGGGGAGAGACGGCATTCCTGTCTTTATCTCGGCGCAGGACACGCATGTGATTACATGCTTTCTAGCTCACACACATACAAAAGCACATTCATGCTTATGCTTACAAAGACATGCAAACTCTCTCTGTCCGTCTGACACACACACACACACACACACACACACATAAAATAAGTTATCAAGAGCAGCTTGTGAGGTCCATGTCTTCCCTCAAGCCTTTAAGTTAGTCCAGTCACACAGCATGGCAGTCACAGGTGTGTGAAGGAGTTTGTAATGTAAACAGATACTGTGTGTGTGTGTGTGTGTGCATGTGTGAGTGTGTGTGAGTGAGTGTGTGCGTGTGTGTGCGTGTGTGAATATAAAGAAAAAACGAGTACGGCAGAGGGAGGAGGAAACAGGAAGTGAGCGTTTGGGTCGGGGGATCGGGGTCAGAAAGGGCACCATGGGAGTCCTCCACGTTCATCTGCGTGTGAAAAAGTAATTAGATCTGTGTGTGTGTGTGTGTGTGTGTGTGTGTGCGCATGTGCGTGTGTGTATGCAGAACTCTGGGAGTGTGTATGATGGCTAAACAGAAAGGCAGAGCTGTGTTTACATGGTAAATATATGTGTGTGTGTTGGGAGTTAAGGTTGTGGAATGTCACATGCTGATTGAATGCTTACTGGACAACAAAGCCAGGGAGAGAAAACATGGTGGAAACTTTGTGCTGTGTGACCTGCTGCTCTTGTCCTGCAGGGGTATTAAAAATATAATAATAATACATAGGTTTTTAATGAATACCTAACCCCCCCCCCCAAGCCACTTTTTCAGCTTAAAACCAACAAATATGGTTACTTTTGTGGTGTTTACTTCACTTAACACTGATAATTAGTAAAAGAAAAAAAAAAAATCCTGTCCTGTCATATAAGAAAAATACTCTCTCCTGTTCCTGCCTGACCAACCCTGTGATGATAAAGTGGATCATTCTCAGTACATGATGTGAACTAGATAGCTTTAGAAACAAGGCTTAACTCTTGATCTCATTCACTGATTTGTTAGTGCAAGGATTTCACGAACAAAAGCTGCGTCTTAGGTGTGCAACATGTGGATAAAATCATAAAACCATAGATCTAAGAGCGTCACACAGCTTTCATTTTTATACATATTTTGTTGTGGGTTTGAAAAGGACAGCACCAGTGTGAATTTGCAGTCATTGTGTACTTTTGTGTGATGATGGATTATTAGTTTGAGACTAAGAACAGACGGCAGGAAGAGTGGAAGTGACAGGCAGGAAAAGTCACAGGATTCCTCCAGGATAGTTGTGCAATTCATGTCAGTACTATATCCATTCTGATATGTTATATAATCTGTTCGCTCTGAACAAAAAGGATTCACCAACTGGGGTTTGATAACGTCACTGGCATGTAAAGTTTTTCACCTGTTTCACTAAATAAAACATTAAGATGACCTTTTTTTTTTTTGCATGTGTGTGCTCACAGGTGCTCCATCCTGTCCAGGCCGGTTGGCAGTCAGGGCTACTGTAAACATCCTTGACTGGAAGCTGGTGTTCGGTTCTGGGGCTTTCAGTCGGATGTTTGCAGCAGCCAACTGCTAGTACCATCACTATGCTTCACCTGCTGTGCACAGACAATGGTAAGTACTGCCGCTTGAAAGAATGGTTACTGTTCCATGATGGTTTTACACAAACTGGGCTTTATTTTCATATTTCAGTTATATAAGTTGTGATAACATTACCGTCATAAGTAGTTGCTCTCTTGTTTTAGGTTTGGCTGAGGTGTAGGTAGGTGGAGGTGTATATGAGGAAGCTGGTGAATAATTATGTATTGCGGCTGAGACAACGACCATTAGGAAAGAAAAATAGAAAATAAAGAAACATATTAAATTTATATATATATTTATATATATATATATATATATATTAAATGTAAAGCATCTGAGTATTTAGAAAAGCACTATAGAAATTAAATGTTTGTGGTAAATCTACTGTACGACTTCAGTTATATTAAAATGCAGAAAGTAAAAATAATAATTAAAAAATAATGAGAATTTCCTGCTTAATATCGTAAATTTGCAACTTTATTCTCGTAAATAATTACTTTATTCTCGTAAATAGTTTTTAATCAGTGTGGCTCTAATACTCCTAATACAAAATGTACCTTAGAAAAAATATGTGAAGATCTAATAACCAAGATAGATGAGTAACCAGTCTATAAATGTATAAATAAGCAACAGTCCAGATGGAAAAAGTCAGCAAATCAACAGCATGAAGGAAGAAAATGGACCACCTGGTGTAGAGATGAGAGACATTTTGCACATTAATAAATAAAAGCCTTGCCGATGTATGTAATGAGAGAGTTGCAGTGCTCTCACAGTATTATTGCTGACTCTGAGTCAAACCTTGTGGCCAGCGAGGCGCTACAGGTGGTCTTTCTATTGGTCGGCTGCCACTGGTGAAAAATGGTAGCTTTTCTTTTACGGTCTGTCTCTAACCACAGTCAGAATTCAGTAAAATCAAGGGCTTAAGAAACTTTAAACCAGTGGATTTAAGCAGTTAATTGTTATGTATCGTGCTTTCAATTGAAATATTCCTGTTTTTTCTCTAGTGGCTCTCAATCCTTTCAGCGCCTAGTTAATCTAATCGTTGGGGATGACTCAATACACAGCAAAAATAAATATGAATTAAAAAAAATCACAGAGGAACTGGAGGGAAAGGAAAAAGAGGATTCCCTGGAGAAACGGCTGGCAGTGATAGTCGTCTCCATTCAGGCCATTCAGTTCCCAGTGGACGGGAGAGGCTTCATCCTCTCCTGAGAGACGAGGAGGAAGGAGGGGAAAGAGGAGCGAGATAGGAACAAGGAGAAAGTGAGGAAGAGGAGGATGAACATGCAGGAGAAGAGAGAAAAAAATGGTCATTCCTGCAGGGTTTGGTCTGTATTTTTCTCCCTCCTCCTCCATCAGTGGAGTGGGTGTAACGTACACTAGAGGACCACAGACAGGGAAGGGAGGAAGGAAGGAAGGAAGGAAGCATTCTAATATTACAGACTCCCCCACCCCCTCATTCATCATACCATGAATGAAAACACGCTGAGCCTCTTGCAGTTTCTGTCTAAACAGTCTCAGCGTGCTTGAAAACGCAGGAGTTGAGCTCTGAAAGGCTCCTCATGACGCAGCAGAAAACATTTATCTGACGTCAGCAAATCCTGCATCAGCCTGAGAAACAATTAATCCAGCAGTGAGGAGAAGAAGAGTTCAGGTTAAAATTTCAAAACTTCAATACCACTGTTTCCTAAGCTGAGGGTCGGGATCCCAGCGAGGGTCGCTAGATAAAGCTTTCATGATAAGACTGGCCGGATAGGGAAGTAGATCTGTTACACAAAATTCTTTATTTTTTTCAGACTTAAATTAATATTATTTTTTTTTTTACTTTTCTTTTTTGGTAATTTAAGTTTTAGATTTTTTTTTATTAACAAATCCAAAACAACCTCAACAATGGAAAGAAAAAAAAAATGTAAACAAAAAAACAGAGAACCCTCTTAATTATTTGATGTCTTCAGGCCTATAAAAAATGAAATAAATATAAAAACAGTTAAAACATTGTTTCTTTTGTTGTTTGTTTTAAAAGGATATGCCGGTATTTTTAATCACTTCACTTTAATCTCTCTTTCAAGGTTGATTTGGATGCAAAAGTGTGGTTGACACTGAAATGCTAGCTATGGGCTGCTAAGGGCCGATGCAAACCTGTCCAAAACAACCCCTAAATGTTCGTTTTAAAAAAAAATGTGCAACTCACCGAGTGGTTCCAGGTGTGCACTGATGTTCCATATTAAATATTGAAGTGAATTTCAGCTTTTGTCGTGTTTTATTAGGCATTTTGTAAATTCCACAGATTTGTGTAGGAAGACTCAGTGAACGTTATATTACTACGCCACCGTAAAAGAAAAGTGGGGCTGCTTACGTTGTTGTTGTAGTTCTTTTGCTCGCTTCAGTACCGCTTAGTTATGGCGGTAATGCACCTCTTAGTTGGTTTGCCAACCGCCATTAAACCCCAAAGAAGAAGAAGAACAGGATGTACTATGGCTCAGCTATACCGGAGGCACTGTGCTGATGTGCTTTCTCCCTTCTGATTTGTGATTACACTGGAAAAAAAAAGAGACTGAAAATGGAACACGAAAGGTGGATTCTTGAGGAAGACCTCGATTTTGAGTTTGAAGGTCAAGGATACCGTTTTCAACCGGAATAAACTATGAGCTTCAGAGCAGACGTTTACACACGGTTGTGATGTATCAGAAAAAGTAGTTTGAGGATTTACAAAATGCCTAATAAAACATGACAGAAGCTGTATTTCACTTTAATATTTAATATGGAACATCGGTGAACACCAGGAACCACTCGGTGAGTTGCACATTTTTTTAAAACAAACTTTTAGGTCATTTTGGACAGGTTTGCATCGGCCCTTAGCAGCCCATAGCTAGCTGGTGCAGCCGATTTCTAAACGAGCCAAATACGTGATACAGGACCAATCTTCAAAATTTTGGTGTCAACCACGCTTTTGCATCCAAATCAACCTAGAAAGAGGGCTTAAAGTGTAAAATACCGGAATATCCCTTTAAGCTCAAAGCTCAGGCATACGCAAACTGTGACAAGTGGTCGTAAGTAGATACTGACACATCAGTATCACAGACACTTCACAAACCAATAATGCTGGCAGATGCTGCGTTATTACGTTATTCTTAATTTTGTTAAACTACACGTGTTTAAGTATAACAGGACACAGCTATGACATTTATTCTATTCTGAAGATATTGCCAGATCTCAATGTGCTTTTTAGAATCTCAACATTTTCCAGTACCAATGTTACGTTGACCTTTGACCTCTGAGTTCCAGGAAGTGTAAACATCCTACACTCTCGGCGTCTGCCCCCTGGTGGCCGGGAGTGGGAATGTTTATTCTGCCTAGCTCAGGAACTCAGCTCACAGCTGGAGAGGAACTTTTTATTTTTCTGTCACCTCACACAACAGAACGCTGTAATATATCCACTGCATTTCATTAATGTGACTTAACATTAATCACACAGGGATGCTGTGTGGAACAGGTGTATTTTTTTACTGAAAGTCCCTCATTATAAATCACACTTTTATGGGTTTGTCTTTTTTTCTGTGAGAATGAATGTTGGATGGATACACACGCACACACACACACACGCGCACACACACACACGTTTCCAGTACGTTTACCATCAACCAACAGCTGCTCCCCGTGTCACAAATTTTCCATTTGCGTCCATTAAAAAGGGACGTGAACAGCGTTCAGTTGAAGTCGATGCAGCCTGTGTAAATAAAGAGCTGGTGGGGTTTCAGCTGAAGGGTTCGGTGCAGTTCCTCTGACATCCTTTAGTTGGACTGCTGGGGAATGCATGCCATTCGGGACAGGAAATGGGGAGCGGCACGTCTCTGATTGGTTGGTTTCTCTGACTTGGCGACCTTGGTCATGGCTGTCCCACTGGGATAGGGATACACACACACACACACACACACACACACACACACACACACTTCAGAACGTGTGACAGAGTTGTCACTGTTCAGTGTTTGATTATTTCTCTGGGACAGATAATATCAATGCAGTGTGTGTGTGTGTGCGTGTGCGTGTGTGTGTGTGTGTTCTTTGGCATGTTAAGTGGTATTAGGAGGAAAGACGCACAGAGGAAGCAGAAACAGTGGGTGTTGCCTTTGTGTGTGTTATGAGCTAAAAATATATAATATGTAATAGATCCATAGGATGGGAAGATGTGGCTCAGTTCATTACTACACCTTCTTAGGTCAAGCAGGTTTGAGACTTGAAACGTATTTTTTTTTTACTCAGTGTGAACTTGAAAGGATGTGATTTCTGCTCACAAACACTAGAGGTCACACCAGCCGTACGTTAGACTGATGTCCATCAGGTAATCTGACACTTTCTGAGTCACAAATGGCACCTATTTATTGATATTAGTTCATATTACATTATTTTATTTGACATTTGTTTATCTGAATAACCTTAAATAAGTTACAGTTTAGTATTATTTTTATTTTAGGATTTAAAATGTGAGTATTGACAAACTTTTCTTCTGTACTGTCATTGAAACATTTTCTTCAAGGTCACTGGATACTGAGCAATAACATATCATATTAAAAATACATATCTAAACATATATAAAGTGACTCATGTTGAATATCATGTATGTAATACATATTTCCTTACTATATTGTTTGTGTTATAACCTGTTATTTTTTTCTTATTGCATGCTCTCGACTTTTTTTATCCTACCTCTGTTACTATATTTATTTATTTATTTATTTATTTTAATTTAAATTGGGTGTTTGCACTCTTTGCAGTTTGGAAATTGTTCCTGTTTTTGAATGGAAAAATAGAAAATAAAAGATGGAAACATGCATTAGCCATCTTGTACTTTCATTTAAAGATCATAAGAGAGTGAAAAATATGAAATATGCAGTGTGGGCTGTCAACACAAGGTGGAGCCATGGTGTCACAGTAGCACCATTCACAGCTGCACATATTCAGTTAGATGTTATGATGCCTGGCCGTCCTCTTCAAGATTGGGTAAAGTGAGTTATGACTAATAAATATTTGACTAGACTGGTTATTGCATGTGTCTCTCTCTGTCTGGATGGGCATGGTAATAATAATAATAGCATATTGTGCTATATGTTCTCCCTGGCTGCAAAAAGCTAGATTCCAGGCCAGCAACAGGCAATAAAAATAATGCAAACTTCCTGTTTTGTCACCGCAGAAAGCAGAAGTGGACTTTCAGCCTCAGCTCCAGTTTCTACCACGAGGCCGACCGCCCCGAAACCAACTCTTAGTATAGTTTCAGCCTGTCAGCGAGACTGATGCTGTCTGAAAAACCTGCAGTCAGGAGTTTTCATACACAACAGCATGTCAGCGTGCCTGAGTGATCACACCATGGCTCAGAGCACTGCTTTACAGCAAACAGAACACGACTGTCCTTTAGGAATAGACTGAGTTCAAATTACAATTGCAAATTACAGGGGAAAGTGACAGCTGTCTTTGGCACCAAGGTTTATATTATAAGTTGTAAGTAATAGCTGTATTAACAGTTCATTATTCATTCAGTTGTAAGCTTTTATGACGTTATACTGTATGCGTGGGATAAACATTACCTTTGGCTGGTGTTTATCCTTTCGGGTTGGCAAAGAAGTGGCAATAAATGTCTTTTAATAAATCATTATGGTGCCTTCTGAAAAGTCACCAGGCAGACAGGTGTGCTCTAAAGATTTGTTTGTTTATAAAGTGTTTTAATGAATCAGGTCTGGAGTTACAAACTCCATCTTGTTAATGGCTTCTGTACTGCATTAGTAAATGGCATGACTTGTTAATAAAAGCATTAGTTGCAACATAAAAGGCTTTCAGAGGTGAGTAAGCTCTCAGCTGTCAGTGTCAGTATTGATATCTGCAGAAAAGATCAGTCTGCTGCCTTTAGACTGTGTTGTGAGAATAAGTGAGTGTTTGTGATTATTACTTGTCTCTAGCCCCGTCTGAACTACTCTCAAGGATGGGAATATGGTGAAATGTCTCTTTAAAGGCACGGTGGCATGCTGTGAGGAAATGGAAGATGAGAGGACAAGAAGCACATGGAGACGCCATCTGTTGTTGGGCAACAGTGCAGCAAAAGAAAAAAGTGCCACACACAAATAAGACATGATGAGGTGCAGCCGACACAAAAAAGTGTGAACAGAGGCTGGTCAGAAAATGATGCTTCAACATTTAAAAACTCAGAACTAAAGGCAGTAAAATAAAACAACCCGAGAGAATTAACCTTTACTATAAAACCACAATCATGTATTTCATGGTTAAATTAACCAGAACTAACATATCATCCATGATTTTCAACACACTTTCTCATAACTCCATTGATTTGGTTTCCCCATTGGTTCATGGTGTTAGAACTTGGCAGTAAACACAGGAAGTAGAACCCAAAAGCACGACTCAAAGCAAAGTAACAACAAAAGCTTTATTAACAGAACAGAAAACAACAGTACAGGGAGGGATTGACACTCTAACCTGGCTACCTGGAAATACAACGCAAAGAAGCAACACGGCTATCAAAATTACAAAATAAACAACAGAGCAAGTTATGAAAATTGCAACTGAAAATACCCTGGCTCTGGCTGATCTAGCTACTAAACTGCAGGGGAAAAAGAGAACTAAAGACGCTCACAAACGGTGAGGAAAAATGGCAAAAATACTTAACAAAAAGCGCTCACAAACGTGTGAGGGAAAACCTAAGTGACTAGCACACTAAACACAGAGAACTGACTACACTGACAGACAAACACGAGGGAGACAATCACAAAAACGAAGAAACAGCTCGATGAACAGACAACACTCTGACAATGGAAGGGGAAACCTGACAGGAAGCAATGACGTGGAAGATGGCTGGTAGACTCGGTACACGGACACAAGACGTACTGGCACAAAACCAAGGGAGACGCAGACATAAATACACTAGGTAATGGGGAACAGCTGGAAACAATCAGGGGCGGGGCTGACAATCACCAGACAGGGAAACACAGGGCAGGAAGAGTAAAGCTGAAACACAAGGGAAGACAATTAATTTCAAAATAAAACAGGAAATGACAATACCAAATGACAAGACTGAAATAATAAACACACTTAACTTGACAGGTATGACAGTACCCCCCCTTTAAGGGTCGTCACCAGACGGCCCAGGAATCTCAGGGTGCCTCCGGTAAAAGTCAGTGATTAGAGATTTGTCCAGAATGAACGACGCTGGCTTCCACTCCCGCTCCTCTGGTCCGTACCCCTCCCAGTCTATCAGAAACTGTCTTCCCCGCCTCCTGTTGCGGACAGCCAAAAGTCTCCGGGCAGTATAAGCAGGTCCTCCATCAAAGATACGGGGGGGAGGTGGGGGTCGGGAAGTGGGAACCATCGGACTGACCCTTTCTGGCTTTACTCTGCTGACATGGAACGTGGGATGCACCTTCAGGGAGCGGGGAAGGCGCAGTCGAACCGACGCCGGATTGACCACCCTGGTGATGGGGTATGGACCGATGAATCTTGGTGCCAACTTCTTGGAGGTTTCCCGCAGTGGAAGATCACGGGTAGACAGCCACACTCTCTGGCCATTTTGGTAGGCTGGTGCCGGTCGTCTCCGACGGTCTGCTGCTTTTTTCATGCCCACCATGCTGCGCTGCAACACCCTGCGAGTAGCTTCCCACACCCGATGAGTCCGCCGGACCAGAGCATAAACAGACGGGACAGAGACCTCCTTCTCCATGTCGGGAAAAGCAGGCGGTTGATATCCATAAACACAGTGGAAAGGTGAGATCTTGGTGGCTGCTGATGGCAGGGAGTTATAGGCATACTCAACCCAAGGAAGAAGCTTACTCCACGAAGAGGGATTTTGGGTGATCAGACATCGCAGACAGGTCCCCAGTACCTGATTTAACCTTTCAGTTTGTCCATTGGACTGGGGGTGATAGCCTGAGGAAAGGCTCACGGTAGCCCCAATAAGGCTGCACAACTCCCTCCAGAATCTTGACACGAACTGTGGTCCTCTATCAGAAACAATGTCATTGGGAAATCCATGGACACTAAAAATTCGACTGAACATAACCTCAGCCGTCTCCTTGGCCGACGGCAAGCTAGGCATGGCAATGAAGTGTGTCATTTTCGAAAATCTGTCCACCACCGTGAGGACAGCTGTGTTACCATTAGAGCTGGGAAGCCCCGTGACGAAGTCCAAAGCGATGGCGGCCCATGGCCGGCTGGGTGTGGGAAGAGGCTGGAGGAGACCTGCTGGTTTCTGCGCTGCAGACTTGTTACGGGCACAGATGGGACACGCCTCTATGTACTCCCTGACAATCTTCTCCATAGTCGGCCACCAAAACTGCTGACGAATGAAAAACAGGGTTCTTTTAACGCCAGGATGGCAAGTGAGGCGAGATGTATGGGCCCAATGTACCACCTGAGACCGCAGCCCCTCAGGCACAAACAGCCTGTTGGGAGGGCAATCCTCTGGCGGCGGGTTCTCCCCATTGGCTTGTTTCACCTCATTTACTATTGGCCAAGATACTGCTCCTACCACACAGTTGCGTGGCAGAATAGGTTCAGGCGTCTTGGCAGCAGGCTCGGGGTCGTACAGACGTGATAGAGCATCAGGCTTGACATTTTGACTCCCCGGCCTGTAAGAAAGAGAGAAGTTGAAACGATTAAAAAACAAAGACCACCTGGCTTGGCGAGAATTCAGTCTCTTAGCCTGTCGAATATACTCCAGATTTTTGTGATCCGTGCAGACCAAGAAAGGTTGCTGGGCCCCCTCCAGCCAGTGACGCCACTCCTCTAGCGCCACCTTAACCGCCAGCAGCTCTCTGTTGCCCACGTCATAGTTTCTCTCAGCCGAAGATAATTTCTTGGATAGGAATGCACAGGGATGCATCTTGCCGTCAACCTCTGACCTTTGGGATAGCACCGCCCCTATCCCGACATCTGATGCATCCACTTCCACCACGAACTGCCTGGTAGGATCTGGTTCCGAGAGAATGGGGGCTGATGTAAATCGAGCCTTGAGCTGCCGGAAAGCAGCATCTGCTGCCGGGGTCCACTGGAAAGGGGTCTGTGGAGAGGTTAATGTGTGCAGAGGAGCAGCGATGGAGCTATAGTTCCGAATGAACCGACGGTAAAAGTTTGCAAATCCTAAGAATTGCTGAACCTTCTTTCGGTTATTCGGAATTGGCCACTCTGCAACAGCCTTTACTTTAGCCGGATCCATCTGTATCGACCCAGAGGCTATGATGAAGCCCAGGAAAGATACTGATTCGGCATGAAACTCACACTTTTCGGCCTTAACATACAGTTGGTTAGCTAATAGTTTTCTTAACACTTGGCGCACATGTTGCACATGTGTTTCTGGATCGGGGGAAAAAATTAGAATGTCATCAATGTAGACATATACAAACTTGTTCAGGTATTCTCTCAAGACATCGTTAACCAAGTTCTGAAATACCCCTGGGGCGTTGGAAAGACCAAAAGGCATCACCAGGTATTCATAGTGTCCTGACGGGGTATTAAAGCCCGTCTTCCATTCATCCCCCTCCCTAATGCGTATCCCTATGACACATGGATTCATTCATCGGTTCATTTTTATGTTAATAGCTGCATAACTGTCATGTTCTTTTATTACGTTGAATTTTTTACACCCTGAATGTTCACTCTCGTCATCTGTAATGTGTACATAGCCGTCCCGATACTTTTACCAATATTTCATTCTATTTTTATTTGCCGTATATTGTCTCATGATTGAGTCTATTGAGTATATTGAGTCTCATGCTGCGAAATCAATCGAAGATCGAAGAGCTGCTCAACTGCCTTTCATTGTTTAAGAGCAATGACAACGAGAAAAAAAAAAATCCTGAAGAAATTTTAATATGTGCCTGCATACATGACGCCGGTCCGACACAATGCCGGGCCTACATGGCCCCGCCTTATGCTTGCTGAACCACTCCTGCACAGAAGTCCCATATTCATGTTGCAAACACACACATAGAGGTACACACTATGTGCTTATTTTTCTTGTTTTTCTGCGAAGATTAAATCAGAGTTTGGGGTTTTTATTTTGAAAAAACCACACTTTTATTTTGAAAGAAACAGCCTGAGTGTGAGCTTCCATGTCATCCACTCTCTGTATCTTCAGTAATGGCCAATCAGAAGTGTGTATCATATCATCACTAATCTCTATATATGTGTCTATGTGGATCCCCCCACCTGACACACACACCAACATCCAGTCAGACTCTGTCACTGATTATAAGCTGACCGCAGGCACATAACTAGAGGAGCGCCTCCATATTGGTGTGGTAGTTCGGCCACTTCCGCATCAGGGAAGACGGTGGCTGGATAGGGACAAACATAAGAGGAGGCAATTGGAGAAAAAAAAAAATCCAAAAACGTCTTAAAAGGGAGCTTTATTAAGTCATGAAATGAATTTAACAAAGGAGGCCTCACCAGATCTGTGAAAACCACTTGAAGTGATCAAACTGAACCTTGGAGGAAGACTGTTTGACGCCACAGAGAAAACTGCAGCACATGCAGAACAGCTACGTCACTGTTGCTGATGTCACAGCATGCTGTGACGTCACTGTTGCTGATGTCACAGCATGCTGTGACTTCCGGGCTAACAGCGTACTCGTTGCATAGCAACGGAAGACTCCTTGGTGTCATGACATCATCGTGTTCTGAATGGCTTTTGATCTTTGTGTCTGTTCCACACACTAATGTTATGGAACACAACTCTTCAAAGGCCAATCTAGTCAGTAACACACAGAGAGAGAGACAGTCTAGAGTCTGCAAGTTAGTTTATAACAGAGAGGAGCATTTTACAGTCTTCTACAAGCATGTCTGAGAACGACAACGCTGATATGGATATGGACTGGGATATGGACATGGATTTGGACATGGACAAGGATTTGGACAAGGATTTGGACATGGATTTGGACATGGACATGGATTTGGACACAGACAAGGATATAGCTTCATGTTCATATGAAGATGCCAGGATGGTATTCAAAAAGCTCTTAATCCAGCTGACCGTAAAAAAAGCTGAACGCGACCAAGCCGAGGCAGTCCGACGGGAAAATCTCAGAGCCTTGGAGGGTTGGAGGTTCGCAAAGATGATGGCAGAGAAAGAAGAGATGTGGGAAAAGAAGGTAGCCCAGATGCAGACAGAAATAAACAACAAGGACAGCGAAATCCAACATCTCAACGACGCAATGAGACAGCTGGAAACAAAAACAGCTGTGCACTCCCAGACCGAGACAGCCCTGCAGGAAAGGGTCAAAGACTTGGAGGAAAGGCTGGCACAGAGAGAGAGGATGGTGAGCCAGATGCACCTTGAACTAAAGAACAAGGGCAGCGAAATCCGAGGTCTTATCCAGAGCAGGGACCATTTCCGTGAGAGTCTCAAAGACAGAATGAGGCAGCTGGACACAAAAACAGCTGTGCACTCCCAGACCGAGACAGCTCTGCAGAAAAGGGTCAACGACTTGGAGGAAAGGCTGGCACAGAGAGAGAGGATGGTGAGCCAGATGCACCTTGAACTAAAGAACAAGGGCAGCGAAATCCGAGGTCTTATCCAGAGCAGGGACCATTTCCGTGAGAGTCTCAAAGACAGAATGAGGCAGCTGGACACAAAAACAGCTGTGCACTCCCAGACCAAGACAGTTCTGCAGAAAAGGGTCAACGACTTGGAGGAAAGGCTGGCACAGAGAGAGAGGATGGTGAGCCACATGCACCTTGAACTAAAGAACAAGGGCAGCGAAATCCGAGGTCTTATCCAGAGCAGGGACCATTTCCGTGAGAGTCTCAAAGACAGAATGAGGCAGCTGGACACAAAAACAGCTGTGCACTCCCAGACCGAGACAGCTGTGCAGAAAAGGGTCAACGACTTGGAGGAAAGGCTGGACACAAAAACAGCTAAGCTGACCCAGATGGAGGCAGCCTTGAAGGAAGCAAGAGGGACATTGGCTGAGTGGAAGCTAAAACATCAGCAGGTGGAGGATGAGAAGAAAGACCTGGCCGAAACACAACGAAGCATGGAGTCAACTGCACAAGAGGTGCAAGACCAGATCAAACTGCTGGAGGAGATCTGCCTGTACCAAAAGAGCAGGAGAGGCTTCCCCTCCTTCCACAAGCGGAAGATGAAGGACAGAGAGGCAGTGCTGGAGAGAATGAAGTCCAAGATGAAGGACAAGATGAATAAGAGGGAGAACGAGGAGAAAGGGAGGTAGAAGAAAATAGGGAAGGTGAAGAGTGACAACTATGAGGTGAAGGAGGCTAACTCCTCCTCCCACCTCCTTACCTCTAGGATGTAGAAAGTAAGTTTCTACGTCCTTCCGTCATCTCCCTCACCTCCTCCATCTTTCCTTCATGTCTTTCTCCTCCTACCTCTTTGATCATTTAATCGATAGATCAAATCTATCACTATGATCTTTTCCCCCCAAATATATTATGGGACACTCTAAAGAGTTACCAAATACACTCAACAAAAATATAAACACAACACTGTTGTTTTTGCTCCCATTTTTATGAGATGAACTCAAAGATCTAAAACGTTTTCCACTAACACAATATCACCATTTCTCTCAAATATTGTTCGCAAACCAGTGTAAATCTGTGATAGTGAGCACTTCTCCTTTGCTGAGATAATCCATCCCACCTCACAAGTGTGCCATATCAAGATGCTGATTAGACACCATGATTAGTGCACAGGTGTGCCTTAGACTGCCCACAATAAAAGGCCATCTGTGAGGTGGGATGGATTATTTGTTTGTGAACAATATTTGAGAGAAATGGTGATATTGTGTATGTGGAAAACATTTTAGATCTTTGAGTTCATCTCATAAAAATGGGAGCAAAAACAAAAGTGTTGCGTTTATATTTTTGTTGAGTGTATATTTAAAAAAAGATCATTTAATCATTAGATCAAAACAAGAAATTGAATCTATTGATTAAAGGATAGGGGGCGGCACGGTGGTGTAGTGGTTAGCATTGTTGTCTCACAGTAAGAAGGTACCTGGTTCATTTCCCGGCCCGGGCCTTTCTGTGTGGAGTTTGCATGTTCTCCCCGTGTCTGCGTGGGTTCTCTCCAGGTATTCCGGCTTCCTCCCACCATCCAAAAACATGCATGGGGATTAGGTTAATTGGCTAATTTAAATTGACCGTATAGTGAATGTGAGTGTGAGTGGTTGTCTGTCTCTCTGTGCCCTGTGATGAGGTGGTGACTTGTCCAGGGTGTACCCTGCCTTCTGCCCTAAGACAGCTGGCATAGGCTCCAGCCCCCCCGCGACCCGTGAGGATAAGCGGTAGAAAATGGATGGATGGAGTAAATGATAAGGTTTTCTCCTGGTACTCAGGTTTTCCCTAAATATATTAATATGTATTAAAAAAAACCAATCACAATAGCTGGTTAGCTCAGTGGTCAGAGCGTGGTGTTTTAATACCAAGGTCGCAGGTTTGATCCCTGCATGGGCCAGACTGATCCTCACTGCTACTGGTGACAAGCTGCTGTTTCCTTGAAGGAGACACTGAAGACTAAATGTAGGGGTGAATTCCTGAATAGATGTTTATGACAAAAAAGAATTAGTAGTACTACAAAAAATTCCTGAAAAAATCTCAATGTGTGCCTGCATACATGACGCCGGACCAACATGGCCCCGTCTTACGCTTGCTGATCCTCTCCTGTCCGAGAATCATGTTACAAACAAAAACATAAACTCAACTCAACTTTATTTGTAAAGCCCTTTAAAACAACCAGACCTGAAACAAAGTGCTGTACATTATGCAACATGGGGAATTAAAATCAATCAAAAGAAATTAAAATGTAATAAGGATAATTAAAACAAAAACAATAAATAAATAAAACAAACCATGAAACACTAAAACAGAGGTAGAGTCTCATGTTGGGTTGAAGGCCAAAGAATACAAATGGGTTTTAAGACGAGTTTTAAAAATGGAGAGTGAAGAGGCCTCTCTAATGTGGAGGGGCAGATCGTTCCACAGCTTTGGAGAGGCGACAGAAAAAGCTCTGTCCCCTCTGAGCTTCTATTTGGACCTCGGTACCTCCGGGAGCAGCTGATCAGCTGACCGGAGGCACCGAGCAGGAACGTAGCAGTGAAGAAGCTCAGAGAGGTAAGGAGGGGCCAGTCCATTTAAAGATTTAAAAACAAACTAATGATGTCATCCACTCTCTGTATCTTCAGTAATGGCTAATCCTTGTCTGTATCATATCATCATCTAATTTCTATATATGTGTCTATGTGGATCCCCCCACCTGACACACACACCAACATCCAGTCACACTCTGTCACCGATCATAAGCTGACCGCAGGCACATAACTAGAGGAGCGCCTCCATATTGATGTGGTGTTCCGGCAACTTCCGCACAGGGCTGTACAGTGCGACATATATGTCGCACGTACTACATCACAACATGCCTGTGCTAAGAATTAATCTGCCCTGTAGCATCATGAGCTGTCATGTCTTTAATATATATATATATATATATATATATATATACAGTCATGGAAAAAATTATTAGACCACCCTTGTTTTCTTCAATTTCTTGTTAATTTTAATGCCTGGCTCAACTAAAGGTACATTTGTTTGGACAATTATAATGATAACAACAAAAATAGCTCATGAGAGTTTAATTTAAGAACTAAGGATTATTCATTTTCCATGGTTTTCTTGATAATAACCAAAATTACTTAAATTCTTACATCAATAGCTATGGCATTGTACCGCCAAAAACACTACTTTTAAGCATTCCATGTTTTCTTTTCTGTTTGCTTTAAACACATGATACACACAAGAGTTAATACTTGATTGCATAACCATTGTTTTTGATGACTGCAGCCATGCGTCTTGGCATGCTCTCCACCAGCTTCTGACATTGTTCTGCTGTCACAGCAGCCCATTCCTGTTGGACAAATTCAAACAAATTTTCTTTGTTTTTGGGCTTGTGGTTCTCCATTTTGAGTTTGATGATTTTCCACAGGTTTTCAATTGGATTAAGATCTGGTGATTGAGCAGGCCAAGGCATGGTGCGAATGTTGTGGTTCTCCATCCAGGCTTTAACTGACCTTGCCGTGTGGCAAGGGGCATTGTCTTGTTGGAAAATCCAGTCATTCGAGGCAGGAAAGAGTTTTCCAGCTGATGGAAGAAGACTGTTTTCAAGGGTAGTCCTGTACTTGACCTGGTTCATTCGGCCTTCACACAATTGCATTTGCCCTGTTCCACTCAGACTGAAACAACCCCAGATCATGACTGATCCACCCCCATGTTTTACTGTAGGGGCAAGACAGTCTGGGTTGTAAGCTTCTCCAGGCTTCCTCCTAACCAGTAAGTTGGCTGGAGTGGGCATCAATTCAAAATTGGATTCATCACTGAAGAGAACCTTAGCCCAATCATCAACAGTCCAATCCTTGTGGTCTCGAGCAAAGAGTAACCGGGCCTTCCTCTGCCTTTCATTGATGAAGGGCTTCTTGCGTGCTCTGTGTGACTTCAAACCAGCTTCAACAAGTCGGTTTCGAACTGTCCTTGCCGAGCAAGTCACATTTCTCGACAGTGCCCACCCATTTTTAAGGTCCCTGGAGGTCTGACGACGATTCCTGACACAGGAACGGATGAGTGCACGGTCATCTCGTGGGGTAGAAAGACGTTTCCTGCCAGGGCCAGGTAGCAATTTGGTAGTGCCATGTTCAGCTTGTTTTTTTTTGTTGGAATGAACGGCTGTCTTGGAGATCTTCAGTTTTTTCGCTACCTGTCTCTCACTCATGCCAATTTCCAGCAGTGCCAAGATGGCTGCCTTTGTTGCTTCACATAATTCTTTTGTTTTAGGCATTATGTGAGAGCTGACAACTTCTGAGTTGTGCTACGGCTTGAATGTAAGCAGGAAACCACTCTAGGCCTTTGCATGTGCAGTGCTGCTTGTGACATGAAATGGCCTCTTATATACCCTGGGAATCAATTAAGCTTAAGAATGTCAAATAGGACATAAAGTATTATGTGACCAGCTGCATTTTTTGTTGTGTTCATTGTATTATACGTTTGGTGGTACCAGATATTAGAATGAACAAGAAATTGAAGAAAACAAGGGTGGTCTAATATTTTTTTCCATGACTGTATATATATATATATATATATATATATATATATACTTGTCTAAGGAAAGTGTTTTTTTTTTTATTTTTACTGATCACCTGCAGATCCCTGCAGCTCCATGACACTGTCACCTTTAGCGTCTTTCACACTATATAATGAGTAGAGGAGGACCACCTGGTTCCTTCACGGTTCTTTCAGACCAGTCAGCTGCCAACTAGTAAATAAGTAAATAAGACAGAACAAATCCACATCAATCACGAGGTGACACTACACTTCCTCAACACACACACTTTTTCTGCTTGAGCACACTCATCATTTGCCCTCCTCATTCTGTCAGCGTGAGTGAGATTACAAAAAAAAAAAACGCACACACATTATGTGTAGTGATGTAGACCATGGAGTGAAACTGATAAACGTTAATCAGTGTCAGATTTTAAGAGTAACACTCAGCAACGCTTCAACCCACGCCAATCACTCTCTTGTCACTTCTTTTTACATGTACCAACACTCTCCTGCTCATTAGCTGCTTCCTATAACGAGCAGGTGTTCTGGTTATGATGAGAGGGATTTCATCCATAACTGTAAAAGAAGAAAATGTCAAAATCGTCCCCTGATGTGTGAAGGTTGGCTAGATGAAGGGGTTGATCAAGCTGAGGAATAAAGTGGCTTCACTGGAGGGAGTATCTTCCCTGTTATACTGCTGCAGTGTGGACGTGATGCTGATTACCAATTACATTCCTATGTGCTTTTCATGATATAATAACAGCAACATCTCATGGGTATTAACTATTTATGTAATCTTGTTGAGATTTTCAAATGTGCTCAAGCAGTTTTATTCAGTACATTTATGAAGCCACTGAAGCGTCATGGTTAGTGGTTGGTTAGTTAGTTTGCTTATTGAAATGTGTGTAAAATCCACCATCTTCAGCAGAGAGCAGGAGGGGATCGAACCCATGACCCTGGGGTACAGGGACTACCACTCTACCAACTGTGTTACAGCCACCCCCTTCAGATGATTTATTAAAATCTAACTTTTTAACATGTGAAATATACTCAGCAGAAAATGCTTGCAGATGTTTGAATCAAGCACCTTGAGTTTGTTGCTGAATCTTAAAACAAGATTTATTTGATGAGACTTTGGGGGGGGATGTAATATATCTTATTTTAACAGTTATTTATCTCATTTTATGATTTCCTGCCTATCTGAGACAACAAAAAGATAAGATTGTGCTTGATTTAAGATTATAGGGTAAAGTTGTCTTGATTTCAAGATAAAACATGTTTTTTTTAAGTATATTTTTAATATAAATTTGCTTAATTCCGCAACGTTTTCAGACAGGTGTGCTCTAAAGATTTGTTTGTTTATAAAGTGTTTTAATGAATCAAGTCTGGAGTTACAAACTCCATCTTGTGAATGGCTTCTGTACTGCATTAGTAAATGGCATGACTTGTTAATAAAAGCATTAGTTGCAACATAAAAGGCTTTCAGAGGTGAGTAAGCTCTCAGCTGTCAGTGTCAGTATTGATATCTGCAGAAAAGATCAGTCTGCTGCCTTTAGACTGTGTTGTGAGAATAAGTGAGTGTTTGTGATTATTACTTGTCTCTCGCCCAGTCTGAACTACTCTCAAGGATGGGAATATGGTGAAATGTCTCTTTAAAGGCACGGTGGCATGCTGTGAGGAAATGGAAGATGAGAGGACAAGAAGCACATGGAGACGCCATCTGTTGTTGGGCAACAGTGCAGCAAAAGAAAAAAGTGCCACACACAAATAAGACATGATGAGGTGCAGCCGACACAAAAAAGTGTGAACAGAGGCTGGTCAGAAAATGATGCTTCAACATTTAAAAACTCAGAACTAAAGGCAGTAAAATAAAACAACCCGAGAGAATTAACCTTTACTATAAAACCACAATCATGTATTTCATGGTTAAATTAACCAGAACTAACATATCATCCATGATTTTCAACACACTTTCTCATAACTCCATTGATTTGGTTTCCCCATTGGTTCATGGTGTTAGAACTTGGCAGTAAACACAGGAAGTAGAACCCAAAAGCACGACTCAAAGCAAAGTAACAACAAAAGCTTTATTAACAGAACAGAAAACAACAGTACAGGGAGGGATTGACACTCTAACCTGGCTACCTGGAAATACAACGCAAAGAAGCAACACGGCTATCAAAATTACAAAATAAACAACAGAGCAAGTTATGAAAATTGCAACTGAAAATACCCTGGCTCTGGCTGATCTAGCTACTAAACTGCAGGGGAAAAAGAGAACTAAAGACGCTCACAAACGGTGAGGAAAAATGGCAAAAATACTTAACAAAAAGCGCTCACAAACGTGTGAGGGAAAACCTAAGTGACTAGCACACTAAACACAGAGAACTGACTACACTGACAGACAAACACGAGGGAGACAATCACAAAAACGAAGAAACAGCTCGATGAACAGACAACACTCTGACAATGGAAGGGGAAACCTGACAGGAAGCAATGACGTGGAAGATGGCTGGTAGACTCGGTACACGGACACAAGACGTACTGGCACAAAACCAAGGGAGACGCAGACATAAATACACTAGGTAATGGGGAACAGCTGGAAACAATCAGGGGCTGACAATCACCAGACAGGGAAACACAGGGCAGGAAGAGTAAAGCTGAAACACAAGGGAAGACAATTAATTTCAAAATAAAACAGGAAATGACAATACCAAATGACAAGACTGAAATAATAAACACACTTAACTTGACAGGTATGACAGTACCCCCCCTTTAAGGGTCGTCACCAGACGGCCCAGGAATCTCAGGGTGCCTCCAGTAAAAGTCAGTGATTAGAGATTTGTCCAGAATGAACGACGCTGGCTTCCACTCCCGCTCCTCTGGTCCGTACCCCTCCCAGTCTATCAGAAACTGTCTTCCCCGCCTCCTGTTGCGGACAGCCAAAAGTCTCCGGACAGTATAAGCAGGTCCTCCATCAAAGATACGGGGGGGAGGTGGGGGTCGGGAAGTGGGAACCATCGGACTGACCCTTTCTGGCTTTACTCTGCTGACATGGAACGTGGGATGCACCTTCAGGGAGCGGGGAAGGCGCAGTCGAACCGACGCCGGATTGACCACCCTGGTGATGGGGTATGGACCGATGAATCTTGGTGCCAACTTCTTGGAGGTTTCCCGCAGTGGAAGATCACAGGTAGACAGCCACACTCTCTGGCCATTTTGGTAGGCTGGTGCCGGTCGTCTCCGACGGTCTGCTGCTTTTTTCATGCCCACCATGCTGCGCTGCAATACCCTGCGAGTAGCTTCCCACACCCGATGAGTCCGCCGGACCAGAGCATAAACAGACGGGACAGAGACCTCCTTCTCCATGTCGGGAAAAGCAGGCGGTTGATATCCATAAACACAGTGGAAAGGTGAGATCTTGGTGGCTGCTGATGGCAGGGAGTTATAGGCATACTCAACCCAAGGAAGAAGCTTACTCCACGAAGAGGGATTTTGGGTGATCAGACATCGCAGACAGGTCCCCAGTACCTGATTTAACCTTTCAGTTTGTCCATTGGACTGGGGGTGATAGCCTGAGGAAAGGCTCACGGTAGCCCCAATAAGGCTGCACAACTCCCTCCAGAATCTTGACACGAACTGTGGTCCTCTATCAGAAACAATGTCATTGGCAAATCCATGGACACTAAAAATCCGACTGAACATAACCTCAGCCGTCTCCTTGGCCGACGGCAAGCTAGGCATGGCAATGAAGTGTGTCATTTTCGAAAATCTGTCCACCACCGTGAGGACAGCTGTGTTACCATTAGAGCTGGGAAGCCCCGTGACGAAGTCCAAAGCGATGGCGGCCCATGGCCGGCTGGGTGTGGGAAGAGGCTGGAGGAGACCTGCTGGTTTCTGCGCTGCAGACTTGTTACGGGCACAGATGGGACACGCCTCTATGTACTCCCTGACAATCTTCTCCATAGTCGGCCACCAAAACTGCTGACGAATGAAAAACAGGGTTCTTTTAACGCCAGGATGGCAAGTGAGGCGAGATGTATGGGCCCAATGTACCACCTGAGACCTCAGCCCCTCAGGCACAAACAGCCTGTTGGGAGGGCAATCCTCTGGCGGCGGGTTCTCCCCATTGGCTTGTTTCACCTCATTTACTATTGGCCAAGATACTGCTCCTACCACACAGTTGCGTGGCAGAATAGGTTCAGGCGTCTTGGCAGCAGGCTCGGGGTCGTACAGACGTGATAGAGCATCAGGCTTGACATTTTGACTCCCCGGCCTGTAAGAAAGAGAGAAGTTGAAACGATTAAAAAACAAAGACCACCTGGCTTGGCGAGAATTCAGTCTCTTAGCCTGTCGAATATACTCCAGATTTTTGTGATCCGTCCAGACCAAGAAAGGTTGCTGGGCCCCCTCCAGCCAGTGACGCCACTCCTCTAGCGCCACCTTAACCGCCAGCAGCTCTCTGTTGCCCACGTCATAGTTTCTCTCAGCCGAAGATAATTTCTTGGATAGGAATGCACAGGGATGCATCTTGCCGTCAACCTCTGACCTTTGGGATAGCACCGCCCCTATCCCGACATCTGATGCATCCACTTCCACCACGAACTGCCTGGTAGGATCTGGTTCCGAGAGAATGGGGGCTGATGTAAATCGAGCCTTGAGCTGCCGGAAAGCAGCATCTGCTGCCGGGGTCCACTGGAAAGGGGTCTGTGGAGAGGTTAATGTGTGCAGAGGAGCAGCGATGGAGCTATAGTTCCGAATGAACCGACGGTAAAAGTTTGCAAATCCTAAGAATTGCTGAACCTTCTTTCGGTTATTCGGAATTGGCCACTCTGCAACAGCCTTTACTTTAGCCGGATCCATCTGTATCGACCCAGAGGCTATGATGAAGCCCAGGAAAGATACTGATTCGGCATGAAACTCACACTTTTCGGCCTTAACATACAGTTGGTTAGCTAATAGTTTTCTTAACACTTGGTGCACATGTTGCACATGTGTTTCTGGATCGGGGGAAAAAATTAGAATGTCATCAATGTAGACATATACAAACTTGTTCAGGTATTCTCTCAAGACATCGTTAACCAAGTTCTGAAATACCCCTGGGGCGTTGGAAAGACCAAAAGGCATCACCAGGTATTCATAGTGTCCTGACGGGGTATTAAAGCCCGTCTTCCATTCATCCCCCTCCCTAATGCGTATCCCTATGACACATGGATTCATTCATCGGTTCATTTTTATGTTAATAGCTGCATAACTGTCATGTTCTTTTATTACGTTGAATTTTTTACACCCTGAATGTTCACTCTCGTCATCTGTAATGTGTACATAGCCGTCCCGATACTTTTACCAATATTTCATTCTATTTTTATTTGCCGTATATTGTCTCATGATTGAGTCTATTGAGTATATTGAGTCTCATGCTGCGAAATCAATCGAAGATCGAAGAGCTGCTCAACTGCCTTTCATTGTTTAAGAGCAATGACAACGAGAAAAAAAAAAATCCTGAAGAAATTTTAATATGTGCCTGCATACATGACGCCGGTCCGACACAATGCCGGGCCTACATGGCCCCGCCTTATGCTTGCTGAACCACTCCTGCACAGAAGTCCCATATTCATGTTGCAAACACACACATAGAGGTACACACTATGTGCTTATTTTTCTTGTTTTTCTGCGAAGTTTAAATCAGAGTTTGGGGTTTTTATTTTGAAAAAACACACTTTTATTTTGAAAGAAACAGCCTGAGTGTGAGCTTCCATGTCATCCACTCTCTGTATCTTCAGTAATGGCCAATCAGAAGTGTGTATCATATCATCACTAATCTCTATATATGTGTCTATGTGGATCCCCCCACCTGACACACACACCAACATCCAGTCAGACTCTGTCACTGATTATAAGCTGACCGCAGGCACATAACTAGAGGAGCGCCTCCATATTGGTGTGGTAGTTCGGCCACTTCCGCATCAGGGAAGACGGTGGCTGGATAGGGACAAACATAAGAGGAGGCAATTGGAGAAAAAAAAAAATCCAAAAACGTCTTAAAAGGGAGCTTTATTAAGTCATGAAATGAATTTAACGAAGGAGGCCTCACCAGATCTGTGAAAACCACTTGAAGTGATCAAACTGAACCTTGGAGGAAGACTGTTTGACGCCACAGAGAAAACTGCAGCACATGCAGAACAGCTACGTCACTGTTGCTGATGTCACAGCATGCTATGACGTCACTGTTGCTGATGTCACAGCATGCTGTGACGTCACTGTTGCTGATGTCACAGCATGCTGTGACGTCACTGTTGCTGATGTCACAGCATGCTGTGACTTCCGGGCTAACAGCGTACTCGTTGCATAGCAACGGAAGACTCCTTGGTGTCATGACATCATCGTGTTCTGAATGGCTTTTGATCTTTGTGTCTGTTCCACACACTAATGTTATGGAACACAACTCTTCAAAGGCCAATCTAGTCAGTAACACACAGAGAGAGAGACAGTCTAGAGTCTGCAAGTTAGTTTATAACAGAGAGGAGCATTTTACAGTCTTCTACAAGCATGTCTGAGAACGACAACGCTGATATGGATATGGACTGGGATATGGACATGGATTTGGACATGGACAAGGATTTGGACAAGGATTTGGACATGGACATGGATTTGGACACAGACAAGGATATAGCTTCATGTTCATATGAAGATGCCAGGATGGTATTCAAAAAGCTCTTAATCCAGCTGACCGTAAAAAAAGCTGAACGCGACCAAGCCGAGGCAGTCCGACGGGAAAATCTCAGAGCCTTGGAGGGTTGGAGGTTCGCAAAGATGATGGCAGAGAAAGAAGAGATGTGGGAAAAGAAGGTAGCCCAGATGCAGACGGAAATAAACAACAAGGACAGCGAAATCCAACATCTCAACGACACAATGAGACAGCTGGAAACAAAAACAGCTGTGCACTCCCAGACCGAGACAGCCCTGCAGGAAAGGGTCAAAGACTTGGAGGAAAGGCTGGCACAGAGAGAGAGGATGGTGAGCCAGATGCACCTTGAACTAAAGAACAAGGGCAGCGAAATCCGAGGTCTTATCCAGAGCAGGGACTATTTCCGTGAGAGTCTCAAAGACAGAATGAGGCAGCTGGACACAAAAACAGCTGTGCACTCCCAGACCGAGACAGCTCTGCAGAAAAGGGTCAACGACTTGGAGGAAAGGCTGGCACAGAGAGAGAGGATGGTGAGCCAGATGCACCTTGAACTAAAGAACAAGGGCAGCGAAATCCGAGGTCTTATCCAGAGCAGGGACCATTTCCGTGAGAGTCTCAAAGACAGAATGAGGCAGCTGGACACAAAAACAGCTGTGCACTCCCAGACCGAGACAGCTCTGCAGAAAAGGGTCAACGACTTGGAGGAAAGGCTGGCACAGAGAGAGAGGATGGTGAGCCACATGCACCTTGAACTAAAGAACAAGGGCAGCGAAATCCGAGGTCTTATCCAGAGCAGGGACCATTTCCGTGAGAGTCTCAAAGACAGAATGAGGCAGCTGGACACAAAAACAGCTGTGCACTCCCAGACCGAGACAGCTCTGCAGAAAAGGGTCAACGACTTGGAGGAAAGGCTGGCACAGAGAGAGAGGATGGTGAGCCACATGCACCTTGAACTAAAGAACAAGGGCAGCGAAATCCGAGGTCTTATCCAGAGCAGGGACCATTTCCGTGAGAGTCTCAAAGACAGAATGAGGCAGCCGGACACAAAAAAAACTGTGCACTCCCAGACCGAGACAGCTCTGCAGAAAAGGGTCAAAGACTTGGAGAAAAGGCTGGCACAGAGAGAGAGGATGGTGAGCCACATGCACCTTAAACTAAAGAACAAGGGCAGCAAAATCCGAGGTCTTATCCAGAGCAGGGACCATTTCCGTGAGAGTCTCAAAGACAGAATGAGGCAGCTGGACACAAAAACAGCTGTGCACTCCCAGACCGAGACAGCTGTGCAGAAAAGGGTCAACGACTTGGAGGAAAGGCTGGACACAAAAACAGCTAAGCTGACCCAGATGGAGGCAGCCTTGAAGGAAGCAAGAGGGACATTGGCTGAGTGGAAGCTAAAACATCAGCAGGTGGAGGATGAGAAGAAAGACCTGGCCGAAACACAACGAAGCATGGAGTCAACTGCACAAGAGGTGCAAGACCAGATCAAACTGCTGGAGGAGATCTGCCTGTACCAAAAGAGCAGGAGAGGCTTCCCCTCCTTCCACAAGCGGAAGATGAAGGACAGAGAGGCAGTGCTGGAGAGAATGAAGTCCAAGATGAAGGACAAGATGAATAAGAGGGAGAACGAGGAGAAAGGGAGGTAGAAGAAAATAGGGAAGGTGAAGAGTGACAACTATGAGGTGAAGGAGGCTAACTCCTCCTCCCACCTCCTTACCTCTAGGATGTAGAAAGTAAGTTTCTACGTCCTTCCGTCATCTCCCTCACCTCCTCCATCTTTCCTTCATGTCTTTCTCCTCCTACCTCTTTGATCATTTAATCGATAGATCAAATCTATCACTATGATCTTTTCCCCCCAAATATATTATGGGACACTCTAAAGAGTTACCAAATACACTCAACAAAAATATAAACACAACACTTTTGTTTTGCTCCCATTTTATGAGATGAACTCAAAGATCTAAAACGTTTTCCACTAACACAATATCACCATTTCTCTCAAATATTGTTCGCAAACCAGTGTAAATCTGTGATAGTGAGCACTTCTCCTTTGCTGAGATAATCCATCCCACCTCACAAGTGTGCCATATCAAGATGCTGATTAGACACCATGATTAGTGCACAGGTGTGCCTTAGACTGCCCACAATAAAAGGCCATCTGTGAGGTGGGATGGATTATTTGTTTGTGAACAATATTTGAGAGAAATGGTGATATTGTGTATGTGGAAAACATTTTAGATCTTTGAGTTCATCTCATAAAAATGGGAGCAAAAACAAAAGTGTTGCGTTTATATTTTTGTTGAGTGTATATTTAAAAAAAGATCATTTAATCATTAGATCAAAACAAGAAATTGAATCTATTGATTAAAGGATAGGGGGCGGCACGGTGGTGTAGTGGTTAGCATTGTTGTCTCACAGTAAGAAGGTACCTGGTTCATTTCCCGGCCCGGGGCCTTTCTGTGTGGAGTTTGCATGTTCTCCCCGTGTCTGCGTGGGTTCTCTCCAGGTATTCCGGCTTCCTCCCACCATCCAAAAACATGCATGGGGATTAGGTTAATTGGCTAATTTAAATTGACCGTATAGTGAATGTGAGTGTGAGTGGTTGTCTGTCTCTCTGTGCCCTGTGACGAGGTGGTGACTTGTCCAGGGTGTACCCTGCCTTCTGCCCTAAGACAGCTGGCATAGGCTCCAGCCCCCCCGCGACCCGTGAGGATAAGCGGTAGAAAATGGATGGATGGAGTAAATGATAAGGTTTTCTCCTGGTACTCAGGTTTTCCCTAAATATATTAATATGTATTAAAAAAAAAAACAATCACAATAGCTGGTTAGCTCAGTGGTCAGAGCGTGGTGTTTTAATACCAAGGTCGCAGGTTTGATCCCTGCATGGGCCAGACTGATCCTCACTGCTACTGGTGACAAGCTGCTGTTTCCTTGAAGGAGACACTGAAGACTAAATGTAGGGGTGAATTCCTGAATAGATGTTTATGACAAAAAAGAATTAGTAGTACTACAAAAAATTCCTGAAAAAATTTCAATGTGTGCCTGCATACATGACGCCGGACCAACATGGCCCCGTCTTACGCTTGCTGATCCTCTCCTGTCCGAGAATCATGTTACAAACAAAAACATAAACTCAACTCAACTTTATTTGTAAAGCCCTTTAAAACAACCAGACCTGAAACAAAGTGCTGTACATTATGCAACATGGGGAATTAAAATCAATCAATAAAAGAAATTAAAATGTAATAAGGATAATTAAAACAAAAACAATAAATAAATAAAACAAACCATGAAACACTAAAACAGAGGTAGAGTCTCATGTTGGGTTGAAGGCCAAAGAATAAAAATGGGTTTTAAGACGAGTTTTAAAAATGGAGAGTGAAGAGGCCTCTCTAATGTGGAGGGGCAGATCGTTCCACAGCTTTGGAGAGGCGACAGAAAAAGCTCTGTCCCCTCTGAGCTTCTATTTGGACCTCGGTACCTCCAGGAGCAGCTGATCAGCTGACCGGAGGCACCGAGCAGGAACGTAGCAGTGAAGAAGCTCAGAGAGGTAAGGAGGGGCCAGTCCATTTAAAGATTTAAAAACAAACTAATGATGTCATCCACTCTCTGTATCTTCAGTAATGGCTAATCCTTGTCTGTATCATATCATCATTTAATCTCTATATATGTGTCTATGTGGATCCCCCCACCTGACACACACACCAACATCCAGTCACACTCTGTCACCGATCATAAGCTGACCGCAGGCACATAACTAGAGGAGCGCCTCCATATTGATGTGGTGTTCCGGCAACTTCCGCACAGGGCTGTACAGTGCGACATATATGTCGCACGTACTACATCACAACATGCCTGTGCTAAGAATTAATCTGCCCTGTAGCATCATGAGCTGTCATGTCTTTAATATATATATATATATATATATATATATACTTGTCTAAGGAAAGTGTTTTTTTTTTATATTTTTACTGCTCACCTGCAGATCCCTGCAGCTCCATGACACTGTCACCTTTAGCGTCTTTCACACTATATAATGAGTAGAGGAGGACCACCTGGTTCCTTCACGGTTCTTTCAGACCAGTCAGCTGCCAACTAGTAAATAAGTAAATAAGACAGAACAAATCCACATCAATCACGAGGTGACACTATACTTCCTCAACACACACATTTTTTTTTCCTTGAGCACACTCATCATTTGCCCTCCTCATTCTGTCAGCGTGAGTGAGATTACAAAAAAAAAAACGCACACACATTATGTGTAGTGATGTAGACCATGGAGTGAAACTGATAAACGTTAATCAGTGTCAGATTTTAAGAGTAACACTCAGCAACACTTCAACCCACGCCAATCACTCTCTTGTCACTTCTTTTTACCAACACTCTCCTGCTCATTAGCTGCTTCCTATAACGAGCAGGTGTTCTGGTTATGATGAGAGGGATTTCATCCATAACTGTAAAAGAAGAAAATGTCAAAATCGTCCCCTGATGTGTGAAGGTTGGCTAGATGAAGGGGTTGATCAAGCTGAGGAATAAAGTGGCTTCACTGGAGGGAGTATCTTCCCTGTTATACTGCTGCAGTGTGGACGTGATGCTGATTACCAATTACATTCCTATGTGCTTTTCATGATATAATAACAGCAACATCTCATGGGTATTAACTATTTATGTAATCTTGTTGAGATTTTCAAATGTGCTCAAGCAGTTTTATTCAGTACACTTATGAAGCCACTGAAGCGTCATGGTTAGTGGTTGGTTAGTTAGTTTGCTTATTGAAATGTGTGTAAAATCCACCATCTTCAGCAGAGAGCAGGAGGGGATCGAACCCATGACCCTGGGGTACAGGGACTACCACTCTACCAACTGTGTTACAGCCACCCCCTTCAGATGATTTATTAAAATCTACCTTTTAACATGTGAAATATACTCAGCAGAAAATGCTTGCAGATGTTTGAATCAAGCACCTTGAGTTTGTTGCTGAATCTTAAAACAAGATTTATTTGATGAGACTTTGGGGGGGGATGTAATATATCTTATTTTAACAGTTATTTATCTCATTTTATGATTTCCTGCCTATCTGAGACAACAAAAATATAAGATTGTGCTTGATTTAAGATTATAGGGTAAAGTTGTCTTGATTTCAAGATAAAACATGTTTTTTTTAAGTATATTTTTAATATAAATTTGCTTAATTCCCCAACGTTAAGCATGTTTTTACTGCGACTATAAAGAGACACGAAGCATCAGTTGGGATGAGAATATGTTGGTTGGTTACAGACTGCCAGTTTTGGGAAAGGCTCTGCAGATGCTACATTGATGTGACATTTTATATGATGCATTTATTGCTCAAATAAATCAAAAGCCTGAGCTGCGTCAGTATTCAGACACTGGATGGGGGTGCAGCTGGCCGTGCTGGGTGAAGCCATGGATGTGGGTCCAGTTATTGATCCCACTATTATAGCTGCACTTGTGATTGAATGTGTGATGCTATTGATACATCATAATAAGGACTGACACAGGCCTGTCAGAAAGGTATAGTAATTAAACTGTCTGTTTTTCATGTTTTATAGCTGCATTGTGTCTAAATCACATCTTTATCATCCATCCTTGTCAAGTGATTTCTCACAGAGGCTTATCAAGCAGAGATGAACAGAAGGCTCACCGCTGTCACCGACAGGAAAAACAAGAGAGGATCAGCGGGAGTGAGAACTGACACTCTTTGAACAATATGGCCGTCACATCTTTCTGCTTAAGCCCTCTCCTGACGGCAGCAAGCCCTCTCATTACCTCATTACCTAACTTTTTTGCGGAGAAAACACTCCTCTCCAGCTCTCTTTAATGACAACTTTAATCAAATTATTCAGCTGGCAGATGTGCTTCGTGCTGGAGTGTATTTCTTTCTTGTCACAGCTCTGAAGGCATCACATGAGAAGCTGGCTGTGAACATAATGCATGATGAACAGAATATCTAAACTGTATATCTAAACTGATGGATGTCAAGATCTGTGTACTTGTTGTGAATGTTTTTACAGACAGGATATGTGCTGTCTTTTACTGCTTTTAAATTCATTTGTCTTTGTCCTTTAATCAGCTGTGTGTTTGTCACAGTTTAATGTAATCCTATATGAATATGCATTTGTTTTATATCTGCCAATAGTATAATGTATCTCTTGTTTCGACACCACTGAACTCAACATACAAAAGGAAGGTAAGTGTGGGAGTAACTGGTGTGTTAGTTATTACTGTAATTTAATTTTGATTTTACACTTTACTGTGAAAAAGAGGTTTCTGTTAGAACGTGGCAACAGGTGACATACACAGAACCCAAATGCACGACTCAACACGGCCAACAAAGAGTTAGAATATATAAATTTTAATAAGAAGATATCAATGAATACGATAATGAATAATAACAGAAATACTCAGGCACTAGTAGCAATAAGACAAGAGAAACCACATTAACTAGAATCAACATAGAGGGGAAACTAACACTGAAAACTCATACTGAATATATACCAGAAAAAAACCTAAACACAATACTAGAGAATAATCAAACAGCTAGAAAAAGAGGGAAAACTAAAGACGCTCACAATAGTGAGGAAGAACTAACAAACAAGGTAACTAAACTAAGGGCGCTCTCCAAGGAGAGGGAAAACAAAACGAAAAGCGCACTCAAACAGAGAGGAAAACCTAAACCAAAATACTACACGTGGCAAACGCAAATTAAACAATCCAAAAGGAAACTAATCAAACCTCAACACAGGGACAGAATCGCTTACTTGAACTTGACAACACAAGTAACACGGCTGGTAGCTTGACAGTGATACAAGACGTACTGGCACAGGACTGGGGGAGACACCGACATAAATACACTAGGTAATGGGGAACAGCTGGAGACAATCAGGGGCGGGGCAGACAATCACCACACATGGGAAACACAAGGGCAGGAAGAATCAAGCTGAAACACAAGGAAAGACCATAAATATCAAAATAAAACAGGAAATGACACGACCAAAAGACAAAACTGAAATAATAAACACACTTAACTAGACTGACATGACAGTTTCATCTGTTTGTTACAGAGGTTCTGCTATGTTTTCCCCGTTACTCCTCAGTTACTTTACAGCAGCTGAGATTTCTGGACAGGAATTAAAAGAAAAGGATGGTTTTGTGCCGTGGCTGTTCCTAGCATGCATATGTACAGTATGTAAATATTTATTTTGATATTTCTAGTAAGTTTGGTTTAATTAGTTACTTGATGCTTCATTCCCTATTGAGGAAAAATCTCTTGCTTCAGAAGGGAAAAATAATAAATAACAATAATGAAATAATTGAATAAGCACTAATAATGATAATGAAAATTTACTGTGTGTACTAAAAAAGGAAGACATAAATAAATAGCTATCACCAGCGAGCTGCGGCCGTGCTATCCTTGGCTCCTGATTGGCTGGGGCCGTGCTGTCCTCAGCTTCTGATTGGCTGGGGCCGTGCTGTCCTCAGCTTCTGATTGGCTGCAGTCGGGCTCTTCTTGGCTTCTACTTGGCTGGGACCCGGTGTGGGGGCGGGACCTCCGATCGCTGCAGCGTTTCAAGATGGCAGCCACCGGAACTGTTTTTTTTTTTTTGCAGACGGAGGAGGCTGTGACCGGTCGTCTGAGTTTCATGCTCGGAAGAAACTTCACATTTGCAGAGTTGGCTTTATATCTGTTGGACAGGTAAGCAACCCATGATGTTGCTATGATGTAGCTAATGCAAGCCAATTAAGCTAATAAGCAACTGTTGTTACCCTTTGCTAGCATCAACCAGAAGCTATCATACGGTGGTGCTGTACTTCATTCTTACACATCTGAGACGTTTATACAAATGTTTAACTAGATGACAGACATGCTAACTTTAGCTTGAACTGAACATGACTTCTTCTCACTTAGAAATTAGACCCAGACACCAGCTAAATGCTGGTGAAAATGCAAGTGGCTGCTCGATTTGCTAAAAGCTGCTATAGCTAAACTCCTCTCAGGGTCATGATAGGTAGAGACAGTTGCTCTTTTCTGATATTCTGTGTAAGGTTGATTCATCATTGTATGTATTGTATATGACTCATTAATAAGGATGCTCAATGTTAGCTTTTTTTCCCCGATATTCTGATATTAACTCTTCATCTCTAATTCCCATATGAACCCATACCACTATGTGCAGGTTTTTCCAACAAAAATGATATCTCTTGTTGTGGAATAAACACTGTGACTAATTTTATTGTGATGTCCTACTGGATGCATCCATAAATGCAACATGGCTCCAAATGTGAACACTGTCTGTGCAAAATCTGACACCAACTTCAACTTCAGTTATGAAAAAATGACATTTCTTAAGGTGGCTTATTTTACTAAATGGCCATATTGAACATATGCTTGTAATTGTTGTATATTTTTATTGTTTATATTTTAATTTTGCACTATTCTTCATTGTATTTAGCCTACTTTTAATTTTTTTTTAATCTTTTCAAGCTCCTTCCTTTTTCCTTTTCTGTGTATGGCAACAGTTGTGAAAGAGCCGATATGATCGGACATCCCTAGTCGTTATTGTATGTTCAGTTTGTAGTTCAATGATTAAATAGTCAGTTTACAGTTTTGTCATCAAACTGATGCGGGCTTTACTCTTTGTCTTGTGGTGCACAGTTACGAGCTGCAAAAGCGACACTGGTATCATTGATTTTACTGTGATAGTTGCTGGGTGTTTATAAGATGATCACTCCTGGTGTGATGGTCTCTTGTATTGTATGCAGCATTGAAATGCTTATTAATACAACGTTAATTCCAGTCACATTAGTGGTTCAGTTGTGTTTCAGAAATCAGGCAGATATCTCATTTACTTATATTAAGTATTTGTAAGTAAACTCTTTGCATGTCTGGTCCTCTACTGTGAGCTTATTCTGTCGTCATATCTCTTCAGACAAACTGTGGTTCTCTCAAAACACTGAGATTTACCTTGATCACTGAGATTCTTCCTTCTTCCAGAACAATTTCCTTCATCATGAATAAAGTAAAATCTTATCTTATCTCTGCACGTAACATTTGGCACATTTATCAATCCACATCCCATTTTTATTTGAGTGAACTGTGGCAAATTTCACATTTAGGGCAAATCAAGTGTGAATATACATCTATGGAACAATCACATTTTCATCAATATTGTAAGCCAGATACAAACAATTTCAAGTATTATATATTATTAACCTCTCTTACCCACATGTGATTTATTCCTGCTGTTATTGTACATTAATATTCATACAGTATAAGATTATAATGCAAACAATAATAATATAAATATCAAAATGCTGTACAAAAACAGGATGTACAGGAAATAACAGGGAAATACACTCCTTACAGCATACAGATAAACATAAAAAATACAAAAAAGGCACTTAAGAATATCAGAAACACTCACACACACACACACACACACATATATATAAGTATGCATACAGTATACTAAAACATCAGATACTTGAGCCCATGTTGTCACACAATTCACCTGAAAAAAGTTATTTTTACAATTATATCAGATACACTTGGCTGGGGAGCATTGTAGAGACCTTTTCAGCTAACGGTAAAAAAGGTCTTATACTAGGAAGAACAGCTGTCAGGAAGTGTTTAAATCCCAACCACAAGCGTCACTGCTGTCTAACACCTCACATGGCTTTTTAATTTTACAGATATCTATCTATTGCAACTGGAAACTCAAACGTCTGTGTTTAAAAATTCAAAGAACATTTGTCTGAGTAGAGTTCTGCTTGTAGTCCCTATTATTATGTTTCTGCCTAATATTAGCTTTTTAATTATAAACTAAACACAGGCAAGGTGATGCTGTCAACCTCTGATATGATGAGGGTGATGATATGTTTCTTAACAACATCTCAGAGGTGAGTTACATCCTCGAGCAGCTGCTCACCCTAAAATTAATTAGTCTATCAGTGGAGTTAAATCACAGTAACATTCTAGATGCCAATTTAGGGACTCCTGCACCTTCATTAGTGTATAGCTCTTAGGGAAATAATATTTTTGGTGTGTTTTTTTTTTTTTTTTCATCTGTGAAACAGGTGGGGAGAAAAAGTTCTACCTGGATCATTTCTCAGTGTTTGTTGTTGTAATATTCTCCAGTCGTTTCATTTAACGTCTTTTCCGTCTGTTTCGAACAAGGTGCATTTCTGCCTCTTGTGGCCAAAATGGGGACTACAACAGCAAACATTTACTGTATTATAGTGATAGAGGGAAAAAAAAAAATCACCTGCCAAAACTTTCTTCTCCTGTTTTCACAGACGAATAACAAATTACTTTGAAAAATCACCCATTCTTAAGTCGTAATCACAGGAAATAAAATAATTTTTTTGGCCTCTCGGGTTTATGTATTTTTGTTGTATGCAAATGTTAAAAAAAATCAGACAAAAATATCAGCAGCTGCATAAACTGCACAGGCAACTTTAATTGTCACATTCAGAGGGATAAAGTTGACAGCGTCACCTCCTAACTTGGTTGAAAACTCTATTTACACTTAACTATTAATGCCAAATTATTGCACGGTTAGACAATATCAGAACAATGAATCTGATGTGTAGATTATACATGTTGATCTGTTTCTAAATCGGTGATCTGGAAAAACCTACAGAGCTTTAAACAGGAAGACAGACTGTCAAAAAAGTGCCACCTGTTCGATCACATGAACTGTTTAGTTCGTACTGATCACATCACAGTACAGCTGTCACCTTTTATTTGGTATTTATTTATTTATTCAATCTGTAATCTGAATGAATGAATGGACTCCAGTGGGACATATTTGTTGCACGTCCTTTTGGCCTCAGTAAACTACTGTTGTTTGCTCCGTTAATAGTTCATAGTTTACAGGACAGTAGTGATGTCACTAAAAAAAGCCTCTCTATTTATAACTTTTTCTAGTTCCTATCGATTTGTTGTTTTTTTTTTGTTTTTTTTGTTTTGCTCTTTAGTTATGTACAATTTTCAAAGGGGATTGGAAGCCTTCAACTTTTAGAAAGAGCAGATAAATATTGAGTTGTGTCGGCGATCAACAACAAAGTGAAACCGATTTCAAATAAATGTAGTTCTAAGTATTGCCAAGACAAACTAGCCCACCTCTCTTCTCCCTCATCTCTTCATATTATTATTATTATTTGTTCACAGCATAAAGTGGACTCCAGAGGATCTCCAGCTGCAGAGTTTGAGATGTAGACTGTTTTCCATAACGAACACCACGCCAATCAGCACCTTTGCTTCTAAAACAGTCTCTTCTTTAACTCCATTTAACCTCGGCCTCCAGACCAACACACCCAATAAGGCTATTCAATAAGTTATTCTGTAATCATAGCCCTGGTGAGGAAATGACTTGACGTGTTTGGGTCTCGACTGGTTTGGATGGTTTTGGGATTTGGTCCAAGATGAGTTTGATAAGCTTGGCTCAGAATATGACCTCCTACTTCAGTCCCACCTCATATTCAATACATTTGAACTGATTTTAACAGCGAAGAAATCATAAATCATACTTGTTTATGGCAAGCCCTTAACCTGAATTGATTCTAATGACATGGTTATCTATGCATGTGGTTCACTATTACTGTGTTAACCTCAAGTTTCAGCGCCCTGAGGCTTCGTAACTCTTCTAAGAATAACACTGTGGCATAAATATTTTTTTTTCCCTTAAAAACGTAATTGGTGTTTTGTTTTCTGCTTTTAAAACCAGATAACAATCAAACTCTATCCCCTACAGAGGAACAATCTCATTGTACTCATTCCTGTCTCCTCTAGCTCCCGCCATCATCAGCGCTCCCTCCAGTCCAGCCATATTAGAGCCGAGTCCCACGCCGCCCTTCAGCCCTCCTCCCACCAGGTCCTGGCACATCGTGGCATCATGGGAAGACACAATAATCCCACTACTTGCAGACGGGGAGGTGGCGCTCTCTTCCCCCCTCCTCTGCTGCTCTGGTGTTGGAGCCGGCGCTCTGATCCCACTGCTTCCAGCACCTACACCGCCTCCAACACCAACACTTCGTCTTTTAGGTGGCGGGCCCCAGAGGAAGGCGTGGGCGGGCCGGTAGTGCTGGCGGGCGTAGCGGAGCAGGCGTCTGCGGGTGGCCGGCAGGCGAATGGTGTAGACAAAGTACTCCAAGACGCTGTGCTGCATGTTGGGAAGGGTGTTGTGGTACAGCGACTCCTCCAGGAACAGACGGACCAGAGGGGCCTTGAAGGCCTCATAGCCGAGCTCGCCCAGGGACTTCAGGATGCGAGTGATGCGCAGGTAGTTGTGCTGAGACCTTCAAAGAAAAAAGCAAGAGGTGAAAATGTCTCCTGTGAAAAGACCAGATGACAGTCTTAAGAAGTGCAACCTTGAGATAAGATGTGACATCATATTGAATGACACAGTATAACAACCCTGGTCTGAACTCCACCAACGAAAAACATAGTCTTTATTGAATTGAGGAAACGCAGCCAGTGAAATGTGGCATTGAGTACAGTGCATGCGTTGACTTCTGACTTTCTTCTTTACTGATGCTCTACAGGTTGTGCTTAAGTAAGTTTTTGAAAAGAAAAACTTTAATGTGAAAGATGGAGAACGGGACCAGTTGACGTCCTGCATTCACACTGTTTTCTTGCCTCTTTTAGTGACATCATGTCTACGGTAATGTTAGAGAGCCTCACCGATTCTAATAAAATCACACTGACAATAAAACAAGAAGTGAACAAACAGCTGCTATCAACATAAAAACATGCCGCCTAATATTAACTGCATATTATTAAGTGAATGAAGACTTAACGTTGATGGTGGGAGTGAGGAATAAAGTAGGCTCAACCATTTAAAGCTTCCTCTTTATAGCGTGATCTTTTAGCTGCTCGTCTTTCTCTGTTAATTACAACACGACAACTATCTATGTGAACAATTATTGTCTGCTATACACAGGTAATACATGTAACCACGGTAACTGGTGACGTCAGAGATGCCGACTAGAGCTCACAGCGTTAAACATACATTACTACAGCGCTAACAAATATATTGTTCCACCGCTGTTTCTATGTAGAAATGTCAAAACAATGATTTATTTTGTTTCATGTATTTTAATTTTATTTAATTATTTTTTGCTTGAGATGTGAAATCACAGTTATTTCCTGTTATTCCTGAACAGAAAACGTGATTTTAGTGGTTGTTTGTTATTCTTGATTAATTTCTGACTCAAATTTGGGTCTAAATAGGTGAATTTTTAGTTTAAATTCCTCACTCCTGTTCAAAATGGTGAAGTATAGTGAACTCGGTGAGAAAGAAAGAGTCTGAATTAAAGCTCTGGAATGATGCTGGAGGCTCTTTGAGACAAACAGGACAGGTGGTCTGATACATCTGTTAGGTATTAGGTAAATTTGTTTGTATAGGCTACATGTATTAAACTGCCTTTTGCCCTAAGACAGCTGGGATAGGCTCCAGCCGCCCCGCGACCCTATGTGAGGATAAGCGCTGGAAAATGGAAGGATGTATTAAACTAAATTGTCTCTATTATTTGCACAAGTCAAATGAGAATAAACTTATTCACCAGAAAACTAAATCAAAATCAGGTAATAATATGAACATTGCATGATAATACAGCACCTTAATTACTGTTAACAGTTAGTTTTCTGATGGTTGCTTGGGCTGCGAACAGTCTAGAAAGTGCACCAGGTGCAAACGCTGCTGTGCATATCTGATGGGACGTTAAAAGCAAGAGCAGGGATGTACAGTTAGACTGAGCAGCTGCATTATGGTGGAGAATTCCTTGTTTTCTCATGAGGTCTGGATAAAAACTACCATTAGCACTGGAGGCTGAGGCTTAGAGGTGGTTAGTGACTTGAGGTTACAGAAGTCGCACTGAGGAGGAAAATCTTACTTATTAAAAGTGTACAATATGTGACATTCAGGTGGTTCTATGGCAAGAAAACACAGTTGTACTCCCAGGCCAATAACCATTTAAATGACATATGAAAGGGAAAAAACACCTTTAAAATCTCTCTTTAACCATCTGTTTGTTGACTGAAAACATGTGGCTTTACATTTGGCTGCTGATCGAAGGACAATTAAGTTGCGTGGGATTTGAAATAACTGTCTTGCTGAAAGGCACAAAAGCAGCAATTGGCAACCGACACAGAAGATCACACAAATTCTGGCTGCAGTTTTTATACGCTTAAGCCGCTGCAAAATGTGTTTATATGTGTGTGTGTGTGTGCTTACTCATTAAGGTGCTGGAAGCGTCCCTGCCAGTTGGAAGCCCGAGCAACATTCCCACTCTTATCCAGCAGTTTGATGCCGTAGAAGTCCAACATCAGGGAATAGGCTGCCAGGAATCTCCGCTTAGCTTCCCGCATGCTTTGGAATTCCTGACAGGATTAAACGCAGCGGATCAGAGACCAGCCGACAGGTACAATGACATCTTTTTGGCAATTAACCTGCATTTTCGGTAATCAGGAACACCCAAACCTCATCTTAATTTAGTCAGAGAAACATGATGAATTTCAGGGAATCTACTTTAAGATGACCAAATGTAAATGTGGGACTCAAAGTGGTTCCCAAAGTTGACTTTACTAATGTCCCAAAGCCCTTCATTCACTTAACAGCATGTCTAACATGTTAGAGGAAATGTTTTTAATTTACTGGTTGGATGGAAGATGCACTGTGTCGCTCAACCCAGGCAAACACTGGCAGTGAGGAAGTGCAAACAATTCAGACAGTTTTTATCGGCACTTGTGTGTCTTACTTTGATCTCTTCCTGAGTCAGTTCATGTGCGTAGAAGTTGAGCCCTTGTTCTCTTAATGGGAACAGCCTGCCATGAGGGAAAGGAATAAGAAAAAAAACAAGAAACTGAATTAAGATTGATTTCAATCGCCCCCCCCGCCCTGGTGGTGGCTATGTGGATGATGGACATATGGACATATGGTCAATGATAGAGGCCGGGACTCATGAACGGGCCCTTAGCATTGCTTCATAAACAACTGTAAACATCTGAAAAGCCGACCGTATTGTATGACTGCACTAAGGAAATAAAATAAGTAAAAAAAAAAAGATAGATTTCAAAACAATCAAATCAAAACCTTATATTGACAGTGCATGGTGCTCAGTCAAATGTAAAAAAAAAATGTAAGAAATAGTCAAGCTTAAAAATAAAATAGAAAAGTCTAATAAAGTTGTGTAAGGAATGGGATACTATTTACAGTGGAAGGATACTATTCATAGTAGTAAGGCACCGTAACAAAAAAGTTATTGCACATTTTCAGAAACATGGAAGTGATATTGTTGCACATAGACTGGAATGGAATTATTGCACATTGTTGTTAACTGTTATTGCACAGAAATAAATGCTTACAATACATAATAAAGATAAATAAGAAAGATTTAGGATTTAGCACTTCCATTTTTCAGTTTATGTCCAGAAGGTAACCCAAAGTTCTGGTGAGTGGTTAGGGTTAGGAAAAGTTACCTTCTGTATGTGATCCTTCTACTGAGACAAGGTTTTTAACCAGCTTATGAGCTGATGCTGGATTAATCAGATAACTGACTAAAGTTGTCTTGTCTTTTTTTAATCAGTGTTAGAATATCAATGTTTACACACATACAGTATCCAAATGTACAGTGTTAACATGACGAATAACAACCTCTAAATCGATTCTCTGTGAGCAAATGTGCCCTGTTATCACCGTGAAGAGCAGAGAGCTTGACAGCTGTAGCGACTAAAGCGAAAGTTTTTTACATTCAGGAAGTTCAATTTTATCAGAGTTACTGCAGCTTTCAGTGCAAATGAACGATCCGGTTGCTGCACATGTAAGGAAAATGAGATGTCTCACCACTGAATGTAGGTGTGATTGTGCTCCAGTTTGTCGTAGTCGCCTCTCCACTTAGTGAGAATCTCCTCTATATAGATACCTGAGAAGAGACAAGGACTAATTAGCTGTGTGTGTGTGTGTGTGTGTGTGTGTGTTTAAACATTGGCTCAGTCCATTAATCTGCTGGTTTTTCCCAGTCAAACATGACCTTTAGCCAAATAAAACTCACTAAGCCCAAAGCCAACAGTTCTTCTGTCCACAATGGCAGGAGGTCTTTAGTGTGTGTGTGTGTGTGTGTGTGTGTGTGTGTCTGTCTCACCATCAGGTACTAGAGGGATCTTGTTCAGGTAGAAGCGCAGGTTACGGTACTCGTTGGGTTGCCGGGACTTTCTGAAGTTCTGTAAACCCGCCAACAGAAACCAACAGATCACACCTCAGTGCACAGAGAGCATGTGACAGCATGGTGTGTCAGGTTGTGTTTTGTTTTTGTGTGTACCGGGTAGCTGTGACGGTATTTGTAGAGATCCCTGGCAGCGTAGAAACTCCTCTTCATCTTTGGAGCAGACTCTGGAGAGTCTGTTAGCTGAGAGAGGAAGACAAGACAAAAAAAAGCGACTTCAGATGTGAAACAAAAAGCATTTCGTGTTTTTAACAGATGCAGAACGCCGCTGCTCGTCTGCCATTCAGCTGAATGAAAAGCACTGACTTTGCTTTTGAGGTCGGGACCTGTCATCATCCATTTCTTTCAGCAAAGGAGGACAATTTACATCAGCGCTGCTGAGCTATCGTGACAAAAGGATGCTGGGAAGTCTGATTCTCTGATAAAATCTGGGTCATGCTAACTTCACTGGTCAGAAAGGCTGATCCTGTTATTATTATCTATCTACATAAAGGCCTTTACAACACCAAAACTCAGGTATCATTTTAATATCTATTTCCTCCTTTACAGCCATGTTTGTGACGTTTACCTGTAATTACATTACAAGCTGCAAACTGTGTCCTAACTTTTGAGAAATCCCCTTCAGATTACATTTGCAACGACTGTTTAGTTGTCAACTATCAAATTATCTGTCTTGATAATTGTTAGATTGGGTCAAGCTGGGTATTTTTTTTAATTCCAGCCTCTTAAATTATGTTTTTTAACTCCTCTATCTTTTGAGTTGTGGACAAAACGACAGATTTACGGACCTCAGCTTGAGCGTTTGGAAACACCGAATGACAATTTTCTGACATTTTATAGACCAAACAACTAATCGATTAATATACAAAATAATAAACAATGAAAATAACTGTTAGTTGCAGCCCTACTTGACACACAGTACATGCAATTTGTGGTTACAATTATAAGAAAATTGGAGAAGTCTAATTTAACTAATATTTTAAATGATTCAGGGAATTAGTTTGTCAGACAGTCCTGCTGTTTTTAATATTCAGAAACAGTGTGAAATAGTCCACCCAGTGAACTAGTCTGATTATTTGGGACAAAGGGACCATAACCATGAAGCTCTTAAGTATTTTATTACCTTCATAAACCAGCATGATTCAATAGAAAAAAGAAATAAAGGAAATAACTATTTTTTTATAATTAATAACAGAATTATGTGTAGCTTAAAGATAAAAAGGCCATTTTGGCAGACAGATCATCACCACATATACAGTATGTAAAATTAGATTAATGATAATACTAATAACAATAATCAATTAACGTCAGATTTGACATGTTTTACATTTGGTTTTAGTGAAAGTCTCAGTAACAGTGCAGCTTGGTGGATTAAATAACACATCAGAGTTAGTAAAGTTCATATCTTTGCATATAACTAAAGCTGAATAAAACTGCCATATTTTTAAATGAGCTTTGGTGTGAGCGCCAGTAAGACAGCAGCAGGAGTCTTGGATGCTCGGTTGCCCTCTCCGTGTCCTGGCCTTGTCAATAATGTTCCCGCACCGTGACCCGGTTCATTGTCACACATATAACCCTCACCCTACCTGCGGGGACGCATCCCCGGGGGCCCGGTCGCTCTTCGCGGGGCTGACGGAGTCGGAAATGCCGCTGTCATCCTCAGCCGCCGGCTCGTCGCTCTCGGAGTCCGACCCCCACGTCGAGTCGCATTCCTCCACGGTGCTCGGCTCCTTCAAACGCCAACTGCCCAACAGATTTCCCATTTAAACGACATGCAACGCCCGCTCTCTTCTGTTGTCCTCCTTCCTCGCACAAAATACTACATCATTTGTATTTTTTTTTGCACACAATCTGGTTTTAGTGTCAGCAGGGCGCTGGGTTCATGTTGGCCTCAGAGAGCAGCATTTAAATGGCAGAAAAAAGGGATTTCCAGATCAGCAGCGATGATGCGTGTTTCTGTATGAGGAGCGATTAGTGCCACGCAGGAGGAGGAGGTCTTAAAGCTACAAAGCGCGTACTCAGTGACTTGATGGTTGCTAGATTGCTCAATTTAATTAATTATGGGTATTCACTTTTTATTGTACTATTGACATTCTTATATTTCACATTACATAACAGGTTTTAAAATCATATTAACAATGATTCTGATTCACCACACGCAAATTGAAGTTTGTCTCTTATGGCGCTTTTCCATTACACAGTAATGGCACGGCATGGCACGGTACGGCCCAGTTTTGTTGCTTTTCCATTACAACTGAGTACCTCCTCAGCAGCGGGAAACTGCCGTAACTTCATTTGCATGCGACACAGAAAACTGGGTAGAAGAAGAAGAACGACAACAACAATACAATGGAGGACAAGGACAAGCGATTGTGTATTTGTTGCTCGCTCTGTGACTTTTTGTCAGGAAAGAAAAGAGACAGAGAAGATTCCAGGAAGTGTAAAAATAGCAAAGCAGTTGTCGGTTTTAAAAATGGTGGGGTCGAATTGTTTTTGGCTTTTACAGTCCAATCGGACGTCCCGCATCCAATGACGCTTCCAATGACGACACTCGTTGGCTAATCAGTGGAAGGCAGTCATCTGACGTTGTGTTTTAGTATAGCTTCGGCTTGCTTGGAACCAGGGCTGAGGAGGTACGAAAAAAGTACCTAGTACTCGGTACCAGGTACTAGTGGAAAAGCACCACAACCGTATAGAGCCGTACCGTACCGTACTGTGCCTGTGGAAAAGCACCATTAGACCAGAATCTTCCATGAGAGTGGAACCACAGACAGCGCCACAGATTTAAGCAGATTATATTTCAGAGCCGTGGTCAACGTGACAGATTTTGACTTTCATAAATCTCAATCAGACAAAGGATCAGTGAGTCAGGTGGACTAGACTAACATATTCCATTAAACAACCTCTCTGTATATTAGTGATTTTGCTAACAAGTGAGGTGGCATCCCCTGCTAGGCTTAGCTTGATGTGCTATTAAATAATACTGAAATCTGACCATGTAGCCACTTTGTAGAGACTCCACTTAAACGGGCACGATGTGATGTTTTTTCCCATCTAGTGGTTAAATTTGACTTTGCATACATTGCAATGTGGTTGGAACTACGGTAAGCGGAAAGGGTCAAGTCCCGGGCGGCCACTCACCGCGGATCCCCAGCCCCCGGCCCGGAGCTCCAGTCATTTTTTTCCTGGACCTCCACAGCCCTCCTCCGATCCGGAGGACTTCCCAGCGGGCATGGGGTGCTCCCGGTCGGCCACTCACTGTGGATCCCCAGCCTGGAGCTCAGGTCATGCTGTGGCCCTTTTACGCTTTTTTGGCGATGAGGATTTGGCATAAGTATGGTCTTGTATTGTGACCAAAAGTGCAGTGCAAGTTTTAGTTTAGTGCCGGGTAAGTAAAACTGGCATCTCCACCTTGCTTCTCTGTGATAAGTGAATCGCAGAAATGCATTTTGTCCTATGGCTACAGGTAGTGCTTTATGTCCCTCTTGGTAGTCCATAGTTTTTGATAGACCGGAAAGACATGGAAGCCTCCGTATGAGCGACCCGCTCTATGTAAAGACAGATAACTGATTCTTCACCCAGGAGGATAAGTCAGATTGTTGGCATATGTTATTTTACACCAATTAGGATCTATTTATGAATGAAGACGTTGATTTGAGGTAGTAAAATACTTAAAAAATTACATAGTGTCCCTTTAAATCACTCTATCATCCATCCATCCATCTTGTAGGTCCAGTTGGGCTTTGGGCGACTGATTCATGTGGATTTGAATCTCAGATGTTGCACAGAAATTCATACATGTACATGCATTAGTGCCACAGCTTCATTTCATTACAGTAGTGAAAAACAACATACAAACAACTTATTAGATTTATTTATAATATTATTTATCGAGTGGTAATCATGATTCAGCTTTCCATATGAGTGTATTTTGTATATGTGATCATTTGAAGGCAATGACACTAGTTCTGACCCATTATTTTACAGTCCATGATGATTTGGACATCCTGTCACTTTGTGGCATTAATCACTCCTCATACAGAGTAACAGCAGCATCAGGACCAGAGCTGTGTCACGTGGCACCAGGAGAGGAGGGGGTCACTGTACCTCCTTCTCTCAGATTATCAATGTCACTGGAACAAAGAGGACCAGTAAAGGCTGTGCTATTCTATTAACTGAGACCATTTATAAACTTGGTAGTGTGATGTAAAGAAGAAATTCTTGTAAAGAAGTGGGGATTTCTCCCTGCGTGAGGTTTTTGTTTAGCAGTTGGTCACTTCTTTAGAAAAAATAAAACCGCAAAGGCATACTTGTTCATTTTGTTGTTAAAAATTGAGACTTTCCATGAGGATATTTTGGAGAGTTAGCCAATGAAATGTTCAGAAACAATAGTTTAGTTAATTCAATCTCACAACAAATCATCACTTCTTTACCAGGTAATACTAAAGACAATAAATCAGCACAGTTAGTATGGAGGTGATATTTATCTACATTTACTACATATGTGATCTGGTCCAGTCACTGTCATCTACCATTACATAACTCAAATAATAAATAACACACATACTACATAATGTCTGTTACTGGCATGAAATTATCAAGTTTTACTACATTTTTCCCCTCTATATTTAATATTATGAGTCATGTAGTCTTGCTGTATTGTTAGATTTGCTTCAGCTTTTAATATTTGTATTTGCCTATGGTGGAAAGTTACGTACATTTTCACATTTTAAAAAAAAAAAAACAAACATAAAATGAAACACATTAAGGATTAAACCACAACAATTATTCACAACTTTTGTGTCTTGTGAGCCCTAAAAGTAAAATACTGCAGTGTAAATATACCCCAGTACAAGTTAAGTTCCTGCATTTAAAATCTGCCTTTTTGGATATTTCTGTACTTTTACTTTAATGTCAGAAGTATGATCTTATTGGAATATCACCACCAAGCAACTTTGTTTGTATTGACCTTCAAAAGCACACTTTAACCCCCGTAGGTATTTTTTGGTTGGGTTAAGTTGACAGGTTCGGGCTCACCTGAAGGGGAAACTACAGGTCTTGCCAGCATGACATGACTCTGATAATAAGAAGCATCCAGCTGCTGCTGCAGCAGCAACAAGTGAAAGTGAGTCAGAGTAAAGTCATCTTAGCGAAATGTCCAAATCAATCGAAACCAAGAAATGAGGTAATCGAGAGTGGACACCGCAGTATCGACGGCTTGGTTTCTGTCACATTCTTGAGTACGGGAACTGAAGTGTAAGTGCTTTGAGTTACCCTTGTAACTTTATAGGTTATTCAATATGAGCTAAATGAGAAGCAATGCTACACAAGAAAGCTGCAATCCTCATGATACATCATGCGTGTCTGATGGTTTCATGCTGGCTTTTATTACACCAAAAAAATGCATTAGTAGGACTTCCCGACCACCTAGTGACTAAATCAATTATCGTTAATGGTGGAAATCCCAGGATGACTGCTTTGAGAACAGCTGTTTAGTACAACAAAGTCATAGACACACAGAACATTTAATCCTCCCAATTTGTAAGTAGACAAAGAGGTTTTTAAATTGACTTTCTAATGTGAGGATATCAGTATTAATAGTATCAGTATTTCATCTAAATATGAGCCACAGACGACATACTGTGGTCACCATACAGCTCCAGTATTGTGTCAATCACACAGGAGTTTTCTGCCAGCAAGCGTTTTATTGCTTTCAGTCCAAACTGTTTCCTCTAATGAGTTCTGTTAGGAAATAATGACTCACTCTGTATAGTGAATGCATGCACTTACACTGCCACACGCTATGTGTAAAACTAATGGGTGCAACTAATGATTATCTGCTCGTTGTTTTCACACTCAATCACTTTATTTGGATCATAAAATGTCAGAAAATAGTGAAATTTTCACACCCTAATGCCCCGTGTGACATCTTATTTTGAATAATAATAATTTATTTAGTTAAAAGAAGGTGGAACCATGGCGATTAATTGGCTTTTTTTTCTTGAACTAAACATTAATTTATTAACAAAATACACATTTTTGCTCATTTAATTTTCTGACAACCATCTATTTCAGCTCAATATATCAATACATTCACTGTCCACTTTATTAGGTACACCTCAAACCATTTTCATATTAAGAGGCCCAAGCAAAGTGAGCCAAGAAAATATCCCCCACCATTACACCCGCAGCAGCCTGAACCGTTGATACAAGGCAGAATAGATCCATGCTTTCATGGTATTTACTCCAAATTCTGACCTTACCATCTTCTATTGTCCAGTTGTGGTGATCCTGTGTGAATTGAAGCCTCAGTTTATTGTTCTTAGCTGACAGCAGTGGCTCCAGGTGAGCTCTTCTGCTTCTTTAAGGCTCCAGTGTTGTGCAACACAGATGATATTCTGCATTGCTTGGTTGAAACCAGTGGTTATTTCAGTTACTGTTTCCTTTCTATCATCTCCAACCAGTTTGCCCATTTTCCTGTGACTGCTCACATCGACAAGGCATTTTGCTTACTGGATATTTTTTTCAGACCATTCTCTGTAAACCCTAGAGATGGTTGTAGTGAAAATCCCAGTAGATCAGCAGTTTCTGAAATCCTCAGACCAGCCTATCTGGCACCAACAACCATGCCACGTTCAAAGTCGCTTAAATCCACTTTCTTCTCCTTTCTGATGCTCCGTTTGAACTTAAGCAAGTCGTCTTGACCACATCTACATGTCTAAATGCATTGATATGCGGCCATATGATTGGCTGATTAGCTATGTATTAACAAGCAATTGAAAATGTATACCTAATAAAGAGGTAAGTGTATTTCAACCTGATCTCATGGGAAGTCATATAAGTGTCACACCATTACAAGGACATTCTGCGCATTGTGAGGATGAATTTTAGGCTTTTTGTTTTGCCATTTTGTGCACCACACAACAAAACCTGTGAGTGTAGCGTGTTTACATGTAAATTACAGTCAAAACGGATGTTTTTTTTTTTTTTTTTTACAAAGTACCGCCATCTCTCAAAATCACTTTTAATGTGCAAAATTACACTGATTCTTGCTCATCCTCCACTGTGTCCTATGACGAGCTGTGTATAGTATAACTTTGACCGTTCAGCTTGATGAACACCCTGAAAAAGCTCTGCTCCGTTTATTTTTTTTAAACACGATAGCGATGTTACCAGTGTGTTATCTCATTGCTTGTAACATGTAATGCCTTTTTTTTTTTGTTTTACATAGAAAGTGCTTGTAGTTTTGTACATTGTTTTCTGTTCCCCTGTGTGACTTTTATCTCTTGATGCCATAATTCCTCTATAGATTTTCTTTCCCAGGGACTTTTGATGAAGTACAGCTATGCGGCTTACTCAGGGAACGTCAATGACTGCCCATTGTCCCTGTTAAATAAACTAATAAAAAAAGAATACATCGTATACAAAAGGCACAGGACAAGCGTTTTTATTACAAGTTAAATGCCTTGTGAATTACAGTGTCATTAATGTGTCTTCATGAGACTTGACTTGACACTAAGCTCACTGATCCACTCCTATTTGAATGTGGATTTTTTTATAAAATAACATGAAGTAAGTGGAATTAATGTGGTTCGACAGGAATACACCAGTAGCACAAATGAGAGCACAAAATAAGGAATAAACATTTCTATTTTTTCAAAGGAAGTACGATAAGAGGATGTATTTATTGGTGTTGTGAGGAGGACGTGGGTGTGAGTATTAAAGAGAGAGTAAAGAAACACAGACGGAACATTAATTTGATTTATTCATACAGATTCAAAGACAAAGAATACATCAACCAGATGATGGATGCCAGTAAAAGCAGAGCAGCACAGATTAGTAGTATTCATATTATCATTAAATGACAAAACTAGGTTTCTTAAAATTATACTATAATGACACTCTATTAATGTAGGAAATTGATCTCCACCTCCTCAAGAGGCACAAGACCTAGATGTTTCAGATGAGTCAGTATTGGACTTAACATTCATTACACGGATAAGAAAAATAAATCCAAATAAATGTTAATGTTGCTCTGTGTCTGCTCTGTTAACATTGTGGGACACACCTCGTGACATAAAGACACACATGGTCTTTGGACATAGCAGGTGATAAATATCATACAAAATGCTTTGTGGAGTGCTGTTTATAAATGGATGTATAGTAGCATCGTTAATCATAAATAATGCTTTGCTAGGAAGTAGTTCAAATCAAAATCAAATCGAAAGTCTTTATTGTCATTGTGTAAATGCGCACACAACAAAATTGAGTGTTCTGCTCCATTTGGTGCTTTTATGTTATTTACAAACAGTTAATAGTTTAAAAACACAAATTAAAAAGGTAGACATATAGTAAATAATATTTAACATTTTTCAGGCATGCATTATAAATAATCAGACATCAGTGTTCAGAGTTGTATTATATATATAGTTATTACACAGTGGTATTATAGTCACAGTTATTGCACAGTTGTATATTATTCACAGTTATTGCACAGTTGTATTTTATACACGGTTATTACACAGTTGTATATTATTCACAGTTATTGCACAGTTGTATTTTATACACGGTTATTGCACTGTTGTATTATATATATATATATAGTTATTACACAGTTGTATTATATTCACAGTGAATATTCATAATTTGAATTCCTCTTGTTGTGCTGTATATTCACCACCAGGGGGCAGTGTTTACAATGTAATCAGGCTGTATGTGTGTTCAGGTGTGTGTTCGTGCCAGGAGGTCAGCATTACACACATCCATGCACACATGGGGCTGGTGCTAAAGCACTCTGGCTGTAGCTGCCGGCTCAGACACATCGTGCTCAGAAAAGGCCTCTAAGTGAAATGGGCAGCTCGGTATTTCCCGGCTGGTGAGCGATGTATGAACAATAAGTGTGTGTGTTAAAAAGCTGTTCTCTTTCTCCAGGGAGTAGTGCTGCTGCCATTAACAGCTGCAGCTACCTGACCATACAGTACCAGTGTGTGTGCTGCTGCTGTATGAGCACAGAATGATGTGAACGTGCCAAAGATGCTTTTCTCTACCGCCACTTTAAAGTTTATCTGAAGATGAGGAACTGATCCTGACCAGGGCTGCTTGATATTAGGAAAATGTGATATGCAATGTTATTGAATACCGCAGTGACATTATTCACTCATTGTGTGCCAGCCCTTTTAGAAATCGGAAAGTGCCTTGTGCCCGTTCTGAGTCACCTTTTAAGACGCACAGAATATTTTTTACTCTCTCTCTCTCTGAAAACAATGAAAGAAGAGACTCTATTTCATCGTGAAATAGCACATTTGCACATTGTTCATTCTTGTTTTATCTGAAGATGAGTAGAGGCTAGTTCCACCAAAAAGACCATCTTTTTCTAGTAATTGCTCTGCTGTCTGATCCTGATGTTTCTACGTACTTTGTGCTTCGTGCTTTGATCTCTGTGGCTTACAGTAGAGCGTCTCTTTCATGTTCAGACTACATTTCCCATAAGCCCCAATATTACTCAACGGCTGTGTGAGAGCCCCCCATTCTGCCAGCCGCTGGCAATGGCACTCAAAGAGTTAATTGCAATAAGTAAACTAAATAATAAACATAAACTAAATTATAAACTAATAATACAGTTATGGTTGCTATGGAGATTAGAAGAAGAATTTCTTTATCAGTCCGTCAGTAAAGGAAAACACAGTTTTCACTCTGACAACTGGCACCTCTCCAGCTGCCAGTCCACCCTCCAGACTTGGTCCAACATGGACTTGAACCAGCGACTCTCCGGTTCCCAGGCCAAGTCACTATAGACTAAGCTACTGCCGCCCATATCGCCTCTGGCAGTTACCACAAGCGTTCGACATGACTTGCATCTTATCAGAAATATTTCAAAATAAGAGATGTTCTGTTCTTTTTAGTCACTAGTTCTTCATCGGTCATATTTTCCATGTTCGGTCCTCTTCCATCAGCTGCCACGAAAGCTAACTTTGCTTCATTTCCTTGTGCTTCATCGTCTTGCATGCATAGCGGGCAGGCATCTAGGGCAGCAGTGCTCCATCTGGTCAGTGGGGGCCTCACTGCCCCCCTTAACACCCATTTATTGCAAATCAAACAAGCTTCTGCTATATGTGTATTGCACATGATGATGGTGAATTTAAGATATATGCTGCAGCCCCAAACCTGACACAGTTTGTACTCTTAAAGTGGTACTCTGTGAAGTGATTTTTCTTCTTCTTTTGCACCATGACCCCATTTTTTTCTGGCACCAATCAAGCTCTCTGTCCAGTCCAGCAATCTGGCATCTGTAACCTTTGATTTTCTGTTTTGATTCGCCATGGAGGCTTTGACGGCTCATGCTCTCTGTTCACCCAATGTTGTGTGTGAGAAAAGAGGAAAATCACTGATGCACAGTGCACAAACTCAAAAGGGTAATGCTATCTTACATTTTGCCATCGTCTCGCTCCATATTTCAATACACCGTTGCCTGTTTGTCTTAACGCCAAGCCTACAAAGCACAGTGTCAGTATAATTTGGTCCACAGCCACACTCTATTAATATTAAAATTGAGCATTAAGCATGAATAAATCCCATTAGGGGAATTTCAAAGTATAACCGAATACTCTTTCCTGGAACAGCTGCAAATTAAGCATACGTTTGGTCCACTAATGATGTGAAAATCTAACCCACATATCTCAGCTAATTAAAAAAAGGAAGGAATGGCAGAATTTATAGATTAATTACTTTTCTACAGAAACACAAACTAAGTGATCCATTAAGTGATTGTGAAATAAACAGGAGTAGAACAGGGTGTTAGTTGAGGAAGTGAATTAATCAGTCAGCAGTGGAGGTGGCGGGTTTTGTTGTGGATATCAATAAGTACATTTATGAATATGAAATAAAATGACACTTAACTTTTTTGTCAATCAACTTGACATAGAATTCATGCTATCTGCAACTCACAGGAACAGCAGCTACATGTTTTGTTGTACGTCTGTGAGGCTGGAAGAGCTGGGAACACTAAACTTTGAGGTTATTACGATGCAAACTCCAAGTTCCAACTTTCGTGAACACATCACAAGGCAAACTTTCACTCCCCAGGGTCCTAAAGCATAACTAAAAGGTTACTTTTAACAGTAACGTGTTACTTTTAGGTGTAAGTAATCAACAAAGTAATTGAGTTAGAATGAAGTAACTGTAACTAGCTGCTATTTTTCAGTAACTAGCACAACACTGCTCACCAGCCAATCACAGCAGGGTTTTATTCTGGATGGAGTCTTAAAGAGACCGGCACTGAAATGACAGATAGTATGAGGGAAAACAAGCATGTAAACATGTTCTAGTCGGAGCCCTAAATACAATATGTACCTGGAAATGTCCCCTTGATTAGTATTTTATGATGTCTCTTTGACCCACTGCTCACTGTATATTAGCCCATTGATTCCTAGCAGAAATATTTTAAAGGTGCTTTTAGTGACATCCAGAGCATTATTATAGCAGCAAACAACTATTTTCTATGTAAAGACAGTGGAATAATGACCTGAGCAGAGAGTGAAGTCGCTCTCCCTCTGTGTGTGTTGTAATTTGAGTTTCTCTGTGCTTTGTTTTGTCAACACATGTTAGTGCGTGTGAGCACCGCTGTCATTTAGGGGTAAGAGTCGATAACACCACTCCGTCTGAATTCAGAGAGGCTTTTTGACCTGATCAGTGGACACTGGCGTGTTGCTGTTTGTCTTGCAAGCAGAAATAAAACCAGAGAATGTGACATCGCCTGACACAATAATGTAACGTCAACCTTCATGAAGTAATCTGGCAATTTAAAGTAGTCCTATGACATCATCCTACCCACCTCATCCTTTTAAAATTAGCAAGACATCATGCCCTTCAGGGAGTTTTTTTTCTCCACTAAAGGACACGAGGTGTTCAGAAGACCATATTAATGCTGGGTGAAAAAGATTAGAAGACACAAATCAGTCGTCAGACTCTCCACAGTCTGCAGTTGTGCATACTGTTTCAGATAAATCAACCTCCCACTCTGGGTGGACGGCAGCTCTTCTGCTGCCCAGCGAGTTGCCTTGTTCCTCCACCCACTCATTTACAAGGCAAACACACTCAAGGTTACGTCCCTTGAAAAATGCCTTCTTTAAGACATGTTGGACCCTTTTACACCAAATCTCACGATGATGATCTGAGCATGGGAGAGACTTAGGTCACATGCATTATTAATAGTTTATTTCCAGGAATATTGTATATTTTGTACATTTACAATTGTCTCTGGTGGTTGGAGGTAGCTCTAGTCATAATCATTAAATTGAAAGGAGAGAGAGACCATAAAATTCAAATAAATCACAAAATAAGTGTCCCCTTGTAGCGGGACAAGGACAATGGACTGAAAGTGATCATTTAATAGGATCTTAAGACATAATAGGATCTTAGAATAAATGAAATAATAAATAATCCCCAGCTCAAAGTCCATTGTATTGTATTGGTATGTATATGCCACCGCTGCCCTAAATTAATAGTATTACAAATTACCAAAATATTTTTTTATTTTTTATTTTATTAATCCACAAGTATGTACATCTCTCTGCATATCTCTTTAATCAAAATGACAAGTTTAATGATAAAATATAATTCTTGTTTTTATCCATGAATTTTCAAATTTAGTTTTATAAAAAAATATGGAATTGAGATGCCAAATTTCAGTTATTTGCTGTTATTTCTGAACAGAAAGTTAAAGCGCTTCATGACTTTGAGACAAATAAAGCAGGTGGTCTAACACATTTTTTAAGCGTTTATGTACATAATTGTACTTTATGTTGGTATGGAGTATTATGAAACACAGTTTCTTTTAAAAAGTGAGTAACAGTAGCTCTTATTGTAAAAATGTATTTCCATAGTCCTGATAATTCTGTATTTTTGAATAGGTTCAACTTGTACTGTCTGCTGATGCTGACAACCACAGGATTTATAGCTTTGGCACCACAAGAAGGGAATGAAAAGGAAGAGGCTTTGCTCTACTGAACACCTGGACCATTATCATCTTGCAGAAATCATCACAAATGAGTGTCACAATCTGAGAGCTCTGCGTCAAGTCATTTAGGATTAACAATCAGCTATCGGCACAGATTACATCTCATGGGAAAAAAAATAAATAAATAATTATCTCTCCACTCCAGTAATTAGGACCTCTGGCTGATCTCAAGTCAGCTGCATGTGTGAAAGGAAGCACTGCTAGAAAACTGTTTGGTCAACTTCTTTCCAGTGATTAATTTAGATAAGCTGTCAAACAGCACATTTCCAAACACTCCAAACTCACTTCTAAGTGTTCGATGTCGCACTCAAACACATTCTGTCTGAATTCCACCTCCCGTTTTCTATTTCTATTTCCCCCCAAGCTTTTAAGTAGCAGTGCGCTAGCAGCTAATCTCTCAGGCCGACAGTGTGGCTCGTGGCTAACGACTAAGTGTCAGTGTAACGGATGAGGCTGCTGTCTACACTGACCTGTTTACAGACACTAAAGGCTACAGGCATGCATGCTGCCCCTGATAAATCATTCATCCACAATGGCTCAAAAATTAACTGGTGGCGAATGAAGACCAGTCAGCTGCCCAGAAATGTTGCTAGACAAAAACATCATTGATTAATTTAATATTATCAAATGTAGATGACAAGTTTGGGATGCTGTTAAAAATAACAGTGGAAGTGTCGGCAGTGTTTAATAAGCAGTAGGCTGATGATTAAGATTTTTCATCTCATGGTGTGCAGTTGAAATAGAAGATGCCCTGGTTGATGCCTCAGGCATTATTAAATGTTGAAATGGGGAAAAAAAAACTCTAGCTTCATATTTGAATTAGAATATTAAACTGTTGAGTTGGACTCCCTGAGCAGCTTTTACAGATCAGACAGACTGGCAGGTGTCAGAGTGGAGATGGATTACTTCAAGGTCTCAGCGCACCGGTAGACAGCGGAGACTGAAACGTACAGACAGCCGTAAGGTGATATACGACGCCACAGTTTAAGACACAGTGGTGTGCAGGGACTCTTTCAGAGGCAGCGAACCAAATGGGGAAAAAGAAGACAGAACGTGTGAAGGTACCATTATCACAGAGTCCCTATAGCAATGTATTATTTAGAGCCTTTTATCTTCACGTTTAAAACGAGCCCTTTTGCATTAAGTAGCCACTGGTACAAGCAAAATCTATCACAGTAAATGTGTCTGGCCAGCTCCATGGTTTCCATGCTGTCTTCACATTCTCATACCCAAAAATCTCTGCAGCAAAGTAAATGTGAATGATGCTGATGCACATTCTCTGTATTGTGCATTGCAGAAGTTTTAATGAGTCATTTTGTGCAGCTTTTCCTGCTTTCATTAACTTCAACACCACCTTGCTGTGAGCTTGCTGCAGACTCCTTTTTTGGCAACCATCTCAAGGACGACGGTGTGACAATATTAATTTAAAAAAACAAGTAATTTTGCTTTGTTTCATTAAGGAAGTGCATTTAATGGTTTCCACTTTGCTCTTGCCACTTTTGTGCCAAATAGGCTTTTGGCTTACATTTAATAACTTGACAAAATAATAAAAAAAAACTTAAAATTGAACTTAACACCAATGACTTTGATAAATTTTATATTCTCCGAGAGAACAATGATTATGTGAAAAGTGTGCAGTGGATAAAGTGAAAGGGGTGTGGAAGTGATAACTATAATTTTCTAAAATTAGAGGACTTCCCAAGTCTTTCTTACATCAAAAGTGCCTCAAACAGTAACTGTCTTTCCAGTGTGGTGGTTAGCATCAGTAAGCCCATCCTAGCGGTCTGCTGTGGCTAATTGTTATTTTTTCGTGCTACCACCAGGACAACCATGTATATATACTGTACAGTACATAGCTGCTTTTACAATTTTTAATTAACAGACTAGAACAATAATTACCCACAGTGTATATTGACAGGTATTACATAACTATGGAAACACACACTCTTAGCTTCCTCCTCCCAAAATCTCATTGAGCAAATGGATTAAAAATTGTCTTTTTATGCAGACTGGCGGTAGCATTTAACAGTCATTCACTCAGCCAAACCACACCGTGTAGTTAACATCACATGCACGCACACAGTGTACAGACTTTACATTGACGCTGTGTTTCTAAAGCGAAGGTCTCCTCTGTTATGCTAATGGTGCCCAGATATTGCCAGTAATTCAAGGTTAGTCAAACAGCAGTTTGTTTGGTTGCCGGGCACGCTCGAGAGATTTTCCTGTGCTCGCTCGACGACACGCTGGCAGAGTTACAGCCGTCAATGTCACCGCGCAGACAGCACCGGGTGGAGCGTTTGTTTCTGAGTCCGGTCCCGTGTTGTACACAAAGAAAAAGCCGGGCTGCGAGCCAGCTGACAGTGTGTTCACAGGGAAAAGTATAGAGTGTGTGGCTGCCTGGTGTGTGAGAAAGAAACTGAGGAAGAGAAGGGGGACATTTTGCTCCTTCACTTGCATATGCAGAGTTTATATGTGCACTTTAAAAGGCTCCTTATAGGTATTCTATCTGTGCCAGCCTCCCAAATCGACGGCCTCCCTGGTGCTGGCTCTGACTACTGACTACTGCTGCTGTGCTACGTCGTACTCTTCCCTCGAACTGCACTGTTTTCTCACACAAATCAGCTTAGATTGCTTCAGAGCTCTCAGGAAGAGAGATAAACACCAAATGAAATAAGAAGAGTCACAATGAGATGAAATGGGAGGGGCACAAGAAAAAGTGCCAGAGAAAGAGAGAAACCGATAAACAGGGAAGACAGAGAGGAAAATCTTTATTGCATTTTCATCCAGTCTGTCTGGTAAGAAAGCAGGCACAAAAACAGTTTTTTTTTTTCTTTTTGGAGATTTCATTTAAGAGGCAGCGACTAGTTTCAGACACTGCCAGGGTGTTTTTACTCTTTGTCACAAAGGCTAAGCATTCATCTAAATAGTCAAACGTATTGTTATAACCAGAAACATGACTACATCAAACCCATTTCAACACTGTGATATCATTGAATTACACTGTTGGATTGTGATAGCTATAAATATTCTTTTGCTTAAACACGGTTTTTCATAAAAGTGCCCTTGAAAAGAGGACATTTATGGTTTCCCATATGAATATTCATAAGTATGGTTCTGGTGCTCGGGGAGGCGTTATCTGTGACCGCTGAAAGCTCATTTAAAGAATCCTTAGTTAGTAGGGAGTATTTTTGAACCTTCAGGCTCAGCAGCATTTAGCACGTATGGATTACATAAGTGGTGAGGAGGGCCCCTGGTCCAGAGCCTTTTGAAGTGACTGTGAATATTTTGTGGTTGGAAAGTCAAATGACCATAAAGAGATGCAAAATAATCACTAAAAGGTGCAAGCTAAGCATAAAGAGACACGAAGGAATTCAAAACGGCCACAAAGGAACGCAAAATAACGACAAAGTGATGCAAAATCATGACAGAGACACAACATTACCATCAAGAAATACGTGCATCACTATGAAGAGATACAAAACGACTACAAAAAGATGGAAAATTATCACACAGAAAAGAAAAACAATCACAGAGATGCAGAATGACAAGATGCAAAATGATGAAAACAGACAGTAAATTACAACAGCAACATAATTAAATCACCAAAAAACAGATGCCAAATGACCACAAAGATGTAAAAAAAAAAAAACTAAGAGGTGAAAAACTGAGCATAGAACAAAGAAATTGTGGTGAATAGAATAGATTAGAATAGTATTTTATTTATCCCCATTGGGTGAAATTCACCCGCCACAGCAGCATGGACAAAATCACAGATAAATTACAGTAATAAAGAGACAATAGACAATGAATGACCTAATAGAAAAAGTCATAATAATAGAATAAATATTTAGATTATATACTAAATAAAAAGCACATCATGCATGTTGTCATTTTGCATCTCATGCTAGTCGTTCTACATCTGTTTTTTGATCATTCAGCATCCTTTGTCGTTTTGCGTCTTTTTGTATCTCTTCGTGCTCAGTTTGCAGCTTTTAGTGGTCTTTTGGCATCTTTTCATGGTCAGTATTTCTGCACAAATGAAAAACCATTAAATATATCACCATGTTTGCATTTTTATTAATATAAGACATTCATAAGTGATTTTGAGCCAGACCATTATGGTTCAGTATATTTTTATTGTTTTCTTTTATATATAAGAGAATGTCAGGAGCAATTTGACATCTCAGTCTTGGCTTTTTTTTTTATTTTAACCGCTGATGCCATCAAATGCCAAGCGGCACCTCTGAATGTCTTTTCATCTCGCCATAGAAGGTATCACCGTTCTGTAGAAGTGCGGCACAGAAACTTATTTCTATGCTAATGTAACGGTGTTGACAAATGGGTTGTGATCGGGTTGCCGTTTTTGAGCGGATTTGAATTGTCCCCTTGAATTGAATTGTACTGTGAATTATCATATAATTGCATTTTGGCCTGTGATTTATGTGCTCATCGGGGCCGGTGTGCTCCAGTTAGTTGGTTGTGGCATTTTTTCAGCTGGTCGGACTCTAAACACTGCAGGATGTTTCTCCACCAGTAAACATCAATCCACTCTTCCTGCTCCTCTTTTCTTTCCATTCATTTGGTCTTTCTCACTCCCTTCCTGTCTTACTTGCTGTCATTCTTTCATTTCATTGTTTTTTTTTCCCTCTCTGTTTCCCTACCGGCGATGCTTTCACTTGCTCCTTTGTACTTTTCCATCATCTATCTCAGCTGTATTTGACGGAGTGACAGTGAGGTGCCCTCAGGGTTATACAGTAGCTCTGCCTCCTGTCATTGATTTTTTTTTTTATCCCGGCACTCAGCATTGACACTCTGTCCATCTCTTCTGTCATCCTACTGTATGCTGAATATATATATGAATACTGAAAGCTTAACTTTCCTCTTACAAAACAAGAATGTGGAGGCTGAAAAAGAAAAATGAAGATTGAACAGCCACACACTTATATCCTTGTGCAGATTAGCTTTAAAGAGATTTAGTGTTTCGTCCATACTGGGAATGGAAATGCCTCGGAAAACTGTCCTTTGACAGTAATGGAAATAATACATAAGATGGCCCTTTCAATGACATGTGCATGTTTATAAATGTACAGTATAGTCATTGCTCAGCTGTGTTTTAAAGGGGAAGTTCTGTTTTTACAAATTGGACCTTATTTCTTGGATAAAATAGTGCCATTTACTCACCCATGTCTCTTTGGAGTCATTTGGAGTATTTCTGACGATATTTGGATTTGATGATATCCACTTAACAGTGCGTGAATGGGGCACAGTATTTTCTGTGCCCCATTCACGCACTGTTAAGTCCAAATATCGTCAGAAATACTCCAAATGACTCCAAAGTGATATGGGTGAGTAAATGGCACTATTTTATGCCAGAAATAAGTGCCTAAAAGCAGGATACAGTAGGTAGTGTTATTTAAATGCATTTTATATTTGTTGAACTTCTCGTTACATTCAGACAGCAATCAATAAATCAATTGCTCGGACAAATAAAAGAAAAATATCAGGTATCTTTGGTAGGACTATCATAAACCTGTCCAGTCATTTTGAAATCTAGTGCACTCTTGATAGTTTCACTGCCTTTAAACTGTGAGTATGAATGTTTTCCACACAAATGTGTGATTCTTCAATATTTTCACCAGAATATGTTTGCTCTTGGAGAACGAGACCATGCATACACTTCATAAATGATGACGGCCTTTTAAAAAAGTGCAAACACAACATAATAGGTTGAGTAATTTTACAACAATATGACAAACAATACAGTGCAGTGCAACTCTGTGCCAGCAACTGAAGGCGAGGACTTCATTCTTTGTGTGTCACTACTGGCTTAACACAATCACACAGACTGATGACATCTGACATGATGGTACATGCCGGCCAAAGCTTCAGGGTCAAATCAACAGCATCTTCAATTCCAACCTTACATACAGTAAGTCTGTGTCAAAGATAATATGTTTACTGGTGATGCTTTTAGTAGCATTCAGAGAGCTGGATGATGACTGGTTTGATGGAGTGAATGAATAATGGACTGGATTACTTGAAAATGTGTGAGGGTTTTTTTTTTATTTGTTATTTTAAACCGCAGCAACTGCTATGTCACTTTGACAAAGTGCTCAGGTAATGCTGAGTAGATTGGAACTTTGGCCATTCTCTGAAGGCAGGAACAGGAGAATGACTCATATGAACTACAGCTTTTTCAGTGCTCAAGGCACCAAATAAGGCAAATAAACCCAATATTTACAGCAGGCTAAGACGAGTCGATATCTGTATATTAACACTGAATCAGTGTTGTATGATGTAAGTGTGAAAACCCCACAGAGAAAATTACCACCTCACTGACCACCTGAGGCTTTCATCATTAATTGCACTTCTACACTGGGCAGGCAGATTTCTTCGTCAAAAAGCTCTGGGAAATAGTCAAATTAAGTCAGTTTTTATTGTATAAACCAATATCACAATTACAAATTAGCCTCAGGAGGCTTTATAATCTGTATAGAATATGACTCCCTTTATGAATGACCCTCATCAAACTCCCTAAAAAACTTTTAACAGGGAAAAAGAAATGATAGAAACTTGAGGAAGAGCAACAGAGGAGGGGTCCCTCTTCCAGGATGGACAGACGTGAAATAGATGTTATTTCAGAGTAACAACAATAAAAAAACACTCACAGATGGCTAGAAGCTAGCTGGATGATGGAGGAGCATTTAAAGCTACAGATGGAGACAGAGCACTGTCTTAAAGGGGCAGTGTGAAGGATTTGTTGTTTGGTTGCAAATTGCAACCCGCTGAATACTTCTCCACCCCCCATACACCTCACTATAATAACGCTATTGTAGAAGTTAGACGGTGGTTGTTGGTACCACAGTTTTAAATTCTGCTGCTAATTTTAGGATAGGGTAATAGGACTGCAGCTATTGAATATTTTAGTAATCGAGTATTCTACCGAATATTCTAGCGATTCATCGAGTATTTCTATAAAACATACTTTTGCTTAGTTAAATTGCAATTATAAATATATAAGAGAAAATAAGATGTTTCTCTTAAAAATGAACAACCAGCTGGTTTCGTTTTTTATAAAATTAGATGTAGGTCTACCTAACTAGCTCAGCGGTTCTGTGCTGGCTCTATGACACGTTTTTATCTTATGTTGATAGGGACACCGGGCTGGCTCCGAGTCACTCGACTGTCTCCGTGGCGTTGGTTCATAAAACTCCGCCAAGTGCTGTGCAACACTGGCTTCAGCATCAGCCGTACTGGATAGTCACAGTGACCGTCACAGTGTTTGCCATAAACAGTGTTGTAAAACCTGAAAACAACTTTCTATCACGAGTGTTTTCAAATGAACGTGAACGGTGCATGCCGTTCATTCTCGCCAGAGTGAATGCCGCTCCCGTTCACGTTCACGACTTGAAAACTGAGCCGTTAAGTTCACCGTACCCCGAAAATATGAACGCGTTCATGCGCAGTACTGTCCGGCTCTTGAGCAACTGGGAAGTCTCCTGTCTCCCTCTGTGCTAGCCGTTAGCTACACAGCTCGCTACTATCACTACTCTACTAAACTGTTATTCGAGGCCGAGGGAATTGCCTTGAGTATTTTGAATTACTTAAGTTACTCGAGTAATCGTTTCAGCCCTAGAGGGTAACTTGCTTTTCATTCAGAGCTATTATCAGCTAGCTTGCAAAACAGCTTGAAATTTGGAGGTGAAGGGTAACTAGCCAAAATAAATATATATTTCATGGTTTGAATCAGCCAGACAAGGAGTGTGTTCATTATATCAACTAGCCTCTCTTTTATCCTTTTCCTGTCTGTATTTGCAAATTGCCACTTAACAATCATCATTTGTCATGTGACAAAACTTTTATTCTTTTAAATTACCTTTTAATTTAGAGAGGCATTCCTTAGCTAGAAGAATTAACAAGCTAATTTGTTTGAAAGTCGTTGTTCAGGGTTGGTTGTGCCACACAAAGCTACTGTCATGTACACTTAAAGGTGTCTATTTTTGGAGCCGGCCGTCCTTTCAGTTGTCTGTCATTTTCTTCCGTACACACACACACACACACACTTCCTGTGAATAAAACAACGTGTAATGTGGAGGCAGGTGACTGACAAGGCAGCTTGACAACTGATTGACAGGTGTGACGGCATGACAGGAGGGGGACATGGAAGAAGATTTTCACAGAGCTTGATGGATCAGGAAAGGAGTCATGACTTGACGCTGGACTGATGAGACGAATGCAGACTAACAGCAGGATTTAAAGGAGCAGTGACGATGAGTTTTATGTTACCGTGACTTAAAAGTTATCTGTCGATCCAGACGTCCCCCAGCTTGCTGCTGTGATTTCTCTCAACATGCTCCAAAAGAAACAACTGTTCCAGCAAATTGAGGTCCTCACTCCCAATTCAAGTAAAAGAAAAAAATATTTAGCTTCAGGAAAAGATTGTGGTTTAGAATAAAATAACACTGGAAGGTGAAGTTACAGGACAATCAACCTTAACCTCTGGTTCCACACAGGGCATCGGTCAGTTTGGTGTTATTTTTAACCACTTCCTCCTGCAGCACTTGTCTGTGTTTTATCTTCCTGGTTTGCAATTACAGGGTTCCCGCGGTTCCTTAAAAAGTCTTAAAATGTCTTAAATTAAAAGCTGGGTAATTAAGGTTTTAAATTGTCTTAAATTTCCTGTACATTTGCTGTAAGCATCACATTTTCAGATGGTGTGTTTAATACCAATTGGAAAACACAGTATTCAGAGATTTACTGCAAGTTTTGCATGTTATTTTGTTCACAAATTTCACGTCTTTGTTCTTTGAAGTTGTGAAATTAAAGTTGTAGAAGAAAGATGTGTGTTATGCCAATTTATATTCTTGTTTTAAGTGTTAAAGAGATGAAAAATTAATCAGTTATCAGATTTTTTTTTTTCCTGCTAATATCGATATCGGCATCGGCCTCAAAAACTGCCTACAATAAGTTTAGTATTTTCTACCAAAGAATTTTTTTATGACATTTTTTTTTAATATTTGTTGAGGTCTTAAAAAGGTCAAAAAAGTATTTAATCTGACTTTTAAAATGGTGCAAGAACCCTGAATTATGTGGATTTCATACAACTTGATTTTGTGGGGTTTATTCAAATTATAATGCTTTGAATTTCATAGGTATACAAACCAGTGTTGTATGAGAACAGCCTGATTCCTTTCCTTTCACACAGAAACAAACAGGTTTAGGAAAAGATTTTGTTTGTCACAAGTGGATGATGTAATGTGTATGTCATAGTGCTATCAAACAATAGTTTTTTTTTTAAAAAAACAAAACTTGATTAATTGCATTTTGCATTGCAGTACATTTAAAATGTTATTATTTTGCATTTCGCTGCACTTTTTATGATCATATTAACAATGATTTTACATACAATGATTCTGATTCACAACAAACCAACGGAGTGTGTCTTCATGATGCTGATTGATCTGCAGTCAGCTGACACCCATTTAAACTGTAGTTTCCATGTAGTTTCATTCTCAGTTCTTTTACACTAAACTGAGTCATCTGGGAGTTTTTTAAGACAAACCAAACCGATTTCGAAGTGTCTTGCTGTTGTTTATGACAGTAGGAAGCAGGAAGCTACTAGTGCGGGTGCATGGAAGCCTCAAAATTGCAGCACACGATTAACATGATATAATAATGCATTATTGTATGTTTTGACGTTAATCTAATTGTGAGTAACCTGACAGCCCTAGTTACGTAACAATGTAGCGTAAAATAAGTCAGCATTGGTCTATACTGGTCTCCTGGGAGAAAGTTCTGTCTTTTTTGATCAACCCCAATATCTTCCTTACGCAGACTTTATCACTCTTGACTTCCTCCTGTACTCCTGCCATGGATTCGAGCATCAGCTTGACTCGTATGGTCACTTGGTATCAGATTCTCAGTTCTTCGAGCTCATTTAGATGAATCAACTTGTTTTCAGAGTGTTAGCTACGAACATCCGTCACATTTTCAATCAAAATGATCTCATTAAGAATTCAATTTTGCTTGATGAGTCATCTTAATTTCCAAATTGCTTGTGTGTGAACAGATGGAAGAACACACAATTGAGGTTGATGAAGCGTGACAATTTAATTTTGGAATAGAGCCTGGTAAACCATTTGCTATCATCACATCAGTCTCTTAAAAGTGATTTATCTTTGGGTAACCCCATTACTTGGTTTTCACCCAAATCATTGAGCATGAGATTGATTAAGCCTTCAAAAGTCACTTTGTTTGAGGACAATGTAATACCCTGTTGGACTGGAAGTGATAAACATAGCTGTAAAAAGTACTGCTGCTCTCCACCGTAAACACCACCTTTCCCAGGCTACTACCTAATCCAAACAATCAAAGGTGCTTTCATCCTGTGAAATTATGAGCTTGTTCGCTTGCAATTAGTTTAGAGTGAACCAACTCTATTAGCGTGGCTCAGTGATTTCTCTTCTCTTTCCTCCCGACAGATCTCTTGATCCATGATGTGTGCATAATTAACCATCAATGATTAGCTTCTCGGCTGAAGCGCAGAACACCAGTAAGCCAGATGTTCCTGCTCTTCTTATCAGTGTCAAAGACTCCTGAATGGATCCACAATAGACTGCTGACCCCCGTTTGATCCAGTTCTGTTCAGACGAACCCTGTGTGACGTCAGTAGATGGTAAATATGACCTTGTAGAGCCAGGCAGATTAATTTAAATAATTGTATTAATCATCTTAATTCTATTTGCAATGTGTTTGTCTCTCTGGATGGTGTCACATGAGGAGTAAACAATGGACGGCAACTAATCACAGCTTTCTGTCCTTCGCAATTTGCTCGACACACATAGGTGGTTGATGAGGAGGCATTTAATTCTGGCTGTATTTCATGTCCTCACACAGGCAAGTTGAGTGGAGAAATTTAAAGAAAATTCAAAATGGCAAAGAAAGGGGAGCAAAATAGGAAGTCAGGTGACAACTTATTTTGTCATTTATTTTGCTCAACAGTCATGAAATGAACTACTTGAGTTTATCCAATTTATGGAACCACTACATCTCAGAGGGTACTTTTTATTTCACTACATTAATTTTACTGCTATTACCTACTTTAGTTTTACATACATGAAATATGTGATCAACTTATGAAATGACTCTTGTTGCAGATTAAAGCTGTTAAACTCTGCAAGGATTTGCATGAGGTCCTCATGCACCAGTGACAACAATAAAGTTGTAAATTACCCAGAAAAAAAGCTGAGAAATCCCTCAGTCCTCTAAAAATGTTTATCTTGCACATGATGATAACTTGTATTTTGTGCACATAAATGGAATGGACCATGGGGGCTCCATAACTTAACACAAGAGGTAAGTACTTATACTTTTGTAACTTTACATGCACTTTTGCATAATACTCATGGTTTTTGGGGATGGGATTTTTAAAATGTGGGATCTGAAAATGTGTCTCACCACTGGTCTGATACTGTGCAGTCTGATCTGATATGAAAAGTAACATATAATTTCATGGAGGTTCTCAAAAAACCCTGAGCTGCTCCAGTTTTGGTTAAAAGAATCCCATTTATTTACTCTGAAAAATGACCATCACAAGTTCCTGGAGCTCCAAGTGAAGCCTTCAGGTGTTGTCAAAACTCAAAGATGTTAAGTTTACATGTCTCATAAATCATGGTTATTTATTTATTCAATATATAAATTTTATACAGTTTTGGTAAATTAAGGTATGACTAATTGTTTTAGCTCAAGCTATAATTGAATTATTAGAGCACTGTGTGTCCTGGTAGTCTATGTGTACCACACATGATATACACATCAAAATAAAAGTAAAGACAAAAAAATAATAATTTCAAGCTATATATGACAAATCAGTATTTGGATTGTTAATTGAAACCCTAATTTAGATGCATCCTTTTATCGGTCTAATGGGGCTACAATTATTTTCATTAATCTGACCGTTATCAATATCCACCATCACAATCTCCAATTTATGCAGTTTAATATCACTTAGGAGAAACGGGAGCTGTAATGTTTGGTGTTTTTGCTCACAAATGAAATCAGCTTTCAAAGTGTGCGAGAGTCAGCTTATTCCTCATAATTATGTCTTGTACAATGTGAGGTCATATTATGACCCATATTATGAAAGGTCATATTTAGCCATTGTTTTGAGTTTGAACTGAACAAGGACAGATCTGAGTGAAAAGCTTGTTTGCAGTTGGTTGATTTCTAAAATTAAATGTTCCTCCCTGGAACTCCCTCACACCTCTGGAGGTACCCATGTCCCACGAGTCCTCATATCAAGTCCTCTTGTTTTTTTTTGTTTTTTTTTTCTTAAATAATGTAGCCTATTCCTGACAAGTACAGCTTGAAACACCAGTCTCTCTCTCTCTCTCTCTCTCTCAGTGTGTGTTTGTCTCTCTATCAACTGGGTTTATTCTCAGTGGATGCTGATGCGCACAACATAACAAGGCCTTTCTCCTCCTCCCCCCCCCCCCTCTCTCTCTCTCTCTCCCTCCATCCCCAGGTCCTCTCCTCTATCCCGTCTTCCCTCCTCTGCTGTGCACCTGCTCCTCCCCTCCTGCTTTATTATCCTCAGACTTGGAGCAGCGCTCGGTCCTCGCCAAGTGATGCTCCTCGGCGGCGCACATCGGTGGGTCGTCACCGCCCGCTGCAGAGAGGACACTTAGACTTGTTTTTCTCCCCAGGAAACACGCGCCGAAGGACGCAGGACATGGGAATTTAACGGAGCTTGCAAGAGAGTGAGCTGGAGGAGGTTAGGACGACGAAGACGCACTCAAGTCCCATCTGAGAGGAGAGAGGAGAGGGCAGAGGAGGAGGAGGAGGAAAGGGACTCCGGGGAAACGGTCCCATCGGGACGGGGTAACGCTGCAGCGGAAGGTTTCACTGCCTGACATAGTTTGAAATGGACTAAAACTGCTTATTTTTGTTGTTTAACTGTGAAGAATAAAACCAGGGCATTTGCAGGTTGCCGGAGTTGCCTTTCCGTTTATGATGGAGTGAGTAAGATCGAGGGCGCACGGTAACTTCAGCCTCGCCATGAAATCAGTGTTTTTCAGCCGCTTCTTCATCCTGCTGCCCTGGGTCCTCATTGTCATCATCATGATCGATATCGACAGTAAAAGGGCGATCCGGACTCCAGCAGGAGTAGGCAGGGCGCAGCGGGCGGCTAGGACCGGCGCGCCTGGACCAGGTGGCACCCAGAACCAGACCGCCCTGCCGGTTATCTACGCCATCACCCCGACTTACACCCGCCCGGTGCAGAAAGCGGAGCTCACCCGTCTGTCCCACGTCTTCCGCCAGGTGCCCAGGTTCCACTGGATCGTGGTGGAGGACTCGACGACGCACACGGAGCTGGTGGCGCGCTTCTTGGCTCGGTGCGGCGTGCAATACACGCACCTGCACGTGTTCACTCCGCGCCGGTTCAAGCGCACCGGGATGCCACGAGCCACCGAACAGAGGAATGTGGCGCTCACGTGGATCCGGCAGCACCGGAGCAAGAGGGACCCCGGGGTGGTTTTCTTCGCGGATGACGACAACACCTACAGCTTGGAGCTGTTTGACGAAGTAAAATTTAATATTACCTGTTATCACTGTTTGAGACCAAGAGCATCATGGGAGTAACCTAGGTGCTAGCTGTAGTCTTTCTCGTTTTCTTTTTTTTTTTTTTACTTTTAGTTAAAATGTGGGGATTTAAAGGTTTTTATTAAGAAAACAATGTGGGAGAAACAAAACAGAGTCTATTGTGCTAAAAATTGTTACATGTAGCATTTAATTACCTCTAACATTACCTGTTATCACTGTCCTGTTCGAGACCAAAGGCATCATGGGAGTAACCCAGGTGCTAGCTTTAGCCTAGCTCTTTAAGCTTTTAATCGCTAAAATGTAGCAATTTAAGGGTTTTTAGGAAGGAAACTATGAGGTTGACACAAAATATTTGAAGTTTATTGTGGTTAAAATACGTAATCATTACTCTTAAAGGTCTTGCTTTTAAATTTTAGGTATAAAATGTGAAAATTGTAGAAGTAATGGTAGCCTCTTGTCAGCAAAATGTAGTTTGACTACTTAAAGCAACAGAACGTGGCTAACTTCTGAAAGCTAATGTTAGCAAACCTTTAGCTATCGCTCTCTAACAGTTTGACTACTGACTTTTTTGTTTATTTTTAGAGATAAATTTACTTTTATTTCATAATTACAACTTTTGGCCACAGTATTGTCACCCTTTTGCAATGGTATACTCATTTTAAAGTATGAGAACTATTCATTCAGAATTAATTTATTATACCATTAGATGACTGTTACTGTTAATGCATTAACATATCAACAGCATATGTACATGGATGGAATTTAAACAGCCAGATAAATGAACCAGAAACTAATGTTACCTGATGGCATTCAGCCACTAGGTGTCACACCATGTTAGCAGCCTCATTAGAGTGGGAATCAAATGTCAGGTATTTTACAGGAATAAACAAAACATACATTTTGGATTCATTTCCAATTATAATTAAAACATCTATACTTTTATTTGTCATCTTTCAAAAAGCTCTGTGGTTATATGTTTTTGAATATATTTCTTCTCCAAATGTTATCAAGAAGACCTTTAACAATAGCGGTTTACTTGGCTACTGCTGTCTCTGTGCACCCTTTTGCACAGTTTGTTCAATTTATTAATGCAATGTTGGGAGATAATAGGAGCCACATATTTAATAGCATGTACTGTGTTTTTGCACAATGCTTCAACCATAATGCTGGACAGGAAAAGTCATTGTTAAGCTTTCCCCAGATGGGATCATTTCAAAGGAATTCAAACATTGGCTGTCATTGGAGCCTTACTAAAAACCCTTGGGAAGCTCCAGACCCCCATTTTGAGAACCACTCGTTTCACGTGAGAGGCCATTGTTAAACCAATTTATTACAGTAGTGAAAGTGGGGAAACTGCACAGACACTTGGCTGAATGAGGGCCTAAATGAGTAGGGAACAGATGAAGAGAAAGATGCAGTAGGATACTGACTGACAGGAAGAGAGTCGGGTGTTCGGCTGTGGCGTTTTGGTTGGATGGTTAGTTTGGGTTGCCAGTTCTTTCAGATCTTTATCTCACCACCACTGCTGTTGATTTTTTTTACTGATCCAAGTGCCAGCACACAGTTAATAAGCAGGACTGTGTGTGGTATAGTTATTTTGTTTGCTCTAGCTTACTTTCAGTCTGTGTGAGGGTGTGATTGTTAGGGATGGAGCGTGATCTTTTATAATTGAATAAAATTCATGTAAATTCATTTCATGTAAACATATATATATATATATATATATTTATTTTCAGCATTTTTCTGCATTACCCTTCCTCTGCATCTGAGACTGAAAGTAGTCTGAAATATAAATATTAATAAAAACATATTGACTAGCTGTAGTCTGCAAATCTCTGTTGGACAGATGATATGCCACTATCAACCTTGTATATTGATACCGCCATGTAACGCGAGTCAATGTGTGAGAGGGTGTTTCTGTTAGGTCATGGACGTATATGAGTCTCATTTCATATCACTGTTAACGATCGGTTGTCCTTCATATTAAAGACACACCATTACGCCACGCTCTAGGCATGAAAAAAGTTGAGCTGTGGAAGCAACAGAACAATCCTCTCACTCTGGATGTTTCTCTGATTTCTAATAGCTCATTCTGATTACTGCCATTGAAAGAAAGCTGGCCGCACGACTGAAATTGCTGCAATTAACTCCAATAATAACGTTTTCAAAACATTTCATGCTAAACAGCTGACAGTGCTGCCATGAATACATAGGAAATCATTTTGCTGGTCCTTTGTAGGTATGTTGATTTAATAAGCCTTTTTTTCTTCTTTTCAAAGCAAATCTCTGATAAAATCCAAAATCTGTTCCGCAAATAGCAGGGTAAACCGAAGCTGCATTTACATTTCGTTTGTTTGTTTGTTTACATTTTATTTAAGCTCTTTTTTTTTGTCAGGGTTGTTTGGACATGTGAAAGCGAAGACTTGTTGGCATGTGTTGGACGCCTTCTAGAAAGCTTTCTTTTCACAGTCGATTGATCTGACATTTTTTTTCTCAATGGTTTGATTTATCAAGTGTCAGAAAAAAATGATCATTGCAATTTCCTGCAGAATACGGGCTTATTTTGTCACAGTCCAAACCCAATACATTAAAAAAAAACAGTGAATCCTCCTAGTTTAGGAGCTGGAAACACTGACCAAAAGCCGTCTTGGTGTGTCGGGGCTGGTGCTCAGTCCACCATGCCAAATGTCCCAAAGGTCTGTCCAATCAATCCAAATGCCGGAAAGTGATTTTTTTGCTTCAGGCTAAAGAAATCCAGCTTTAATTAGAATCACATGCTGACTCTACTCGAGATGGCTTTTCCCTCCGTTGCGTCTGTGAATGCAACACTTGGTTGCAGATCGTCAGTATTGTGAGCCCAGTGTACTGTAGCCGAGTCGACTCTGGCACATAGTCTCAGTGTTAGATTGCGGCTCAGTGTAAAAAGCATCTGTTTGATTTGTTGATAGCACACTGTCCTCTCTCTGTCCTCCTGCTTATTTCATTACCCAGCTCCTCTGTGCAGGTAATGGCCTGTCGTAGAGAGATAATAGGCTGTCATACAGCAGTAATAACCTGCAGAAGCTGTCTGCTGGCTTTAGACTGATGACAGTAACTCTGCTTATAGTGGGTGGCAGCTTCATATTCAAAACCCTTAAATCATTTCAAGAGGAATAATGATTGAGTTAACATTTATTCAGCTAAAATATAATTTTACAGTGACTCTTTGTAATCATAATTCTTAATTATCCAACATTATCCAATAATCCATTTCTCAAGCTCAATACAATACTGTCGTTATGTACGCGACAAGAGTAATGGCTCTCCATACTGGCCATAAAGCAGTACCTCGAGAGCATGACTACGCAAAACTTACATCCCTTGCTCATTGATCATTACAGCAGCCAATAACTCTTCCAACATACATGTGGCATAAGAGTAATGTACTGTGTTACTGGCTTTCAGTGTTTCATTTTATACGTTATTCTCTAGTAGACTGGGCACTTGCACTTTAATTTCCCCCGAACTAAATCCAATAGCTGTCTTGAAATATTTAAATTTAGTCTGTGTTTTGAAAACTCTATTTGGAAATCACAATTAGCAACATGGAGATGTGTGCAACCTAAATGTATTAAAACAGGGCCAAGCTACAGTCAGATTATGTAACTGTGTAACTGATAATGTATTAAAAGGGTTGCCATGTCAGGTAGAATGTGTCCACCTTTACTCTCAATGAGAGTTTAAAATGTTGTAGTTGTTACTGTTTCATTACATCCCTCAAAAATGTCTGATGCTATGGTGGGTTTATGCAGCGGTTTAACAAATTTTATCATTCTGTTCTCATTTACTGCTCGTACTTATACCTATGAAAAGTAACACTGTACAATTTGTATTTCTGAGGGAGTCCAGTGACGTTGTATTGTAGGGAGGAGGTCGGACATCTGTATGAAAAATAGCAAATCATTTTTAGTAAGGTACCACAGAATATCCATCCATGCATTTTTTACCGCTTATCCTCACATAGGGTTGCGGGGGCTGGAGCCTATCCCAGCTGTCTTAGGTTGAAAGGCAGGGTACACCCTGGACAAGTCTCCAGTTCATCACAGGACACATAGAGACAGACAACCACTCACACTCACATTCACACCTACGGTCAATTTAAATTAACCAATTAACCTAATCCCCATGCATGTTTTTGGATGGTGGGAGGAAGCCGGAGTACCCAGAGAGAGCCCAGGCAGACACGGGGAGAACATGCAAACTGCATATAGAAAGGGCCCGGGCAGGGAATCGAACCCCGTACCTTCTTGCTGTGAGGCTACATCACAGAATATATTGTTCTGTTCTGCAGAGCAAAAGGAAAGGCATTTTTGACTTACAAACTACCGCAGGGTAATAAGCAAATTGTGTCGCAGCAGCCCCCTGCTTCTCCCACTCCAGAAAACAACATTGGTATGGAGGAAATGTTTAACAAACTGCCCTGCGTTGCCCTTTTGTCTCGGTCAGGTGGAAAGGCATTCAGCATGAAGAGTTAAAGAGTGCATTTTCTGCTACCACACATTAGTCAGGTCTCAGTTTGGCATGGTTTATTATGCACGCGACACGTTCAGGCTAAGTCGCCTCCCAGCAGTCAATAGGGTGTCAGAAAATGCAAGACTGCAATTACAACCCAATCGCCCCTCAACACACACTACTTCTACAGTACTTCCTATTGCTTCCCTGAAGTGATTTAGCATTTTTACCCTCAAGACCATCTCAGGCTCCTTAAGTTCCAGACCACATTAACATGCTGTTTGAATGAGACAGCTGTTTGTATATCACCTTTTCAATGTGACTGTTTTCATTCAAAAATCCCAAAAGGTTTCTCTGGGTTCTGGTAGTGTCTTCCAGAAATATATTCTTGTGAGGACTGACAAGCTTGTTAAACAGCATTTAAACCATCATTGGACAGTAAAACCCAATTTATACCCAGAATAATGGAATTGTAATGGTTAGAAATCCCCTAAGCCACAGTGAATGAGGCCTCTGTGATGACGTTTGGGTTATTTTAGAAAAATATCTCCCATTGCACAGTGGGAGGATTTCTCTGGTGGGAGAAATTAAAAGGAAAAAGCTTTTACTTCAGCAGTCCAGCAACAAAAATGAAGCTCCCTAATGCTCAATAATGATGCACATTCTTAATTCAGTTTACTCATAGTGTTTCACATTCATTGTGATACTTGTGAGATGCCAATTTGTGGAAAGCATATTTGTGTATAGTTTTGGTTCATTAGAGCTTGGCTAATATTACTCTAGTTTTGGTTAGGATTCCCACTGGTAATGATAGCAACCAGGTTCATTTCTGAGATCTGGAAGCAGGTCAACATGAAATATACTACACGTTGCAAGAAATATAAGTGTAAAGTCTTCCAAGGAGCATTCAAGACTGGAGGAGTTTTAGCCAGATGTTGAAAAAGATGCATACATAATCTCCCACAGTGTCACTGTGCCCGTAAATAATCAGTGGAAATATACTCGCTTCCTGGATACATCCATGGTCTGTCTCCTCTGTGATGACAGCAGCTAAAGCTTCACCAAAATGACACTGAAATTAGCAGCTTGTTCTCCATCTCATTACAGAAATGAGGCACTTACCAAACATCTTCAGGTGCATTCGCACCTCCTTCTCCACTGGAGGAGGCCTGACCCTGATTTGCATGTAGCCCAGAAAACAAAGACAAACTGCAATCAGATCAGAGACGCATATCGGTATTTTAAACCTCATCTGGATTTTCTCTGCATATGAGGCACTTCAAATGTTTAAATGAGGCCTGAGACAGGAGAGGTTTTAAATGAACCCTCTGGGTGATATCTTTCAATAATACATCCGTTAAATTGTGAACTGATACAGTTTTCAATTACTTACATCTAATTTTCTTGTCTTGAGTGTCATTGATGGACAAATACTTTACTTAACACTTTGGATCTCATGTAACTAATTTTTTGTGCATAGATTATTACAGAGGTTTTACCTCTAACTAAAGATTAAATTACATTAGATAATCTAACTAAACTATTTACAGTTATCTGATTGTATGACAGCTCATGATTTTTTTTGCTGTCTGCAATCTCAGCAGTTTTTCAAATCAAAAGCCTTTATTGCTATTGTATAACTGCTTACAGTGTTTTTTTGTTGCTCTAGCCAATAAAAATAATAATACTGAGTAAACTCTGGATAATACTTTTTGTTGATCAAAGAGTACACATTAATATATGTCCTAAATCATTGGCTCTTGGTTCACTTTTAAAATGAAGGAACTCATTCAAACTTTGTTGATTAACGAGCAATCAGGTAAATTAAGCCGTGCTTTCTCCCCCCTGTTCATTCCTGAAAAGCTGACTCTGAGGATGGAGGGTTTTTCAGCTGACGGCAGCATGGCAGAGCTGTTTGATTCAGCTGCAGCAGCCCGCCAGCCAGGCAACGCTTCCGTCAGACCTTTTTTTTTGAATAATTGAACTCCCCCGGCCCTGAGAGCTCCACAGCAGTCACAGCGACTATTTTAGGGAGGACGTACTTTGGCAAATGCCTCATGCTGAAGTGTGACTCAGGGACACCTTTCCCAAATGATGCCATACTGGGTTCACTGTACATATGTTATTACTATTATTATTATTATAGGTTCTGATACAGCTTTTCACACTGCTTATTAGATGTAGAAATCCAGCTGTGATGAACCCTAACTAAATATTTTAAATTGTTTAATCAGAGGGCTCAGAAAATGTATGCTCTTCATTCCTCACTATCCATTCATAGTGTTGTTATTTCCCCTCTGTCATGTTGTTGCATTATTTACAGCACTGGTCCAGAGACACGCATGCAAACGTTAAGTATATATTTGATCAAGTGTCCAAGCAGCAGACTTCAGGCCTACGGAGAATTGTGGCGGGATAAAGGAGCCAGAGTGAAATGGGAAATTCAATTTTCTCAAACCCCTATGAGCAATTATCATAATTACATAGTGTAGTGGGAGAAGCGAGGGTGGGGGGGTTGTAATGTCAGGGAAGCGAAGCAGAAAGGAGACGAACCTCACCAAGAGAAATTGTCCATGGTGGGATTGGGAGGGAGGATAAGGACGGGGAGAAGGTGATGGAAAGGTTGAAAGCTTTTAAGGGCCAGTATAAATGTAAAAAAAACGTTATGCACCAGCTTTCTGCTTATTTCCACTACCTTTTTCTCCTCTGAATATGTAGTTTGACTACCCTCAATATACACTCCATTCCCTCATCAAATCCCCATTTTACCCTCGATCATTGCTGTGTGTAACAGCGATTGGTATACATCATGCAAAAATGGAAAAATCTGCATGTCCTTCGATAACCGTTCATCAAATCCACTTCACATGTAGCAACTATGTGCTGAGGATCCAAGGAAGTGGTGTGTTGAGTGCAACGTGGTGAGATCCACGGGACGTATGCATTAGTAGTGCATAATGTACACCCTGAGCAGCACATGTGCATGCTGGGTACATGTTGGGTACAGTTCGCTGTCCATTGCTATCGACCCATTATAGGCACATTTTGAACGAGGTCTGTAGTTTATGTTAAAAAGAACATTAATTGAACTGGTTTAATATAAAATAAAATTGATGCATTTTGTTAACAGGGCTTGTGATTGACTTTCAAACCACTGTATTGTCAACACTCAGACCACATTAATATGGTGTTTAAGTAATACACATGTTATTATTACCCTTAAATTTTCATTCAAAACTTCCAGAAGTGTGTTCTTGTGAAGACTGACAAGCTTGTTAAACAGCATTTATACCATCATTGGACAGTAAAACCCAATTTATACCCAGAACGATGCTATTTTATTGGTCAGAAATCCCTTTAGCACAGTAGGAGGTTTCTCTGGTGAGTGAAAACAGCAGCAAAATGATGCTCTGGGAAACATTCTTGCTTCATTTTATTCACAGTTCAAGGTTCAGTTCATGTTTGTGCACAAATGTGTTTGTGTTTTTTTTTGTTTTTTTTTAAATTGCCCAATAAGGCAAGTGGGTCAAAAATGTGCTTCTTATACAAAGTGTTTTATTTATTACTAATTATCAAACAATAGCAAAGACTAAAGTCAATTGTCGTGTTTTTCCACCTTGATCTCAAGAGTTTTTCGCCTGCGTTCTTGGTCGGTGTTGAGGGTTAGGGTGGAGGATGAGGGCGTTGTTGAGTCCCACGTCATGGAGCTTGATGAGGAGCTTGGAGGGAACGATGGTGTCGACAGCTGAGCTGTGAACAGCATATGTGTTCCTCTGGTCCAGATGGGCGAAGGCAGTGTGGGCGGTGAAGGTGATGGTGTCATCTGTTATCTGTTGGGTCTCTGTGCAAACTGTAGTGGGCCCATCGAGTCAGAGGGTGGAGGTGATGATGTTTGATGGTAGAGGTGATTGCTGATGAGTGGCCATCATTCAGGCAGAGGACTTGAAGTTATTGTGTCTGTATGAGATAAAATATCTGATCATTTTAATATCCTAGTTGAATTATACTTTAATGGTGAAATGGGAAAACCTACCCTAGATCTGCCATTAATGGTGCCATCACATCTCAGCTGAGGTGTTTCCACCTGACTCGTACGTCTTAAAATCTTCTTTTTTTTTTTTAGTGTGTGTGTTGTGCAAAACAGTGATGTGCCAGTGAAAGTGGGTCTGTTTGCTTTCAACCAGATGATTAAAATGTGATTAATGGAAAAATATGTCTCTCAATCTCAAGGATGGTAGCTTATAGTAGGTCCGAGGCAGGTTCGGGGGGCGGTTAGCCAACATTGATGCTGAAAGCGACAGCAGTGGGATTGCCAAGAATCCCAAGGACAGACCCTACCTAAAAGTGTGTGTACATATGTGTATAATTATTTAATTAAGAAACTGTAGCAGACCTCATTGGACTGTTAATGTGATCAAAATCATTGCTAAAATTCACACCAAAGGATTTTCTGAAAAAACGAATAGTCAAAGCTTTTTATTGAATCGAAAAAATTCTGATTCCTGCACCGTCCTAGAAAGACACGACACAAATATTTTAACTTTTGTGTCTAAAAAAAATGCAGAGCACAAAAACAGTGGTTTTGCTGGTGGCGTGTTTTTGTGTGATCAGTCCCTGATGCATGTACAATTTTTGTACACAGACAGCTAGTTCCTAGTTTATCCTCAAGCATACACAACTACACACACACACACCTTCATCTTTTTAATTTCTTTTTCATATAAACCCATAAAGCATTCAACCTGCACACGTATCATGCTCTATTGCATCCCAGTTTCATAGTCCATCCTCAGCCTCTCTAATTTGATTCATTTTATTTTCTCCCAGCTCATTTCTTCCCTCCCTTTTTCTGATTGCCTCTGCCATGCATATTAATAACACACAGATAAAAATACGCTTGATTAAAATCACACCCGGCCAGCCACCAGAACGCTCGTCCCGGTGCAATGAGATGACACAAAGACGGCTCTTTCTCCAGGGCAGGAGGCAGGAAACGAGAATGTCTGTAATGGATTTCATATACTCCATCATTAAAGGTGTCTTAGTGTGTGTACACAACTCACTTCTCACCTATTTGTTTGCAAGGGAGGGAGTCAGAGTTGATTACCCGGCCGAGCCTCGGCGCTCCCAGACAGTGTCCTGAGTCAGATGAAATGTGATTCCTCTCAGCACTGTTTTTCACGCCTGGCTTTTCCTTTGTTTACTTGTAAATAGCATACGTTTACTCACTGGGCTCAAGGTGCTGTAATTTGTCAGGACTTGCAGGTTGGTGCGCACAAAGCCGCATCTGAAATAATTCTTCACGTTTCAAGATAACTTATTTGTTATCTCGGTGCAGCGTCTGCCCTCTGGTGAAGATATCCATACTGATAATGAGACAGGAGCTTTTGTAACGCATGACGGTGTCTGCTGGTGTCTCCAACTGTTTAAAACTACAGAACTAAGGCCGTTACACATTCATCAGTGTGCAGAGTCAGAGCAGATAGCTCGTTGTTGTCAACAGCTCTTATCAGAAGTATGAAATTACATTTTCCTGGAGTCATTCCAGCCTTTAACTCACTTCAGCACCCCTATCTGAAATGTTTTATGGTACTATTACTCATGGATTTAATTTTCATAGAAAATGATATCCTTTAAGTCTTGTTTGGCAAGAAATTTCCCTTCATCCAGGACATGTTTTTACATTTTTCTTATAATACTGCAGCTCCTCTCTGTCACCAACATTAAGGACAGACAAGACAAAGTGGAGCTGTCACACATATTTACGATCTTCGAAAATGGCAGCAGTGTTGTTTTTTGTTGTTTTTTTTTGCTTGTAAACTGGTTTTATTAGTCTCATTTCAGAGTGTTTTCTTTTCCAAATATTTCCAATATTTTTGGCAAAGCCGAAACAACTGCATTCCCTTCAGCAGGCCCACTAGTCCTGTTTACACCTGACATCAACATGCATCTCTACATCCACTTCATTTGTGTTTGCAACAACCAAATGTGTTATTGATTTTAACCGACAGGAGCCTGGTCCACCGGAAATTAAAATTAGAAGAACAATGCAGTCTTGGTATATTCCTTGTCATGTTGCTTACACAATATGGGAACCAACTGGAGTTGAGAGAAAGGAGAGTCGTGGCTTTGAGGACATTTTTTTCATACTATTTGGGGATGCAAAATGTGGGCAAATGCATCAAAGACCAGCTCACTAAGCTTTGAGTGATCGTAGGTGATCTTTTTCACTTGTATTTGCTGCTCTCCTCTTGTGATCTGATCGCTAAAGACACATTTTAACACCAAGTGCAAACAGGGTTGCTCTCGTGGCTTACTGGGACACTTGATGGAACTGAGCCATCGCTAATGAAATTTGAGTCCCCTGTGCTGTGACAAGTCAAAATGTCTGTTGTAAAAAATACCTTTATGGAGGATCTGGGGTTTGACAGTGTTGTGTATACTTTGGAAAGCTCTTTAAGGAGGTTGAATGTGTGGACCTGGAGAAAAGGTGTTTTTTTATACACCCCAAGGAGAGACGTGTTCTTGTGGAGCTGTGGCACCTGAAAAAAATACTTTATCTCCAGAAAATCCCACTGTGTGCTTTCACAGTCAGCAACCTTTAGTATTTTTCCCAATTCAGTCGCTGTGGGGAAGCTGCAGAGTTTGTTTTTGATGACAAACCTAATCATAAGGGTGAACTCTGTGCTTTCTTAGAGAGTTGTCTGTGTTCCCAGATGTGGACTGGATTACTGTGGACAACAGCAAGTGTAGGCCTTGACCTGTAGCGACACAGAACAAGACTATTTGTGTTCTTCCTTTCAAACTGTATACATCTTTGTCATTGTGGTGTTTGCTGTGATGAATACACTGCATTGTATTCCAGCCTACAAAGACGAGGAGTGTGCTTTCCTTGCTTGCTTAAAAATATGGATTTTTAGTCAGCTTCCAGTGGAAAATAAGCATTAAAAACACTCACAAACATTCCCCAAAATACAACCCTTTCTGTGCAGAGGATTACATTCCAGGTTGCATTGATTTTTTTTCGGTCTTCGACTCCATAGTTTCCCCAGATTGTCTCAGTGTTGGTTTAAAACTCTGCCGCTCCAATTCAGTAAACATAAATAGGACTTCAACATCATAACAATGATATAAAATCTGCCAAAAAAAGCAGAACTCAGAGTGGGAGTAACTGTTTTGAAATTGGTTTTGGTTGCAGCAAAGTAAAAAACACAAGATGATAGTAAAATCAATGAATAAAAGATAAGACGAGCTGCTGGTTCGCTCCTGAGTTGGCAGTAAAGAAAACCTGGAGAGCAGCCAGAGACTCAGTGGTTAGCATTTAGGCGTTAAAGGGATGAACGCACAGCTGCAGTCAGAGCTGCCAAGTCAGGATACAACTCACACTTCCTCCTCGCAGGTCTCCAGTCAGAGCAGCTAAAATCTGGAAGGCAAATCTTCAGCTCCGTCTGAAATCTGTTCACCATTAATTGAACATTTTTAGAGGTCAGCTTTCAACAGACATGTTGCTGCTGCTGAGACCAATCAGCTCTTAACCTGTGGTTTGTTTTTATTTACCAGAATTTGCATGCGGATGTGGAGATATTGATGAAGCTAAAACTAATTTAATCTAAAAGCTTTTAAAATGTTCAGGATTTTTTTTATATACTAATAACTAGCTTTAGATGTTTTTTTTTGTTGTTTTTTGTTTTTTTTAATCTGCCTGGATAATGTTTAGTTTTTTTCAGTGAACAGTAGATCTACAGAAAGTTTCATTTTTGCCTATGTGTTAATGAAGTAAACACACCTTATATTGTGCATCAAGTCATGTTGAGGTTTGACAAAATTTATCACTATAACCTTAAGCATCAGTAAATATCATTTCTGAGAACCAAATGTTCACTTGTTGCCTTATATATCGTAGGAGCCATGATAAATGTTATTCACTTCACCTGTCAGTGCTCATAATGCTATGTTATGTGAGCACTAGAATATTCCGGATGGATGGAAAAAAAGAAGCATGTATTGCAGATCGTTATGAGAAAGAAGACTGTAGTTAGCCACTAGTTTGGCTTTAGCATGAGACCCAACCATTAGCTTAACTTCACTGTGCTATTTTCTGACCGAGCCTTCATGGGACGTTACTATTTTTACTGTGTGGCTGAGTCTATTAAATAATCCGAGGCTAAATTAAACTATCCTTTAATGTAGAGCAACACACTCCTATTAACTTTCAATTGGTGCTTAATGTAAAAAAAAATGGTCATGCTTTTTTGAAGCAATTTTCCTCTGCTGCCTTCACTGATACATTCAGCTCTTTGGTTCATTATTGGAGATAATTACAGTACTCATTACTGCATGCAGATGTGATAACCCTTGGTATTCATTTAGGAAAGACTGCAATCACTGTTAATAAACAACGCTCAATCTGAAAATCCTACTGTTGTCAATTATAGGCCATCTACCTGTATCTGCTTTAACGTTCCTGTTCTTTGACACATTAGAGTAATGCTTTTCATTGCACCTGCCGACAGGATGTGTTGTATGCTCAGGTATGACTGGAAGTTTGTGTTGCAAACTTTTCCTGTGCCAGCAGTGATCTGCATATGGTGGCATGAAACCCAACATGTGCTGAAGCAGTCGCCACAGAGCAGAATGATGCACCATCTGTTGAAACGCTGTCACCCCACAGCTTTGTTTGGCTCCCAGCAAACATTTTGACATTGAGTTGTTGTTGATAAGATGTCTGCACAACATCTGTACTCAGCTGCGACTCACATGGGGACCTAAGTGCAGTATGTTTCTGATATCAGATCAAACCTGTCGACAAAGACGGTTTAATATCACTTTTTCATCATCCTGTGATATCATGTCGTTAAACGGATGTGCTTGATTAAGTTGATGCTGAACTTGGATACTCTCTAATATAACTGTCACATGCTTGTTCTGTATGCTGTATAGTCCCTTAATGTGTTTCTTATCCTCACACCATCTAACAGGATGTGGTTTTTGGATCTAATGACACTGCCACCCCATATGCCCATATTAAACACGGATAACTACGTAGTCTGGCCACAGTCCACTTATAATGGCCAAATGAAAGCTATAAAGACAACAAGAGGATGACACTGGCAGCACGCTGTTTTTGTCTCGCTTATTTAAGGCTGTCTGGAGACGCTCTGCAGGCTTCTGTCTGAAACAGAAGTCAGTGAAACTGGGCTGTACAATAGATTATTGACACCTTACTCCTTCTGTAAGATTTATCAGATTCACATGAACCCATCATGTGTGTGATTGGTCGAAGTCATTTGTTGGCTCAGATTTTCAGACTAGAAAACAATATTTTTGAATTGACTTGAGGCAAAATGCATCATGATTGACGCTGCACTGATCTTTTTCTTCATTAAAAAGTCATGTGTAATGTGAAAGGAGATGCTTGTTAGTGACAAACCAACCAAGAATTATAACCCAACTCTGCAGAGCTTTTCAGCATCTTTTAAAGGTCGCCTCCACCTATGTTTTGTTTTCCAACAAACATCCACTCTGCTGTTAGCAAAAAAAATGGGTCTGGTGGTTTTGAAGAGAACAAAAAAAAACAACTTCAGTTCTCCATCAGAAAAGGAAGAAATATCTGTATGTATGTCTATAATGAGCTTTGAAATTGACTTGTGGAAACCTCGGTCAACACTGAAAAGCAAAAGACAACAAAGACAGATATTACTTGCTGTATTTATGGAGGAAATATAATTTATTTTCACCATTTTTGTGGTGTAGATCTTGTTCCAGATTAAGAGGAAGATGAAAATATTGTTCTTCAAAGTGTTAGAAAATTGGGCCCCTGTAAATCTAGCCAGTGTTTCTGAATATGTTTGAGTACCCATGGACCCTGTTTCCATTCTAGCAAACTGTGCTGAGCTTTGAGGGATCATTAGCAGTCAAACAAGGACTTAACCACTAAGCCAAAATAACGATTGTTCTCCAGGAATGATCTGGGAAAGACCAACACACTGAGTCTGCCTCTCTTTCTTCCGCTTTCTCTCTTTTCTTTCCTCAAAGCAAAAGGAGCCGGAGTCTTTGAAAAATGACCTGAGAGAAAAAGGCAGACAGCAGAAAAAGAGAAACGAGGGGGAAGGGTTTTAGCGTCACACAGGCAAACTCAAGGGGCCAACAGTATTAACAGGGAAAGGGCTTCAAAGCTGCTGGTGTTGCTCAGGGGCCCGGGCAGACGGGTACGGGGCAAAAAGAGGTGGAGAGAAGATAAATGAAAGGAAAGGAAGATATGTTCCCATCACTGACAGTTTGATATAAATAAATGTCCTGATCTGTGTTTCATTGCTTTAACAACAGACAGGAAGTCCACAGTAAATACATAAATATGAGAGTATACCTCTTTTAAAGGTAGTCTAATGCACATCTGAGAAAAATCCTGCACATTATCAGTTTATTAAAGACACTGTGTTTCAGTCAAGGACCTTCATCAGACATGAGTTTTATAAATTCCATATACAGTATTTTGTCATATCAAGAGGCCAGTACTGCAGTCTGTAATGACTTTAAGTTCATAGAGTTTTACCTTTCCTTGTCTTGCAGCTCCATCCACAGTTTCGCCTCTGTCATTAAGCTCTGGCAAGACTCGATATGCACATTGCTCGAGGCGGACATCCTTTAATTAGGCTGTCAATGGCAGATTGACAGTTCTCCCCATCAGTAATACATCAACATGAACCTTTTCTTCACCTGATTTGACAGATTCCCCATTCATTGCTGGGCTCTGACTGGTTTTGACTCATAGCAAAAAATGTCCCCCTAAATTACTCACCAATAAATACATTTTAGTTGACATAAACTGAGGTTGTTATTTCTCTATGGATCATTTTATGCACACAGCCAGGTCTCCTCTACCACGGTTGCTTGGAAGTTTGCAGCAGAACTGTAAATCCTCTCTATATGCAGTATACCCAGGCTTTTAAAAGCTAGAACTGAGTGAGACGCCTGGGCACAGTAACGCAGCGCTGCTTCCTGATTTGGTTTTGTTCTGTTGTTTTGTCGTGAGCGAGCGGCTGGAGGCTGTTTGTGTGAGCGATGAGGAGCAGCATCTGAATGAATGGGCTTCAGGGTGGCCGGGGTTGGAGAATACAATCACACACATGCACATATATGTATGCACCCACATATGAGAGGAGATGCAGATGTCTCATACTCCCAACACAAAATATCAGCCGTCCACTCTGTGTGCCTCTACCCCCACCTCTTTCTTTTATCTCGTTCTCGTTATTCGTCGCACTGCTTCCGGCTGTGTGCAAATTCATTCACTGTGAAAATGGAGGGCAGCTCTGCACAGCACAGTTTTTATTTAGTCCTCTATTCAGTTAGCCACAGACTGCCTGCAGTCGCCCGTATTACATGCAGAATTAAAGATCTCTAATCACTCATGCAAACTGACACGCAAGTAATCAATTTACAAAATCAATGTCATCCAGACTTATTGGTGAGTTTCCGCTTTATTTCATCTGCAGAGTGGACATCGCCCCTGCAGCCTCAGCCATCACGTCTAGTGTGCTTCTGCAGATCTGGTTTTGTGATTGACAAGAAAAGTCTGACCTTGGACGATGTCACAGATGTTATTGCAGCAAAAAGTAGTTTTAACCAGCCCCACTGTTAGTGCATATCTGCCTCCCGCTGTTCTTAAATAACACAACTGTCAAATTAGACAGTGGACAGCTTTGTGTTCGGATTCATTTGGGAGCGCCATCCATTTACAGCTAATCATAATAACTGAATAATGTTGCAGTAACTGAAGCCATTCATTGCTTCTTCTTTGCAGATGCGTAGTACTCGAGGTGTTTCTGTGTGGCCTGTGGGGTTTGTAGGCGGCAGAGCGTACGAGCGTCCCCTGGTGTCTGAGGGGAAAGTTGTGGGCTGGTACACCGGCTGGAGACCGGACCGACCCTTCGCCACCGACATGGCAGGTAAGAAACAACTGATTGTAATTATGAAACTGATTTATATTTGGAAGTGATCCACAAAATAACCAGAAGGTATTTAATGACAATGTTTTCCATTTAGTTTCATCCTCAGGTCTCTGGAGACTTGTTCACTACAAAATAGTTTAGCTTTAGCCTGTTAGCCTGTTCCAGCTGATTAGCTGCACTAGCATGCTTAGTACATCAAGGATATTTGAATTCCAAGGTGCATATCACCATTGATGACTTTAAGAAACAAATAAGCTTGTGATCAGTGGATTTAAAAAAAAAAAGCCTGTTAGACAGAGCGGTTGTAATGGGTGATTTTTATACTTTTAACATTATGGACCAAAAAGTCAACAACAGGATAACATCATTTTCTGTAATCAAAACTATTATAAAATACTATACCTCAATAGATTAGGTACAATACGGTATCAACGTGTTTGCTTGTTTTATTTTTTAGAAATATATTACTGGTAGTTTATTAAAATGCAGTAGATGACCTGGGTCACTTCAGTCTTTACTGACTTTTTATCTAACACAGCAGGATTGTTTAATAATGTATGTTGACTGAGCAGAACAAGAGATTCATGTAACATCTGAGGGTGAGAACCTGGTGAATGAACAGGGAGCGGATTCACAGGTTATTTTTCTTTAATTCTCGACTCTTTGTGGAAACGTCAAATGCTTGTATTGACTAGCTCACTGATTACAGGCCAGTTAAAGTCAGCATGCTGGCTTTCATCAGAGCAGAAAATAATACACTGTGCTCTCTCCTAATATGAGTTTACCTGAAGAGATTAGATGGATTTTCTGCTTTTTCATGGATCGATTTACCATAAAATGAGATGTGATCTTTCCAATTTACTATTCTTACTGTTGCTCCTCCACACATGAGCTCCTGTGCTACTTTGCTTGATTGTTTATTCCTGAGATAAATTGTGACAGAGGAGATGCAGAGTCATGTTGAATAAAACTGGTTCTGAAAAACGGATGGAAACTGATCTGGAAGGATTCAGTATTCGGAGGCGTCTGGAAACTCAACATTACGTGCCACATGAATGTGTTGAATGCAGCCTGTTGTCTCAGAAAGACGTAGCAGCAGTGACTTTAGACACTGTGTCATCTTTTATATTATGTCCTCAAACTTATTTTATAGCCTTTTGGTTGTTTTGATTGTCTTCTCTAATGATTTCTTTTGTTACTACTTTTGCTTTTCTCAAATTTACTTTAAAAATATCTTTATGATAGTTATCGCTTCCTTGTTTCAGGTGAATTTTAATCTAAACGTTCAAATTTGTTTTGTGCTCAATATCATTCTAATGGAAACTATAAGTAAACATCTGCATATCTCCAGTGTAAAAATTCAATCAGAGGATTTTTGGGCAGCGGCCTTCACACTGACCAAATAACCACCTGACCGTCACCTCTCATTATTCCACCTCGCCCACACATATACTGTATTTAGACTCTACGCTGGAGACACTTTATGTCAGTAAATAATACAGACACAAACGATGATTGCATGCTCATCATTCCCAACTCACATGTGGACACAGCCGGAGGCACTCACACTCTCTCTCACACACACACTTGGGATTATAGTTAATTAAACCACAATAACAAGAGCGAGCCTCTCTTTTTTTGTCCTCCACCTTTCCTGCATCACCACGGCCAAGATCTAATTCCCCCATCCTCCTCCTCACCATTCTATTCCACCTTCTCGCACACACACACACACACACACACACACAATAATTATCAGCCTTACTTTTACACCACACTATATAATTACACTGTCAATTTGCAATGCTAAGATTTACTGCCGTGGCTGTATTGCCTGGCAGTTTTTTTTTTTCTTGTTTTGTTTTGAATCCTACAAGAACAACAATGGACCAAACTTTATTCACTCTTAAATTATTATTCATAGGATTTACAATGGGGTGTCTGCAGAGCGCTGAGTGAGTGCCAGTGCGTGTCCTAATAGTATTGTGTTAAACAGCGCTTCATTGTTAGCAGATCACTAAAGCCTCCCATCTTCTGCTCGGTCTCATTTAGCCAGACACAATGGAGCCTGGACAATGATGGTGTGGACTTCTACAGTGTGTACACACCCACACACACACACACACACACACACACACACACTTACATTTACATATACAATTACTACATGCATGCATGTATTTGACAGACCCGCAAGCGCACACCTGCCAGCACTTGAATTAATACAAGTGGACAAGCGTACGTGTCCCAGGACACGCATGTAGTTTTCCAGATGCACATTAGAGCTGCATCAAACCAAGGCAAGTGAGTGTCTGTGCGCACAGGGGCACACCGACACGCAGACCTTTTGTTGAAGTGGTACTTTTGCCTTGGGAGCGGTATCTATAGATTGGGACATGAAAGTGTTTAACCCCCAGTAATCCCAGTGTTTATACCCTGCTCCGATGATGGTGAGGACTGTGGAATGAGCTTTCCTTCCACATTAGACAGGCCTCCTCACTGGCCATTTTTAAAACTGGTCTTAAAACCCATTTTTATTCCCTGGCTTTCAACCCATCATGAGACTCTACCTCTGTTTTATTGTTTTATGGTTTGTTTTAATTATTCTTATTACATTTTAGTTTTAGTGATTGTTTTATTTCCCAATGTTGCATTATGTACAGCGCTTTGTTTCAGCTGTGGTTGTTTTAAAGGGCTTTATAAATAAAGTTGAGTTGAACTGAGTTGAGTGAGATGAGAGGGGGATGGAGCCACTGTGCTCTGAAGTACCGTGGTTCAGTTAAGCTGAAGACAATCATATATGAAGCAAACAGTGGTTACTCGTTGTGGCTTGTGAGCTCTTAGACACACAGTTCATATCTATGTATAGGTCAACTCACGATCTGATATCGCCAAGTAATTCACAGTCCACATTAGTCCTGGACCACTGACCCTAATCCTTACCCTAACTGTAAAAACTTTGACATTTGTCCTGGACTGTTAAGTACTTGGTTATATCAGATCATCCATAGGTCAACTGGGTGCATATAAGCATCTCTACAATGCAGACCTGGGAATATTAATGTGAGAAGAGCCTGGAAAGGAGAATCGATCCCATACAGCCAATCAAGCATTTCCTTTAAAGGTGCAATGTGTAACACCTCACCTCACCTCTAATACTGGCTCCTTACACTCTAAATGTGAAATGATCAGTTATGGCAGAAGCCCTCTACTGACAGCAGGACATGAAAATTTAACCAAACTGCTGAAACTGAGATTGGATTAAAATAACACCTCAGTGTTCACATGTGGCGCCTGTAGTTTGGTTGTTGGCCATCTTTGAGTTTACTGCACCACTAGGCTGTACAGTCTGTGTAGTTTCAATGGTTTGTATACTGGACTAAATCCAAAGTGCCAGAAACAAGAAAACAACTTGTATTTTTGTTTGTTTGTTTGTTTCTTAGCACTGGTGTCACAGTTGGCAGGCGATGGGTCTAACCTTAAATAGCAGAAACAATGTTTATGTTGCAACAGTAGCTGCACATGAGTTGCTACCACTAACTAAAGGTTGGTTTCAACGATCAAAACATACATAAATGGAGGCTTAGAAATACATTGATTCCCCATATTAAACACAACTTCTTCCCTATTTTTGTAGACTATAATTGAATAAAGGCGTCTTTAATAGTCACTATTGGCATCTGAAGGGACGTTTTAAAAACCTGCTTGTGTTTAAGCTCATAAAATAGCTATTACCTTTACAATCATCACCCAGATGCTCATTGAAAGACGTGAAATTTGCTAATGAGACCGCTCTACTCCAAATGTGTCTTCTGAGATACTGTTATTGAATAATTTTCCTGGACTTGCACCTGCTATAGAGGTTATTAACATTTCTGCTTATTTGGTGTTAGGTAGGTGTTTTTTTTTTTTCTGACTGCAGGTCCCAGTGGTCACCTGTCAATGAAACTGTGTGGGTGGTGCTGTGGATTTCCTGTTGTTTTTATTCAAACTAAACGGAAACCTGTCAGCTAAAGGGAATTTTTTTTTATTCTCCCAAGAAACCCGACCCTGGAATCACTGCAGCGTTTCATGAACTGGTAACAGAGATTTTTTAAAAAGTTCATTTATTGTCTGATATTTTGTTACCACAGTGTTGTATCTGCTTATGCCCTGGAGGTAAACTGTTTTGTGTTTTATATCAGCCTCTGAATTAAAAATGAGTCATGAAGCGATGGGATGGAATAAATCAAGCTGTAGTGCAATATTCACAGTGTACAGTGACATTTATAAGCATGACAGAAAATTATATCATACCGTGAAAAGATCTATTACTCTAATGCAAGGTTGAAAACAGCTTTCAAATATATTCATTAACAAGAAACATCCATGTTTATTCTTTAAAGTCCTTGACCAACGGCAGTTATTACAACTGAAGAACTAAATGAGCCATCTTTGACTGTCTTAACATAAGTAATAAAAAAGAAAAACAAAATTAGGCAAAACATTAGGAAAAAGATGCTCTGATTGTTGTCTGTTTGCTACAATTGGCCAGAAAATAATTTTCACCACTGACTATTTCGTCATACACTCCTCATGCAAATGATTTTTCAAGTGCGGTAAAAATTAGTTGTGTTTCCGCTTGATGTTACAACTTTTGTGCGACAGGTTTTGCATACAGTACCTGTTTCTGCAGCCTCAAACCCAAAATACTCTCAAACTAGAAAAGCACTCAGAGAGCGCAGACCTTCGTCAAGGCAGCATTCTGAGAGAGCGTATTGATCTTGACCAAACTGAATCAGTGACTTCTGGATTCCTATATTAGTTTATATACCAAATTAGGTGACAATTGGCCAATCCTGAAAATTGCGTCAAAATCCGTCTTTTTGAGCTATTTTGCGAACCATCAAACAAATATAAACAAACCCTGGTGAAAACATAACCTCCCTGGCGGAGGTAATAACCACCATGCTGTTTTTCTTGTAGATTTGAGCCCCAAACTCCACTTCTGGTTCCACTGAAGCCATTTAAAAACATGTTAACTTTACAAAGCACAAGGAGCAACCTAATACTGTTAGCACGGGTCAGCTAGGAGTGCTGCAAAAACAGCTTTGGCAATCACATGATCATATTGTCTGAAATCACAATTTCAATCAGAAAATGATGAATCATTCAACCCTGGATCAAAGTGCTGGTTAATGGTAGTTTGACCTGATGATGCTGCTAGGTCATGGGTCAGATAGTCACCAAAATCGGGATAAATCTACCTTAAAGGAAATAAATATCAACTAAATATTCCTCCATGTTGGAGGCCGAAGCTCACAAAAACACTAGTTTCATGTGGTTATACACTAATCAAAATATCAAAATACTGTTATGAATATTATATCATATTAATATTATGTGCCATTGCTGTCAATAGAGCTCCCTAAACCCTACACACTTGTTGCACTTGTATGATTCTTTTTTGATTTGAGGTCTGAAATCAAATCAAGACAGTAAAGCATATGTGGCTAACTTATCAATAATGGCAGACATTTTTTTCTCCAAAAAGGATGGGTAATGCAGCGCTCAACAGATAAATACATTCATTGAGGTGAGCCAGACTGGGTCAGGAGGAAATTGGGACAAAGCTAGTGCAGAGTCTGGACAATAGCCTCTTGGGCAAACATGGCTCAGATAAGCTGTGATCTCCATTTCACTGAGGCTGGCTGCAGGTTAGAAGATGCCTATCTTGTAATTGCTCTCATATCTATCTGCTCCACCTGAGCTGCATTCATCTGTGATTAGTCTGCAGTATCACACACAGAGCAGTAATGAGCCTGATACCAGACTAGCCTAACAACTCTATATGTATTACAGCTTTCTTTGTGTTGGTAGAAGTGCAGTGGTGTTTGCTTGAAGCACAAGCAGCATTTTTTCATTTAATGTCAGCGTATTAAAACTTTGGGGACTCACTGGATGTAGACTATTTTATAAGCCTGTCATTGGCTGTGTACTTCACTTTTCGCTGTCTATTTTTTAAGGGCATTGTCACTGCATCCTATCCATGATCACACGACTATTGTGATTTGTTCAAGAAATACAAATAAGTCAGAGCCCACAATTAGCAGTTGGTGCTAGTGTCATCTCTGGATTGCAAAATATGAATCCTAGTCTGTGTTTAAGCCTCTGTTCTCCCGTATGACATCTTTCCTGACTATATATCATGTTTGGTGTAGGCTATGATGTAGATCAGGGGTTCCTGTACCAAGGAACAGCACAGAAAAAAATATGCATCTCAGCTACATTTTTAAACAAAGGCCTTTACTGTTGTACACAGCAGTTTCAACAGTATATTTTTTCCCACCACAACACTTTATTGTTCTCAAGACTGACAACATTGGCTAAAAAAGACCATTATTTTGAAAGTACTTCAAGGCCCAGCAGTACAGAATCACTTTTGATAATGTGTCGTTCTTTCTCTCTCCTGTCTTGTAATTAGATTTTATAATACCAGGCTGTCACAAAAATTGTCAGACAGACTTATGGATAGATATCTCTATTCAACTATTGATCAGCTTGCTTTAAAAAACAAGTCTGGTAGATTTTTAGGTGTGTAAAGTTATTTAAATACATGTTTTACATGACTTGCATAGATCATTTTCCTCAAAATACTATAATAATGTACAAAATACAATACAATAATAATAATAATATGAAAATACAAGATTGGTTGAGTATGCGTTTTTAAATTTGCTGTCAGTCTCACCTTAGTATGTATGTTTGTATGTGGATGTGTTTGTGGTGGCTGAACTGGCCTGAATGCAGCAGACCTAGTTTAAACAGTAGTGGGATGATAAGCCCAAACTATTTGCATGTGTGCAGTTTCTTTCTGTGTGACCCAAGCCGACACTCAGATTACTCAGAGGACGGCTGTCTGCTGGCCATGTGTCAGTTCCTCAGGATAGCTGCAGCCTAGAAAACACTGTTCAGCCAGGGGGGGAGGATGAGCGCAGGCGAGGACGGTGAATTACTGGGGGTAATTCCCCACCAGTACTAATGCACTGATTGCCAAGGCGTGCCACCCACTAACAATTTGCATAAATAAATATTCTGTAATTATGCCGAGACCTTGTGCATGGAGGATCGCAGCAATTTCTGAAAATATCCCCCTGTCACGCTTCAAACTAGAAACTTCAGCATCCCTTGGAGAAACGCTGCTCTGCTTAAAAGCACAACTACACCTGCACTTATTTTGCTGTCTCGATGGGGCATTTAAGGACCGTGTCTATGTTTTAGCCCATTTACTACGAATTACACCGTAGTGTTTGGGTTTTGCAATTGCTTTTCCTACCTTCTAGGCAGTCGCCGGATTCAGGATGTGTGAATATGAACTTGCAGAGACTTGACAACTTCACTTGAGTGCACTATGCCTGTGAAAGGGAAAAGCATTTTTCTGGTTTAGTGATTTTAAGACTTAGTGTGAATCTGCAACACCCGAGAGTTTAGAGTCTGGCTACACAGCAAGATTTAAAGTGCAGGAAACCATCACCGTGCTTACACATGCAAGGATTAAAGGAATAGTTTACATTTCAGAAACACTTATTTGCTTTCTTTCCAAGAGTCACATGAGAAGATCAAAACCACCATAATGTCACAGCTGGAAACAAAGACCACAGATTTAATGGTGTTTGAACTATAGGCAGGCTACCTGTTTACCTTCTGTTTATAGTCTTTATGCTAAGCTAGGCTAATCACCTCTTGGCTCCACACACAAACAGCTATTTATGTCTCAACCTTCTAATAGCTCATGGTTATATTTCTATTCACAGTCTGAGGAGATAGATTTCTGTTATCCAGCATGACTGGCAGGACCACTCAGTCCATGACGTTAGAGTAATACTTTGAGTCAGATTCTACTTGATCCTCAAGCTAATGAGCAGAGAACTGCAGTGAAAATGGTGGGCGAATGGTTTCTGTGGATGTCGGCCTCTTTCTCTGCTGTTATTTCTGTGTCCTGACTCAGCAGGAAGGCTGAGCGAAAGCAGGCAGAGTGACGGAGAGAAGGTGCTGATGGGATTTGTTTTCAGCCCAATGGGGTGTCCTGAAGCTAAACAGAGGAGAGAATTAAAAAATTACAATATGTTATCTCCAGACAGTCCGGCTAATGTTTGTGAAGTTTGATTGGAACTAAATGCAGTCCAGCCATGCCACATGTATTATAATGATAATCACATTTGTACCTCAATATTATCCTTTGCTTGTTGTACGATCAATAATGCCACAAGTGCCATAATGTCTGATAAGTTGACCATTCTGTGATGCTGACAATTGTTTGATTTACAAATTTCTGCCAACTGTATTTATGTTCCTTGATTAATAGCTGAATATAAGCATTATTAGTATTATTAGACTGCAAGTTCTGATGAATAATGGACACAGTATTGTCAAAGATCAACCCTGCGAACATCAGGAAGCGCGCAGAAACACCTTCATGAGGCGTATTACTGTGGGATCGCTGTCACACACTTTTTCATGGACTTAATGAACTGGCAAAGTTCACAGAGTCAGATCAAAGCGCAGCAGCTTGAACAGCTTTTGTTCCATTAATCAGGGAAAATACCCGCTTATGTACATGACCTTAAATAAATACTTAAATGCAGGCCAATAATATTACTTCCTGGATAGATTTCACAATAAGCAGATGGATTTATTATTAGTTAAGCTTTTGAAATCAAGCTAAAATCACATATCTTCTGTTGTAAAAACCCAACAGAGTCCACTTGGAAATGAACCCAAACCTTTTTTTCAGGCTTTCTCAGTTCGATTGTTTGCTTTGTACCAGCCCAGACAAACTTGAGTTCATTTTAACCAAATCAAACTGATTAGGTGTGAAAGCGCCGTTAGGCTGCTTTGAGTTATATAGCAAAGGCTACCAGTGCACTCATAGAACTGGAGTTATGTCCAGGTTACTTTGCTTTGTCTCATTATATGAAACAGCTGCTGTGCAGAGTGCAGTGATGGTGGTTAGCAGAGGGTTTGCTGCAGAGGTGGATAGGTGTTTCTTTTATGTTGCCTTTAGTATTTCCACAGCACAAAGTGAGTGTCTTTCCTCCATCGTTACATCATTTCATTAAGGCAGCTCGCTTATTTTTTGGACGACTTTAGCTACAGTAAAAGTAGGGAGCAAATGGAGGATTACCAGCCTGCAAGTGAGAAACATAGATTAATGAAACAACAGCTTTAAAGACAAACATCAGTTTAATGTCTTTTCATAACCACTTGATGCTGTTAGAGAAGCCAGTCTTGAATTTCGAGAGTATCCAGTAATGGAAATGCAAAATTACTTAATATGGCAAAACCAAAAATGCCAAACACAGTCGAGCTGCAGACTAATGGCTGAAGAACAGAGCACAATATCTCAAAACCAAAAGCTGTTTAATGTAAAGTTCCAAGGATTTCTGATTTTTCAGTTGGTGTTCGTGCTCTGAGCACTCTGCAGGGTCGGGTAAGGTTTAGCTGGACAAAAGAGACACATAATGTGTCATCTTTGGACCTGTGGCTGCAGGGTCGGCCCACACATTGGATGTGTGAATGACGTGTTCACCACCCATGTTGATGGAAACAAGGTCACATACGGGATTGGACAAGGTCAGCTTGCTGCCTTTGATTTTGCTTTAAAGTATATGAAGTGAAACTTTTGGATCGTTTGATTTATGGGAAATGATTTGAAAATTCATTGCACAGTCTGAATCTTCTTTTTTAACCTTCAAACGTATCTCTGCTTGAACTGTAGGCCAGCTAATGTCTCTCACATTAATTGTGTAGTGTCACATTTTCCCCCTCTGTTTCCAGTTTTTCTAATCAACCTGATTAAATCTGGTCGCAAGCCAGCCATTAATACCCACCTCTGCCGCATCATGAAACTTTTGACTTCCCTCTGACTTTCTCGTGTTTTCCTTCTCATCTATAGTGCAATTATCACAGGAGAATGGCAGACCCCCGTGGTAAAGGAAATTCATATCAGCCGTATCATAGTCATTAGATACACTAATGCACTCTATCATTTTCTGCTGTGATTATAATAGACCTGTAATGTGCTTTTAATTTGTGCTGGCTAACCTCTTCTCCCTCCCTCCGTCTTCCTCCTTCATCTTCCTCCTCTTCCTCCCTCAGGTTTCGCAGTGAACCTCCAGGTGATCCTGGCGAACCCTCGGGCTCAGTTCAAGCGCCGCGGCTCCCAGCCGGGGATGCAGGAGTCCGACTTCCTCAATCAGATCACCAAGGTCACTGAGTTGGAGCCCAAGGCCAACAATTGCACCCGGGTGAGTGACCAGGTACCACCGTCACCATGGCAACAGATTGGATATGCTTTTGCACCAATTTGGACCAAGTATATGAGAAAATGAGTCTATTTCTCACTTGATTTATTACAGCAGTAAACATTGTAAACATTAATTTATGATCTAAATCTCTAGTTTCAAGTTTTCTTCAATACAGAATGATGTTCAATTAGTACAGTTTTTCTTTTTGTTCTATTTTCACTGCTCATTTCACATTTACACAGTTTTTACTGAGACTCAGTTCATTTTTTTTCTTTCTTTTAAACATAGGATTCAAACACAAATTGTGATTTATTTTCTGATAGGTACGTCATTAAAGTATGAATTTTATTTTTCCAACTTTGTGGGGAAAAAAAACTAAACAATAGTCATATGTTTATAAATAAACATTAAAAATATTGTAGAAAAATGTACATGAAGCAGTCTGGACAATATCAGACATTTTTCGGTGAAAACCTCAGACTGTATGAGGTTTATTTCTAAAAGATTTTCCACTCCCAATCCTGAGTTTTGCAGGCTGATGGCACTGATGGGTTTAATAAAAGAACAGTATATCCATCTTGAGTGTTTATATGTGTTTGTGGTGTCATAATAATGGCCACCATCACAAACTGTAACCGTGGGGTAACTATTGACAGCATGACTCATGCTTTAAGCCGGTGGTGTGGGCTGAACTTAGACACGCAGAGCATGGATTGGATAGAAATGGCGTTATAGCACTATTAATTCTAGTTGTGTGCTTAGACAGCTCAGATCGATGGAGCTCATCTCAAATCACCACAGCCCCTGTTGGCACTTGGTTTTATGAAGCCACTCATCCTCTTGACAACCATTACAGAGCCGCCTCAAAGGACTTCTGTGAGGAATGGATTCTATTATATCTTTACCTTTGAAGGAATACACAAACTAAACGTCACGTCCCTATTTGTTCAACAACAACAACAACAACAACAACGAGTCATACATTTAAGCCATTTGTTTTTTTAAAAGTTTATTTTCTGAAGCAATACTAGCAGTGGGTATGTTAGTCATGACCTGACACTGAATTTCATGTCCTCATTTAGTGTGACATCACGCTCTTAAGCCATTTCCTGTTTGGGAGGAGGGATTATTTTGTACCAACCCATCAACAGCAACTGACTGTATCCATCAATATCAGTCAACACAAACACATTTACACAAGAAATATGCAGATTGAAGTGTTTCGAGCAAAAGGATGGGTAGCTGATCATTTTTTTTCTGTCACCATCCCCATTCTTAATCCTGCCTATAAAGCTGTGATTTTAACGTGCTCTGATCAATCCGACGTTGGTCTTTATCTACTGATATTCATTCTAAATGGTTTCTATAGAGGCTGATCATAACCCCTGATTTCCACTGGATGCAGAACGACGCCAACGTTTGTTAATCAATCAATCAATCAATCACATTTTATTTGTATAGCTCCTTACAACAGCCAAAATGGTGCACATGGTGGTTTCCAGAACAAAAATAAAAACAGGAGTCAACAACTGTAAAAACCAATATCAATAAAAACACATATGCATATATAAACAAATCAACAACCATAAAAACAACATACTGTAGATAAAAAACACATATGCACATAAAACAGTAACAGAGTCAAAGACTGCTAGCTAGCCAGAATAAGTGTGTTTTTAACTCAGTTGTAAAAGCAGCTAGCTCAGCGATGGATCGTAGCCGTGCCAGAAGCAAATTCCATAGCTTGGGGCCAAAAACAGAAAATGAATAGTCGCCATACTTTTTATATTTGGATTTGGGGCCAACCAAAGATGTGTGCTCAGAAGAGTGCAGAGTCCAGACTGGTTGGTAAACCGTTAACAGTTCAGTGGTAGTTTGGGGTTAGACCATTGATGGCCTTGAATATGAACAGCAGGACCTTAAACTCCACCCTGAACCGCACCGGGATCCAGTGGAGAGAGTGGAGAATAGGGGTGATTTCAGACCCGATATGTTTCCATCAAATCAATATGTCAGTTTGCACTGAATGCGGAATGCTGCAGCAGGTGGATCTGGTGAGTATTGATGGACGTGGGACTTTGTCGTTCCACATCCAGTGGAAATTAGGGGTAAGAGTCGATCGGATGACACAAATCACGAGCCAGCTTCTTTATGTGCCTCTAAAATGGCTTCACAGGAGTTGCGTCATCAAAGCACCTTTACCGTCTGTTCATGTTGTGGCATTATTCCCCCTCGCTATTCTGTAGAAAAGGTACGGTTGATTTTATGTTGTTGCCCTGCCGCTAAGCCAGAGGAGGCAGACACAGAGCTGAATCAGCCTTTGTGGAAAAGGGAAAGCCAGCAATTGTCTCACTTTAAAATGTTTACGATGCTTGTAATATTCAATAGCCAAAGTTTAATTTCAACAACAAAAACATCTGGTATTTCAGGACGGACGTCAGTTTTCACTTTTTTTAATGAATTATTGAATTATTTACTCCTCCCTTGCTCCCAGCATTTTCATTCTCTGTGGAGAAAAGTGCAGCGAGCAGCTGGGCTCAACGAACGTGAAATCGCTGTTTACGGTTTCGCCGTGTATGTGCAGGTCACACTGTTGCACTGTAAGTCCCTGGTGGGTTATGGGTAAATGTTTCCTGTAGGGAATAGGATAAAGACCCCTGGAGTTGTAGAATCATCATTTACAGCTGGCTGCTGCTGTGGCTGCTGCAGACAGCTCTGTGTTGAAACTATCATCATCATTATCAGCCCCATTACACTAATGGAGGTGCCCTGCCGCCGATATTAATATAGGCCATTAGAGGGCTGTGACATCATCAGTCCGCACCCGGCGCCGCATAGACAAGAGGACGTGATATCAACATTCATCATGTCACAGTTACAAAAGCAGCGGGACGTGGCGTCATCGCTCAAAAAGAAGCAGTCAGAAGATGTGACATCACTCATCCCTCTCAGCAGCGAGCTATGACATCACTGATCCTGCAGCTGCAGGGACAGGTTGTGAGGTTATAACCAGCTGTTGCTGTTCAATTATGACAGTAGAAGAGGAAGTAACGAATAGATGTGTTTAGATTAGATTATGCTCCTGCATTTGACATACAGTATGTTTCCAATATATGAGGTGTCAGGACAGAGTTAAGGTTTTTTTAGTGAATAGAAAGTTATTAAAAAAAAAAAAAAATGACAAAAATAAACAATTATTCAGGTGGACAGATATTTCTTAGTACAAAAAACGATGTATGCATCTCCCACATTGTCAAATCCATTCATCCATCCATCCATTATCTACCGCTTATCCTCATAGGGTCGCGGGGGGGCTGGAGCCTATCCCAGCTGTCTTAGGGCGGAAGGCAGGGTACACCCTGGACAAGTCGCCACCTCATCGCAGGGCACATAGAGACAGACAACCACTCACATTCACACCTACGGACAATTTAAATTAACCAATTAACATAATCCATTTTTGGATGGTGGGAGGAAGCCGGAGTACCCGGAGAGAACCCACGCAGACACGGGGAGAACATGCAAACTCCACACAGAAAGGCGCCGGGCCCAGGATTCGAACCCAGTACCTTCTTGCTGTGAGGCGACAGTGCTAACCACTACACCACCGTGCCGCCCACATTATCAAATCTTTCCTTTAAAATGGAACTTAAAAAAATAAGCCCAAAAGGATTTTGGTCTATTTTTAGAGTGAGTTAAACCTTTTAAGTGTTTGCTGTTTCAACATCTACTAAACAAACACACCTCCAGAAAAAATAACACTTCCTGAAATCTTGTTTAGTACTACTATTGTTATTATTGTCACCATTTCTGTAAAGTTATCACCCACAACCACAATTTGTGGCACATCTAAGAACAACCAAAGTGTTGAGACAGAAACAAACAAAAATAAAAATAAAAGAAAACGATAAAGATGTTGTGCACATTGTACATAATTTGTCGCAAAAGGATCTTAGCATAAAAGAAGATCAAATCAGGGTGTCAAGCTCAAGTTTATGCTGCTTAAATGCCAATGAGAAGAGGTTGGTAGCAGCGGGTTTAATGTTTCTGTAATCTGAGCGGTTTTTATATGAATGACAAACTGGTTCAGACCATTTAAAATCTTAAAAACAACCCTGAAACAGACAGGAAGCCAGCAAAAAGAGGTCAAAACTGGTGATATGTGATCCCATTTTCTTTTTCCAGAGACACAAAGGATTACAGTAATCTAACCAAGAGGCAATAAAAGCACTGGGAACCATCCTACCTTGGCTCAAAGTCATTACCTGTATGAGCTACTAGCTCACTAATTTGTGTACCAGGTTTGAAAGAGCTGTCATCAGACCAAAAATCACGCCATTATTCTTCATAAAAGGTTGATTGTGAGACACCAAAGGACCAACAACACAGTCTCTCTCAGTCTGATTTTCATAAGACTGGGAATGTCATATTAATAATAGGCTACATTTTATTTCTATAGCACATTTCTAAATACTCAAAGATGCTTTACATTTAAGGTACATAATGCTCAAAACAGTAACAGTTATTCATGTGTTTAAATATTTTTTACATTTAAATCTGTCCAAGTTTTGACATCACAACAAATGATAGTCCAGAGAACTATTATCACTTTTTATTACACCGTTTTTTGAATACTCAAATTTGTATCTACAGCAGCTGTTATGTTATTTGTTACGTATGACAGACTGCAGGTTGTTTCACATTATTGATTTTTAAGTAAGTAGCTGTGTGATAAGTGAGATACTGCACAGCTGGAGGAGTAAACCCTGCTTCACCCTGTTGGGGTTTCAGTCAGGTCATGTTTTTTAGTTTGTCATATTACAGGAAAAACTACTGAGCCGATTTTCTTGAAACTTGACGAGCACAGCCATGTACTATCACTGTGTCATGCCCCTTTGTGTCACTGTAGGATTAGGCAACAGTTCCCCTATAGTTAGGTTTAGGAAAGAAATGCATGGTTGGGATTAAACCTACAACATTTGTCCAGTGAAAATGACTGAAACAGCAGCTTTGTGCTTTCGTCATCACTCCCAGATAGAGGTCTGCACTCTTTGAGTGTCCTTTTTAACAGTAGCTTAGACTGGCTGCCTTTCAACCTGAAGCTCATGGGTTCAAATCTGGGTCCATACTCTATCTATCTATCTATCTATCTATCTATCTGTCTTTTAGTTTATTATTGTGAAGACAGAATATCCAGTACATTAATTATATAACATCATCAGTTGTTGCTCATTTCAATCCCAACACAACTGTAAATGTCCTTGCTTCGTCTCAGGCCTTATTATCCAAACCACTTTTGGCTGATCTGATTGAAATGATGGGATGTCGATGCCCACCCCAGCCGCTGTGATACACCCTCACCCCTGCTGGATCCAGTCTGAGGAAAGCCTCAAGGATCAGATCAGAGGGCCTGAATCGCAACCTTGACAATGGAGGGCAGAAATGCTCCTCTGATGGTCGGGTCAGCATCTGCAGGCGACTGACAGGAGCTGTAATGTATTTAGAGCAGGAGAGTAATGGCAACAGACAGCAGTGACAGGACAAGAAAGGAGGGGGAGGCCGGAACAGATGGAGACAGATGATAGCACAGGAGGAAGAGGAGATAGAGAAGTGAGGAGGGAGAGAGAAAAGATAGTGGAAGAAAAAGGGATGAAGGCAGAAGAAATGATTAAACAGAGGACGTCTGCTGTGATAGGCTCTCAGGTTTCTGTTAATTTTATTAATGTGGCTGAATGCATCTCTGACCACCACTAGATCTGCTTTGTGACCTCATTTATAATGACATTGTGCCTCTCTGTTCTGAGCTTTAAAGTTTATTCTTGGAACGGTGGAAACTGCTGTTTCATAAACATAAATGTGGAGTTCCCACTTTTATTCTCAGATGGTTTAGTGTCATGGTGATCTGTCAGAACCACATGCCTGCTAGTTTATTCTGACAACCTCTATAAGTTCCTTTACAGATGTTTAATATTAAAGTTTGAGTGGTGGTTTTGAGTAAATGTTGCTTTTCGTGTTTGAAGTGTTTTCCGATCAAGTTGATCTCTAGAAAGACAGACAGAAACATGGACAGTCAAACACACAAACACTTATTTATTCCAAAATTACAAATTCCAAAAACTTTCATGTTGGACATGCTGTTTGTGAAGCAGAGTTTGTTTGACCAGGAGGAGGCGATGATTAGGTTTTGTTCGCTCCAGTAGTGAAGTTAGTTCATCTATAACATGGGATCACACTGAGGAGAGAGCCTGTTAGCCTGTTAGCCTGTAGCTTCCTCTATAGTGTCGGCAGTGTAGTAGGAGGATATTTGCATATAACCTGTTAAGTGACTCCTTTTGGAGATCCAAGTGCTGTCTGGCAGCATCTGCATTACACAGTACAGATCCTGTTAAACATCTGTCAACATCAGCAAAGTGTTCCTCAATATGCTTTATTAAAGAAAACACTCATATTAGTACTTTAAGTATCTTAATGTTAGAAGTTTGAAAGCAGAAACAGGATTTTATGCCTATTTCCACTCATATTCTAACACAAATTTCAAAATGTTGCTGCCTCAACAAATACAAACATAAATACTGGGCTCTCTTTGTACAGAATTAGAGGCTATATTGTACTTGTAGTGAGTGCAGGTAGTTCAGGATAAAAAGAGAATCTGTTGCTACCTAATAGTCCTTTTGCTTCTCCAACTCCTCTTTGTGCTGTGGAGAAACAGGCCTGTCCTCTCGGTGTGCTATTAAGGCAAAAATACTCTAACCTGGTAAAGCTTTTTGTCTCCTCGTTGCCTCGGGGAGAAAGAGAAAGACGGAGCAGGAAGGAGGGCAGAGCGGTAAAAACAAGAGCAGAGTCATGAGAGAGAAAAAGTGGATGTGATGAATGAGGAAAAGGGAGAGCAAAGAGTGCAAAAGTAGAAAGGAAGAGCAGAGCTGCATGATTAGCGAGTGTGTGCACACCTGATGTACACACACACACACAAACACATTCGCTGCCGGTTTCCTCACAGCTCTGGAGTGATGCTTAAGTGGCTGCTACATTAGCCTCGTTAGATATGCAAAGCGGGCCAATTAGCAGCACAGTGTGCAGGAAGTGACATGTTCCACCTGAAGAAGCCCAGAAACAGCAGCAGCCAGCCATAAATCATGCCTCTGTGAGTGTGTGTGTGTGTGTGTGTGTGTGTTGCTTTGGACACAGGAATGTCACGAGCATGAATTATAGGCTCATTATCCATCGGCTATAAAAAAACATTTCCACTCCCAATAAGCTCACCTGAATCTCTGAGGACAACCTGAGGTGCCCCTCTCTCCAAACACACCAGGCTTTGCGTCCATTGCTGCGTTTTCTCACCGATATATTGCTGTGAAAAAAGTAATCCAGGAGGTGTTAGACGTGTTTGGACTCCTTCCTGGCACACTTCAAATTCAACAGCAGGAGGATACAAGGCAATCTCAGTTTCAAAGAAAACAGCAGTGTCTTTCATTTGACAGATATTTCATCAGAGCATCATCAAGGAACGAAGCCTTTACTTCAAAAAGCGAGGGAAATACTGCAGTAGATTTAAACCAAAATGTTGGTGTTTCATAAAAACCAGACTGCAGCCAGTTGTGGGAGTCACCTCTGATGTTTAGCTTCAGGGGTTTCAATCTGCAAAATCTCTTTGCGCTGTGAAGTACAGGTTCAATTACATTTGCAAAGCCAATTTTTTTAAATTCTTTGAGTGTCATTGACTTATTTCCATGTGATTTAAAATCCCACACTCCAGTGCCATCAACATAATAATACATGGGAAGTGTTTTTTCTGCAGCAGGTCGCTGATCACGCTCTCACACAGTCTGTGAGTAATGTTGGGGCTTCTGGGAGATGTAGTCGGAGCATAAAGAGACGGTGTACACTACAGAGATCAAAGCAGGAAATGGAAACGATTAAGATTTGAGTGCAAAATGGAGAGAATCTGGACAAATTTTGGAGAAAGTGGCCTCTACCTTTGATAAAAGAAGAATGGAACAAGGTAAAAACAAACTTCTTTTTCATGATGAAATAGTTTCTTTTTTCAGTTGAGATAATAAGAAATATGACTCAAAATGGGCTAAAACGCTGGCACAAGGCACTTTCTCTTTTATAAGACAGCTGAGTTAATATAGTGGTGTCAATCACCTGAAAACAAAACTTCTCCATGATGCTACAAGTGTTCAGCAGCCTCCACCAGGCATCTTTACTTTCAGCATTTCAAGCATATTACCGGTAAACCAAAATGTAAAACATTTAACCTTCTGCGTCAGTTTCCTGTGATCACATAATCTCCACAAAAATGTCAGGTATCAGTAGGTTTAATCCAAAATCTATCAGCTGAAGTCTTTGGTCTTATCAGTGAAGCTCTGCCACCCGCCTGCACTCAAGCACAGCAGCCTGTTCATGCTTTATTTAGAGCCCAGTGTTTCCAGCATCAGCAGGTTTCCTCACTCTACCTTCTCCTTTTCAGGTGCTGGTCTGGCACACTCGCACAGAGAAACCACACCTCGCTAACGAGCCCAAACATCGGAAAGACACCGTGGTCATCGAGGTGTGATGGGGGGAGTCATCTCTTGGCTGGGACTAACGACAGCAGGGGTTGATGCAATCTGTTCACGCTGGACTCGGACTCTGAGGAGCTGCATGATTCAAGACTTGTGGCTGTCTGTTAAACATGCTTTGTGAGAGCTGGACGACACAGACTGTGTTGCTTTTACAAACAGGGATGACATGGACGCTCATCTCCTGCATCCACGGCTTATTTGATGTGAAAAATATACATGTAAAAAAAATATCATGTTGCTGAAGTGCCATGTGACTCATCAATGTAATTTTACTTATTAATACATCATTGTCAAATTAACTGTGACTGTGTGATATAATTACCATACAAACAAGCCTCTTGGTCCCGCTAATGTCTTTATCTCATGGTAGCTGTGTTGCAAAGCTGTTTCTTTAACAGCAGATAAGAAGAATGATACTGATTTCTCATATTTTAGTGATGTCAGGATGCTGCTGCTAGCATCAGGATAGCCTGGCCCTCTCCAAGGTCAGTATGTCTACCAGCTCATATTAATTTACTTAACCTGTAAACAAGCAGAAATGCAAAACTGACTGAATGTGTGAATTTGTGAACTACTGATGGATAAACTCAACCAGGAAATGCTTCTAACACATTACCTTTATTAAAGGGGAAGTGACGTTTTTTACAAATTGGACCTTATTTCTGCAATAAAATACTGTCATTTACTCACCCATTTCACTTTGGAGTCATTTGGAGTATTTCTGATGTTATTTGGATTTGATGATATCCATTTAACAGGAGTGAATGGGGCACAGAAATGCAGCCAGTAAATGACACAAACTTGACCGTGTCTTAAATAACAGACGTTTAATAAGATGGGCTACACTATTACTATTCTCATTTGAGTCTGGAGTTGTGAAAATTCAATCTGTAAACAGACTCTACTTCCTGTGTATCATAGTTTACTAAGGACCCCTAATGCCCACCTATGTGTCTTCACAGCGCCTGAACTAAAATACTTATTTGTGATGTTGTCACATATGCATACATGCTTTGTTTTAGTTCAGGAACACACAGGAAGTAGAGTCTGTTTACAGATTGAATTTTCACAAGTTACGGACAACTCCAGACTCAAATGAGAATAGTAATAGTGTAGCCCATCTTATTAAACGTCTGTTATTCGAGAAATGGTCAAGTTTGTGTCATTTACTGGCTGCATTTCAGTGCCCCATTCACGCCTGTTAAATGGATATCGTCAGATCCAGTATTGTCAGAAATACTCCAAATGTCTCCAAAGTGAAATGGGTGAGTAAATGACAGTATTTTATCACAGATATAAGGTCCAATTTGTAAAAAAAAAAGTCACTTCCCCTTTAACGTTTTGAATGAATTGTGTTAATTAGCTTTGAAGGTGCTGGTAGACTTACGCTTAGACTGAGAGAGAAAGAGGCTAGCAGTTTCCCTCTGCATCCATTTATGCTAAGCTAAGCTAACCACATGAAATGGGCATCTTTTTCATCTCCCCCATTAACATCTCTCTCGCTCTCTCTGAGCAAATTAAAATGTTGGAAGGGATTTATTTTCCCACCAGCATTTCTCTCCTTTTATCACCTGCCAAAAGGTCTGTTTGTCCTGGAACAGCAGCGTCCTCTTTGTGTCTTCATACCTGTAAAATGATGCAGAAGCAGCTCTCGTCTTTGTTCAAGTTAATCACATTAGCGTCTCAAAGTTAATGCGGTAGAGATTTATTGATGCATAAATGCTAATTCTCCTTTTACGCCGTTCTGAACTGATCATCAGTGATGAACTGGAACGACCTCTGCTTCTCTATGTCAAGTATGTGACCAGTTTTGGACGTGAAGGAGTCGCAAGTGACGTCTCAAGCTGCCATCAGTGATGTAGAGTCTGAGAGGAAGTCACCTCACAAGTGTGAGGGAATAAAAGGGAATTAGTAGACAGGATCATCAGACTGGCTGCCACTTCTCCTGTTTTCTTCAGGGTATTTCTTCTGCAGTATTGTCCTGATCGCTGTTAGAGGACACTGTGTAGAGCTATTACGGAAACACAGGAGATAAAAAACTGGATTTAATGGATTTAATAACAGCCTTTATTTCAAATCACCATCTTGAACAGAAAACAATGAGCCAACAAATCATATTCTAACTTTTAACTGTAAAAGTATTGTTAAATTATTTTTTTCTTATGTTCAGCCTGTAAAGCCTTAACATAGAAAAAGATCAGGGATTGTTGTACTGATGCAAATTAAAAGGTTTTCAGTTTGTTGTTTAAATATTTACACTGGGACGATAATCATACAAACATTTTTTTTTAATGAATGGTCATTTAATATTTTTAAAAAATCAAAATAGGACAAAACGAAATTTTGTCTTCGACCCAGTGTTGATTTGCAGCGATCGTCCCAAAGACGGGTCTTTTGTTCTGAAAGGAAAGACAAACTTCTGGTGGTGTGAGGAACAAAAATGGCCTCATCAGTGATCTCTGCAACACAACGGTCAGTACTGACGGATAAAATCCTCTTTCTTTGTGGTCTGATTGGTTGTTTGGGGCTCGATGTGCACATCCTCAGTGCAATGAAACAAGGAGACGAGGTTGTAAACTTTAAATTTGTGAATATTTTTGTCTCTCATGTCCGGAAATTCAGACTACCTGAAGCTGATGTTGCATGTGTTTCTTCGTTGGTTCTCGGAGAGGAAGGAAAGACATGAGGTGTTTGGGTGGAGCAGTGAACTGGATGGAGACCTCAAGGTGAGGTGGACATGAAAAATAAGCAAAAACTGCAACAGTCACATTTTTTTCAATTTGAATGTCTGTGACGTGTCTCCGTCCTCCAGAAAGAATCAGCTAAGAGATGAGCTCAACGCTGGACCAACACCACTATGACGAAACATTCTCGTGATTCTTTGATTATTGCTTCACATTTTAATTTTTCTAGCTTTACATGCTTCACCGTAAATACTTATGTCATACTATTCTATGACTATTTTTATGACTTTTTTTTGTCAAATGCTATGAAGACCTTTTTTTCCTGTGATTTTTTTTTTTACGTACTATAATATGTTTCTTTTATGACATTTATGACTATTTTTATGACTTTTTTTGTCAAATGCTATGAAGACCTTTTTTTCCTGTGAATTTTTTTTTTTTTACGTACTATAATATGTTTCTTTTATGACATTTATGACAATTTTTATGACTTTTCTGACAGACTTTACCAAAAATATTTGTCATACTATTCATGACTGTTGATGAATTTTTTGACAAAAGAAAATATGACTTTTTCATAAGTTTTTTACATACTATACTGTGGTGTTTTTTTCATGATGTCTTGGTCTTAATGACTTTTTATGTCACTGTTTTTAAAACTGCTTTTGACAAACAAAACTGAGTTTTCTTTCGTAAAAGTTTAGACATGCCATACTACGGTGTTTTTTCATGAAATATTCAACATACTAATGTATGACTTTTGACATTTTTGACAGACTTTACCATCATAATAATGTCACTTATATCTCCATATTATAGATTTATTTGTGTTTTCTTCACAGGTATGGATGGTTTATGGTTGCATGGTGGAGAGGAGGTGTTGCTGGACAGCTGGACACTGTTGGACAACACCTGGAATCATTCACTTCATACATGTTCACATCACATGTACAGTATTGACTTTTGTCAAATAGTGTTTATGTGTATTTTTCAGTGTGGTTACACTGCTGCTGCCCGATTTGGACGGAGATCCCCTCGTGCCCATTCCGAGGTTTCTGCCTGTTTTCGGTGTTGAAAGTGTTTCCTTCCTCTTCTTGACATAAAACGTTGTGAGTTGTATTGATTTCAAAGCCCCCTGAAGCAAAGTCAGGCTTTGCAATACTGTGCTCTTCAAATAAAAGTGACCTGAGTTGACACTGCTATGTTGTTTTTTTTATTGAATTGTTGACATGGTAACATGATTTATTTTTTTTTTAGGACAGGCTTTTTCTTTTTTTATTTTTTTTTTTTACATATTATAATATGATGATTTTTCATGATATTTCAGTCATATATCAGTCATGACCCATGACTTTTTATGAGATTTTTTTTTTTGTCAGACAATACCGTAAATATTTATGTCATACGTTTTTTGTTTTTTGAATTTTGGTCATACTGACCTATAACTTCTAATGACATTTTTTTGTCAGACTATACCGTAAATATTTATGTCATATGTTTTTTTTTTTAAATTTTGGTCATTACTGACCTATAACTTCTAATGACATTTTTTTGTCAGACTATACCGTAAATATTTATCACATATGTTTTTTTTTTTTTAAATTTTGGTCATTACTGACCTAAAACTTCTAATGACATTTTTTGTCAGACTATACCGTAAATATTTGTCATTTGTTTTTTACTTTTAAATACATTTTTTGTCAGACTATACCGTAAATATTTGTCTTTTTTTGTACTTTTCATTACATTTTTTTGTCAGACCATACCGTAAATATTTGTCTTTTTTTTTTTTTTTTAAATTTTGGTCATACTGACCTATAACTTCTAATGACATTTTTTGTCAGGCTTTTCCATAAATATTTGTCTTTTTTTTTTTTTTAATTAAATTTTTTGTCAGACTATACCGTAAATATTTGTCTTTTTTTTTCTTTTAAAATTTTTGTCAGACTATACCATAAATATTTGTCATATTTTTTTTTTTATTTTTTTTTTTAAATTTTGGTCATACTGACCTATAACTTCTAATGACATTTTTTGCCAGACTATACCGTAGATATTTGTCTTTTTTTTTCCTTTTAATTAAATTTTTTGTCAGACTATACCATAAATATTTATGTCATATGTTTTTTTTTTTTTTTTTAATTTTGGTCATACTGACCTATAACTTCTAATGACATTTTTTGTCAGGCTTTTCCATAAATATTTGTCATTTTTTTTCTTTTAATTAAATTTTTTGTCAGACTATACCGTAAATATTTGTCATATGTTTTTTTTTTGTTTTTTTTTTAATTTTGGTCATACTGACCTATAACTTCTAATGACATTTTTTGCCAGACTATACCATAGATATTTGTCTTTTTTTTTTTTCTTTTAATTAAATTTTTTGTCAGACTATACCATAAATATTTATGTCATATGTTGTTGTTTTTTTTAAATTTTGGTCATACTGACCTATAACTTCTAATGACATTTTTTGTCAGACTATACCATAGATATTTGTCTTTTTTTTTTTTTAATTTTTGTCAGACTATACCATAAATATTTGTCATATGTTTTTTTTTTTGTTTTTTTTTAATTTTGGTCATACTGACCTATAACTTCTAATGACATTTTTTGCCAGACTATACCATAGATATTAGTCTTTTTTTTTTTTCTTTTAATTAAATTTTTTGTCAGAATATACCATAAATATTTATGTCATATGTTGTTTTTTTTTTTTTAATTTTGGTCATACTGACCTATAACTTCTAATGACATTTTTTGTCAGACTATACCGTAAATATTTGTCATTTTTTTTTACTTTGAAATACATTTTTTGTCAGACTATACCGTAAATATTTGTCATTTTTTTTTAGTTTTAAATACATTTTTGTCAGACTATACCGTAAATATTTTTTTTTTTAGTTTTAAATACATTTTTGTCAGACTATACCGTAAATATTTCTTTTTTAGTTTTAAATACATTTTTGTCAGACTATACCGTAAATATTTCTTTTTTTAGTTTTAAATACATTTTTGTCAGACTATACCGTAAATATTTCTTTTTAGTTTTAAATACATTTTTGTCAGACTATACCGTAAATATTTTTTTTTAGTTTTAAATACATTTTTGTCAGACTATACCGTAAATATTTCTTTTTTAGTTTTAAATACATTTTTGTCAGACTATACCGTAAATATTTCTTTTTTTTAGTTTTAAATACATTTTTGTCAGACTATACCGTAAATATTTGTCTTTTTACTTTGAAATACATTTTTGTCAGACTATACCGTAAATATTTGTCTTTTTTTAGTTTTAAATACATTTTGTCAGACTATACCGTAAATATTTCTTTTTTTAAGTTTTAAATACATTTTTGTCAGACTATACCGTAAATATTTCTTTTTTTAGTTTTAAATACATTTTTGTCAGACTATACCGTAAATATTTCTTTTTTAGTTTTAAATACATTTTTGTCAGACTATACCATAAATATTTCTTTTTTTTTTTAGTTTTAAATACATTTTTGTCAGACTATACCGTAAATATTTCTTTTTTAGTTTTAAATACATTTTTGTCAGACTATACCGTAAATATTTCTTTTTTTTTTAGTTTTAAATACATTTTTGTCAGACTATACCGTAAATATTTCTTTTTAGTTTTAAATACATTTTTGTCAGACTATACCGTAAATATTTTTTTTTTTAGTTTTAAATACATTTTTGTCAGACTATACCGTAAATATTTCTTTTTTTAGTTTTAAATACATTTTTGTCAGACTATACCGTAAATATTTCTTTTTTTTAGTTTTAAATACATTTTTGTCAGACTATACCGTAAATATTTCTTTTTTTAGTTTTAAATACATTTTTGTCAGACTATACCGTAAATATTTCTTTTTTTAGTTTTAAATACATTTTTGTCAGACTATACCGTAAATATTTCTTTTTTTTGTTTTAAATACATTTTTGTCAGACTATACCGTAAATATTTCTTTTTTTAGTTTTAAATACATTTTTGTCAGATTATACCATAAATATTTCTTTTTAGTTTTATATACATTTTTGTCAGACTATACCGTAAATATTTGTCATTTTTTTTTAGTTTTAAATACATTTTTGTCAGACTATACCGTAAATATTTTTTTTTTAGTTTTAAATACATTTTTGTCAGACTATACCGTAAATATTTCTTTTTTAGTTTTAAATACATTTTTGTCAGACTATACCGTAAATATTTCTTTTTTTTAGTTTTAAATAAATTTTTGTCAGACTATACCGTAAATATTTGTCATTTTTTTTAGTTTTAAATACATTTTTGTCAGACTATACCATAAATATTTCTTTTTTTTAGTTTTAAATACATTTTTGTCAGACTATACCATAAATATTTCTTTTTTAGTTTTAAATACATTTTTGTCAGACTATACCGTAAATATTTGTCTTTTTTTTTTACTTTGAAATACATTTTTGTCAGACTATACCGTAAATATTTGTCTTTTTTAACTTTTAAATACATTTTTTTGTCAGACTATACCATAAATATTTCTTTTTTTTTTTAGTTTTAAATACATTTTTGTCAGACTATACCGTAAATATTTGTCATTTTTTTTTAGTTTTAAATAAATTTTTTGTCAGACTATACCGTAAATATTTCTTTTTTAGTTTTAAATAAATTTTTGTCAGACTATACCGTAAATATTTGTCATTTTTTTAGTTTTAAATAAATTTTTGTCAGACTATACCGTAAATATTTCTTTTTTTAGTTTTAAATAAATTTTTGTCAGACTATACCGTAAATATTTGTCATTTTTTTTTAGTTTTAAATACATTTTTTGTCAGACTATACCGTAAATATTTCTTTGTTTTAGTTTTAAATAAATTTTTTGTCAGACTATACCGTAAATATTTCTTTTTTTTTAGTTTTAAATACATTTTTTGTCAGACTATACCGTAAATATTTCTTTTTTTTTAGTTTTAAATACATTTTTTGTCAGACTATACCGGAAATATTTGTCCTTTTTTTTTAGTTTTAAATACATTTTTTTGTCAGACTATACCGTAAATATTTGTCATTTTTTTTAGTTTTAAATACATTTTTTGTCAGACTATACCATAAATATTTGTTATATGTTGTTTTGTTTTGTTTTTTTTTTAATTTTGACTGACTTCTTTTGACAAACGAAACCATGATTTTTTTTGTGTAATACCCACTGCACTATGACAATTTTCCTGACACTTTAGTCATTCTGACTTCTTGTGACATTTTTCAACAGTCTATACCGTGAATATTCATGCCATTTCATTCTGTGACTGTTTTTATGACTTTTTTCAACAAACAAAAAAACACTTTTTTCATACCATACTGTTTTCTTTGATGAAACGTTGGTCATATTGACCAATGACATTTTAATAACTGTTTTTAAAACTGCTTTCAACAAACAGAACTTTCTTTCATAAACATTTCAACATGCCATGGTGGTTTTTCATGAAATATTCAACATACAAGTGTATGACTTTCACAACTTCTCTGACATTTTTTTTTAACAGACTATACTATGAATATTGATGTCACACTATTCTATGACTTTTTTTGATGAATTGAAAGAAGGTTGTTATACCCGTGTAATTTTTTGTTTTTTCGTGAAATTCGTATCATTTTGACCTCTGACTTTTATGTCATTTTCTCTGACTGTACCATAAATATTTACGTAATTTCATTCTGTGACTGTTTTTCTTTCTTTTTTTGAAAAAAATGCAGACTATGTGTTGATGATTTTAATGACATTTTGGTCATTCTGGCTTATTTTATTAATTTTTTAACAGACTAAGTAAAGTAAATATTAAGTCACACTATTCTATGACTGTTTTTATTAACAAATGAACCTATGACTTTATTTTGTGAAAATTTTGATGTACTATACTATGACCCTTTTTGTATTTTTTGACATGCTTCACGTAAATATTCACGTCATACTGACATACTTTGACATTATTTTCTTCTTGTAAAATGAAGGATTTTCAGTTTAGAAATGGGAGACAATAAGAATAATAAAGGTTATTTCAATAGCTCTTCTCATAACGAGCAGCATTTACAAAGTGCTTAACAGGTAAATCTGCAAACTACTCGAACAGGATGCAAACATGTTACTCAAGTCTTTAAAGGCTGCTGGAAACTGACCGACTGGCTGATTAAATGCATGTAAATGGTAAAAAATGTTGATCAGTGTTTCCCAAAGCCCATGGAGACATCCTCAAATGTCTTATTCTGATCATAAAACAAACAAAAATCCATTATCAATTATCAAAATAGCGGCAGACAAATTTAACAGCTGAAAAATAAATGATTAATTAGAAATATCTCAACACCATCATCGATATTTTGGAGAAAAATCGACACAACACTGCAGAGGTCATAAAATGTATGATTTTTTTTTTATTAAAAGATAAATAGCACAGTGTGTGCGTCGCAGTGGAGAGAGAGAGAGCAGAAAGGCAGCTGGTACAGTTTGTATCGATACCTTTTCAAATATTCAGTATTGATACTTGGATATTTTTATTAATTTCTACTCTTGCTCCTCCCTTCTTACTCCTGATAAACAAAGACTGGACAATGTTAACGGGACCCATCCAGGCTTTTCATACAGGTCCAGTTTTGCCGTCACTGTCCAATCCTGTCCCTTCTTAGCTCTCATCGTCCAGCCCTCTGACTGTCACCTGGTTTAGTTGCTTCAGACTAACTGTGCTTCTCTTGTACTGCACACAACAAAACATCACAATAAAGATGGCAGAATATATGGGTTATAGCATCATACATGAAAGGAGCAACATTTCGGTCCAGTTTTAAAAAGAAAAAACATTGTAACAGTCCGGCCGTTCCCTGACAACGAAAACCACAACACTGCCGGAGATACAGTACGAACTCTGCGATATAAAGTGCGGTAAAGACAGACTGTGGTGGTTCCAGTAGAGCTTTCATTTTCCTTGGGTGAGACGGCTTAAAGCTACAGTCTGTCATTCTGTTCAGAAACACTTTTTGTTCTACTGGGTGAAATGGTCCTTCCACCCTGAGAGCATCAGTACATTATGTGTTCAGGAAAAGAATCAGATCTCTGCGGTAAAAACTCTGACCAATCACTGTCATTTGTTATGAATGGGGGAAAAAAAAAATCAGATGCCTTCATGTTTCTCTGTCCCTCCCTCCTCCCCTCTGTCGCTGTAAATATCCAGCACACTCCTCTGCAGAAATACAAAGTCAGCAGGAGAATCCTTTCTGTAGGGAACAATGGCAGAGAAAATGCAGCCACAAATACCACTTCCAGTGTTAATTCTGACAGCTCACCCTGCTAAACAGGAAATGAGAAGAAAGAGGGAGGCAGAAAAGACTGAAAGACAAAACTCTGGATAAAGCTAAGAGGACAAACCAGAGCGAACATCGGTGGAGACACTGAGACATCTGAAGGGACTGAAAAGTGATGCAGAAGTTTCTGCTTTTGTTCCGTTGGACAGGTGATTATTTGTTTAGCTTTGGGAGGAGTTATTATTTTCGTGAAATACGTAATGTTTGCTAACTTAGCTGCTGTTGTAGCGCCTATTAGCCCGATGCTAATATGAGCTTCTCTGTCGTCAGTGCCGCTTGTATTTAAGAGGTTATAGGATATACTGGCCTTGAACAGGGCATTTTACGACTGTGGTGATGCAGCATAACGGCTCTCCTCTCCCTGCTGAATCCTACTGTAGATGTTCAAGTTTGAGGGGGCGTGGCTTTGGACGAAGCACTGTTGGGAGGGGCAGGAGCTTAGAGGAGGAGACACTTTGAAATCTTACTAGCTCTCTAACATGACAGACTATAGCTTTAAGGGGGTCAGAGTCTGAGTCCCACTGAACCCAACTCGTTAGCTTTTCAAACACCACAGACTGGACCCAGTAGAGCAGTGCCATCACTTAAAAGGGAATTCTTTGGGTTGTTTTGAACCAGCGAGCAGTGAGACAAACAGAGCTGGACCATTATAATCACCTGTGGATGAAAGTCCTCAAACTGATGATTGAATGATTCTCCAACAAGACTTTCTTTTTGTTTCCTATTTTAATTATCTTGGAACATGTAATGTCTTCTGACCAAACCTCACTGTCGTGTGTGCTTCATGTGGGTGTGGCTGATTTTTTTTGGAATTCTTTGTAGGAAAATGGTCAATTACATGACAGCATCTACTGTAAGCACCTTTAAAACCCATTCAGTAACACTACTGTAAACTCCACAGGATGCTTCAGTAAACTGGAGGAACGTTTCCACCCCCAACATGGAGCGACACATGATGAAAAGAAGCACTGACCTCTTTACTTACTGAAAATAAAAGTGGGAGGTTCACATCATGATCACATAAATACAGTACAGTTCAGACGACTATCTGCTACGAGACTGTGCTCGCCCTACAGGAGGGGGGAAGGTACAATATACACAGCAGAGAGAGGCGAGGACATGTTAGCATATAGACCAACCACAAGATAGCCATATCTACTGTAGATATCGAAAGACTATTCACTAACTATCCATCTGGGTAATGATATATTATTACTATAATAGACACTTACTGGTTGAGAAGTTTTCTTTTCTGTCCATTCTGTTCTGTTTTTTTGTCTCTTTCTTCAGACAAGAAAAGGAAATCAAAGAGGAAACGGAGTGTTGGATAAAGATGGGAAACCACAGCTGCCAGACTTTCTTATTTTTCTTCCCCACTCCGTCCAGTGTGCCGTTTTTAAAGGAATTGTGGCAAAGGTCAGGTGTGTGGGCTTTGGGGGTATAAATGGCAGTCAAACTACGTCTGCTGTGTATTTTTTTTAATTATTTATTCAGAGCTCGGTGGGTCAGGAGCATATTTGGCTGTTTCATAGCTGAATGACTGCCTTCCATCCCTCCCACGCTTCCTCTGGACCTCCTCCTCGTCACTTCCACAGCTGAGTGCTGAGCGTCTGGCCGGAAGCCGTCGGTGGGGCCGCGGGCCAGCCGGCCCCAGGGGCGCCGGACTGGCTAAAAGTGGTTGGCACTGGCCCTCCACCACTCAGAGCCATGCCTGACATCTGCTGGGTCATCTGAGCAAGAGGGTGAAGAGGAAAGTCAGCGTTAGGGTTCATCAGAGCTAAAATAGACAGCTATTCCTGCATCGCATCCCAGAGGCAGAGCAGCAGGAGGAGGAGGAGGGCTCTTCCTCCCTCAGCTTTTTACCTTTGCCTCTCCCTCCAGTTCACCTCCTCACTGCTCTGCTCTCCACCCTCCTTCCATTGAGCCTTATCTATTATGAATGTGCTTTGGTGCAGCACTACTCGCTTATCTGGTCATCTGAGAGCTCTGTGTGTGTGTGTGTGTGTGTGTGTGTGTGTGTGTGTGTTGTCGGTCAACCTTGGATGTTCCAAGCACTTGTTCATCAACTCACCAATCCAGTATGTTTTCCTGCAGAGTGTGTCTCAGTGGTGATTTATGATCTCTCATTAACCTCCCTGGACGTCAAGACGCTGACAGCAGTTATGATACAGCACACAGTGTGTGTGTGTGTGTGTGTGTGTGTGTGTGTGTGTGTGTGTGTGTGTTTGAGCAGCAGGTAACAGATTTATGAATCTGGTGGCCGGTAAAGTACAGATCTAGTGTAGAAACAGCTGAATGTCACGTCAACAGGCTGAGGCATATTTAGCTACTTAAACATGAGGAGAAGATGTATGGGGCTGCAACTAATGATTGTTTCCATTGTTGATTAATGTTTGGTCAATAAAATGTCAGAAAATAGTGAAAAATGTGTCAAAGACGACATCCTTGAATGTCTTGTTTTGTCCATAACTCAAAGACATTCAGTTTACTGTGACAGAGGAGGAAATCACACCTGTCAGTGATGAGTTTTAGTTTGTGCATCACAAATATATTTCTGTACAAGATGCAGCACACACTGTGAAAGATCTGGCTTCATTCCTCTTTGGTTTTATTAACATTATAATGGTTGCACTCAGGCTTAATAATTAATGTTTTGTTTAATTATGTCCATAATTGGCAGCACAGCTTCGCTTTCAGCCATTTGAGACAGATTTGTGATTTTGGGCTACATAAATATAATCAATTTGACTTCATGAGCTGTAAATATTAATTGTTCATTAACTGGGATGAATTGAATGTTAGAAAATGTTAGACCTATATTCCACCTCCTGTTAATATGAGAAAAAAGGAAAACAGCAGCTTTGCACCAGGTGTAAATGAGAGGTAAACCGAGGACAGAAGAGATCTGACCTGCTAAATAAGGTCTAAACAATGGACTAATCACATGGTGAATGAAAAGCATAAAAAAGCTTTTAAACTACTAATTATATTACATTTTAAGAGTCACTCCCAGCTACTTTTAAATGTTTTATAGTTTTAAACTCCACTGCATCACACCACCCTTCCAAATGTTGGTGAATTCATCACGTTCTCACTGGGCTGGAATCAGGGACAAGAAAGTGACTTTACTAGATATAAGAAAAAAAAGAAAATCCATTATATTTTTACACACTAACCTTGGATATAAAACAGATTGAATAGTTAATTAAAGTGGCTCTTCTTGTGCTTTTAGAGAGGCTGAAAGGGGTGAGGTCATTACTGCACTGGGGAGGCAGAACATTGTGTCAGATCATAAATTTACTTTTAGGACCAGGATAATGGAAGACTTTGACAGGTGTTTGAGACGAAAAATGACATTGACATTTTTATTTAGGTTACGAGAAATACCGCTAACTGTGTGCGCTAAGTGTGCTTCATAAAAGATGATGTGCAACAGGAGGGAATTATGAATAATATACATATGAATATTGTACATATACAGAGCTTAACAATTTTATTATTCCACCACCCAGTGTCAGGTGTTTACCACCGCTGCCCTAAACGAAGAGTATTAGTAATCACCAAAATAACGTAATGTTGTACTTAATCCACCAATATGTGCAAGCTCTTTAATCAAAATGATAACTTTAATGATAAAAATATCAAAATATCAAAGGATATTATTATTTGTTTTAGTGATTTTATGTTATTCTTGATTAATTTCTGACTTCTCAGTGAATTCCAGTGTTTGGTTCAAATTTGGGGCTAAAAAGGTGAATTCAGTTTAAATTCCTCACTCCTATTCAAAATGGTGAAGTGTAGTGAGAAAGAAAGAGTCTGAATTAAAGCTCTGAAATGATGCTGGAGGCTTTTTGAGACAAACAGGACAGGTATATTCCCTGTATGTCGGACCTGTCCTGAGTGTTACCTGGCTCCACTGTCCTTGCTGCATGCTGTACATGTTCTGTGCCTGGTTGGCTGCCATGACGCCCTGCTGCTGTATGCCCATGTAGCCGCCGTTGGGCAGAGCCATGCTGGGCATCACGCCCCCTCCGCCCATCATGGTGGTGGGTGGGACGGCTCCGGTTATCCCCGGAGCGAAACCCTGTGGAGTGAAGTGCATCTGAGGCTGGCCCACATACATCCCTGCTGGAGCAAAAATAAAATAAACAAACAGTTTTTCATGTTAACTCTCCAACTACTAAGTATATTTTCAACTCAACATAAGAGAGAACAGAGCGGTGTTGGGAGTAAATAAACACTTTTCCAGAGTCCAGTTTCGCTTTGACTCACCCCAAAATGTGTCGAAAAAATAATTAATTTAAAAAGCAAATAGTTAATTAAAAAAAAAAAAAAACAAATATAAAAAAAACCTTAAGGGTGTCAAACTTTCACATCAGAGATAAAAAGTTCAAACACTACAGCCACAATAACTACATGCTGTTGTTGAACATCATCTAAAGACTAATTTATAAATAGAATAAAAAGAAAAAACAACATCTCAGAAATAACCAGCTTGCAAATATTAAAACTTAAAACATTATAATATTTAGTTCATCAGTTGTCAGTATGTTTTCTTCAGCAGCGGTCAGACATCATACCATCATCAATGCAAGATCTTGGTGAAAAATTAATGCAACACTTGATGGAAATAAGTCTTGTGACATTGCAGAAGCTTATCGAAACAATGCCACAGCGAGTGTGTGATCTTTTTTTTTTTTTGGTGGCTTTTTTTGGGCTAGGCAGTGTATATTTTTTTGTTGGGAGTGTCAGAGTTAAATTGGGGATTCACAGGAAACTGCATCATGTTAATGTTCAGTTTTTATCTCATTAATAGAGTATTACTGTTTGCTCTGAACCCAAACATTTCCTACCACTGCTTCACATTTAAAACATTCAAATGGGAAAAAAGGGAGGTTTTTATTGTGAAGCAGTGATAGGAGATGCAGTGCATTTGGCGTCAAGGTTCATCCTTGATGGGTTGAATTGAGGATCTATGTTAAATTGCACAAAAATATTTCAACATGCATCAAGACTATCAGAAAGACTTTTTATTACTGCCTCCAGAATGAACCTGAAGCTACAGAATATCATATTTATTTTCATATACAAAGATCAGCAACTGAGTATGATGAGTTCAAGGATCAGAAAGGAGAATGTTTTAAAAGAGGGTAGTAAATATCATCTGATCAGCTATGTTGACTTATGTGCAAAATGTTAAAGACTTCCACCTGATACAGAGCCTCTTTTAGCACAATTCATATCACGTCTCCCAGTATAAATGGGAATCAATAAAGGATATAAGGACAGGACGTAATATTTTGTGATTTCAGCCTATGCTGACATTTTGTTATTAGCTGCACTTAGAGCCACATCAATCCGGTTACAACACACACAGGATGGAAGTCAGCGATTCGAGGCATTAGCCTGGCGAGCTTCTCTTGGCTTTGATCTCCAGCAGCATCTATTTGGATTCAGAGAGGACAGTAAGGCAGCAGAAAGCCCTTCATCTTGATTCTTAATCCTCTGTACATCAGTGTAATCATGCCGCAATGTAATCAAAATGCACATGCTGTACAAATCTGCTGCCTACTACCTTCCACCATTCAGAAAACATGCAGCATTTATGCTTCTCCACACATGCTCAGGTTGGTATGTAAGAACAACCGCCCACAGTCTTAGCACTTCAGTCTTTGCACATAATAACTATGAGATGAGTGTGAATCTGCACATACTTCCCTGTTTTTACTGCTGCAGAGGGAGTCCAGTAAGTGGACCTGCTTTTCAGCATGCTGACCTTTCATCATTCCTTTGCTCGCCTTCACTTTATGATGCATCTTTTTCTCTGATATATGTGTGAGTGTGTGTAGGTGTGTGTACAAACACCTACATGTGAGCGTGCGCCCCTGTGCTTATATTACTGCATGTTTTTCCCCACTGAAGAGACACTACGCGTGTGTGTGTGTGTGTGTGTGTGTGTGTGTGTGTGTGTGTGTGTGTGTGTGGTGTTTACATTATAGACATTTGACCTGCCAGTCCTTCAATTCAAATGCACTGCAGCTGTTGAGAATCCTCATCTGGACAACTATCATTTATATAATGTTTATTCCCCATAAATGGAGGACTAGGATCATCTGAAGATCAATATTTGTTTAAATATATAAGATGACATCATCATAAAATAGTCCCTCAATGGCAAACACCTTACACTGTGTAATGGTCGAATAAATTTGTTAAGCACTGCATATATCTGACTCTTTAGTTGCTAAAGTTAACGTCTGTCTGCTGCTTGATTGTGATATCAGGGCATTAGCTGCTGGACATGAGGTGGATGAGAGTGGTGAAAGTGAAATAAAACAGGGAAGTTTTGAGCCATAAAACAAAAAAAAAGCTGAAAGATGTCAAGATTAAAAAGGTAAGATGCTGCCTGATGTTGAGGTGCAGTTTGATGCACACACTCGCTGTAAATTAAACAGCACAGACATGACTAACAGTAGACACGATTAACAGGATTAAAAGGGGCATTAAGAGCTGTTTACCGTGAACATACAGCACTGGATGACACAATCGAGCTCAGCCGACTAAACATGGACGGTAAAGGGTTACCAGAGTGAGTGTGCGTCACCTTGTCCGGGCTGCTGCTGGCTCTGCGGCTGACTGGCCACTGAGCTGCTGGCGTACAGGGACAGGATGGAGTCCTTAGATAAAAGCTTCTTCTCCTCCGCCTTCGCGGTGGTGGTGGTGGATGTAGAGGAGGAGGAGGAAGAGGAGGTGGAGGGGTCCGCCTGTGGAGGTGCTGTACTGGAACCAGACTGTCAGGGAGAGGGCACGAAGAGAACGGCCATGAAATATGTATAGTTTCACCAAAATATGTGTTTTCTATCACACAACTGCTCTTAGTCACTTTAGAAATACAGTAGATACACTGGACAATACAGAGCAGATACATATTCATGATTCTAGAGTTTTTAGTTTCAAAACCTTAAAGTTTTTTTTTCAGTCCCTTAAAAAATATTTTTATTGAGATATCTTGATTTCTCCCCACTTCCATTTGAATTTGCTCGCTCACCACTCTGCTGCTTCAGAAATACTTTTCACACACTTTAATTCTCATCATTTATACTTTTTGAGATTCTTTCAATAGTTGTAAATCTGATGTGAATAAATCTCTTCCTGCGTCCAAGTTTCACATTAAAAGCCTTAAAGGGAATAATTCTTTATATTAAACACCTGCAGGAAGTGTTTCATGGGCAGAATAATACTGATAGAAAGAACGACAAAGTATAAGATTGATCATTAAGCAATAGGAATTAACTGTTGAGTCAAAAATGGAAACAGAATCTGTAGGTCAGAAATGTAAATGAAATTACACGTTTTTCTACTTTTCTATTTAACAAAAATAACCACTATTCTCAGATGTTGTTTAAACACAATCAGCAGCAAGAACATCTAAAAAAAAACAACTAAATAAAACAGTTTTAAATCGGTGTAAGAGTCTGATTAAAACGCAGAACTTAAGAAAAACTGATTGCTCATGTAGTTTATGAGTTTCACAAACATTAATTTGCTAAAAATGACAGTTTTGCTGATACATCTGTACAGGTGATGCTTGATTTCTGCTCCTGTCCACACGTGTGGTGGGTTTCTCCGTCTACATTTTCTAACCTGATGGACACAGATGGGCTGAAACCACGATGAAGATGTGACGCTTCCTCACACTGCCCTCTACAGCTATAGAGTATCAGTATGAAAGCGTTCCTTGTCATGAAACCACGTCAGCTCCTGTCCGTGCAGAAGGTAAAATCGAGAAACTTCGCATGCAGACTGGAAGTATATTTGCTCATACATACTGTATATATCAGGGTGAGACAAGATTAGACGAGACAGGAGAGAGGAGGACGGAGGAGGGAAGATAAAAATAAAAGGGAGAAGAGCGAGAGCTGAACAAAAAGGACAACGAAGGAGAAGCATTGTCACTACAAGTGAAACAGATGACATTAATTAGGGCGCTGCAAAGAGAGGCAGACATGAGCAGGACACACCGTCTCGCTCACATGCACTTTTAAATTTTATTTATTTTTAAAAACCTTTCAGGCACATACCCATTACAACTAATGGCTGGAGCTGTCAGACACACAACACCTGCTTAAAAGCTCTGTACAGGTGTGTGTGTGTGTGTGTGTGTGTGTGTGTGTGTGTGTGTGTGTGTGTGTGTGTTGGTGAAGTGAGCGGCCAGATAATGGAGAGAGAAAAGGTGAGGCGATAGCTGGACTTCATGAATAAGATCAGGACAGACAGTGTGATAAATAGCGGCATCTGCAACACACACACAACTTAATACTCAAGTGTATGTACGCGCACACACACACACACACACACACACACACACACACACACACACTTTAAGAGGTTTGTGAGCGTGTTGTGCTCGACTGCTTAGCAGGCAACGCTGCCTCCCTCTCTGCTGACTTCCTTTGACTGGAGGTGGAAAGGAAGGAGGAAGCGAAAGAGGAGATAGCACAAGGAGGGAGGAGACAGAGAGGAAGGGAGGATGGAGAGGACACAAAGGAAGTCAAGGAAAGGTAAGAGAAGGAAGATGAGAAAAAGGATGAGGAGGAACAGAAGAGTAAAAAAGAGGACTGAACAAAGAGGAGGAGGAGGAGGAGAGAGGGGAAAACATGAAGGAATAAACAGAGCTGAGGAGGAAATATTATCATGCCAACACACACACACACACACACACACACACACACACACACACACACACACACACACACTCAGAGTCCATTTTCCCTCAAGTGAAGTCAGTTAAGGTGAGTCAGGTGTTGACGGAGGCCTCCTTCCTATTAATAGCTGCAGCACATTAGCATGATACTGGCTGCTGATTAGAGCAGCGGATGGAAGGTGAGAGCAGGAAACAAGCTGTCCTCACCTGATCCTCACCTGGATCTGATGATACACAATGTGACTCAATCAAAGAGGGGATCAAAGTTAAAAAAAAAAAAAAAACACACTTAACTGGATTCAAATCCCCCAAACTGCAGTAATCATTCTTCATTCAGCTTGAATCATAGAAACGTATTTTTAGAAAGGAAATGAGTCTGTGGCCGAACTTAAAACCGATTAATATTTGGTGGTGCCGTCAAATCAGATCCAATCACCACCAAAAATTAATCAGTTTTAAATTTGGCCACTTCTGACCATTCCTGAAAATTTCATCAAAAACCATCCATAACTTTTTGAGTTATTTTGCAAACCGACAAACCAACATACATATAAACAAATAAACAAGCCCCGGTGAAAACAACCTTCTTGGTAGAGGTAAAGAGAGTGAATACAACCCAAAAACATAACACGACACCAAATAAAAAGATAGTTAGATAGAAAGAAAGATAGTTTCTTCATGTCTGTTTCATGTTTTGTGTGTAGCAGGTTTGAGGCTGAACTGAAACTGAAACCTCACAGTGAGGTCCCGACTTTGGCATGTCGGACTCAGGCGTAACATGATCAATTATTCCGTTACTGCGTTGCATTAATTACTGTTGGTGTCATTAGTTCCAGTTGTGCTTTTCCTTCGACAAACTACAACCACATTAGAAATGTAATATTGACGTTCACGCCTTGGAGGTGTTAATTTTCCAAGAATCAGGAAACAACCAGGTTATTGATTAATTATATCATATTACATTATAAATTCATGTGGCAGACACCTTTATCCAATCAATTTTTTTCTCTCATATCCACACACAACAGGAGAAAATTTCCAGCGTGTTGGATCAAACCATTAATCCTATAATTAATAACCGACCTGCCCTAAAAAATTCAATATATGGTCAATGAAACTGCCTCACACGGGTCTTTGAAAACATCAACATATTGTCAATATGTTTCTTAAAATCAAGGCCTCAGCTGCAGAAGTCCACACGGCTTTCCACCATCTGCGACTGCGACACTCCAGGAGTATTAGCTCAGCCTGCCCTGAAGAAACAGTGAAGTGCTCCTCCTGCACAGTGCAAAACGCAGCCATGCATTAAAATAACCTTGCTTCTAAAAGACGGGAAGTTTAAGCAGAGTACGTCACATGTGCATCTATCAGCTCACACAGCGTCCACATAGTGTGTGATGTGTTTCGGGGCTCCTAGCAGCACATTGTGTGAATAGAAAGCCTCTTCAACAAGCCTCCATTCTCCTCAGCCAATGTTGGTGTTGATGGCTGCAGCCAGGCATCTGAATTACCACTCTGACAGCCTTTTCCTCACTGTCGCTATTCATAGAGCTCCGCAGCCAAACACACACGCACGCACGCACGCACACGCACGCACACGCACACACACACACACACACGCACACACACACACACACAGTAGACTATCTTTCTCCCTATGGTTTTCCATCACTGCTTGAAATACTCATAAACTCCCCTCTGATAGACCATCTGTGGCTTTAAAACCACACTTGGCTCAGTGTGTGTGTGTTGAAGGATTTGGGCTAATTTACTGAAAACAAAAGCAAAGCTCGCCTTGGAAATCTAAATTCAAGAAAGAGAGTGGCGGTAAGGAAAAGGATGGAAAGAAGGAATTAAAGACACAATGAAAGCTGGTCAGTTCGTTACCTCATCCCTTCCTACCTCCCTCCACTTTTTCTTCAGCTGAACAGCCTGCAGTCATCTCTGTTGCTCCCTCCTTCAGTAATCAACTACATTTCCTTCATTTCTTTCCCTACTCCATCCTTTTTCATCACCTCTCCAAGTTTCTCTCTTTCCACTTCGTCCTCAAACAGAACACCCCTTCACGAAAGCTTAATGTTAACACAACAAACAGCCATGTTCAACATGGGCACGCTGGCTAGTTTGGAGTTTGTTCTGGCACTATGTGACTGACAAACCAGATTAGCCGCCTCATGGTTGTACGCCTCCGTCAAAGAGTCAGTTTACATCCACGTCTGTCCAAAATGTCATCACATCATCATTTTACACTATGAGTCATCTGTATGAAAATGTCATAATTAGCATAGGAATTCTTGAGAAAAATGTGTTTTGTGAGGTCACAGTGATCTTCGACCACCAAAATCTAAACCTCGAGTCCAAGTGGATGACAATTACAGCATTGTACCGATTTGGCCAATATAGAGAAACTGAATTATGAGCATGTAACTGTATCATATCAATACATTATGGCATGACAAGAGTTTTATTTTTATATCATTATAGAATGACAATAACTGAGGGCCAGATTTACCAGGAAAATGGTGGATTTTCATTCACTTTGCAGCCACAATGAGTGTATTTAGCTCTGTATTTAGTGCCAAATGTAGCAAGATGGCTGCTCATTAAAACTGTGATTGTAACTGGGGGTTGATTCAAGTTTGATCAACACAAATCAAAACTCCCCGTCCACAATTGCTTTGTTTACGGGTACATGTTTGCTCATCACCAGTCTTCCTTGTGGCTTGTTTACTATAAATCCAACCTGCTTCTTTCCACAGAACTTCCCCCTACAAAAAGTGACATTGCATGACCTTCATAAATCCAAAATCAACCTCTCCTAACATGTCTCCTTAGGCTTTCTGCACGGCCCTCCCTTGAATACACTTGCAATGAGGGGAGAGCAGCACCTTGCAGATATTAATGCTACATAAACGGCAAAGCCTCAGTAAATCTGGCCTGGGTCTCTTATTGATTCCTCACAAAACTGGGTAACCTGTGTGACCTCGGCGGCTTTGGGGGAAAAGTAAAAAAGAAAAAAGAGAAAGGACTGGTGGTTGTGATTCAAGCCAGTGTTCAGCAAGTCTGCACCATTGCAGTTATTCTCTTAAAGCTGGAGGGACTTCATGCTCCACGTCCTGTGTGTCTCTGCACTTACCCTCCACCTTCATTTATTCCTTCATTCCTCTCCTAACCTCTCCGCCCACTTGTCCCTCTTTCTATCCATCTATTGCCCAGAACATTTAATACTCCCCTGACATCACCTCACCTCCCCCAACCTCTCTCCCCTCATTCCTTTCCTGCCCTCAACTTCAACTTAAATGTTTACTGTAAAGTACCTTTTTACATTCTTTTTTCTATTTAATAAGTAATTTTTTTCTCTCTTGGGGTGGGGTGAATGAGAGATAGAGGACAAGACATACAAAGGCAGTGTATGTGAAAGAGATAGAGGAAAAAGAGGGGGGGAACCTGGAAATAACACAAATCCCCTCCTTCCCTCCTACAAGGCTGTAGTCGTATTTTTGTAATTGACGTATTCGCAGATAGGCGAGCGCTCCCGATGCCGGTTAATAGCTGCATGAATCAGCAGGCTGCCAGCTTCCTCTTCCTTCATGCACCCAGCTAATCACAGCTGTAAAGCAATATCCGCCTGCTGAATCCAAAATTCAGCCCTCCGTACGGGTGTGAGGTTATGTGGATGCACACTGACTGCCAAACATGTGGCCGTGCGTGTTCTGCTTGTATGTACAGGAGAGGTTCATGCTACAACTGTGGCGCTACAGGTGTTATTATTATTGTACAGCAAATTGTGTGTCTAGGTGAGCCATGGGATGGCTGTAGCTCACTGCGTAGAGGCTAATGATGGGTTAAATGCAGGGGTCAAATTTCACATATGTACCTGCATGTATGTGACCACTGAAATAAAGTGTGTCACACTATGAGCAACAAAACAGCCAAGCATGGCCGGCTACATAGTCACTGTTGCTCGTTAACTAGCACTGGGAACATGCTGAGACATTTGTTAGCCACAAAAAAAAAAGAGTGGAACAAAAATAATTGAGTGAAGCTGAGCGTGTCGGGCGTTAGTTTGTAGTTTCATGTTCTTTGAAAATGACTTAGTCGCTTGTAGTGTGAACGCAGCTGAAGGAGATTCTGCATGGTGGTGATAGTGACCACACAGGAGAAGGTAACCTAAATCCAACAGGGTTCTTCCTCTGGGAAGCAGAAACATGCACATAGCAGTTTGCTGGACAAACAAGCACGAGTTAACCTTCACGCCAAGGCAGAGAAGATTATTATCCAAATACTTAGCTCTGCTTTAAATGCTGATGAAAATGTCAGTGAAAGTCTCCATGCTCCACTGGACTCCACTCAGACAAAGACGAGCGAAATCTCTCCTGGTACAACAAAAAAAAATTGGAGGTACTCTGAAGGCAACATGTAAGTCTGTGGACTCTGGCGGTGTGTGGCTGTGAAAGCTGCAGTGAACTCCATTTTCTGAAAGTAGGACTGTGGCGGAAACAAAATGCATTCTTTGACATTCAAATAAAACATTGGACAAGACAGACAGAGCTGCCGCAGGCGGAGGGCCATGAGAGAGAAGCCTGTCTGCTATCAAACAGCCACGACGGAGCAGTCTGCAGTCCATGAAGTGCTGCGTGACAGACGAGGCTTTAACAGACAGCACAACGCTACCGCAGTGATCAAGAATTACTCTTTATCTTCTTCTTGTTCTAACCTTCAGCACTACAAAAGCCTCTCCGTGGATAGAAAGTAACGTTCCCATATATATTGAGTCATGTATATTTTAAGGTACTTTCCATGCTGTTTACACATAACAGCACATTTCATTGGAAAATATTTAACTTTTACATATATTTGACACCTAGAGTTAAATAAAAATAAAGAATAAAATAGTACAATAAAATAAATGAAAAAATAAAAGATTAAACCAAATAAAAGCAACATTACAAAAAGATATAATACACCAATGCAAATAAAAGTCCTGCATTCAAAAAAAAATCAGAGTAGCATCAGAGATATTGAATGATTTTTATGCAGACAAATGGTCTCCGTGACTAATAAATGACTCATATTCAGCCTTTTATCCTGCTAATACTGATCCAACGATGTGAAAGCAGCTAGTTTTACAGTAACTACTTTATATACACTGATCATGCCTAACATTATGACCACTGACAGGTGAAGTGAATAACAGATTATCTCTTCATCATGGCTTCTGGGCTATAAAAGGCAACAAATGAACATTTTGTTAAAATTGGTGTGTTAGAAGCAGGAAAGGATCATTGATGCAGGAGGGGAGTGAAGGCAGCAAAAGGGGGACAACACAAATTAGGCAGGTGGTCATAATGTTATGTCTTATCGGTGTATGTTGACACTCTATGTTTTACTTCTATTCTATTGGGAAAGATTTAGACTTTTACTTTTACATTACAAGGTGAATAAATAGGGGGCAGCATTTCACCTCCACTACTGCGACCATACAATCTATGACACAACATTCAGATATAAAAAAAAAAAAAAAGAAAGAGAAAGAATGCACAAAACTTGACGAGTCGCACCAGATCAGACACCAGGAGGTTGTATGTCTAAATTCGAGCTAACCGCAGGTAGCGCCATCGCTGAGGAGAGGGTGTGAGTCACTTTCTTCTTTCTGTCACTTTGAATTTAATCCAATCAACAAACTATCAAAATGTACACAGACCCTGTGCCTTTACTGTACTTGACTGGACTAGGGCTAGCTGTTAGCAGGACAATTTCAGTAGATGTCTAAGCAACACACAATACACATTTTAACTCTGCAACCTTTTCACATTCTGTTTATAAAGTTAATTTTCTGAGGTTTTTTTTAAATTAAATTTGTTTAGCTCTTGACACATCTCTCACATTTGCTCCTTTAATGATAATTTTACCTCTAATTCAGCACAGTGTGCACCACTGCAGCTGAATAATGGCGTACTTATAGTAATAAGCAGTTGGCAATAGTGTAGATACGTATATCTGTCACGACAGCACACTTAGCATCGTAAAGCCTCTAAAATAATGGTTCAAAGCGCAGCTGCGTCATGCAGCTCATCGTAAGTGTAAAACTCCAGTTATATATCAGGTTACAAGGTCAGGTTACATTATTGCCAGAGCTTAATTACATATCATTGAATTATCTAGTGTTGGAAAAAAAAACTATTGAGTTTTTCATCACAATTTCTTGTGTTTTTATATGATCATTAAAGTCAGTATATTGATATTAATTATTCCCATCTTTGTAAAATTTACTTGTATCTTACTGGTCTTTAAAGCTTTAAAGAAATTCTGAACAGACAATAAATGAAAGAATTGCCTTTACCTGCCTCTTGTTGCTGCACACCAGCATGATCTTGGCTGCATTTGAATTCACTATATGCATAAATCCAGGTTAATAAATTACTCTTAGATACATACTGTACATTGATTAATGAGGCCTCAGGTAAAGTGTGTGTTAAGGGAAGGAGGCAAGAAGTGTTTACTGCAAGTGAGGAGGAGGAGGAGAAGGAGGAGGAGGATGAGATGGAGAACAGGAGCAGAGCTATATGTGCACATCCAAGGAAAGTGTACTGTTGTGACAGGAAGAAAATGGAATGACGCACAGATAGTAAGAGTAAAAAGAACTGGTCTAAGGTGGAAGGAAAACTGTTGTAGAGCATTATGAAAACATTGTGTAACGCGTGAAGTTACTGACAAACATTCAAGGACCGATGGAGGTCAAACACTAAATCATGTGAATGATGCAGCGCTCTGTTCTAACAGACTCTCATGAACCTGTAGTAAACATATCAACCCTGTAGCTTTCCCTGTTTATATGCTGCATTTTGTGAGTTTTGATGAGTTGATAAAGCTGCTGAATGAACACCAACCTGATTAATCTGGCGGTTCATGAGTCAAAAAGGTTAAGTATTGCTGACCTAATTAATTAACATTCAAGTTGATGCAACATATAACTAAGTTGATTTTTAATGTTTCCAGCTGGTTCTTAGGATGCAGACACATGCAAATCAAAGAATCACATTTTTGTGTTACTGTTCATCCTTCATCTGCATAACTGGAAAACAGAAAAAAAAAATCAAAGGTTCCTTTTTGTGTGCTCACAACTTTCATCATGACGTGCCTCTGACTTTAGCGCTGGAGCTCATGGACGAGGAGACAGTTTCAGTCAAGCCCTTTAAGACATCTTGTGAACATTACTGAAAATTTGTTGTGGGAAACGTCCAGAAAGTGACAATAAAATGTGAACCTGGAGGGTAGCCTTGATGTTTAGACTGATGTTCACTGCTTGACTGTCAGCTTTGTGATATTAAAGAAAAGAAAAGAGAGATCTGGTGTTTTGTCCTCTTTTTATTAAAATAATTTGTGTAAAAGAGGTTTAATTTGAAATTATTTGGCAGTTGAATTATCATGCATCTCTGGTGTAACTAGTTACTACTAGCACTAAGGCCTTTCCACAAAAAGCTAATATTACATGTCTAGGGCTTTTATTGTGAAAGGTAAGAACAGAGGAAATGGAGCCTGTCTGTCTCTGATAGTCACAAAATGGTATTTGCTGTTAGCTGCCAGGTGAGAACAGTCAGTGCACAGAGAAAAGAGGACAGAGAAGGGAAACTAATGGGTTTATGGAGATGAGCATCTGCAGTAGATGGGAGCATGGAGCAGAGATTAGAAGGTAAGTGGGAGCCTGGTAGTGTCAGGGGGGAGCTTGCAGTTACAGCAGCCCGTAATTGTTCGTCATGCCTGGGTCCCCAGTCAGCCACTGCCTGGTGGGGTCCCAGGAGCCTCAGCCACACTAAGATGTGTGTGTGTAGCAGAGTGAAATGTACAATGTGAGAGCTGGGAATAGGTCAGAGGCTGAAAGAATGCATTTTCAACCCAGGAACAGCTCACTGTGAATGTGTACTTTGTGTGTGTGAATACTCTGAAAAGCATTCAGTATAACGACTGTCCTTTTTCATCCCCCTCTGTCATCCGAGATTCATAGAACCGTAGTTACCTTCGTAACTTTAGTCTTCTACGGTAGCATATTGCATTCACAAAAAAAACAAACTTTTTTTTCTGAGGTTTTTTTTTTTGGACAAATGTTTTTTTTCTGTTTTTTTGTGGTAATTTTTTTTCCTAAATTATCATATATATATATATATATATACATATATATATATGTATGTAAATATATATATATATATATGTAAATATATATATATAAATATATATATATACATGCACCTTAAACACTGTCTTAAACACTGATCAAAGTAAAACTTAAATTAAATAAGTTAGTCATTAAATCAAGCTCTAAATAAAGGACATTTCAAATGCTCTCTAAACTAAAAAAAAAGTCCAAAACACGACAGGAATTCTGGCAAAAAAAAAACAAACGGGAAAAATAATTACTCAGACAATTAGAAAAAAATTACACCAAAAAAACAGAAAATAAAATTACTGTGGAAAACAAACATTTTAAAAAAAAAAATTACTAAGAAAACTACTCAGAAAAAGAAAAAAAAAAACAAAAGAAACAAAACAATCTGCAATGTGAATGCAATACGCTTCCATAATTTTCTGTATTCAGTGACTACGAGCGGAGAACTGCATCATGTAAGGGTATGTGAGTTTGTACACGCTTCAATGTGTCCTCATTTCCAGCCGAGCCGAGGTCAAAGGCCACGCTTGAGGGACCTCGACAGCATTTAAAACTCAACGCTGCTCCTTGAAAATGTTTAATTCAACTGGCCGTACTCACTCCCATGAAATTAGCTGGTGAAGGAGAGAAAAGGAAGGGAAAATATCTGGAAAATACAGTCAAGAATGTCATGAAATAATTATTTCCTCTCACACAAACACACAGTTTTGTTTTGTTTACCCAGGAAATAAAAGTCATCCAACGTGGCCGCTCACATAACTCCATCTTTCTATCACTTTATTTTAGTATCATATTAATATTATTCTCTTTTATTTATATGAACTCCAGGCCTGTATTTGAATTGAACAAGGTTGGTTTGTGCAATTTAACAGTGTTAACAGATCCTGATTCGGAGCTAGTTTGAGAATAATTAGCTTAAAACAATTACCTGTGCTTTGCGTTGTACGTCAAGGTTTGTTTCAGTACTTTATGACACAAAGCAGGCAGTTAGACTGTAGAGAGAAAATATCTTTGAAGCAGCATTTAGGGATGTTACTGTCCATCTTCTCAAACACCAAAATGTTACAACGCCAGGAGACCACAGCTTTTTTTGGTCTATTGGTCTAACTGAAAACTGATTAATTTTTGGTGGTGATCGGATCCGATTCAAGGTCATCAAGGTCAAATGAAGGTCACTGGATAGTAATGTACGGGAGATTTTGCATAGTTCTGAACGCTCCAGGGTGTACAATTTTCAGCCAATCGTCATCTAATTTGGTTAATAAACTAATATAGGAATCCAGAAGTCACAGATTCAGTTTGGTCAAGATCAGTAAAAGGTCAAGGTCACCAAGGTCAAATGTGCGTTTTTAAACATAACTTCATGTAGGGAGGTGCTAGAGCAATGCTACTGGTCTCAAAATATCTGGAAAAGAATTCTCACATTGTATCTGCAAAGTTTTGGTATTTTGGTCTTCAAATTCAAATGTAACAAAATATGAAATAGAGAAAAAATAAATAAAAAGTACATGATATTAATATGAACACAATGTTAAATGTGGGTTTCACAGTGTGTCAAAATCAACACATTCACTCTTAGATGTTGTGGGCTTGCAGGAGTATACACTCTCTCAGAATGCTGCCTTGGTGGAGGTCTGTCATACCATATTTACCTTCATTTTTACCACACATCCATCAATGAATCAAAACTGAGAACCCGTCCGCTCGTATACTACATACAATGGGATCTAGTTGAGGCGTGCTGCCTATTTTTGCACCACAAGATTGCCTCCACAAATCCTGACACTTGAACATTTTTCCTGCTTCTAACATCAACTTTGCGGACTAAATGTTCATTGTTTATGTCCCAGGAGCCATGATGAGGAGATAATCAGTGTTATTCACTTCACCTGTCAGTGGTCATAATGTTATGTTCTGTAGATCAGACGGTTTATCCAAAAGATAAATTCATGAAAATTCATCATTATTGTTGTATTCTAAAAATAAAATGATTGGGGCTGCTCTCCCCCTCTCTCTCTCTCTCTCTCTAAGGGACATTGGTCAAATTAATTCTACAAAGGAGAGTCTGTGACAGTTTGCTTTGATACGATCCTCAGAGAGCTCGCCTCGGCACGTATAGAGGGAGATGTTGTGTTTGTGAATTTGCCGCTGTGTTTGCATCACGGGATTCTCTGCAGACTTCTGCCTGTGGTGATAAGCAGATGATGAAAGCCTGTGACTGTGTGTTTGTTACCTGCTGTGTGTTGTTGGAGGAGGGGAGAGGGTTGGAGACCATTGGTCCAAAGATGTCCAGTTCATCGCTGATTGTTGCAGCACCACCCGAGCCTTTTCCACCACCATCTGGGGCTTCTGAGGGAGGAGCGATCAGGTTATAAAGTGATGATTTTATGACTAAAACATGGACTCTGAAGACACTTTTCTCTGCAGTGAAGAGAAATGAAAATACAACATTTAACCAACCAAATATTTAAACAAGTAACATATACCAACTATGATTTCATCTGATATCTAATGAACAGTTATTCCGGATTTGTTGTGCTTTTGCCTGAAATGATCATGACACATACTGTATGTTAGTTTCTACTTTTTACATGCCTACAGTCAAAATAAACTTTAATTAAAGACTTAAAAAATAAAAACTTTAAGACTTCTACTGAGTGAATAAGCAAATGCATATATCATGATTATATAAGAATTAATGATCAGATGTAAAGGAAGATCGAGATAGTGTAGCCGCAAAAAGGAATTATTCAGTGTGACCTTTACATGCATATGCAAGGGTATTTATTTGATTCAAGCTTTTCCAAAATGGCCCACACAGCTCAATTTACAATTACCATGCTTGTTAACTGGAACATCCTCAAGAAAACTCAAATTACTGCACTGCTCCAGCACTCCGCTTTACCCAGAAAATGATTTCATTCATGCTTCTCCTTTTGCCCTTGGAAAAGTAATGGTGTGTAATTGCAAATACATCTGACAATGTGTCACAGAGATTCTATCTATTCTATCTAGATGTACATTCAAGATTCTAATAGTGTATAACTCAAAAAAGACATATTTAATCTGTCATAAGCTTAAACAAACATTCACAAGCATTTTGGAAAAGGTAAAAAGGTTAAAGGCTCTCTCTCATTTGGTTTGTATATTTTAATGTTCAGCTCAAACTTGGCTGATCATTAAGTTTATACCAAAACTATTTCATGTCAAGTACCACGAAACTGACACAAATTAGACCCCCATGGGATACGAGGCATTTTTTTAATTGTATGTTTAAAATTATTTTTTTTTTTTTTTTTTGCATATCACATCAGTTTTTAAGATCATATTTGTGATGATTGTATGAGAAATGACTCACAACAAGCTACTAGAGCATGTCTCTGTTGTTAACTTCTTCCATTTAGTTTCATCCTCAGGTCTGTGGAGACTAAATTTTGTTTTATACATGGAGCAAATTTGATGCATTTGATATCTAGATTGAGCCATGTAGTAGTGTCTTTGTTTTCTTTTTTTAAAATAAATAATTTAAAAGCGTATTGTTGTCGTTCTTCTGTGGCAGCAGGAAGCAAAAATTTGTACGTAACAGTGCATGAAATCCTCAAAATAGCAGCACTCAATTTTTAAAAATGAATGCTTTAATCAACATTTGATCAAAGTCAAAGCATAATGGATTAATTGTGGTGCAAGTTTGTCACTTTGATGCACTCTTGCTGACAGTGACAGCTCTATTTTGTCCCATATTATTCTAATGCTTTATGACATAAAGTGTATGAAACATGACCAAAAATTGTCACACCTTCTGTCACTGTGTTTCTTATGGATGTATTAAAGTGAAAATCAATTATTGCCCTTTTTGCTGCTCCTCCTTGAGGACCCCACTTTAGGAAACACTGGTTTAAACAGTGCAGTGGTTTAAACACAGTGTTGTCTCGAGAGAAGAGGAAACCCCGAGAACACAATGTGCAACCATCTAAGAGACGGTGAGTCAGAGCCAGTGAGCAGCAGAGGTCATTTATATAACCACAGTGATGAAACATCCATAATTTAGACCTTTTAAAGTGTGAACAAGACCGAGCTCCTTCAAGGAAAGCCGCTCACTGCGAGGAGGCTGAAAGAGAGCCGTCATTTTCAGAGAATTACTTTGATGGGGGACATCTTCCAACCAGCATTCAAGACCACTGAGGCAAATTTGTGACTCGTGAAATTGGGCTACATAAATAAAACTGACTTGGCTTTTATTCTATAGTTGAGTCACTCTTGTAAATTGCTGCTTAAAGAATGAACTCCATTGTGATTTTGACTATTATTATTTTAGGGGCTGACAAGAATAAAATGTCATTTCAATGTTGCATATTCAAATACAGTAGAAGAGAGAAAAATAGGATTTCTTCATCACTTACCCTCCTTCCACTCCAACCCCCCCACTCTAACCAAAAACCCATTCACGCATTGCCATGGAAATGAGCCGCAGGGAGAAAAGGGCCCATCATCATCATCATCATCATCACTGCCATGTCGGGCAATGAGCCCACCATCCTTTATTACGGGATGGAGCCGCTTCTTGAGAGCACTCTCAACTTCACCATGGAAACAGAGCCATAGTTCAGCTTGGGGGTGTGTTTTATAATCACCCCGAACCCCTCTGCCCCGAGTGCACACATAAATACAGAGCTTCCCAGTATCTTCAATGAATACAGCGACCTCATTCAGCAGTGGGAGGCTGTCACATTAAGGACTTGGCTACCGCACATATCTGAGTTGATTAAGCCCTGCATTGATTCTAATGCAGCATCTTCATGGTTTAGTTTTTGAAGTGTTGGGACAGCCGTAAACTCAAAAGTTAATTTAACCCAGCTTTTTAAATCACAACCTAAGCATGAATTGAAGCTCTGTGAGTGAAATAAAAACCAGTTTCTCACTGTGGACTGAAGTTAATTCATGATAAATTTCAAATAAAAAAAAATACCTGTGCATAGTAAACAGCCACACTGCAGTAGAGTACACTACCTATACAGGTGAAGTCTACATCACTGGTGGACAAACTTTTTGACTAGCCTAACATAATGGGTTCTAAAATAAAAAAAACATAATAATAATAATAATAAAAAAAACATAGAACCTGCAGGCCTGATGTCTGGTCTATATCTTTCTTTTATAAAGAAGCTTATTTATTCCCTCATTCTGGGAAAGAAACTGGTGCATTCAGAGTGGTATTTTCGTTAATGTTTCATTTTTGAGTCCAGGAAGAGGAACGCATTGGTGGCCATTATAGAAAGCAAAGTGTGGACAATTTACACAAAATGACCTGCAACTGGTGAAAATATGTTTGCTGATATGTGATAAAGGAAGCAGGATTTGTGGTCTGCCTGAATAAGCAGTGACATCAACTGGTGGACAGATAAAGTGAGAGTTCAGCGAGGTGATGTCTTTTTCGTGCACACATCATTAACAAAGTGCTGCAGAGAAACTGCTTGCATTTCCACAATTTGTGGACAACCACGCAACTAGAGCGACAGTTCCATCAAACAAACACAGACCTGAAATGGTTTTAACAAGACTATCGGTGTTGCACAGAAATTAGTCAAATCAGTATTTCAGAAAATGTTACGTAAAATCTTTTGCATCACGCACACATACAAGGACGAGAGTGCAGGCTACTGGATATATATTAATGTGCCAAGAAGCTGGAATGAATATAAACAAATAAACAGTTTAAATTTAATGTCATAGCATGCTGAAGCATGTTGACTGCCCTCATTGCCCTGCCCTGTCGACCTTCTTCCATATTTTTTGTCTCTGTCTGGAGTAAAAAAAAACATAGCCGTTTGATAAAATATCAACATCTTTGATCATGCATGTGGAATATAACTAAAATTAAGTGACTGGAAAAATGCATCCCTGTTCACAACAATACCATGTGTCTTTTTCAATATTAAGAACATGAACAACCCTGCAGTTGCAGCTGGAATGGAGACTCCTGTTTATTTTCGGATCATTAGAGTAAGGAAAGGCTGAGGTAGAAGTGAAAGGGACGCAGAGAAAAACTAAAACAGACAGAGGTGCTCCATCAATAACAGTTTTTGTAACTGAAGAGATCAACTTTCCAACTAAACCTGAAATAAATACATAAAAACAATTTAAATGCTGTTGTCAAAAATAAGTCTTTTCAATGATGTCAAATGTTTAAAAAAAAAAACAACTAATATTGGCTTAATTGTTGTGACGAAGCAAGGATGGAAAGAGAATTTGTGTAAAAATACTGACTTGGCTTTTCTCACAATACCTATTCCTCCATTCCTGCTAAATTGAATTAAACTGAACAGATGAACTGACAGAAACACACAGAAGCTGAAGAAGAAACAATGTGTTTGTCAGCTGCAGAGACTCAACGGGATGGATGGAGGAGCGGCTGAAGGCATACCGCCACGTATTTGACTTATTGATTATGTGTGAAATCTCATCCACTCGACATGGCCACAAGGTGTGGAGCATTGGTTATTTATAGCAGGGCGTCCACTCTCGCTCCTCTGTGCTGTGGTTGGGAATGTTTTATCAACGCTGTATCCACCACGTCTTTCTTCTGTCAGCGCAGCTTTCTCAGCTGTCTTGCAGTGGAAAAACAGGTTGACTGCATATTACACATTTATAATTTAAAAAAAAAAACCCTGGATCGACCCCGACTTGCTGCATTTTGCTGCTGTTCGGGTCAACAAGCACAGAGCACAATGTCCAGGCAGTTAACGGGCCAAGACACAAACTGCAAGACTCAAAATGTCACAGGTTTGAATCCAGATTGTGACCTTTTCTGAATGTCATATCCCCGGTGCATTCAGCTATTCTGCAGTTGCATTCTTCAATTAGGCACAAATACCATTAAAATGAATGCAAGCAAGAGATTATGAACAGATTGGTTTCCCTCTGACAGCTACATCGACAAATTTGCTTCGTTGAAGTTGTAACAAAGATAGAGGTGAGGTGGCACTAAATTGTAGCAGCACAACACCAGGCAATCAGAGACCTCTGACTACCGATAATTTGGAGGTTTCCAAAAAGTTGTTGGGAGCAACAATGGCCCCCAACAAACCTACGGCCCTAACCTTTGGCCCCAAACCTGTGTCCTAGATTTGGACAGGCCAATCACAACTGTTTATTTACATATGTAGAGACATGCCACATGGGAAAACACGCTGTTATTGGCCGACGTTGTCTCGGGAAGAGAGTTGGAAGTGAACTGCAAAAAGAGCCCCAACATTATCTTTTAAAACTTTGGACAGCAGCAACATTACATGAATTACCTGTGCTTGTTAGCAGCTGTAGAAACAACAGTTATATGTTTTTTTATGACAGTATTTACAAGTCCAGACTTTACTCATACTCTCCTGTATGAGTGACAATACCAGGGAGATCTGTCTTCAGTCTCTAGTTGGGTGAAGTGTTTTGAGGTTTGGGACTACAGGTGCAAAAAAACTGGATAAAATGGGAGGGTTCCACCAATCAATCAGTCAATCAATCACAACATTGTACCTGTACCTCCAGCATTTAAACACAACTAAAGAGTGTTTCTGATCCAAACAACCACACTTGAAAGCTGGAAACAAGTTGAATGGGGAGATTAATGTGTGAAAAGTGAATTCCTCTTGTTCACTGAAATGAATGGACAGAAAATTTTGGCTTGGCAGCATTAATCAACCAAACTAAGTGGAAATACATGAGTGGGTGTTCCATCGAAGGCACTAAATTAAATGTGATCTGTGAAGTATTACCACATGGTAAGTCCACTGGGGTTATTTTTTTTTTTTTGGCCATTCAGTGCTTGTGAATGGTTGACGTTGTTTCTAAAATCACGATTTCCATCTTTTTTGCTCTACATTTAAAAGCCAGAAAAAGGCATAGAGTGTAATTGTTTCCCTCCCCTAAAACCTCCTTTTAGCGCCGTAGTTCCCACATTGTTTTTACTCATTATCCTGTTTTCAGGATTTTGCTTCTGAGATGGAGAGTTCCCACTGACATATTTTAATATGGCATTCTTATTCTGTTCCAATTAGATTAAGGGGAAAAACTGCTACAGATAGATTCCCCACAATGATGACCTGAAAAATTCATAACTTAACTGGGTTTTACCCAGACCCATAACTAAATCAGTGTGCTTGATTTTTCTAAAGGCAATAAGTCTAGTATCTATTCAAGTGAGTAATGCAGGGTGTAAAATATAATTTTCTAGTATGTGCTCCAGCTGTGAAATATTACCCTTATTGCCATCTATTCCCAAAGAACAAAATCCTTTACTTTCCCTGTTGTGAATACACATTAAATCTTAAAATATTCCAGTACATGACTGTTGTCGCGATTGTGTGGATTTCACCGATGTCCGCTCACCGCTGTGTCAGACATCACCACTGATGTATTAACTGCCAGCTGGTATATGAAGTCATCAAAATGTAACGAAAGCTCTGTGTAGATGATTCAAATAAAACCTTTCCTTTATCATGTAAAACATTATTTAACCTGCACTTATTACAATATCAAGGTCGGTGATGTCTTACCCAGGCCCAGCAGGTCCATGGCCGGCTCTGTGTTTTCCTTGGGATTAGCTCTGCACTCTGACTGCTGGGAAAGACAAAAACATAATTTAGAGCAATGTCCAAATCACCATAACTTCAGTATTTTTAACTTTACACCATTATAGATATTGTAATTATGAAAGGATTTGACCAGTATTTAAGTTTTGACAGCAATGCTGACCTCTTAAAGAATAGTGAATGAGATAATGAATATAACCCACTGGACATATGCTTTAGCAAAATTACAAACTGTGAAACCACTTAAGTAAAATGATAGTTTTAGTATTGTGCAGGCCATATAATGTACAGTATAACCTACAATTTTCCCAACTACTGAGCAGAAGTTTGAGGAGATAAAAATCCACTATCCTGGATTTCAAAGCAGTTTTCTTTGATCACTTCTGGTGCTTTGTTCTCTGTTTAGTTTGCATTTTGTTCTCTGCTTTAATGCACATTAACTCACAGGTGAAGTAACATTCCTGCTGATGGTTTCATGCTATTCCACTGACAGTTGGTGGTGGTTGCGCACCAGGAAGCTTAACAACAAGCTGTAAAACCAACAGTGACACATCATCACCTTATAATTGATGTGGTCAACGGACACCCTCCTTTTAGCTCTGTTTTGGTCCCTACCAACTCCAGAGGGAAAGTATCTGTCTCTTTGGCAGCACTTCGTTCACCGGCTCGTTGCCCAGTTTGCCTTTTGTTTGCTGTTTTTGGGAAGTAGTGTACAGTGAGGTTATCTGAGATAAGCTGTCTGCTTCTGAAGTGAGGTGGATGAGAGCCGTAAGAGTGAGCCAAAACAGTAAAATCGTATCAGCAAAACAATGAGTTTAAAGAAGCCAAAAAGCTATGTAAAGCTAAGAGCAAACATAATTAGGTAACAAAGTACCTGAGTGCATGTTACTATGAGAGACATACTGTATCTCACATTTCATGAAGTCCTTTAATTATTCAGTCATCTAAAAATATTGATAAGTGCAGCTTTAACAACACAGAATACAAATTATACAGAAAAATCACTTTGCAAATGTTTTACAAGAAGGAAAATGCAGTAAACCATGAGAGATCAAAGATCCTCACAGCCTCTTTTAGTGAGAAACACTAAATGGAAACTTATTCTTCAGTTTATGTTTAGTTTATTGTTGTTGTTTACAAGAAAACTACCCAAGTTTCATTTCACTTTGTGGTATAGCAAGACACAAATCTGCTCTGATGTTTTACACCTCAGCACAAAATCGAAAGACGGCAGTGAGTTTTCCACAAATACAAAGATCTGACTGGGAGGTTTCTAGTGTTTTTTTTCAACAGCAGACAGTAGAAATAGCAATTGGATAATGTTTATATGTATCTGCAGTACAGAAATGTGATGGGGCCTCTGTAAATGTGATATTTGTTCCTTTTGTGATCCCTTGCACCCTTTATATGCTTTATTTAAGTAAATGAATTAGTCGATACACAATAATCAGGCAATGGCTATATTGATAAGCACCTAACCTTTAGTGATATATCCAGTCCAAATACCAATATTTGGAGGATTCACTTGTCACCCATTTCACTGTATTAGTGTACTGTCATGATAATATTGTTTCTGATGAGCTATCTTGTTGATTAAGCATTTAAATGAAAGCAAATTAGGGAAGTAGGATGGAGGAAAAGGAGGTAGACATGAAAAGAAGATAAAAGATAAAGAGTTTAAGAATGAGACAGGAGGATGAAGATAGACTGAGACTGGAGAGAAAGTATAAAAGGTTAAAACGTGGGCCATGAGAGATCTACAACGCTGCTAACAAACCCAATTTCCCCCTCAACAAAAGATCGATGGACCACATTAAATTCAATGTCGTTCCAATCCTAGGCAATGAAAACAATTACCGTGTCCACGCCTAATCAAGAATGCATTGGCTGTGAATTGATGTGTGTTGGGACTGCAGCAAAGCTTGAGCAGCAGCAGCACAAATCGCAGCAGGAAGGTCGTTTGTGTACAGCAGCAAAAAGATCTGGCAGGACGAGTCAGGGTTAGGAGAAAAAGCTGATTTCATGAAACTTATGCAAAGGGTTTGACCACTTATGGTGAGATTTGGTGAGAAAAAGGTGATCATATGAGGAAAGAATCTGAAAATTTTGAAGGGAGAATTGATTCCTCTGACATGTTCATGAATATTAGAGCTTAGAAGAGAAAAAATATTGCAGCATCGCTAGAGTACATAGGGCCAAAGAGTCACCTATATGGCTATAAATGGATATTACCAGTCAGCTGGTCAAGCAGCTCATAAATGAAGCGTGAAAGATGCCAATCAGCTGATGCAAGCACAACTTTCTGTTTCTACTAATGCAAGGCTCCATTTCCAGTCACATTTATTCATTGAAATGCAGCATCACATTCTAGATTTTGCCCATAATGGCCTTCAGTGCTGTTTCATAAATTTTCTTATCCCTGACAAGAATGAAATTTCGAAGAGATGCATTTAGATCCATGTTTTTCTTTCCCCAATAAGTCAACACGCGGATTCAGAGTACCTTTCCAACAACAGTGCTCTCATTTGTCTTTATATTTAAAATCTGTGAACCTCATCATTTTTATGTAAGGTAACTTGAAGACAGGGCTTGGCACTACAAACCAAGACCCTGGCCAACCACGGCTGAATGAATTAATAAATATTTCATAGAGGGAAAAACTGAATATTACAATAACGGTGACAGAAAACTGTATTTTAATGATTCAATGCAGTCCTTCACATCTATCGCTGATACCTGATCAGCACCAGTACAGATAAAGCAAATGAGATCCTTAACTCTAAACCCTAACATTCTCACAGCATATACATGACATATATGTAACATAATAAACCAAACAATCCACCTGAGACAAGGCCACACCTCCATTACAGAGTGTTTGCAGGGAAACAGAGCAACAGGAAAACACATTTTGTGATATGCCTCTCCATCTGATTACCAACATTTCACACCATGCACGGCGTTACAAATTTGAGATTACATAGCCTTTCAACGCTACATCCCACACAGCTGTTGTGAGACAGACAAGAAAGAAATATGAAAAATCCCAAATGTCACTCTGCATAAAAAGCTTAAATTTCCCCGCTGTGTGTTCAGAAGGATTTGGACAGACATGCTGCCAATATTGTTGTTGAAACACTGGCAGACAAGTTGGGCTTTCCATTAGTTATCCGGGATGACACCAAGTGATGCAGCTGACAGACGGCTGGCGACAGACTGTGATTGGGTGTCAGGGTCAGTTGTGTCTGAAGAGAGAGAAAGTGGAATTGGAAGGGAGGCCAGCGATCGATAGCCACCAACCCCCCCAGCAGGTGAATAGAGTGTGAAGGTGTTTCAATGAAAACCACAGGGCAAACCAAACTCTTTGATGACTGCTGCCACATCAGATCGCTGTCATACACAAACACCAGACAAAGACGTCAGCTGACGGCTGTCACGTTGGACGTCTGAGAGGAGGCAAAGTCAGCTGTAAGTTCCTCCCTGATGTATTGAATGAAGCCAACACAAAATGTGCCACGATGTAAACACTGACCTCTTTTCATTCTGTTAAGAAACTCAACATTTTCTCTCAATGTTTCACATTAAAAGCCCAACAGTGCAGTGACTAGTGTTATAAAATTGTACATTATTCTGAATGTACTGTCATTATTTGAGATTTACAATTACTTACAGTAACTGATAGAAAGTGAGAGGCATCTTTTTTTCTACCATACAATGTTATGATGATCTCTAGATAAAATCATTTGGAAATATTTTTTAATTTATGTCACGAACAGTGTGGAAACAAACGCCAAGGGACTCGTGAAGCGCAGAATTAATCAAGATTGGGAAGCGAGCAGCCAGAAATGGTAATACTGTATATAAATATTCATTAGGTACATGAAACTGGACTTCGGATCCCTCGGGTACCTGTGGCATCCTAATTACATCAAAGCAGGAGATAATGCTATTATAAAAAGCGCTTGATGAGACCATAAGCAGCTCTTTGATAGCAGGCAGCAGCTTGTGTATCTGGCAGTTATGCTTTGGCATGTGGTTTATATTAAGTGGACGCTACAGTCTGCCATCTCGAAAACCAAACAGCATAGCAAACATGCATACTGACACATGACATTTTGTTTTTGTAGATATCTACCATATTCAGCACCTGCACAACAAAAGGTCAAACAATACGAGAGGAAGAGAAAAGGAAGCTGCTGTCAAAGCAGCTGAATGACAATAATAATAATGAGCAAATAATGTGGGTTTTTTGTGCTGTCAAAAAAGCAAGTTAACGTGATTAATCTGTTTTTATCGTAGTGAAATTTAAAGGGCAGGTGTCTCAGGCATTGTACTGACTTCTATTTTATTGATACTTCTATTAAGGTACTAAATGGATGGCATGCTGTAGCCTGCACCTACTAAACCCAAACGTACAGAAGCACACACTCCAGACAGCAGAGCTTTTCAATGACGCCCACTATGTCCTGCTTGGTTCATCTATGCATTTATGGGTTCATGGGATTCAGCTCTGAGCTTATCATTAGTTCAGCTAATGCTTCACACAGCCCTTCTTATCAGTGAAAGCTGAGTTTCATCTGAGAGAAATTATTCAATTTAGGAGACATTTTTGGGAGAAAAAAAAGATTAAAAAAAAAACAAAAAAACAGATTTTGACAACAGGTTCAATAATTTTGTATGTAATGACTCAAGCAATGAAATGAGGACTACTAGTTTTATAGGAATGACTATTCAGCATTCACAAGTATAGTTCATTTTGACTGACATGATATAAGCAAAGGATAATATTATAAAACACCAGAGAGTTTTATGAAAACAACTGATGCATGTCTAAAAGCATCTACAATTTTTTGGAAGGAGTAAGAAACCGCTGCTATGATGTGCACAAATGACTAAATGCTGTAGAGGTTGAACTAAATGTGTGCAAATGTAAATAGTGATGTGAAAAATGCACCAAAGTGACTGAGAAAAACTGCAACAGACTATAATTAAGCAGCTAAAAAGTTTAATAAAAATATGAAACACTGCCACAAAAACCAGCTATTATAAATGATTTCCTTAAAGGTTTGTATTGATTTATAGAAGAAAAAAAAAAAACAAAAAAAAAAACAATATCTGGGGAGCACATCATCACCGAGTGCAAAAACCTGGAACCAAAATGTGAACAAAAGCACACCTGCAGCCCTAAAGAGACGCTGGCGACAATCTGCGGCTGTACTCAGCTTCAGAGAGTCCCACCGTCCTCCTTCACTTGTACAAGAGTCAGATGAAACAAACGTCTTATCCTCTGAGGAGAGTCAGAGCGAGGCGATGGAACAAACAAAGAACAAAGAACAATAAAAGAGGGAGAGGAAAAGCAAATAGAGTGGAAGGAGACGAGTGGGAGATGAGGGCTGCAAATTGGTTAGCGGTGAGAGCGAGAGTGGGAGTGAGGGAGAAACACAGAGGACAGGAAATAGAGGACGAATAGGAGAATGAGGAGAACTAAACATGAGGATGACTGAGGGAGACAGAAGACAAGCAGCTGCAGACAGTGCAGCTAACAAGACAGTCTGTAAGAGCAGCGAAGATACTGAGTACAGGAGCTGCAGCAGTGACGCTGGCATCACTGTAGCAGCATGCAAACCGAAAATCTGCTGGATCGGTATCAATCGCACAATAAATAGCTTTCTGTTCTGTAGCTGCATGTTAGTTAGGTTGCAATGAGCTGATGTTAATGCGTTAAACTGCTGCTGCAACATATCCTCACATAACTGTTCACATGATATCGTATGTGTCCATTTCCACTGGTTACCAGCATTTAGTCTTTTCAAAATAAACTTCCATCGTCACAGGAAACAGCTTGGTTAGGTTTAAGCAACAAACATACTTCGTTTGGTTTAGGAAAAGACTGCAGTTCAGGTTAAAATAACACACATTCTAGTTTCAGCAGTGAAACAGAGACAATTAATTCATCTTATTAATAACTTTTTCATGCAGTGTTAAGCTGCTGACAAATCCACTCGTTCCAGATGTTTCACATTAAAAGCCTACCAGGGAAGGGAGGGGTTGTGTCCTTTCAGAGCTTTTAATAAACGCTAACATCTGTGCAGGAGCTGTTGTTGTAGCTTCACATTGAGCAATAAAAAAAGCAAAAGAGAAGTGATTTGAATTAATGAGTGAATGAGAGCACTGTGCTGAGAGCTCTTCTTACTAGATGGGATTTGAGTCATGTTGTCACACTGATCTCATGTGATGATACATTTTTTTCATTCTGTGTATGATGTACTGGGAAGTACATAATGAGTCAAGACAAAGATAATCAAATAATTTATTCATCCCACCAATGGGGAAATTTACATTGTAACAGCAACAAGTATATAAAAAATAAGAAGCAGTGACCCCAGCAAACAAGTAGACTAAGTAGGAAAATATGTAAAAAGGTAAACAAGCAACAAGCAAACAACAGTGTCTTCAAAAAATCATATCAATTTCCAAGATGAAGAGTATTTCTGTTAAAAAAGAAAGAAATAAAGCAACAAAGGGGGAGTGCGACTGGAATATACTGTTGCACGGATGGAAAATAATGCTGAATTTACCATGAACACTAACCTTTACTAGACAATTATCGGTAGGCGTTGCTGCAGAAGTGACAGCAGCAGTAGAGTGACTAGTAACTATGACAGTAGTAGCAGTAGTACTGTAGTACATCTAGTAGTTATAGTAGCACTGCAGGAAGTGGATTGTCTCCTTGTGGCTGACAGCTGCCTTATTAACACTATAAAAGAGAATAATAAAACTGCCACTGGCTGGATGAGCCTACGATGCCGAAGACAGACAGCCGCAGTGGAGGAGAGAGGAGGAAAGAGAGGAGGAGTTCACTGAGGAGGAAGGTGGAGGATAAGGAGGTCAATCTGCAGGGAGAGGAGAGGGGGAATAAAAAGGAAAGTGTGGATGATGATGAAGACGACAGGTTAAAAAAAGATAAATGATGGGAGGAGAGGATGACAATGAGAAAGAAATGGAGGGTGTGAGGAGTGCAGGGTGTTGAAAATGCATTATCAACACAGACTCTGTATCATGGAGTCGGCAGCACTGCAGGTCCACCCAGAGACACACAGTCAAGTCCCTGTGTGTGTGTGTGTGTGTGTGTGTGTGTGTGTGTGTGTGTGTGTGTGTGTGTGTGTGTTTGTGTGTGTGTGCGCCGCAGTAAGTCAGAGGCTGTTAAGTGTGCAGGGCTGCTGCAGTTCTGCACCATTCGACACAATCTGTCACTCAGCTGGTGGCACCGACACACATCTAAAAGGTTTTGTCACAGAGTGGAGATCTTAAGTCTCTTCCACCCAGTTAAATTCATCTGACAGTCAGTCAGGCGCACACACATCAAGACAAAAAAAAAAACAAAAAAACAAAAAACAAACACAAGTTCAAGCAATGCATGCAAATGTGCACAAACAGGTAACAAAGCACACACACTAAAAAATATGCATCCACAGAGACACACACTTGAGTGTTCGAGGAAGGTCACGGTTTGGTCTGACGGCTGATGCGTGACGGCACTGTTCAGGGAAAGAATACCTATCTAAATCACACACACACACACACACACACACACACACACACACACACACACACCAATTTAAACAGGGTATTTTCAGGTGTTTATTTTTTTTTGAGTGAATCTTGTTAGGCTGTGTTTTGGAGGAAGTGGCAGTAGGCTTCAGGTTCGAATTTGTTTGGTAGATTTAGAGAACACACAGACGCACAGCTGCTTTGATTCGGGGAACACACACATGCTGCCAATGCCCAGCTCGTCTGCAGGAACACACTCGATCAACTGGGTTTGATGTAAACACTCAAGACAGAGACTCTCGCACACATGGATTTAGAGAACAAACACATGGATTTGGGAAAGGAGCAACAAACTGGATTAGCATGCTGGTGAACACTGGGAATATACTGGTGATTTCCTCCAGTTTTTTTAACCTTTAGAAATCAAAGGGTGTGTGAGTGTTTGTGCGTCTGTGAGGATGTATTGTAGTTCCCACGTAGCCTCTCATGTCCTTTTCCAGCAGCAAAGAACCTCATGTTGTTTCTGTTAAACCCACCCACACCACTTTGCATAAAGTAATTGGATTTAGGGTGTTTTATATAGTCTACAGGTTTTACCAGTGTGTATACATTAAACTGTGTCTAAAGATGGACGACATCCTCAAAAGTGAAGCATCTGGATCACCTGGTTGTAGAAAAGCTCATAAATACCCTCACTGTCAGTCAATGAGCCACAGGCCAAAGCAACAAATCAAAGTAGACGTCAAAAAAAATTTTCCCCATTTTTTTCTAACATTTTAGGTTGGTCTTATCATGCTGACAAACTACGCAGCATGTGAAGTGATAATTTTTCTGATAAATTTGGTTTAAATTAGTTATTTGACGCTACAAATAGGGGGTGAAAAGATGTGAATGACGTGAAGTCGGAGATGTGGAAGATGTGAAGTTACGCAGTCGGAGGCTTTTGAATTGTACGAAAGAGGAGATGTAGCTTTAACTTTCCCATACATGTTGCATCTAGTTAATAGAACGTGTCAGTTTGATAAGAAATGTAGTCGTTATGGTTCGTTGTTATGTGGGTTCTAGTCTTATAGGTCGAGGTAAGCCAAAAAGAGCAAAAAAAAAAAAAAAAAAGATGTTTCACCTCTCATCTTAGAGGTTTCTTCAGTTCTGACTGGTAGAGGGTCCATATACTTATGTTCCTGTAGGAGCAGAAAACAAACGACCGAAATCACCAAGACAGAGAAGACAGATGGCTTGAGCGAGGAGTTAGAGAAGCCATTTTTGGAGGACTATGACACCATCTATCAGTCACTTACAACTCACTATTGACCTCCATGCCCAGAAACCTCAGCATCCATTCACACCTGAGTGCAGTTCACCTTACTGGCTCTCACAATGGTAGACGAGACAGCGACTCCCTCGTGAATGGTAACGACTCATAACTAGACCTGTTGTTTTGGTGGTTTTGTTGTTTGTTTTCTGCTCCAACAGGATCATAAGTATCTGGACTCTCTACCAGTAAGAACTGAAGAAGCCTCTTGTATGATGAGAGGTGAAACGACTTCAACAAACCTCAAACAAGTCCAGACTCTATTTTTTGCTCTTTTTGATGTTTCTAATCCCTGATTAGTACTCCAGGTCCAAATAATGTGAAATTATCAGGATGGTAGCTCTTGTAACCAGGATAGTTTGGCTTCACTCTTGCACAGTGGAGGAAGAGCAATAATATTTGGATTATGGACAATTATAGACAATATGTCTATAAACTATCAATCAATCTATCAATATGTCTATTTTAATATTAATTAATTGTCTACAAATATTGTCCATATGTTATTGGATACTCAATGGAAGTCTGGGTCATAATATCAGATCAACATGGCGCACTGGATTCAATTGAGCATATTAAGGATCTGCTTTAACTAACCAGCACTGGCCAAATATAAACTAAAACTATTTGCATCATCCTTCCTTTCAGAGATGGATTCTGTTTCTAACCCTGCTGTGACTCCATGTTCTTCCATTAATAAGAAACTCTGTGTTGGGAGTGATTCCTGTAATATGGAGACTTTATGTTTGAAAGTCACAAAACAGAAAGTCTGTCCAAGGTTTTTAGTAGGTGCACTGAATATAACAGTCTGAAAACACTGCTTCCAGCCGGCAGCTTCTAGTCAAAGATGAATAGCATTTTAAAACTGATACTGTCTTTGTTTGACTGTCTGTCTTCACCCATCTCCTTCTACACCATTTTTGAAAAATACATCTGTAGGTTTCTGCACACGCTGGCTGAAAACATCCCTTTCATTTGTGTTTTCCACGACCATTATAAATAAGAAAGTAATATTTCCTTCACCTCTCTGCTCCACAGTGTAGTGTAGAAGTATAGATCTACTCACTTTATACCCAACAGTTGAGGATGAAGCTTTATGGTCCTGTTGAAATCTTTTGAATTCAAGGTCCCTAACCACCTTTTCACCCCAATCTCTTCAGAGTATTTCAACAAAATTGCATTTCTAGGCAACAGCCTAGGTCTCTGTTTACTTCCTTTAAGCTGATGTTATTCACATTCACTGCAACAGGAAACACACTGGGACACATTTAGGATGTTTACTTAACTGTGAAATGGTCAAGAAACATATGTGAGCAATGAATTTGAAGCAATAATTTGTAGATCATATTGAAGCAAAAATTGAGGTGATGTGTAGGTTATTGGGAAAAATTTGTGGTTGGATTTCACCAAATCCCACATATTGCACCTTTAAGATTATAGATTATAGATTATCACGCACTTGGTCGGATTAATTGTCCACTCAAAGCGGATTATCAAATCTTAAGTCAGATTTTTTTTTTGTAGAATGATTTAAAAAAAAAAAAAAAAAAAAAGACATCAACAAAGCATTTAGAAAGGTGTCAAAAAAGTATTTTTTTTTCTTGAAAATAATTATTGCAATCATTTAGAAAAAAAATGTCTGGTTCAAAATGATTGTTTTGTTTATCTCTGTGGACGATATCTGACATTTGGTTCCCACTCCAAATAAGGCTTCCAATGAGAAGAGACAGCCAGTATCTTAATGTTATCAACAGCACCTTGAACTAAACATATTGATCTAATGAGAAAAATGTCCTACAACAGTTTCTGAGTCAACTGAAAATAATGTTGATGTGTCAGGTAAGACACAGCTAACATGAATAGAAAATGAAGGGCTATTCAGTCTGATTATCAGGCTAATAAAATAACAAATACTATTGGTTGTTACAGTAAAAAAGCCACATGACGAGTCTATAAAATAAAATAGCAGCTTCTCTGATCACTGTCAAACTAAATAGGTCTCCACCGCACATGTCAGCAGGGACCTGACACAAATCTATGACTGACAATAAATCGTTGTGTGATATATTTTACAAAGCCGTGAGCTCTGTGAATGTCGATCAGCTGAGTGGACATGGCTCGCTCTGTTTGGAGAGGTAAGCTGGGGTGTAACTATCTCAGTGGCATTTAGACTCTGCTGCATCACAGCAGGGGGGAGGACGGATGTATGTGTGTGTGCAGGATGGGGTGGGGAGCATGTTGGTGTGTTTGTGTAGCTGTGCATTTACAGTGGGGGAGGTTGGATGTGTGTGTTTTCTCTGGAAACCGGCTTAATTCTCCTCCTCCAGCAGTGCAAATCCACCTTATTGATTAGCCACCATGTGGCTATGCTATCGATCCTTTGACTGCTCAACCTCAGAGCACCGCTTTCTATGTGTGTGGCGTGTGTGTGTGTGTGTGTGTGTGTGTGTGTGTGTGTGTGTGCGTGTGACGTTATTAGTCACAGGATGCCGCTCCTTTGGCTGCCCTTCACACCATCCACCTCAAACTAACTCAATCGACCACAGATATGCTTTAGCTGCTGCTGCTGAGTGTGTGTGTGTGTGTGTGTGTGTGTGTGTGTGTGTGTGTGTGTCACATTTAATCTCAGGAACCTCCAAGAGCCCAGTTCAGTCCAGATGTGCAGAGCACCTAGCGATAACACACTCCCCAAATCCCTGCACTGAACACACACACACACACACACACACACACACACACACACACACACACACACACACACACACACTCGCATGCACGCACACGCACAACTTCATTTCTGTCTCCAAGAAAGGCAAGCACCAGTGTTTTCCATGAAGGAAAGCAGCCTCTTGTTCTCTTTGATAATTTATTCATAGGCTGAAAGAAAAAGACAACATACGCAGGCAGTCCGATGGGACGACAGTGATTTAGTGTTTGTAGAGAGAGAGAGAGAGAGAGAGAGAGAGAGATAGAAAAGAGAGAGGGAGAGTGAGGAAGAGGGAGGGAGAAATGAAGAAGAGATGGAGATGAATGGAGGTGAGGAGAGGGTGAAAACAACTACAGAGATAATGGAGTCACTTCTTGTCGAAAAAGCATTGCCTAGGAAAGAGGTTCTGTTCAAGTAGCTTGTGTCCGTCCTCTCCACTTTCTCGAACACTTGTTGCGTCACTTTCACACACATTTACGACATTTGTAAATCAGAAATAAATCTCTGAATTTAATCCTCTCAAAAAGGGAAATTCACATCCAATTAGCGCTGATGGTAAATGTAGTTAATTTAGGCAATAAATTCCTCAGAAAGACGAGTTTGCAGCTGCAAAATCTGTTGTTTTTCCTGCGTCGGGCAGCATCGTTTCACGTGCCGTTAAAGTGGTTTGGATATAAGGAACACTGACAGGTAGCCAGGGGTCGCTCTACTGTTAATACTGCTCAAAAACAGAACTTCCTGGTCCTCATCGCTATGCTCCCAGTGAAAACAACATCCCAAAATATGTGCAGACGATGTTTATATGTTATATCATTTTATAGTGTTTTGGGTGACTCAGGTTTCAAATGCAACCCAGGCCACTTGGATACGTGGTCCTAAAACCGATACATATCCGATCTTTCGACATGCGACTTCAGTCTGAACGGCCAGGTCGCATTCAAAAACGTCACTATTCCACATCTCTCCACCGCTAGCGTCCATGTGTATGCGGGACACTTTTGGAGCGTTTAAAGTTCACACTGGAGATCACATACAAGTCGCATTTCACTGAAAATGTGAACAACCTCACAAAAAAAATCTGATTTCACAAAAAAACTTAACAGAGCTGCAGAGCGAACAGAGCTGACTTGGTGAACCGACTGGTGCTGCGCTTCTGTAGCATCGGCATCAGCTATAACCACCAAGCGCAAAGCAGCAGCTATGAGCTATTACAACACACACAGAGGGAGAGTGACACTCTTTACATAGCAGATAGTTGTTTGCTGCTATATTAATGCTCTGGATATCGTATGGAGAACCTCTAACTCATCTGAGTGAACAGTTTTCTGCTGAGAACAATCGGATAATACCAGTCAACTATTACGTGAAAAATCTTGAATAAACTAGCCTGACCCTTTGCCCTCACCACCAGCTTAATTTCAGAGGATTTCCTCAGCTTTCTATATGTGTGAGAACACACACACACACACACACACGCAGATGGCAGCTTCCAATCAGAGCTGTAGTCTAATTAGTGCCTACAGGCACCGGGTAGGAAGTGTGGAGACGGAGACAAAGTTGAGCTTTGACAACCCCAATCAGGCTGAATATAAACGGTTCATTTGAATTCAGATGAAAAAAAGTCAGACTACTTGATATTCTAATGTGTCTGTCAGGCTGAATGCCTGTGCATGAGCGCCTACATTCATATCAACACCTGTATGCAGTTTTATCCATATCTGCTCTGTACTGTATATGTAATTTAAAATCACACAATAGCCTCTGATACGATCATAATTTGTCTGTGACCACAGCTTGTGAATATGTTGTTACCAAGATTTAAGATGGCTGAGCAGAAGAGGAAAAACATCTGTTTTTTTCCATTCAAATACCATCATAACCTGCATTTCATCCTGTCAGTTAAAAGATATCAGCTTGTCTACCATTCAGCTGAAAACACAAAAAAAAACTTCTGTTAATATTTCTTTAGTTGGTGATGAGAGAATTTGAGCAGAATTTGAAGGTCAAAATACTACAAGTGAAAATAACAGACCATGCAAAAGGACAAACATGAAGAATAAGGAATGCTACTAGCCTACTACAAAAAGCTTATCCTTAAAAAATCAACCTCACACCTACCAACAAAGAACAGGAGATTATTGAGGCAGATTTAGAGGCCATATGCTCTGCTGGAGCTTATTCAAACACTGATGCCAAAAATGCTGAGGATGTCACATTAGGCATGCTTAAGGTTGTGATGTTGTTGTTGCTTTAACATGTCGAATGTCAGGATGAGCACTTTGAGGACACTCAGCACAGATCTGCTCACCACTCGTCATTCAAACCAATATTTTTGGTTTTGTACGAGTCCAGTGTCCAAAAATGACACCATTGCTGCTTTCTGAACTTTCACTGTTCAAACACATGTAACACTCTAATATAAATATTCAAGCAGCTGATGTGAACACCTAACTATTGCACTTCCTTATGTCTGACAGTCCACAACATTCATGTGACCTGAAGTGCTTCTCCCTGTCTTCAGTCAGTAGTAACACACACACATGATGTGTGTTACTACTGTTTGAGAACTGAGGCGCTGAGCGAAGGTTTCAATCACTATCACACTGGACTGACGTGCAGTAAAGGGAAAACACTGTCTAACATCTGTCTGAACACCTGTATTATGGTACACAAGGGAAAAATCTACACTTTAGTATGCCTGAATAAAGAAGTAAAGAAAACAGCATCAATTATTAAATCAAGGTGACTGAACCCTGTATAGGTTAAAATTACTTTATTAGAATAAAGTAAAATATAGTTATTTTACTTTATTTTACTTTCTCTCTTAACAATTCACTCAAAGGTAAACTCATTTCAAGAATTGAACTTATATTTTTCACATTGCTGCCTTTAATTTACCTTATTTGCCTTTTAAGTTACGTTTATTTATCTATTCCTATCTTTTTATCCATTTTACACTTTGATTTATTGCTCAGCATTCATTTTGTTTTCTTACTGTTCACATGACAATAAACGCTCACTGTGTTCGCCTCTCTTTCCGCTGCACCTGAAGTCTCTGATGTCGCCTCCATCTGTTTTAAATCACTTGGTTTGGCTGACATCACAATCACAGGCTTTCTGCTGTTTATTCCCTTATCCTCAAATGGCATACAACAGTATACATTCACAGTTTACAACTCAATTATCCAAACAAAAGTTGCACCAAAACTAAATTGTAATCAAAATAGAAATAGACGGGCAATCAAAACCCAAATAACCCAGTGCCAACACTGCTGCACAAACCGCAGGGAAACAGTGAGCGCTTCAATCATTTTGTGAATTAAAATTCTTACCAGTCCTATAATAAGAAAAGATGATTTTAAAATTGTTTCTGTATTATATTATTGTTATAAATAATACCTCTCCCTTTTTGCATCCATCAAACAAGTTGTGCATAATTATAGATGCAAGATAAACAAATACTCCTTTGTTGTATCACATCTATACTTCATTAAGCAGGAAACAAGGAAAGGAGGACAAATCAAACCATAATTCAGTTTGAAGGTCAGCTCCTCTTTGGTGTTTCTATCTGTGTTGAGAGATTAGTTCAGTTTTCTTTCCAATTATATTTTTAAAGACATGCTTATTTAATTATTAGAAACATCACTATTGATCGGCCTTTTAATAATTCATCAGTTGTATTCGTATTGTTTTCTATAATGGGTCCTGAGGCGCACTGGTGTACGGTAATAAGCTGTTTCAGTGCTACTGGATGTCTTCTCTGATTCGTGTCTGATTTCTCTGGTACATTTTCTTATTTATCGCTGATTGTGGATAAACATCTAGTTAGTTTTAATATTTACAGAGGACAGATAGCAAAGGCCTGTGAGGCAAATTTTTGATACTGAGCAGTGGTGTGCATAGGGCAGGGGTGAAAATTTGCCTCCAAATAGGGTGCTATAGCACACATTTTCAACAATCTGGTCACGAGGAGGAGGGATCGCCTCCCCCGCACACACCACCGATACTGGGCTATACAGATAAAACTGATTGTTAAGATAATGATGAAAATAAACCTGATGATAAGATCAGAACAGAGCAGATATGCTGTATTACAAACTGGACAAGAAGACGAGAGCAGTGACCATGTGGAAAGCATCTAACAAAAAAAAAGATAATTGTAGAGGTGTAATTAACGAATAAATGGATTAGATAGTTAGTGTGACTGGACTGATCAATACTGTGACGTTTTTGTGCAGAAATCCCAACTTGAAGCAATCAAGTTTATCAGATTTAATACACTATGCACGCACGGTCATTTTTAATACAAAGAGAAACATCAAATTTCTGTCATATTGTTTTTTCTCTATCACAAAAAATTCCAATCTTTTTTTCTGTCTGCAGACCAACAATATTAAAGTCAGCCTTGAAAAGCACATATTGATTGTAGCCTGCATCCGCCTGTAAAGTCAGTTCAATACCCGCTGTATTCGGAGTATTTTACACTCATTTTATGCTTGAATTTTAGTACAAGCTGCTTGTGTAAACCTCTCAAAGGAAGAAAGGAATGAAGTGATGTGAAAGGAAATGAAATACTGCCGCTGATTAAAGCTCGGACTGCTCCATACTGCCTCTCCTCTGCTGATATGTACAGTGTATTAGCATTACCCTCATCTTTATCAGAGATGAAAGGGATGCTGGGGGTTACAGTATGTCATGGTGCTACTGTAAGTCTTTGAGAGAGAGGGGAGGTAGGAATGAGTGAGTTACAAAGCAAGAGCAAGAGTAAAAAGAGAAACATGGCTGTCAGCATGTTTCCTGCTATACTGCAGATTAAACAGCTTTCAGCGCGTCAGCATACACTCACACAAGAAACACACACACATATGTCCACAAATATCTGCCTGACACTGGAGTTCATCGACAGCAGGAGCTCAGCAGACAAGGAGATGAATTCCACAAATCTGTGCTGGCGCACACACAAGATATTAACTTTAACACACATGTGCAGCAAACCACGACTATAGACTCCTGGAAACGTTAATATCAAACTGTCACCTGCCTCTTACTTAATTTGACTCACAAAATAAAACAAACACTTCCTCATAAAAACAGTCTCTAATGGGGAATATTTTAGATGGTGATGAATATCATACTAGCACAACACTCATTAGTTAAAAGTGGATTCTTGTGTCTTTTCCTTATTTTTCCCTTCCTACCATCTTTGTAGAGGACTCAAGTATTACAGAGGTACACCCAAATATTTTGGTCCAGATTCATTTATTTCTTGCACTCATTTATGTTTAAATGGCCAACAAGTCGTCACACACCTCTGTCTTGTTCATATAATACCTGATACATTGTGACATATGATAACTGTAAATTACAGGAGGTTAAAAGACAATAAGGATCAATGAGTGTTTGTACCTGGAATATTATTATAGAAAATTAAAAAATTACTCGAAATTACTGATTCATAGCAGTGACGCTCCATTTTTAACCCCACATGTTAAAGTGAGACTTTGTTTTGTCCACATTTTTTTTTCTTTTCTTTTCGCTGACAGGTGGCGCAGAGAGAAGCGAAACAGCAGGAAATTGCAAATTAATTGTCTTCTCGTGCGGCCTCCATTTTGCATTTATGACAACATATGGCAAATTTAAGCACTGAGGAAGATTGTGCAGCCAGCAACCCAAAATATATAATGTTGTTTAAAATATATATTACTATGATTATTATTAAACAATGGGAGAGGCACTTTAAAGGGAAAATGTGGCTGTCTGGGCGATGACTAAAATAAATGCATTTCACTCTCGCTGGGTACAGTGGCCCATCGCCTTCATTCCACGTCCCTGAAGAGCATCTGAACACATACTGCTGAGAGCTACAGTATTCCCTCACTGCTCCACAGGCCATGGATATATTCTGAATTTACTAACCATGACCCAGAAACACACACATTAACTCACTCCCTCGCTCTTTCACACATACAGTATAGATATGCATGACACACATGCAGTTAAAATGACCAGAGCACAGCAACTCACTGTCTATATTCTGTCTTCTGAAGGAAATGCATCACACATCCACTGACCTCTGTTGCAGACATTAGTAATCACAGTCATTTTTTAATCTTTCCATCAACTTCCAGATTTCCTTTTGAATCACAGTGTTATGCAAGTTGCCTCCCATGATCTTTCTCTGGTGCAGTGAGCGTTATCAGCTCCATTTAAAAAAGAAAAAAGAAAAAGCTAAAGTTAGCTAAATCTGCCAGCAGTGAGGGCTTCGCTGATTACACTGAGTGACATAACACTTCTTTGTTATTTGACAGAGAACAAGAAGAGTGTTCAAAAAGTAACTGTGACTGCAAGATATGCTGGAAACTTGTTTGATGCAGCTGATTTTACCTTACCCAGCACACAATTTCACTTTCAGGCATCAAATAATGACCACCTGACTAATTCTGTGATGGTCCCACACACACAACAAACTGATGCTCTGTGATATCTGACACCTTTCTATCAGAACCAGCATTAACTCCTCTGATCCAACAGACCTGGTTCACCATTGGTCCTTCCTTGGACCACGTCTGATAGATCCTGACCACTGCAGACCAGGAACAGCCCACTAGAGCTGCAGGTCTGGAGATGCTCTGATCCAGACATCACTGTTTGGTCCTTGGTGTCAAACTCACTCTAATCCTGACGCTTGAAGATTTTTCCTGCTTCTAACATCAACTTTGGACTAAATGTTCCTTTTATAACCCAGGAACCATGATGAAGAGATAATCAGTGTTATTCACTTCACCTGTCAGTGGTCATTATGTTATGCTTGATTGGTTTAGTTCATGTGTTTACGGCCCCCCACCCTCATGCATGAATTAGAAATGGTCCACTGATGGATGCATGGAGCAAAACTAAAGCATCTGTGAACACCATGAATGTTTATGAGGAGCTTCCTGCACCACAGAGGTGGAGCGACTGCTGCCGTCACATATCATGCATTCATAACAGCACACTGCACATCTCTTTGTCCTCATTCTTGCCTTCACAATGCTTAAACAGGAACGTACACAAAGCATTATGAATAAGGGCTGCATTCTCATTTTTTCCTTTCTTCTCAGTATTGCATGTATACTTGCAGTTTTTATGGCTAAAATCCAAGAAAAAACATCCTCAGTCACAACAGAAAGCCTCCATAAATATGAAGGAATAGTTATTAAACTTTTTATTTGTGATCCGTGACCCCTTTGCTTACCGGTTTAATTAAATCATTGGACAATTGGGTCTCCATGCTAGATTCTATACTACGGAGGTGATCAAGGTTCAGGAGGTAAAGTGTGTCGTCCAGTAATCACAGGGTTGGCAGTTTGAGCCCTCGCTCCTCCTGCTAAAGTGTCCTTGGACGACACTGAAGATGCATGACAGGCAAAGTGTGAAGCGCTTTGTCCGTTAAGGTAGTAAAGCATCATAAGAGTCCATTTACCAAAATGCAGTCTGAGTACTCAGTGGTCACTCTGGCTACTTTTTCCACAGCTGATAAGTTTTACATAAGTCAGGGATTAAAGATGGTGTAGGCAATTTTCTCCTACTAACCTGACGAGCCACATGATTGGAGGTGATTGGACGAACCATCTGTCAATTAAACTCTGACTGAAGTCAGCCAGGAGAAGAGCAAAAACACTTTTCTTTCTTTCTGTCATTCTTTGCTCTTCTTTCACTGAATAAACACTATCCAGTTCTTAAATTATGCTAAAGATATAGTACTAATATATTACACATTTATTTCAGTTCAAGTGTCATCCATCATAGTAACCTGCACAAGTACTGGTCAATCATTTCAGGTCTGCCGTCAGTGTTCTGCAACTCCAGGGGCAAATAAAATAGTGATATTAAGACCTGAACCTGCAACAAATGATTGTTTTCCAGTTTACATTTAATCTATTATGAACATCTTGTACCTTTGTGTTGTTGTGCCTCTCCACTTTATCAGCCTCCTTCTCTTTTCTCTTCTCCTCTCTTTTCTTTTCACGCTCCTTCAGGGAAGACAAAAAGGACAGACGGTGTAAAACAGCGACATACAACAACAGTATACGGCACAGCCTGCACTGTACACACTATAATCTGACTGAATCTTAATGTAATTCATATTATTTAATAATATATCCTCAACAGTCAATTCTATAACATAGATCACAACTGGCTCTCTTTCCTGCAATACCATAATTACCATATAATACTGCTTAGGCATGCAGAAAGAAGGAACTTTCCTTCATTAAATCACCATTCGACAAGCATTTGAATATTCTGAAGGAGGAAACACAAGGCCTAATGATAATGATTTGTTGTACCTAATAGCAGGTTGGAAACAATTAGATCTCGCTCTTTAATGTGATTTTAATGCACTCACAATGCAGGTCTAATGTGCAGACATTATTAGCGTACGGAGAGTTGATGTAGTGTTTTCAGGTTAATGGCTCCGTCTTGCTTTGTTGTATGTAAATGAGCCAGCGCTGATGCCAGCCACCAACAGGCTTTAGCTAATGACTGTCAGGATGCCAGAGAGAGGAGCTTTAGCTTAGCATTCAATCTAGCCATTATGGTAACAATAACAGTCTGCTTCTCTCTGCGTCTCCCTTTGTCTCCACTCTCAGTGCAATTCATTTACTGGCTGTTTATGTGCATAAGTATTTATGGTGATGGATATTTATCTTGAGAACATAACAAACAATACCCCATAATCATCAATATTTACAATGATGCAAATCAGTAGGAATATTGAGAGAGTGTTGTTATTCCACAGTCGTTGTTTGTTGTGCTCTTCTGTGGGCAGGTAGGCAGTGTTTTCCTTCTCACTTCAGACTAATGGACTGAAATATTAAAATAACAAACAGTGCAGAATAAAAACTGCCGCACATAGAAAGCCTGGGTCAACATAAAGGACTTTTTTTGCTTGAATTTGTACTTCTAAAGTTTTTTTTTCGCTTTAGATTATGTGGCAGTGGAAAGGAAGCTAAAATGCCTCCTTTTTACACATCAACAGATACTGGCCTCTGCTGTGTTTAAACTGATTGATGTTACTGGTTATTCATCTAAAGCCAGTGAGGGATATTATGGGGGCAAAGGGCTAAAAACTATGCTACAAGAAACCCCAGAATGGCTCTAAAAACCTGGATTGAGTGGCAAAAATTTCACTAGATTTAAAAAATACAGTATAAATAGTTCTGACCTTATCTTACATTAAGCTATGATTTTATTTCCATTTTTCATTTCATTTTCATTTCAATCTCTAACTCACAAAAACAGCACCATTTGAAATGGCCACCTGGCACCTGAATTAGATGTTTTCCTTTACATGAATGACATTTAAACCATAAATTGGTTCATAAAAAATCACCAGAATGTACAAAATGAAGACTTAAATGTTTAAAACTGGAGGTGACTACAGCACAACATAGGCTATATTCTGGCTGCACTTTTGTTGAGATACCTTAAGACTTAGAGTAGGTTAGAAACCTTGGCTTTTTGTTTTTTTACTTACTTTATTTTATGTTGATTTCATTACAATTATTTTATTCATTTCTATCTTACTCTTTTTACATGCACATGATTATACTTTATTTTCATCTTAGCCCATATTTTCTTTAACTTATGTACTCAGGAATTTATTATTATTATTTCTATCACATATAACAATTGTACAGCACTTTGGTGAACTGATGTTGTTTAAACTGTGTTGTATGAATAAACTTTGACTTAACTTGAATATCTGGACCTTAACACAAAACATCTATGCTACCACAAAATAATGAACAAGTGATTCAGAAAGTAAATACAGATATAATTAACTGCACCCAGTGACGGCTCAGGACCTCCTACACTGCCACAAAAAGGTCTGATATGATTAAATAACTTATGAGCTTTAGGTGAAAGGGGCTCCGTCCCAAAAAATGCTGTGTAATTTATATTATTAATGACCAAAAAAAAAACAAATTAAAAAAAAAAAACATAATCCCAGCCAAACACCACTGACAAACACAGTGGACTTTTTACAACTCAGTGACAAATGTGAAATAACTATGTATCCATTAAAACTGTGCAACATTAAGAATCCATAAAGAATAACTTTATAGACATAACTGTGCAATATTTATGGATGTACCTTACTGACCTATATGATCTATATATACCACCGTACTTCTACGTATTTATGTTTTGTTTTTTACTCTTAAATGTTTTTATATTTGTATTAAGCAGTGCTCCAAGTATGCACTGCCATATAATGACAATAAAGGCATTTGATTTGAAGAATAAGACTTGAAATGACAACAACAACACATCCACAAGACAACCAGAGCAAAACAGCAACACAGCAAAGACCCCAGCAAAGATCTGTACCTCCTGTCTGCTCCTGTCAGCCTGGGACGACGGCGAGGAGGAGGGAGGAGCAGCTTCAGAGGACTTTGTCTGGGAGAAAGAAATTCAGACAGGGACAAGGGAGGAAGAGGAGAAGAGAGAATGAAGATAGACAGAACAAGGAAACAGAGGAAAGGGAGAGAGCAGAGTTAATTAGAGGGACTGGAGGAGGACTTTCTCCTCCAGTACTTTTCGCTCCAGTAGATGCTGCTAGAAAAGGTTATACCCAGCCAAAAACAGCATCACCCATACACACACACAGTTACAGAGTGTAGAGATGACCTCCATTAACCTGCCATTGACCTGTGAGACACACTGAGCGCTTGAATTGAACACTGCAGTCTACCAACGGTTGGCTGTTTTCACAACCCATTTTTTTATTTCTCTGCTTATCACAGGGATCAAAGAGAAAGGTAAAACAAAAAAAACTGTCAAATGTGATCAAACCACTCCTACAGTGATGAAGCATATTCACTTTTTGTGCCCTAAAGAAAATCTGAAGCTTTCTGAGATTGATATTAGGTATGAATATTTGATATGATAAAGACTCAAATATTCAACACTGTTTATGTTGCATCACATATTGTCACTTTGGTTCTAAGTCAGGGGTTTCAAACTCACCCCTCACAAAAATGTGATCAAAATAGCAAATTAACACAGCCAGTTTGGATCTGACGGTAACTTAAGGTTTTCATTTACTTTTCATGAAAAGAGCAGTTTTATCCCAAAAAGTTGTTGAAGGATGGCACTGTGAAGTGGTGAGCCTGACGGAAACAGTTACTATGCATCCAGCAGTTATGGAGCGACATGATTATTGATTTTTGAGTCATGTTATGTGTCCACCTGACAAAATAAGTCAATGTTACTTTTCAGACAAGCCACAAATTGAATGAAAAGTCCTGTGTTAGTCTGGTTACCTTTTGTAGGTTCAATGACACATTGCTTTTTATTACAAAAATATCTTTATGATTTGCCAAAGTTGCATTCAGAGTTGTTTTTTTGTTATTTTGACCCAGTTATGTGGCAAGACAGAGAGCAACATCAGGCAGATATAAAGGAACAGTTCAACATTTTGGCCGTTTTTGAGAAGGATGAGAAGAGAGATACCACTCCACATGTCAAGATGAACTTAAAAAAAATCCCTTTCTAACCCTTTTAGATCACATTTTATACTAAAAGTTAATTCTCCACAGATTATCACAGTACCAGATGGACTGAGAAACAAAGAGATGGTGAGGAATGGATGGAGACAGGAGGGAGATTCAGACAGGAGAAAGTCAAGAAAACATCAATCCCAACACCACATTTGCATGCATATTACTTTGTTCGTGTGCAGGAGACTCAAGAGAATTCAAACCAAGTATTGTTTGTTTTTATAGATGGTGAAAAGCCTGCATGCCTTCCACAGCTTGGTGCACACAGAACCAGGAAAGCCGGCCATCATCGAAAAATGAGTGAACACTTTGCACAATAATAATTAGTGCCATTTTCAATCTGTCTTCAGAATCCATACCAATCCAATATGGCTAAAATCCCATCAGCTGCTTAAATCTTGCCCGCCTGTAACGAGACATGTCAGCTAACAGATTAAATTAAAGCCTTGCTGATGCTGCCCTGGCCTCATCTTTATCACTTTCTTGTTTATTCTTTGCCATCTGGCTCTTCGCTGCCTCTCTACATGCACCACAGCTTCAGTTTTCTCCCTCAAGATTTGTGTCTACTCTCCACACAACGGCTGAACAGATTGATTACTCCCAAAAAATAGTGAAAGAAATCAGGCCATGAAAGCGCTAAAAAGTATGGATGTTACAGAATATATTACAGACAGTACAACCAAATACATAGACGAGCAGCAAGTAGCAGAGCCAACAAAGGAAATGGTTTCCAAGGGACACTAAAAATGACGCATACGGCTCGGACACGCTTGCTGTTGCCATGGTTTCTAGCTTAATTTATTGAAGTAGTCGATGTGTCAGAGGTGTTTTGCCTGAAAGTTAGTTTTTTGGTATATTTTAACATTGTGATCAAATGATTCAGATATTATTGCAGATATATGCTGTTAAGCTAGCATTAGCATTTAGCTAATTATAAACAGAAACCTATTATAAAAATAATTATTTATACACTTAATTGTGAAACAGTCTGACATTTTATTACTTGGCTACAGTTACTTTTAAAGTCTTAAAGTAATGTTCAGGTGTGGAAATTAACTTTTTAATTAGTGGTTTAAAACAAGTAAAAATAAGTTTCAGCTGTTACTTCATTGTGAGCTAATAAATAAAACAAAGTGATTTAAATTGACTTAATTATTAAATAACAGTTATTTTATCAGCACAATAAACTCAAATCTCTGAACAACAATTCTTGTTCACAGTAGATTTGAATTTCTCATTCATTCAAGTGAATCACGTGTTTTTGGCACTCTTCTTTTTTCTCATGCTCATGATTGAGGTCTTTTAAAACATTTTAAAATCATTTTTTTTCGATCTTATTTTTGCACTGTGTTCTTTTAGGAATTTTAGTAAATGTTCTTTTTTCTTTGCTTTTAAATTCTGTATTTTCTTCGTTCTTTGTATTTAAATGCTGTATTTTTAATCATGTAAAGCACAATGAGTTACCTTGTGTGTGAAATGCGCTATATAAATAAAGCTGCCTCGCCTTGCCTTGTGTGCCAAAAAAGCACAACTATCTACAATTCGCACAAAAATATGTCTTGGTGGCGAAAGTGATGAGTTATGAGAAGGTATTTGTTGTTGGTTTTTTTCCACTTAACTAATGCAGTATTTTCCAGGTGACAGATGGTATTTTGTGGCAGATTGTCACACTTACAGTTTTGAGAAGATGAGCCTGTGAGATTGAGAAAAAAACGTAACCTGCTTGTCCTGAAACTAACTATTAAGGTTATGGACAACAAACACTGTTTGACAATTAACTGAGTGTATTTCATCATATTATCTGAACTGGCAGGAAAACAATAAGCAAAAGGCTATTGAGACATTTCTACATTGTTTACTCATATATTAGTTATTAGTCCTACATATTTTAAGGTTCACTTAAACTTACTTACAATATATTCATTTGTTATCTACTAATATTTACATGTGTTTTTTTTTGTTTGTTTTTTTACTTATTCTACTTGCTTACTGATGTCATGCACTCTCCAAGTTGCTGTAACACTGGAAATTTCCCCATTTTGGGGGCAAATAAAGGATTATCTTATCTTAACTTTCATCTGTGTGCATGACTTTTTAGTGTCCCCTGGAAAAGTCTGTGTCTACTTGCAGCATATTTCTATTCTGCTTGTGTTTCCAGCGTTTTGTTTTTCTTCTAAATGAGGCACATGTGTTGTCAACTTGCAAAAGATGTTTTCTTAATTTGCTTGTGTTCTGTCTATTTGTGGTGGATACTTACGCCACCAGCTGCTTGGAAGATCTCTGACCACAGAACTTAGCATTTCCACTCTTGTATCAAACTAACTTCACTGAAGCTGCTTCAAAGTACTTGAATCTTTAAAAAGAAGTGTGGGTGTCGATACCAGGCTGCACCACTGTGCTACATGTGTTTTGTCAGAAGCACCTCGCTGTTTAAAGCAGCCAGAGGAAAAGGAAAGCGGTTACATCATTAACACCATCCCACCTCCACTCCCCCTGCTTTGCTCTCCATGCCACCTTAGGGTGGAAACTAACACTGTCTGTCTTTCTGAGGGCAGAACAGAAGAATGTTTTCGCCATTTTTTCATCTTTTCCCATTTCCATCCTTCTCCCGCCCCTCCTCAACTGTTAAGGCATCAAACGACTGCTTGCTCTTGTTGCCTGTGGTGGTGAAAGCGGCACAGAAGAGATGTGAATACATTTTCTATCCCCCACTTATTCCGTCTTTTAGGTTTTTTCATCCCTCTCACTCTCTCCCTCAAAACTTCCTCCTCTTCTAACTTTGATGCTGCCGGAGATGTCGACACAGCACTAAACGGGCACAGATGGGCTGATGATGGAGATAAAGAGAAAAGAGGCTGCAGGGTGAGAATACAGAGGGAGGGAAGAGGAGGGGGTGATAAAGACTGGATAGATAACAAGAGGAGTAGAGCAAGCTGGGTGAACGAGGATGAACAGAGGGTGAATAGATATTAGGACTTGGCGATAGAAGTGTCTGGCTATCTGCTGTGGCGATAGTGAGACAGACGTTAACGTCTTAACTGAAACGTGTCCGCTGGGTGGACCTTTAACAGCTTCATTTGTACTCTTACAGAGGACGCTCACTCAAGTAAAGTGGAATAGCTACACAGGGACTAATAAAACAAGAATTATGGAGGCTGAGGGATGGTTTTAGATGTTTGAGTTGTAATATAATAAAAGAACATCAACTGAATGACCTTGGGCTAAGTTTTGTGGCGTGGTTTTGGTAGTCATCACAAATCTGCTTGCAATTCCAGAACAACTCCTCAATAGAGGCCCTATTTCACTTTTGGGAGCCATTGCGAGTGCTGCTCATCTTTATTTGCATATTTGCGTTCAACACAGTGGCTGTTTAGCTGGAAAGATGCAACACCTAACAATAATATGTCTATAACTACATTTCTGATGAATTAGACACATTCTCTGAGACAGAAAATAAGAGGGCAGTGTAGCAGAATGTGATGGAGAGGATCACACCAGGATTCAGCACGGCTCAAATCTGGATTTAAGATAAGCCTTTATTGATTCCAAAAGGGGAAATTTGGGTGTTACAGAGTAGGAAATCAAAAGTATAACTATCTGGAGACCCTCTTGTGTTGGGATCACCACAAACACAATGTCAAATGAGGCAAAACCAAAATTTGAGCTTGATAAGAACCTAAAATTAAAGCAACTGTCTTTGTGGAAAATTAATTTGACTTTTTAGTTTGGCCCCTGTACTGCAGTCACCAGAGATATTATAAAGATATTTAGCTTCACTTTTGGGGAGCTGTCATGTCTGTCTTTAAAATCTTTTTAACACAAATAAGATGAAAGAAAATCCAGCCACAGCTGGTAATAATGGGTATACAATTACACGGCAAAATCTGTAGAGGTTATTTTCCAGTGGAAATTCTTGTTTTGCGGTGACGGAGAAGAAAACCCTTTGTGGAATATGCATGTTTTAATCTTTTCTGTATTGTGGCTCAACACATTTAAACTTCGGTAAGCACAGATCGTAAAGAAATTTACAGCATGGTAGTGAATCATACTTCTTTACAACATGTATATGTTTATTTGGGTGGGACACGCTTTAAAACACGTTTATGTGCCATAAACAATGCAATGAATGTTAAAATTTAACACTAAGAATCAGAATCCGTGAGAACTACATGAACTCAGACAAAAGTGTTAATTTTAATGCTGTGCAAGTTGAATTAATTACTTATCCCAATATTGCTGTGTAGAATATTAATAACAGTAGAGAGTGGACTACACAAAGTCAATTTCAGACAAAGTTACATGGTAAAATAACATAAAATTTTAGCTTAGGGCTTAGAAAAAGAGTCTCCAGCCATGCCAGCAGCTCTGTGAAGCTGTACTGGGTGTCAGTGGATGGCAGAAGTTAAGCAGGCTGCCACAGCGATCTGCAGGAACACAGAACATAGGCAAGCACTGTGGACACAGCACACAGGACATCCGTATGACTAACGCTGGCAAATAAGGTTGGAAATGAGCAAAGTCTTCCTCCAGGGTGACTGTGCTGCTCTCTTGTGACATTTTCAGGCCAATCACTGGGCTCATCATTGAGTTGTTTCAAGATGCACTGTGATGTCTTGTTGATTCCACTAACATTGAAATAATGCGTGGTCCATATAGTGATACGCACGCACGCACGCACGCACACACACACACACACACACACACACACACACACACACACACACACACACACACACACACACCATCTAATTCACTCATGGCAGAACAATAGCTGTAGCTTCTGTAATGCAAAAGAGTGACGAAAAATCGCAGAAGGAAACCTGTGTAAAGCAATTATCTTAATCTCACTCCATGATCATGGTTTTATATATTTGTTCTTGTTTATATTTTGTTTCTTGTAATACTTTTTATATCTGCAAAATGTTGTGCACTAAATCAAATTCCTTGTTTGTGTGAACTTACTTAATTCTAACTCTTAAGTACAACAGAAATAAAGTAAATTGGGTTTAATAATTTTTTTCCTGGACAACCGGCACATGAATGATCATTTCTACTGGAAACACTGCATTCATTTAATTCAATTACAACTTTTCATATTCATCATGTTAAAGTATTAATGCTGACCATATCCACTTTTCAACTAACTGTCAACATCATCCAAATATTCTGGTAAACAAGCGCAGTACTGAACGATGATATAACTACAAACGCTTTCTTTTCTATAAGAGGTGAAGCTCTTTCCAACACAAACTGAACACAGACTATAGCTTACTGTAGCCGCCCTCTCCTCCTCTTTCTCCATCTGCACCAAACTGCTTAAAGTGATAATGAGTTGTTTTTAATAATTAATTTGCATATAAAAGCCGAGCCGTCTGTGTGGGTGGCAGAAACAGATCCTAGATCACAGTCTGGCTGCTGGCGACGCTTCAGAGAAAACAGAGAGAGAGGCAGGAGGCGAGAGGGAAGAGGACAAAGTGAAGAAGCAGAATGACGAAGACGACCAGGGAGCCAAAAAGAGACAATGAGAGGAAGAATCAGGGAGATGAGACAGAAACACAGCCATGAACCAGACTGTTTGCATTCATGTTTTAAACGCTCTTCAGTCAGTTTTGTGTACCATCCTTTCAGTTTGCAGCCTTGCTATTGAGGGTCTGCCAGCTGGCTTTGATGTTGCATTGTTCATATTATTTTACAATATTAGGTCCAAGTACTGTGACATGTAAGGTATCAACAATTTGTTGATGTTAACTGTGATGAATCAAAAGACACCTTGATGTTAAAAGTGAAGAACTGTCTGTTATTTGATATACTGTATACAATCCTCCAACATCTCATTTACACACAAACTCCACTACAACTTTCATTAAAAACTTATTTTTTTTCCCATGTTAATCACATGTCTTGTCTGGTCTCAACTGTCTAGTCATGTATCATTAAGTAAAATAAATACAAAAAGAATTGGATATGTTTTGTTTTTACAAATTCAACAACTGACTCAAGCAAAACACAATCATTTGAAATCTGCTGAACAAAATGAGTTTTATGATGAATATAAGTCTTGTTTCAGGTGGTGTAGTGGTTAGCACTGTCGCCTCACAGCAAGAGGGTTCTAGGTTTGATTCCCGGCCCGGGCCTTTCTGTGTGGAGTTTGCATGTTCTCTCCATGTCTGCGTGGGTTCTCTCCAGGTACTCCGGCTTCCTCCCACCATCCAAAAACATGCATGGGAATTAGGTTAATTGGTTAATTTAAAATTGACTGTAGGTGTGAATGTGAGTGTGAGTGGTTGTCTGTCTCTATGTGCCCTGCGATGAGGTGGCGACTTGTCCCCTGCCTTCCACCCTAAGACAGCTGGGATAGGCTCCAGCCCCCCACGACCCTATGAGGATAAGCGGTAGAAAATGGACGGATGGATAAGTCTTGTTTCTATATGGTCAAGTGATGTGTTGGACCACTATAGTGACAATGCTTGTCCATTGTCCACTATACTTTTAAATATCAGCACACACTACAAACCTGCCACTTGTAAAAGGGAGAAAAAGGGAGGAAAAGCAATTTTGTTGACGTTGTTGAGTTGACGTTGGTATTCGATATTTAGTCCCTCTTTAGAATCTTTGAATCATTGAGTAATGAGGTGTTATCTGACAGACAAAACCAGTCAAACTGAAATGGGAGTGAAATGTTTTTGTGGAATACAGGAGTTCATACATGAACACACATTTTAGTGAGCGTTCACACTCGCCGCTTAGGAGCAACCCACACACTGAAACACTCAGAAACACACACCTCACACACCGATAATCTCTGGAAACAAGACAAGGAGACGTGCATCCACCCACACACATACTTACACCTACACAATCACATCCTTTCTCTCCCACTACCCACACAAAAGGAGGCTCAGTCTTGACACTGACACATACAAACGCAGACAAAGACATCTCGACTTGCTGATAACAGTGTTTTTGAAAGGTTATTCTCTGCTGTGTGCGCCAACTCTCAGTATCAGATCCAATAAGACTGTTGTTTGGGCTGAAATTGTGGCTTGAAAGGGATTTCGTTACCTTCCCACACATGTAAGCTTCGAAAACAACTGTGTGATATATATTTAAGAGCAGAGGAGGTCAGCAGCTGTGAAAATACAAACTTCACAAACCTGAAAGACATTGGGAGCCATCCATGAGGCCTTGGCACAGTGGCACTGACAATTCAGAGCTGGATACCATTCAAATCTCTTGTGTGAGGAAACGATGCCACATGTGATAATTAGCACATCTGAACTTCAAGCACAACAGCAGCCAGAACTACGTGCACACCTTTTGATGAAGTTTCGAGCCCTTTTGCAAGAGGTAAGTGATATTTGATCATTAATATGATGCAGGATCATTGGCTGTTTTTAAATGGCAGTAGCTATTAAGATGGTGTCTGTCTTTAGCAAATAGTGGCATCAAACAGATGCAGTGATTGAGTCGCACATTCACAAAATGCCAGCTCTGTACACAGACTAAAACTGAACTTGCTAAAAATAAATAAATAAATAAAACAGGAAGTGATGTTGGTACTCACTGGAGGTGCAGCCAGAGCGTCTTTGTTGAGGTACTTTTTCCTCTCGTACTTGTCTCGGATGAAGACCTCCACTGCTCTAAAGATTGGGATTAAGGACTGAAAAACTGTGCACACAGGATGGAAACATTCAGTAAATATCATGCTAAAATCATCATGCTAAAATCATCATCAAAGTGTACTTCTCAGGAATACTGAGGGGGATGCTTTGATTGATTGATGCTGATTCTGTGGGTGTTACAGTAGACAGGGCAGGCATTGAATCCCTGGACAATAGAGATATATATGGAGCTAATGAGACGTGTTCTTACATCAGAAAAACACAAGAGAAAACACTTCAGATCAAACAGAAAATGAATCACTTGAATTATGCCTCTCTGGGCATCTAATTGGAAGAAGAGGCAGTCTTATAAAAGTGTTTTCTTTTTCATACAGGGCATACCACCATATACAGTACATCACAACATCTCTATAAAAAAAAAAAAAAAAAAAAAAAGTCATGATCAAAGGGAACCCAGATGAAAGACACTGCTTCTGGACATCCTTTCCAAATGGTATCAATAACTGTTCAGTCTGTTCAGTCAAAGTGGTGAGTAAACCTTTTGGCAGTGAATCCTATCACACAATTATCATTAAGCACAGAAATTATGGGAGATCATGGACACCACATACACTAGCCAAACCTCACAGCCACAAACTCCCACACCGCCCCGTTACACCCAGGCACTACATCGACGCTAATCCCGACTCTCTTATCTCCCTATTTCAGCAGCGACGCTTCTGTCGGATCGAGTAATAGACCTCAAAAGATTGAAAAATGACGACCACCCGCACAAGTCGAGCTACGAGATAGAAGAGGAGGTGGCGGGTTGCAGGAGCTGCATCTCAAACACAGTGCTGATTTATAGCTGTTGACTGGAAACAGCAGAACAGACAGGATGCCACACGACGACACTCTGCACAGCGCTTTGACGAGTGTATCGTGGATAATGATTCGGTAGTTATAAAGTGTTGGATAAAGACTGATACCAGAGGGACTGATGTATGGACCCCCATGTTGGTGGGGCCGGAGTACCCGGAGAGAAGCCACGCAGACACGGGGAGACCATGCAAACTCCACACAGAAAGGCCCGGGCCGGGAATCAAAACTAGAACCCTCTTGCTGTGAGGCGACAGTGCTAACCACTGCACCACTGTACCGTCCGCTTCATGCACCATTTTACTGTTTGTTTGGTTTTTTTTGTTTTTTTTTTGACTATTTTATGAACAGTACTTTATTGTCATTGACTGCTGACTCCTCACTCAACAGCTGCTTCAGTTGCAAAAATGATTTCCAGCAATCACCTAGGGTGAAAACAAGCCTAACGGAGTACCTGCAGAGTACTCTACATATTATTATCTACTAAAGTTTGGCACAATACTGGATTTTTTTGTTATCTTCAACACTATCTAGAGCGAATAAAAAAGCTAAAAAATGTCCATAAATACACTAATGTAGGAGCTGAAACCAAAATAGTAAATATGGCAGGGGGGAAATGATATTCCATTATGTGATTTACATACACAGCTCAGTAAACAGCAGGGCCAAAATGATGTGCTACTTCGAACACAGAAGGACACACAGAAAACACTCAGACACATTCAGGCGGTAGCTCCTCTAATCCTGGGTCTGTTATCTGCTGTTTTCAGCCAGCGGCGCTGCTGTCGGGACGACTAATGGACTTCAAAAGAGTGAAGAATGATGACCACCCGCACAAATGGGCCTGCCAGATACAAGATATGGTATTAGAGCAGCATTTCAAACAGGGAGATTATTTATTTCAGTCCGCTGGTGGAAATATGAACATATGCTGCTGTTAACCACACAGCTGTCTTCTCTTGTATCGTGGAAAAGGGCAAACTGGATACCACTGTTTCGCCGCTGTTGTATACACAGATACGACTTGAGGTGTCCTGATTAAATGTGCGGTATGACGCTGACTTGGCACAGCCTGTCACTTCTTATTTGCTGCTGGAAATGATTGGGGATGTGCAGACAAAGCTGAAGATTGAAGATGGCGATGATTTTGTCTTGAGGCTGTAATTTCTGCACCTTGACACAGAAAAAAGGGGCCCATTGCAGGGATGTGCACTTCAAGGTTAAACTGAACAGTATGCAGCCATAAAGTATGTCAGTAGTAGTGTGTATGGTATTGACTTTCCTAATACTATATAGTAGAGCTAATGTGTGGATCACAGCTCACTTACTGTAAATATTAAAATTTAAAAAGTGCCGATGCATACATATAAAGGTGAACTGCATGATTAAAGAGCAACTGAACACCTTCAAACCACCTTCAGTGATTTAGCTTCATGCTCCCTGTTTCGCCACATACAGTGTTGCTGAGGACCATCGCTCAATGACTCCAGGAAAGTGAGTGTGGTCCAAACGTCAGTATATCCAGCTTCCAGACGCAAAGTGAAGTGCAGTCAATGAGCCACGGCCTTTAAAACCCCACTGTGGAGGACGTGCTCGCCTCGGTGCGCTTCAGGACGAGATAATGTTAAGAAAGGAGCGAAAATCATACGGGTTTACCTGAAACTCTTTCAGAGTGGGTTCTCCTGCAGCGACCGTCCCTCCACAGAGAGGCCCAGATACAGTTTTGCTTCTGCCTTTGACACTGACATTATCATATTGCTGGTTTCACTGAGGGAAAGGAGGACCAGAACCAGAATCTTCTCAGTCCTTTTTGTCCAAGACAAAAACTCAGCCATCACAGTTCTTGTCTTGGTGTCAAACTCCCTCAAATCCTGACGCTTTAACATTTTTCCTGCTTCTAACATCAACTCCTAGGACTAAATGTTCATTTGATGCCTCATCCCATGATGAACCATGATGAAGAGATAATCAGCGTTATTCACTTCACCTGTCAGTGGTCATACGGTTATGCTTGATTGGTGTGTGATGCTGACACAAGGTTTTTTTTAAAGAAGTGTTTGCCAGTTTTAATGTACATGTAGTTGGACAAGAGCAGTTTGTATGCAAGTGCTCAATGACGGGAAGGTTTACACCAATGTGTGGTGCCATGTATTGTGACAAACAGGATTTCTATGTAAATGAAGTTGGTGTTGTCTGAATGCTGGGTAAATAGACAGATGGACACGCACAAACTCAAAACAGGCAGGAGGAGGATACTGGTCTGTCTGTGGCCGCCTGAAGCTCTCTGGTAGGTGGGCTTCATACAGCTGTTTGGCCCTGGTGTTGCCCATGTCCACCATACTCTGTAAGGAAAGAAAGGCAAATATATGTGTTATTAACACTAGCAGGGTACCTTCAAGAGCATGTCAAACACAAACACACAGCAAGTTTAGTCTTTCAGTCATCTCATTTGCATTCGACTCCTTTCCCACACATGCGAACGTTCAGAGTGAAAAGACACACTGGCCGTATGTGTCAAGGCTAAATTAAGAGGAGGGTGATAAATGGGGTGATGATAGGAGAAGTGGAGGAGATGGAGTCAGAATAATCAGCCATCCAGGATTAATTAGTCATTGAAAAACAGTGATTAACATTCAGAGTGGAGACCCTTTTGACTCACACTCAGCTGATTGATAGGCACTGCCTTGAAGACACACACAGATCTTTAGTGGTGTGCACAAACACACAGAACAATTGGATATATTAACGACTGGATGACTGAATATATTACTGGCATGCTCAGGTGAGTCACAGACAAACACTCACACCAGTTCTCCTAATTTAATGTGTGTAATTGAATCAATGAGACATGCCAGTGACTCACAAAACACAGACTAATTACAGTTCTCTATATTCCCTAAGCATGGCTGTTGAGCTGCGTGTCGCTGAGCATGTATGCACATCTATAGGAACGTTTAATGAAGGGAATAAATGCCAAATGTGTTTTTAAACACAAAGCACATTTTTTATAACAGCTTCTTCCCATGGCAACAACTATATGAGGACAATATGCAATAATTGTCTGTGCAATATCTGCAGTTTACGCTCTCTTTTTACTTACTGTGTAGTTTCTTTAATGTATTGTTTTTAACTTGTTTTTTCTACCTCTTTTTTATCGTTGCACTGACTAGCTGATGATCTGTCTTGATGTCTTGATTCGCTTGATCGAAAGAGAAGAATGAATGTCAGATATATCAGAAGAATGTTGACATTTATTGCCATAGTGATGTCAAAAACTTGACATGCACGCCAAGCGATCACTTTTTCATGTATATTTTGTTTTCCACTTGGTATGATAGACACAGTGATACTCAGCGTAAAAAGTATCTTTGGGTAGATTGAATGCAGTATTGAGAAGCAGTGTGAATAGTAACATCAGTGCCATAGTGGCACCAAAAACGACCAAACCCAACAAACCGAGTAGTATCAAAAAAGGACAGGACGTATCTGCAATCAATCCTTTTTGAGAGACAACTATTTTACTCACAGTCAATAACCACTGAGCATTCTTTGATTTATTATGCTGTTTGATTGTCCCACTTTCACAGCAGCTACGACACAGCCAAAATGGCCTCCCTGTGCAGGGAGATGTCTGAGGCGGCAGCTAGCAGCTAGCAGCTATCTGCAAAAAGTGCTGACAGAGCTACAACTAACAAGGACAATCTGACAACAATATGTAGCATAACATATTCCATACTGTTGTATATGCTGTACATTTCACACCGTCAGTCCCAACCGCATACAAAGATATCTGTATAACAATAACTATATTTGTTGTTGTTGCATATACATGCTGGAAAAGCTTGATTTAGATCCACATTATCTGGCACGAACAGTCTGATTATAAAAACTCCAGTTCGATTTGACTACAGTCCGACTAAGGTGTATATATGACTTTAAATCTTCGATATTAGCCAGACTAAGGCAACAAGTCAATTTTCTCTAAGTGCATGTAAACATACTGACATATAATGAGACACTTTTAGTGGATGTAAATGACGACACCAGTTCACCCTGATAGCATCATACTGCAGCCAACCATAGCGCCCTCCCTTCTAACTGGATCAGTTTCAGAAATAGTTGTCGCTTTAAGTCAATTAGACACAAGAACATGGGAAATAGGTCCAGATGAAAAAAAAGGTTCCCTTTAAGGTGTTACTTCTGTATGTCCATGCAGGTGTGTGTGGCCCTGCTTGTGTGTGACTGTATACCTGGATCTGCTCAGGTGTCCACTGGTCCAGATTGACAGATTTGACTCTGGAGATGTGGACTCCCAGGTTGCGGTGGATGCCGGCACAGCGGATGCACATGAACACCCCGAGGTTCCATGAAGCCCATCGAGGACCTGGAACGAGAAACAAAGAGAGAATTCTGCTTTAAAGCTATACCGGTTCAAAACATCATAATAATTCTAATAATACATGTAAACTTTACAATTATAAACACAAGACAGTACAGAATTCACAAAAACAGACAGTTATAAGTAAAATCATGTTTTAAAGCAATTTTAATAAGGTGAGTGTTTTAATTTAAATGTCCTGTTGCTTCATTAGTTTAACAGACTCTAGCACCACTGAGAAAGGCATCCGTCACATTTCAGATAATATAGATTCAGTCTTAAAATCTAAACCGCAGGAAGTGATAAATTAAAACAGGGTTGTGTCGATGAAAGCGCAAACACTCTCTTTCCACTGGACAGAGTCCATCAAAAATGTGCTTTAAAAACTCAACTCTCACTTCCTCAAACTGGACAGACGGTTTGACTGACAGGGGATTTCTGAAAAGTGCCGAAGCAGTCCTCTATCAGAGGTGAACAGAGAGTCAAGAAGTTAATAAGAAAAGATAAAAACAGCACAAACATTTAAAGCCTTTACTTACATTGACGAAATTGTCTCACTTGAAAAAAAAACTACTTTAGTATTTCAGAAAGTACACACCTCAACTTTAGGTTATCCTGAGACATTTTGAAGACACTCTTATCAAAATTGCTTGAGAAGTAATATCCCAAATCCCTTCAATACATGTTAATGGGATTTTACGATGGAGTGCAGCACAGTTTGTATTATTTATGGATAACATTTGATTACAGTTCCTGTGGTTTAAGAAATAGTCTTCTTTATACAAGTACAGGCGTGCACTATAGTCAATTTAAAGAACAAGAAATAAATGTACAAGTTGTTTTTTAAGCTTCAAATTTTTTAAGTTTCAAGGGCTGAATAATTACATCATGACTTTTACTGTGGGCATTCTCAATTCCTTGAAATGTACGATAAAAAAACAGGCCTTTTAGCGCAATGAAAGCAGCTTTGACTTTAATAAACTGGCTTTTATTAGCTTAAAGGTCATAATTTTTTTTAAATTCATAAACCCTAATCCTGAAAATCCAGAATAAAAAAAACAACATCAGTAAAAAATCATGATATGCTTGTTCAGCCTTCAATGATTTAAAGCTTAAAAATCTTAAATCTGTTGCATCCAATGATAGAGCTGATTCTACAATGGAATTGAATTGGGAGAAATTCACTTGTTACAGCAGCGAAAAACAAGTTATAGCAAGAAAAAAAACAACAAAGCAATAATGAAATAATAGAATAAGTAATATTAACCAATAATTACAGTATGTACGACAAAAAATACATTTATTTTTAATAGAACATACAATTATATTATGACTCAAATGTATAAAGTATAAATACAATAAAACAGTGAAAGTTATTGCGAGATTTTATGTTTGTTTTGATGTGCAGTACATGTGATTGGAGTGGTGACATGTGATTAGCCCTAGCTTATTATTGGTTAGGTGCATGATATGTGTAACAGGCTCATCAGTAAGGAGAGGAGTCGAGTCCTGTCTCAAAGTCACTTATTGCTAGATGTTTTTATTATCTAAAATTTTGAAAAAAGGGGCCCTTAAATTACACAACAACTAATCCAGAAGTTTGCAAAAATGTGTCAGAAATGCAGGATGGGAAAAGCCTCAGTGTGCTTCAAACTAAATAAAAAAAAAAAATAAAAAGTTTGCACAGTGTGCTGTCAAATCATGTCTTATGGTAAAAGTTTAAAACTGTTCAGAACGGCCACAACGTAGTTATAAATTAAAAAAAAAACAAAAAAAAAACAGGAAGTGACGTATTTTCTGTCTCGGACAGTTACACAAATTCCACACACCATTTAAAGCCGCTGTAGAACACAATGTAAAGTCCTTTGACGCAAACTAAGGCCATTAAACTCACTGAATATTAACACACATGTGCATCCTTGCACAATCTCTTTAAAATATCTCTTCCCACAGAAATCTGTCGTCTGCATGCATCATCCATCACGTAAGTAGCACAAAACAAGCCCAGCTCTGCCAAATCTCCATGGGGATGAATAGGAGATGGCACGGAAATGACAGGCAGATCATTTTAATGGGCTAGTGGCCACAGTCCCTCAGCACCATCGTCGGCTCCATCCCTTCCCAGACCACGAAGCTCACTATTTGTCAATTTGACGATTGAAAGCGACTTTGAACACAGCAAGTGCAAAGGATCAACTTTTATGGATCCAGGCTGTATGCAGTGGTGGTGCAGCAGGGATGCATGCGTCTAGTTGGCTCACCAGCCTCCAGTAAGAGCATCAGTGTGTTAATGCAGTGGCACTAATGCGCTAGACGGCCTAAAGGAGCATTAAGGCAGGGATGACTGAGTGTTAAGCCTGAATCCAGCAGCTCAGCCATTGTAAGCTGGACTCTATCTGTATGGATTGGGCTTCACTTTGGTCTGTTTTTTAGATAACCTCTTTGAAGCAGCCTCTTCAAAACAAACATGGCAGTTCTCAGTGACCTACAGATCACATACTATATGTGCAAACCCTCGTATTTCTATTAGTGGGAGAAAAATCAAATGAGACCTTCAGTGAGGTCTGACTGTATTTAGAAAAGTGAATGGCTCATGAAATTATACTAAATATAAAGTACAATGTTGTACAAATACAGAGGCTTTCATCATTTACGCTAGCTTTTTGCAGTCCATATTTTTATTGTATAAACTGTATGTTTTCACAGGATGCCTTTAAATTGCTTTATTTGGCTTTTAATTAACTGACATCTAGTCAATCCAGGAAGACCTTTGTGCCAAATTGTTTATTTATGTGTTAAGAAAAGCATGTTTTCAACTGTGGGATGAAGTCGGAGAACCTGTAGAGAACATGTAGACTCCACACAGAAGATTCAACTCTCTTGCCACTGTGCCACCATGAAAGCATATGAATATCATGTGATATGTAATGTTATGTCTACATGTGTGATGTTACATGCATTTAAAATGGCATTTCCTCCCACATCAAATGAGTGAATAACTGCAAATAACACTTATGATCGCTATGAACTGAACAGCAGCTGCTTCTGGACCATTCATGTTCATTTTATTATGCTATGCATCTTCACGCTTCGCTCTGCACTGAAGTTTGGAGAAAAATAGACAGCCATGTTGACTTTCTCTCAGCGGACATGAGCCCTGCAGTCCACACACACACACACACACACACACACACACACACACACACACACACACACACACACAATACAAACACACTAATGCTAATTTGTAGACTGCTGACCTGATTAGACACAAATGAGCTCCTCTGTGCAGACAGACACACACCAGCACACTGACACACCAAACAACAGACACCAACCAGGATGACGAACAGGAACGATTGCATGCATATAGATTTTTACGTGCAAGCAAACAAACAAAAATACACAGAGACAAACAAAAAGTCGTCCCGGCTGAGAGACGAGCAGACAGACAGTCTGGAGGAGTGACAGCACAACTTTCCAACTGGGGGGGGCAGCCAAGCATGAAATTAAAGCCCGACTGTCAACCTGAGGACAGAAAGAGGACTGACGGGTGTGTGTGTGTGTGTGTGTGTGTGTGTGTGTGTGTGTGTGTGTGTGTGTGTGAGACAGTGGCAGTAAGGTGGGGATGGCCACCATAGCAGGTGGAATAATAATATCAATACAACTGAGTATCATGACATTGTTTTCTGATACTCAGAGCTGCAACAATTACCTGACTAGTTGTCAACTATGTAATTGATCACCAGCTATAATTTTTTTAAGAAAGAAAAAGTCAAAATCCTCTGACTGCAGCATCTCAAATGTGAATATTTTCTGCTTTCTTTCCTCTCCTATGACAGCAAACTGAATATCTCTGAGTTGTGGACAAATCAAGTCATTTGACGACAACTTCTTGGGTTTTCACCATTTTATAGACCAAACAACTAATCGATTAATTAAGAATCGACAGAACAATAACAGTAAAAACAATTGTTATCTGCAGCCCTGGAAAGGATTACAGTGATGTCAGAATAATATCAACAATATTATGTTTTGTGATACTCAGAGCTGCAACCACTTAGCTGATTAACTGTCAACTGTTAAATTGATCGCCCAGTTATTGGGGTGAATTTTTTTAAGAACAAAAAAAGTAAAAGTTCTGATTCCACCTTCTTATGTGAATATGTTCTGCTTTTTTACTCCTCTATGACAGTAAACTGAACATCTTTGAGTTGCAAACAGAACAAGACATTTGAAGACGCCATCTTAGGCTTAGGAAACACCGATCAACCAAACAACTAACTAAGAATTGAGAGATTAATGAACAATAAAAGTAATCTTCTTCCACAGAGATCAATCTGTGACCTTGTTTTCAATCCTGCAGAATATGATTAGAGTTTAGATTTTGCGTGGAAATGCTCTGAAGCAACAAGAAGATCTAAATTTACTGATGTGATTCCTATCGATCAATATCTTTGAGTGGCAACAAAGGTCTGCAGCGAGCAGCAAGCACAGACTATTTTGAAAGACAGAGACTCTGTGGACTTGAACCATGTCTGACAAATACTGCAACACCAATAATACTGTTGTCTTTTTCCTGTCCTGAACCACAACACTCTTTTTACTTGGCCATTTTCAGTGTCCTCAGGTTGTGTCTCCATCTTTGTCTTTATATCTATATATATACATACATATACATACACACACACATATATATATATATATATATATATATATATATATATATATATATATATATACACACACACAACAACTATACAATACAACTATACGTGTATATATATACGTATATATATATATATATATATATATATATACGTATATATATACGTATATATATATATATATATATATAAAAACCCTGAAAGTATCAAGACTCAAGAAGAGCTTTATTGCCAAGTGAGCTTGACTTGGTGTCAAAGTTCACGGTACTCACATAAAATAGAAAAGAAGAACTATAAAAATATAAAACATTTTAAAAAAAATTCAATATATAGAAAAAAAAATTAAAAATATAGTATAAAAATATATAAGGACATACATTTTCTTCGTACTTCGTACAGTTATTATAATAATTGCACATTGAGTAAATTAGAGAAATTAGGTTATATGGGATCAAAGATACAGCATATACTACATGTATTGAATACTGAACAGGTATGAGGAGTCTATTAGAGGGTGACTGTTGGATTGTTCAAAACATTACTGCTGTATGCAGCCGAATATTCATAGTTACTTACTTAGTGTTTGGCTTAAACCACTTCCTGCTAACTTCTAGGAATGAGAAACAACAGCTAGTGTTGTTGCGTAAAAGGCTCAATGGTGCCACAGGCAAGAAAATAACCTGCCGCCATGCTGAAATTCAGCGGTATTCCCCTTTAATGGAAGTTTAACAGCCTCCAGTTGCTAATTAATAAAATATCATCTTAGTAAATCGCCGGAAGGCTGCCAAGTCGTTCAGGAGGAAAGTGGAGAATCATTGAGTGACGAGTGAGATGCTGAGGGGAGAATAACAAAGCACTGCTGCTCCCTGCTGGTCCATTAGTGTGATTCACTGTCAGCAGTAATGAGGATACACTGCTTCTACAGGGGGAAATGTTTTCCTCTTTATTATTACAATAATAAAAACTCATCATCTAGTCTCATTGTCTGCTCTTGAACAAATGGAGGAAGATTATGGTTTATAAATCACGACAGGAGGATACTAAGTAAAACCATTATCAGAGGTAATAAAGACTCAAACAGCTCCAGGGACGCACACAGGCAGTGAATGGGAGACACTAGAATTGAAATAACAACTTTTAGTCTACAATCTGGCATGTGGTTTGTTTCATTATGGGTTTTTTCCCCCCAACTAGACAACAGCAAGCCTGTAGGCTTCAAGATTTACAATCTGTAGACCTGTTCAGCATTTTCAATTCAGGCAACAAATGACAGTGAAGATAGGAGTCCATCTGCTGGTGACAGAAGGCAGTGAATACAGCTACACCCAAAACGATGAGAATCTGCTGCTGAAACAAGTGAAATACATTTAGAATTGATTAAACAATTCAAAAGTACCACCAACTGTAGGGAAGGGAGGGTTTATTATAGCGAGGTGTATCAAATAAAAAGACCACATCGACTTCCTGTCAGAACTAAACCCAGAGAAGCAGATTTTATGAATCTGAAAAAAAAAAAAAAAAAATTTAAATAAAATTTAAAAAAAAACAAAAAAAAAAAAAACTCCCCGAAAACTGCAGGTCGGCTGCATTGTTCACTTCTTTTAAATGTTTGCTACTACCTTTAATAAATTTCTGTTACTTTTGCTTGTTACTGTGTAATGACGAGCACAGTTTAGTGAATTATTTAGGTCACTATTTCATTTTCTTTAAATGTTTTAAAATTGTGTTTGTTGTCCTATATAGCATGGAATAAACCAAAACTCCATCCAACATGGCTTGTTTTATCGTATCAATAATCTGAACGATTAACAGATAAACATCTACTGGAAACCATCAGGTTTGCTGAATTAATTTTTAATGAGTCGAGACAAAAGAAAATACAAACATGACACTTTAATGCCACCATGCACTACTGTGTGCGGTTACATTACGACAAAATGGCTTTTAATGTCCATCTTTGGAGCAACGAATGCAAACACTGAATAAATGAGTCATGTTTACAATTATTATTACTGTTTTTTAGCTTTCTATTGTCACTGTCTCTGTTAGTTAAAAAAATTAAAAACTCACATGAAGCCTATAAAAATAAACTCACATGAAGACTAATAGATAAGACTACGGATTCAATGTTCATAGTTGGGTTGCTTTCAAAAGATTTTCATACTATTTATGGTGCAAATTTCAGCACTTTTTGTTTTACTCAGTAAAAAAATGACTTAACGACAGACCGTCTTGTGATTGGATCGCCCCTTCCCCACTTCCTGCCCCTCCACACCCATCTTTAATCCCAACACCTGTAAAGTGACTTTATTTTGCACAGAACTCTCCACACAAAGACAGACAGAAAAACAGACATCTCGCAAAATACGTAAACTGTTGATTTTTACTCAGATTTTTTGGGTAGTTCTCTATAGGAGGAGTCACCAGGATGTCATTTTATTTATAAAACAACACCAGTGTCTTTGTCATGACTGACAAATACTGATGGAAACACACTAGATTAACATTTCTAACACGTTCTAGTAAAGACCAATTTGTCAGAGAGAAATGTCCGACCAACATTACTTAATATTTATGTAACATCACACCTATTTACTATTTGAGTGAGAACACTGAAGCACCTGTGTTTGTTTGACGATTTATGGACAATATTAGCTCAAACAATAACAACAAATCAGCCTCTTTTCCATCACATGGACGGAAGGCTGCAGAAACTACAAATGCTCCAGCTTAGACATAAACAAAGCAACATGCTGAATGTCTGCAAAACATAACTTCATGTGACAATGAAGCCAAACAAACATTTTCCTGTCCTGGACGCTGCAAGACTAACCCGTCCTTCACACCTTTAAAACGTGCACAACCGCAGGCGTGCATGCAAGCTGCTAGGTCCAAATTAGTGTGTGTGTGTGTGTGTGTGTGTGTGTGTGTGTGTGTCTGTGTATGTGTGTGTGCACCTATACCAGCTTCTTTTGTGTGTACCAAGGACAGGTCGTCAAAGTGTTCAGCGTCCTGCAGGCGCTCGCCAAGATCAGCTGTGCCAGCCCAGAGCACCATCAGCCACAAATCACAACACTGAGGCACTGCCATACTCTGTGTGTGTGTGTGTGTGTGTGTGTGTGTGTGTGTGTGTGTGTGTGTGTGTGTGTGTGGAGCATTGATGAAAGGACTGCGTTGAAACGAAAGGTGAAAATTATAGTCTGGACTCTAAGTAGTGGACGAACTGGCATGCCAAGGAGACAGGAAATGGAATTGCAATCAATAAGGACTCTTCAAGGATCACACACACACACAGGAAATATAGGGCAGAATGCGCGCGTGTGTGTGTGTGTGTGTGTGTGTGTGTGTGTGTGTGTGTGTGTGTGTGTGTCGCCACACCCAACTGCATCGTATCAGCATGGAGGACAGAAGGCGTCCAGCCAAACCCTAAAACAAAGTGATCAATCAGAACCAAAGCTCTGGACTCTGAGTCGTCAATCAGCCGTGGAGTGAATGGTTGTTTTAGAAATCAATAAGAGCTAATATACTCCCTCTGCTGTGATGTGGAGTGCACTGAGTCCAGTGGAGACGCTCAAACTCAGATAATAAATGGCAGAAGTTGACAAAAACATCTTCAGGTAAAGATAAAAAAAAAAGATTTATTAATTAAATTAATCACCAACTTTAACTAACTTTGATAATCTATAAATTGGTGTGATTTTTAAGAGAAAAAAATATCTGATTCCTGCTTCTTAAACGTGAATATTTTCTGGTTTCTTTACTTCTATATGACAGGAAACTGGACGTACTAAATATATGTCATTTTTTTTAGACAAAACAAAATATTTTAGGATGTCATTTTGGGCTTTGAGAAACATTAATGACCTTTTTTATAATTTCCTGTCATTTTATAGACCAAAATAAACAACATTAACTAATCAAGAAAATAATAAACAACAAAAATAATTAGTTACAGCCCTGGTGTATTTATTAGACTTTTTTAGTGCAGTGAAACAGTGGAAAAAGTTTTCAGGGACTGATGTGATGAGTGATGACTAACATTAGCTCCACCTAAAAGACCCCAAAAACACAAATGATGAATTACGATGACTCAGTGAAAAAGTAACACAGCCTGTGGAGCTGTGTTCACATTAAGAATGGTTGATTTTGCATTATTGATTAATTTTCTCAGTTATTGATTCATCTTTTGTCCTGTAAAATAACAGAAATTGTAGAAACATTCATCACAGACTTTTTCGTCTTAAAACCCAAATATTTACAATGAACTTTTACAGGAGAGAAAAAAAAATTAAAACAAGAAAATTTTGAACTTTCATCATCTCTCATATTAGACTTTCAATATCAATATTATATTTCTATAACTTTAATGTATCTTGTTTTTATTGTTTTTCTATTATGCACAGCTGTTAAATTATCATACATATCTATTGCTCTGTTGTGTTTCTTTATTCTTATGATTAGATAAAATATACCTTTATTAGGAATACAAATGGGGAAATTTGCATTGTTACAGCAGCAAAGTGTGTAGTGCAACATTACAAGGAGGGCCTATAAAAATTAGAAATAAGAAATAAGAACATCATTTAATAAAGACAGCATTATTTTTGAGCATCTCTGGCAAAAGAATTTCCTTCGATATTAATTAAGCTCTATGTTATTACTCTTATGTTTTTTTTTAGTCATTGATTTCCAGTTCCCATAATAAAACACCTAAAACCATAGCAACAGGTCGAGCTGATTTAAGAGCGCCCTCTGCTGGAGCTTCAGGTGAAATACTTCGACACGATTGTTCATGTTAAATTTGAACACAGCATTACAGTTACAATATGTATTTATTTTCCCTTGTTGGAATCAAAGCCCTCCAGTTTGTCTTGTGGTAGTAAATCAGCAGTATTTTCAAATTTATTGTGAGGTGTGTGCTGTCTGAACAATACTTGCTTTTTATTTTATTCTTTTCTTTGCTACTTTATTTTATTTATTTATTTATTATTTTCTGTGGTAGTGTCACATGTTCTTGTTGTGGGATTGTTTCAATTTAAAGCAATAAATGAATGTTTAAAAAAATTAGCAGTGTTTTTACACTTAATTTAAGTTGTTATGTTACAGTACTGTCTTAGTGCATGCTGGCTATATTTAAAATCATTTTATATTGTCGTTTCACTGTTCTGTGTTATTATTGCGGTTGTTCAAATTGTACGATAAATATTCAGCAAGTTCACAACTTTGTACTGTATGCAAAAATTTAGATTGTCAGGTGTTAAATGGTTTTATGACAAAAAAATCTTGATAAACTGCATAAATTTCAGCTGAAAAATTATAATTAAATATCAATATACACCAATCAGACATAACATTATGAGTGCCTGCCTAATAATGATGGCCCCCCTTTTTCTGCCAAAACAGCCCTATATGAACACATACATACTGTTTTATTGTATTCTGTATACTGACACCTTCCTATCTTCAGCAGCATTATCTGCTCTGTTGGATCAGACCACCAGGACCAGCCTAACTTTCACTCCCCACCTGCATCAATGATCCTTTGCCCCCCATGACCCTGTCTCTGACCACTGTGATCCTGACCACTGCAGACCAGGAACAGCCCACTAGAGCTGCAGGTCTGGAGATGCTCTGATCCACTCCTCTAGACATCACTGTTTGGTTCTTGTTGTCAAACTCACTCAAATATTGATACTTGAACAATTTTCCTGCTTCGAACATTAACTCTGAGGACTAAATGTTTATTTGTTGCCTTCTATATCCCGGATGCCATGATAAAGAGATAATCACTGTTTATTCACTTCACCTCTCAGTGGTCAGATTCTTATGCCTGATCGGTGTATGATATTGAAATACTTAGCATATGGCAAAATGTTCGAAGACAGTGAGACCGTATTGTGACTTAAGTACGTGATAATATTGTATCGTGGGGCCTTCTTGTGATTTTGCCCTTGATACTGACCTATATCCTTGTTTATTTCAGAGTTGTTGAGTACTTTCTGTACAAGGTTGAGATTTCCCCATGATCCCTGTCGACATGCTGCTTAGGTCTTAGGTCTCTTGTGAATTTTTCTGTGAGATGAATCAAGTATCTATCTATCTATCTATCTATCTATCTAACTAATTTCATCCTCCAGCTTTGGACTTATGATGCTTTTCTCCCCAACATCTACTTATTGTTTGGATAAAAATAGCTGTGACATACTGAATATGACTCATCGGGCTGGATGTTGTTGCTGCTGCTTTATGAGTAACAAATGTAAACATGCCTCAGGCTGCAAAGTCACTGATGCAGGGACCATGAATCATTAGAGCAGATTTTTTTAAAGCACTTCAGTGAAAAGAAACTTGATGAGCTGCCATTATCACATATGTGTATCAGCACCAGCAGGGATAGGACACTGACTTATGTCGGAGCACTGGGCACTTCAATTGAACCCCACTTAGCCTAAATCTGAAATAATTTGACTAATTCATTAATAATGAACGGTAAGAGCTTTACAAAGAGCATTACAGATGCAATGCAGCATTTGTTAATGTGGTGTGATTCCTGATATCATCACATTAAGGTCTATGTGAAATAGAATGAAATAGAAATAATGGAAAAATATAACATTTTACACAGCTTTAACATTATATATAGTGATATATTTCCAGCACTATTACTGTATATTGGTTGGCCTGATGGGGGTTTTGCAAAGTTGTGTGTAATTTGGATTTTGATGTATTCACCACTGTCCACTATGGTTCTGCTGGCAGCTACAACACCAGGCTGGGATCAAGAAATGCTATTTAGATTAAAATTGCACATGAGGAGAGGAAAATGAGACACAATATGGACACAAAACGCAGCAGGCAGGGATGTAAAGTGATTCACTGGCTGGGGAAGGTCTGGTACTACTGATTACACTCGTCAGAAGGCAGCAGAGGCACGATGATGACGCAGAAGGCATTTAATCTCAGTCACAGATAGCCCAGATACGAGCCGTTCAAACCCCACTCAAAAATCTGTGAATTTCATGCTTCCACGCTTGTCGGCAAACCCACAATGAGATTAAGACGTTTAGCTAACAGTCAGGACCCTGTGGCAATTTTGCAAAATCAACTACGCAAAACATGGTTACATTAATATACATTTTTGTTTACGTTGTTACCACTGACTATTTGGGAATTTGCCTCCACATTTTAAGGTATGTTTTGTTATACATTGCTTTTTCGTATGTTTGGTGCATGCCGAATTAATGACTGGTTGCTTTAAAAATGTTACAGTTCCTCGATGAAAGTGTATTTTAAAGTCTGAGCACGGGAATCACAAACTTTCATATTTATGACTGGAGTTTTGCTGGTGGTTTTGCTCCAGAGGGCATCGCCAGTCAAAGGTAAGGCACTGGCTGCAGCAGAAACAAACCGACAATATGTGATGCTGTTTCATCATTCAGCGAGAAAACGACACCTCTAATTTACTGTTACGTGCACAGGACACGCACGTTTTCCGCTCATTAATAAACCAGTCAAGGACATGACATCGATACTGTCGGGCAAAACAAAACCTGTATCAAGACAGCTGCGGCCATTAACACAAAACAGGAAGTAGAGGACCCGATTTCAAAATAAACATGAATTTCGAGGGTAAACGTTTCTAAATAAATAAATAAAAATAAGAGGACACCATCAACATCCGTATTTGCAGCCAAATCTGAATAGTTTACAAAGAAGAAAGACAATATGTACATACTGTATAGATACTGCTGTGAAACTTCCCCAGTGTGTTACTTATATCACACAAAATACGATTGTTCTATCATAAACGCTTTATGAAATGTTATGTTTAAATATGCAAATGATATTTATTTATTGCCAACTTGGGTGAAAAAATGCAGATGAAAATAGATACAATGTCGTGTAATAAATGCTTAAATGCGCATTGTGTATTTATTCTTCCCACTAAGAGAGGAAACGTAATGGAAGCAAAATAGCCTAAAATGTAAAAAAACTGACCAGTGCGTGAAAAACAATATTAAAGTATAACCTCATAAACCCCATAACCTTAATTATTTGGCTAAAATGAAAAAGCTCGACGGGGATTTTATTTTGAAAACGCCAAACGGAAGTTACATGTATTTGTATTTACTTGCACAATTGTCGCTCAATGTTCTTGTTTTTGGATAATTCTGACTGGACAAGAAATAGAAATATTTGCGATACACAATAGAAATAAGCTAAAAATGAAAACTACATATATTTGATCAGAAATAGACACTTTGGCGTGAAGCTAACGATGCTAAGCATAGCTCCACATAAGTGACTCCCAACTGAATAACGTTGCTAGCTTTAGCAAACCGTTAACTGTCACATTCCCACACCGTTTCATCCTCTCATACATTTTATGACATGGCGGTTTATAGCAAACCCTGACTCACCTTTCGCCTCACAGTCAGCACAGTACTTGTTGTCTTCTTCCCTCAGCAGTTTAGACAGGATGACCTGATGCTGCTCATTCAGTTTCTGGGCTTTTTCTCTCTCCGACCGCGTCGTCATCTCGCCAAAGTTTAGGAGTTAGTCCTGCTTTGTGTAGAGCCGGTTAAAAACCTCCGAGTCCTCAGTTTGTGTTATTAAAAAGGGTGGGACATCCCCTCATAGCCGCCGCACTGTGCCGCCTCTATTCAGCTAGCTTGCAACCTGCTAACAAGGTAACGCTGAGCCAACTGAGACAGCCTCATCCCTGCTGCCTTCAAAACTGTCGGAATTTCTATTAGCAGCACGTGAATCAGACACAAAGCTTTATTTCCTCACACAGGAGTTCAACAAGGTTTCCAGCAGCTCTCCAGTGGTGGGAAGTAACTGCATTTACTCACATTGAGTACAATTTAAATGTTCTTTTATTGTCATTGATTATTTCCATTTTTGCTACTTCTACTCAACTACAATTCAAAGGGAATGTTGTACTTTTTACTCCACTGCATTTATAATCGAGAACCTGTTTGCCATTTGTACATTCACACGCAGTCCAGCTACATAGGAATTTTTAGTGCAAAGCTCACGAATCAGTCAATAAACAATAAAAAGAAAAAAGGCACACAAATAGAAAAAAAAGTGGTTAAAATAGTTTAAATAAAAACACAAACACAACAACGAGTAAAAAGAGTGAGTAAACAATATATCTTTTATTTTCTGATTTATCTGGCAGCAGCACAGCAGCCATCAGACAGGACCAGACAGCCACACCATGCTGTAGAAGAGATGGAGTAAGGAGAGTTGGTTTCTCTGCAGGTGGAGATCAATGAAATGTTGAGAGAGACACCCAACCCTCCACCTCCATCTCCTGTCCCGGCAAGGTTTCAGTTCCTTGAGTAATAATTCAAGAGTTCTCAGTGTAGTGAAGCTGCTCATGGCTGAGACTCCTGCTTCCTCTCAGAAGCTATAAAATGTGTATCATTAAATTGTAAAAATACAACGTTCCCATCATTAGATATCTTTCATAACTCATTTCACCAACTTACAACCCCTTTCTTCCTGCAGGCTGCAACACTTCCAGGGCAGGAGCTGAATGGAAGCGATGAACATCTGATCAATGAATCAACCAACTGTTTCAATGCAAGTTATCGGTTTCTGGGATTTACTACAGAGCGTCTACTACAAAAAAAGAAACGTAGTAATCTTTGTTGTAGTCATTATGCTTTTTCATGGTTTGTTAATTCATACTTGGGATTTGGGAAGTTAATATGTTCCAGTTTGACGTTTTGTCTGTAAATGTTTCGAGTGGGAAGGGCAAAAGTAAAGGAAACATAATTTCTTTGTGTATTTTGCTCTAAACCTATTTAATTCTCCTTCAATAAATATACCACACACTCACACACATTCAGCAGGTTTGAGTGATATAGATGCTGGACCGTTCACAGCTGCACAGAACAAACACACACACCCATTCTGGACTTTGTCCCGCAGATCCAGTTCAAAATCTCCAACAGAAAAATTAGGTTGCATGAAAAAATTACTGTATCACTTTAATGTTGACAGACAGCAGGACCAACAGCAAAGAGACAGTTGTTAACAGTGTTAGACATTGGCATGGCACAGGTAAGGTAGCAGCTATTCCTAAATAATAATAAAAAAAAAAAAAAAGGAATTAAAGTACATTTCTAACAACAGGTTAGATCAGAAACACAACTGGCTTTAAAATCCATGTCATAATATAAAGTTTGACACTGAGAGAAAGCGTTAAATGAGAAAGTACAGTAATACAAAAAAGTTAAAACAATCACAATAAATTAATATCAAATATATAGTATCACATTATATGTAATTACATGTGATTGTACCAGATATACTCAACAAAATGTAGTTATAAAAAGCTTTAGAGCAGAGCAAATGTTAGCTTAGAAAAGTCATGTGTTAAATCTCAAAAGATGAGTAAGAAATGTTCAAACACACTAGTTTTATCCTCATTATCACAGCAGCACTACCACCACATCATGATGAGCATCTCAGACATTAAAGGGACAGCAACATGCATCAAGCTTCACATACATGATGTTCATTCACCTCTTCAGTGGTCTTCATTTTAAAACACAGTATAACATCACAGCACAGGAGCAGTCCCCTTCACCAGCTGTTCCCTGCGACTGTTAAATAAGAGATCGAATAAATAGGAAATATTTTACCACAGTTATCATTCGCCAAAGCCAGCTGGAAACTCTCAAATCAATTTCACATGGACACAAAACTGCAATCAAACCCTCAGTTCAATGCTTTCACATTAATTCTGTCACCACTAGAGGGCATCACAGGTTTATTCTGCATCCTAAAGGGACATTTTTTGCTCAACCATCAGAGATTTGGAAGTTGACTTCATGTCACACTGTAAAACAGACATCAACTATGGTGCAAGGTTATCCCTAGGCCAAGGTAACACTTTAAAAATGATCCATGATAATGCAAATGTCCAATGTTCTCTTTAGAAATAACTACAGTGGCAACCACAGCTAATAATTTATCACAGACTGAATTAAAAATGAGCTGTAAGTCACCAGTCATTGAGCTAATATCTGCCTGTGACATACTTTGGGATTAAATGAACCATCACTTCAGCTTTTAAAGCAATTAAATATTAATAAGCATCATTATAACTTACAGGCTTTTATAATGAATCTCCACAGAAGATAAAACATTAAAATCAAAATAATGGACTCATAAAATAATGATATGCAGCATTTTAGTCTGGTATTTAGTGTGTAAACATCTGATTGAAGCTTTCATTTTTGTGTGACTCCCTTGTGGATTTGCTGGAATTTCCTAAACCTAAACTGACCTTACTGGCAACATAAATTGAATTTTTGCTCCTTATAGCCTGGAGTGTTTTCATGTCAGACAGACAAGTGTGTTTACAGTACTTGCAAACTAATGTTCTCTCAACATGACTTATTAATTTCTGTTCTGTTTTTGACTGGACGCTGATCATCTTTTTGTCCATATTTAAAACTTTTCATACTTTGTTGAGTTTGTTACAATTACTAACTCAGATAACTCGGATTAGCCTAGCAGAATGTATCATAAATGCCTAAAATATTAGATACGCAAACATTAGCTATGACGTAAGAGCTATAATCATAGCTGACTAACAGCTGCATGTTAACTTTGGCTAATTAGCGAGCGAGCAAGGTCCGAAACAAACTAGTTACTTAGCAATTAGCAACAAAGCTACCACCTATTTTTTTTTTATAAGTAAATCGAAAAATTGATCTATTGTCAGAAAGTATTTTGCAAACAAAGAAAAGTGGCAACAAACACAAACTTGCACAGCTAACGCACCCAATTCAAAAACTTTTGATGCAATTCGCAACTTTTTAGAGCTAGTAAGCTAGCTAGCTGAAGTGGCTAGGTGTTCAGTGTGTACCATTATTAGTACACAAGGAGCAATCTGTAAAGCAGCTATAGAGAATGTGAACGTGACATTGCTGTGCATTTTGGGGTGTCAGCGCCATCTTTGAAGGAACGTGAACGTAAACAAAAGAGATCATGCGATCGGCTGTTACAGCTTTTAACACAGTAATGCTGCCCGACCATGGCTGCTTTAAAGTTTCTTCACTGAGATACTTCAGAGAAAGTGAAGCAAAGTACCGCAGACCACCTGAATATGTAACTAGTGCGTGAATACACACTCAATGCTCCATGAAACATCACAATTACAATTCAGATAGGTCATTAAGATCTCCAAAAATCAAGTTGTACTCTGATTATGAATCAGTTGAAATTGTAAGTGAAACTGCAGATGTCAGTGAATTGTGTGAAGGTAAGTATGTAACTGTAACTATTATGTGTGTAAGCGCTGTGTTTATGAAGAACGTCTCTTTCATGCCTCATTTTCGTCCGTTTCACATTACAATTTAACACTTTAACAATGCTCTTTGGTGGATTATTTGTTTGCCGAATTACAGTAGAAGCTCAGACAGATTAAAAAAAAAATGGTTCTTCTAATTTTATCAGCATTTTTGATCGGTAGGTACGACTGCATTTTTAGTTGCCTTTATTTTTTGAATAGAGTTCTGCTTCATGACCCACTTTAATCGTGTTTAGTTGTTCTGCATTTCAGAAACAGCAGTAAATATGATATAATTGAATTTAATAATATAATTTGGATACGTCCTGTGAGTCGGATTAAAAACCCCGTAGTTTGAATTTGATCACATTGTGTAGTGGGCAGTGGAATAACTGACTGTTGACTGAGATGAAGATTGAGATTAAATAAATCCTGGAACATAGCCTGGTCTGAAGTAGGCTAGCTCCTCAGAATAAATCTCCATGGTAACTTATACCATAACATATACCTCTCTCCTCTATCCTGCTTTTGTGCAACCGGCTCACAGATAAATTGAGCCAGAATAAGCAAGATAGCCCAGCTTAATCCCTTATCCTAGTTTTGTGCAACTGGCCTGCGAGGGATTGTTTATGTACACAAACCTTCCAAGATGGCGCCCACGATCCCACAATGCCTAGCGGTATGACGTACCCTCACATTCTCTATAAACTGCTGTCATTAAAAAAATAGAGGAGCATGCTCAGAAAATGCTGATATTGGCTGGGTTGCGGTTATGGTTATGTTCTTATCATTCACATCTTTTTGTGAGGTATTTTTCCGAGTTATTAAAGATTTAGAGAACCACGGTAACCTAAATAACCCCGGTGTTGTATTTACTCAAGGTTAAATAGGATTAGTCAGGGGTTATAACAGGAATCAATAGATTTTCCCACATGAGAGTGAGGCAACAATGACTATGCATGTAAACACACTATTTCAAATGGTTCAATGGTCAAAATGTGTGTCACTAGAAAAACAGGTCATGAGGCCCAATTCTTAACCTGTCATTTGAAGGGTTAATGTTTGACATTGTCTGCTGATTAACTTTTGTTTCCTTCCATCAAACATCTTTCCATAAGTGATTAACTGAACAAATCAAATACAAAGACATGCGTTTTCCTACAGTTCAGTTGAGGTGATCGTACAGGCATCCCGATCGTGTAATTAAGTTATTATAATTATATAACAGACACTGTCAAGCATGTTAGACACTTTGACTTGTCAGCATGTGGCAAGTTAGTTCTACATTTAAAGTTGGTCGAGTTTGCTGTCTGAAAATTAAAAAAAAAAAGAAATGTACTAAAAGATGCTCTAATGTACAAATTTATGGCTATGAGCATCAACAGTACATCAGACACAACTGAGACATTTATGGGAATGTTTTAGGGATATTTTACACATACTGGTTTTCTATATCGCAAAATGCCTTAATCCAAATTCAAAATATCACTCTCAAATTCATTATATCCAATTCTTGGATGGAAATCCAGTTATTGACTGAACTGTGAAAACTCAACAGCAGTACTAAGTACGCTGTAGGCTGTCAGTGCTCCAGCGACACACTCTTACTATGGCACATTTGTTTTCCTCACAAGTGAAACCATCAGTGACCTTGTTTTTTTCTGAGTCAGACTGGTGTCCCTGTCTGCAGCAACATCAGAAGTACCGAGAAATCAAAAGGTCAGTGGGCAAGACCAAAAAAAGTCTTGCTGAGTTCACAGGACAGACTCAATGGCTTCCGGCATGGCCGCCGAGGGTTTGGTTTGGTGTGTGACGAGCGGCGAGGTCTCCTCCTCTGCCTGGACATTGGCCACCGCCTCCACCCGGACCTCCGCCAGCTCCTCTTCCTGCTGCTGCTTCATCATCTCCTTCTGGTTGATGTGGTGGAGGATCCCAGCACCCAGAGCGTCACCCTCCACGTTCACTACTGTGGTGGTACGATCCCTGTTTACAAAGAGCACATTGGAGAGAGATCAGTCTACTTTTTGCACACATTTCAATTTATTTAGTGCTTAATTTAAGAGGTCTTTCACCTGCTATAATAATTTAAATTAAACAACAGATCATCTTTCTTTGTTCTTGGCTCCTTCTATTCATGCCCCTATTATTTCAACTCCATCTGTTTTTCAGTAACTATTGTTTTAAGTTATTAAATGTACAGTATTTCCTCTATATAAAACAAATAGAAAGCATTGAGAGGAGCACTACATTGTCGTTATCAGCCCCTAACAGCGAATACATGGAATCGCCACAACAACTCTGCAAAAGGCCAAGTGTCTTATCATCATAGCTCACATGTTTTCGTTCCGCAATATCAAGAGTGAAAATAATCCCTGTAGTGACTTTTGATAGCCAGACTTTTGCGACACTTGAAGCCTGTCATGTGTTTTTCCAATGTCTTCATGTTTAACCTGCATGTGTTCACTTTGTGTTGCTGTGGTTATTTTTTCAAACTGGCTCCCTTCCCTTTCCTCGCAGAGTTCACATGGCTTTACTCACACGATCCAGTCCACAGCCAGCATGAGGGACAGGTCCTTGGTCGGCAGGCCGATGGCTTCCAGGATAATGGCGATGGTGATGATGCCGCCAGCTGGGATGCCTGCTGCACCGACACTTGAGGCTGTGGCTGTCACCCTAGAAATAATGATAGAATAATCACATGAATTATATAGTACTATAACTCACACCACTGTAACAGAAGGAGCAAATCTATGAATGGATCTTGGTGCGTGTTTTCCATCGAGCAAAAACTTGATGTGAAACTATAATCTCCTGAACTCACAGGATGGTGAAGATCTGTCCAGCGTTCAGCTCGACATTGTTGAGCTGAGCGATGAAGACGGCGGCGATGCACTGGAATATGGCCGCCCCGTCCATATTGACGGTGGCCCCGATGGGGAGGATGAAGCGGCTGATTCGTTTGTCCACGCCGTTGTTCTCCTCGACGCATTTTATCATAGAGGGAAGAGTTGCTGAACTAGGGATAAGAGGAGAAGAATGGAGCATATTATCACTATTCAGGTGACCATTAATATTTAAAATTAATGAAGAGACTGATGAGAATATGTAAGAAGAAAGTTTGGCCCTTTGGTTTTGCTACTTGAAAAATATAGGGACACTCCATTGAGAAAGATACTGTATATAAAGCCTGTTTGGCTGTCTCTATATTATATTATCTTACACTAAAGCTGAACTATTAACTTTAACTTCATTGTGCAGAGTCTTAAAATCTTTAAGTTATATGGAATTTTATATTTAAAGCCCCACCTGCCCCAGAGAAGCTGCATTTTTCAATCAATCAGTGTTGGAAGAAAGATTTTTAGGGCCTATCCCCTGAGGTGTCTTCCAGAACTTTCATAGAAATCTTCCGATTTTCTCTCTGCAAAGCCTCTCTGTAATTCATCAGATAGTGGACCTAGCTAGAGGGTAGGCAAGCCAATTTTTAACATCCTCCTGACAACATTTTTTGTAAGCAGGTTATCATATTTAACTGCACATTTAACACATTTAATTCACTTCTATCAGTGAAATGTCTAATTCTCATTTCACTATAGTTCATCGGGGACCCTGTGATGTGACAGTATACCTGGAGCAGGTGGCGAAGGCAGTGGTGAAGGGTGTGATGAGGCCCGACAGGAAACTGAAGGGGTTCTTGCGTGTGAAGCCTAAATAAATGAGGGGCAGGATGATGCCTCCGTGGATAATGTGGCCCAGGATTGAAGCAAAGATGTATTTTCCCAGACTGGTGACCAGAAGAACCACATCTTCCATCTCCACAATCTTACTGCCCACCAGGAACATGATGCCAAAAGGGATATACCTGAAAGACACAAGAGGCAAGAATTTATCAGGAAAGGAGTATTACACTGAGTAAAGTCACAAAACACCTTCCAAATATGCCGCTACTGAAACCACTGTAAAATCCAAAATGCATCCAGCTCCACTCACCACATGATCCAGGACACCAGCACCATGGTGGCCTCATTGAAAGCATTGAAGAAACGAATGAGTTCTTCCCCCTCATCTCCCAGTTTCCTCAGCGCCACACCAAACACCATGGCGAACAGCACCAGACCCAGGATGTTCATGCCATCTGTTTCTGTCCCAACAGGCACCTAAAACACATAGCAGAGTCAGACTACAGGAGACTGACCACAGCGAAGAGGTGGAGACCCCTCAGGTTGTGTCAAGTAAAAATGGAAAAATGGAAAACACATAAAACAGCCTTGCAGACTGTTCAACAGCTGAATTTGGTTTGCTAAGACAATGTCTTAAAACACATTCAACATACAATTAAACATATCTGCACTTAGCCTGGCCGTAGCCCTCCATAATCTTCCGCTCAATTTCATTGCGGATTACGTTTGGGTTTGATCCCCTTGGACTCGATTTCTCGGGATGATTTCCATCCTGGCTAATCAGCGAATGATGGGGGACAGGGGAGGCGGGTGTTAACAATGACATTGAATGCATTTTTGTTGCGGTCTTGCAGTTTGGCAATGGCAGCAGAGACGGAAGTGAAGGAAGCCATTCAGTCTGTTTTGGCTAGGCTCCCAAATATTCAGCTATTGAAGTGTGAGAAAGAGGAATGTTTAACCAGTTTTATTGCTGGCAAAGATGTTGTGGCTTCATTAGTGGTGAAGGAGTTGGCTAAACTTAATGCTAGCAGCACATTACATACATCACGACCAAATGTTAGCGATCGGGTAAAATCAGATCCAATTGTTTCAAATTTCAGCAGTTCACGTCTCCCGTCTGAAATCGGTTCTCAATGGAGGAATGCCAGACCCTCGGTACGATAGTACGAGGATTTGGGTTTTGGTTGTTGAACGATGGTACGAGGGTCTGGTCAGACCAGGCTAATCTGTACTGGGAGCAACAACCTTTAAAACCAGCTATTTAGCAGGTAAGCTTACTTTTAGGTTACTTGGACAGTGGTTACTGTCTGACATAAAGGAAGATTTATGTTGCACAATAACATGGTAACAGCTCTATTAGCTCTTGGCTCTAGACCTGATGATGCCGCTACCCAATTCATCAGGGCAGGGGATCACCAAAGTCATTAGTCATCGTCTAGGAACCATGAACGGTCGGTGCAGTCCTGTAGGCACCAGGATTGTCTATAGGCCTCCAAAGTTTCATGACAATCCTTGCATTAGTTGTTCAAACCAAGGTGGTGGAGTAGCACATACTGTAAACTCAGGCCAGGCCTTTCATCATGGAGGTGGAAGATTGTCAGACAAAAGCGCTGATATAGCCCGCGGTAGTTTATACAACACCTGTTGCTACAGAGTGTGTGCGGAGGTGCAAAGGTCTCGGGGGCAGTTGAAAGATTCAGTGAACTGGATGATGGATAACAAATAAGGACAGGGACAAATCCTGGGCTCAGTCCCTTCCCATTGTTCTGAGCTCTCCCACAGCCTCACCAGCTTCATCCCCTGGCAATGAATGATGGTCCAGCATGACCCACGACAGACAAATACCATGGACCAATGCCAAGATCAGATCCCCCAACTGTTCCCTCATACTGGGTCAGTGGGGGGAAAGCCATATCCACTAGGGAGAAGTTGATGGATATTAATTGGATATTCAAAATTTAGCAAATTAAATCATTAAAAAAAAAACCTCTGACCGTCAGTCTGTTGTCTTTTATTGAATTACATTACAGCGTTATTTGGCTAGGCAAGTCATAAAAGGCAAAATGAGTCAGCTCCTCCTCCCAGCTCCATGAGGATCATGGTGCTCGATAAACACCGCATTCACCCTTGTTTTGGAACAAGCTTTGTCCAATTGGTGTTTAGCCTCGCATTAATAGCATTTATTTCCAACGCTGTCCACCATTTCCGTAGTTTCGTCTTAGATGAATACTGTCACCTACTAACTGAATATTCTAGAGGATGAAACAATCAAAACAACAGACACCTTTAGTGGGACAAGTGATGATCGAGAGGGGTTTATAGTGCTCTAGAGTGCTGACTTGTTTTTTTTTTTTTTTTTGCAGCTCATTCCAGTCTTTGGATGCCAGAGTCTGGAATGACGACAGATTAAATGTGTTTTGTGAGACGGACAAATTGTCATCTAGCCAGATAGCGTGGTGATATCACAGGCTGGAAGAGAAACATTCTTGAACCACATGATCTTGGTCTCAATGGTGTTTAATCGGTTTATGATGGAGAACGCCTGTTGGATCCTGAAGTGATAAATAAAGGATCATCCAAGTGGTCCAACAGGTACTACGGCTGCCTTAGTGTGATGATCCAACATTGCGGAAGTCTAAGAGGCCCAATGGCAACCAGCGCTCTGCCAGCCTGTGTTTGTTCCCTGTTTAGACGGACACATTATCTTCCTCACAGACCCAGTCTGGTGGGTTAAGCTGACCTGGCCACCGGTCAACACTTTTGACTGACTGAGCTCACCAAACCACAACAACAGACACAGTTTTGTCAGGCTTCATGCTTATGTTTTAAAGTTGCACCAAGATTTAAATGTTTTACAATGATAAGACATTACATGCCTCTTAAGGCAGCTGTTAATGCATGACCTCAGCTGTACTTTATTCATATGTCACAAAAACAAATAGAATAATCACTATGGTATCAGCAAATAACAACTGTGTGTTCCTACCTTTTGATAAAGCGTTGTCCCGTTGGTGTCGTTCCCTGCAGCAACCATCTTGTAGTCAGTGACATACTGCAACAGAAAGGGAAGGAAAATGTCCAGTCAGGTTTGCTCGATGCAAAACCCATAACTTCCTGTGTTTTCTTAGTAAGCATTTGTCATATTGGTGGACAGGTTAGCTGCTTCCCCCTGTTTCTAGTCTTAAGGAAGTGAATAAATGTATTCCACATAATGTCAAACTATTTTCATTTTAATCAATCAGAGCAACGCTTAAATTAAATTTGAATCTCTGGACCCACTGACTGTCCAGTCGGGCAATTTCTATTTACTTCCTTTTCCGTGTGCTGTTTAATACTTTCCATCTGATTAGCAACTTCAGGTGAATATGGAGTTGAAGACAACTATTATGACTGGATTTTTCAACAAGTCCCCAGTTTACAAGCTAATCATCAACCAATAAAAAGTTAAATCTTTGTAAGACAATCTTTGTCCACTTGAATGTGATTAATGAATAATACAAGGACTAGAAAACAGCAATCAGAATGTTTCCAATGCAAAAATACAAAGTTCTACATATGAATGCAGAATATGTTTATAGAGACTATAATCTTAGAGCTGTGTAGTGGATTTCAGTTTTTTTTCAGTGTTTCAACATGCTATGATGACTGCACCTCCGCTAAGGAGGTTATGTTTTCACCAGGGTTTGTTTATTTATTTATTTGTTGGTTTGCAAAATAACTCAAAAAGTTATGGACGGATTTTGACAATTTTTTCAGGATTGGTCAGAAGTGGTCTAACTTAAACCTGATTAATTTTTGGTGGTGATCGGATCCAATTCAAGGTTATCAAGGTCAAATGAAAGGTCAAACCATAATAATGTATAGTAATGTGGGAGATTTCTGAACGCTCCAGGGTGTACAATTTTTAGCCAATTGTCACCTAATTTGGTAAATAAACTGATATAGGAATCCAGAAGTCACCAAGGTCAAATATGTGTTTTTAACCATAACTTTATGTAGGAAGGAGCTAGAGCAATGCTGCTGGTCTCAAAATGTGACCAAATATGAAATAGAGAGAAAATAAATAAAAAGCACATGATATTAATATGAAGACAATGTTAAATTTGGGTTCAAGGTGTGTCAAAATCAACACATTCACTGTTAGACGTTGTGGGCTTGCAGGAGTATACGCTGTCTCAGAATGCTGCCTTGGTGGAGGTCTGTGCTCTCTGAGTGCTTTTCGAGTTTGTCTTTTTGATGATTTTTTTGACAAACTGTCACTGGGTGAAAATGGAGGGGAAAAAATTAAACTACTGGGGAACAAAATCTGTTCATTGGTCTCATAAGAAACTCAGCATTGCCAGTTTGACTTGTCTATTGATGCTCAGACAGTCTTTCAGCCGTAAAAGAGACAACCAGCACTGCAACAATGGCCCCTCTCCCTCTGTGTTTCTTTAAAAAGCCTTCAAGGATAAAGGTTCCCGTCATCCTGACAGATCTACGGACTTTAAATGAAGCAACGTGTTCTTGAAACATACTCGGACAGTCAGAGATTGACAGTAAGTAGTTTTAAAACTGAGAAGACAGCCATCACCATAATCTAAATCTTTCACTTCATTTGTTCAAAGCATCTAGCTGCTTGTCATGTCGTGTAAATCTCCCCCTCCTCTGCTTTCTTGGTTTAATCCACAGTTGGGCCCACTCCACAGTAGTAGGCCGGCTGGTGGGGGGTGAACATCGAACTCTGTGACCGGGCTGCACTTTGAAACTCCATTTCCGAAATCACTAATGTGTTTGTGAGTTTATAATTCACTGGCCTGGTTTTTAGACACGTTGAAGTCAATCTGGATCTGTGAGTGCCTGTGTGCTTTTCATGTGTGCACTGGCAACATCCCCAAATATTGAACTTTCCCGGTTCTTATTTAGTCTTAACAGACACGATCGTAATTCCAGGAAGTGGAGCGGGTTGCGTTCAAGAGCAGCGAGGCGAGGTGCGTTGCTAGGCTGGCTGGAATGGAATGGTTTCACCATGGTAACAGCGTTGGTGAGCCTCTATTCTGAGCGACTCTTCATTGAGAGGCATTATGATGCCCTCAGTGCTGCAGCTGGGATTTACCACCACTGCAAACAGCCGCGGGGTGGCAAGACGCAGGTGGTAAAGGAGAAATCTGACTGAAAGTGGTGATGAAAAAAAAGGACAATGAGGTGTGGTGAAGAAACGTTGGCACTCACAGAGCGGAAAGCAGCAGCCACCAAATTCGCTGGGAATAAGTTCCTGAGAAAGAAAGAGAAAAACAAGTTAGAGCGACAAACCACGCTGATGATAGTCAAACATGTTGGTTGAACAATTGTAAGAGGATTGGTTTGTCATCACACAGTTATCCAGGATCCACATCCAGCAAGTCCACCGTTCCCTGAAGTCCCTGACAGAGCAGTTTTTCTGCTCCTGATCTACTGTCTGGTTCAGGTTTTATTACAATAAATCACAATACAATAACTTTACTTCACAATACGCACTTATTTTTCTGCTTTTCTTCTGATAAAAAAAACAAAGATCACCCTTTGATGTGAAGTCAGTCAGCAGATTACAGACTTACTGTGAACTGTATATTCTTAAATTTAAAAAAAATGCAATGAGTCATGATATGAGTTATTATTTCTCATCATTCACGAAATCCAATCAACAAAAAACTGCAAAAACTTAAAACACAAAAATATTTAGATTCAAGATTTAACATGTTTCTTGTCATGTGAACAGTAAGGAAAAAAATGTTTCCCTTTACAAAGAAATACTTCCTATACTGTCCACAATGAACGCTGAACAACAAATAAAATAAAAAGAGAAAAAAAACATAAAGAAATCAGCTTAATGGCAAATAAAGCAATGTGGGTAAGGCAGCATGTGAAAAATACAATATATACAATATGATATACACACAAAATGTATGCCACTGTTATTTTCTCCTATCACTGAGGAGTGGTGGAAAATGCTTGTCATATCTGACAAGGTAACGCCCTCCACAAAGAGCCTGAAGGTTAACATGGGAAACTGTGCAGCTGTTAACTTCTATGTATAAATTCCTCCTAACAAGTTTCAGTAAACCTTATGCTTCATTTGCAGTCATTTTTTCCAGCCTCCATCTAATCCTCCAAGCAGAGCTTTTTGAGTGAGGCAGTCCTGCATCACGTCCTGTACGCCACAGATTATTGACCTTACACCCGGCATCACGTATGACCCTTGGAAAAGTAATAAAACCCTTATTTTTTTACACTTCTACAGTCTTTTATTTGAAGGAAAATATGTTCGAAAGGTATTAGTCATGTAAAAAAACATTACAGATTTGTTGTTTTCCGAAGACCGGATTTGACGCCTTGACGATCATGTTAAGACATGAAAACATTGTACAAAGTTACATGAGTGGAAAATCAATCTGGCTCATACTGTACTACTAAGACAGTTAACCATTCATTGTGCATTGATGCATTATCTCTTTCTCATGGCCGCTGCTATTTACTAATTTCTCACACTACACGGTAACTTTTACCCTTGTATTTTAAACCTGTCTTATTCTATTTTACCTTGTTTTTATTGAATGAAGCAACTGATAGGATCACTGATGGAGAGTGAGGATCCCACAGTTTGCTGTTTTATCAGTTATCAGTTATAACTTATACTTCTTTTTTATTATTTTGTATGAAAAGAATGCAAAAGTGGCCACTTTCAAGAGTAAATCACAATTTTTTAATATGTTTTTTTCTGTTTCTTTTCTTTCCTGGCTTATCTCCAGGGGTATGTCATACTTTGATGTGGGTGTTGTATATCACTGTGACAGCCTGAGGCATTTTACCTCATCTTCACACAGGGCTGTAGGGTTAAGTTCGAATAAGGATCAGATGAAGTCACTAGCTTCAGAATTGGGGTTGTGGAGGTTCATTATCAACAAGACAAAGTGCTGCAAACAGCACAGGTGTTATATTTGCCTGCCTGAGTGTTTGGTTTTATCCCATCTGCAGAGGCTGAGCGGCAAAAGAGCTGTTACACGAGAAGCTCAAATTTACTGCACATAAAAATATAAGCATTTTAAAAATATGTCTAATATGTTGTATTTAAAAAGGAAAAATGGCCCCCGGTTCGAGCAGCACAGACATCATAAATGAACCGGTTCCCTTCACTAAAGAATGCCTGAAATCCTTCCTGTCAGGCCAGTATTAGAACTGGTTTAGCTCATCTGAACTGCATGAACAATAGATAGCTAATTGGTGGTGGTGGTAAAAGTGGTTATTTTAACTCAGGAGATGGAATTATATATGCAATAGAAATGCTCACATGCTCGAGGAAAAGTCAGCGGATCACTGGAGATACATCAGATTGAGATATTTCAGTTTGGACCCCCATTTTTGACACAAACAGGACCTCATATAAAAGCAGGACTTGGTGTACATTTCTTTAAAAAAATCTTTGGGACTTTCAAACATCTAATCCATTATGAAAACATTTTCCTTGACAGCCTGTCTGTGTCGACACCAAGCTGAGTGTATTTTCACTCCTGTAAAATAACCATAAAGGGGTTACTGGAAGCCTGCTGGACTTTTCCATGCATTAATGTGTTTGTTGTAACGTTATCCTCTGTGGCCACACTGTACTGTGCAAGGAAACACAGCCTCACATCTATTCCCATGGCCAGACCACAGCTAAGCAGTTCAGTCCATAACCCCGTGACCCCTGTCAGCCTCAGTGACAGCCGACAACGCTGCTTCAACACTGATCACTTTCTTTTTTCATAACGCTGCTTGTAAATGTCATCATTTAGGTATATTCTTGCACCCACATGAGGTTTGACTCTTCATCTTTCCATGAAGGTGGTCAGGTTTCCTGCTGTCACATGAGCGAGGCGAGGATCTGGATTAACCCTGGGAAACCAGAGCTGAGCGCTGGCACTGTTTTTCCCACAGAGCCTCCCCAGAGCCCCACCGGCTCCTCTCTGTGGACTCCTATTCAAAGCTCTTACATAACCACTTGATTTTCCTAATTAATTGAAGCCAAACATCATTCATGATCCTTTTAATTCAGGGCAGCAGATGTGGGGTTTTCTAAGCTAATGTGTTTCTGACTTTCTGGTGACTCTTTCCATTGTGACCCACGTTTCAAAGTTAATATTCATTCTCCACACAGACATACAACTAAATGGATTTTAAATACAGTGCTTAACAAATTAATTAGAGCACCTCCGAGCGTAACATTTTTGCCACAGCTGCCCCAAATTAAAAAATAAACAGTAATATATATAAGTTTTTAAAGTTTCTGTGATGGTTTACGTGCAAGCTCTTTAATCAAAATATCTTTATGCTAAAATATATTGTTATTGCTGTTAGCCATGAACTTTCATGTTTTCAGTTTTACAAAAGCAGAAAAAAATATCAAAGAACATTATTATTTTTTGCTTGAGATGCTAAATTCCAGGTATTTATTGTCATTCCTGAACAGTGGTTTTATTTCATTCTTGATTAATTTCTGACTTCTCACAGAATTCCAGTGTTTTGGCTCAAATTTGGATCTAAAAAGGTGATTTCAGTTTAAATTCCTCACTCCTGTTCAAAATGGTGAAGAGTAGTGAACTCAGTGAGAAAGAAAGAGTCTGAATTAAAGCTCTGAAATGATGCTGGAGGCTCTTTGACACAAACAGGACAGGTGGTCTAATAACTTTGTTAAGGACTGTATTAAGGACAGCCAGCAAAGTTATTATAAAGTTTAGATTTATTTCAAAACTCTCTCCAGATGGTTGTGGTTCCTAAAGTCGGGTGGTGAGTCTCACAAGAGTTTCTACAAGACTTTGAGGTTTAATATTTTCTAGATCTCCTCCATCACTGACTTCCTGCTTCATGATTACATCAGTTAAAAAACAAGTAGGAACTGTCAAAAAACAGCCCAGCCTCATAAATCTAAGGATGAAAATATTCCTGCAAATCAAGAGTCAAGAGGTTTTTTTTATGAGAAACATTTCAAGCTGTTGACTGTAATTTATTTAGCAGCGTGGATCATTTCAGTGGAGAGTTTGTGAGCTTGAAGATATTAAATAGCTGTGGGGATTGTTTCAGGGAATAAACCTGTGAAAACAGAGACCCTCCAGGACTTTGGAAAGATTTTTTTTAGTTAAGTTACATTCTGTTTGTCTTTGTAATGAGAGTGTTTGGACAGAGAAATCCTACAACCCTCACAGGGGAAAGGAGGCTGATATAATATTTAGACTCTGAGTCCAGACTGATTCAACCCAAGGCTCTGCAAGGTTTAACTATTTCAAATCCCAACTGGAATAATCCCTAGATAATTTCTGTGGATTAAAAATGATCCAATTAAAAAACAAAAAATGTCTGTTTCTGTCCAAAATCATTTGCATAAAATCAGCATGTCCACCTGCTTTTGTGCTGACAGCAGCTAACAGGGTTGTCCTTCCTCCTCCTCCTCCTCCACAGTCCTGAAAATAAACTCTCCCCTCTTCCAGCAGCTGTCATCTTTCCCTCACACTGTGGGAATTATTAGGACTCTTCTTGGACAGTCGTTCTGGACATGAAAATGTCATTCACTATCTGCATCTGAAAGCAAAATTCCTCTCAGAGTTTGATTTGCATTACTTTAAGGAAGTTTGAGAACTTCTGCTCTATTTTACTTGGGAGTAAAAGCAACAACATGACACCTCAAAATGTCTGAGTTACTTAAATGTCTTCCAATTTTTTCATATCAAATTTAAGCAGAATTGAACTTGTGGAAGCTGGAGAGGAGCCTGTGATGACAATCTGATCACTAATCTATCATTCAGCATCAATGCAGAGCAGTTCACACTCAGGTTAACTTTTTTAAAAAAGAAGAAGTTTGAAATCCACATCAACTCTCTACACAGTGACTCAGCCTGTCAACAGGTCTAAACTGACCTCTTCTGACTGAGCAAACAGATAAACTGCAGGCTACACTGACCTGTCAAGTCTCAAAGAGCCAGCAGGCTGTTTAAATTAAAGCCTACACTAGACAGCGTGTCGATCTGCTCATGTTCTACTTAAGTTAGTTAAGATGTTAAGATGCGGTGCTGCTTCAGTACCTGGCCAGGTCCAGAAAGGAGTCAGTGGTCTCCTTGTTGCTGGTGATGCTCTCCAGTCCCAGACTCAGGGATCCTGCGCCCACGCCGGGTTTGATGATGAAGGCCAAGGCCACCCCGATCCCCGAGGCGATCAGTGTGGTCACCAGAAAGTAGGCGACCGCGATGCCCCCCAGTTTACCCAGGGAGCGAGTGTCCAGGCTGGCGGCGCCGGAGACCAGGCTGCAGACCACCAGGGGCAGGATGATCATCTTCAGCATCCGGAGGAGCATCTCTCCGGGGAAGGCGAAGTAGGTCATCTGCGCCTTGGTCAGGTTCATGTTGCGGACCACCATGCCGAGCCCGACGCCCACCAGCACTCCGGACACCGTCATGATCACCAGCAGGTTCTTTCTCAGAAACTCCACCAGCTTCTCACTAAAGCTCTGCGCGCTTTTCTCCACCATGCGGTCTGTGGATGCCGAGCCGGGCATGGCGTGTCCGTTGATTTCACTCTTTTTCTCCATGTTTTTTTTCCTCTTCAAACCAGCAGCAGCAGCAGCGTGGGACGCTCAGTCCGGAGAGTGTAATCAGCGTGGCGTTTCGTTGCGCGCACACACACGCGTTTGGCGCACGTAGTCTGACGCGTGAAAACTGGTCCTCCTGTGTGGAGGCTGGTCCTGTGTGAAGAGGTTGGTCCTGTGTGGAGGCTGGTCCTGGTCCTGTGTGAAGGCTGGTCCTGTCTGCAGAGGCTGATCCTGGTCCTGTATGGAGAGGCTGGTCCGGTGTGGTCCTGTGTGGTGAGGGTGGTCCAGTGTGGTCCGGTGTGGAGGCTGCGCACAGAGCCGAAGAAGAGCCAATGGAGAAGGAGCGACGACACAAAAACCAGCGGAACATGCGCACAAAAGCCAGTCCTGCACACTGAGAGCAAATGATGCAAGAGCAGAGGAGATTGCCAGGGTCTCTGCCAATGTGGCACACGTTCCTGCACTGAATAAATGTAATGATTAAACTGCAAACTTCCTCTTCAGTTTCTCTGTCCTCTGTATACAGATTTTCTTCATAATCTCAAATGTTTCAAACTGACAATTATCTCCCACCCTGTCATCTCTATGTCTGTTTGAGAAACCCCATTTATCGAAATATTTTGCAGCTATTTACAGTTATTAACACATTTATCAGACCACCACCCAGTGTAAGGTGTTTACCACAACTGCCAGGTGGTCTGTATATTTTCACATGATTGTTCATAACAGATCAGTTATATTCACAAACCTGTCAGCTGCAGTTATTTCAGTGCTGGTCTTTGTAGCAGCTCTGATAATGAAAAGATACAAGGAAAGAAATTATTATAATGAGCTGGTTTCTGCAAAATTTGTTAAAAAAAACACAGAGAACATGCTGGGATCACTCTGTCATCTAGTTTGGTTTGTATTTCCAGGTAGGCCTTCTTTAACAACAAGTTGAAATTTGGATGTGAAGGCTGTCAGCACCAAGGCCAGCGCCTCCTAGAGGGCGCTGCTGCTGCTACTGTTACTGCTAATACTACTACTACTGCTAATACTACTACTGCTACTACTAATACTACTACTGCTAATACTACTACTGATAATACTGCTGCGCTGGTACTGCTGACAACACCACCACCACCGCTAACAGTGGTAGACAGCTTGCTGCTGGTCAACCAGCGCTGCCAACTGTGCTGCTGCTACGATTAGTGCTGCTGCGGTTGATACACCACCACCACTGATAGTGCTGCTGACTTCACCGATAACACCACTGCTGGATTGGTGCTGCTACCAGCTGATGGGCTGCACTTTATACCACTGGATCAGTAGCTGCTGCCAATGATTTCACTGATAATCCCATAGCAGCGCTAATACCAGCCACTGACACACTTTGCCACCACTGCTAATGACGTTACTACTACTTAGCAGGCTGTCACTAACGCACTGATAATACATACCAGCTGCTGACTAGCTAATACTACTAATACAGTGCACTACTGCTGGATAAATACTTACTTGGGCCGCACCATTACTTACTGCTGATAATCCTGCTTGGCTGGTGCTGCTCAACACCACCAGCGGATTGATAACACTCATAACGCTTACACCAGCAACCAGCTGCACTGATAACAGTCCTTAACCTCAGCACCGCTAACACCACCACCGGTCTTAACATCGACACCACCACCGCTACCACCACTAGCCACCGATAACACCCACCACCGCCTTAACGGACCACCACCACTGATAACACCACCAGCGGCAGCCAGCTGGTGCTTAAGCTTAACACGGCGATTAACAACAGCAGCGGTTGATAACAGCGGCTGATTAACACTCACCACTGATAACACCACCTGGGTTAACAATAGCCACCACCACCCATAACACCACCACCGCCAGCTCAGTGCTGCACCACTGATTAATCTGCTTTGCGGCTGATTGCCACCGCCACACTACCACCGCCAGTGCTGCACCATTGCTGCAGCGCCACACCACTAATAACGCTGATTAGTCCTGCTGCTGGCTGGTGCTGCAACGACGCACTGGTGCTGCCTGGCACCACTACCACTGCTGCTGATTACCATTGCTTATACCACTGATAATGCTGCTGCTGCTGATTAACACCACCACTGGTGCTGCTGCCACCACTGCCAACACTCATCACCACTGCTTAATACCTACCACTACCAGTGATAATACCAAGTTGCTGCTGCTGATAACACTAACTCACTGCTTTGATTAAGTGCTTGGCTAAGCAGCAGCAATTGATAACACTGTACCACCACCGGTCTAACACCACCACCGATAACACCACCACTGCTTACCGATTAATACCCACACCGATTAACACCGCCACCACCGCTTAACGATTGGTGCTGCTTACCGCCAACGTTGACCACACCACCACCGCCACGGCTGGTGCTTTAACGGTGTTGCGCTTAGCACCACGGATTAGTGCTGTTGGCACCATTGGTCACCGCCACTAGCACCACCGCTGTTAACGCTTAGCGACCACCACCAACACCAGCGGCAACCGCTGAACTGGTGGCTTGGCAACGGTTTACCACCACCGCTGGTGCTCACCACCAGCGGCACCACGCTGGATGGCTGCAAAGCAGCGCGACCACCGCCGCCAACCGCCGTTGGCGCACCGGCTGCTGGTGCTTCTTAGCAGCGCTGCTGGTGCACCAGCCACCACCACTGGTTTGCGCACCGCTGTGGGTTGCCACCGCTGGTGCTCGCTGCCAGCGGCTAGCGGCGGTCTTAACCCAAGGCTTAACAGCTGCACAATACCACTGCGGCGACGCGGCTGGTGCTGCTACTGGCAACCAGCTACTGCTAGCTAGCTGACCACTGCCCTGTTTAGCGGCTGATAGCCACTGGCTGTGCTGCTGCACTGCCATGCTGGGCTACCACTGTCAAGTATTTGCCAGCGGCTGCTGCTGCCACCTTGTCTACCACCGCCGCCACCGCCAACGACAGCCTTGGCGGTCAATCAGCAACAACACCGCCAACGACATCCGCTGCGTTTCTTGGCACGCCACCGCAGCTGATGCTAACTAGCGGGCCAACAACGCCGCCACCGCCACACTTGCCACTGGCTGTTGCGGCAGCACCGCCTGGTGATTAACTGGCTGCTGCAGCGGCCAGCTGCGGCCAACGTGAACTGGCTACCGACTGGGCCGCCAACCGCAGCCACCGCCACAACGCGGCACCGCCAGCATTGCTGATGATGTAACGCACCAGCGGCAGCAGCTGTTGGTCAGACAACCTTGCTGTAGTAGCACCACCACCACTGCGCGTGCCGCCGCTACTACTCTCTGGTTGGCCTGACTGGCACGCACTTACGCACTGATACCACTACAGCTGCACCGCTGCACACACTGCTACCACTGCTGCTGCTGATTACTGACTGCTACTCAGCTGAGTGAGTGCTCAACTGCTCTTAGCAGCAGCTGTTTATGCTTAACAAACTGGGCTGCTACTGCTGCACCTGGTGCTGTGGCCTCTAACTTAGCATCTGACCCTAGACCTGGGATGGCGCCATTAAGAGACTAGTGTACTACTAGTGCATGAGAGTAAAGATGTTTATGTACTACAAAACACAAATTGTTTTGTTCCACTGATTTCTAACAATATGTGATTGAACTATATATATATATATATATATATATATATATATATATATATATATATATATAAATAAATTACTACATACATTATCATTCATGGTATAAGAATAATGATACCACTAATAATAATATAATTCATACGTACTGAGTGTTTTTATTGTGAAATATGAATAATTTGAATAGATATTAACTGTTAATATGATTGAACAAAATACATTATTAGTATTAGTATAATAATCATACTACTACTACCAGCAACAATAATGATAAAAATAATAATAAAAATAATGATAATAGTAACAATACGATAAAAAAGTAAAAGATGAATAGAAGAGTCAGGATATTTAAGTCCACTGATTCTACACATAAAAGTCATCTAGTCAGCGTTGGTCGGGGACAAAACTACAAAAATAAAAACAAAAAAAGATCTGGAGTTTGAAAGAAGTGAGATTATTGAGATTATCAAACTCTGTAGCTCCTCGTCTCTATTGGAAGCTAGCAGCTCAAGGCTACATTAGCTGCTATATTAGCTGCTATATTAGCCTCTACATTAGCTGCTATATTAGCCTCTACATTAGCCTCTACATTAGCTGCTATATTAGCCTCTACATTAGCTGCTATATTAGCCTCTACATTAGCTGCTATATTAGCCTCTACATTAGCTGCTCAGTCTGTATTAATGTGGCCTGGGAACTGGAAGGTCGCTGGTTCAAGTCCAGGTCAGCCCAAGTCTGGAGAGTGGACTGGTAGCTGGAGAGGTGCCAATTCCTCTTCCTGGGCACTGCAGAGATGCCTTTGAGCAAGGCATCGAACCCCCACCTGCTCGGGGGGCCTGGATCTTCTTCTTACATTAGCTGCTACATTAGCCTCTATATTAGCTGCTACATTAGCTGCTATATTAGCATAATACAGGATAATCTGTTGCATTGTGGGTAATGTAGGCTCATATTTCGATATTTCTGACAATATTATAATAGTGAATGACACCGTTCTATTGTCTCTGTTTCACACCAGATTCAAAGTTTTTGCATCCTTTATTTACTCTGAGTTGTCACTGTATCACACTGTGTGTGTGTGTGTGTGTGTGTGTGTGTTCTTATACCTGCACCACGTTATACTTCATGCACCAGGTCAAATTCCTTGTATGAACAAACTTATATGGCGATAAACATGTTTCTAATTCAGATCTCATTAATGAACTGACTGCAATATTTATTGAGTATAATAAGTCAAGATTTTTGACTGATCTTTAAATGCCTTTAGTTGTTTTTTTTGGGGGGGGGCGTGTCGTATCTTTCACACACATTTTTATTTTAATGCAATTATAAAATCATGTCTTTTTTTGTAAGATACTGAAATATTAAGTTTTGGGAGGAACTTAATCACGCAGCAGCCATGTTAAACAACATGTGTTAACACAATAAGATGAGAAGCAGTCGTCTGTTGCTGCCTGTGTTGTCCTCAGTGACCTCCGCTCTGCTGTTTCTAAGTTGAGCTAAACTTTCCCTCCACCAACAGAGACAGATTGTCCCCCTTCCCCTCACAGCTGTGTGGCCTGAATGCTGGAAATAACCACCAGCCCGCGGATCAGGAGTCACGGCTGTTTAACAGTGGCCAGTGTCAGCTCTGCGCCACTCTAAACTATAAAAACAGAGAAAGGCACAAACAGAGCAGAGACACAGGCTGAGCTTTATAATGGAGACCAGAGGGACGTAAAGCTGGCACCAACACTTCATTAAAAATCAAATGTGATCCATGTGGTATAAATGAAAAATACACCCCTTTCTAAATGTACTGCAAAAATACCATTTCTTAGGAGTCACTTATCTTTCTTAAAACAATCTTAAGGCCTTGAATGATTTCATTTAATGTCCCCATTGAAATCACTTTGTTCTGAGACATGTCAGAGATAGACATCTCATCGTTAGCTTCATAGCATAAGTGCCTGAGTCATATTTTGGCCAAATTGTGATATCTGCCTAACTCTTCTCTCCTCACACCAACTGACTCATCATGCCTCATCAGAATTCTTGTTAAGTAAGGTTAGGGTTAAACCTAACTCCAACCCTAACCCTATCAATCAACAGTGTGAATATGAGTTCACACAGCATCTGAGTGGGACTGCTACTACTGCTGCTACTGCAGCTACTGCTAATAATACTGCTACTACTGCTGCTACTGCTAATACTACTGATTAGCAGTAGTATTAGCAGTAGTAACAACTTGATTGTGTTTAGGAAAAAAGTAAGTGAAAAAATGCCTAAGTTGTTGCATATTCTCTGCAAATTTAGTAGCTATGCAATTGTCTTCTTTTTTTACAAACTTGTTCACAAATGTGGTCGAACTTACTATTACAGTATAAATAAGACTTTTCTTTTGTTACATTCCTATTTTGACATATTTTGTACATATTCTACTTGTTTACTGTTGTCATTACTTCTTATTTTTTATAGACCCTTAGTGTAAACTTGCACTGTCCGCTTTGCTGCTGTAACACTGGAAATTTTGCAGTTGGTGGGATGACTAGAGAATTGTCTTATCTATATCTTAATGATCCCAGGAATAAAGGAAGAAGTAGCAGTCAGAGGTGGTGAACGAACATTTGACAAAACAACTGACGCGTGACTACCCTTCGCTTGTCACGACTGAAAGCTCAGTGAAAAAGCTCAGGAAGTGCACCTTGAGTTGAGATTATTTTTGTAAAAGCATTTCAGCGTCATTCAAGGCACAAATTGCTCAGTTGTCAGCTAATTACAGAAACATGAAGGCTTATATGTTAATGTGCATGCAAAACAACATCAGACTTCTGCTCTTTTTACAGTTTATTGTGTGTGTATATATATATATGTGTGTATATATATATATATAAAACTACAAAAGTAAGACTGTTTCAAATTCATAGACAGTTGACCATATATATATATATATATATATATATATATATATATATATATATATGCTCTCTACAGTCCACATTTGGATCCCAATAGTGATCAGCTGATAGTTTCTCTCTGTGTTCTATTGCATAGAAAAAGGCACAGCTCTGAGGTCTGTGTAAAATACAGCCTTCGTAGAGGAATTCAGCCTCGACTGTGGTCAGTCTCTCTGGGCGGTTCGAAGCCGCCGCGTGCTCGGACAGCGCTAAACAGATTCGGTTAACAAACACAGATCGAAAAAAGTCTCAGGAGCTTGAATGTTGTTCATACTATGTACATTACTTTTGGCATTGAAGCGTCTATGACGGCTTTGGAGTCTTGACATCTGAAGGTTGGAGACGGCTTTTTCGTTGAGTATTGCTGCATGAACTGTTCGCCTTCAACTGGAAAAATGAACAAAAAAATAAGTACAAAAGATGTAAAAAGTTGTGGCCGCCACCCCACAAAACCAAAAACAAACATAAACAAGATAATATAACTACCTATGTGTATAAAAAAATGGCTTCCACCCATAAATCCACACTCAGATACATTCCCATCTGAAATACATTCCTACCACACATTCTGTACACACATTTACAATCCAAATGTTCACTTCACATCAAAAATAAATATATTTACACAGAAAAAAACAATATGAATAAATAACTTCATTGACAAAAAAAAACAACAAAAAAGCAAGCACTCCAAAATTCAAAAACAGTGAAAGAAAGAAGACAGTCGTCTACGTACAGAATCAGGTGGTGATGTTCTGATCTGCTCACTCTCAGACTTTGAATTCAGTTCAACTGCAGTTTGTTTTCAGATAACATGTTAATAACATTACCAAAGCATTTTCACCAGAACACAACTGCTGGCAAACACAGAGGAATTACACACAGTTTCTTGTTACTTTAGTACTTTAGAAGGAAAAATCCACCCTGGCGTCTTTTTCTTAAATTGCTGGAAAAGCCTCACAAATGATGATATGTGTGATAAGACAGTTTTATCACTATAATGCATAATGTGCAAGTTGTCATTTGTAGTGATAAACCTGCAGATAAACTCCAACCTGTAGTTCTGTGCAGTACTTGAGCTTCTTTTAGCTCATTGTTTGGGTTTGTTTTGGCCTACAAATCTGCTATGATCTGCATATGCTGACTGATTTCAGTGAAAAAAAAAAAAAATCAAACTAAAAAAGCACTCAGAGAGCACAGCAGCGGCGGCGACTTTTCTATTTAAAGTTACCCCCGCCACCAAGGAGGTTACGTTTTCACCGGGGCTTGTTTATTTGTTTTTATGTATGTTGGTCTGTCGGTTTGCAAAAGTAACTCAAAAAGTCATGGACAGCTTTGACGAATTTTTCAGGATTGGCTGGAAGTGGCCTAACTTAAAACCGATTAATTTTTGGTGGTGCTGTTGAATCGGATCCTTCGGACCAACCCTGAAAATTTCGATCTTTATCTAACTTGTTTGCCCTAATCAACTTTATGGGGTAATAGTTTGTCAAAATACTGCAGTTTTAAATACTAAACCGAGGGTGAATTCATTTTCACAAGCATTAATGATAATTTAAGTGTGAATGTGTCCCAGAGTGGAATTTTTCCTTTTTGTAATTTGTTAATTTTTCATGACATGAAATAGCTGACTAAAAGAGGCAAAGAGTGTGAATTTAGCTGACTTGCTGCTTTTATCTTTCTGAATGAAGCAACAAGAAAATGCATTTTACAACTTTGTCTTATCAACTCATGAAGACGCGCCATGTATCTGCACTTCGACAATGACAATGTTTAACGTAAAAGTAAAGACGACAGACGCGTCATCCGTTAACGGCCGAGACTTTATCGACCATAATTACAACACATCTCAAGCGTCCTGGTGTAGACATGTTGGTCTAATTGAGATTCAGCAAATTAGACACAATTAGGTGACAGGGACACAGCTGTTTTCATGCTTTTCCCTCTTTTTTTTTACATGGAACACAACAGTTTATAGCTAAATTCACACATAACACCAATTTCATTATTTTAAAAAGGTAATTTGTGTAAACAGAACTACTTCTAATTTGACTAGAGTGTATTAACGGTCCAACTGTGGACTGACAGGCTCAGCGTTTCTGTTCCCGTCGCATTCTGCACAGGGGGAGTAGTCATTTGCATCTTTGCAGCTTAAAATTGTGGTTTGAGTTTCCTACTTCAGTCAAAATCCAATTCAAATAACTCACAAGCCAGATTTAGCTTTCTGCTATCGTATGTGAATTGAGCAGAACCCTGAGTTTTGGCATTAAAGGCTCCTATTTTAAACACAAGTAAACATACTCCACAAATATATAATGTGTAATATAACGTACGCTGTGCTCATGTTGCTAATTCTATCGGAGCCAAACCAAAATGAACACATTTCAATCAAAATGTTGAATTTCTTTGTGCAATTCTGAGGAATTCTACGCAGTCTGTGATGGTTGTTTGTTCTTGAAGCCCAAATTTAATGTGTTTGGACCTGGAAGTCTCTGCTGAGGGTGGACTGTTCAGATCATCCTCATCTGACAGGAGGAGTTGGCGGTGGCGCTTCCAATGTAAACACATGAGGCTTCCCCTGTGGCAGCAGCTCATTTGAATTCTGCTGCAGCTGAAATGCGATAACTAACCCATAGTTTGAGTCCATGCAAAACAGCATCCAGCACAGTTACATGTGCCTGGCAGTAAGGGGAAAAAATGAGCCCTGAACTGAATTCATAGACATGATGTGAACAACAGGCATCTTCCAACAAACAACAAGCGTGATTATAAAGCCAAGCTAATAGGTAAAGTAGCACACTGCTTAAACAACGTTTCCTCATAAAAAAAAAAAAAAATTATGCTTGCTTTACAAATAAAACATCTGTAATAAGATTAAATAATTATTATTTGATCGTGAGAAATTACCTTACTTAATAATAGTTTTATAATACAAATACAATAAATTAAAAAAAAAGATGTTGAGGGGTGACCTCTGGGCTGTTAAATGTGAAAATAATTGTGAAAAAAAGACAAATACTGTAAAAACAGGAATTGAAGAAGTGGTCATTTTGAAAGGCACTCGTCTGCTAAAAGCCATGAATTTGTGTGTGTGTGTGTGTTCACTTGTATTAATATACCTGTGAGGACTAAACGTCCACACAAGGATAGAAAGATTGCACAAATCCTCCAGAACGAGGACTATTTTCCGGTCCTAAGTTTGCTCTATTTACAGTAACTTTTTGGGGTTAAGGCTTAGCTTCAGGCTAAAGATTAAAACAACAATCAGAATTAGGGAATGAATGGAGATCCTCACAAGTATAGAAATACAAACCAATGTGTGTCTTTGTTTCCCGGTTACTTCATTTCCATATTTGGAAAGGCGAGCACAGTGCATGCACAGTGTTGTGTAGTAGTAGTTGTCATAGTAGTAATAAATGACATCACTATCGATGTTTACAATTACCGACTTTTGAAGATTTGTTTAAAAAAAAAAAAAAAAATAAAAGAACAACAAAAACAACCTCCCCCACCTCGATCGATTCCCAGATGTTCATTCCAGTCACGTTAAACTGTCTTTGTGTTTTGGGCGAGTCACGAACCCACCAACACCTCCATGATGTGGTCCAGTTCTGTCAGATCAATTTTGAAAGGCTGATTGGTTGAAACCTGGGGGGCGGGGCCGCTGTATGGTGACGCCAGCGACTTGAGGAGGTCATCTGCCGTCACCACTGGTGACAGTTTGGTGAGGCCACCGCCTGCTGCCATGCCCACAGCCCCTGCTGTCGTACAGGGATCAAAGTCATACATGGACGTGTCGATGTCGGCGAACAGGACATCGTCCAGTGCCAAGTCTGAGAGAAACCCCGAGGGCGAGGAGGAGGACGAGGAGGAGGAGGAGGCAGAAATGTCTACTAGGCCAACAGAGGGCAGTACAGGCAGAGCGTCCATTGGCCGAAGCTCGGCACAGCGGGCTTCAGCTAGCAAGACGCCAGCTGCCTCCGGTTTAGCACCCGCGGTCCTACAGTCTCTGGGTGGGCCCGTGGGTGCCGAGGAGAGGGGCGCTAAGTGGGAGGGCTGGGCGAGTGGCGTGGGAGCTGGGGAGGTAGTCACGGTCATTATGTTAGCTGCTGCTGTCCTTGTTATGGCTGTGGGAGGACCCAACTCCATGTCACTCAGAGCGGAGAGGAAGCCGTCGCTGGACGGGGCGGGTACAGGGACCCTGGAGCACACCTGGCTCAGAAGCGTTGAAGTTAGCAGAGGAGGCTGCGCCGGTGGAGGCGACAGAGGAGGAGTGGGTGGGGATGGAGTACAAAAGGCTGAATCTCCACCATCCTCCTCCAGTAAAGAGGCTGGAGTGAGGCAGGCCTCCACCCGGGCGGGGCTGGCCTGGGATGCCTGGCAGTTGGGAGGCACCATTGGGTGGGGCGAAGGAGGCGGAACAATCACCGGCATTAGCAGTGCAGAAGGCTGGGACACCTGTGCCGCCGCCACCGCCGACAGAACACCGATGGAGGGCGGTGCCTCACGGAAACCCTCGTCCATGGGGTCATCTGGCGGCGGCGAGGGCGGCAGGAACAGCGGCCGCAGGGAGCCTTCCTGCTTCAGTTCGTCCTGGATGCGTCGCAGCATGTTGTTGATGAGGACACGGCGCTCCAGGCTGGGCTCGCCAAGCGGCCGCTGACTGTACAGCTTCATCAGGGAGATGTTGAAGATGGTCTGCCGCTGCAGGGTGTACGACACCTTGGACAGGCCCTCCGGACCGAGGCTTAGTCCCCCTCCCGCCACCGGCGCCTCCAGCGTTTTGCCTTCCAGCCCCTCTTCATCCTCGTCCAGCTTCCGCTTCGCACCTTTACCGAACATATATCTGGAAATGGGTAAAACCAGAGACAGGAAAGAAGTGCATTAGTCTCTCAACGTAAAAAAAAATTGTCATATACGAACAACATTTGTCATGACTTTGTGTAACCAACTCAGAACATTTCTGTGACCAAAAACTGTTCTTCCCTTCTGATTTGTTGTTTTGATTGAATATTTCTACAACGTTATATATTTTTTGTTTTCTGCATGGAAAAATTGCTAAAAATTTGGGTTTTTCAATCATCTAGCACTGCAGCATAGATCTATGCATTACATTGTCAAACACTGAAACACTGATATATTCACCAGTGAAAGTTTTGCAGACTGATACCTGACAGCTCAACCGTGGTGTCGTTCAAAAAGCTGCTTAAACGCAACAAGCTTACTGCAACAGGGGATTTAAAAAAAAGCATACATTGAAACCAGGAGCAGCTGCAGAGGGAGCCTTGCCGCTGCACGCTGTAGCCCGGCAGACTCTCGCTGGTTATGTAATAGCAGTGTTCCCTGCTGTACCACGGGATCATAGGCCAGGTTTTAAGCCCAACCCACTGTCCGCCCTCCCTCCTCCTGCCATAACAGAACAGCACACAGAGTTACTCAAACCACATTCAGACAGTGTTTGACCGGTGACACGACACGGCTGTCAGTGTGCTTCTTGGATGTTAACATTCACTGATAAACCACAGAATTATACACAGTAATTTACCAGATAAAAGTTCCACCTCGCTGTCCGTCTCTCTTTGTAGTTGGTTCATTTAAATGGCATGTAAACATCGGTATCATCAAATTAATTTCCATTTCTGACCCAGGATGGTGAAGGATGGTCAGTTTATACGGTGCTGAAACACCCCCCACACGCCTCTGAATGGGGTATTCGTGGGTGGGTGGGGTCAGGCGGCAGCCCCTCATACATTTTGCACATATACAGCACCTTAACAGATCTGTGTATCTAATCAATCCCATGGATGGTGTCGTTATCGGTGCTGCAGAGAGAGAAAGCAGCAGAAAGACGTGGAACGTGAGAAAAGAAAGAAAACAGGAATCGCTGCAGTGTGTTTGACTCAAATCCAGGCTGACAGGCTCATGCAGCCAGTTGCTGTCCACACACACACACACACACACACACACACACACACACACACACAGGAAGTGTGAGCTGCAGGCCCAGTCACCACGACGGGTTGGTTGCCATGACAAACAGAGTCAGCTGGGAATTCACCCAGAGAGATGACAAAGAATGGGATGGAGGGGGGGAAGAGGAGGAGGAGGGGTGTGTGTGTGCTGGGGGGCAGGAAGGAAGAGGAGGAAGACGAGGAGGAGGAGAAGGAAGTAGAGGAGTAGGTGACAGATTGGTCTAGAAAAGGCGGCAAGCAACTTTTCTCCTCCATCTACTGAAGCTACAGCTGAGCTCTTGAGACTTTGGCTCATAAAAGATGCAGCTCTGTTGGTTCACTGGTTGCACACGGTTATGTTAAAGGTAAAATATAATAAAATAAATATTTGAGCACCATTTTGATGGCAAAGTCGCTGAGAGTTTCTATGGAAATGGTCACGAGCGAGATGTTCACTTACAAAATGGGAACATCTTTAGTGTTTGAAGTTAAAGAGGCTGGCAGGGTAGATTTGCTGAGGTGCTAATAGAGGCAGGCTATCTGTTTCCACCTGCTTCCAGTCTTTATGCTAACCAAAGCTAACCTAAACTAAGCTAACCATCCCCTGGACATTGGTCTGCAGCTTGACATAGAGTTTAGAAGCAGTGATGGTGTTAAAGTTAGATGCAACTATCAACCATAGAGTGTTTGACCGAACAGATAACATTCTACAGTTCTACTATTTTAGCATAAATTCATATTGAAGTTTGAAGATTTGAGACACAGGACAAATACAGTGAGTAGGGACTTTTTGGATAGACACAGTTTGATTGACATGATCTCTGGCAAGTGCATAAAAAAAACAATGTGTGATAGTTTGACTTTAATTGTAAGTAATGTGTTAACGCTGACAGCACAACTTCAGCTGGTCAACTGTGTTCACTAATTTTGTCCACTTATGTTGTATATATGACACTTTAGTTATTCACTTATGTTGGATATATGATACCTTAGTTATTCTCTTATGTTGTATATATAACGCCTTAGTTATTCAAATATGTTGTATATATAACACCTTAGTTATTCACTTATGTTGGATATATGATACCTTAGTTATTCTCTTATGTTGTATATATAACGCCTTAGTTATTCACTTATGTTGTATATATAACACCTTAGTTATTCACTTATGTTGGATATATGATACCTTAGTTATTCTCTTATGTTGTATATATAACGCCTTAGTTATTCACTTATGTTGTATATATAACACCTTAGTTATTCACTTATGTTGGATATATGATACCTTAGTGTTTTTCCCAATTGGTTGTTTTTTCTACTGATGTTCTTATTTTTACTTTTTTTAACAGTTTGTAGGAGCAATAAAGGATAATCTAATCTAATCTCTCATCTGTAAAAAAGTGAAAGGGTGATGTGGTGTTGGGCAAATAATGTAAGTGCTGAGGAGCACTAGCTACTGCAGCATGCTTACTGGGATCTGGAGGGTGGAGGTTCAAGTCCCACACAGTAATGATGTGTGGACTTGTAGCTGGAGCAAGACACCAAACCCCTTTTGCTACTACTTGTCTATGCGGCAGCTTACTGCCCATAGGCTTTGCGTGCATTTCAGACTGATGACTGTGAAATAAACAACAGCAGAGTGTAAAGTGAGTGCCTTTTGAACCAGCCACTGCTGGAGCTTCTGCATTCACTGCAGCTGCTGGTGGAGCTTCTGGGGAAAATGGCGAATCACACAGACGCAGAGACAGAGCGTCAAAGAGGGAAAAGCAACGGAGTTGGTTTCAAAGCGGTTTACGGGTGTTGAAGCAGCTGCGCATGTCTGAGTCACCGACTCATGGCAGGGTGTTTGGACACAGACAGGCGGTGCAGGGCTGAAATACCAGAGGTGCCCCACCCCTTTACATTCCTCCTCATTATCCTCCTCTTCCCTTTCCTTCTCCTTCGCCTCCTTCTTTTACCTCATCTATCTTTCTTTTGAGCCCCCTCTCTCTTTCCACCCTCAAAGTTCACAGGCCCAGAGCCGTCCTACATCCTGCCATCTATGAACACACCACAAGAAGAAAAGCAGACTGCAAACGAGTGGTGGGAGATAAAAGAGCAGCACTGGAGGAGTCCTGCTCTCCACAATGGAGTCTTCGTTCAAGGTCACAGTGACTTAACGCCGCCACACTGTCTCACAAAGAACTGTCTTAAAACTATCTTTTTTTCCATGAAGTAAATATAGCTCAAGGTCTCTTGAGTACTACTTAGCAAAGGAGCAGCCAGCTATGACTAGAAATCAAGCGATCTGCAGTTTTGAAGGTCAGTCGCACTATTACTGATATTTCAGGACTGAAGAGCTCAGTGTCATTCATTTTAAAGGAACAGTGTGAAATGTTTAGGGGGATCTATCGGCAGAAATACAACATTTAATAAGTAAGTTTTCTTCACTGTGGAAAACATTTCAGGTCATTCCTCGAAAAAAACAGCAACTCAATCACAACAATTATTTCACGCACTTCTTTTGGACACTTCAAGGCTCATATTTGATAAAATATTATTTAGGAACATGTGTGTAAATAATCCCATACAGCCTCAGTTTTTCAGTTGATAACACATCAACAACACAGAAGTATTACTAGATACAGTTTAGAGTATAAATAATACATTTATACACAATTAATACAATCTGAAGCAGAAACACTTAAAAAACAAGTGTCCTCATTTTTATTTAAATAAATTAAGGAATAAAATTATCCTTGTATGCTTTTATTAAAGGGAAACATTCTTAAATGTTACATTTTAAATCTCACAATTTATACCAAAACTTTACATAAATTATTTTATTTCATATTTTGATTTAATGTAAATTAAAAATTAAAAATAAAATGTAATAAAAATGTAAATTGTAAATACTGTCCTCTATTTTGCATGTTAAATATCCAAATGTACAAAATTATTTTTCCTGATCAAAATGTTTTGTTGACTTTGTTTTTGCAATGATATTATAGCATGGTCTCTGTTGTTGTTTTCCTTTTCTTTGTTTTGAAATGAGTGAAAGAATGAATGACTAATCATCTAAATATAATTAAATATATTTGACGTGTTTTCTTCAGAATGAGCAGTTTGTCTCTTCATTTAGCTGGTTGCCATGTTTGTGAAGTGGATCAAACTGCATCATATCTATCATATCAGTAGCTGATAACTCTAACAGGACAACATTTACTAAAATGAAAGTCCACTATCTCCCTATTACTTTATCAATATATGTAATCAATAAGACATTTTAGTCCTCCTTTTTTCTTAGCCCATGAACCACCTTCAATACTGTACAACAGGTACGAAATAATCAAAATCAATACATAAATATTTGTTTCCAGCAGAGCGATCTGATCTATGAAAGGGAACATTTCTCAAAATAAGTACTTCTCTGGTTTTAACCTACAGCTCAAAATATCCCCAAACATCCTGGAAAAAACACCACAGCCAACCAACACAGACACAAGCAGGCCCACACAGCTCATGAGATAATTAATGATGATCATCGATAATTGATAAGGACACAATTCAATCAAACAACATCATGTGATCTGATTTCATTAATTTGATGTTTCATCTTAAGACAAAAGGGCTGCTTGTGGCTACATGTGTGTGTTTTCACATTAAGACTACATGAATAGTTGATGATGCCTGCAGGGGAAGTGGGCCTCAGCAGTAAAACAATATAGAGCAAAGAAAAACTGACTATTTTTAAGGTAGTTTTAAAGGGACAGGTATGTTGAAATGGGGTTGTATAAAGTGCTTATCAGCAGCCAAGGCATTACTGTTAGCTTCCTGTTAGAGAGCCCTTTCTGACCGAGGACTGAAGCTGTTGTATCCATCTATACTTGTGCAAACAAATCAGCCTCCTTTGAAGAAAGTGTCGTCATACAATAACACAGATGGAGGCAGAGGTAGACCACCAATTTAATCTGCTCTTCTGTAAAATTACTTTTTTTCCAGTGGAGTCTGGTGACTGTATAGATTGATGCATCAATTCAATATTGGTATCCATCCATCCATTTTCTAACCCTATCCTCATAGGGTCGTGGGGGGGCTGGAGCCTATCCCTGCTGTCTTAGGGTGAAAGGCAGGGTACACCCTGGACAAGTCTCCAGGTCCTCACAGGACACATAGAGACAGACAACCACTCCCACTCACATTCACACCTACGGACAATTTAAATTAACCAATTAACATAATCCCCATGCATATTTTTGGATGGTGGGAGGAAGCCGGAGTACCCAGAGAGAACCCATGCAGACACGGGGGAGAACATGCAAACTCCACACAGAAAGGCCCCGGGCTGGGAATCGAACCCGGTACCTTCTTGCTGTGAGGCGACAGTGCTAACCACCACATTACCTCAATACTGGTATTGGTACTGATATTGAAGAAAATGTTAGATTGGGTATCGGTGACAACGGGCCCAATCCACAAAGGCAGATCAGATCTGCTCAGATCAATTCTATGCTGTGCACTATGAGCGACGAGAGCCTCACGTTTTTCAAAATAGAGTTTACAAAGTTCTGTTATCAATTTTATACGGCTGTCACAATTAGCACATTAACACTATTAATCCAAATTAACGTGCTTAATTTGCATGACGGTAACTCTACTTTGTCAACTGCCCAAAATGCTCTACCAAGAGTCGTAACTAACGATCAAACAAATAATGAAAAATAATCCATATTTTTTTGAGAAAAGCTGGTCTGAAGGGTTGTGTATCTGTAAAAAACACTACTTCGTCCACAGAACAAGAAAAAGAGGTGTAAGTGGGCAAAAGCTCATAAAAATTGGACCTATGACTCTGTCAGGGTTACCTAGACAAAAGATGGTTCAGGTTGTCAAAATTAGCATTTCTTTGGCAACACATTTTGGGCAGTTTGTCCAAGTAGATAAGAAGTAACTCAGTACATTTATACCTGTATATATGTTTTTAAAAAAAATAGGAAATAAATGTTTAAGTCAAGCCTGATGTTGCTATTGCCTAACATTGGTATTGGATCGGCATCGGCTGATACTAAACCTCAGATGTCAGTATCGGGAGTGAAAAAAGTGGATTGGTGCATCCCGAGTATAGATGTCTCACAGCAAGGTCAAGATACTGTAAATACAGGGCTAAACTGTGCTTAACAGCTGCAAATGGAAGTACCTCATGGAATGACAGTATAAAACAGGTTTTATACCTTTAAATGGGAGGTCAGGGGCGTTTTGGCCTGTAAACGAGCGTCAAACGTGCGCCGAGCACATGACTCCTGCAGGCTGTGGTGAGCTGAGCACCAGTGTGAGTGCTGTGCAGTAGTGCAGTGCTAGTGGATGGACTCTGCAGTGATATTATGATCCTGTAACCGGATACGCTGGTTTCCATGCCTGAGCTGCACATCCACCCCTCCCCCTCACCTCCACATCGGGGCTATTTCAGGTTCTCTGGATGCAGAAAATGTGGACACACACACACACACACACACACACACTCATACACACACACACTGTACACACCATGCTGCTGCAGGTGAATTGTACGCACCATGCTGCACACTCAAGCATTAATGTCAGCGCTCACATGTGCACAACGGCATACAGCAGCACACTTCATGACTGCTCCTCCTCCCTGTAATGCATCTAATGCTGCACATGAGGACGACACTGTGCAACTCAGCACACACACACACACACACACACACACAGTAGTAAACACGTTCCAGATGAAACCCAGCGGAAGAGATTGTAGTGCTTGTCTGACCAGACCCACGACGCTCAATAGCAGCTACACTTCCACACACAACTTAAGATACAGTTACACCATGACGATAGCTACTGCTACTACTACTACTACTACTACTAATATATTCACACTGGTTCTGAGCCACTAGTAAAAATGCATTGATAGTGCTGCAATTAGACTCCTCAACACTCAGCATTTCCAAATGAAAATTTACCAACATGCTCTTTTGCAAAAAACAAAGATTCTCAATCAGGATATGCTGTATGCATATGGACAGTCCTTAACAAATGTATTGGAGCAGCTGCCCTGTTTGTCTCAAAGAGCCTCCAGCATCATTTCAGAGCTTTAACTCAGACTCTTTCTTTCTCACTGAGGTCACTACTCTTCACCATTTTGAACAGGAGTGAGGAATTTGAACCGAATTCACCTTTTTAGACCCAAAGTTGAACCAAAACACTGGAATTCTGTAAATTAGAATTAAATAAATTTAACAAATTCACTTTAAAGTGCTTTGGCTTTCTTGAATGTGAATATTTTCTGTTCTTTTTACTCCTCTGTGCCAGTAAACGGAATATCTGGGGCTCCGGGACATACTGATTTCACACATTTTCAACATTTACTAGATCAAATAACTCATTGATTAATTGAGAAAATTATGAACAGATTAATCAATGACAGAATTGTTTTTATATGATGTCTCTATAGAATTTATGAGCATGCACAAGTGTAAAAGTGCAGCGAAAGCATTTAATGAAATTCATGCTTAAAGATATTTAAAAGAAGTGCTGTGTTGTAGTTTGTGTTATTAAAAATTCTGAGTAAATTTATACTGCAAATTATATATCAGTTATAAATATCTGTTTTCATCCTCCTTGCTTACTAATAATCTGTATCGACCCTGATAAAATCATATCAGTAGACATCTATCAGCTACAGTAATACTAAGAATGAGTTGAAACTGTATAATGTGATCCCAGAACAGTTTATCCTGTACACTTTCGTTCTGACATGAAGTGTTTTTATGATAACAAGGGAGAACAAACTGTAAAATAAGTCAGTCGTGTTAGTGTGTGTCTTCCTTGTAGCGATCATAAAGGCTCAGATGACTCCTGTCACTTGGGTATCACACAGGGAATTCACTACGACTTGTTACGTAATCACAGACCTGGTTACAAAACACCACAGCTCCCACTGTGCAGCATGCAGCATCCATTAATGAAGAGACACCGGTGAGAGCGCCGGCATGGCCGGCTCAGCATGGACTGAGCTGTGAAGAACAGAGGGTTTTGATCGGTTTAGTTTTTTATCAGTTGCTCTTAATTAATCTGATGTGACCAATGAATGCATTGCAATTCATTTTTGATTTACAGAATTTAAAGTCTCAGTTAACGTGTCTGAAGTTTGTCTGGGTGTGTTAAGTTTCTAATATTTCACAAGCCACCATCCATTTGATCTGAATCAGAGATAAATGTATGCTTTTGATTTGTTTTATAATTATTCTGGTTCACATTCACAAGAGCAGAGATATTAAAACAAGGGGCGTGTATTAAAATTAACCTTTATCGTCTTGATTGCTGCTTCTTCTATGCAGGGAATTGTGGACTTTCATATAATGCTGTGACATTTTTTCCCACTTTGACTCGATCAACTGTGACTTAATAAACACCACATTATTTATGGGCTTCATTTAGCATAATATCTCTTCAGCCCAGATGTCAACCAAACAACAACCACCACTCACGTTAACCTGTTGTTTACCTGCGTCCAGCTAAACAAATGCAAACTCAGTTCAGCCTGAGTTTTGGTCCACTTGGATTATTACTGTCCAAACAAACCGCAGCAGAATTAGATTTAATGGACTAAATGCTGGCATGTTAAAGCGCCTTTAGTCTAGCTTAATTAACAGAACTGAGCCGGACAAAAAACTTAGAAACATGTCTCAGTGTAAAGCAAAACGATTGTAAGACAGAGGCTGTCATTTATATACAACATACACATAATAAACTGTCAAGTGAGTATATGTTATATTCATCCAAGAACAACACTTATGCACATAACAGAAGCTGCCTGTGTTTAAACGCAATGGTGTGATAGCTGAAAGGACAATCCGTTAGCCTGGCTATCAGGACTACAAAGCTCTGCGAGCGTAGTCTGGCCAAGCTGCCTTATAAACCGAGGTCTCAGAGGGCGGGCTTGACCCGCGTCTAGGGCTGGGATGACAACAATACTGCGGTGCTGCAGTCGTTGTGATGCCTACCGCAGTGTCGAGCTTATTACCGTTATCACCGCAATATATTAAATAAAAAAATTTAAAAAAATTATCTCTGCATATTTGCTGTTGAAAGTTACAGGACTATATGTTGTTTGATATGAAATATAAACAGTAATATTTAGTAATGTCCTGTTTTAAAGCTGACGGGGGGGGGGTTGTTTTCATATTATCATAATTTATTTTGAGGTTTCAGTACTTCTCATGATTGCATAAAAGACAGAAGCATTGCATAGTAAATACTTATAGCACACACACCCCTCATGTAGTAATGTCCATAGTTGTTTAAGCTGCTCTGTTGAATTGATTTTATTCAACAATAGCCACAAATCAAGTTATAAACCCAAATACTGTGTTGCACATTTTATGCCAGAGGACAAGGAGTGATCGGCGGGGTTGCGGTGATCAGGAGGGTAGCAGCATTGCGGCTGGGGTGGTGGAGTTGCCGTGATCACGGAGGGTAGCAGGGGTAGCGGAGGTAGTTGGATTGCAGCGGGGACAGCGGGTTTGCCAACGGGGTGCTACTGGACGAAGCTTCAACCAATCAGACCACTCTTTCCTCTGACGTATGTGTAGCGACGGAAACTGCTTGAGCCAAAGAAACAGCGCATCATTGCCTTAAACACGCCGTTTGAAATGCTAGATTTTCATTGGCCCCCATTCCTGGGGGAATCTGAAACTGAAGAATAGGAAACTTGGCCAGACTGATTTGGTTGCGAAATTTTGTGCAGCGTCACAGGAAGTATGGGTGGGCCCAGGCTAACAATCCGCTGTTTCACAAAAAGCTAGCCTCATGCATCGCTTTTGCAGAATCCCAATTACACATACTGTACATGTGCAATAAGTGTGTTTGTGCAACTCCACATTTCTGGTTATTATTGTATTGACACGCGCATGCACACACACACACACATCTATAAATAAGAGGCAGAAGAGAGCAGATTTAGGTCAGCAGACACGCCGTAGAGCGCTCCACTCTTTCCACCAAGCCTCTTCTGAGGGGAAACACAACTCAACACTTCCAGTGAAGGAGCCTCAAAAATCGACAGCATCAATGTGTCTGCTCGCTGCTGGCGGAGTATATGGTAGTATCCACCTTACTACTGCAGGATCTACCTTATTACTGCAGCATGCAGTGTATCACAGCAGTAGGGGCCTTATTACCACAGTGCCCACCTTGTTAGAGCAGCATCAGCTCCAGTGCTGCAAGTGTCATCATTTTTACTGCAGGCAGCACGCTTACTACTTAAGCATAATCCAAGTGAATGCAGTACAGTCCGTATTACTGCACTTGAAGCTTTACTGTTGCGTACTGTTACTAGTTATAGGTATTCAACCACTAAAGGTATGTGCTATAGAGTACACCATCCCACATTGGGTAGCTGATGGAACAGAACTTGCATTTCTTTGTAAATTCTGTCATATTCATGTTAAGGAAAAATGTCTGGAATGATCTACAAAATGTCCTGCAACTAAAGACTGAAGTTACAACTAAAGGTTATTTTCATGATCGATTTATCAAGTCTCAGAATATGGGAAAAAATGTTTCTCAAAACACTCAACACTGTTTCTCAAGATGACGTCCGGGAATCTTGTTTTGTCCACAACTCAAAGACGTGCAGTTTATTGTCACAGAGGGGGAAAAAAAGAAAAGAGAATATTCAAATTTAAGCTGGAATAAGAGATTTTTTTCTTTTTTCTTATTTTTTCCCCCTTGAAATGAGTTTGAAACAGCAGCTGCAAGCTGGGAGGATTTGGAGGGAATACTATGTGCTAAAGTAGCGTGTAGACTTGTCATGATCTCATAACATCACATAACTACATATTATCTATCCAAATATTCCAGAAAATTATTCTAAATCAATGTGTTTTCTGGACCCTGGAGTACTGCCTCTTCTTTCTGTGGATTCTTGTTCATATCTGCACAGTAAAAGCAGCTGTGCATCACATCTGGCTGCTCCTCAGATGGGGTTCAAGCAGGACTCTGAGGTCTGGTGTGAGTCCATATTAAGGGTGCTGGTCAACAGTTTGCAGGAGTGAGCCTATGCTGTCACTGCTGTGTTTGGGTGCATATATGTTACGAAACAGAGGCCACAACAGACTGGGACAGGCAAATCACTTCCACTTCCGCTGCAAAAACACTTTTTTACTTCAGCTTCACAAGTTTACAAGAGCACGCTTCACACAAAGACACTGGAGACGTAGCATGATGTTGTTGTGAACAACTCATGTCCAAATATGTATCATGAGTCAAATACAGTTAATGCAGGAGAATTTAACCAGATGTGGGACATTACTTGGTGATGACAGCAAAAAAACAGAACAGGCAAACATAAGTGGAGTTATTAATTTATCTTATTATAGAAATACGTGGATATGGGTAAGTGTATTATGGAAAACAATCTATGTATTTAGGGTAAAAAAAAAGTTTAGTGGACACTTCTTTCCGTGGTGATAAACTATTTAAACATGACTGAGCTTTAAGCACGCATGGACACTAGCAGCATAGCAGGGACACGTATTGATAAACAATAACAAATAAATAAGGACAAAAAAAAACTTTCTTCGACCGGACCCGTCAATTAAAGTGACCCACGGCTACTACTCGTTCATCTCCACCGTGTCTATTATTCACACAGACACACGTCACGCTGCCTTTAACCGTGTTTTACTTTATCTCTGGCAAAGATAGAAACGGGAGTCTTACCACATCCAGGTCCGCCGGAGTTTGAGAGAGAAACATGGAGGGTATTTAAACAGTCCCGTCGGCTACGGAGGGACAGACCGTCCTCGCTGCCCGAGACTCGCTCACACAATGGCGCTGATAGGAGGACAGGACTACAGGGAGGCTGCTGCCTTCAGGGCCCGTGGGACATAACAGCAGGCAAGCTACACGTGTGATTACGATGTCATTAGCAGCCAATAGTCAATGATTATAGCACGCGTGGCCCCGGACCGGTACTACGTTTTAGGTTTGGCAGATTTTATATAAAATAGGTCGGATTTTGCTCGATGCAAACGTTGTGTCCAAACGTGTGTGACATTAACGGACTGGTGAGTGTTGCATTTATGAATGGAGAAACGTAACAAATGTGGGAGATAAAAGTTGTGACATTTACAGAACACTACACAATAAAATACAGCAACAACTAGACGTCGGTTAGATGCATTTCACGTGTTCATTAATAATAAACAGCTGATGATGTCGTTAAGGCCTCCCTAAAACTGTCCACTTTTGGTACAATTTAAAACATCAACTCCACTCCTGTTAATGTCACGACGGTGTAATTATGGACACTGCAGGGTCCATTTTGTTACGGATGGCAAGTTTACGAGGAGCTCTTGAAGGCATCAGAAGAAGCTGAAACCGAGCAGCTGCCCAGAGAAGAAGAGGCGGCGTCAGTTTAGCCCCGCCCACACATGCACGCGCGCGCGCCGTCTCTGTCGCTCTATGTCTGTCTCTCAGTATAAAATATGTGATTAAACATTAACAACATTTAGAATCTGTTCATTTGAGAAAATGTTCACAATAAAAGCTGTAGCTGCTGTATCGGGACTCCATCTGGATGCAGGCCCCACCACTGCCTTTATTATTACAGCCACAAGTTTTTAACTTAACACATCTTATGAGATATTTTTATTAGGATCTGCTGCCGTTTTACACGTCGGATAGAATGAATAAAAATTAAAATTAATTTCAGAAAAATAATAAAAAGAAAAAAACTTTACTTTAAAACTAAATTTATGAAAAGAAATGTAAACACACTGACAACTAACTACAGCTAAACAAACATTTAAATAGCAAAAATAAAATAAAAACTAATATTAAGTACTGATTAAAACTAAAGCTGAAGCAATATTTCCTGATTTAAAAAATGAATAAAAAATAAAATGGGAAAATATGGATTTGACCTTCCAGGAAATGGTGTGCGCTGCAGTTGCTTCACTAAAGTAGTGCAAAGATTAAACATTTATGCATATAGGAGACTTTATAGCAGGTCTTAGCAAAAAAAGAATAAAGATTAATCTACTGTGAAATTAAATGTAACTAAAAGTAGCAAACGCACTCTGACAACTAACTACAACTAAATAAAAACTTAAATTAAGTAAATAAAAAATAAAATAAAAACTAATTTGAAGTCCAACTCTAGTATAAACTGGGTGGCCCCAGAACTGAGTGTGGGACTGAAGGTGCCATCCTGCCCAGCAGCAGATGGTAGGAAGATGTCCGGTAAACTGAAACAAAACCCAGCAGAGTCTGCTCCAAACAGACAAAACCACCAGTGGAGCAGGGCAGAAAATGGGCATCCCAGACCGTTTGTGTCCCTGATGCCCCCTGCTGCACACTCACCCAGTTGTGCACTGATAGACTCACAATCACAGCAAGCCTCCCATCCAGACAAGCTTTGATCAACCTGCTGTCACAAATATTTTCATCTACTGAGTCCAGTGTTTACATGACTGAACTGCATCTGTTTCTCCTCTTTACAGGGTGGAAAACAGTGTTTCATGGTGAACAATATAAAGATCAGATCAAACCAGAAAGTGCACAACAAATTTTATTTGTTCAGAGTTTATTCAACCTCTGGCACTTTGTTGTCATAACTGTATACCATTTACATCAATGAAAAGTTCCATTTACGAGGGACGCTAACAATCTTGACAGTGGGGATTCGTCACAGTGGGGCAGACAACTGGTGAGTAAGTGACCACTGATGCTACCTGCTGTAGTTTTCAGAAAGTGTTAGAGGAGGGGTCATGCTAATGATGGTTCCAGTACATCATGGAGCCATTAAAAACAACATTGCTGGTTGTCCTCTCACATGTTTTCATCACTTATTTTCCAAGATGTAAGACATGTTTCAGAGACAATAATCTGATACGACTTTAAAGGTCCTGTATGATTGCCTATTTTCACGTTCATACTGGTGTTTTATGTTTCTACTAGAACATGTTTTCATGCTTTAATGTTTAAAAAAAAAACTTTACTTTCCTAAAACTGTCTGCTGGAATATGCCCTTAGTCACCCTCTGTCTGAAACACTCTGTTTTTAGATAATCTCAATGAAACTACGTTGCTTGGCAACAGAGTAGGTCCATATTTACTTCCTGTCAGCTGACATTCACATATAATAATAACAATAAATACACGAATAAGCAATAATAACCTGGGACAATATCAGAATGTTTACAAAGTTTCAAATGTTCAGTTTCTTGTACTATCACAGTATTTATGTTGTACTTAAATCTGCCTTATATATATATATATATATATATATATATATATATATATATATATATAAAATAGGACCTTAAATTCAACGTCAGTTAATGGTTGCATGACATAAAAATCCATGGACAGCATGACATGAGATTTTGATTTAAATGAAAGGCTAAACTGACTCAGCTAAATCAGTGCAAACAGCACATTTAATTGAAAGTGAAATAAAAGACAGGAATATTCTGTTATTCTTGGCAACAGAAGCTCTCAATATGTCGCCGACTCGCCATCATCATGCAAACAGCCTGAATGAAGCCTCGGCTGGAGGATGCGTCTATAACAAGCTGGTTAGTAGCTCTGTGTGTGCGTGCATTCACAGCTTCTGTGGTGAATGGAGATCTGATTTTAGTCCTGCGTTCATCTCTCTGGACTCTGAGTTGACTCATGAATTCTGAGCAGCGAGGAGGGATGGCTCTAAATAAAGATTTCAGGTCAAAAACAGGAAATGGCTCAGTGAGCAGGGAGGGCAGGGCCATAGCAACACCAACTGAAGAGCAGCTCCCACCACATCCACCCCCCTCCATCTATCTACATATCTATCTATTTCCCTCGCTGTGCAAAATCTGCCTCTTGTTTTCTGTATTTTTTGTTAAAAGCACAACAGTTTATACAATGAAACCATAATGAAGGCCTAAATAGTTGTTTCCAAACATGTACTATGAAAACAGTCATCACTTACAGCGATCAGATATAACATTATGACCACTGACAGGTGAAGTGAATAACACTGATTATCTCTCTATCATGGCTCCTGGGATATAAAAGGCGACATTTAGTCCTCAGAAGCAGGAAAAATGTTCCAGCGTCAGGATTTCAGGGAGTCTGACAACAAGAACCAAACAGTGATGTCTAGAGGACTGGATCAGAGCATCTCCAGACCTGCAGCTCTGGTGGGGTGTTCCTGGTCTGCAGTGGTCAGGATCTATCAAAAGTGGTCCAAGGAAGGACCAGTGGTGAACCAGAGACAGGGTCATGACAGGACAAGGATCATTGATGTAGGTAGGGAGTGAAGGCTGGTCCTGGTTAGAGCTGTGCGATATTACGATATATATCGTAGTGCGGTATAAAAATGTCTACCGTACCATATAAGCCTCTGTTGTTTATATCATAATTTTAACATGCAGCTACTTAGTTAGTTCTGTTGCTACGTTAACGTTACTCCGGTTGTGGTTTAGATACGCAGTGTATAGCACAACTCAACGTCAGAATGACCGCTGGATAATCCAAATGTGCCATGTGAGTTCAAAACGTATATATTATATGAAGCATAGACATAATAGTATGATGGCTACTGCGACCGCAGCAACGCTACTGCTTTGTGGTAGCATGTTCACGTCACCCGTAAGGACAGGTTTGTGGCAGTTGTAGCTCGGGAGTAAACAGAGGTAAAGCAGCATGGAGGACGTCGTGTTGCGTGTGAATGATGTATTACCGCGTAAAACTCATCTTTATTAGCAGGCAAACTGCATAGTAAAAAAGCGCAAACACAGCTGGACTTCCGGTCACTCTCAAAGTAAGCCTTCAGAATAAAAGCATGTAAGGGATTATGCCGCAGAGGAGATGGAGGAGAGCACAATGGAAAGTAAACTTGGCTATACCGGGATATAGAATTGTGTTCATATCGCACAGCCCTAGTCCTGGTGGTCTGATCCAACAGACCAGAGAAGTTATTGCTGCTGAAGATAGAAAGGAGTCAGGTACCACAGCACACCTTCAGGGGTCCATAGTGACGCCGATCCGTCCCCCGACTTTCCCAGCATAAGGCGACAAAACATCGCCGGTGAAACAGAGGCAGCATGCAGCAGCACTGGGAGCTCAGTGTGTGTGTCTAACTTATATATGAATGTCGGAATTTGAGATGGCAAAGACGGATAAGGTGATCCTGATTGTTGGTCGTCACACGTGGTCTGCTGCTGCGTGGACGATCTGAAGTGCTGTTCGTGGCATGGAATCTGGTTCTGAGACGACTAATTGGTGATTCATGAACGTTCATTGCCCTTGCAACATCGGGCACTCTCATGCTGGCACTCAGCATTCTAATAGCACGTTCATGTTGGATTTGCGTCAGTCGTGGCATCATTACAAAAGCACCTAGAGAAATGAATGTTTTCCCATTTTATGCAGGCTGGGTAGACAAAGTGCCAATCCTATTTTCATACGCCGGTGCTCTAGTCGTCTGGGTTGACCACACCTCCGTTAATCTGACCATCACAACACACACTTACTGCATTTTTGGCACGTTACCATTCACACACAACCTTTTGTCCAAACAAGCATTTTCACATTCGCTGCTACAGCAACAACTAGAATTCACTTTATAAAACTTGCATTTCTTCTGTTGTTGAGTATATAACAGAGAACAGGTCACACAATAAAACCAGCTCTACTGTACTGACATGTGTACTGAGGTTGTTTATGTCACTCTCAGTGTGAACTTGACTCATGGTGAGTTCACTTGCTCCCATCATCACCCAGTACAGTTACACAACGCAACATGTTGCTTCCATCCGTCACCGTATTGCACATTCGGGTGGCAAAGCACCGGACTACAACGGTCGCCAGAAATAGTTCGCTGACCATCATGTACCGTTAATACTCACTGTGACAGCACACACATGCATTTTTATATCACCAGGGTCTATAAATTCACACACAAGCAGAAACATGCCAGGATGACACACACACACAGAACTGGAATGACTGATTCATAGTCTGTGCGTTACTCTGTTACTCATCAGTTTCAGCTACGTGAACGATAGATCATGTCCTCTATCTGACTGAGTAAAATCTGCCCACTGCCAGCAGTATTTCATTGACTCCGTTAAGGAATTAATAGACACAATGCAACATGGTTAATAGCTTGCAGTAGCACCTACTATCTTAGTAATCTGCCACTTTTTTTTACTGTTTCTGTTGCTGCAATATGACCATCACCACTATTACGACTATAGTGAGGACAACACTTATACTACTACTACATTATTACTTAAACACATACTGTGTGTTTTATGATCAATTATATATAAAATATTGACCTCCCATCACACCAGCTTACTGTTTTTTTACACATATATGAAAGGACTGATCCGTTTTCAATTTATTTTATTTAAATTTTATTATTATCCTATATTTTTCTTAAGATTATATATAGATTATATATATATAAACATATATACTGTATATACTGTATATATACATACATATATACATACATGCACGTATATATATACACACACATACTTGCAATGGATTTTAGACAGTTTGCACCATTGCGCAAGTTAACGCTTAACACTGATTAATTACGTTAACAAGCTAATTTCGACAGTTCTAATTTATAAACTACATATATTCCTGTTTTCATTTAAAAAGGTTTATAATTCAACAATATTTCCAATCAATTTAGATGATGTTTTATCAAGTACACAACACCTAAAACTCAGGTATCCGGACTGGAAAAGTTGAGATCGGTGCTCTTTAACAAACATTAGGCTTAAAAGAAGAAGAGCTTCACAGAGTAAAAGCAGTGAAAGTGTGTCCATGAGTGCTGGCAGATTTGGGGAGAGAATATTATTAATACTATTAGACATGGGTGCGGCACTCCAGCCCAGCAGAGACAGGGAGGGAGGGGAAACAACAAAACACCCATCTGCTTTCTTTCCCTCTGTCTCTGCCTCCTCCTATTCTCCCTCTTTGTATCTCTATCAGTGTCCATCATTGCCCTGCTCTGTCTCACAGGACACATCATGATCGGTGCCACCATTTTACCATTTTAATTCAAAGCTGGACACAGTCTCCCTTCCCTCCCTACACGTCTCACAATCCCCCTGTTCTGCTAATTACATGGAGACTTCAAACACTCGTTAAGTGCCTTGACTCGCGCACTTCACAAAGGGGAAGTACAAGTAAGCAGAGGAAGACGGCCTCCTGCGGTGCTGCTGCTGTTTTAGTCAAATATGTTTCCAAAATGAAGCCGTGGTGCACAGACTCAAACCTGCACACTGGTGGCTCCTTGTGATGATCAGAGTATTCACACTCCTGCTGGGACACTCAGCAGCTGCTTTCCTTAATGTAGGCGACCTGGAAGTTTTCAAGAGGCAAAACTGTGGGATCACAATCTCACTTTTTAACAGGCTTTCTGAAATCACACATCTAATGTCCCAAAATCCTGCGGTCGGTCGGTTCATTTTCTTTCACATCGACCACACCAGCCTCAGTCTGCATTATGGATTTATTCCACTGCTCTCACCAACCCAAATAAACTGTGCTAACCAGGCAAAGGCCAGCATGGTGTTTTCTAAACGTCCTCATACCAAAATATTGATTTAGTGCTGGTTGTCTTACAGTTACACAATCCATACAACACAAAGTCTTTCAAACACAGTCGCACAACACTGTTAAAAATGACAAAAATACTCATCATAGTTTTAAAATCCTGCAGACTTTCATTTTATTAAAAAATGTTTTATTCATTACAGAGCATACATTAAAATCCTAATCATATTTAAACCTACACTCTTATCTTTTATAGAAAACACAAGAAGAAAACAATTATTCCCCCCTCAGGAAGCCTCTTAATGTCCTATTTTTACTCAAATTTACTCAAAAGCTCAGCGCAGTGGAAAGCTTTTGCCCTCATACTCGTTTTTTTTCTAGAGAAAGCCCTTCATCATGTCAAGATGACTAATAGTGCTTTTATTTATTTTTTAAGTCCATGACAAGATTACAGCTTAATTAGTTGTCTCCACATATTAAAAAATGTTATCTCAAGATCATCTGGATTTAAATGTGCCATTATCTCATTTCACCACACATCATTCTAACTTGAGATTTCCAGAAAGCAGTATTTGATGTGAGATCATTAATCTTGAGCTGAATATTATCAGCAACCACCAGGCTTTGGTGTAATATTAATCATTTGACAGTCAAAGCACTCACTTAGGCTCACTTATGGTGGACTGGGACTTTACTGGGACCAGTTTTTTGGGGCTATTCATGGGATCAAAAATATAAGCACCTGTCTCATCTTTTTTTAAAAAACCTTTGAATCATCATGATGTAAAATTCATTCCTGTTCCAGACAGGATTTTACAGAAATACAGTATGTCTTTGAACAGAAACTGAGAGCGCTCCAGACTTAACTTTTCATTTTACAAGAAGAGGCCTGGACTAAGAACATGGGTGACCTATAGACAGAAATACAGAGAAGGAGACAGAGGGAGGTGTGTTTACTCGTGGCTGTGTGACGCCTCCAGTGTCAGGTGACTTACAGGAAAGAAGTTGTTGTTCTCTTTCTCGCTCTGTCTCTCTTTTCAGTCCATTTTTTTTTTACTGTTTTCCTTGTTTCATATCTATTCACTGACTTTACTGGCATGTTGTTGTGTCAGGCGACCAGATCATTGTGTAAAAAATAAGCAGTGATTCTAAATCGTATTAGATGACAAACTCCTTGATTTGAAAGCAAACACAGTAAAAGATTTGAGTAAGTAAAGTGTAAAGTTGAGTTCATGCAAATTGATTAAGGCAGTCAAGGAGACTATGAGACGCTGTAATAATAACCACCTTATGCGTTCAGTACAGTAGTCTGCTGTATGTTTTAATGGCTTGGGGCTGTGTGGAAAGGTTCATTCTCATCCTCTAATGTGTGGTGAGGGTGACACATCCCAGCAGGACAACTCAGTAGTAGTCCAGCTCTAGACACAGATACCTCTGTCCACTGAAAACTCAACAAATATGCATTGATGACGCATTCAGTTCCCACCATTTTTCTTTTTGGGTCACAAGTTAGCTCCATTCTGAGCAGCAGGGAATGGGAGTGAAGCGTTGCTGTAGTTGAGGAAGCACTGGAAGTGGTGTTATAAGCAGTAAAAGTGACAATCATAGTAGTAGAGAGAGTAATAATAGTTGCCGTGTGCTCATTTTTTTATCATTACGTGTGTGTGTGCATTCTTGCCTTCTCTCTCTCGCCTCAAACTATAAATTCTGCAGCGTTTAAAGTGCACATCAAGTGAAACTGAACTGCAGTGAAAACTCTGTGGAGAGAGATACTGTAGCTGAAAACAGGAAGGTCATTAATCTTTAAGAGAAAGCGCGTCGACTCACAAGTCACGGCACAAGGAAGCAGCGCTTCAGCTTCAGGGACTATCAGCCAGCGACTACAGTTTAGCTGGTTATCCGTCTTTCTTTCCTCCATTTTTCTGCCCTCTGGCTGCGTCTTTTGACAAACCTCTCCAGCCACAACATCCACAGAGAGCTATTCTCCCCCTGTGGTGCCGCTTTTTGTTCAGTTTTTTTATCAGAGATACGGCCAGAACAATGTGCTAGAAGTACGAAATGAGAGACAAAAGAAAAGAAAACATTTTCACAGTTGTACGCCTCAGCCGACCAGCAGTTTACATCCATCTGTCCAAAATGTCTTCATCATTTTTACCCTATTCAACATTTGTGTGAAACTATCCTAATTACCATATGATTCTTCTTTTTAACTATAAATTGTAAATTTGTAATCAATCACATCCCATCTACACAGGTCCTGGTCAGGTAAGCAGGGTGTAATCTCCATTATGCTGATTTTTATCATTCTTTCATTCATTTAAGTCCAACTGCAATGCCACTAATGCTTTCAAGCAGGCACTTAAGTCTATTTTCCTATTTCTACCAAATTTTGTCCCTTTAAAAGTAACAACATTGACCAAAGTTATGAGACTAAGTAAATTCTGGACACATTCTTCCTTTGATAAATGAATTTTGATGAGGTTTAATTAAAAGTAATTCAGCAAAAACACATTAAACTTGTCTATTCAGTGGCTTACGCTGAGGTTTTGCTGTTAGGAGCTACCTTAATGCTAATGTTACACTACACATTTCCCTGTACTTTTCCCTTAAGGGATGAAAAGCAGCGCCTCTCCGTCATACACACAACAGGGGTTTTGTTGCCGTACTTGTTCTGACCTGTAGCTTCTGGCGGCTAATGTTAGCCAACTTTAAATGGATACTGCTGTTCTCTGACTTTGCTGTGACTGCTCAGTGTTTTAGCATTCATCACTTTCCTATAATTGTCACTTGCGGCCACAGTGTTCAACAGAAGTTACACAACCTCACTGTGACAGATCATGGTGTCTCTTCTTTAGTTGTAACACATACACTGCTATGGACACCATTTACGCGCCAATGTGTTTTTCTGTGTTGATAGAAAAGGGTAATCTGATTACAGTAATCCATGCGCAGTAACAGGTTACTTCTTCCCCTGCTGCTGCCCTCCCACGCCAGTCCAGACTGGCTGAGTCAGCGCCGCTGATCTATCATGATTCAGACCAACACACTCCTCCCCCCGCCTTTCCTTCATGAATCTCTTCATTCACTCCGAGCGATGTTCAAAAAAAAGAAAACAAAAAACTTCCTCACCCCTCTGCTTTCACTCTCTTTCCATTTCATCTGATAGCAGTCACTCTCTCCATCTCTGCGATAAGTTAGAAACACCCCCACTACCACCACTACCACCACCCAATCCACCTCTGCCTCGCTTTTCTCCTCCATTTCATTCATCCGACCCCCTCCCTGCCTCCCTGCCTTCCTCCCTGCCTGCTGGCTGCCTTCAGGGTAGCAGAAGGGAAGTGAATGGCTTCAGCCCTTCCAGCTGGTCCCATCACCCAGCAACCCGGAGCAAAACAAAAGAACACACAAGCCTACGAAAAGCACACACACACACACACACAGACGGGTTCACTTGCAGAGTGTGTGCACAACACATGCAGACAGATATGCAGATGAATGCACACACACACACACACACACACACACACTAGTACCCCCCACCTTTGCCCCCCAAAAACTCACATCCATAAACACAGCCAGCCAGCCGTCCCCTGCAGACTCCCACCCATCATCCCTTCCTCCAGTCCCCCACCCACCACCCATCATCCCCTTCCTCCAGACACCCAGCCCTTTGTCCACACTCATATTTGGGGGAGAAAAAAAACAGATGTGTCCCAAAAAAGAAGTGGACACAAAGCAGAGAGCAAATGCACCGTTTGTGTTTGCGGTGCACAGAAATGAGTAAAGAAAAATGCAAACCGAGCATCAAAACAGAGCTCCATTGTTATTTTTAAAATTCTATCAAGTAGCCTGAGGCAAAAACCACAGCTCAGAGAAAGCTGCATGCCTATGTTTGTGCACTTAAACTCCCGCCTGAGATCCTCGGTTATATATCGTCAGTGTGCAATGGTCAGTACATTCCAGGAGTTATTCTGTGATGAAGTCTGCCAACTCCTCAACCCCGTCTCCTGCAAAATCACGTTCCCATACAACTAAACCACATCCTCATTTTACATTTTGATTGAAAAGTTTTCTTCTCCCAAATTACAATGGCAGTTTTAAACACGTGGTTAAAGCTGTAAATTGACACATGAACAAAAAAAAAAAAAAAACTGCAACAATACCACAATTATTATTGTTTAATCAATTACTTGTCAACTATTAAATTACTCACCAGCTATTAATGAGTTTTTTTCTTTTTTGCTGTAAATATTTTGTGGTTCATTTACTGATCCATGAAAACATTGTGATTTGAATATCCTGAAATTAGTTAATAAAATAATCAACAGATTAATAAATATTGAAAACAATCATTATGGTTGCTATCCCAGTATGACATAATCAACAGCACATTCTGTCAAAATTAAAGTCACTGGGAAATCAGGGAAATGAGCAGTGCATACAGTATTAAACATATCTGCTGTTAATTAATTTATCATAAACTAATTGCTACTTAATGAATCTGGAGCCTTCACGCCCTCAGTGAGCCAGACGGGGCCCGGGGTCCTTGCAGACTTTGAAGACCCTGAAGAAATCCACAAGATGAAATGTGCAGTTCAGACCTGCAAACTCCTAACTTGACTCTCGCCAGCTGAATGTAGTTCTACCTAGCTCCACACATTCATCTGGGTGTGCTCCATTGAAGATGTATTTCATAAGGTGGGACCTTATCAAAAATCCTTGCATGTGATTGGATAAACCACTTATCCATCATCTTTAATGACGTGTATTTCAACCACTCACATCGAAACCAACCCGTGACGCTGGCGAGAGCCACGCAGGGAAAAACAAAACAGAACAGCTGACATCTTGGCTATAGCAGCAGAGTAAACAGCGCAGCAATGTCAGTAAATGATCAATGTCGTCTGTGGAGCTAGGCGGAATGACATTCATCTGGCGAGAGTCAGGTTATAGTTTTTCAGCTTCTCAGATTTGATCCTCTAATAGAACAATCAGCAGGGAGATGATAATAATAATGGGGTCCTGCTCTCATCCTATTTCCTTAACCACCAGTGGAGCTATTTGATAAATCAAGCTCTTGCCAATCCCGGTTGGGAGAAGAGCGAAAACATCCTTGCCACCAATAAATGCCTTCAAACCTGTAGTCTGTTCATCTTTTAAAGAATGAATATGCGATGGATTCCTTGCTGCGAGCCGCCATTGTTGTCTGAATCAAACAGTTGCTTGTCCGCTACGTCACATCTATGAAAATCCCGCCTGGCAATCCTGATTGGTGCAGTCATTTTTTGCTCCCTTGAAGTCCTTCCCATTGGGTGAGAGTCCACATGGATGTGTGGAGCGAGGCGGAACTACATTCAGCTGGCGAGAGTCAGGTTAGCAAACTCCACTGTGATGAAAAAGGGAACTGTTCTGACAATCAGTGCTTTATTTAGCAATGTGCCACTGTAGTTTAACAGCAACTGCACACTGAATTATTTGTTTTTTTTCCCCACTGTACCCACAATCACACAGACAATACAATCTTTGCTGTTTTGAGATATGATGATAATGCAGGTAAGACCAAATTAAAACCTGTTACAGCATCGGCTGGGAGTCTGTGGAGGGCTGAAAGATCTAGGAGGACATTAACAACTGAACAAGAGATCCCCTAAAAACACCTGTTATATGACTGAAGTTCCACGTGTGGGGGCTGATACAGGCAGCTCAAAGTCCACTTACTGGGTCTTTCCAGAGCTTTCAGCCATGTGGTGTATTATTCCTCAGTGGATGTCAGCTCAGCTGTAACAGGCAAAAACTGAGCAAACTAAAAGAAATGCAACATCCTGCTCATGTTTCTGTGCATCACCATCACCGCCATCATCATCATCATATAAACTATAAACAACAAGACAGCAACAGTCTGTGAGTTTTGGCCATAACATAGTGCAATAAATATATGTGATGATCTGCACATCCTGTACAAATATTTCTAAAAGTCACTGCTACACTGCTATTGATTCTGTATTTGTTTTTTTTGTTTAACATGAGCACAGAGAGCCACAGCAGCTGGTTTAAGGTGACCACCGAAGCAGAGGGACTGAAATGGAGCAGCTATTGTGCAATAACATAAAATTCTTCTTTATGAAATCAGAGGGAAAGAAGGCAAAAACTGTGCAGCAAAAAAAAACCATACTAATAAATATTTAGTTTATCTTGTGACTTTTGAGCCAAAACAAACCTGTGAGAAAAATACTTTGCTTCCAAGCTTTTTCAGCCCCGAAACAGCTCCAACAAACAAATAGAGGGAAAGTGAAATGGAGCGAGATTTTCTGGTGGAAAGGCTGACAATGTGAGCCGCTTCTGCTTGAATCTGGAACATTAAGGGGAAAAAAGGACCTGAACTAAATCCAGTTCAAACTCATTTGGCCCAATCTTGTCTAAACGTGTTTCTCAAACACTGATCCACTTCTAACCTGGGTCGACCCTCCTTGGTTCGGCATTAGGGTGCGTTCACATTGTCAGCAGTCTCAGGTCTGACCTCCCACTGTGAGAGCTGCTATCTGTTTTTTTCCTCCCTCTTCTTCTCCACGGATGCAGAGCAGCTCGCGGACCTCACGATATTGCCAGTGCTCTGCCATGACCGGTAAAAAAGATGTGCCAGATCACTATATAAGCTTTATGTAAACAGGGTTGCACATTTCATGACAGTAGGTTCTGTTTGTTTGTTTTCTACTCCAACAGGATCATAAGTATCTGGACTCTCTATCAATCAGAACTGAAGAAGCCTCTTGGATGATGAGAGGTCAATTTACCTCGACCTGGATGACTGAGAACCTAAACAGACAATACAGGCCAGAATAAACACAACCAACTGACCACACACTCCTGCTCCTTATACAGCAGAGAGATGTGTTGGGTGTCGTCTACATTAATAATTGAACAGAAAGATCCGCTACAGAATGATCCAGCCCAGAGTCATGAGAACTGGCCTCAGCTATGCACAGTGTTTCTTATAGATTCAGATTTTTATCCGCAGCTTGCACAGACCAATCTGCAAGTTTTGATGACTATATATATTGCGAATCAAGACTTGTATTGTCATTATACTGCTGCAGACAACAATACAACAAGATTGCGATAGTACTCCGTGAAATAACATATAACATTAAAACATAATAAACACAGTATGTTAGTAGAAAAGTGTGAAATAAATACAGTAGAAAAACGCAAGGTAGAAACACACAATGCGTAGTGCAAATGACAATAAGACTGTAGCGCAAATGGCAATCAGTCGATGATAAGATTTTAGCGGTGATGGTTGTACAATGAGGAATATATTCAGTGTTGCATCACAATAGACTTAAAGTACCAAAAGTAAAAATATTAACTATGCAGAATTTCATTCATTACAGGATTATGACTGAAGCATTGATGTGTCACTTTGTTACTGCAGCTGCTAAAGGTGGATTTAGCACCCTTCCTAGTGTTCAAATAGTCCCATTCCCCTCTGTCTTGTGCCAGTTCGTCTTGTCCGTTGTACCAGTCTGACCTGTGATCTGTTGTCTCGTGTCCACGCTTCACCCTGTTAAGTATTTTTGCCTCCTGCTCAACTGTGGTTTTGCCTCCCTAGTGACAGTGATCTTTTGTTGTTACTGTTAGTTTACCCTGTCCTTTCCTCCTTAGACATGTTTCCTTCCCTTGTCAGACACTCCTTATTAGACATTTCCTCCATAGCCAGCATCCTTAGTTCCAGCCTTATTCCCTTTAGGTATAGATAGTTTTGTTATTTTTCCCCTGCCATGATCTGGTGTTCATATTAATCCTTGGTGGGCAAGCGCTCTGTTATTCTAATAAACCTCTAAGATGTACCTCTAAATTGAATTTAGGTACAACATTCGAGTAAATGTACTTAAAGTTACATTCCACTACTGTTTATATTTTAACCTTCCAAAAGTAAATAATAAGGATTCAAATACAAAGTTTAACAACATGGAATCAAACTGGCAGTACTTACCTGTCAGTAGTTTAACAGGTCAACCAATGAGTGAGTTTATATAATATAAATTAGAGGCCTAAAAACCTAAAGTAGAAAAAAGCATAGATGTGGTAAAATCCAGTAAAAATATGACCAGCTGTGTCAATGTGTCGCCCTGAGCGCACAACGTACTTCCACACACAAAACCTAAATTATGGTGTCACACACATCATCATTCAGTCAGAGACCAAAACAGTAATCTCCCCAAATGCTACTCTGTACCACTGACACAGATATCAGCCACTTGAATGACTGCCAAGCTGACACAGCAGCTCTGTATATATCAATACACACAATATATATAAAATCATTAGGCCATAATCATACAGCAGATGCAAGCCAAATATCCCAATATCAGGGATGGCCTGTTGACACTCAGTGTTCCCACTACACTCCCTGATGCAATAATAAGTTAGTGACAGCACACTGCACTCGGAAATTCCCTAGAGACTGTCCTGAATATCCATTATATTGTCCACACTTTTACATATAAACACCATCTTAGTAAACACTGCCAGTATCTACTTTTTAACCAGGCACACTTTGAATATCTCAGTCAACATTAGAGATAATTACATGGTACACACCTCTGCAGAAAGGACTTGAATGAGCAACACCATGTCCTAAAGACATTTGAGCACAGCCTGTTCTGCAGATATAAGAGGTGTCAGTACAACAAAATCACTCACCTCAGCTGTACTTTACTGACAATTAGCAAAAGTTTGCTTAACTGTGATCAGCATGATGAACTTAATCCTTTGCAGAGAGACACTGCATTTGGTCAAAACATTGCTGTGTCTGAGGGCGGGTTCACACCCAAAGGTCCGATTCCTGTGACTGAACTGCGAGTGCCATGTGCAAATTTCAATACCCGTGTGCAATATTATAACCTCACTTTAGAATAAATACATAAGTGAAATCTGCAATTACTATAACAAATTGTACACTGTTGTAAAAAAATATTTTTTATACATGTTTTATACTTATTCTTTTGTATTTTATATGAGTATCAGAAACTTTTGACACCAAGTCAAATGCCTTGTGTGTGCCAGCTCACTTGGCAATAAAACTCTTTTTGATTGCTGTGTATTCAAAAGATAATTTAGACTTCTCCTTCTCAAAAAAAATATTACATACAGGACACTTGAACCAGAAGAGTCTACAACATGATGTTTTGAGCAGCGTGTCACATGATGAGGAGAGGAAGAGTGAGTGGGAGGGGGTATTCCTACAGAGGACGTGGTTTAATGTGGGCGACTATACTATACAGGTAGTGGAGCAATGAGTCACAGTGCTGAGGGAGGAAACATCTATCTGTCTATCTATCCATATAGTTAGCTATCTTCTCCCTGAATGCAGGCTTATATATTATTAACACTTTGTTCTTTTGGATCTCGTTAAGTGGCCTGCTCTGCAAACCTGCTCTTCTGACATTCGATACCTCTGTTGGTGTGTGTGTGTGTGCTGCATGTACATTATATGTGCCCCAGATCTATACTTAGTTTCCTCTGGATCCTTCAATGTAGCGCAGTGCTCCCTCAGTCATTAGATACTAAGTGCATTGTGATGCACATCATAAACATGCTGTGAGAACTGCAGAAAACAACATGTCTAATGTTGTAATGAATCATTAACTGTATTATGAAGCCTCTAGTAGCTAAAAGGTTCCTTTCACATTTTCAAGCACTTCTAATGCTGTTGCTTGTTGGAAAAAATCTGTGAAAATTATTATTTTAATGATTAAAAAAACATTTAAAAAAATTAAAAAATATATCAACATATATTTACATTTTTTAAAAATAAAAAAGCTTTTGAGCTGTTATTAAATATGTAATGAGTATATTGTTTAAAAAAACATGATATTAAACAATACCAACTCAAGGCCCACTTACTAGCTTTTCCCAGGCCTTTCAATTATACCACTGTATTTTTTGGGAATATGACATGGATAAAACTGACTGTTGATCATCTTACAACTGAGCCAATTCCATCAGCTGATGACTGAACCCTCTGGAAAAAGGTAATATGTGGACCTTGAGTTGGATATTTTCCAAAGCCAAAAATTAACTTCCATGCTTCATGTTAAGTAATCTAAAATAGGTAGATTTGAATACAGGTTATACACTATAGCTTTACATAGCACTATCTAGAGATCTAAATATTTATGTGTGAAAATGTTGTGTTGCCCTGCGTTTTTTTTCCTCATAATGCTTCACAGTTGATCTTTTAAGTAAAGTTGGATGTCACACACACACACACACACACACACACACACAATGTGAAAGAAAAGGTGCTGCTTGTGTGTGTAATGAAAAGGAGTCATTGCCTGAAGGGTGATGGTGAACAGTGCTGAAAGTAAAAACAGAGAACACAGAGCTACCACACAAAGACACCACGTCAACTTATTATGAGGGTAGATTGATAAGTGACACCACTAACGAGATGCAAATGTTCCTGTCGATCTTGCTAAATATCGACCAATGGCTTCCTCTTCTTTTGTTCCACAAACCTGCATTTTTTTTTACCTGCTTGCAAACAAAACATGTATAATATCCTCATACCGTGGTTCGTAAGAGATCTTACGATAAATTATTCCTCATTTTTCGTTTTTTTTTTTCCCAACGTATGTCCAGCAACATGTGACGCGTGTTAGTTTCTTTTCAAAATAAACTTCCATCTTGACAAGAAACTACTTAGTTTGGTTCAGGTTAAAATAACACAAGAAGTGGTGCAGGTCAAACATGTTAGGGCACGTGACAAATTAATCAACGTTTTGATTCCTGACTCACACCTTTTCTTTGAGATTATGTACAAATGATTTCTTTTTGTGGGGGGGGATAGACACAAATTACACTGCATTACTTTTTTTAGATATAAGGTGTATGACCAACAGTAATGAATGGTCAATTCCACACTATCACTGCAAAAACAGGCTTTCCAAGACCAACTGAACTGATCCCTTTTAACTTATTAGAGCCAGCCCTTTTTTTAAAAACAAAAGTGCCTTGTGCCAGGGTTTTTGGCCATTTTGAGTCATCTTTCATGATGTACAGCATATTTTGTACTGAAAGAAGGGACTTTCTATTTAATCATGAAAAAAATATTTGTTTTCACCTTGTTCCATTCTTGTTTCATCAGAGGTAGAGTAGAGGACACTTTCACCAAAATCACCACTTTTTGTCCAGATTCTTTTGTTTTGCTCTCTAATCTCGACCGTCTCCTCTTCCTGCTTTGATCTCTGTGGCGTATACAGTCTCTTTATGTCCCGACTACAAATCCCAGAAGCCCCAATATTACTCACAGGCTGTGAGAGTGCTCTTTCGTCCCTGCTGCTGAAAAACGTTTATGGCACTCAAGCGTTGGATTTTAAAGGACGTACGTACACATCTTTGGCACTCAAAGAGTTAATGTATAATACTGCAATTAGCAGTATATCTGGAGGCAGGAACTGATGGGACAGTCAATATTTTGTTGCTGAGGGAGAGCTAATGGGAGCCACAGTGAGGGTCCAGCATGACATTCAACAAATGGCTGACTGGTCTGCTGGGCTGACCAGTAAAGCCTCCCCTGTGCACGACACATTTAAAAAGATTATTTTGAATTTAGACTGTTGAGACTGGAGTGAAGCATTGCTCCTTTACCCACCGGTCCATATTAACAAGCTTAACACAGCATCTACGCACAGAGATCCTCAGCAGAGGGTCAGGTTCTGCAGATAACCCTTCTTATAGGGGATACCTGTTCATTGTTAGGGCTAGTGCAGTGGAGAGGGATTACAGTGTGGTGATGCTATCATCACATCCACTCTCCCACTGTCTATTTATAGTTCACAGAGCGCTCCCTCTCTCTCTCTCTCTCTCTCTCTCTCTCTCTCTCTGTCAGATTCTCCATACTGAATGCCAAATGCACTAAAAGGCAAAGGTCAGAAAAAAAAAATAGAAGCACAGATTCAAACTCAGGAGGGAAATATGGCACCTGCCCTTTATACTGACTGCTTTTCTTAAAAAAACACACACACAATGCTATTATAACATATTTGCATGTGAAGAATGCAGTGGATATTGGGTGGATGCCATTCACAGTTGGAACAGGACATTTTGAGCAGACACTTGGCTGCAGCACCGTCTGTCTGCAGCCACAGGTACACCAGATTATGAGACATTCAGGTACTTATTAAGGCTCATTTGTGGAGGTTTATTTGAACTCTGGAGTATTAAATTCTGTTAATTTGGTTTGGTGAGAACAAACTCACAAAATTAGTCCAGATTTGATAAAAACAGACTTCTACCTAAAAATCCATCACAGTTGTATTTATGAACATTTTCTCAGAGATAGGAGGTGAACCTGTTTGTACTGACCAGGATATACAATATGGACAGTCAGATTTGCTCTGTTCATGATGCCATTTTAAAAACTCTCTGACCTGAGTTCACGGTCCAGACAGCAAGCGCTGGATGGCTGCTGATACTGTCTGCAAGACAAGCTGCAGCGTCTGAGCCCCAGGCTGGCAGCATGGACAAACCATGACACCTTAATCTGGATTAGCTGCTAAATTAGAAGCCCGGTTGCTTGTGTAATCCCTTTGATGAGGTTCCGGCAGCCTCCGTGGCCATTTGAAGGCAGCCGACTCATTCTGGCCAGACCACGCAAACACGGACCAGACAGGGTGACTGAGCGATGCAGTACCACGTTAACACACTTTAAACGAAGAAAATATCTATACAATAGAACATGATTTAAGTTACTTAACATTCTAGACAATGAAAGAAGACAGAGTGACCATACTGCTGCAGCTGGCAGAGAGGAAGCTAATTCAGTGCTTTTCATTCAGTTCTGTGGAAGAAAAAACACAGCTCTGCTACACAACTTTACTTTTGGGACTTTCCTCTAATCTTTGCTTCCTTTGTTAAATATTGGATGATTTTGTCTCTTTGATCATGAACCGTTCCTTAAAAAGTAACATGAAATTGAAATTTAAGTATGTATTAATATATTACAAGCACACTGTATATAAAGTATGACACCACTATTAAACCACAATGGAAACACTCTAATAGCCTAGACACAGTTTTTATCAGTTATCAGCACCACATACTGTACTGTACTACACAGCTGCACGTGTGAATTAACTAAAGACAATAATAATGACAGAATAATAACAATAACTTAAAATATAATTCTACTCTCACAACTTTCAAGTCTGAATTTAATGACCCTACATCAGAATCAGCTTTATTAGCCAGGTCAGAACAGGAATTTGACTCTGCTTTTACAGCACTGTCTTAGCACAACATAAAATAAATGAGGAAAAGAAACCGGCACACAAGGTAAAGAAATAATAAATTAGGGGATAATTAAACAAACTAACAGCAGCTCAATTTAACAACACATCAAAGCGCACACACTGCCACAGCCTTATTACACTCACTGTGGATCAGGCCCAAGTAGGAATGCAGATCGGTCAGTCAGTGTTGGTGTGTGTGAGCTTTAAGACAACCTGGTTATATAACACAAGCAGCAGCAGCACAACAGCAGACTACAGAGCACACTGCCGGTTCATCCAGACACCGACAACTTATGTGAAAACCTCTTCAATGGACTATCCTGCAGGGTATTGGTTTTGCCTTTGGGAAAATACAGCATAACATATAAGATTCACAAGGCTTCACGAAATTCGGCATATAAATTAAGTGTCAAATATAACACATGCTCATGAAATTTCAACTTTTAAAGTTGATTCACACTGTTCCTTAGGGCAGCCCCACCGTATCTTACAGTGCTAAACGAGGGGGCACGATTTCTTAAATTAAGATCAAACGACAAAAGGTCAGATTTGGTGTGTGAGTTGTATGCCGATTTAAAGAGCAGCTTTAGTTAAGTACGAAATATATAGCTGATCGTTGTTTTATCGTGTACCGGCTTCGCGCATGAAGCAAGACACATTAAACAACTATTTCTTCAGTGGAGTTCGGCGGTACACAGGCTGCCAGGCGATACATTGGTACGTAACGGGAATTCTACGCTGCGCTTTTCCTTTTGTGAAATGACAGACAAGAGTCACTGAGGATTCACCATCACATCTTTACCAGAGCAAGTGCTACCTTCTGGACACGTTTGACGAGACAGAGAGGCACAGAAACACAACTTACAGTCACAACAAGAGCACTAGACACCAGAGTTCAAGGTGCAGTTTGAGACACTCACCCTCTATGACAGATCCGTCCAGCACGGTGCTAAAGTAGAAAAATAAATTTGAAAGAAATGGCTTTCTAGATTTTTTTCTTTGTTACAATAAAAGGCCCACTCCAACTTCTTTGAGAGATATTGTTCTGAATTTACCAAGAAAACACTGATGTACCCAGGTACAAGCTCAGTCTAATGTCACAGTTCGCGTCCAATGCGAAGTCATGTAAGAGCAGCCAGTCTGGTGCTGCATTCAAGTATCGTGGGACACACGAACTATCTACTCTATCTGTAGGTAGTTAATCAATACCTTGTGAAATTCGGTTCATTTTAGATGACAGGATTATATCACTGTTTTCCTTGTTAATTATTACTGTTTAGCTTTTTAATAGTAGGCTATAACCAAACTTTAAATTAGCTACAAAGGCGAACGTGTTGAAATATTAACCTAGCGTAAAATAGTGGGTTAAATCAATTTTAAATTAATATGCAGCATAGTATGTAGATATAGATTGCTCCTGCTACGTAAACTTGAGTCAATCTGAATTATTTTCCTCCCCGGAGCGATATATGACACGATTGTGAAGTACTCAGTCATTCCCATGGTACTTGAACGTAGCAGCAGACAATGTGTGACAGACGTGTCGTGCGGTGACTCACAGGTGAGTCAGAGCGTCGTGTCCCGCCCACACCGCGGTGGCGGCCAATGGCGTACGTGCGGAAGCGGGTTCAGTGGCGCACAGTCACGCACACCCGAAACAGTGCCTCCGTGTGTGGTTTAAAGGGACGCCGACACCCGGTACATGCACGGAAGTCACTCCCACTGACCATTAAAGGGCAGGTGGGCGGGTATGTTAGTGACGTAAATATATGCAGATATTTAAACATGAATTAGATCAGTTTAAATATCTCCAACATAAGTTTAAACGTGCCAGTTATTGACAGAAAATCAACCACAAAGGCAGCAGCTCAGCCTGTAGGGACTGGGAACCTAAGGTCGGCCGGTTCAAGTCCAGGTCCGACCAAGTACAGCGTGGTCTAGTAGCCAGTTTCTCCTCCTGGGAACTGCAGTGGTGTCACTGAGCAAGGCACCAAACCCCCAACTGCTAGCCTGACATTACTCCACCAAATGCATGTGTGTGTAATGTGCAATAAAGAAAAAAAAAACCAGAAAACTTAAATTTCCCCATTGTGGGATAAATAAAGGGAATCTTCAATCAAATTCAAATTCATGTAAATATGAGTATATGAGATGTATTGACACCACTGAATGTCAATTACCATAAATGTAGGACACAGCTTCACCACCCAAAGAATATATTTTTTTTTGGTTTGGCTTTGGTTTGGTTTGATAGACAGTGGTCCACTGCTCATTAAGACATTTTTTACTGTTACATATTTTTTCTCTAAAACATCTTTTGCTTGTTGCTTGTTTACCTTGTTCGCTACTTATTTTTGATGCATTTATTTTTCTACTACTGTTTACTGATTGTGTTGCACTATTCATGTTGCTTCTGTAACAATGAATAAAGGCTTATCTTATCTTATTAAGAGATTAGATAACTCTTGATTTGCATCGACCTCTGCTGGAGATCAGAGGAAACTGCAACACTCATTTCTTCAAATTCACATCTGAGGATACAAAGAACATAAAATGAGTTGACATGAGTAATCGATGAGAGCATTGAGCCAACAAAAACAATGTGTGTGAGCCTGATTGCAACTATTAACTGTTTTAATAATCCACCTTAAAGTATATATTACAGGAAACAATCACTAATGTTTGCAATATGCTTCAGTTTCTTTTCCTAAATTTGTTGTTCCAGTTATGCAACATAAAATAAATGTTACAATTAGAGGAGAGCAACAGATGCACAACAATCCAGGAGAAATGTGTGATCAGACTTTCTGTATTTTAATTAGGCTAATATTTAATTGAATGCAAATATGTACAAAATGATTTGAAAATACACAGAACTTTGATGGTGGTTGAGCCTGAGTGAGAAAACAATTTGGGAAATTGGAAAGAGAAAGACTTTGTGTTAAAGCAACAACAAATCACAGTTTATTGTGACAAGTCAACAATGAGAATATCCTTTATCTGGGAAATCCCAATCCCATCAAGCTCTGCTAAAACGTCCTCTGACCTCTCTATTGCAGGCGATCAAGAAAGAAGAGCAATAATGTATTACTTTGCTGTGAGCAATAAATAAAATCCATGAGATATTTTTTATAACAATGTCTTCATGAAGGGATGACACCTGAACCTTGTGTAAAGAATCTCACTTGTGTCATCTGTTTGTTTTAAAATGATGAATATTGTTTTCTTAGAATTGTTTGCCATTCAAAAGCCATTTGACTGAATAGAAAGTTTGAACACAAAGAGACATAAATCTTACCTGCCAAAAAGTCATTCAACTGTTCTTCCACTGAAATAATTTGTCAAGTTGTGCATCTGATGTCTATCATCTTCTGTTATGACCTTACTTTTCCATATTGAACCTCCCTCTTTCTGATTTTCTCCCTGACACATCTTGTCATGCTGCACCCTCAGTTTTCTCACTGACAGTGTTTTGTAGCATAAACTGCTATTTAATTTCCCGATAAAGAGAAATGTAGCTACAGAAAAAGGACAATCACGACTATGGTTGTTGTTTGTAAATTGATTGCAGAGGTGCATGGAGTAATAGAATATTGTGCACAAGTAAAAGTGAAAATACTTCTGTAAAAGAACAAACAGTCAAATCAGTTGCTGTTATATTTTAAAAGAGGGAGGCCTATATGGTACTGTCATTAAATTAATATCTTTAAGCTACTGATAGATTGCATTAAATGTTACAAGACAAGACCCCTTACATAGATACTGTCGTGACTGCTCTTTAGATCGTCTCTATCAGATGCTTTATTAATCCGAAGGGAAATTCAGGTAACTGGCATCGGCATGTTAAAAATACAGAATACAGAAATAAGAGCAGAGTACACAAAAGAGATATTATCCAGACATTACTATTCAAAAAATATACATACTAAACCTGAAATAGTAAATCCTAAAATATAAAATATACAATGAAACAGAGCAAATAATGTGCAAATACACAAAAATGTCCATTTATGTGCCAGACATACTGCAAATAGTGTGCAAACTACATCCAAACCAATAGTATGCAGAAGTGATTATCAATTACATTACAAATTCTGTACACAACTGCAACTCCGTGTAACCTCACAAGAGACAAAACAAACAAAAAGATTAGCAACTAATAAAATAAGCAATAGCCACAATATTACCTGAAACTAATATAATCCAGAGTAGAATGAAACTTCACCAAAGTAGAAACAGTGGACATGTAAACAACATGTGGACTACTTCACGGTTGTAAACATTTTAAGTGTGTACAAGTTTATCTTCCGCTGCAATGGATGTGAATGGCATCAATTGACAGGAAGTACTCAAGGACCAAGCGGTTACCTGGCAACAGGATATCATTCAAATGATGCGGGTGCTCGGCACTGCTAGGCAACGAAGTGGTTGTTGAGATTCTTACCTGGAGAGTCCAGTCAGAGGGTTTAGTGACTCACCTGTATGAAAGGCAGCGGGAAGTTCTCAGAGCAGAGTACAGGCCGAACCAGTCCTCTCGGCCCCTCTGTCCCAGTATAACCAGTAAAACCAGTCCACCTCCGTCACATACGGGGTTAGCTGTCTCTGGCAGAGAGTCCTCTCACATCTTCCTGAAGTTAGAAGCTCTTCATGTACGCACAGTAGCATGCTAGCGTCGGTTAGCATTTAGCATGTTAGCCAGACCCAAAGGCTGCTTTGTCCAGGTCACAAACATCGTCACTTAGCATATTAGCATTAAATCAGTCAAGAATTAAGATTGATACGACATTTTTTAAACTATGCCGAGGTACAATAACACTACTTTAAACCACGACGCACGCTATGTAGTCCTTAACTAAGCTATGCTAACCACGGTGTTAGCACAAATGGTTACCGCCCGTGAACTCTGGCGCAAACGTTAATAACGCTTACTTCCGGTGATGCGCAATACTTGTGATAAAGTGTAAATCAAAAATTATCACGAAAAAAAATCACGACCTTGTTAGGCTACAGTAAGGAGAGTAAATACATTTCATTACATCTACCTTTGATGTTGTGCACGTTTTATTATTTTACTTTCTTTTCTTTTTTGGAAACAAATATTTGCATTTCATAATGCCAAAGTGTGTATTACATGCCTCACATTATATCCATTTAACAATATAAAGGTCTTTTTTGTATTTCAGTGATCGAATAACCATGATGTTATATATATATATATATATATATATATATATATATATATATATATATATATATATATATATATATATAAATTGGAAAGTTGGCGACCATTTATTCTTCTTCTTTCCCAAAATAAATGAAAAAGTTATCTTCAATCGTATCCAAACATGAACCACAATCAAAAGATTAAAAAATAGAATGGGTTGTGAATGCATTTACACCAATAGGCTAAATAAAGGAAAAAAGCGAAGTGAGTGAGATACCGCATGATTACAGACTCCTGTCCGTTTAGGAGTCTGATGAGTACATTTCCAGAGGTACAGTATATGCATAAAATAATCTTTTCACGAGTTGATCTGTTTCCCATCAGTATCAGACTTCAAAACTGGAAAAGTCCGCTTCGTGATGACGTCACGCTCGTAAAACTCCCAAAATGTTTCTGAATGAAGCGTGTTCTCGCCGGGTGCGGTGGCGCGCACCTGTAATCCCAGTCACCGGGAGGCTGAGGCTGGCGGACCGTTTGAGCTCAGGAGCTCTGAGTTGCAGTGGACTATGCAGATCGGGTGTCCGCACTAAGTTCGGTATCGATATGGTGCTCCGGGGGGAGCTCGGGACCACCACGTCGACTAAGGAGGGGTGCACCGGCCCAGGTCGGACACGGAGCAGGCCAAAGCCCCCGTACCGCTCAGTAGTGGGATCGCGCCTGAGAATAGACACTGCAGCACAGCCTGAGTGATACAGCGGGACTCAGTCTTTTTATTCTCTCTCTACTCTTTAAAAACACGAACACCATCAATAACAACATCTTTATGTGTTCCGGCAGCTTCATGGCTGCTTCTTTATTTCCTTGTCTCCATGGGAACCAGTTGCGTTTGTGTGTCCCACAGCGCCTCCGCCTGGAGTAGAGAGGTAATGATCACCAGTAACACGGAGACAAAATCAAATTCAACACCTTTCTGTCATTCTATTTGAATAATTTGGAATGAATTCAAATTGACTTGTTGCGTTAAATTAAATTGTGTCATTTAAGTCCATTCGTGTTAATCTATCGTGTCTTTAGCTGTCCAGTTTGGATGCATCCACCTACACCAGTTGTGATGCAAGGTGACTGAATTTGTAGTGTAACAGCAGCGATTCATTGCAGCTGATGAGAGGATCAAATGTCTCTACGACAGATTCGATAAGTAGTTTTGTTTCTTGTAGATAATGATATTATTAAGAATAAATGTTCGAATAAATTCATCAGGAGCCTCATGCTAGCTGTAACTGTGCACTCAGCAAAATATTTTTGGACATCAAAGTATGGAGATATTGAATGGATGCAAAATTGGCTAGCTGGGGATAAATTCTGTTTGAATAATAAAATCAAAGAGGTTACGTTTAAAATATTGCATAAAATACAGTATATCCAGCAAAGAAAACCCTAGAGATTTAACCTGGATATTGAATATTCTTGTGTTTTCTGTGGATCTGAGGAAGAAAGAATTTGTCATCTGTTTTATAACTGTATGTACACTAAAATATTTTGAAGGGGTGTACAAAACTATAGCCTATTAATGGGAAAACTGGACAAGTAATCCACTTAAAAGATAAAGACATTTTTATTTGTTTTGAAGAGAAACAGAAGGAAAAAGACTACATTTTTTGTACAGCTACTTCTTTTTCTTGGTAAATTTCACATACATAAGAAGAAATGGGCTGATCCAAACCCAGTTTTGAACCCTTTCTAAATGAACTGAAGCAATAGCCTATTATTAATGGACTTAAGAGCAAGAAGGCTCTGGAAACTGTCTCCATGCTGGACAAATCTTATAAAGACTGTGATAGTTGTCTCTTTACGTCGTGTCGTTGATGTTCCCTTACGGTTTTTTTTTTCATTTCGTTCCCGTGTTTGTTTGTTTGTTCTTGTTTATTTCTGTCCTTTTTTTTTAAATCCCTGGCTGTTAAAGTGGTCATTTTGTAAAGTTCATATTGTAAATAAAAAAAGTGAGTGTGTAAAGAGGTACTCCATGATTATAGACTCCTGTCGGCTGTTTAGGAGTCTGATGAGTACATACGTCATTCATATTTAAATAGGTAGGCTATGTATAAAACAAAAAATTCAAGACTTGATCTGTTTCCCATCAGTATCAAACGTAAAAGTTGGAGATGCGGTTTTTGTTTTCGTCACTCGTCGGCCTCGTGATGACGTCACGCTCGTAAAAAAATCCCAAAATGTTTCTGAATGAAAGGTGTTCTCGCCGGGTGCGGTGGCGCGCACCTGTAATCCCAGTCACCGGGAGGCTGAGGCTGGCGGACCGTTTGAGCTCCGGAGCTCTGAGTTGCAGTGGACTATGCAGATCGGGTGTCCGCACTAAGTTCGGTATCGATATGGTGCTCCGGGGGGAGCTCGGGACCACCAGGTCGACTAAGGAGGGGTGCACCGGCCCAGGTCGGACACGGAGCAGGCCAAAGCCCCCGTACCGCTCAGTAGTGGGATCGCGCCTGAGAATAGACACTGCAGCACAGCCTGAGTGATACAGCGGGACTCAGTCTTTTTATTCTCTCTCTACTGTTTAAAAACACGAACACCATCAATAACTACATCTTTATGTGTTCCGGCAGCTTCATGACTGCTTCTTTATTTCCTTGTCTCCATGGGAACCAGTTGCGTTTGTGTGTCCCACAGCGCCTCCGCCTGGAGTAGAGAAGTAATGATCACCAGTAACACGGAGACAAAATCAAATTCAACATCTTTCTGTCATTTTATTTGAATAATTTGGAATGAATTCAAATTGACTTGTTAAATTGAACTGTGACATTTAGGTTCATTCGTGTTAATATATCGTATCTTTAGCTGTCCAATTTGGATTCATCCACCTACACCAGTTGTGACGCAAGGTGACTGAATTTACGAGGAAACGTGAAGGCAGCAGGAGGAGATGTGGGGCAGATGCTGCGTTCGTGTTGTCCTCGTGAGTCGTAATTTACGAGTTCCGAATCGTAAATACCAACTGGAACGGCCTTCGAAGTCGGATTTCTGACTCGTAAACTCGTCAAGTCTTCACCAACCCCTTGACCACAGCGTCACAATTCAAGATGGCAGCGCCCTGCAGCATTAAACGTTACAGTTACAGTCACACACCCTCCGCGCCTTCTTTGTGCCTATCAGTTGTGTTTGAGGACCTCATATTGCTGCATTAGCTTTCTGTATTCCGACAGAGCAAGCACAACAAACTTTTCATTTGAGGCGTCCATTTTGGTTTTTCCCTCTCGTTTACTTGAACGCCGTCAACTCGGGTGTCATTCCCAGTTCCGAATCCTGAGTTCCGATAAAGCAGGAACGCAGCAAGAGTCCGGAACGGAAGTCGATATAACGCATCCGGAACAAAGTTTACATTCTTTTTTTTTTTTACACTTTGTGGACATATTTATTATGGATTCACAACCTCCGCTAAAGCCGTGGGAAAGGCGGATTCCAGGAGCGATGAGTGCACCTATAAACTACAGGTAAAGTAGCTGTAATGGCTAAGTTAGCTAGCTCGCCATCGTAAGACCTGTGTTTATCGTCATCTAGCCTGCTGTTGTTGCTTGCTAGCTAAGGCTGAAGTTTTTACACAAGCGGGGTGATATCTCACAGTGACGGTGACTTTGTCGTGGCGTTATAAATCAACTAATAACTGATTTGTCATAATATGTTGCCACTTAAACGAGACAGTTGTACTAGTGTACTAGCTAAGCAACTAGCTAACGTTAGCCCCAGCGAGGCCCTGTCATGTGAATTTTCCTGGAGTAATTGTCATTGAAGGAGTTTTTCGCCAGGCTCTCTCATGGGTGAATGTAGTAAAAACATCAACTATAAACCATACAGTAGTGTTTAATTGCGCTTTATTGCATTTTGAGTCGCCTTTGACACGTCATTAATCACGTTTTTGCTGTTCGATAATCGAAGCATTGACGAGGTTGTTTAAGGAAACTGTCGTCCTCTAATATCCTGGTGATTAGATAGCCTTAAACCTAAAGCCTAATGGAGTTTTCTCTTTTCATCAGGCCTTCAGTTAATTGAAATCTTAGCCATGCTCTTCTGTATCATTAAAATACATCAAATACTACTGATGTGTCTTGTCGTGACCTTCTCACCCAACAGATCATCAAACTTTGGCCTAACTGCTGGCCCCTCCACTTCAGCAGGTCCTCCTGTCCTGACCAGGATGGCGCCCCCAGTGCCCCCTCGTCCCTCTCAGCAGGCTTACCGTCCATCCTACAACTCTTTCACCTCCTCGTACAGCCCCTATGGGAGCTCCATGTATGGAGGCTACAGCCCCTACAGCTATGGAGGTGGCTACGGCATGGGAGGGTACAGCCGCCTCCCTCACATGGAAGACATTGCTCCCAGCCGGTTTGTGCAACAGGCTGAGGAGAGCAGCCGCGGTGCTTTCCAGTCCATCGAGAGCATCGTCCAGGCCTTTGCCTCAGTTAGTATGATGCTTGACGCCACCTTCTCAGCCGTGTACAACAGCTTCCGCGCTGTACTGGATGTCGCCAACCACCTAACACGGCTGCGTTCACACCTCACCAGGGTTTTGTCAGCCTTTGCACTGGTACGCACCTTGCGATACTTCTACCGACGGTTACAGAGGCTGCTGGGGCGAAGATCGGACACAGAGGTTGATGACTTGTGGGCAGACAGTGCAAGCGATGCACTGGCTGTGAGTGCATCTAGAGAGGGTGGAGCTGGGATGGAGGGTCAATCTGTGAAGTCCTGGCCAATCCTCCTGTTTTTCGCTGTAGTCTTGGGGGGGCCTTACCTTATCTGGAAACTGCTGAGCTCCAGTGCTGGCCCTGAAGAAAATGGTGAGACTTAAGATTTACTTGCAACTGTACTTGCAGATAAGATAGTGAACTTCCTCAATTTTACACACATTAATATTTGCAATTAAGATCAGCAGCTTTCACCTTGAGCCAGCAAGGCCAAAGACTTTGCAGGTGTTTTTCCCCCCATCAAATCCCAATTACTGTCAGCTTTACCAATTACTTAGAATGAAAACGTGCAGTACCGTCTTGTGGCTCAGTGACAAGCAGCTACTCTATATATTGTAGTTGTTTTTATTTTTTTTAAAAAACTTAATTATTCAAAAGAATAACAAAAACATATTCTAAACCAGAGAAGTGGATGTTATAGTATTGGTGTATGTAACAAGTAAAGATGTTTTTTTATTTAGACACTAACTGGGCCAGCGGGGAGGACGACCACGTAGTGGCCAGAGCTGAGTACGACTTTTCAGCTGCATCTGAGGAGGAGATTTCACTCAGGGTTGGAGACATGCTCAACCTTGCCCCTAAAGGTGAGAGCTCCTCAGTAACTCCTGCTGGACATTATATAACAGTCTTCTCATACAGAAATTAATTATTTAACAGATGATTTAGTGTTACACAAAGTTACTTGATTTAATATCAATTTTGGTTATTTTATCCACAACCTGATATAACTTTTCCAGAAAATGTATTATTTAAAGAGATCATAACATAAGATTATATATTTTCAGTCATATTAGGTTGCATCTATAACTGCACAACGTATGTGTTCTGTTTTTCCAAAATGTATCTTTCTGTCGCATAACTGACAATTTGTTTGGTTGGCTTCTCTCAAAAGACAAACTTTGACAGGCTATTTGACTCATCTTGTGTGTTTTTTCCAATAGAGATAGTTGGTGTTTATGTTGATGAGCTCAGATTGTGACCTTGTATTCTCCCCTGTGTTTAGAACAACAGCCCAAGGTCCGTGGCTGGCTGCTGGCCAGTGTGGATGGCCAGACCACAGGACTGGTCCCAGCCAACTATGTCAAGGTCCTGGGCAAGAGGAGAGGTCTAAAGCACGCAGAGATGGAGAGGCTCGCTCAGGTCCAACGAGAGAACATGCAGGCCTCCCAGATGACCCTTTCTGCTGCTGCACAGTCAAACCCTGCTCAAGGCTTCACGGCAGACCTCGGTTCAGCCTCCATTTCTACAGAGGAGCTGCTAGAGTCAGCATACATAGAAACACCAGCTTCCTTCAGTGTGGGAACATCCGACTCCAGTATGCCCTCCAGCACAATGCTAAACATCCACGAGAAGACTGACCTGTGATTTTAGTGTCATGAATTTCTCTGTGTGCAAGTGTGTTCATAACATTGTTTGACTCAGTCGGTGTGTTTGTGCTGTGTTTCGGCGTGATTAATTATCAGCTGATTATGGGGAAACATAAGAATTGCTCCATTAAGAATTGCTCAATTTAGTTCTTATGCTTATCTATAATTATTCAAATCGTTATACACAATCTGGACCTTCTGATAATGGTTAAATGGCAAAAATGTTTCCATACAGGTTTCTTGTTGTACTGTTCTGTTTGGAACCTGTGTGTCTCAAATTATCCTTACATTTCTTGTAAAATTATAATTTTTTTTAATTCTCTGAACACTGGTGCACAGCTGTTCTTAACATAATGTCTGATTTAAGATGTAATAGTTGGATATTGTTCAGTAACAAGCATCAGTTAAATGTTTAAATTCATGACGTGCACTCATACGTTACCTGTATACTGACGGTACAAGGACAAAGTCTGTGTATTTTTATTTGCTAACACAATTATGTATTTGGATTTTGCCCTTACTTGAAGGCTGCTTCATCTGCACTGTCTTCTTTGAGAATCAAATGTGATTGGATTCATTCAGAATGAGGAGGGGCTCATTTTGCACGCTTTCATTTGTCACAGAAAGTCATTTTGTAAATACTTAATATAATTATTTTGGAAATAAATATTTTTAAAAAAACATGGTTTCATTGTGTGGACTGTTGAATTATAAAGTTACTAACTGTTAATAGATGGGGTTTTAACTTAATCTCTCAAGAGTTAACCTTAAAGAGAGGTTAATGGGAGTTGTCGCTTAGCAACAGGACGCCTAACCTACTGCAATATGACACAACGGTGCGAGTTAGCATATCCCGACCGGACGAACCAAACGTGTTTTTTTTTTTTTTGCTGATTGAATTACTTTCGTACTTGGTCTCTGGGTTTTAATATTAACAATGTAGCCTATCGATGACATTTTGGGCTGACACATCCATAAACGCCTATGATAAGTAAGCACTTAGCGTTGCTTTGCTAGCTCATATGCTAGCTGATTGAAGCTAACGTTGCTTTCATGAACTGTTCGGATGTACTAAAGTTATGGACGACATGGAGTTGTAAGGGTAACTTAATCAGTAAACAGTGCATTGACAAAAGATTTCAATCCAGAGCGCCTTACTCATTTAATGTCTTGCGTAATTGACTGCTACTGAGTAACTGACAAGACTTCCCAGCCTTAAGTGAGCTGAGTGGCTACTGTGCGCTACAGTGGTGGTGTGGAGTTTGTGATTACGATTTTACGGGGAGTACGTGAAGGTAGCATTAGCAGTAGCCGCTGTTAGCCGATAGAGGAGGACCGCAGCATCAGCAGCATCCTCACACAATGACATCAAACCGGCACTAGCACGGTTTACTGTACAAGACGACGGGAGGAGGAGATTCTCTGACACCAGCTAAGTATGTCAACGATATATTATGCTTCTTCTGTTTGAATTATCCTCCGTGTAGCCATTCAGCTGGTTTAATTTGACCCAAAAGCATCGTTGATGCAGCAGCAGGAGGACAGGTGGTCTAGGCCTGCTAGCATCACTTTTCTACTTATACGTTTCTATATTGTATAAGTTGCCATGTATTCATATCATACGTCTGTATCAGCAAATTTATATATAATGCACAAATCATCGACTTGATCTAACATTATCTCAGAGTAAAGCTTTGGATGTTCTTCAGGATGTTTTGACCTGTGATGCATTTAGTGGTAGGAAATCATAATAACTGTAATAACTTAATCCTGCCACAATCAATTCACATGCAATTAAACCTGATGTGAGACTATACAATAATACCTCACATATGATAATACAGTCATATTTTGTCATACCACTTTGCATTTGAAAGTCATTCATATTTTATTAATTAAGGGCTGCTACTAACTAACTACACTAACCATTCTTGATGTGGTTGGATTTATGGATAAAAACAATAATTATGTTTTTTTTGTATTGAATGGTGGATTAACCATTACAGGAAAAAATGGTAATCAGCAATACTGTTAATTTAGGACAGTGGTGGAATAATAAATCTGTCAAGAACTGTATATGATGATCAAGTAGATGTGGGCATTGACTTCTTGTCTCTTTTAGAAATGAGCCGCTTCTGCTCAGACAACAACAACTTCCCCTACGACAACAACATCCTGGTTTTGGACATGGTGCTGGGCTCCTTATGGGGGGTGCCCCAGCCCATAAACTGGGACAACGTAGCCAAGCTGGTTCCAGGATTTACTCCCAAGGAGGTAACTGAAATGCTGGGCAGCTATGACTGCTTCCATCCATTCATCCCTCCATCTGACCGCTGACCCCATCCATCAGTCATGGTTTAGTGTTGATAAGAAATAATACCATGGCACTGATGTGATCTCACAGTGTGCCCGTCGATTTGAGGAGCTGAAGAGCTCGGGGGGGTTTTCTCATGTGGACAACCAATGTAACGCCCTGACAGAAGGAAGCACCTCCCCTTCAGACTGCCTGACTGCACTGCTGGACGCTGGGAAGGCGCTGGAGACAGGAGGCAGCCAGAGCGGCAGCAAAGTCACAGGTCAGATGCCATTATTCTGTCATAATTTGACCGGTGTGATCATGAAACATTAAATTCTGTGTAGTATTAAAAAAGATCCTAAATTTAACAAGGAACCAAGGAAGTGTGCGGCTGTTAGAGGAGTCATTTTAGTTTTATCCCATCTGAAGTTTTCAATAATATTTAATAGAAATGTCAGTAGAATACTGGATTACTGAAAGCTATTATTTTTTAAAAAAATACAGTACTTTGTTGTAATGTGTAGCTGTGGTGTTGATGTGCACTGATAACTGTATTCAGAGTATATTTACTGAACGTGTTTTTCTGGTGGTGTCAGCAGGCTCCAAATTGACGGCCACAGGAAGGGTCGGTGCTGTGGAGAAGAAAGAGAGACAAGCCTCAGCAGAGGAGGACAACAAACCTCCAAAGCCACGAGAGTAAGTACTGAGAACTTAAAAAACTTTGAGAATGTGAATTTTTTTTTTTTTTTTTTTTTATCAAATACTGAATTTCAGTTTGTTTCCTACAGTCTCAACATGGTCATCCATGTGTGTGATGAGACCAAGAACCTGAAGCAGGACTTCACATGTCCCAGAGATCTTCTAATTAAAGAGATGCGTTACTTTGCTGAGTACTTGTCCGTGGACGCCCAGCGGTGGGAGGAGGTGGACATCTCCGTCCACTGTGACGTGCAGATCTTCGACTGGCTCATGAACTATGTCAGGAGGAACTCTGCCGGAGAGGGAAACAAGGACAAACCCCGCCTCGGTAAAACAAGCTGTAAAACCATAAATAAAAATATCACATTCTTACATGTGTGAGGCAGACGGCGCTCGATTTATCAGTCACTAAATGTGGTGTGTGTTTGGTGGGTCGCCGGCTGAGTGTTCTGTGCTGTTGGTCAGTTTGCTTGGTTGGTCACGTGGTGTTTGTCGGTTACAGAGCCCAGCAATGTGATCTCAATCCTGATCTCCTCCGAGTTCTTGAAGATGGATACGTTAGTAAGTGTTGTGACGTGTGACGCCTGGTGTGGTGACATGCTTCTTTGGGCCTTTTGTTTTTCAGATGTCAAAAATAAAATGGATTGAAATGTGGTCTGGCAGCAACATAATCCCATGAAAATCTACCACTGATAATTGATAATCCTCGTGGAGGAAAAACCAGAGGCCCTTACATAGAGCTTTGTTAGGTGGATGTTGCATGGATGTTTAGATAGTAAATGATATCTAACATTATAGCAATGATAACTTTTTTTTGTTATTATTTATGTAGGATCTTTGACAATTTAATTTACTGTCACTGTGAGAGGTTTCATAAGAGCGGTGTGTGTTGGTCCATGTTCAGGTGGAGGAGTGCATCCAGTACTGCCACAAACACATGAGTGCCATCGTGGCTACGCCCTGCAACATGAACTGCATCAACAGCAACTTGGCGACGCGCATCGCCCAACTCTTCAACCACAACGAGGCCGACGACATCAGGGACAAAAAGGACAAGTTCAAGAGGTAAGAAGACTCTGAAGAGAGGATGTGACATGATGAGACGAATCCTTTCAGTCACTGGGTTGTATTTTCACAAACTACAGTGTTTAATAAAAGAGCCTCCAGCATCATTTCAGAACTTTAATTCAGACTCTTTCTTTCTCACTGAGTTCACTACACACAAATTAAACTGAATTCACCTTTTTAGACCCAAATTTGAGCCAGAACACTGGAATTCACTGAGAAGTCCGAACATAAAACCAGTGAAACACATTTTTCTGGTCAGAAATGTCAGGAAATAACTGGAATTTAACATTTCAATCAAATAATAATAATAATAATAATGTTCTAGTCTAGTCTAGATTTTTTTCAGCTTTTAGGTGAAACAGTAGATTCATGAATAACAACAATAATTATGTTTTAGCATTAGAGATATCATTTTGATTAAAGAGCTTGCACATACTGGTGGATTAATCCATTATAGAAAAATATTTTGGTAAACAGTAATACTTTTAAATTAGGGCAGTGGTGTCAAACGTCTTATACTGGCTGGTGGAATAACACATTTGTAAAGCTCTGTAGATGATTGTATTTGGGACAATATAAAGTTGCAAAAAGCAGCTAGAAATTTTTACTTTTTGTTTTATTTTTTCCTCATCAAAGCAAACTGTTTCAGAAGAAAATTGAGCGTCTCTTCGATCCCGGCTACCAGAGCAGAGATTCACCAGGAAGCGCCTCGACTCTTTACAGGTGAGCAGCAGCAGCCTCGTCTCTTACACAGCCTTAATCTCATTAACGTCAGATATTAACTATCAGTGTGTTTAATCCCAGGTGTGGTCTTTGCCTTAAGCTGCTGACCAAAGACACAGAGAGGAAGATCTCCTGTGTTCCAGGGAAAATCAACGTTGATGCTCGAGGAGAGATCATCTATACACACAACAGGTATTACAGCCTGAACACAAGAGTCATGTCCTCGTAGCTCCTGTATTTGTTCAGCTGTCAGCAACGATACATGAACAGAAATACAGCCCATTAACCTTTTAAGGGTGAACTGTTGGTCACAGCCTGTATCTATGTGTGCAGACAGAAGAGCTGGGATGTCCATGAATACATCAGTGGTCTATATGAGGAGCTCAATTCCTGGGTCCTGGTCTACTGGAGAATCTGGGGTACCATCAACTACCTCACCTGCTCTAGATGCCAACAGGTGTGTGTTTGTGTTACACCCGTAAGGTCAAATATACAGTACACACTGAGCAGGCGTGATGTTATGACCACTGACAGGTAAAGTGAATAAAACTCCTGCGATATATAAGGCAGCAAATAAACATTTAGTCCTCAGAGTTGTTTGACAACAAGAACCAAACAGTGATTTTCTAGAGGACTGAATCAGAACATCTCCAGACTTGCAGCTCTGGTGGGGTGTTCCTGGTCTGTAGTGGTCAGGATCTATCAAAAGTGGTTCAAGGAAGGACCAGTGGAGAACCAGAGACAGGGTCATGAGAGGACAAGGATCATTGATGCAGGTGATGATGGAAAGGAGTCAGATACTACAGCACACCTTCAGAGGTCAGAGGTCAGGGCTGTAAGGCATCAAAAGAGGGATGGTCATAGTATGTATAGTATATATAGTATATTATAAACCAGTGACCTTAGTATATTTGCCCCATCTTAAGAGTTTCTGTGTGTGCAGGTGTTTGTTTGTGCCGAGCTGACCCACTGTAAGTACCACTCAGACAGCGTGCTGTACCCTGGTATGGGTACTGAGAAAGGCTGGCATGGTGCAGGAATCTACCCCTGCTGCAACCAGAGGGTCCTCCGCTTTGACCCCTCTGGTATGCCCAAGGTATGGACACACATACTCTACATACATTATATAGACACACACACAGACACACACTAGTGTTCATTAAAACCTACATTAAAACTCTTATTCATATTTACAGACATCAACCCACGCCTGTTTTAGTTTTCTCTTTAGCAGCATAAATCATAAATGCAGCTCACAGATATGAGGAAGACAGGAGCTGCTGCATAAAGACACCGACAGAGAAGGGCTGCAACTAACCCATCCATCCATCCATTTTCTACTGCTTATCCTTATAGGGTCGTGGGGGGCTGGAGCCTATCCCAGCTGTCTTAGGGTGAAAGGCAGGGTACACCATGGACAAGTCTCCAGTTCATCGCAGGACACATAGAGACAGACAACCACACACACTCACATTCACACCTACAGACAATTTAAATTAGCCAATTAACCTAATCCATGTTTTTGGATGGTGGGAGGAAGCCGGTGTACCCGGAAAGAACCCATGCAGATACGAGGAGAACATGCAAACTCCACACAGAAAGGCCCCGGGCCGGGATTCGAACCCGGTACCTTCTTTCTGTGAAGCAACAGTGCTAACCACTACACCACCTGCTGCAACTAACCATTATTTTTATTGTCAATTGATCAGAATATTGTTAAAGATATGGCTCAGTGTTTCCCAAAAGTCCAACATGGCATCCTCAAATGTCTCATTTTATCCACAACTCAAAGATACTCAGTTTACTGTCACAGAGGAGGAGAGAAAGCAGAAAATATTCACTTTTAAGAATTTTCACTTAGATTATCAAAATAGTTGGCAATTAATTTAATTATATTAATTAAATTGATATTGCTAATCAATTGTTCTTACAGCTCTATGACAGTGTAAACTATATTGTGGTCTCATGCATGTCTTCATAGTGATATCGCTGTGACTCAGTGTGGTCGTATTTACTAGAGAATATAACTGAAAGCTAGATTTTCTACTACAGATATTTCCTTGGCAGTTGAGATATGTTTACATGCTTCAGGAATAAATGTGATCAAATTTGATCAGGGCTGCAAGATGCGAGACCACATCGTGAGCGTCCCGGATGAGGAGAACTGTGACGAGGCGACCTCAGTCCAGACCAGAGTCCTGAACGACCTGCTGCTGCACAGAGACGCCGTGTGTTTGTCCAACACGGCGCCTGCAGATCGGTGAGAACGAGGACGTGTTTGTGACGTTTTACAGGGATACTTATGATGAAAGGCTCTGATAAACAATGTGTTTTATGTGTGTTAGTGCGGAGGAGAGTCCATCCAGCTCAGAAAAGGTTCAGGACTGTGATGTCCTCCTGGAGCCGACACTGCTTGGACCCCTGAGAGGAGACGGCAGCACCGTGAGTGTCGCTCTTTATCTGGTGCTTTTCTTCTGCCAGCGTGTCGCTTTTATGCTTCTGACTTCAGCTACTTTTTTTTCTTTTTTTAACCAGTTTTCCCTTCTGAAAAACTGGAGTCTGCAGCTGGTAGGAACAGTTCCCTCATTTCCTTCAGTGCAGCTGCTACATATTCTTTATATTATCCGCTTAGCCGGCTGTCTTCACTGAGAACGTTTGTGAGATTAGTAAAAGTGTGACCTACTGACCTTTGTCCAGAGGCAGCAGTCGCTCCTGTCGGAGGATGAGGAGTACACCACGGGGTCAGAGGTCACTGAGGATGAAGTGGGAGATGAAGAGGAGCTGTCCAAGAAACAAGGTGACAGATCATAGCCCGATCGTTTTCACTTATTACACTACATCATTATTCATTTCAAACCATACATATTCTGAGTGTGACTTTAAAGTATTAGAAAGACGACATATATTCATGCTGTTAAAATGCCGTTTTCTCACCTTTACTATCCTAACAGCTGTGTCTGTAATGGCAGTTTAAATGGTTCATGTGTATAAACACAATATTTCATCATGGTGAGTTGTCATTAGTTGATTTTTTATTGTTTTTTTTCCATAATAATACAATAAATATCCTTTCCTACTGAGAGGTGAAAATCACAACATGCATCACTCAGCCTTCAGGTGTTTTTTTTTTTTTTTATGATCACCTCAGAGATGATGATGGATCTTTATTTGTCTTGACTGAAGATGAATTTCAGGTCCTTTCACCTCGACTATGATTCACTGAAGCCATTCAGCTGATAAAAGTAAAATGAGGACACTTTAATTTTAGCACTTCACAGTATCTATTTTTATCATGTTTCCCCTGTAAACAGCTGCTCTCTTTGGCCAGCAGGTGGCGTCTGAGTAGGTTTATTTTATGCTTTTTTTTGTTTTGTTTATTTGTTCTGCAGCTGCTAAGAAGGCCAAGAAAGCCCACAGACCTCTGAAAAAACAAATGTCCTCTCCAAACTTCCAGCATAAAGACAAAGCAGAGAAAGTGAGTCAGTGACTTAATATTCAGTTAAAGACTTGTTGTTGTTGTTGTTGTTTTACATAGCAAAACATGTAGCAGGGTGTATTATTTTTATTATTATTTACAGATGGAAATGTCTGTAATATAAATACAGAAATCTCACTTTTCATATAGTGATGTAGTGGCTTTTTTATTACTGCATATATGGTGAGGGTGTCAAATATACGGCCTGAGGGCCAGAACCGGCCGCCAAAGGGTCCAATCCGGCCCACCAGATGATTGGATGTCTTTACTTCCAATTTTCCAAAACGATTACGACCAAGTGTGTGTGGCACAACACAGTCAAGCAAGGTTTTCCAAGAAAAATGGACCAATTTCTTAAGTGAAGCAAAAAGGAATCCAGTGAGATTAATAAAAAAAAAGATAAATGTTTTGTCGGCAGGTTTGAGGAAACGGTCATAAGTCAACGGGACATCTCAGGCTGCTCACCTCTTTTGTAAACTGATTTTTTTGTTCACTAATCATTTTCAGAGTGAACTTGTACCTGTTCACACTGAAAGAAAGGGAAATATCTGGATTTCTTATTACTGATTGTAGCTTATTATGGTTTAACTCAGGGGTCTGCAGATTTAAAAAGTTGCCTCCTCTTCCACTAAATAACATTATTAAGGAGCCGCAAAACAAAACACAGCTTCTAAAGTTTTATATATAATTATACTGCATATACAAAAATGTTGTATTTATGAGAATATAGAACTTAAAGATTATATTTTACTTAGTGTTTTTTCTCTCCTCAGTCACAGTCCAGAGACAACACGCCTTTCATGTGAGTTCATCTGCAAACAGAAGATCATTCAAAACATCCTGCAGCCTCATTTAAAATGTAACTTTCACCTCAGCCTGTTTTAAAAAGTCCCTGCTGTGTGTTTTTTCTAGAGTGAGCGTCCAGAAAAGTAAGTGGGACAGTTCTCGCTCCATGCGCTACAACCAGGACGCTCAGAGGGAAGAAGGTGAAGGACTGAACTTTATGAATACTTTTATGTTTTTAGGCATCATGTGCAAATTTTAACTTGTTTTCACCAAGTTAACAACTTGTTTTTATTCTCTGTTCGTCATTTTTAATCAGACCAGCGTCGCATGGTGGAGATCATCGGCTACCTGACTAAGATGAGGTTTGGAGACCAGGAACAGAGCAAAATGAAGGACACTAAAGAGGCAAGCGTCTGTTTAAATACACAGAATACACAGGCAAAACATTATGACCACCTGCCTCGTATTGTGGTGGTCCTCTCTTGTTTTTGAGTGCTGTGATGTCGGACACCTTTCTGTCAGAACCTGCATTAACAAACTGCACATTTTCCTGCTTCTAACATCAACTCTGAGGACTAAATCTCCTCACCTGTCAGTGGTCATAATGTCATGTCTGACCAGTCTGTACACTAAATGTATTGCTGCTGTCTCCCCTCTGCTCGCTGTCTGTGTGCTTGTTGTCGCTGCAGCCTGTAGGAGGAATCTACTCTAAACTGGAAGCGCAATTTAAGAGTTCATCCCAAACCAGACAGAGTTCAGAGAAGACACCCAGGTACTCTTTGTAAAGACACACATATCAACACCTCATCTTGTCCTGTTCACTTATTCTCCTTTCTTTTCTCTGCAGGACTAAAATCCGCTACGCTCAGATCCGGACAACATAAAGGACTTGATGAAAAGGAGGGCCAGCAAGCTGTCTAAGAGACGAGCATGAAGAGTGAGGAAGAGGAAGAGGCGAGCTCCCTCTGCGAGGCGGCCACCACTTATAATAACCCAGCTGTGGACTCACCCCTTGTTAGTCCTGTTCCCTCCCCCTCTGTGCTTAACTCAGGTCAGTCCTTGGAAGACAAGATCCAGCTCTGTGGACTGATCCACCTCTCTGTGTCTTTAGGGTTTCTACACAGGACAACATGAGAGTTTATTTATCATCCTACCTGAAGATCTGAACGCTTCAGATCCAGTAAAGTCCACATGTAGGGGACTAAAACAAACCTTCAGTGAAAAGAGGCAATGCTTCAACACCGCTTGTTTTAGTTAATTAGCATTCGTCGTCTTCTGATGCTACAGTTATTTGTTCCCACAGTTCTGCTAGCATTATAGATCGAGGCGCTGCTGTCTGTACTGGGACAAGGCTGCACTGTACATCACTGGGACTAATAAAAGATGAACTGTGCTGAACTCCAGACTCTTATTTGACAGTTACAGTCCACTGGGTGGCAGTGTGTCACCTCAGAGGGGAGTTCCTGGACTCTCAGAGATCAACTTTGCCCCAGTTTGACCACAACTTGTCAGTCCACCTCTGCTCTGAAATACTGCCAGATGATATAGAAGAATTTGAAACTGATTTTACTTCTTTCACAGGTTTTTCTGCCCCAGAAGATGAAAATAAAGTGAGTTCTTGGGAGTAGAAATAGTTTTAAAATGCTGAGCAGCGGGGTCAACAACCACAGATCAGTGGGTGTGCTAACCTGGCTCTTCCTGACTCACTCACAGGGGTATTAATAACGCTGCCTGCCCACAGTGCAGCCCCAGAGCAGGGTATAAGGAGGCATAGAGCTGGGGGGAGCTGGGAGGTGGTGGGGTTCCCCAGCTGTTCGACCTCAGATGCCGAGAATGGCTGAGGATCTCTGGATCTGGGTCAGGATGGGAGGGAGAAGGGCTCCAGTTACAGCTGGACTGAATTATGGTCCCAGAGAGAGGGTCAGATATTAAAGTATCAAATATATGAACTAGTCATTTTCAGAAGGATGACATGCTGACTTTGCAGAACCATGCAGGAATAAAACTGCATCACCAACAAGTGTCCAGGTTTCAGCATAAAAACAGAAGGACCCAGAAGATGACTCCTATTCTACGTTAAGACGTCCTCACCAGCGCTGACAGGTTGCATCAGACGAGTGCCTCAGCTTTTCAGTGGCAGCGCGTCATCATAACCTTTAATGTAATACCAGCATGTTAACAGGGATTAGTGGCAGGGTCTGTTTTCACAGCATCAACCTTGGCCAAAGATGTCTGAGCGGAAGTGGCCTGACGCCACAGGAACGCTGCCCGTGTGACAGGAGACGTCTATCATTGACTCTTTTTAGGATTTATGTGTAGAGAGAAGTGGGTTTGAGCTCAGGTGAGAGTCTGGATCCAGTCATTTTTACTGATGTCTGAAGTAAACTGTAAGTTTTCACTCCATCAGTGTGCATAAATGCCTAAAATATGAAGAGCAATGTTAGTTTTGATATCTCAGGTCAATAATGCCTCATCAGGAACCCTGCCATCATGTTATTCGTTCATAAGGTCCAACCTTTTCAGACTGCAGGTTTAAAGACTTTAAAATGATGGTTTGGGTATTTTGGAGTATCCATAGTATTAGGATTAGATGACAGTTAGGAGGAGCTGACACCAGCTAGACACCTAAATAAATCAACATCAGTTTAAGTGTTTGAAGAAAAAGCTGTTTTAAGAATATTTTCACCTCTTTGTAAGTGGAAACTGAACCCCTTGTTTCCACCTATGAGCACCCCCCCAAAACCACCAGACTCCACTGAAAAAAACTGTAATTCTCCCCTGCAGAACCCCAAAGTTACTGATCCACCGCTGCCTGGAGCAGTTAGTTTGATTGTGTTGTGGTGTAACTTTGGGGAATCTGAACCAACCAAAGTCACATAATAACATAAACAAATGACCTGGTGGAAGCAGCAGTGGATCAGCAGCTCTGATGTTCTGCAGTCTAAAATACTGTTGTTTTTCCATGGAGTCTGGTTGGATGAGCACCTCCAACCCCACTATCACTTAACTGTCCCTTTAAGTTAAATCTTCAAGTTAAATTCTCCTCCTTCACAGTGAAGCTCAAACATCCACATGACGTATCAGTAAGCAGGACGTTTTTGAAATTACATGCTGTAAAAATAGACGTCTGTTATGAGGAATGAAGAAATGTAAGCGAAGGCAGGATTATAAAATCCTCAACTTTAATCAGTTCAAAAAGTTCACAACAAATGTAACACCTTGAGAAGGGAAATCTGCCATTAGAGATCGGGTGCTTGTACATTCTTTTCCTAATTAAACTCATTGGCAACTCATTTGCTCTCTGGACAAAAAGCCTTTTGTTTATTTGGACAGAACTCAAACAGATACAACTGAAAAATGCAAAAATACAAAATTAAATGTAAACCCAGTTTTATTTTTCATTTTGCTCTAAAGGTAGTGTCTTGAAGCACTACTGCACGGTAAACAATCTAAATTAGTACAATTCAAAATCTCAAAAGCCATCTGAGTTAAACAGGAGTTGTTATAAAGATGCAACCAACCAAGAACCCATAAATACCTCCGCCACTTCCTTAAAACATCCCATTAATGAGCAACAATCCTCTTAGAGGAAAACAAAACGCTGATGTCGACTAGGCGACAGCACACACGCGCACACACCCACAACAAAAAGAAACAATAGAATAAAAAGGAAAAAAAAAATGTTCCCATGGTATTAAAGATGCTATACAATTGGGATGATATGCACATATTCGGTTTTGCTTTCCCTAAAATTTTTTTTTTTTTTTTAAATTTTTTTTTTTAGGTGAAGCGTAACTCATGAGCAACAGATGCCGACACATGAAGCAGCATCTCAGCCTTCATTCATTATCCGTTAGATTCACATTCTGCCACCAAACAAGCGGTGCCACTAAAACGACCACTTCCTGTCGTCACACCACAGGTCTAGAAGCCTCTATGCCGACTTGACACAAAACCCTGCTCAGACTGTGTATATAATATATTTATATATAAACAAATACATGGGGGGGGGGGCAGAAACAAGGCGGTTAAGTCGTCTAATCGTTACAAGCTCATCATGCAGGTCATGGGATGGGCCAGCGACCAACAAAACATGAGTTTAGATGAACAGTTGTGGAAAGATATTACACAAAAAGTCTCCATAGAAAACGCAGATTATGTAAAAAGGGCCACAGGGCGACGCGGTAATCATGTACATTTTGTTGGCATTGTTTTGGTCAACAAACATCCAATGGGACGGCCAGCTCTGCAGAGGGTGAGCGACCCCCCCACCACTAAGTGCCTCTCTTGGGTTTTGTTGTGTTTGCTGCGGTTAGGGTTTGTTTGTTTGTTTGTTTGTTTGTTTAGAGTACTGTACAGTTTGTTGGAGCTGGCGCTCAGTCACACATCTCTTCAGGGATCTCGTGAGGGTTGAGGATGCCCGGGACCGACATCTGGATCTTGTGTTTCTCTTCCTGGGCCTGGCGAAGCGACGCCTCCCTCTCCTCCAGGAACAGGTCTGAGGTGTCCTCGCCTGCAAACTCCTGACAGCAGCAGGAAGCAGAAAACACGTCGGTTAGCTCTTAAAATACCGATAAAACCTCCACTGATCCATTTTCTAAATAGTCTGGAGCTGCAACTAATGATTAGGTTTCATTATCAATTCATTTTATGAGTCAATGAGTCTATTTTTGAGTCAAAACTATAAAGTCAGAAGTGTAAACGCCCCCAGTCACATCTGTATTATACACAGTGATTTGAACTAGAGGGGAAAAAGCAGTAAACAGTAAATATTTAGCATTTTACACAATAAAATACTTTAAAAATGAACTAATGGACAACAATTTCATTTGATCTGAGGGTTGAGACTTTTTTTTTTATTGTCACTGTCAACTACTCTGCCGATGATTTCCTTTATTTAATCAATAAGTTTCTCTGACTGTAAAAGAAAATTGTAAAAATAATGTCAATCAGTATTTTCTACAGCCCAACATGACGTCCTCTAATATCTTGTTTTGTTCATAACTCAAAGATCAGATTCAGTTTACTGTCGTAGAGGAGGAAAATACTCTCATTTAAGAAACTGGAATTCTTATTAAAATAGTTGGTGATTAATTTAATAGTTGACAACTAATCAATCGATCAGTCATAAGCTTGACTTTATTTCTAATTTCAACGTCATATCCTTGAAAATAACCAGTGAACGTCCATCACTGTGACTACCACGAGGTTTTCTTCCAATAATAAGCTGCACTGCAGCCACGAAGCATCCACATGTTGAGCAGAACAACCTGACCACGCAGCAAAAGGTTATTTCTGGAAACAACAGCTAAGCGGCCGACTATGTGCTGCCTGATAACCTCTGTGAGAAGAGACAACAAGCAGCACAGCTGCTCACTTCAAACACACAGATTATTTCACACAGATATATATATATATATATATATCATACATTAAATTAACTCTTCGTACAACCGTTAGTGGGTCGAAGTTGTTGCTCTAGCCACTTTGCTGTGGTAATGACGTAAATTTCCCTGTTTGTGGGATGAATAAGGGATTATCTTCTCTTTACCCCGGACAAGGAGCCTTTTTATGAACTCATTGAATTTTGACCAGAGACATAAAAGTGTTGTATCCGACTAGTTCCCTTTGAGCTGCTCACCTTTATCTGGACCAGGAAGTCCCTCAGGTGCTCTTTGAAGGCAGGAATATCCTGGTTTAAGCTGAAGAGCCCGGTCACAAACACCTTCACCTGAGCACTAACACGAACAAAGACACACACACACACACACACCCGACCATGGCCATGTTAACAAGTGTGTGTTTTACTGCAGCAGGTTGTGTGTTGATGAACTCACTCTTGTAGGTGAGGGAAGGCGGTCTTAAGCAGGTTGGCCACATATTCCTGGATGAAGCCCTGGTTGTTGGGGGGGCTGGAAGGGTTCAGCACTGTGGTGATCTTCCCCTCCTCCACCAGGTTGAACATGTAGGCCAGGATGGACGCATGCATCGTCAGGCCTGCAGGACAAACACCAAACACATGTTCATTATAGCACGTCTACGTCCTTACAGTCCGTGTGTTACCTGCAGTAACTTAGATGGCAGTCAGCATGCAGAGAGAGTACAGTCACAACACAAACTAAACAATGGACACTGAATGGAGTCTGGTGGCTTTGAAGACGGAGATATAACATTTACCTGATGGGAATGAAAAGCTGTGAAAATATTCTACATAATAGTGCACACCAATTATTTTTTAAGGTTTTAGGTTTTTCAGCTGCTGCACCTCGCCAGTCGTTTCCGACGGGAACTGAAGCCTTTATGTTGCTCTCTACAAAGCCACCAGACCCCATTCATAAAACAATAAATTGAAATAAAATGAAATCTGTCCTCTGCATTTAAGGGAGCAGTGGGCTGCCGTTCAGGGACGACCACTCCACCCACTGAGCTGCAGTCGCTCCCTCAGATTTAAGCAGTAATTTTAACAACCAACAACCAACTAAAGTTTTCTCTGCTGCTCCTGCCTACAGCTGCATTACTTCACCTCAATATTGTGTAGCTCTCTTCAAAGCCACCAGACTCCATTCACAAAAGTAGAAATTATACATATAGCCCCACTCATGCCGACTTCTAGTGATGACATTCATCACCTTATTGATTAGCTTACTTTAGTGACCTCCATCATTGTTTTCTGCCATAAAACAAAGGCAGTTAAAGTTATCTGTCATTGAAATAAATTCATGTCAGAGGTGTGAACTCACCAGCAGTATGTGACGTGTCGGTGACCACAGAGAAGATGTGTTGAAGGATATCACAGAAATACGTCTGGTAGAAACTCTGAGCAGCAGCTTCCTCCTGGGCCACGTTCTGCAGCAGCGTGTACAGAATCTGCAGACCTGGACGAGCAGAAACACCTTCAGCTTTCGAACGTTTCTTAGCTCAAACATCCTTGCAAAATGATCATTACAGGAGCTGAATATCAGCGTCTGAACATCACACTGAGGGGACACACAGTGTAGTTTCTGCTGTGCCTTTTATACAAAACATCTGTGTTTGTAGACTCATGAAATGATAGAACAGCAGCCAGATTGTTTCACATCATTCTGTGCTGATGTTTGAGGCATCAATGTTTAATGTGAGTGCTGATAAAAGCAGTAAAAGGTGTATCAGTACCAGTATCAGCCACGTTCCTCATGGTGTGTTTGAAGGCCCAGATGATGGAGTCCAGCACCAGTTTGAACTGGGCGGGGGGGATGGCGAGGAATGCAGGGAAGCAGTGAGAGTTGACAGCCTGGAGTAAGTAGAAGAAATGGGTCCTGTGCTCCGGGAACTCCTCGAAGTTCTAGTAGGAAAACACAAAACAAAACCAGCTGTTTATCCCCTGGACCTCCTAAAAGAGTTGATCTAATTGTAACTTGTAACTCATCCATTGATGAGTTACGCCGTTAAACTGTTTTGTTTTTTTTTACAGCTGGTTGCTGATCACGGTCTGCCGCAGCCTGTGAGTAATGTTGGGGCTTTTGTGATTTGTAGCCGGGACATAAAGAGTTAAAATACGTCACAGAGATCAAAGCAGGAAGTGGAAACGATCAAAAAGTGGTACATATTTTTTTTTTTCTCTACATGCAGCCTCGTGGTTTCAGCGATGACACCAAATAACAGTTGGGAAACCTCAATGACTGACATGAATTTATCTGAAAATTATTTGTTCTGCAATAGTTTTTCCTCATAAACCCTCCAACCGAGACATGAACGATAAAGAAACTACTTGTCTATAAGAGTGGAAGAACCTGTCCTGTAATGTGCAGCTTGTTATTTACATTTTATCTTGACCCACCTTTAACAGCTGTTACATCACATGATATAGATCGCTTATTGATGCATAAATGACAAATTCAAATGTGAATAATGTGAAATAAAAATACAGAGATCAGTGGCTGTATCTCATGTTTAGAGAAACAAACTGAACCAGAATATGAGCTGTGTCCAGCTGATCGTTGTGCCGCACCTTGTTGATCATATTTAAGGTGCACTCGAAGACAGCGTCAAAGATCTGGGGTATCTCGCTGGTGATGTGTCCCCCCAGCTTGTTGACGATGGTTGCCATGGTGCTGAGGACCTCAGGCTCTCGAGCGGCGGGGACGTTGCGTTGATAGTCGATGAGGACGGCGTCCAGCAGCGGTGGAACAAAGTTCTCCCCGACCTGGAAAACAACAGGAGCACCTACTTGTAAAGATATGTAGGACTTCTCAAAGACTCCCTTCTGACAGGTGCAGCTATAATATTTAATATAAACCCACTCACAGTAAATATTACTTGAGATTAAGACAAAAACACAGCAATTTTGTCACAAGGAATTTAAATATCTGTGTTTGAGCTAAAAATACCATCTGGATTAGCTCTACTTCTTTTCTGCTGTCGTAGTGTCGTCCCTCCAGAGGACACCAGAGGGAAAAAAAAAATTCTAGCACCGTTTAGCACCATTTCTTTTTGAAGTGGATTTAGAGTGGAGTGTCAGGGCTACTGTCAGAAACACTAGTTTCTCCTGCGCTGCCACATTTGCAGGATTTCAAAGTGATTTCTCACCATCTGTGGGTCGTTTGATCGGCTGACCCAGCCTGAGATCAGTTTCAGCGTCTCTCGTTTCACTGTTCTCATACTCCGGATCAACGGCTGTTTTGTCACCATCTCACCTGCAACACAATGAGGAGACACATACTGAAGGAATTACATGCAGCTAACTTTGTCACACTTTGCTGTTAAACATTTTTTTTTAAACACAGAACGAGTAAGACAAAGTATCTGCAGACCTGTGCATCGGATAATTGAAGGATCTGCAGGATCCTTCAGGCATGTTTCAGGTGCTTTCATGAGGAAATATTTAGTCTGTTTCATCTGGGACGTTTTGACAAACCAAAACACAGACTGTCTGGGTGTTGCTGATGGACTTCTACAGAAGTCTGATATTTGATTTGCATACGGGCCAAAGAGAACACAGAATACACAATAGGCTAAATAAAGTAGACAAAGTCAACCAAGACAAACTGGAGGACAAGAAATTGCAGAATCGAGCTGAAAGCAGCTCTTGAGACGACAAAGATTCGCTCCTTTATTCATGCCCCTCAGCATACTGATGTTTTGATGTTCTTTGTGCTCTGTGAATCAGATCAAACAGAAAGTGAACCAAAGGTCTGATTCAGAACAAACAAACTAAACACCTTTAACACTTTAAGATCATGGTCAAGTTTGTGAACAGACACCAAGGTCGTGCAGCTCTTCCTCAGATGTCTCTGGCTGCACTGAAGCTATAACAACATTTAGGCACATTGAGACAATATTAGAGCTACACAATCGTTCTGTCGATGTGAGGACTTTTCTTTTGAAAAGTCATCTGCTTGGCACTGTTTGTCTTATCTTGTTCTAGAGAAGTCATGCGTAACACACATCATCACCTACACATCGCCCTCACAAAGGTCTCCATTGCATCTCCATTTCGACTCGGCTCTGAATCAGCGGCCAATTCAAGAGCAGAAATGCTTGATAACTGATCGTTAGTGACAGACTTCATACGGCACCTCTCCACCCAGTTCAGCACAGGAAGACTCAGAGATGAGTCACCAAACAGGCGCATGCAAGACGGAGAGAAAAAAAATAAAAGGATGCAGTGTTGCTGGCCTTCAAACAAATTGCTGCCACATGTCAAAATACAAATAGATGAGCGCATAAGTAAAAGCTAATAAAACAAATCTACTGCAACTGTAGCTCCAACCAAAGAAAAAACAGAGGCACAAAGTGATGACGGAGTGACATTAGTCTTTGTTTTGAGTGAACACTGAGCATGCTGCATGCTTAAACAACAAAGAAGAAACACAATATGCAGCAAACAGATCTGAAAACAAGTCCTCCACAAAGGAAAGACACTTATAGGATTATAATCTATAAGCTAGAGACACAGCGGATGATTTGTATTTGTTTAAGAGGATACGGACTGCATTAAAAGTAAAACATCACATTGTGAGCGATACTCAATTTTAGTCAATCAGTCAGGTTTGTTTTTGTTTTCTCCTGTTGTGAAAATGTTACGGTGGTTTCTTCTATTATTATTAGTTTGTGTTACGTTCAGCCTCTCTTTTAAACTCAGGGTTGGTAATTGCTGGAACAGCAACAATTTACATAATGCATTTCCTAGCCCATAACCCT